>NC_047562.1:36195208-37497708 GCF_902806645.1 Magallana gigas
TGCACAACTAATCCAAATATTTTTCCTCTTATCTTATGTGTCTGAAAAATGGAAAAGAAGTTCTCCTCCATGCTGGCCAATGATTTTATCATCAAGATGCAGAACAGTTTTGCCGTGTGCAGCCTCTGTATTAGTTGTTGACGAAATTTGCTCCGCTGAGTCTTCAAAAAATGATTTTTATTTTGTACGGGTTCTGCTGCTCAGTGGTGAATAACTTTGGTTAGTTTTGGACTGTCTCTTTTGACCTTAAAAAAAAAATAGTAATTAGAAATGGCACATTGCTAACTTATTCAAGCAGAAAGATGATAACTGGTTACAAAAAAACTAATTATTAACTAGTTGAAAAAACAATCAAAAAATTGAAAGTGTTGTTTAATTTGTATTGTATAAGTAAGTCTATATAGTTTGAAAATGCATATGTGAATTGGTTTCACAAAATTACTTACTACAACATCAAGAAAATTAGGATTTCCAACATTTATGTATGCAATTTCTCAAAAACTACAAGACCGATTTACATGAAAGAAGATGGGTGGATAAGGCATGTAAATAGTGCCATACACGGTCGGACAAACTACTGAAAAATCAAAATATCAATAAATCTGATATTTTAAAAAAATCAGTAAAAACAATATTTTTAACCTATAAAAATTTTCAATACTTGGAATATGTCGATTCAATAAGGGATACGTATCAAAACCTGCAAATACTGTCATTCTTTAAACTTCCAAGCATTTTTTTTTATAGAGTGGGTCTGTGCTCCATATTTTTTTCAAAGTCTATATAAGGTCTATTGAAAAACAAATCGATTTAAATCAACAAAAATGTGAGAGATGACCCACTATACAATAAAATATCATTCTGTATCCCAACAACTGAACGTTTTGAAAAAAGTCCGTAAATCGTGGTCAAAGTCAAACATAATATTTAAACAGCCCACTTTGTTGTGTCTGAAATGGCTCAGTGGTTAAAGTACCTGATATAATCTAACTTTATAATCTAGGGTTTTTATGTGTATGGGTTCGATACCGCAAACATTTCTGGCAATATTTTTTTCTCTTATCTTTTATTAAATATATTAAACATAGGTAATCACAGATATCAAAGCTCACCGAGACGAGACATCACCCTTATGAGACTTTACCTTTACGAGACCACCTTTATCATATTAAATGAAAATCATACTATGATCTTGGATTCTGTTTTGACACAATATCGTATATCATCTGTTAAAAATTGTATGATATCATATGTCAATACAATAATATACAATTAAATATTGCATCTATCATATTTACAACTATATCATATAAAACAATAAAATACTATAATAAACAATGATGAAATATGATATTGTAAAGTATGATATGACATTGTATTGTGTTATACGTTATTGTATTTGATCAAATAATACAATATCATAATATATTAAACATATAGTATTATATTACAATATCTATTTACATAATACATCATAAAATGAAACATATGATATTATATTGTATAATATAGAATGTATTGTATGATACTGTATCATTTTTGATAATAATATGATATTGGATTCATTGATACATATATAATTTGATACAACATTGTATCATATCAAATGATTCAATATTATGTGATAAAGAAAAATATTATATAATACATATTATATTATACATATTGTATCATATGATACAATAACATATTTTACAATATCATACAATACAATTTCATGTGATGTGATAATACATCATATTTTAAACCAATATCATATTATACAATATCGTATGATACGATATTATATAATATTACAGTATCATATTAATATACAATTTTATGTGATATAATTCTATATTACAGAACCTAATATCATATTATACAATATCGTATGATACAATATAGAATATACAATATTGTATCATAGGATACAATATTATATTTTGCAATATCTTATGTAATGGTATCATGTGATAAAATAATAAATCAATAATACAATACAATATTATACAACATTGTATCATAATATACAATACAGTTACTATACATAACGATATCATGATACAATATCATAACATAAAATATAAAAAAAATTGATACAATATCATATCGTATCAATAACTTTTTAAAATATTACATATGATATTATATTGTATCATATTAAACATATTGTTTCATACTATACAATACTATATCATAGGAATCTTGTTATATCATTTATCAACAAACACATGTATCTTTCGAGCAGGTTTGAGTGAGGTAGGAAATTTCTTTAGCATCCTTGATAATGGAGATCAGGCTCTGCATCTGAAGCAACCTCTGTGTTTCATTTATACTATAGTTAAATCAACTATGCAAGCTATCATCTATAAAACATGTGACCTGTTCCAAAAAACTAAACCTCATCCACCATCCGAAAACTATGGCTCAGATTCAGCATTCAAGCCTGTCTGGTGCATCAGTATACATAAGACGCATCTCCATGCAAGTTTGGTGAAGTTCAGACCAGTAATAACTAAGATATTATCATCAGAGGGCACTAGCAATTAAAACCTCTACCTGCCCCAGCATCCGCAACTTATTGTTCAGATTCAACATCCATCCTGTCAGGTGCATCTGTATCATAAGACACACCATCCATTCAAGTTTGGTGAAGTTAGGACCTGTAATAACTAAGATATATTTTTTTAGCATCCTTGATAATGGAGAATCTGAAGCTTCCTCTGTGATTCATTCATACTACAGTTTAATCAACTATGCAAGTTTGAATAGTACTATTATCTTTTTAACATTGACTTGTTCCAAAAACTTAATCTCCTCCAGCATCCGAAACTATGGCTCAGATTCAGATTCAAGCCTGTCTGGTGCATCAGTATCATAAGACACCATCCATGGAAGTCTGGTGAAGTTAGGACAAGTAGTAACTAAGATATAATCATCAGAGGGCACCTGCAACAAAAACGTTAACCAGCTCTAAAACCTTAACCTCCTTCAGCATCTGAAACCTATGCTCAGATTCAGCACTCAAGCCTGTCTGGTGCATCAGTATCATAAGACACACCATTCATGCAAGTTTGTGAAGTATGGACCTGCAGTAACTTAGATATTGCTATCAAAGGGCACACTGCAACAAAAACTTGAACCTGGTCCAACAACCTTAACCTCCTCCAGCATCTGAAATTTAGGACTCAGATTCAGCATACAAGTCTTTCAAGTCCATAAGTAGGTCCAGATGCATCATCCATGCAAGTTTGGTGAAGATAGGACAAGTAATAGCTTAGATACAGGACTGCAACAAAAACTTTAATCAGGTCCAGTCGCCGAGGGTATAGCATAAGCTCCCTCTGATTTCGTCTCGGTGAGCTAAAAAATGAATTCTTTCTTTGTCTGTTGTTGACTATAAATAGAACCTTTTGAAAATTTTAAATCTTCATTACTGATCTTGTATCACTCGTGAAGTCCCGCTAGAGGTGTCGAGTGAGAGGTTGAGGGCTTGCAACATCCAGTCCACCAGGCCTGCTTCTCGTCGGTGCCGTGGCTCATTGCTGCGTCCACCTTTGCCGTCAGGTCGACCGTCTGCCTGTCACTTTTCTCAAGCAGGTCGATAATGGCTGTATCCAAGTCCTTATTCTTCCTCTGCTTCTTTCTTGTTGGTGCCTGTGTAACTGAAGCGTGTTCGCTATCCTCATCCTCCTCATCAACTGGAATTTGTCCGAGCTGGGAACCCTGTGGCCGGTGCACGATGTGTTTTCTCAGGAAGCCTAAGTTTCTTTCCACCCACTTTTGCCTGGCTGTAAGGTTACATCTTTTCTGGCCACTCTTCTTTTTCTGGACCTTGCCCAGGATGGTCCGCTGTGATTTGTACCAGAGCCGGATGTCTGCCACTGAAAAGAAACAAATGTCATAATAAGTATATATTAAAAAAATCAAGGTATTGAACAATCAATCAATCAGATATAGTATAATAAGCGACGGTTTTGAGTTCGTAGAATTGACTATCACAATAACAATTTATTAAGTATTGGTTGTTATAAATATCTTTCTTAACATTATAAAATCGGTAAAATTACTTCTCAATTGAAAAATATTACCGTTTTATGGGTATGAACCGCTAAAATTGCCTGTTGATAAAAATCCCACTTACTAGTAATATATGGTGAATCAAAATAATACAAATAAGTTCATATTTCTGCCTTTTCCTGAAGTAGGCGATCCTTCTTATTGGAGTTTTTAAAGTCACTCCGACTTTTATCATAAAGCAGGGATTTTCCTCATAAATCTCTGCCAGTTCTTGTTCCTGCTCGGGAGTCAATTCCATGGATTTCTGTTTGATGATGGAGTCCTCCATTTCCTCCTCCTCACTGGACCCGTAAGGCACTGAATGCTCAGCAGGCTGGTCTAGCGGTTCGTCCCTCTCACCCCCCTCGTCGTCAGGCTCCAGGGGATCATCAACAGGCTTAGGGCTCGGCTGCTGCAGAAGATCTTGGGCCTCCTCCGGATCCTTGGCCTTCTTTCGACGGTTCGCCATTTTGCCTTTAGCTGCTGTTTATGTCATTTTCTTCGGCGGCATCTTCCTCGCATTCAGCAATGTCTAATAAAAACAGCTGAATACGGGCCGTATATATATACCCGCTCTGACTCGTACGAGCATTAGTACAATGGAACGCATGATCGGACGAGCGCTGTCCGTCCAATCGCATTGGCGTACGTTCAATCGTCCGATCACTTCGTCTCTCGCGCGATCCTATCGCATTATCTTACAACACTCGCTTTCATTGTACAACAGTCGCAAATAGACGCAAGATATATCGCAAGATTTAATGCATTTACATCGCACAACGCTTGCTTATATTGTGCGAGTTTCGTACGAGTACTTTTTTCATATGCGATTATTTTGGCAACAGTTTGCGAACCCTATCTATTTTTTTTGGTCGTACGAATATTTGGTCGCTTCAAACTCGTGCGCCAATTGTGAGAGGGGCTTTAAAGAACGTACGTTATCAGTGCATAAGATAAGAAGTTTAAAATGTCATTAAACATTGCACACACACACTGCATATTTCTAGAAATTCCCGGGACATACAGATAAAGGAAACCCAAGGCTTCACATTGGAAACTTTGTATTGATTACTAATTGGATGGTTGAGGTTTGTATCAATCCTTTTTTTATGTTTACAAATGAAAAAAAGTTATTACGTAGATAATTGTATTTTTTTAACCAGCATGTAAAATCTAAGCTCATATCTCAGCATCAAATCTTTAAATTTTTAACTCTGGTGATATGGAGGGTAATCGTGTCCAAAAATCCAGACATGTAAACTTGTAAATTCGGATCTGCAATCGTGTTGGTGTGTGAGCCTGAGTATGAATGAGTGTAATTATGATCGCATAACCTATAAAACTCAGGGATAAACACTTTAGAGTTGACCTCTCAGGCCTTCAATCTATTTTTTCCTATAGATGCTAATTGCAGCTGAAAAATGTTGTTTCAAATTGTTATTTACATGTAACCTGCCACTATAATACACACTTTCCATCTGTAGTCTCTGCATTTGTATTTCCGTTTTCTGAAATATCACGGCTGACATGTTACCAAGCAACAAATGTTAAGTCCAGGCACGTAGCATCAGGGGGGGCCAGGCCCCCCCCCCCCCACTTTTTCTCGCAGCAACTAATTTTTTAAAATTTACATATAAAAAATTGAATAATCATGGATTGGCCCCCCACTTTTTTGTAGGATGTTACGATTGAAATTGAAGTTATATACTACGCCAGACCCCCCCCCCCCCCCCCCGGATTAGGATTTTGAAGATTTTTTGGAAAGTCTTTATTTTGCCTTTTTTTTTTTTTTTTTTTTTGCTTGTCAAGATTTTTTGGATGAGTCTGCCCCCCCCCCCCACTTTAAAAAACGATGCTACGTGCCTGAAGTCTACAAGTTTGTCGAATTTTGACATGACCGTATATGGTAACAGTGACGTCACCGATAGAAAAAAGACTATATGCAGGTAAAGGCATGCCGTAATCGCCGGAATAGGGACGGAATAGATATTTAAAAATATTAGGTAGGCCTATAATTATCTCTAGATAACAACAATTCTTAGAAAGCATTTCTCTTCGCAAAGTTATCGATAAGAAACTCGAAGAATTTAAAGACATTGGTGTTGAGATTTTGATTAATATGAGACATAAGAAGCGATACCCCCTTTTAAAATAAATAAATAAAAATTCCAAAGATAAGGTGAACTGTCGTGAAATTAGAATGTGTATACATTATTTTAGAAATGTTTCATTTTGCATTGTCGGCAATATATAGGGAAAAAAGCCTATTATGCAGGTGAAAATTGGCAATTTTAAGCTATTATTACGGGATATGAGTATGACGTCCTGAATGTCGGTTCAATACAGACTCACTTTGTGAAAATGGTTGATAAAATTTTCTGGAGAGCTATCATAATACAGCTTTACAGCCACTTGTGAACATGTACTGTTTACCATAAAGCAACTACTTAATTTTGTAAAATTATCGTCAATACAGTATATATTTTAAAATATTTTAATTTAAACTCTATACCAGTTCATAAACGATCAAATACATATGACCCACTCCGTTCCTGAATTTCGGATATCCAATTTCCAAAGAAAAAAAATAATTACAAAAACATAAACATACTAATATACCATTACTATTTCTTCAAAACCTTTCAATTTTAACAAAACTTGGTGCTTTATTTAATAATTATAAAACTTCTTTTTATTTTTAACAGTTTTAGATTGTTTAATTATTTATCTTTCACTTGCACAACAAAATCATTTTGATATTTTAAAAAAGTATAATTACATGTATAGTTATACACATTTTTTGAACTTATTCAGAAAAATAACAAAATAAAGCTGTGAATGTGACAGCAAACCGGGTTTTCTTTTCTTTGTGAACAGTATCCATAATCCATTTGTCAATCCTGAATTGATAAATACTACCTATTTTTTTGCTAAAAATGACAAAGTTCTACAGCTGATATTTTTTGATATCAGAAATCAAAATACTAGCAATTTGCAAACCTCTGATATATGTTTCACACAGAGACTTTCTCTGTTTGTGAATATGATTAAGTTGGGGAATAGCTTGGTAGGATGCCACTCGGCTTTCTACTGGTTGCTAATGGAAAAGAGAAACAATTCCGTAAAATTAAAACAAGTTCTTTATTCTTTAGACGTCGGATGGAAAGTGCATTAAAACAAAAACATATTTCGAAACACCCTGTAGTAAAACACCGCAATGCGAGAAAGCGAGATCGTTTTTACGCTTATAATCTAAGGATCGATAATTCCGCATAAGTATGAAAATGCATAACGCTTATAAAATGCAAGAAAACTAGAAAACAAAATATAAACTGTTGTCATTAAATAATTAAAGAGGAAATAACTTACAAATATTACTTAGCTGACGAATTTCTACCGATTCTTAAATTCACCTTCTCGCACTGAAGAGTTCACTACAGGTTTACAATAATTACGCGGCGAATTCAAACTTTATAAAAACAGCATTTAACAGCATAGAAATTCAATAATAAAAATCACACATTTAGACGAAATGAAGCAAAATTATGTATCATGGCATAATAAACAATGACGCGAAATATCTTTTTATAGAAATGAAAACTAAAATTCTAGAATGACAAATTCATAGTTCCGCCGAATAATAAGAAATATATAGTTAATCAATGTTCTTAAGTATTTTAAACAAAACAAACTAAAATTTATCAAAATTAGCAACAGAAAAAAAAAAAATAATAAAATAATATAATGAAAACCTTAAATACTGAAAATAGATAACATTTCATTCAAGCTTACCTAATGGAAAAGAGAAACAATTCCGTAAAATTAAAACAAGTTCTTTATTCTTTAGACGTCGGATGGAAAGTGAATTAAGTAAATTCACCAACCATCCGGCTTAATTTGGAATTGCTCTCATTGACCAATCAGGATACTTGATTTAAATGCTAGCGGGCTAATTTCACAGAATTTCTTCTACGAGCTGACACTGATTACTAAAGGCCAAAAAGGTGATATAGTCAATTAGATGAATTTCGATGTACGTATGATAACAAAGAGAAGATTAAGTAAAGCCGAAATGAGTAAATAAGTTTTCTGACGTAATGAAAATAGAATAATCTTCGCGAGTCGCTAAAGTGTCGCTCTGATAACACAAAGAATTTATCTTCAAAGGTTTGCCTGAACGAGGAATTTGTCAGTTTATTTAACAAATTAACTTATTGTCCGACAATCTGTCGTAACTAAATAATTTCCAGAAAAGTGTCAAATTGATTAGATGCCATGGTTATACAATTAAAAAGTAAAACGCTACCAATAAATTTCCTCGATTAAGAAATAAAGTTTAACTTTTAACAGTGAGAAAAAAAACAAAGCATTTAAAATAAGTAAAATTTAAATGATTTTGAAATAAAAATTGTAACTCTAAAATGCTAAAAATAGAAAAATTAACTTGTGCTGAGTTAACACTCAGAAATTATAACCTGTTACATTAAAGTTTTAAAATTCAGAGAATTTAAAACTATCTATAACAATTTCCCCCCTTGCCTAAGAAAGCTTTGTCCTCAAAGCTGATTAAATTTTCTTTTCTACAAGCTACATATATTTTTTTTGTTATATCAATTATTCAATGTAATGCTAAAGTATGCTACTGTGCAAAAATATCTATATACACACAATTTGAGAAATAAAAATTCATGTACCTGAGAGGAAATATGACAAATGCAATACATGTATTAAACACCATTAAGCAATATACTCAATTAGAGGATAACTAAAAGACATACTAACACTAATATCATGAAAAAGTAAAGAAATAAAATGCATTTGAAGTAAATATATACAGCAATGACACATAACGTGTCACAAAATCAGTAAAACAAATCTATTTACAAGCTGCAGCATAATATGAAATGAATATTCAAAAAAAAATTGTTAGTCACATTGTGAGATTCAGCCATATAGTACTTCTCGCCACAGGAGAATAATTAAATGTTCTTAAATTGCATAAAACAAATGAAGTGCTACGTACTCACAAATGAAATAAATCCACAACTGTTTGTAAAATGAAGGTACATATAATGCACATAAACCTTGAAAGTACCAAGTAAAAATGCAGAAATGTACAAACTCAAAAAGAAATGAATTATAAAACAACTTAAGGGAGGTGTTCTTTGGTAGTTAAAGCATCAACAATGAAAGTACCATAATGTGGTAATGACTGATACAAACCATGGTGAGTGATAAAAACTTGTATATCAAAAGGTTGTTGAGTTATTCTTTTGGCTTGTAGAGCGGCGAAAAAATTCAAGGGAATGGTTGATTTTACATTAATTGTACGTGTCCCCGAAATGTTTGTGACATTAAAATCTGTCCAATGAATTCGCATTTTAGAAGTAAATGGGTGTACATGAACATTAATTTCATGAATGTTAGAGGGAGGACAAATTTTCCAAAAAGAAGGACATAATGGGAGATTTAAAACAGGGATCAAAATACATTCATGTCCATTTGTCAATTCAAGAACAATTTTTGTATATCTGTGCTTTTGCTTATTATAGAAATAATAAAATGTCAATACCAAAAGAATACAAATAACAAATGAACTAATAAGCACAGATGCATGATTCCATGAAAAACTGGATAACAATAAATCAAAATCAGATGGTTCTGGGGTGGTTAATTCCTTCGATTTGTAAATAAAAGATGGAAGAGCAGATTCAGATTTAACAAAATGTAATTGATGGATAAATACTTGAATCGAAATAAAATATTTGTGCTTCATGGACAAACGTACACCAAAACTTGATAAAATAGAGATTTGTAAAAGTTCGAATGAGGTAAACATTAAACTCTCGCTCACCTTAGACACAGAAAAATGAATTTTGGGAATTTCATACATGGAAAAGTTAGTTGCAGAGGCTGACCTAATGTAGTTTCAGGGTGAAACCATTGAAAAGTTCTGTGTATTACATTTCATTGCTGTGAAAGGATGGTTATTGAAGCTTTTGTGAATTTTCATTGATGTAGCCTGTGGATTGGAGGTTGCTGATGTAAATGGTAATAGGCATATCAGAGTGCAGATGTAGAATGGTACCCACTGCCATTGACCAAATCCTATAACGAGAACAAGAAAGAACACAAATTGGTAGGCAGTCAAGAAGAATGTGTTGATCAGACACATGTTAGCACTATAAACCAATAAAAAAATTTTTTTTTTTTATTTAAGTGACTGTACCCAAGTATGAAACAAACAAGTTCACCACAGGAAAAGATCAATACCGGCCGGAGACAACAAGTAACCTATCATACAACTGACTGATGCAAAACTGCTTTCTCTGACCTATTGTAGAGTACCGTAAAGTGTATATGTAATAGGATGTAACTGTATCATGCTGTAGTTAACGTTTTCGGAGGCGTCCTTTTTTAGTGTATTTCTGAAAATATTCTTCAACTAAGTCTGGTCTAACATTTTCTTGTGGTTCCCATGTTTTGGATCCATCAGTCCACTCAATTCTGAAATACTGGTCCTTGTGACGGTATTTGATGAGTTTCCGAATGTCATAGGGATATCGTTCGATGTCTTCATCCTGAATATCTGCTTGACTCTGAGGTTGTGCTTGGGGTTGATCAGCTTCTGTAGCTGGTTGTGTGTTCTCATTGTCCTGTTGGCTACAGGTTTGAGTATCATCTGTGTTCTGTTCATCTTCATCCTGAACGGTTGGTTGTTGCATAGGCTGTGCAATGTTGTTTCTTTCTATTCCAGGATCAAAATAATGTTTCAATTGCAAGGCATTCATGAACGACTTCAATTCTTTACGATTGGAGCCACTCCTGATTTTGTAGGTAAAATTTGGTCCAATTTCTGAGATGTAGTAAGGTCCTTGAAATTTTTCTGCTAATTTTGGCGAAAGTCCTACTGGCGTTTTGTTACTCTTGATTAAGACTTTATCAAAGAGCTTGAAATCAGGGATTTTTGCATGTTTGTCAAATCTGTCTTTGGACTTTTCCTGACTTTTCTGGATATTCTTTGAAGCAATCTCATGGGCTGTTTTCAGGTTTTGAATTATTTCTTGAAGCTCAAATTTAGCTGTTTTGGTTAGTTTGTTGTCTTTTGGGAGATTGTTGGCATCAAAAGGGAGATTCATTTCAGTTCCGAAAAGCATGTAGAAGGGTGAAAAACTTGTTGACTGAGTTGAAGGAGAATTTCGTAAAGCCATGAGAATTCCTGGTAATTTAGAAGGCCAGTTGTTTTGTTCTTTGTCAGCATATGCTCTAAGGCATTGGATCAAGGTACTGTTTGTCCGCTCAACTTGGCTGTTTGTTTGAGGGTGATAACTTGAAGTCAAGAAATGTTTATGTCAAAAATGTCACAAAGATATGAAATGAGATTATTCATGAATGACTTTCCTCTGTCTGAGACGAGAGACTTTGGACAACCATATCTTGTGATGATATTTTCAAATAGACATCTGCCTACTTCTGTGGCTTCCTGAGTTTTCATGGGAAAGGCTTCAACCCACTTGGAAAAAGATTCAACAATAAGAAGAACATATTGATATCCTTTGTTGGTTTTATGTAATTTTAGGAAATCCATATGCCAACGCTGAAATCGACCAACTACTGGAAGTGATGTTAAGGGAGGGGGTCGGGCATGGGTATCACGCTTGATTCTTTGACAGGTGTCGCACGAATGTATGTAATCATAGATTTCCTGGTGCATTCTGGGCCAGTGATATTTTGATTTCATAGCTGCCATGACTTTTTCGATTCCAAGATGAGCTCCTCCTGCACTGCTGTCATGGTAAGCTTTGAGGGCTTCAAGTCGAAGGTTTCGGGGCAAAGCAAGCTGCTGAATCCATTTATCTTCATATTGTTGATTGCATTTGACTCGTCTTTGGAACCAGTGATACAATACTCCGTTGCAAATTTCATAGAACTTGGATGTTTGGATGATCTTGTTCTGCAATTTTTCATCATCAGGGAGTGTTTCATTTGCCAAATAAGAATAGATATGTTTAAAATCAGGACAATTTTGTTGCAATTCTGAAAGCTTGGACATATCGGACACATCAGGGTTTTCAAAACAAATTTCAATTTCTGGCTCAATAGCACAAATATCAGGGGTGTCATTATAAAAGAAAGTGATTTGAGTCGGTTCACAGATGTCGGTGTCTTCTGGTTGTTCGGAAGCTATATCATCATTGATGTCATCAACTGTTGTTTGGGTGACTGTGTTCTCTTCGAGTGGAAGTGATAGTTTGTTGTCAGCTGTTATTAAGGAGGAAACGCATGCTTCTTTCTGTTGTTCTGGAGAATCAGGGATGGGATATTCTCTCCTGCTTAATGCATCAGCTACCTCATTATGTTTTCCTGGTCTATGGATGATGTCAAACTGGTATCCTTGGATTTCCCATTGCCCATCTTGCGAAGTCGACCAGTAGCACGTTTTTGATCCATAACATACTTGAGAGCTTTGTGATCGGTGTGTATGGTAAATTTCTTATCAGAGAGATAGATGCGATAAGACCGAATTCCTTCTATCACTGCTAACATTTCTTGCTCTGAGGTGACCATTTCCTTTCAGCATTTGTAAGACTTCTACCACCATAGGCAATGACATGTTCTTTTCCTTTATCATCTAATTGTCCCAAAACATAACCAATAGCAGTTGCTGAAGCATCACATGTCAGAATGAAGTTTCTATGCACATCAGGATAAGAAAGAATAGGAGATGAAAGTAAAGCTTGTTTGAGAGTCTCAAAAGAATTTTGACATTCCTCAGTCCAAATAAATTTTACATCCTTGTGCAAAAGTCTGTTAAGAGGTGATGCAATCTTTGAATAATCTTTAACAAATTTTCTGTAGTAGTTGCACATTCCTAAAAATGACCTAACATTTTTCTGGGTTTTAGGTACTGGAAAAGAACTAACTGCATGTGTTTTCTCTGGGTCTGTTCGAATTCCATGTTTTGAAATGATATGACCTAAATACTTGAGCTCCTTTGCAGCAAAATCACACTTTGATGGCTTTAGCTTAAGATTTGCCCTACGCAATCTAGTAAAGATTTGTTCAAGATGAGTCAAATGATCCTCAAATGTTTCAGAGAAAACCAAAATGTCGTCAAGATAAATCAAACATTGACGCCAAGTCAGTCCTCTAAGAACTTGAGTCATGACCATCTGAAAAGAGACTGGGGCATTCATTAGTCCAAAAGGCATACGTTTATATTCATATATACCATTCTGAGTAATGAAAGCAGCTTTGTGTCTAGAGTCAGGGTGCATACCAATTTGAAGAAAAGCACTATGAAGATCAAGACTTGAAAAGTACTGAGCATGACTTTGACCAATAGTATCAAAAACACATTCAAGTCGAGGGAGTGGAAAGGACATTGGCTTAGTAATTTTGTTGAGACGACGAAAATCAGTAACCAGACGAAATTCACCAGAAGATTTCTTAACAAGAAGACAAGGCGAATGCCATTCACTGTTAGACTCTTGAATAATGTCATTTTGCAGTAGGTCCTCTACTTGTCTGTTAATCTCTGCATGGTTTTTGGGTGTTGTTCTGTAGAATGGCATTTTGATATGTTTTGCATTTGGATCTGTTTCTATCTTATGCATATATGTGTTGCATTGTCCTAACTCATGGTAACCAGTTGCAAAAATATCTCTGTGTTTGTTGAGAAACTGTGTCATTTTGTCTTTCTGAGGTGTTGATAAATCTGAGTGACTGAGGTCAAAGTTCAGGTGTGTACTGCCTTTTGTAGTGTTCTGTTCTGTAGTGACCATGTTAACTTGAGCAGTATTGTGTATTGATGGAGATGTGTTAGTGTCATCAAGATTTAAAACCGCATCGTGGTCGAAATCTGCAACTTTGGCAAGAACTTTACCTTTTGGTAACCTTATTTGTTGGGTTGTTGGATTTAAGACTTTTAGCACTGATTGACCATTTTTGACTTTGACAAGACATTTAGCACCTAATAAATTTAAAGTTTGCATGTCAGGAAGTGGTTCTAATAGCACTTCTTCACCTGAATACCTTTTGGACACTTTGACAGACAAAATATTCTCAGAAAATGGTGGCAAGTTTGTTGTTTTGGCCACTCTAACTAAACCACTGTTAGTTTTCATTAGGCACACATTAGCTGAGTCATTATAAAAAGACATGGTGTTATCAGCTAAATTGAGGGTCACCCTATGTTTTTGTAAGAAGTCTAACCCAATAATTAAAGAATGGGGTAATCTATCAACAACATGTACAAAAAATGTGAAAGTTACACCTTTGAATGACAATGGTAATTTCAATTTTCCAAGCACTTTTAAATGACCTCCTACACCATTGACAAAATGAAAGTCTGGTTTTTGTAGTACTGCATTTTCGAAAGAGGTTTTGCACAAAAATAAATGACTAATGACAGAAATTGAAGCACCTGTATCTACAAGAGCATTTGTCTTTACACCATTGATAAAAACAGACACAGTGTTCTTTGTCATGTTAGTAGCAATATTGATATCTGCTGATTTACATTTAGCACTTTCATTTTCAAAATTTTCGAGGCGCCTATCCATATGATGGATAGGCTTGAATCCCTAATGACATGAATGATTTGACTCAAAATTTGCTAAATATTGATAAAAAGGACTATTTGGATTTGATACACATGCAATTTGAAAATGATTATATCCATTACAATAATAACATTGTTTGCCTAATGCAATACAATGAACCTTATCACAAGTGTCCATAAAACAATTTGAGCACTTACTGGGACCTGGTGGATTTTGGAACTGGGATGGGCGATTACTATGCTGTCTGGAGGTGTCTCTGGACTGATGGGCTGGTTGAGTAAATCGGTTGCCATGGGTACCATGTGCTGGACGGGGTCGTTCGCGATACTGGGGACCGGAGTTCTGGTACTGTCTATTTCCATGGAAATTGTTCCTGGGTTGGAAATTATTAGCACGGTGCCCTTGGTATCGGTCACGGTGGTCACGTCCCTGGGATTTTTCCTCGAACCTGGCTGGACTGGGGGAGTTCTGTTGATTGGTTAGAGCCATTACAGTAGATTCCAACTGTTTCGACAGTTTGTCCATGAGTCTGTCCTCCATTCCCTCAATTGAAGCTATTAAAGGGTTGTTATTGCGTAACTTTATAGTTGACTCTGCCCTCTTCGCAAATTTGAAAAGGTCCTCAAAAGTTTCAGGATCCTTATCAAGAACTTTTTCTGCAATGTCCGTTTTAAAACCTTTTGCTATAAGATTGATTAGCATAAGGCTTGGGATGTTGTCGTCACAGGCCAATTGTTGAATTCGCGAGATGTATTCTTCACAGGTTTCATCTGGCATTTGTTTAATATCCAAAAGGTCGAGATGAAAGGAATTTTGTTTCCCGAATCTGGCCAAGAATGATGATTTCAGCTGTTGGAGGGTACTTCTCGAGGATTCTGGTAGTGATAGGTACCACTGTTGAGCCATATCGGTCAAGTGAAAAACAATCCTTCCAAGAATTTGCTGTTCAGTAAAGGCATGAAGGGAACACCACTGTATAAAAAGCATCCACCATTGTGTGGCACTGACATTTCCACGTTTTCCAGAGAATTTGGGAAGCTGGGCACTTTGCTCTGCTCTATGCATGTTGACCTGACTTGTACTAGATGTTGTCACGGTAGCTGTTGTTGAATTTGACACTGATGTTGATGTAGATGATGTTGTCGATGCTACTGGAACTGAATTTGACGTTGTTGGTGCAGATGATGTGGTTGATGCTGCTGAAGTTGATGTTGGCAATGCAGATGTTGTTGTTGCTGCTACTGAAATTGTTGCCAGTGTGGATGATGTTGTTGAGCTTGTTGATGATATTGAAGCCAAAGATGATGATTGTGATGTTGTAGTTGTCACACTTGCTGTTATTGTTGTTGATGATGGTGATGTTGCACTAGTGGTTGTTGTCAGACTTGCTGATTCTTCTGGAGAGTCAAAACTAATTAAATTTTCACTAGCTGTAGTAGCATTAGGTTGATTCTGGCTACCTGTGTTTTCCGATGATCTTAGATAGTAGTTGATTTTCTGTCCTCCTGGCATAATCTGTATGAAGAGGTCCGGGATCTGTTGAATTCTCTCACCACTTTTCACACAGAGACTTTCTCTGTTTGTGAATATGATTAAGTTGGGGAATAGCTTGGTAGGATGCCACTCGGCTTTCTACTGGTTGCTAATGGAAAAGAGAAACAATTCCGTAAAATTAAAACAAGTTCTTTATTCTTTAGACGTCGGATGGAAAGTGCATTAAAACAAAAACATATTTCGAAACACCCTGTAGTAAAACACCGCAATGCGAGAAAGCGAGATCGTTTTTACGCTTATAATCTAAGGATCGATAATTCCGCATAAGTATGAAAATGCATAACGCTTATAAAATGCAAGAAAACTAGAAAACAAAATATAAACTGTTGTCATTAAATAATTAAAGAGGAAATAACTTACAAATATTACTTAGCTGACGAATTTCTACCGATTCTTAAATTCACCTTCTCGCACTGAAGAGTTCACTACAGGTTTACAATAATTACGCGGCGAATTCAAACTTTATAAAAACAGCATTTAACAGCATAGAAATTCAATAATAAAAATCACACATTTAGACGAAATGAAGCAAAATTATGTATCATGGCATAATAAACAATGACGCGAAATATCTTTTTATAGAAATGAAAACTAAAATTCTGGAATGACAAATTCATAGTTCCGCCGAATAATAAGAAATATATAGTTAATCAATGTTCTTAAGTATTTTAAACAAAACAAACTAAAATTTATCAAAATTAGCAACAGAAAAAAAAAATAATAAAATAATATAATGAAAACCTTAAATACTGAAAATAGATAACATTTCATTCAAGCTTACCTAATGGAAAAGAGAAACAATTCCGTAAAATTAAAACAAGTTCTTTATTCTTTAGACGTCGGATGGAAAGTGAATTAAGTAAATTCACCAACCATCCGGCTTAATTTGGAATTGCTCTCATTGACCAATCAGGATACTTGATTTATAAATGCTAGCGGGCTAATTTCACAGAATTTCTTCTACGAGCTGACACTGATTACTAAAGGCCAAAAAGGTGATATAGTCAATTAGATGAATTTCGATGTACGTATGATAACAAAGAGAAGATTAAGTAAAGCCGAAATGAGTAAATAAGTTTTCTGACGTAATGAAAATAGAATAATCTTCGCGAGTCGCTAAAGTGTCGCTCTGATAACACAAAGAATTTATCTTCAAAGGTTTGCCTGAACGAGGAATTTGTCAGTTTATTTAACAAATTAACTTATTGTCCGACAATCTGTCGTAACTAAATAATTTCCAGAAAAGTGTCAAATTGATTAGATGCCATGGTTATACAATTAAAAAGTAAAACGCTACCAATAAATTTCCTCGATTAAGAAATAAAGTTTAACTTTTAACAGTGAGAAAAAAAACAAAGCATTTAAAATAAGTAAAATTTAAATGATTTTGAAATAAAAATTGTAACTCTAAAATGCTAAAAATAGAAAAATTAACTTGTGCTGAGTTAACACTCAGAAATTATAACCTGTTACATTAAAGTTTTAAAATTCAGAGAATTTAAAACTATCTATAACAATTTGTTGTTATAGATAGTTTTAAATTCTCTGAATTTTAAAACTTTAATGTAACATATGTATAATTGATATGCAAACTTGAAGAACAATTTCCTATCTCGAAAACTGTACGTGGGGTTATCATTACAATAAGGGTACCTTTTTTGCATCCACTCGCCCGCCCGCTAATTTCACTATTTCAATAATCGGAAAACCCGGTTAAAAATTCTAAAAAGTCTTAGAATTCAGAAACAATGGAGCTACATGGGACCTCACAGCGGTCTCCGAACCTTATGCCGCTCAAAATATATTTACCCCCTTAGGAAATTTCTTGATCCGTCTCATTTCTAGAAAAGAGTACGCATTAACTTATATTCCAGTTTAATTTGCATGTCAAATTATTTTAGAGAAATAAGATATTAGGCATTTCTTTTTAACCCTTATCGTATTATACCATGAGAATTATATTACAGAAATTAGCGCATTCGTCACATCAGCGACGATTTTTATATGCATGACAGCTCTTCCTGTTTGGTCCAGTTTCAATCATACCTGAAATTTTTTTCTAAAATAATAACAGTATTTTTGATAGAAAAGGTGTTGTTCATTAAAAGCTTATTGCAACAGTTAAGCTGAATATTATGTTGATTTTTCATCCATTCCGGCGATTACGGCATGCCGTTTCCCGCAGCAAAGCGATTGCCATATAAAGTCACGTCAAAATTCGACAAGATTTGTCAATTTGTATCATGTCAGATGTGCTCTTGCCGAGCCTAAAGATGCAAATGCAGAAACAACCGTAACAGATTGAATGATGAAAACAATAAAGCTGCAAATTGGTCATCATGCGAAGTAACTGAGTCAAATCTTACACGGTTTTATGGCCGAGTTTTCTAAATTACACGATCAGAATTACACATATTCATAATCAGACTCACACACCATCACGATTACATATTCGGATTGTCTGGATTTTTGAACACGATTACCTTCCATATGGTGAGAGTCTGCAAATATGGGATTTATCAAGGCTGTTTTTCCAACCAGTAAGCGGTATCTCTCTCCTCTTAAAGTAGGTGCAAAATTTCCCTTTTTTCAGAGAGAGAGGGAGAGAGAGAGAGAAAGAGATTTCCAAGATCAAACTGATCAATGACACTTCACATTTTATGATTTAAAGGGGCATGGTCATGATTTTGGTTAAATTTTATTTTTCGATTTCTATTGTTTACAATGCTTCAGTAAGACATTTCTAATAATCAAATAAAATTTGAGAGTGATTCGTAGAGTTATAAGCAAGATAAAGGGCCCACAATTCTTTGCCATGTAAACAAAGCTCGTGCCCTGTTTTTGTTTACATATGCTCAATATACCAGTAAAAAATCTTTTTCCAGCTTATTTGTCTATCTTTTTATTTATTTTAGGCATGGATAACCAGTTCCTAACGTTTAACACGTTCGTTTTAAGTTTAAAACTGAAATTTTTACTTCAATGTTCAAAATGTAAATAAATAACATGTAGGCCTATCTATACATGGATATTGTTGGACAAACGCTAAACATCGCCGCAAATGAAGGGCATTTGGATTCTTATTGCGACAATTCCTCATTTATACCTGAGTTGGATGGTCTTAACCCCCCTATTTATTTTTCCTTTAGTTTACATAGTAAAGCGAGCTTTACCGACAAGCGCGTGAGAATAGACTAGATGCACATTGATTCAACGGATTTTTTTGGCGTCAGTTTCTCGGACCAGTAATGCAATGTTTTTATCGGTCCAGCAGTTCCCTGTAAATATGGTTTCCGATTTCACACTCTCACGAGAACAAGATACTATCTAACAAAAGACTATGTACATGCATTGTCAGGCACGTAGCATTGTTTTTGAAAGGGGGGGGGGGGCAGACTCATGCAAAAATAAAATAAATCCTCAAAATCCTAATCCGTAGGGGGGGGGGGGGAGGGGGTTATGTGCTGCACAAAAAAGGGGGGCTACCTGATGCTACGTGCCTGATTGTAATGACACAACTTTAAAATTCCATTTCATAAGACTAACGGAGTTATCGTCCTTTCGAGTGACGTCACAATGGATTTCTTCTTTGATCCGACAGAATTTTTCGGCGCCAGTAAATTTTGACCAACAATGCAATTCATTATTAATGGCGTTCGATCTCACTAGACTAGGTACCTTTTCGCGAGAATCAATGTAAAACTTTTGAGAAACAGATAAATTTTGTAATTTCAAAAACATCATGCTTTTTAAAAAAAACAAAACAGTCTATTTCGCGTAGTTTTTTTCGGGGTGCTTTTAAAGAGATAGACGACTTGACCGACGTGTACGTTGACGTCACAATAAAGGGAAATTAACTCTATAAGTAGATATTGTAAATCTGCTGAAAAATAAATACAAAAATCTTCTCAAAATCTTGCAAAGCTAACGAATTGGGACATTTCTTCAGAAATAGGAAACAGTTGTAATTTGAAAGAATGCTCACATTTATTTTATTCACTATATTTACGGTAATTTCCAGGAACGTTTTTAAAAGGGGGCGTGGCAGCATCATTCAGAAAATCTTCACAAGCCAAAAAAAAAAAATTACCAAAATCAGGAAAATTCTAATTCGGGTGAGGAAATGGGGAGTGCGTAGTATGCCTATAGCTCTTTAGCTTTTTACTTCCATTTATTACATGCTCCCGGGGGGTGGGGGGGGGGGCAAATCCATTTTCTTATATTACCAGCCAATTTTCTATACATCAATTTATTTATTTTTTAAACCGGGGAGGGGGACCTCTATGATAAGTCAATTTTTATATGTAAGTTTAAGAAAAATGTCTGCTGCAAGAAAAGAGGAAATAAACTGCAATGAACATTATCTTAAAATCTTTCTTTTTTTAAAAGATAAATTCTATTTATAAATAGATTTAAAAAAAAACTTTTAAATTATGAATAAAGAAAATTTACTGGAAAAAAAGGTATGTTTATTTTTTTTTGCATTCCAATTCATTTACATTACGTTGCTACTTTTATTGATTTATCATAAGTCATTAAATGTATTTGATCACATGCTGCGCTCGCCCCAACATATAAAACATATTAGTGTAAATGTGTTTTTTTCCTCTTAAGACAAAGTTTTATAAATCTAATAAAGTGTGATCCAAAACTTTTTGATGGGTTGGGACTACGCTACTTATAAGTAGGTAATAGTATTTTTCCGAAATGGATGTGGCGTGCAGAGAATAATGTCATGTTTTGAATCTATATTTCCAATTTAATTTGAAACAGAATGTGAGATTCAAAATGTTAAACAAATCAACTCTTTTGAGAATAAATATACATGTATCTCTCTCCAATAGCAATGGTTAAAACTGATAAAATTCTATGAAGTTCAGTGGTAACTATAAAAATTGATCATGTTTATGACCAAACAGGTGCATATTCCGGTAAACTCGTAAGGTTTTCTATCTATCCTAATTCAAATTGTCTTTGCTTGTTTCAATATATTATGCTTTTTAACTCACCTGAACTGAAAGCTCAAGTGAGCTTTTTTGATCAAAATTTGTCCGTTGTCTGTCGTCGTTGGCATTGGTGTTGGCGTTGTAAACTTTTCACATTTTCTTCTTCTCCAGAACCACCGGGCAGATTTCAACCAAATTTGGCACAAAGCATCACTAGATTAAGGGGCTTCAAGTTTCTTCAAATGAAGGGCAATGCCCTCATTAAAGGGGAGATAATTGGGAATTTTTGAAAATTTGTTGGTATTTTTCAAAAATCTTTTTTAAAATTTATTTGTCCAGAAAAGCTAAAACTTGTGTGGAGGCATCGTCAGGTAGTGTAGATTCAAATTTGTTCAAATCCTGGTCCCCGGGGGTAGAGTGGGGCCACAAATTTTTAAAGGGGGAACAAGTTTTACATAGGAATATATGGAGAAAATATTTAAAAATCTTCTTCTCAAAAACTATTAAGCCAGGAAAGTTCAAATTCAAATGAAAGCATCCTCAGATAGTGTAGATTAAAGTTTATTCAAATCATTGTCCCTGGGGGTATGGCGGGGCCACAAGGGGGGAATGGATTTTTACATAGGTATTTATAGAGAAAATCTTTAAGAATCGTCTACTCAAAAACTATTAAGCCAGGAAAGCTCAAATTTGAGTGGAAGCATCTACAGATAGTGTAGATTCAAGTTTGTTCAAATCATGGTCCTGGGAATATGGCGAAGCCACAATGGGGGAATGGATTTTTACAAAGGAATATATAGAGAAAATCTTTAAAAATCTTCTTCTCAAAATCTATTAGGCCAGGAAAGCTCAAATTTAAGTGGAAGCATCCTCAGATAGTGTAGATTCAAGTGTGTTGAAATCATGGTCATGGGGAACGGTGATGCCTCAATGGGGGTGAAGTTTTACATAGGAATATATAGAGAAAATCTATAAAAATCTTCTTTTTAAAAATAATTGGCCAGAAAAGCTTAAACATGTGACGAGGCATCCTGGGGTAGTGTAAATTCAAGTTTGAAAAATCATAGTCCCTGAAGGTAGGCTGGGGCCGCAATAGCGGGTTGAAATTTTACATAGGAATATATAGAGAAAATCTTTAAAAATATTCTGGGAAAGTTTTCAGTCCAAAACCCATTACTTTTTGTGAAAGCTCAGGTTATGCAGAATTAAGTTTGATGCAACCATGATTCCCTAGGGAAAAGTGGGGCCACAAAATGGGGGTAGGGTATATAGGATTAGAGAAAAATCTTCTTAGAGGTACAACAACAAAACCATAACTAATAATATTCATCGACAAGTTAAAATTAATAACAATAAATTATTCAAATTATAAATGTTTAATATGCTCCACATCCCCCCAAATCCAACCTGGTTCTAAAGATTCAGTCTTCTTACATTCTTACTACTGTTATGCATAATATCATTTCTGACCGTCTCAACAGACCAACCCGATAACGAACCCGATTGTAAAAATACAAAACACTCTATCGATTATATTAACAACAGAATGATTGACACTATTTTAGAACATATTTGTATGTTAGAAACAATAAAAGGAATGGTCCAAGTAATACACGATATTTGATTTATTACTGACAACATACTTTCCTCTGTTTCAGTTCAACATTTTATTAATACACAACATTCAATGACGTCATACACAAATACACATCCTAACATCTCCCTTCCTTTAAAGTTGAATCAATTGAATGATAACCAAGTTAACACACAAACATTAATAAAATGATAATACTGTTTTGACATAACACGAGTATAATTCAAGCATGAGTATTTCTGAGCTTAGAAATGAAGGAAGAAAAAAATTATCAATGTACAACATACGTTCGAAACAATGCATAAACATTTTGCAACAAATGTTCACATGACATAGTCAGCAAATTTCCTTGGAAGTTTGTGGTCCCGCGAACTTGTACGGAGGCTTGTATGTGGATCACTAGGCTTTTGCGGAGACGGATCTTTCACGTGTTGGTCTTTCGGATTCGAACTGTCGGACATGTCTGGGGGTGGATCTACCAAAACATCATATTCTGGTAGTGGCTGCGTATTGGCATTCTGAGGTTCCTTTGTAGCGCGAAGATCTTTGCGGTTTCTGCGATATTGTCGATTGTTGACCTCAACTAAGTACGATCGCTTTCCGACGTTGTCCACGCAAGTTCCATAACTCCATTTCTTCTCTGGGTCAGTGGTTGCTCTCATTCTGACCGGTTGTCCTATTTCCAGTTCTGGAAGTTCCTTAGTGGTTCTATCATAGTAGAACTTTGCCTTTTGTCTCTTAAACTTCACCTTGTCTGTAACATCATCCACGAGTTTTGGTTGGAGTAACTCCTGTGACATTGGTAATGAATGACGAGTTCTTCGTGACATCAGACGTTGTGACGGACTGCTGGCCATGTCAACCGTTGGGGTGTTCCTCCAATCAAGGATGCTCTTCCAAAGGTCATCTTGATTTTTGTTGCATTTCTTCACCATGTTCTTGGCTATTTTTACTGCTGACTCGGCTTTGCCGTTGGACTGGCTGTGATAAGGGGAAGAGGTAACGTGCTGAAATTCCCAATCACATGCAAACTGGTGAAATTCCACTGCTTTGAACTGGGGCCCATTATCTGTGACAACAACTTCCGGAGTTCCATGGCGCGCAAAATGTTGTTTCAAACAGTTGATGACTGTGGCTGCTGTCGTATCTGGAAGTAGGTCAAGCTCAAAGAAATCTGAATAATAATCGACTGTAACAAGGTAGTCATCAGTCTTCACGGAAAAGATGTCGATTCCAAGTTTCAACCAAGGCTGCTCTGGAATATCATGTGTCATTAACGGTTCTTTCTGTTGCTTATGTTGAAATGTGCTGCAGGTGCTGCACTGGCTTACAAAGTCTTTGATCTCCTCGGTCATTAAGGGCCAATACAGTGAATCACGAGCTTTACGTAGGGAAGCTTCGATTCCTAAGTGGCTTGAGTGTGTACGTCGAAGCATTTCTGGACGAAGGGCTTTCGGAATGACAACACGGCTACTGTGGTAGATGATACCATCTTGTACTGTGAGGGTGTCTTTGACGTTCCAGTATGGCCGTATTGCTATAGGTACGTCGTCTTTAGTATCAGGCCATCCAGATAGAATCACTGTTTTCAATGACTGGAGATTGTCGTCCTTGTTTGTCAAGTCTCTGATTTGGTTAAGACGCGAGTCAGTAATCTTTCTAACCCACTCTGCATGTTGGATTTGTGCAATTTCCTCAGCAAGTTTAGAAGGGTGCTTTCCATGATACTCTGGAGTAGCGCGCGACAGGGTATCTGCAATGTACAACTCTTTACCTCTGGTATAGACAACATCCAAGTTGTATTTCTGAAGGCGCAGTAACATCCGCTGGAGTCGTTTTGGAGCTGACAAGAGAGATTTCTTGAAGATAATTTCAAGCGGCTTGTGGTCTGACTGCACAGTAATATGGTCTATACCGTATATATAATGGTCGAATCTCTCACAAGCAAAAACGATAGCAAGACACTCCTTTTCTATTTGAGCATAGCATTGCTCTGTTTTCGATAAGGCTCGGGATGCATACGCAACGGGTTGTCCATTTTGGAGTAGTGTGGCTCCTAATCCAACTTCACTCGCATCACACTGGATTGTGACTTCTTCATGGACATTGTAGTACTTCAGTACTGGTTGACGACTCACAAGGCGTTTTACGCTCTGAAACGCTTCTTCCTGTTGTGACTGCCACGACCACAGGGCTCCTTTGTCTGTGAGACGTCGCAGAGGTTCACAGGTCTCTGATAAATGAGGCATGAATCTGGACAAATAAGTTGCTAGTCCAATAAACCTCTGTACTGCTTTTACATTCTCAGGTCTTCTCATATCTGTAATGGCTGTCACTTTGTCAGGATCAGGACGGATGCCATCTGCGGTAAGTATGTTGCCCATATACTTTACTTCAGTCTGGCGAAGCTTGAATTTGTCTTTGTTTAGCTTTAGTCCCACCTCGCGAGCTCTCTGTAGGACGGCTGTCAACTTGCGGTCATGGTCCTGAATCGCTGATTCCATGGTCTGTCCACAACCGTAAACAATGATATCATCCATGACACATTCTGCTCCTGTTAATCCTTCTAAGACTTCATGTTGTCTGCGCTGGAATTCTTCAGGCGCTGAAGATATTCCGAAGGGTAAGCGTAACCATCTATATCGTCCAAAGGGAGTCCAGAATGTAGTCAAATAGCTGCTATGTTCATCTAACTTGATGTGCCAAAATCCTTCTCTTGCATCAAGAACTGAGAATACTTTGGCATTGGCGAGATTTGGTAAAATGTCTTCAAGAGTAGGCATGATGTAGTGTGATCGCTTGATCGCTTTATTCAAGTCTCTTGGGTCAATGCATATGCGTAGCTTTCCTGGTTTCTTCACAATCAGCATGCTGCTTATCCAGTCTGTTGGAGTTGTGACTTTCTTGATCACACCTCTGTTTTCAAGATCCTTCAACTTTGTGTGTATTTCTTGCTTCATGGCTTGATGAACTTTTCTCGGTTGGTGCTGAACTGGTTTGACAGATGGATCAGTTTCAATCTTGTACTCTCCAGGGAAAGATCCTAGTCCCTCGAATACATCTTTGTAGTCATTTAACAGCTGACTGCGTGTGAGTGGCTCATAACTGTCTTTGCAATTGGTAGGTATGTCAACACTGTTCACAGTATTCACAGTTAACAGTCCTCGGAGTTCACATGCTTCAGCCGAAAGTAATGCAGTCTGATCTGTATCAACTATGTAAAAGTTCAGACATTCGGTATTGTTTTGTACTGAGCAGGTGATGTCAACAGTTCCTAGGGGTTCGAGCTTTGACTTTCCACCATATAGACGTAGAGCTTTGGCTGTTGGTTTCAATAGCGGACAACCATTCTGAGTAAGAATGCAGTACTGCCGAAATCCAAGGATGTTGCATGTTGATCCCGAGTCTAGCTGACAGATCACATCTTGACGAGTTGCATCATCAATTGCCATGTTGACTTTTGTGAACCACTGCTTTCCATGTGTCGTCTTCACAGTATAACACGCTTCGCAATCACTACTGTCACAACTGTCATCAGTTTCATCATCAAGCTGAAGAACAGTTGAGTTAGAACTCAGACACACTGATGCAAAGTGATTTTTCTTGTTGCACTTGCCGCAAACCTGTTTGTATGCAGGACACTTCTCTCTTCCTCGCTCATGTTTTCCACCACAGTATTTGCATCTGAAATCTGCCTTCTTTGGATATTTTGGTGGCTGTGCTGTAAACTTTTTCTGTTTGTGCTTTACATCTTTGATGTGCTTCTTATGTCCTCCTCTAGCTGCGTAATTGACTTGGGCTTGGTTGCTGTGTGTTTCACCTTGTCCCTGCAGTTTCTTGAGCTGACTTGCAGTTCTCTCGCTGGTTCTACACATGTCTACGGCACTGTTGAGGGTGAGCTTAGATTCTCTAAGTAATCTTCCACGGACGCTTTGATCATTTGTTCCCAATACTATCCTGTCACGGATCATCTGGTCTGCAATGTCACCAAATTCACACGTCTTAGCGAGTTCTCGTAAGCGGCACAAGTAGTCGTCAAAGGATTCGTTGGATAACTGGTCTGCAGTATTGAATATATAGCGTTCATAAATGACATTTGTCTTGGGCATGAAATGTCCATCTAATGCTTCTAAGATTTTGTCAATATCCTCTCTATCCTGAATACTTAGAGGTAAGTTTTCATATATTTGGAAACAGTCTTTACCCATCACTGTCAGTAAGGTTGCTAGCCGGACAGGCATTTCCTTCTTAACGAGGCCTGTAGCAATTTGATAGTTAGACCACTGAGATTTAAAAAATTTCCAATTGCCTCTCATGTCACCTTTCACTACCATCGGGGCAGGTACAGGTAAGTCTTTAGACGCCATCGTGCCTTACTTTTGGACGGTACTGTACTCTGAGAAATATGCGTAGTTTTCACAGTTTATGAATGCACATACTATAGGTTATAATTGCAATGTTACTTGATGAATGTCTTTCACAATGTACTTAGTGCAAAATATATCGGTAACAACACCTACACAAGGGTATGCGCATATGTGGATACTCTTTGCGGTTTTGGGAAATATGGCGGCGGCCGTTCTGAGCACGTGTGATGCTGGGGCGAACTACTTGCGAAAAATGTGATGAATTTACGGGATGGTCGGGGCTGTGATACAATACCCGGTATCCTGGCTTTGTTTTCTCACACTCCGCGAAGGCTTGGTCCTGTTCGCTGGCTAGAAATTATGCGGCGAGGTGAATTCGTTGGAGCACTTCTGACACCATGTTTCAGTTCAACATTTTATTAATACACAACATTCAATGACGTCATACACAAATACACATCCTAACATCCTCGTTTATTTGATATACACACCGAGCCCGATAACGAACCCGAACATTAAAAAATTGGAAGATAACAAATTAATTTTCTCGAAAGTATGTCAACCAGACGCTACGAAAGTGTATACCTGATCTGTAGTTTGATATTATGAAGCTGCTCAGCAAGTTTCATATCATTCGTCAAACGCATAAAGGAAAAAAATAGTGGAAAACTAAAGTGGGACAGACAGACAGACGGACGGACAGATAGAAGACGGACTGACGAACGCAGAAGAAAGCTATAGTCCCCTCCGGTGAAAACCGGTAGGGGACTAATAAAGTATAAATATAATATTTTCCCTCAATTGCAAAATAATGTTACCTTACATTGAAGCGCAATGGGTTAGAGCAATTACATGTCTGTAAGGGCAATGTAGTCCAAAGTGTATTTTTGGTAATTTTACTATTGATATAAATGAATATTCATTGGGGAGGGGGGGGGGGAGAGGGTTTGGATCCCTCACTCCCACCCCTTTTCTAAATCTGTGCATACGATTATGTACATGTAGGTACACAGAAGCAAATCTAAAGCCGGCAACCACCGCAGAAATGGGACATAATTTAATTTTGTTTATAATAATTATATCGATTATTATACCTTCTACGACATGAAAAGATTATTGATTAACTTAAAATTCAATCCCAAATTGCACATAAAGTGCTGCTCATGTGTATTATCATATGGGAAGGAATCTCATCCTGCAGTTATGCAAATTATATTTTTAAAAATAACTGTATTTTTCGGAATTCGCATGTGGCCTTCCTTTTTAATTAAACTGGTACTAAACAGTGTTATTTAATGGCAAACACTTGGTGCGGGTATTACTGTCTAATGACAGCATCTAGCATATAGTTATTATTGTTTCGGCATATACATGTATGAAACATATTTTGTTTTTGTACATGAAATTAAAAAGTCATCGACGATGCCGTTGTTCAAGTTATCAGCTCTAGATCTGCGGTACATGTACATGTACCACCAGTTTATTTTTCACAGTGAAACTGGAAAGGTCCAATACTCAATAAGACTATCTACATGCATTCCACAGTGCTTTTCTTTGTTATTAAAACATATTTTAATTTCTTGTAGGTTTTTGTCTTGGTTTATAGTCATGCCACAAGGTAACGTTTTTTCCAATGGCAATTTAGCTTATCATAATTTAGGCATGAAGATATGATATTTAATTGTCTTTTAACACATTAAATATTATTCTTTTATTCATTGTGAAGGAGTGGTTTGTTGGAATATTTTATGACATGATTTAGGAGGAAATAGTTAGATAAATAGTGATTTATTACACTGTTTTCAATTTTGACGATTAGTCGACATAAGGATACGACACAATTTTCTTTTGTTTCCAGCAAAGCTTTTTAGAAAAGTAAGTGACACATTTGATTGTAAGCAGCAGAGCAATAGCATTATTAAATGAATTATCATTTTTACCATAAAACTTATTGATAATGCTTTTAATTCTTGCTTTTAGATGACACACCTGAGCTCATTGTCAGAGAAGCATTTATATTCTTAAAAGAAAACCTAGATTTTAACTTACTACAAGATGACTTGATTCAGACACAGTTATTGGACAAGAGAGAAAGAGAAGACCTTATTTGTAGGGACCAGCGCAAAGCTTTTTGGTGTGAAAGATATCTCAAACTTTTAATCAGGAGGAAAAGATGCAACAGATTCATTCAATTCATTAATGGAATGCCATTTCATAGCCATATCTTCTCAAACCTACTTAATTCAAACATAATGACAGGGGGTAATGTAACATCGTAAAATTATTTCTTTCTGTAATTCATATGTAAACGGTCATGCTCAAATACATTTTATATTATTTGTTTATTATTTCAGTCGATACTCAGAGATTTCCTTTAACTTTAACTCATGAGGTGCTACAGAAGCATAAATATTTTCTGTACACGGAGCTTGAACCTCGTGAAATTGCAGATTTAATGTTTCAGTCTGCTTACATTTCCTGTAATGATCATGATTCTATTACGGAAGGTCAACAAAAATACGTACGATTTATGAGACTTTTGAATATATTACAAAAAAAACACCTGTATTCAGAATTTGTGAATACATTACAAACCTCCAAGAAGTATATTTCAGTGCTGGAAACATTAAAAGAGGATAGAAATCCAACCATCACATCTTGTAAGTAACTTAACTTTTCTTTTTAACAATAATTCATTATTCATTATGCAATAAATGTAATCTGTTAACAAAAAGTCATGTTTATTTGTAGGTGAGTGTGCTCTTTGCATACAGCACAGTTTCACTCTTCTTCAAATGGAACTTCCTGATGCTGATTATACTGCAGCTGTTATGGACCATTTGTTCGATAAAACAAACTTGTATGACATCGATCATTGTGATGGGGAAATACGCAAGAAATCAAAGCTGATGAAAATACTTTTAATGAAAGGCAGCGCTGCTTGCATTGAACTTTTCGAAGTGATCGACGCAAATTTGAAAAGAGTAGATTTGATTCAAATAATGAGGACACGGAGTGAAATAAAGTCAAGGAGTGGTAATTGTAGCTTTTAGATTAAACGGGAAAAATCTATCTGAAGATGAATAAAGAAATAGTGGTCTTGAATAATTTGATATTTTATAAAGGAAAAATGAGCAATACTACGGAAGCCCATTTAGGACCTATCAAAAATTATTTTTGAATTTGATATAACGAATTCTTGAATTTGTTAAAACGAATTTAAATCGTTATAATAAATTGTTCTAAATGGGCTTCCGTACAAAGCTATGATTAAGTATATTTTTTTATTTATTTTTCTTCAGGCAAGCCTGATTTGTCTCCTTATCTCAAACGCCTGAGCACATCGTGTCTTCAGGAAAAAAACCAATTATTACTTGATGAACTAGAGCCTATAGATATTTGTGACTTTTTGTTTGAAGAGAAAGCGATAGATATTATGACTCATGACAACATAACAGAAACAGGAGAACGATGGCAGCAAGTAGAGGATCTGTTACAAACTTTGCAAGAAAACAAAAACGACTGTTTCCACTACTTTTTGTATATTATTGAAAAGAACGAATTTAATGATATTCGCAATGTATTGGAAAACACATTACACCCAGAAGATGTACGAGATGGTATATACAATTTAGAGATTACTTTTAGCTTTGTGTTAAAGTAATATTCAGGAACACTTTTAACTAAGTCATCCTAAGCCATTAATTTAAAAATCATAAAAAACCACGTAACAAAACAAATTAAATATAAGTAAATAAATTCAATCCTAATTAAATACTGATACAATAGATGAGGGTTCCGATGAGTCGGTTCTGTTAAATATTCAGCAAAAATTTACAAAATTCAGAAAGTTGAAAGAAATATTTAATGAAAATGTTTATATGATGTGCACTTGGTGTTTTTTTAAAGAAAAAATTAAAATTTTTTGCGCACTATAAATAAAGGAAACTCTAATAAAGAATTACGTGTCTTGTTCCTTTTGAGTATTAGATGGTTGGCGATGTGTATGTAATATGCAATTAACCTTAGTACTTGTGATTTCTTTATTTAGAAATAAGGGAGCAATCGGATTTGAATTTGGTACACCAAGTTGAAAAAGTAACAGGTATATTTGAATGATAGTGACTCATTTAAACCTTACCAGTGTTTGTGAGATAAGAATGATTTTGAATTGAAACATTTCCTTGCATATCTCACAAGATTGTTTGTGTTATTCACTCGTTGAAAGAAATGTAAAACAAAGGGGTCTTTGCCATTTTCAGACAATTGAAATATCCTAATAAGAAGAAGAGATCTGTATAAAGATATAGAAAAACTGATAAGTTATAAATATAAAATTTTGGATCTATTTCACTACTAAATGCTAGTATATGGACAAAAATCTCTTATGTTTAAGTTCATTGCAGATCTGATGATAAATTTGTTGACCACCCAGTTTCTTTAAGTACATATATAATGATTTATGAGATGTGAAATGCTGTTTATTTCAGACGATCCAAAAGACGATCAGATAGAACTGCGGATAACAGTTAAAGGTCGTAATGCTGAACTGATAGAACGGGATTTATTCCAACAACTTGAATCTTCTGCTTCTGGACTTTGGCGGTTATTCATGGCTTATGGACAAATGATTATTGAAAAGGTTTTGCGTGGTTCTTTGGTTCTTCAGTTAAGACCTCTTACTGACCAAGCTGTTAAAACCTTGCTTAATGCCAAGGAAAACAATAAACTAGTTGACATAATATTTAGAATGCTGAAGAATATTACAATTGCTGAAAAAATAGATGGAACAGAACAATTGAAAATCATGGTGCAGGTTTGTTATGCTAGCCCAGCAAAAGAAAACACTGGTGAGGAAATAAATGTTTGATCGAAATTATATATTTGTAAATGAATAACCAAGTCCAAAGAAAAAAGTCTACAGAAATGGAAAAATTATATATGTCTAATTTCAGTACATGGAAATCCAGAGGCAAGAAATGCAGAACCGATAAAAAGCCGTCTAAAAGCTTACAGGGAAAAGTTAATCTCTGATGTTGAACCCAGGGCTTTAGCTTCTGTATTATCAAAACATTTTCCAAAAATTGACTTTAACTCAGTTGATCATGCTGATAGCTGTCCAAGAAGAGTTGAACGTCTGTTATCGTTGGTTGAAGAAGGAGAACCTGATCTTGTGAATGAACTTCTGACTATCTTACAGAATTTTGGCTATCATGACATCGTAGAGTTGCTCGATCCCCTTGACGTTCACCACACAGCAAGTATGTGCATCTTAGTCATATATATGTACAGTCCTTTTTTTATGAATTAGGATTGTAAATATAACTGTATTCGTGAATTAAACACGAACGTTAGATTATCCCTCTTTCATCGATCAACATTCTAATGAATTCGTTTGTCATGCACTCGCGTTCATTCTATCAAAGAGAAAAAACTTTGCATTTTTACTTTATTTTTTTTCTAAGTTATATTCTTACAAAAAAAAATCACAATCTTTTTCATATCATTGGCATTCTTTTCTTAATAATTACTAATGAATATGTGTGAATATTTAATTGCAGGAAATATTAGGGAAAAGATAGCATATAATTCCCATAAACTACTTGAAGAAATGCAGACGACATTTGCAAAAGAAACATTATCAAATTGTATAGGGGATACTAATGGGATAAGAGAAAACATCTTGCCTAAAAACGGAAATCGCAAGCAAAGGATGAGTAATTTCCTGCAGTTTATTCTTAAAGAGGACCACAACGTGGTTGAATTTGAAAAAATGTTAAAACATAACGGTTTAGAAAAACTACTAGAAATGAGTGAAAACGATCAAGAAAAGCTTTTGTGTACACAAAATATAGGTAGGTAGTAAGTTACATGCCATTTGTCCCATACAAATTATCAGAAGTTGACTTCATAAATCAAAAGCTTTGTATAGAGTTGCCATTTTGCACATATGTACTAGTAGTATTTCATCTATCTATATTTGTATTCCTTAAATTAAATGAGAAATGATAAGTATTTGTTTGTGTGATTACAGAGGTGGAATTTGTTAAAGACCCAAAACCATCATCGTCAGAAATATTGTTTGAGTCTGTTATCACTTTGTCACATACTGGTAAGTCATTCAGTTATTCAGATGGTGATACTTCTGGACTCTGTTGCAGGAATGAAAATTGAAACTAGCTATTAAAGCTGAACACCGCTCGTAAATAGGCACCGTCACACAGATACCTGGTATATAAACCCTTCGATTTCGTTACATAAGCGTGCATACAAATCAGAAGTATCCACCAGTTCTTAGCTATTACGAGAAAAAAGCAATTTGTTGATATTTTCTACATAAAAACGGCACTGAAAAAGGGCCAATTCTCTATAGCTTAAGTGCATTTGTTCTTTCATTCAATGCTTAATTGAACGTCGCAAATTTCCAATGCTAGCATAAGGAGAAATATACACCGAGTGTAATTATTAGACTTCCAAAAACGATCGTTCTGTAAAAGAGATTTACCTAGTATACTGTGCCCTTTCACATATTACAAAAAAACCCTCAACTTGTGGTTAACTAAACTAGTGGTAAAACAAAACATTTACCATTTTAAAAAATTGAACTTAACTTCAAGGATTGTAAAGGATCGATTCGGACATATTATTTTGTTGTTCTGAATACTGTGCTTTACATATAAAGATATCTTAACTAATAATAATATTCAAGTTATCAAGCACATAAAAACATCAAATACCAACATTTATTTAAGGGATTGTTCAAGAATCAATTCTTTCATTAACTGTCAATAATTGACAACATCTCTGTAGTTTTTGGAATAAGGTCTTCCAACAATCTGTTGGAATTTCCATGGGCACCAATCGTGCTATTGTTAGCAGACCTATTTCTATATTCATATTAGAAGAATTTTTTCAAAGACTTATACATGAACAGAAAGAAATAACTCGTTGTTGCCTTCAACTCGACATTAAGTATATCGACGACGTATTATCAATTAGCAATTGGTACTTCCATTTTTACGTCGACTCGATATATCCCAGAGAACTTGAAATTAAACATACCACAGAGTCTCAGTCATCATGTTTCATATTTAGATATTTTAATAGAAAAAGATATTGAAATTAACTTAACAACAAAACTTCATGATAAACGTAATGTCTTTAATTTTTCTGTTGTCAACTTTCCTTACTTATGTAGCAATATACCTTTATCACCTGCATATGGATTTTTTGTCTCCAAGTTGATTCGTTGCGCAAATCGTTCTCTACGTATGATCAATTTCTGAAACGAACAAGCTACTGACAAACCAATTGATAAAACAAGATTATTAACAGTCTCGACTGAAGTAATCATTTCGTAAGTTCTATGGTCGATGCAATAACCTTGTCGGCGAATACAATCTTCCGCTAGGTCGAATGCTGACTGACGTTTTTCGTGCTTATTGTTAGGCCATTAATATTCACCAAATTGTCTACGGATTTTTCCGTTTTCCCAATTACGACAAAGAGCGCACGGTGGGTGTGACCGGTCAGCAAAGGATGCCTACTCCTCCATCGCACCTAATCCTACCTCTAATTTTTGTAGAGGTCCGTGTTTGCTCTGCTCCTGTTTTGTATTTTACATTGTACCTTTGAACTTTTGATTTTAAATACTGTTCGATATCACTACATTTCATTAATAAAAGAATTTAAATATCTAATAAATCATGCCCAGAAGAGTCTAGCAGACCATTCATTGTTTTTTAGAAATGAAAACTTTCGTTTCCGACTTGTTTCCAACTTTGCTTCTTTCTCTGCGGTGGAGAAACAACTTAATTTTTTAATTCTTTGAAATTTGGTAAACATTTAACTTGGGTGTTTTAATAGCAGCTGCAAATTAAAATACATGTAATTCTTACGTGAATGAAACTGCTGAGAGAGCACAAAAACTGTTCAACAAAATAATGATCATACCATGAGTGAAATGATGAGGTATGTTTAAGATGACAAATCTGTTATACTTGTAGAGAGAAACCCTGAAAATGAAACAAAAGCGGATGAATATCAAGGATCATTTGCAAATTCGAAAGGTAACGACAAACCAAGTGATATGTCTGTATGTACCACGAGACATGACATTCAAATTACCTTTTTTTGCTTCAGAGTTTGATGGCTTGTATGCTTAAGTTTATGATGATCCCCTCGCTCAACTTGTTGCGAGGGGGATATAGCATCGCAGCTGTGCGTGTGTGTGTGTGTGTATGTATGCGTGTCCATTGTCAGCTCTTAAGCAAAATTCCTAGAAAACCCTCTCATGAATATTCATTAAACTTTGTACACTTCTTTGGCATGGTAAACGAATAAATAATAACAATTTCCAAGTCCTTTGATTAAATATCTTTTTTTTATTTTCGTAAAAAAAGTTAAAATAGGAATATTATGTACCACTTGATAACAGAAATTTCCAGTACCTTTTTGTAGGACTTTAAGTCAATCGCTACCGTATGCAGTTCGAATCAACAATTTGACATTTTTTGAGATTTAAATCTAGTAAAGGTAAAAAAGAACAGTTTGAAGTATTTGAGGGTTAGATGTTTCCCCATAAGTATAAGCTGAATCGGGCAAGAAATTTAAAGCTGACATAAATTCATAAATACGCATTTTTTCCCTTTAATCTCCGACTACTGCCATATTAGTTGTCGATTTCTATTGTTCTCTTCATCGCTACACACTCCCTATAAAAGGCCGAAAGCACTATTCATGCTTCACCGCATTCAGGTATTTCATTCACCCGAACACGTTACCTTGGACGAAGAGACGTGTAGAAACGCGTTTTTATCAGAAATAATATGACAACCACTGCACTGGCAAGGAATATCCAATGAACGACGAAACAAGAGAAACTGAAATTCAGACAAAGATACTTTAAAAATCCTCGATAATTGTAGACCGTTTTCCTGTATATGTTATAACATTGCACATGCGCAATCACACTGTGGCAGATCGAGCATTGTCAATGATCGCATGGATATTTTTTTTTGTAGAAACCGATGTTACGTTGTTACTTTCTTCGATTTACTATCATTCATCGACTGTGTTGGATGCAGTGCCGCCGGGGTTTTCAAAAAGATGCAGGCGTTATGCACTCTGTATGAACGAGACACGTGTTCGATGTGCATGTGAAGTAAGGCAGTACCATTTGTGCAAAATTGTACGGATACCTTGAAAATTCTTTCAAAGAATAAATATATTTTGTATTTTATTGATTGCTGTTTCCTTTTATTCTTTCCTACAAAGATTTTACAACAATACGTAGTTCATGCATTTAGAAGTCCGTGTAACCTGAATGCTTCGATCGGAAAGCAACCGACCGTAACTTTCTCGACCGGTATATAGACCCCAGTGGCAGTAGAGGAGCGATCAAAACTAATATGGCGACCAAACGCTTTTATGAGTTCATGTCAGCTTTAAGTCATCCGATTTACATTGAAACAAACAGTCGACTTTCGGACAAATTTTCCCGCATTACTTACAATAGAACTTGTCCAAAATTCAGAAGAGACTAGACTTTGACAATTATTGTTCATTTATCACGCGAAAATTGTTTCATATTAATAATAGCTTCATATCTACTACTATGGTTTGACATACGACAAGCAACTTAAACTGTCCATCAGAGCATATTGCCGATCGCTAGATCTTCAGCTATGTTTCATAACATGTACGGATCGTTAATGTATACTTTTATATATATATATATATATATATATATATATATATATATATATATATATATATATATATATATATATATAAACACACATGTAAAATTTAATTCTGGTTGTAACGCGCTTTCTGATTGGCTAAAAAAATTGTTTTATATCGTATAAAGAATGTTGCCTACGTCATAGTAAGGCTAACGTCAAAAACGTATCAATACGCCTGACGTTACATTTGAATTTTGTACAATTTTATGTCTTTTTAAAGGTCAAATGAACGTTTTTTTCTAAAATGAAGAGTAAAAAAATTAAATTATAAGCAATGAATTCAATATTTATTAGTTTTATACGATATAAAATGGTTTGGAACAGTTTACGCTTTTTAATAAACCGCTTCGCGGTTTATAAAGCGTAAACTGTCCCAAACCATTTTATATCGTATAAAACAAATAAATATTGAATTCATTCCTTAAATAAACACAAAAATAAGTCCAATGCTCAAACAACTTTTATCTATAGCGCTTTTGCCCTACCGGGCTCTTCAGTAGATTTAAAAAACAAAGTAAACAAGAACATTATGACGTCAATCTCGTGACGTTAGGTAGGCAACGTTATACAAACAAACTGTTGAAGACGTGAGTATGACGTCAAAACGTCAGAAAATTATATAATATATATATATATATATATATATATATATATATATATATATATATATATATATATATATATATATATATATATATATATATATATAAATGACACCTACTGAATAAAAATTATTAAACTTTTAAGCATACATGTATGTGCTGAATTTCCGCTAATATTAGGAAAACTGTACAACCACGTATATGTAACCCCCCCCCCACCCGCCCCCTAATTTATACACTACAAAGCTTGGGGATTGGGCAAAAAATTAAAATAGAGATTGTGAATTCAAAGTGGTTTCAAGAAATACTTGTGTCATACTTATTTTCATCTGATAAATTTACATGTATTTTCCTAAATAAGGCATTTCTTTCTACAATAAGTCATGTCGCGAGGGGATGCTCCGCTTAGCGGTGCCTTTGTATGATTTTATAATTCAGTACAAGCATAAGGTAGACTAAAATGCTTCATGCTAGCAAAAAAATCATATTTGGGTTGTCGATCATTCACATCTTTTGTGATCATGTTCAAAACATCAAAAACTAAACAGTATTCATTCAGGTGATTTTTGTAATATGTTTGATTGCACTTTTACGTTAGTATACACAGTTATTTTTTTACATGATATGATAATCAATGCATCATTTATTTGATCATTTGATACTTTATTTGATCATTTCAAAGATTGGTAGACCAGTTGGAAAAATTACGGGTGCATTTAGTAAATACTTGACGGAGTCTACTGGGTATCCAGAGTTACTTCTATGTTAAAAATCACATTCAAAATACAAAACGTACACAGACGATTGATAGAATATAACCAAAATATTCAAACAATATTTTTATTCATTAATGGCAATTTTGAAAGCATTCAAGTTAAATGTAGATTTAATAACTGTGTAAGAATTTCATAGAAATCCATAATGTGTCCGTAAACTTACACACACGAGAGACGTCTAACATGGACATACTTAACTTTACTTACTTATTTCGTCCTTTTTGTGCTGGTAAGCACATAAGGTCGCCACCAGGGATTTCAATTTAATACTGGTCTGACTTGTGTCAATCTGTAGACCTATCATTATATCCAGTTGTTTTCTTTTAATTCTTTTCTTACATTAGATTCCTTATGATCTTCCTCTTACCGGATGGTGTCTAAATCATTAATACCCTTGAGATTTAGATCTGGTGTATTTTTCTAAGTGTCATATGCAATGCCATTTTCTTTTATAATTTACCTTGTATAGAATGATGGTGTTAATTCTCTTTCTTTGATTTGGTTTCATGACCAAAAAGCAGGCCTGAAAGGTATTCATCTTGTTTAAAATAGTTTTTGTCACTTCCCAAGATTCAGCATAATATATGAGGACCCAAAGCACGCTTCTTATAAATTTTCTGATTTTTGCGTGTGTGCTCAAATTTGCTGATCTTAGAGATTTTTCTCAGCAGTGCACCATACACTGTTGTGGCTTGAGTTATTCGAGCTTATCTTTGGTTATCTTACTCCCTAAGCAGACAAAGTATGTGAAATTTTAATATTTCTTCATTTACGGTGATAGATTTGTAAGATTTCGTGTTGAAATTCAGGATCTTAGTTTTGGTGACGTTGATGTCCTTGTAAATATTATCTGCTGTTTTGATTGGTGTCTGTTTTGTTATCCTAGTGTATATATCAGATATAATTTTATCTGGTATTTCATTTTCAATGAAAAAGTCTTCTAAGGTTAGGCGATTAACACTGTGCAAAGCTTTGGTATACCTCTACTCTAGTATATGACAAAATAATAGTGAAAACTTGGTGGGTGCATGATCTTCTTCATAAAACCTGCTTGTTCTTTCTGCAGGAGGGGACCTTTAATTTCTGTTATTTTGTTAATTGTCACTCTGCTTAGAACGTTCATGGTGATCGAGAGAGCAGTGTACCTCTATAGTTGTTGTAGTTCACTTTAGGATCAATTTTCTTGAATGTCGATGTTTTAACTCATTTTCATATATCCTGTAGAACATATATATTTTTCAAGATATTCGATTTATTCAATTTTTAGACTTTTGAAGCTCTGTATTTATCTGATCAATACCTCCTGCTTTTTAACATTTTAGCTTTGTTATAGCATATTTTATCTTATATAGATTCGATGGATGTGTATTAATGTCCAAGGTGTCAATAGCGGGTGTTATCAGTGCGTCGTTTTCTGGAGTATGCATTCTAAATAATTCTTCAAAATGATCTTTTCAGATTTTTAGGATGTTTATTTTATGATAATATATTTTTTTTTCTTTTTAATCTTCCATCGGTAAATTGTATGATATACTGGTAAACTTTCCCGTTGCATTCAAATTGCACATCTTGTTTTGCAACCAAACACAGAACACTTTCATTTAATCATCGTAAACAATGTAATGGTCAATCAGGTTGTGGTTTAATCATATTGGGAGTTCCATGTTGCAGTATGGATATCTTTGTGCTTAAAAAAAATCCGCCAGTTATTTGGTGTTTTTTTTTTCTGGACGGAAAGTGATCAGCATACTTCAATGCTCTTGCATTTTCCTAGTCCTTGCTCACCTTTTCTCTATCTTGGTTGCTTATATTCTTTTTATGGTATTTAGCCTAAATTAATTTTTAGGCGTTTATAGAAAAAGACTTTAGTGTTATCTTCTGAATCCACTGTTAGTACACTGCAGACTTATATAGTTAGTTTGAAAAATGTGGAGTTGAATCTTGCCGTTATTTTTCGTCCATTGACACGTTTTAAATAAATTATTTTACATGACCATCTCTTACTTTAATTATGGCTACATCTATTCTACGATGATCTATAAATGGGGTATTGTGTCTTGACACAAGTTAACTTGACAGGGTTATTCTCTCAATTCTTTTACCCGTCATACCTCCAATATATTGGATGGTATCAATCCTTCCATCATTCTCTTCTTTGTTTAAAGGTTCTTAAGCATCATTTATACATGTATATTTTTGACATGTAAAAGTTGCTAACCCTAAGAATCCTTAATACTAAGTAATCTCCAAGCCTCGCAGAACCGGTTTTCATTAGAGGATTGTCCTTTTCTTTGAATGTCAGCGTTCTAGGAATTTTGTGTGTATCTAAACATACAAAGAACATGAGAATCACAGGCCATTGCCTACATATCAGTTTTATATAGTTATTATCTGAGAGAGAGAAAAAATTTCGTGGCTTACCTAGGGACATATATTTTTTTTAAAAATAGAGTTGTCTTATTTAGCACTATCCATGAATCGATTAAAAGTTAATGTACGTAGAGTATATAATAAATCCTTAGAATAGTTAATTTCATATTTATACTATCAATTTTTATAGTTCAATTTCGTATTGTACAACAAACAAAAGTATTTACTAGTATATCAGCTCAAGAAAAATTATACATTGTTTTGAAATAACATTTTTTACTTCTTTTAGAGACATCATTGTACGATAAAAATATGACCAGTAAAATGATGGTGTGTTTTAGGTGAATACTCTGATATGATCGTTGAAAAATTTCAGAAGACGAAAGAAGGATAGAGGTTTGGAATGAACTGAAAGCTAATCTAAAAGAAATTAAAAAACCGAAGAATGTGCTTTTACTAGGCGAATATGGTACTGGTAAATCATCGTTCATAAACACCGTCATCACAGCATTGACGGGGAAATACAGATATTATGCGGACGTTGGCTCTGGTAATCTGCACAGCACTACTAGATTACACAAGTGAGGAACCAGTACTTAAACACACACACACACACACACACACACACACACACACACATACTTTGTCTCTAGTAATTACATTTCTTTGAAGTGCGAAAAAATGTCGAAAAGAGTGCATTGTTTTGATGACATTGTTTTCTTACATTTTTAGGATATCGTGCAAAGAGTATTGGAACCCTGAAAACGAAGAGGATAGAGCACTAAATCTTCCAAATTTTATCGACATCGTCGGACTAGATGTTCAACTGTCAAATCCATATGAAGTGGATACAGTGCACAGCCAGATTATGAATCTGATTCTCAACGGTAAACTATCAGAAGACACCGATCTTTTGGATTTGGGCAAAAAACTGAAAGAAGGAAAGAAAATAGTGGAAAGATCGGAACATGAGTCGCTTGTCATAGACATAATTGTTATTGTCGTATCATTGGAAGATGATAAAATTCCACACACCCTGCTTGATGAGATTTACGCAGAATCCAACGTTAGAACAAGACGTAAATTATTTTTTGTTCTGTTAAACAACTTTTTATCAACATATGTCTTATCTTTACCCAAGATAATCCGGGTTTATAAATTAAAAAACTAAAATTCTATTTTCTTTTTTAGAATTCCCAGTTTTTGCCGTGTTGACAAAAAGTGATAAATGCAATGATCAGGAAAAGATGGAAAAGAAGAAGAAAGATATAGCTGAGGAAATCAGCATCGATATTCGAAAAATTCTTATATGCAAAAATTACCATGCAGGTCAAAAACCAGATTCAAGAGATGTTGAAATATTAGAATTTTTGATAAAGGTACATAAATCTAGGTTTGAGTCAATTTTTTTTTTATAAATTTGATCATTTTTAGTTTAGACTAAACAAAATGTTTTAAATTAAGTGATACACAATAAGCTTTCTTATAAACACATAATTTAGATAATGTAAAACTGTCTCAGTTTAAATTCCTCCGAACTGAAAGTCTTTTGTTTTATTACATGCATTGTATCCTACTTTTACGAAACCTTTATATGCTTCAGCTTTGTGATCCTTGTTTGAAAGCTGTAAAACTACATAAAGTAGAAGTTGAGGAGGAACAAGCAACTCTACCGGATACAGTTGCTCCAACTTCGACTCCCATTCCACCTACAAATGGCTGTTCTCTAATGTAGTTTTATTTGGAATTTGTCATATTGTCCAAAAAGACTACTTTCGAAATAATTTTCAACAATTTTGAGAAAAATAAGAATTTATTAGTTTGAATTTTTAAAGCTGAAATTGCCTACAATAACAAAATTGTTGAAAGTCAGATATTTTTTAAAGAATTGAGTTCTTTACACACCTGTTGTAAGACCCCTTCCTGACCAAAGGTGAAGGTTAATATTTAAACTTATTTTTTGTCAATATCACTTTTGGAATTATGTCAAACTTTACTGCGTATTTTGATAAAAATGTTCCAGAGACTAAAAAATTATAAAATAAGATATTCTACCTATTGAGAACTTACATTGTAGAAAGAAAGTACACTAGACGTTAACTCGTGCTTCGATCAATTGATCGATCTACCGGGAGAGTTTTGCACTCTTACTTTTTCAGCTAAGACCTACAGGTAGACATTATTCATGGAGATACCTAAGATTTTGAAATTTGAAACAATCAAATTGTATTCATCAACATCAATACTTAAATTTTTCAAGTTAAATGCAAGCTTAATAGCTGTAATATCATTTCAAAAATTACTTAGACTTTCTGTGTGAGTATTCCACCCAAAAAATCACCATGTGTCCCTAAACATACACACACAAATGGCGTTTAACATGAATAACTTTATTTTCTTACTTAGTCCTACTCGTGCTGGTCAACACATAAGGCCGTCAACAGAGACTTTAATGCTGTTCTGTCGTGTTCTGTCTTATGTTTTGGTCATTTTTTTGAACTGTCATTATATTTACCGGTAGTTTTTTTTATTTTTTCCTACATTGGATTTCCTGTGGTTTTCTCTTTTCTCTCTGCCCTCGTTGAAGGTATCGGCGATCGAATCGGTGTCATAAAACATAAATGGGAAGTTTTCGTCTTTTTGACATCAGAGAAAAAAGCACAAACATTGGAGGAATTGTTGAAGGACCAAAGGCACATTGCTTTCAAAACTCCTGTGGCATACATGCTAATATTTGCTGATCTTAAGAGATTTTTCTCGACAGTTCATACACTCCAGTGGCTTTAATTATCCGAGCTTGCATACCTGACTTCGAATCCCTCTCTGTGGTGATCTTACTTTTGAACTAGACAAAGAATGTGGCATTTCCAATATTTTTACCACTTAAAGTGACAGGTGAAAGATTTCCTGTTGAAATTCATGATCTTAGTTTTGGTTTAATTGATGTCCTGCGAAATATTTGTCTTTGTACTTCATGTATACATGTCAGTTATAAATTTATCTGGTATTCCTCAAAAACTGTAATTACTAGTTTATCGGCCCCAGAAAATTATACATTGTTTTGTAATAACATTTTGTACTGCTATTAGAGATATCATTGTACTACAATATAATGAACAAACTAAAAAAAATGATGACGTCTGTTTTAGGTTAATACTTTGATATGTTCGTATGCAATTTTTAATGAATGTAGACCATGTGTATTATGAATGAAGATTTATATCTACAGGTCTAAAATAACCTTCTTTGGAAGACGGTATAGAGGTTTAAAAAAAATATTTTCTGGATTGTGCACCATCTCTCCTTTGTGATTGGTAGAAAATACATGATGTGAAAATTTTTACATTTTTTTTCCATTGGTTGGAATGCTGTTCGGTGCAAGAAAGATAATTGTATGGTAATTTAGTTTACGTACGACAATTTTGTTCATGTATAATCTTAAAAAGAGAACAAACGAAAACATTATATAAATTAACGCTTTAACATGTAAAGCAATATTTTTATTCTACATTCTATAATCTAATTCAATTATTGAATCTATAAAAGTATTCTAATAGCTGTATGAAAGCGATTTGTTATTTTTCTTCTGTATTTTTATACAAATACTACCGATGAGAATTGATACGGAAAACAGATTTTGCAGAATATAGTGATATTAACTTTGTTTTACTAAAATAATACGACCCTACCTAAGATATTTATTTCCCTACTATACTAGATTTTAACAAACAACATTGGATTCCACGTTGATACTCAGTGTAAAAAAGATTCATAAAAAAAGAAGAATCGAAATTTCTTTCATAACTAACTGCTGTTTAGAGGTTGTTGTAAGAACTGAATCGGTAAACACTTTTGAGCTGTTACGAGATCAATCAGAATGGTAAACATCTTTGTTTTATGCATGTGGGATGAAAAGCCTTTTCAACAAAATTGCAGCAAAAAGGCAAATTGTTATGAAAAATAAAAATGCATGAAAACTGACTCATTGAAAGGTAATTAAACATGTAAATATTTCATTATGGTTTAAATGTTAGATAAAATTGAGCAAAATCGATATTTATGCTTGCCAAAAAAGACTTGAATGGTTCCATCAAAAGATAAAGCAAACCGGGTATAGGTTCAATAAATGTTATAAATTAACTTAATTAAGGAGATAGAATTTTAGGTTTCAATGTCTTATTGAGTTAAAGTTTTTCTATAAATCTGGACGAGGACTGTATAATGAGATTTAATCTTTATGCTCGCAGATAGCAGTAAAAGACAGTTACCAATACTTTATCGAATGTAACCATATACCTGTATTCTAAATAAACTACTGTTGCAAAACTACATGTATACATCAATGTACATAATTATGTTAACAAGTGCTCAGAAAGTAGTTGAGATTTAAACTAAAATAACTTGTTCTAAAAGTATATGATCTTATGCAAGTACACTACTGTCTGTGTCAATACCATCATGGTAATAACACCTAGTAAGTAAAGTTGTTTTATATTTAAATGTATAAGATGAATGAATAGAGCAATATGAGTTGCATTCATAAAAAAGAATGATATTTAAAAACTACATAAGACTGAAACATGCAGTAACATTGAATAAAGTTTAAAAGGCGTTTAATTATCTCCCAAGAAAATAAATGTATTAAACATATATCAAAATTAATTTTGTCCCGGTTGACAATAATGCAATTGCAATTATGACCAAATAAGAATCTTTAATTACTTGTTTCAAATACAAATTTGATAATACAACTTTCAAAATCATGCATTTTTTGGGGGTCATTCAAATAGCAAAATAATATAATGAGATCAATTAAACTCACGGTAGCCTTTATTTCTTATATTCGTCCTGCGTTCGTTTACCTTCCATGCAATGGGCAAAAATATCAAAGTGTTATCAAGATCTGGTATCTAACTCAGCTCAGCTCAGCTCAGCTAAGCCAAACTCACAGCTTAGTCAAACTCAGCTTGGAATTAACAATGAGAACACGTCCCTAATGGCAATACTTTAAACAATTTTTAATTTGCAAAACATCCTCTGTCATATGTGTAGGTTTTGTAACATTTTATTAAGTTAGTCTTGAGAAGAAATTCTTCCAAGAATTACTTTTATTGTTTTTATTTCCTTTTCCTTGTTTTAAGGTTCACATCCCTACTATTTAAATTCAAAATTGCAAGACATGTTTTGAAAAAATTGTTTCAACAAAGAAATCGCGAACTGCATAGCATTAGGTCTTTGGTCAAGTAAATATAATGACAAAAAAATAAAGACGTGTCTAAAAATTCAACAGTTGAAAACAATAAACACATGAACAGATCTAATATTTAAAGAAAATATTGTTTGAACAGGTTGACATATTTGTATAATGTTATTTATAATAAGAAGTGTCTTTTGGGGTCAGAGTCAGAACCTCTTTGTATAAATAAACGCCTTGAATATGCGATAAGAATTTGATATGAGATAACAAAACACTACAAGCGCGTAATGTCTACTTTCGTTATATAAAGTGAAAAAAGACACACCATAGTTTTTCATTATGACCGGTAAGGTTTTATATGGTTTATATGATATGTATTTTATAACAAAATTTAGGTCTTTATCATGTGTTTATGATAATAATTTAACGTTTTATAAGATTCAATAACAAACTTTTTACTTTCATTTCAATGTGTTTGAACACTTACATGGTATTTCAAAAAAGTTCTTCAAATACCAATTATCATTGCAAGAAGGACGCAATGATGTTCAGAGTGATTCGATTGTTAGGACCTACCTAAAATGTTTAACTGTTGTCGTTCAAATTTCATTGTTTTTGTGTTAAATACCTAAATTAAGATTGTATTTGACACCTCCATATTGTGACGTACTTCAAATCGAAATCAACAATAAAATTTCGCATATTAATTTTAAACCTTTTTTCCCCCCTTATAACTGTTACCTAACTGTGTAGCGCAATGGGTTAGAGGGTTAACCACAAATCTGTTAGTCATCAGTTCGAATCCCACTAGGGTTTTATTAAATATTTACCTTTTTGTTGTCCAATATTGTAAAATTTGAAAATTGTAAATGGGTGAAAGTATTTTGATTATAATCTACTTTTTTACTTATTAATATCGACAGGTGTCCCATACCACCATAATTCAGTGCATCAGTAAGATACTTGCAACGGTAAGTAAACCAAAAGGACTATCATAGTTATCGTAGACTTACACGGATCAATTGTTGTGAGAGAATGCAGCTGTAAACTAGACTTTATCTTGTGATTTAATCGATCGATTGACCGGGAGAGTATACACTATAAATATACCAGTTCAATATCTAAACTTCAAACAGCAACAGAAAATTAGACTTCTATGTTGTGGGATCCATCAAAACTAGGCCTAAAAAGTAGACCTGTAGTAAAGAAATAATACAAGTAATATATGATGCGCCCCTTTATATATTTAAAAATATGACCTAGTATTTTGTAATGTACAAGATAATAACGAATCTGGGACAATAAGCACTAAATTTCATTATAGGAGCTTTAATTAAGCAGTGAATGATTATTTTTGGATGTCCATAGCGCGCGGTATTTAATTTGTATGCACCGTTTGGTGTGTTAAAGGACCAACGACATCCAAAAACGATCATTCAATGCTTATATTTATATTAATACTGATGTATGTGTGTATCGTCGCTGTAAAACCACATTATTCGCTCTCAGTCAGGGATATTAAACATCCATGGAATTGCCATATTATCATGTTATCGAGTTCGCTTCCACGACTAAAATATAGTGCCAGAAACTTTGTTGAGAAAAATCATTTTTTTATTAAGAAGTAGATAAAACTTAATGAGTATTTATCGTATATATCAAATTGGATATGTAAGGTTGGACGTTTCATTTTTATTTTACAAAAATAAATATATCCCCGAGTACCCAAACTCCGTCACCATAAGTAGAAAACATTCCACGTTTCTCTGCAATTTATTTTTTGCGGTTTTTATCATTTGCAATCACTAAATATAATCTGAAACGTTATAATTTATAAAATTATTTACAAAAATATTGTTATTATTATTCAAATAAGCCCTCTGAATACGACGTTTATCACACGTGCTATCATAACTTATGAACCTAACTCCGTCACCTACATGATCTATGATACGCCAGGGAATGAAGACATATTAACAATTTAGTTTAAACTCAACTTGTATATAGGCCAAATTAAAATAAGTAAAATCGGTGTATACAATTTAAATTGTATTTAATTTCATCAAAGTGAAATGGTCGCCAGAATTAAAAAATGGGTCCTTGTAACAACAATAACAATGACCTTTTCAGAATGTATGGAAGCCGTTTGATTTTTGTCCTTACATATTTCAAAAATATCATATAAATAATGAATATATTAATGATTACATTATTTATTTATTACATTTTTAATAAATGTTGCATATTCTAAATACCGACATACCGTATATATCTGTAACCCTGTATAAGGCAAAAATTACGGCATGAGCGATTTGACGTTATCATCAGGTGTAGTGCATGAATGCTATTGCGGACTGAAAAAAATGTATTAATAACCTTAATAAAAAATAAATTACATGTGAAATGTTTCATCTTGACCTCTCTTAAAATGACTGAACACCTTAAATCATCGAATGGGCCCGCATGTCAGAAATATCGTTATTTTAGTGCACCCGTGAAAAAGTGTTAGCTGATTTCACGTAATTATTGTTGCATAAAAGGAACAAGGTGTAATTTTGTTATGTTTGAACACATTCTTAAATTTAACCGTTGTAAATTGTTGACATTTGATTGAAGTTTTTTGACATTCAAAAAATGACGTCATAACCGCACTTGATTTTATACGGCGAGGAGTTTCCCGAAAGTGACGGAGTTGGGGTAGTGACGGAGTTAGGGGGCTATGCGATACTCAAAACACGTGGTGACGTTTATAATTTGTGCCCGTGGCGTATAAATCAGCAAAATGTATTCATAGGAAATTGAACGTCTCAGATTTCCAATGCAAACAGAAGGGGAAATATACACTGAATGTAAATATGGTTCTATTTAGAAACATGACTCCATTGTTTCTAGGTAAGTGTTTGCTTTCAATTTTTAGTTATTTAAATATTTATTTATCATTTTTGAAAATATGGTGAAATTATTATGGTGGTAAAAAGACATGAAAAATGTTTTTCGCTATTTTTACATGTAATTTATATTTTGAATATATAATAGATATGCAAGAAGAGTCAAGTATATAATAAGTCAATGAGCATAAAAGAAAGGATGATCATGTTCCTCTCGCAATGTTTTTTTGTCAAACGAAGTACAGGGATAGCTTTGGTTCGAATTCTTAAATTTTAGTGTCTATGTCAACTTGGGTTGTTAACTTACATGTAGTAAGCCTCTCTCTCTCTCTCTCTCTCTCTCTCTCTCTCTCTCTCTCTCTTGTGTCGGTCGTCCTTCCGAAGACGGTGTATCCATTTCTAACATGTTCCCTTTTTACTTTAAACTTGGCAAACTTCAACCAAATTGGTAGAAAACATCCTTGGGTTCAGGGAAATAGATTTTGTTAATATAAAATTGAGATAATTAACAATTAAGGTCAGAGGCGACCTATCTCCCATTTTCTTCCATTTTTTCCTATCTCCACAAGATTTCCTCTTAGAACTTAGTTTTATTTTTTTGTGTTTTATGATACTTTTTTAATTTAAATTTAAACATAAAGCATTCAATAAAAAATATATGACTTAATTTATAAGCATTCAAATGCATTTTGCATGCAATTTTAAGGAAAATTCGTAATATTTATGTAGCTCCAAAAATAACCTGGTAATGTTCCCTGAATTTTTTCAAAATTGACTGTTTTAATTGTTAATAAATAAGAAATAATTTATCGAGGAAAGTTGAAATTTGTATGGAAGCATCCTCAGTTAGTGTGCAGTTTAAATTCAAAACTGAACCATGAAATTAAATCTTAAATGTATGGGAATAATCTTTTTAAAAAATCTTCCTAAGAATCGCAATCATATGGTTCAATTTGTTATATTATTTAATACTAGTAATGTTTAGTAGGCCCAAAAAATGTTTACCATAAAACAATGTGGAGGAAAATTTAAACACTTTAAACAAGATATACTCATATATACCGGCAGTAAAAAGCGCTTCGATTAAAGTTATGACCATCGATGTTTAGTTGAGCCATGTGACCGTGGTATTAGGTTCGAGCAATTATGATATTGTAATATGAATGACATTGTGTACATCTGAGACATCACAATACATGTTCAACAAAATGATGGCCAAGCCATGCTGTAATCTGTTGAAATAAGTTTGAGATGACAAGTTTGGTTTGCTTGTAGAGAAAAGTCATACAGATGAAACAAGAGGAGATGTTTGGCAGGTTCCGGGGACAAATCAGAGAGGTAGGACAGAAATGGTTGTTGGATATCCAAAGTTGTTTTCTATTTTAAACGTCACATTCAAAATATAAAACCTGCGAAGAATTATCAAATTGAAAAAAATTCAAACAATTTATTTCATTCATTAACATCAATGAAAATAATGTGGCCATTCAATTTACATGTCGACGAAATAAATTTCGTGCGAGTATCTCGTCAACAGTTCATTACATGCTGCCTAACTTTTCAATTAAGAAATAAAATGCTTTCTTTGGTAATTTGAAAATATACTGCGTTTAATCGCACTTATTTTATTTCTTTTCTTACTTTAGTTTAACTATAGTGTTTAACGTTGTTAGTATGATGTTTATTGAGAGAGAGAGAGAGAGAGAGAGAGAGAGAGAGAGAGAGAGAAATACATGTATATGTACGTGGGGTAAAATTAGATTTCATTTTCAATTGATATAATGTTAACCTCGATTAAAACTTAGTAGAAATATCAATTCAGCTGGGATGTACAATTTAATTTGATATCATACGATGTAATGATCCTTTCTCATTATACAAATACTCAAATCAATGCGTGTCAAACTGACTATACACTAGTATTCAAGGAAAAAAGTCTGTCTGTCCGTCTGTCTGTCAGTCTCTCTCTCTCTCTCTCTCTCTCTCTCTCTCTCTCTCTCTTTCACCCATTCTCAATTGTAAAGAAAACCCACTTTTTACGAGAAATATTAATTTATGAATTATTATAGAAAAAAAGATATAAAAAACATAGCTTTTCATTGACACAAATGACAGGTATCGTTTTTACAAAGACAGTACATTGTTTACATATAGCACATCGCTCTTTGTTCCTCTCTTTTTCGAAACTCTCATCTTCTAGGCGTTTTTTGCGTGCATATAAGTTCTAAGAAAAAATAGAGGCGTTTGAAAAACGAAACCCTACAAGAATAAACTTTAACATAGATCTAGATTTTTAAATTGTATATTTCTTCCTGAGCACTGATATATAAACCAATTAGTATTTGAAATCCAAAATTTATTTTTTAAGAAAATCAGCTTTAAAATGATTCTTAAAAAATATTAATCATTTGTATTAATAGATATGCATTCCATTTTCTGTTACATAATTATAACTATACTTTTCTATTACTAATTTCTTGAATTTTTCTTAGTGTTCAACTTTTTAGTTTTATCAGCCCCCGCAATAATAGAACATTTAGTAAAGAACATAGCGCGCTGCTGTCAGAGACATCACTGTACGGTGTTATAATAAAAATATCAGTAAAATAATGAAATATATTCAGATGGCAACTTTAAAATGTTTGTAGAGAAAAACATAAAAGACGGACGAAGAATAGACGTTTTGAATGAGCTAAAAGCTAATGTAAAGAAATTAGAGAATTTATTGGGCATTTTGGGTACTGGTAAATCATCATTTATAAACACCGTCATAACAGCATTGACGGGAAGATACAAACCTTATGCAGACATTGGCTGCGGAAGTAAGCACAACACTACAAGATTACACAAGTAAGGAATCATTTCGTATTGACTTTGGAAATAAGCAAACGCATACACATCTATCTATTTTGTCAACAATTGCAATTCAAACATTTCAAAAGCTAAAATATCAAAGACAGTGCAGTTGATCTGGTTTGCTTATGAATCATTCTAGGATTTCCTGCAAAGAGTACTGGGACCATGAAAATGAAGAAGATGAAGCACTAAATCTTCCCAATTTCATAGACATCATTGGATTAGATGTTCAGCTGTCAAATCAAAAGGAAGAGGATACGGTTAACAGCCAGATAATGAGACTGATTATCAACGGTAAACTATCAGAAGACTACGACCTTCTGGATTTGGGAAAGAAACTGAAAGAAGGAAATGAAAGGAAAGAAGGAATGGAATTAGTGGATGGATCGGAAGATGAGTCGCTTGCTATAGACATAATTATTGTTGTCATATCACTGGAAGATAACAACATCCCACATGCCCTGCTAGAGGAAATCTACGCAGAAGCTAACGTTAGAACAAGACGTAAGTTAGTATTAATTTAGTTAGAAAATTTGTAATCAAAATGATTCTGAAAATGTCATTTAAGATAATTTAAGTTTATCGTTTAATAAACTAAAATTCAATTTTTAGAGATCCCGGTCTTTTCCGTGTTGACAAAAAGGGATAAATGCGATTTATCTCAAAAAGGGTTGGAGAAGAAGAAGAAAGATATTGCTGAAGCAATGAGCATTGCAGCTAATAAAAATTCTAATATGCGAAAATTACCAACAGAATCAAAATCCCGACTCAAGAGATGTTGAAATATTAGAGTTTTTGACAAAGGTACACAAATCTAGCTCTGAATCTATCCTTTTTTTATTTGGTGGAATAAATGTGTTAATGAAAACATGATTTAGATTATGTAAAACATTCATTACTATTTCTTTAATCCTATATGCAGAGTGTCGTACGTTTTTATAATATTTTTCTATGGCTCAGTCCTGTGATCCATGTTTCAAAGCTGTGAAACTACAGAAACCAGAGTTTAAGAAAAAGTTAGCAACCACATCGGATACAGATACTCCTAATATGAACCCCACTTCACCGACAAAAGACTGTTCTCAAATGCTGTCGGTGACTTTTCTTTTTTTTTGTAGTTGCAATTCTAATCGGGGTGTTCATTCATATTATTACAAAGGACGGTTTTCTTTCGAAATTTCTGCAACAAATTCAACAAAAATTTAGTTTTGACTTTTTTGGATTTTTTAGCTTATAATAATTTTGCTTACATTGAATGCATTTTTATGTTTATTCAGTAAAGAACTGGGTAAGGTAGACAGCAAAATCAGCCCTGATTTCATAATTGATGAAAATTTAAATATAACTTATTTTGATTTAAATATTTGGAGAATTAACCAGTTTCAAAAGCGTTTGATTTTGGTATATATCGTTTAAGGTTTTCGTATTATAGTTATCTAAAAGTAGAGTTGTGCAAAGCTATCAAGCAAGAATGTCATTATGTCATGAAATGTATTGATAGCGTTATTCAAACTTGCACTATACCAGTTTAAAATTTAACTAAGGTATTAAGGGATGAAAAACTTTCTTTCAGCTCTGGAAGTAAACTCAATATAAATTTAGTGGTGCTTTTCTATGTTTATTGACCATTAACTTTTTCAAAACTTTTGAAGTTTTCAATAGAAAAGGATTTAAATGAAATTAATTGACTGCAAATCAGATACGTTTTAACAGTGCTATAACCAGGAGATAAAACTAGTTTCACCTATGGCTTATCCAATAATTAGATGGAAAATAATTTTCCATCTAATTATTGGATAAGACATACGTGGTATTAGTCTTATCTCTTGATTAAATCACAACAAGTACCAGTAGCTAAAATTACAGAAAAAAATGCGTAACCCACTTTCTCTTTAGTTTCGATCAATCAAGAATAAAAACACGCAAAAGTCTACAGCAAAAGTACAAAGAAGACATACATGAACGATTAAATAATTAATCGTAACTCTAAACCTAAGTATAGAATTCTAACGTTCTTATGGAATAAATTTTACATGTTTGATATTACTGTAGAATTTAATTTAATTTAGGTAATCAATAGAGAGGTACATGTATAAAGAATATCTCAGATATATAAATGCATACTTGTGCAATATTAACTGAACATTTTACAAAATTTGGTTGGCCTATATTTTATTTCCTTACTAAAACAATCTTGTGTTAAGTTTGTCATATCTACAGCAAAATGCAAGGGTCTCCTAACTTTTATAACATAAAGATACATATAACATGCGTATATTATAATAAAAGTATCCAAACATTAGATGAAGAACAAAATTTAAGGAAGTTGGGTAGAATAGCTTACTCCCTCGACACAGGTCAACTAATCTGAACACTGAAATGCTTGAACCTGAATTTTTATTTGGAATTGTAATTGATCCGCCTTGAAATAGTCATCAACCAAGTTACACTATATACTTAAGAAGTACTAGTAAATAGACTGAACGCTAAATACGCGCACATTAGGATTAGGATGATTATTTTTTTACGGGCCGCCGGAAGGCGGTCCGTTATTTGATACACATTTAAATATTGTTACTGCGTTTCTGCGGGACAGTTCTTTTTTGATAGAATTAATATTATGCATATTTTTATGAATTAAAAGTAAATTTGCATATAGAAATATGTTTTATGCCTTTTAAAAATATCACATATTTTTTGTCTTACTCGTAGATGAAAAATAGGTCATACTAGACTGTCGTGTTTGGCGCGTTTTTATCGAGACTATAATCTATTCGGAAAATTCCGGAGGTCGTCATTCGCAACGGGATCGGTATGCGGGACATACTAAAGACCTGAAATACTTAAGACCTGAATGTCATTAAATTTTACATAAAGGATATATTTGAATTTCTATGTGCCGTGTCAAATAAAATGACTTTATGTGTGTGTTTATTATATTTCCATGTAAAATGTGGTAGAAAATATCATGAAATGACATCCATATCAATTATTTACGCAAAAATATGACAGACATAATAATTTGAATTGACTGGAAAATTTGAGCTAATCAATTTCTGTTTTATCACGTGGTCCCTTGAAATCATATAAACTAATGCATTAAGTTGTCATTCAATTCAATGCAAAAAAAAAAAAAAACACAAAAAAACAAAATGGTTTGCAATGCATAATCTCCAAGAGAAAAATGATAAGTTGATCTTTGTATTGTAAAAATCAATGTGTTTTCCATTCCTTCATACTATGGCAATGATCGAACAATTACCGTTAGAAATGCTTTCAGTAACGAACTCGATTCTTTATGATAATAGTAAAATGTTAAACTTCAAAACAAGTTGCTGAAAGTATATTTAAATTTACCATAAAAATTAGTACAACTAACTTTTATTTTCTTCTTTGCGGTGTGTTTTTATGTAAACAACCAATGATTCATATAACAATTATATTTTTTGCGGCCCATTTGACGCTTGCGTCAAGATGATTTCTTGTTTTACTTGTGAAAGGGTAGTTTTTAGGCCTACAGGGTCGAAAAAATTGATTTAGAATTTTTTTTATAACTTTGTAGTAAATCATTTTTCGAGATAAAATAAATCTTAACAACTATATTGTGTCTTGAATCTGACTTCTCTTTTTCTCTCTCGGATATTTTAGGTATTGTTACAGTACAAAAGTCATCGAAGGTACTTTATGACGTCATTTGTTTACACCTGTTACGTGATTTATCTAGTAGAGTATAACGGTACACAGATAATGTTATATATATTATAAGATAGACATTCATGTCTATAAAATTTTCAGGTTTTTTATAGAATTTTTCCTCTTATATTATTTATAAAAACCATATCGTATTTTTTGAAATTACTACATAACACTTTTGACCTTTTGATCTGCAATATTCGACATGTTATTGTGAGTAGATTAAATATAATGTGTCTAAGTACTTTTAAACTGAAAAAAATGCTTCCGTTTTTGTATATAAAAGGTTTTTTTTCATTTATTTAAGTCGATTGTCAATATTAAAAGTCTATTTTTATATTTACAGATTTATTCAAAGTTTTTCATAATGCAGAATTTTTTTCATACAGTACGTAACTACCCAATAAAACATCAATTTTTTATCATCTTGAAAATAGAAAATAATTAAAAACGAAAGTGGTTGCAGTCTTGTAAATATTCTTCAATATTCTTTTTAATAAGCAAGTTAAAATTGTGCTACTATGAAGTTTTGTTGCATGAACTTGAATGCAGCTTTAGTAGAAATATCGGATCAAACATGACAAAAAGCCCAAAAATCCGTATACAAGGCCCGGTTTTGGAAATAACAATTACCAATCACATGTTAACGTGTAAAACTTTAGATATTAGTCCAACAGACAAGCATGTGTTCGCGTGCGTGCGTGTGTATATGTATCATGCATGTAAGACGACTATCATTCATACACTGCTGCACAAGCTTAGTCATATTTTCATCCAATTCATGTAAATACTAGTAATTTTTAGAATTTTTTATTATAAAATGGCGAATGAATAAACAAGCACAAATTGTAAAATCATTATTTGATGTGTCTAGCAAATTAATTTAAAAAAAAATTTTTTTTTATACATAAATTAGATTTTTGTTTAGGTAGATAGATCCAAAATAACATTAACATATTACGCATTGCTTTGCAAACAAATACAAATCACAACTGCTCAAAACGCATACATCTACAGACATTACAAACACAAGTTTTCCTACATGTAACATTGAACAATAAATATATTGCAATATTGTAATCTACATTGGTCATATCTAGGACAATAACGGGAAGATGTTTTTCATTTTTCAATGAAAGTTTACAAGAATGACATACACGATTTTTTTTTCTAAGAATAGGTTTCCTTGAGTATCTCCCTTTTTCGATATATGTGTACGAACATAAATTCTTAACATTGGTAAGGTTGTTCTTACAGTTTTTTTACTTGAAATTGTAGATAGTTTTGTAATTTATATTCATTTCAATTTATTGCATTAATGCAAAAAAGTTATATTTTTCGGAATCTGTTTTTAAATGTTCTTTGATTGCTCACATATTTTGTAACGATAACGCTCCTTTAGGTTTTCTCTTTAAGTTTTACTTGTTATGTCCAATGAATATTAAGACAATTTCTGTTGCCAGGATCCTACAGACTCTAGTGTTTTGTTTACTTAAATGTAGGCAACGGATTGATTATTATGCTTATTCTTTTTAAATCTTAAAATACAAACATATTTTCACAGCACAAATAAAATAGTGGGAATTGTTCAAACTCATATAAAACAGCAATGATAAATGATTTTCTATGAACATCCAGAGTGTCTTTAATTATCTAGAGCTGAGTTTTTTCAACTGATAATAAATCCTATTTGTTGTCTGCAATCCAAATTTCTGAACCATAAGTTAAAATTGGAACAATCATATATCTTGAAAGTTCTAGTATTATTTCGACAAAAAAATATATATTGACTTTAAGGAAGGAATCTTTTCTGGTTTTCGACTTGTCAAACGTAAATTCGATAAATTGTTCATCCAAAGAAGATGAAAAGAAATTAAAATAGTATATTTTCTTTCTTTTTTACTCACATACAACTTGGCATAGAAAAAGTAATCAACGAATAGAATCTAACAACGACTATATTTTTAGCGGTATATTGGCGTAGGAAAATATCACATGTTACGCAATTCAGAATTGCTGTAAATTAATGAATCTGTAATAGCATTTTTTTAAATTAACAATAATGTTCGAAATTTTAACTAATGTGAACTAATGATAAGATACTTGGGTTTTAGAATATGTTTTTAAAATATGATTTGCCTATCAAATTAAATTTTATAAGCTTTTTAAAGCCTTGCGACATGAAACTGAGCACACCTGTTCCCAGCGATGAGGAACTCAGCACGTTTGCTTCTAGCGACAAGAAGCTCAGCACATCTGCCCCTAGTGATAAGGAACTCGGCACACCTGCCCCTAGCAACAAGAAACTTGGCACACCTGCTCCTTGCATCAAGGTCCTCAGCACACCTGCTCCAAGCATCAAGGATCTCATCACACCTGTTCCTAGCATCAAGGAACTTGGCAAACCTGCCCTTAATGTCAAGAAACAGGGCACACCTGCTCCTAGCGACAAGAAGCTCAGCACATCTGTCCCTATTGATAAGGAACTCGGCTCCTAGCAACAAGAAACTTGGCACACCTGCTCCTTGCATCAAGGTCCTCAGCATACCTGCTCCAAGCATTAAGGATCTCATCACACCTACTCCTAGCTACAAGGAACTCGGCAAACCTGCCCTTAATGTCAAGGAACTCGGCACACCTGCTTTCAGCGACAAGGAATTCGGCACACCTGCTCCTAGCCACAAAGAACTCAGCACGTCTGCTCCTAGCCACAAGAAACTTGGCACATCTGCTCCTAGTGACATGGAACTGGGCACATCCGTTCCCAGCGATGAGGATACCTGCTCCTTGCGACAAGGAGCTCAGCACATCTGCCCCTAGTGATAAGGAACTTGGCACACCTGCTCCTAGCAACAAGAAACTTGGCACACCTTCTCCTTGCATCAAGGTCCTCATCACACCTGCTCCTAGCCTCAAGGATCTCATCACACCTGCCCTTAATGTCAAGGAACTCGGCACACCTGCTTCCAGTTAAAACGAATTCAGCACACCTGCTCCTAGCGACAAGGACCTCAGCACGTCTATTCCTAGCGACATGGAACTGAACACACCAGTTCCCAGCGATGAGGAATTCGGCATATCTGCTCCTCTGGACAAGAAACTCATCATGTCTGCTTCTAGCGACAAGGAACTCAGCGCGTCTGTTTCAAGGGACAAGAAGCTCAGCACATCTGCTCCTAGTGACAAGGAACTTAGCACACCTGCTCTCTGCAACAAGAAATGTGCACATCTGCTTCCAATGGCAAGAAACTTAGCCAATGTGCTTCTTGTGACGAGGATGAGGGTGGTGGTGACTTAGAACTTGGCCAACATACTTCAGACCAAAAAGATCTAAATGATGAAGTTCATCAGAATCATCTTTTGCTTAATTAATGAGCATAATGGTAGTGCTCTCGAACAGGAAGTTAGTAATTCTTTAATTATTGAGGAGCTGGATAACAAGGAGGATTTAGAACTCATCAATTCAATTTTGGGTCTTGACGATATCAGTTCTAGCAGCTCAGTATCTGATGATCTTTCTTACATTCCATGTGAAGATGAATATGATACAGATCATTCTAACAAAATATTGACAGTCAGACAGAAAAAAGAAAACGATCCTTGGCATTAAACCAGAAGGAAATCTCGTGCAACAATTCATATAAGGACAGTGGTCGTGACCCTTTTGTCTCATCAGGAGATCACAATGAATCAGACGTTTGGATTCCTAACAAAAAACAGAGGAATAGCACATAGAAAAGAAAAGGACAAAATTGAGTAATTGCAAAGAAAAGAAAAGTTATTATTGAGGAGGTCGTAAGTGACAGGAAGTCTTCAGAAGGTGAGGATGCGATGAGTGATGTCTATCCATGTTTGAGTATGCCTAACACAGATGGAGGAACACTCGACTCCAAACTTGTGAAGAATTTCAATAGACGAAAAGAACTCTCTTGTAATGAGGATGGTGATGAGAAGTCAGACATGTCTTCTGAAGAGAACCTACGTGCAGAAGATGGTGAAGGCATTTATGTCAGAGAGTTGTCCAAAACAAACATTTATGACCAAGTACTTTGCAAAGCAAAGCCAGCAAAGCCTTAATAAACAAAGTCTTTCCCATAATGACTAATGATATTATTTCTAAAACTGCTCAACAAGATCCTCTTATTATATGCCTTGGAAATACGTGGATGTGCAGAAACATTGGAAATAAATTAAAAAGAAAATATTATACTTCCTCCAGGATGAGAGAAGCTGCAAGACTGTTGTTAAACGCCAGAGACTTGTTGGACTCTAATTTATCTATGTCTGACTTGTTGCGCCCAGAAAATTTTGACAATGTTGCAATGGGAGCATTGATAACTGCCTCATCTGGTTTTGATGATGAAGAAGACATGCAAGCCCCCTCAACAGTTAAAAGGCTAGGCTATAAGATAAAACGGATGTTAGGTGCAAAATGGGCAGAGGGAATCAAAAGCAAAGATGAAGCAGCAGCTAATGACAGTAAGAGCTTCGTCAAGTTGATGAAATTAGAATGGTCCACGAAAGTCACAAAATTAGCAACATTCACACTTCAAGTTAGTAGCTTCAACAAAGAAAAAAGACTCCCTGAGCCAGAGGACATTATCAAAATTCAAGAAAAGATCCGTAATGACATCAAGAACTTCGATGAAAAGGACACAACGCCCCAGAACTTTAGATTTACTGCAGAAGTTTCTCAGGCTAGATTGTTGCTGTATAACAAATGTCGACCTGGCGAAATAGAGTAGTATCAGGTATATTCAACTTTACTTTCTTTTTTAATCATTTTGATATGGATCACACCCATCTTTCTTTTGAATTTCATGATAAAACATTGAACAAAATAAAATGCTTTATTTGTTGAGCTTGATGTAAATATATTTATTTTAATGTTTTTCAAATAGGGTGAAGGACTATGTGAGAAGGCAGCAAAGTATAACTAATATGATAAGGTCTATGAGAGCAGAACTTTCAGTTCTAGAACAAAAACTACTGGAATCTCAAGATTTAATAGAAGTTCGTGGCAAGGTATATATCAATAGAGAATAAAGTAACTCACTTAGATTCTTTCATTGTTTATTTCTATTATTTAATAAGTCATCTGAGTAGTTATTCATAAGTTATTTGTAAAATATTGCTACATTAGTATCTTGCCAGTGGGGCATTCAATTACAATAACATGTTAGAATGTAAACGTATTCTTTGACTACCTTAATTGCATTAAATATTATATTTAATCTACATGTAGATTATTTCTTAGATGACCTAAGAAATTGATATAGTTCTTAATTCTGTCATTATTCAATGTAGGCCATGAAATCGAATATAGTCAATGTCACTTATAATCTTCATATTTTTTAAGCTCGGTCGTGGTGTTCCGGTGATTGTTCCTAACGATACAAAAAGAATTCTGGAGTACTTAGCAAGTGCAGATGTTTGAGTAAAGGCAGGGATACAGCCCAGTAATGACTTTTTGTTCTCCAATACAAGTAAGAATAATATATTTTTTACACTTCACACCTAACAGTATCATCTTGTTTTCAATTCAAAATGGCCTATTTCTGGGGGAAAAAATTCAGCAATATGAAACTACATGTTGAGAGTAAAATGATGAAACCAAGTATTCAGTGCAGTCATTACAATCACAAACTTCATTTTCACTGATAGCTTTAAACACACATAAACATAGAGTAGTTTTTACTTTAGTTATCATGGACATTTCCTTTTCATAGGGTTGGTTTGGAGTTTTGCGTGCTTATGACAGTTTAAAAGCATTCTGTGACACGTGCTGTCTGAAGAAACCAGAAAAAATAACCTCTGTCAACCTGAGGAAGTGCACAGCCATAATAGTACAAGTAAGGGAACTGATACTGATGTTTGAAAATGATATATTTTACGTGCTTTGTTGAGAAAGCGTTTAAATCATTTGCATTGAAACTAAACAAAACAAGCACGCAATTGATGTTAAAATTTAATCTTTGTTAAAGTTCAACAAACAGTCAAAATTTTACATGCCAGCTTTTTACGTCATTTCATTGACAAATGAAAATATTTCATGCCTGTTTTTGACTCTATAATATATAATTTTGTTGTTCACCTTGGTCCTTGGAGTATTTACAAAGGTTCAGTAAGTTTTTTTTTGGCTCAAAAAGTTTCTTATTGAGGCTGCTTTTGTGTTTTCAGGTCTTTGACATATCACCTCAACAACAACAATGGCTGACAAATCACTAGGGACATACATTAGACATCCATAGAATACATTATAGGCAGACCTCAAGAATCATCGAGCGTATGGATATTTCCAAACTTATGCTGTTAACAGAATATGGCCTGACTGGGAAATATGCAGGCAAAAAATTAACAGATATTACACTGGAAGGTAATGATGTTGAATTTTTCAAGTGTTTTGGGTCTTATTTTCTACCCACCAAATACGAAAAGGAATAACTATAACATTCTATAATAATTTGCTTCTAACCTCAGGGAAGGAGTCCAACAATGTAAACATAAATAATATTAATTGTCTTTTTCATTTTAAGGCTTATCAAATTATTCTTTCTTATTTCAGAAATTTCTGCTGAGATCATGTCAGGTCCTTCTGAACCTTTGGATGAAGGTATTCACACTTTCCAACTCTTTTGACAATGCTTGATTTTTTTTTTAACTTCATTATTTTTGTGAATTAACAATACTGAAATCAGTATAGATCTGCTATTATTAATTCATGCTATTGTATAATCATCCATTTGTTGTATTATATTGATAATTGTATACATATTGTTTGAAATATATTTAAGGGACTTCAGCTGTAAACATAGCAGAAAACACACTTAAAGAAGATGTCCATTCAGAATTAGACAATTGTAAGTAAGCAATAAAAAATACAAATGTGCACACAATATTTAGATAACTATCGATTTTCGCTTGTTTACACTAAAATAAAGAAGAGATTTTGCTATATACTGTGTCTAAATCAAAACTTTTCATATTTATATTTTAATTAGGAATATTGTGATGAACATTATTTACTGCTTGCTTGTTTTCACCATCATAAATATATTCCTTTGACAAACATTGCTTCAGTTGGATGTAAATCGTTTGTTGTAAAGGTGACTGAAGAGTTGGTTCCTGGAACTTGATAAATTGGAAATTGAGCACTTTTCAGTTACAATTAATTGAATAAAACTTTCTTGTAGTGGTAGAGGAAGCAGACCTTCAGGAAGAGGAAGAAGAGGAGACATCACTTCGAAGAAAGAAATCCTCTTCATTTAGTAAATGTTTTTTTCTTTATATTATACCCCACGACTTATTTGAGTAAGTTATTTAATATTTCAATTGAACTTTTCTGATTTTAAACTCAAACAAACTGGATAATATCAGTCAAACTTTGTGTGCAGAGTAACTCATTGTAAAAGAGGTCAAGTGTGAGTTTCAGTCCATGTTTAGATATGATTAGATAGAGGTGGTGCAGATTTAGATTATAACACATTTTTATAAGATGTACAAATTTGTTTCATTGTATCACGAATAAAATGGACTGAGGCTGAACTGGAGGAGGTTAAAGAATATTTCAGAGAATGTCTTAACACACACACCACTCCAGGAAGAATAACTTGTAATATGGCAATATAGAAAAGCAGGGATAATGGAGATTCCATACAGTATAGGCCATGGGAAGAAAGTGTGGAATCTGATCCAAAAACAAAAATAAAACCCATTTTGAATTTTTGCATCAAATGTTTGTTATGTAATGATGTTTGTATTGTTCTTTTCCTTTGCTCTTCTTTCTAGTTTGAGACAAAATGTTCATAATCATTTACTTGTCACTGAACTTTAGTCAATGGTAATTTCTTTTATTGTGTGAAACACATGCATTGTATCTGTTTAGTAGGATGTAATCAGTTTGAGAATTGTATCATACGAAAGTATACATATTCATTTACCTGGACATTTGATGAGAATTTCCTATGATCAAGTCAAATTATTGCAAGATTGCAATTTATTTAGCAGTATGGTTGTATAAAATTATTTGTAGCGTCTTCATGGATTTTCTTCATTTGATGAGAATTTCTTTTACTAAATGAACTGATAGCCAAATTTGTAATGGACTTGATTTATTTAATATTTCTTGTGCCATTTGTCATTAAATATATCTTTGGATCAAAGCTTAGAAAAATATTTTTCTGTGTTTCTGAAGACAAAAATAAATAATATTGTTATATTCAGTAGTATATTCTCACTATATAACTCTATATAGACAAATAGTCAATAACTGTAATATTAGCTCGTCCGAAAAATATTGACCGGTCAATATTTTTTTGATATTGACCAGCTAGGAATAATATCTAGAGAACATTCCCTCTATTTCAAATAATCGCCTCTGATTTGTTGATTCGTAAACGATGACGTAAATAACTCTTCGCGACTCCAAAACAAGGTGACGTCATAATAGACAGTCAGTCAAGGCAAGTAAACAATGGACGCGCAATGCGACGGTTTGCTATCATAACGGATATAAGGATTTGCGAATTACTGTGAAGTAAAATCAGGTAGAACATCTGTATTTTCATTCTTCCGGTCGGCGGAATATCAACAGTGACCGTTTGATGCTGAGGATATTTTGGAAATGAACTTTGCACAAATTTGAATTCTTGAATTCTTTGTTGAGCTGAGAAAATTACGGCGATCTGTTTTCAATTACTTTCTTAAATTTTTGGTTTGTTTCTTCATATAACAAAACAAATGTTGACTGTGTTTTCGGGCAACATTGATTATATTAGCCCCCTTGGGACGAAAATATTGCCCTCCGCTTCGCGTCGGGCAATATTTCGTCCCTCGGGGGCTAATATAATCAATGTTGCCCTCAACCCCAGTCAATATTTGTATATTGATTCCTCAATAGTTTGGTAGTTACATATACTTAATGGTAGATAAAATGAAAGTTTGTGGATAAAATCTTTTCATTATATTTGCTTGAATTTTATGAACTACGGCCATGTTGCAATAATTTAATTTCAAAACCATGCTTAGAAGAATTGGTTTCATTTGCATACAGCCAGGTTGTTTAGATGCAAAATAATAATACATGTACCTAGATATAATACAAATGCCTTCTACTGATTGGGTTGTAATTTAATACAGGAGAACAGATATTCAAGAAAAATACAGACACTCAGATGTTCCAAATATCTGTTGGGTTGTATTTCAGTGAAGAAAGAAAGGTAGCCAAGAAAATTTGGACAGGTGTCCAGTTCTTGTTGAGTTGTATTCCAGATTAGGGAAATAGGTAGCCAAGAGGATTTGGACAGGTGTCCAATTCTTGTTGAGTTGTATTCCAGTTTAGGGAGATAGGTAGCCAAGAGGATTTGGACAGATGCCCAATTCTTGTTAAGTTGTATTCCAGTTAAGAAAGAAATGTAGCCAAGAAGATTTGGACAGATGTCCAATTCTTATTGAGTTGTATTCCAGTTTAGGGAGATAGGTAGCCAAGAGGATTTGGACAGGCATCCGATTTTTGTTGAGTTGTATTCCACTTTAGGAAGATAGGGAGCCAAGAGGATTTGGACAGGTGTCCAATTCTTGTTGAGTTGTATTCCATTGACAGATAACCAAGAGGATTTGGACTGGAGTAGAATACCTGTTGGCTCCTTTATGTATCCAATATGAATGGGACTTTATTAGAAGACTTGTTGGGTTTTTGTTTGTAATGAATGTTTCTATGTATCCGAAATCATGACTAAAATAAGTATTTGTATTTACAGTAAGGTAAACTTGCCTTCCATTAGGAGGCGGTTTATAAATGCTAATTCGTCATGTGCATTGTATAGGGAAATAATATTTTCGATCTTAGCAAAACTACCTCACAAAAAGAAGTTTGTCTCAAATAAAAGGTATGCAGTTTTGTCTTAATAAACATACAAACAATTAATCAACCGTAAATTTGGTATGCATCAAGAATAAAATGAAAAATCCAATAAGTGTAGACACTTAAATATAGATGCCCAATAAGTTTTAAACAGTTACAACCCAATAACTGCACTTTCGTGTGTACGGGTTTTTTAATATCCAATAAGCAATATCCAACAGAACTTGGACTCGACGAACCCAATAAATAGCCTAATGTGTGTCAGTCCGTCTGTCTGCCCGTTTGTCCGTCCGTCTGTCTGTCTCACTTCAGTATTCCACACTTTTGTTCTTTATGCGTTTAAGGAATAATATGAAATTTGTTGAACAGCTTCAAAATATCAAACTACAGATCAAGTTTACACTTTTGTAGCGTCTGGTTGACATATTTTCGAGAAAATTTATTTTCTATATTCCAATTTTTTAATGTTCGGGTTCGATATTCTGCATAACAGTGCATTGTTATAAACAGGTAGGGGATGTGTATTGCTTATGCAATACTCTCAGAATGCTTGTTGTTTTTATTGTCTTACTGATTCTCGTGAGAGTGTGAAGTGGTGAAAATTGCCATGATTACAGGGAACTACTGGAACGATTAAAACAATGCATTACTGGTCTGATTTACTGAAGCCAAAAAATCCGTTAAATGAATGTGCAACTAGTACAAATATTTTTATTCACACACGCCTTGCCGGTAGAGCTTGATTCGCGCCGGCGCGGCTCGCTAAAATATTACATGTAGGGCATGTGTACATAAAAAAAAATTATTGTCAATTTATGAAAAAATCATATATAATCGACATAAATTGCAATCTATAATATTTTAAATGTGCAAAAATTTCATTACTGTAATCTTTTAAATCATAAAAGATGTATAAAATATCTTATGTTTAAATGGGAGCTACAGTGCCTACCATAGGAAAAATCTGCAATTTACGGCGCACAAAAAATTGCGCTAGTTTGGACTTATTAACCTTATTTTCACACAAATTCTGTAAAAAGAATTAGTACCATTAATTTCTTCAGCCAATTTACTACTGATATCGTCACGTTACATGCCTCAGACTTTCTCTTAAAAATGATAACCGACCTCAGAAAATGAAGTATGTTAATTTACGTCGAGATCGGGAGTCGCCATTTTTAAATGTAAACAAACTTGCACCACTTTAATTTACAGGGCTGCTGATGGTGTTTAAAAGAATATCAGATGCAAGTGAAGTGACGATATCTGTAGTAAAATGTCCGAGGAATTTTTTGGGATCAAATATTTGTACAGAATATGATCGTAAATGAGATTAATCGGTCCAAAACTAGCGCATTTTTTTGTGCGCAGTACATTGCAGTTTTTTTTACTATGGGAGGCACTGTAGCTCCCAGGTCGTCCATCCGATTTTTTTCAGACCGGGAGCTACAGTCGTGCAGCTCGTCCGTCCGAATTTTTTCATACCGGGAGCTAGAGTCCTGCAGCTACGCAACTGCGTGATCGGCCCAAAATCGGCCCTGTGGCACAGAAGTGGTTAATGAAATATCGGGCAAATCATCAAACATAAAACTATCTAAAATTCCACATCAAGCATTTAATATCCCAGTCTGGCAACCCCCACCCCCACTCCCGACACAAAAAATACTAAAGAGGTATAGCGCCTTTTCCCATTATTTCGCCTACACCTTGTATTTGGACGGGAAGTACCTGTTACTAAAAATAGCTTCAAGTACCTAGCTGTTGCAAACCTGGATGGTGTCAGTAATAACTGATTTGTCATAAATTCGGGAAAATCCTCTGTGTATAAAAGTAGTTGGTATTCTAAGCCGTGATAAGTTTAAGCAAAATAGAATAGATCTAAGTGTAAATAGAGTACATGAACATAGTGTTAAAGAAGATATATTGGGTGTGCTCATACTCAGAATGAATTAAGGTAGTCCTATACTCGGCATTAAATGGGCTCAATCATTAAAAGCTTAGCTTTAAATGATAAATATACATTCTAGCAATACATATACAAAAGAAAATATATATGTTTACATGCTAGTTTGTTTGTTATCACCTCTCAGACGGGTGTACCCCCTTGCAAAAATTATTTACAATTATGACATTTGCCAGACGTCTGTTTTTCCTATAAATAATTACCAATTTTGGGAAAATTAGAACTGAACATACAAAATAGAGTATAAATATTTATCTAAGCCATATCTCATCAATAATTTTGCGCAAATTTTTGTAAGTAAGTACGCTTTATGGACCTGATGTATCAAAATAGAATACAAAAAATGCAATGCTAGTATCGCGTTTGGTAATTTTTTTTACTATTTATGGACTCAAACTTAAATTCATGGTGTGTATTCTATAGATTGACATCTTAGAAAAAAGATTTGGTAAAATAAATTAAATGTTGACGGATTACTTTTCACGCTATAAGCTCTAAACCAAGTAGACCCTGACGAAAACATCCGTAAAAATCACATTTTGCTACAGTTTTCTGCCTAGATCTGTCAACAATGTTAGATATCATTTAAACATTAATTAATTGACAATTCATTAAATTCGAAATAGCTTCTGTCTCTAAATTTAAACCGGTTTTAGTAAAAGAAAAAGAAAAATTCCGGGGGGGGGGGGGTCAAAACAAAGAAGATATAAACATACCTGAGATCCTGGTTAATCAGAAACTTCGTTTTTCATTTTACTTTAACAGAATCGAGTTTCTCAACATTAATCATTTCTATCTCTCATAGAATACATATATTACCGTTCTAATTGCTTATTATTGCCATTGTTTACAACAGCGATGTAGAGCAAAATCAATACCGGGTATAAAAAACGCTTTGTAAAAGTCGAACCAATATTGTAAAATCCGTATTATGACGTAGTGCGATACTCGGACTACTTTAAACAAGATATTTTTTTTTAAACCAGAAGAAAAGATACATGTAACTTAACCTCTCTATTCTGTTCATGTTTTAATTTAAGTGAAAAAAATTACTACTTAGTGGATTCGATCCAGCGGCCACAAAATCATAAACACCTACGCGTTACCACTAGGCCACGCATATTACATTTTCGTCAGATGCATTTTCAATATATATTGCTTTATACATGATTGTATTAAAAAAGACACTAACTGAAATATTTGTCTTATTTTCAGTACGAAGACCACGTTAAACCAAAGCTAATTCAATGTAAACGTGTACTACAATACCTGTAGAACATAATTTATATCGGATGTTTTTGGTTTATAGTGGTTCAAATAGTCAAATATCCAATTCTTTATCGTATACAAACTACTTTCCTATATATCCCTAACAAAACCTGAATATTTTAATGATGTCGTGTAAGATAATTAAGACTCTTAGAGCATGGTGATTGTGTAAATTGCGTTTCTTTGAATATATTTAAACTAAATATTGTTTAATATGGAAAATGTCTGATGTTTGCAAAAGGCTATATTTGAGGCCAAATGGTATATTAAGTGCGCTATACCTCTTTGTCTGGTTTATAAAAACATTGAATAAACATCTGTTACATATTATGTTTATTCTATGCGCCTACTCCGGAGCCCTAGTGACCAGAATATCTGATACACTCGGTAAAATTTTTAGGTAAAAGCAACTGTAAGATGAACGCAGATGTAGAACGCAGGCGCTTGTCAATTTCTCTTTATAAAAAATCAGTAACCTCCGATGCTAAAGAGTATCAAAACAGTCCACAGTTTCTTACATATTCATGGTATTTTTAGTACTTTACTTTACTGATAAAGTATCAGTAAAGTAAACCATAAATCTCATTAGATAAAATTTAACAAATTTTCACTAAGTAAAAAAAACAGTAAAACATTTCAATGCACAAGTATTCAACTAAACTGGAACCCCTAGCATCGGAGGTTAAAATGGCGACAATAAATCATTGAAAAATCAAAAAGTTCATACAATGTATATTGTTGGATTAACCAATAAAAAGAACAAATCAAGTTTGTGCTAGGATGTTAGAAGGATGTCTAATGTGAAAGGGTAGAGCGGGTAAAAATTTTTTTTTTATCAAAATCGCTGGGCGAAGTTTGGGATTATTTTTCCGGATCATTGTGTGACACTCGTCGGAGATTCGGAGAGACGTCAGATTTGAATTTTCAGTCTTGACGAATCTCGCTGAGTTTAGCTGCGTGCTACCTGCTTGCTACCCGCCAAAATATGTTTACAGAAAGGAACTTTCCTTTAAAAATTAAGAAATGAAAATACATAAAATACATAATATTCATGAAAGCACTCAGACACATTATGCATGCAGCATTGTGCACTATTAAATGCATACATTGACAATGTTAGCACGATAGGCCATAGTTTTTAATGCGCCCATGATTGACATCATTGATAATAGTAATATATTTTTAATAATTCAAATCTTCTTAGGCAATCTGAGGTTATTTTTCGACAATGTTTGAATTTCTGTTAAATTACATTACTGCTTTTGACCTCAGCTAACGTGATCTGAACTAATCTCTTCTAATCTTCAAAAGAATCGTCTAGTTCGTCTAGCATGGAATAAGAAGGATAAGTGTCAGAGTAACGCCCATCTACTAGAGTGATATCATCTCGCCGATCGTCCATTTCAATAGCCAAATCTTTGGACATGGGTTTAACATTTGATCTCAAATGAAAATAATAATCATCACTTAACCTGCTGACTGCGATAGAAGGGACATAGGGCTTTCCAAAAAATTTGCTAATTGTTGTGAATTTTGTTTTGCTATCAACAAACTTTAGAGAGCTGTGTGATGAACTCTGCAAAAGAATTAGCGCCTGTGCAGGTTGGCATTTAGCGGCTTCATTAAGATTTTTCTCTAAAGGAGATACATGTTGCTCTGCATCATGAAGTTTTTGATCAATCACATTAATGTGTGATTCGTGATGTTTCTTAAGTATTTTTACATTCTCCTTTAAAACGTCATCAAGCTTATCTTTTAGAGATTGGTGTTTTACTCTCATTCTTATCTCTATATCGCTCATCTGTTTTACTAAAGTGTTTTTTTTCCAACTCCATTTGTTCTTCAAATGTGTGACCCCGTTTGATTTCATTATTAATCCAGGACAATTTGTCCTGCAACATAACATTGAGGCTGATAAAGCTGTGATTTTTGTGTTCAGATATTTCAATACATAACACACAGACAGGAAGTTGGCATTGCTGACATGCCAACGTGTAGTACTGGTCTGGATGGTTGGCACATGTCTCAACACAGGCCAGATGATAAACTGTATGCTGACTTGTCACCTGAAACAATGGATTTAAAATTACAAAGTTAACTGTTAACTGTCTTTTAAACAATTAATTAAAAAAAAATACTGTTAAAGTGGTTGTGCAATCAAACTCTAAGTGAACTTCACAAAATTAATTTGCATTACGTTTGAAAATCATTCTGTTTTGTGAATTTATTTGTTTGTAAAATCTATCTTTTATTGCATACCTTTGTTATCCTCTGTAAGTTCTTGGTCATTCAAACATACAATCAAATTTTCGGCTGTGAAATCAAAACTGGCTAGATAAGGCGGATATAGAATGATCTGCAGAATTTCTTCTCCAATGATTCCTCTATCAAGGTCTTTTTTGTAGTGGCTATAAAATTCCTTTGAGGAAAATGTTACTGAAAGGATGATGCTCCCATACTGGCACCGTATTTTTTCTTCATTTTTAGGTTAAAGTTTAAAAATTTGTTTAAAAATATTTATTCTGTTCTTCTCAACCAGGTTTGCATAAGCCTTAATTTTTTCTTCCAGTCTTTTTAACAAAACTTGTAGTTGATCATCTTCAATGTCTTTTTTGTGTTCCTTTAGGAATTTTTTTGTTGCTTTATATATTTTATTTAATTCTGATTTTGATGTCAATCTGTAAGTCGGATCCACCATTTTATTAAAAATACGAATATATACATCAGTAAATGATTTCACAATATATTTCTTGTGGTCTTTCCTAGCTTGAATTGTGATCTCTTCTTTAGATGTAAGGTATATTTAAAGAAAAATATATTTATGCCCATGCATTGATCTTAACAGTTACCAATAAAGCTTATTCCATTAATATACTGAAATCTTTCGTTCCATCTATGAACTGCAGCTTGTTAATTTTTTACCTTAAAAACAACAAAATGGTCATTGACGAAATAATGTCATTTATTAATGACGAATCAAAAACCTGTACAAATAAACCACATCACAAACAGGGAGATCCCTGACAAAGTCAATACTTAAACTTATTAAAATGACTTATGTAACAGGTACTGTGGGATCTCCCTTATTAGTTAAAAAACACCTGAACAAATATTGAGATCACCCGGTAAAATATAACCAAAAATAGTAAACAACAATGGCAGGGTGATCTCCCTTAATATAAACATGTAAAAAATTAAGGTAGCATATACAAAGTTCTGCCATAAATCTAATAAAACCATGATGCACACAATGTAAACATTAGAATGGATTTCTGATATTGGCACAAGCTATTATGACTGTTTTAAATTATAAAATTATTTGGACGGTTAGATGGGGATGGTGGTGGGTTAAACTTTACAAATCGATCAATATCTTAGGTTACGAAAACACGTCCTTCTCACACTTGAGTTTAAAACAAAAGTTATATACACGTGATCGAAATACTCTCATTTCATTGGCTAATGACACGGTACAAGCACAGGCATTTATAAATAGGTACATGATGGACAAATTAGCTAAAAATAACCATTAAAAACCGGAACTTAAATTAGAATTTCTAAAAATAGAATTAGCGATACAATGATGACATAAAACATATTATTTGGCAATAATATTTCATTATGCCAATGCATTGATCTTAACAGTTACCAATAAAGCTTATTCCATTGATATACTTAAATCTTTCGTTCCATCTATGAACTGCAGCTTGTTAATTTTTTACCTTAAAAAACAACAAAATGGTCATTGACGAAATAATGTCATTTATTAATGACGAATCAAAAACTTGTACAAATAAACCACATCACAAACAGGGAGATCCCTGACAAAGTCAATACTTAAACTTATTAAAATGACTTATGTAACAGGTACTGTGGGATCTCCCTTATTAGTTAAAAAACACCTGAACAAATATTGAGATCACCCGGTAAAATATAACCAAAAATAGTAAACAACAATGACAGGGTGATCTCCCTTAATATAAACATGTAAAAAAATTAAGGTGGCATATACAAAGTTCTGCCATAAATCCAATACCCATTGGATTCCCGACGGTATTGGATTCCCGCCACCCAAAGGAAATATATGGAACTGGAGACTTTAATAACTGTATTATGCATTGTTTTAGTAAAACTTAGAACAATGTGTAATAGTATGGCCTACTGAGATGTAATTATAATAATTGACGTTTTTGATATGACAGAATTTATATGAAATATGATTAACTGATTTTGACGGATGGCCAGCAACATACCCTATTAATACAAACACTAAAATACAATACTAAAAAACAAAACTATGTTTTCTAAGGACAGAGTGGTAGCAGACATTTATCTGAACTACATGCAAAAAAAAGGGGGGGGGGGGTACACTAACATATCTAATCTAGAACAATGAAAGCAGTGGGGAAAAGTAAATGCCATGATCTAATTCCAAGATGACAGACATAGTAGCAGACCTGATCTGAACTACTATCAATGTAAGTTGTATATATCATAATTATGGTAGCAGACTTGATCTGAACTCTAGACAATCCTACCACTTTGAAGAGGTAGTAATAAAAATCACTCACAGGCAAACAACAGAGCAGATCTATAGCAGACATCATCTGAACTAGTTATATAACGTTATCTTGCTGATAACAACTTATACCCAGGAATGATATAGATTAATTTTAAGTCAAGTGCAACATTAAATGAACCCAATCGAATGTATCATTTAACAGCATCAGACTTCCATCTACCCATATTCTGAATCGCATTTTCAGAGAAACCAACCTTAGATGCATGAGTTGCAGCACCAATTCTGAAGCTGTGACCCTTATATTGTTTTGGATCCAAACCAATATTTTTGATCACTTCATTTAACTTTTTTGCCACAAAGGAATAAGGCACCGGACAACCATCTAAAAACTGGAAAAGGGGGCCACCAGAATGGCGATAATGTTTTAAATAGTAAAACAATGCATGTACTGGACATGACTTAGTGTTTTTTGATTCTAATGTAATAATCTTTGGCTGTCCATAACTGACTGTTTTGAAATGTTTCAACACCACTTGCACCTGCTTTAGCTTTCCATGAGCTGTCTCAAAATGGACATCCGATCTCTGAATGACCTTATCTGACTGAGTCTTTGATTTTATAACCAATTCCCCTAACCTAAAAAACCCATGAAATGCCATCAAAAACAATGCCTTAAGTAACAATGAATGTGCCCTAGTTGAAACAGATTGATCTAGTGAATTCACAAGTTTTTTCAAAATTTCACCTTTAATTGGAAGACGGGTATATACCGATGGACCTAATTTGTAACAAACTCTTAGCAGCTTTTGTACTAGGAAACACTGAGCAGGATCTGGAAATTTTAACATCTTATGAATATATGTTAGAGCCGAAATGTGGGATGCTATTGAGCTTGGTGAATAACCAATTTCGAATAAATGACCTATAAAATTACATATTGTAATGTAATGTACAGGTAAGGATATGGAGCCTACCAATTCAAGGAAAATATGCCATGAATGTAGATATGCTTTCCTTGTTGCAGTGGCTAAGGAAGCCTGTAGAAGTCTTTTTGCAGAGTTTTTCAAATGTAAAGAAGATCCACTGGGATGTTTGTTTGTTGTCTGTGTAAATGAGGTGTTTCTTGAAAAGCTTCCTTGACCGTCTTGTTGTAATAACGCACTAAGTCTGCAATATTTTGCTGAGGCTGGTTGTCACTAACTGTTGATGTTGTTGTTTGCTGACTTGTCATTGGATGAGCGTAGGCGTCGATATCACCCTGGTTTTGAACACATGGCTGCAGGATTTCCATGGTGGTATCACTCGAATTTGTCTGGTTTTGAGACAAAGTTTGGGATTGTCTTAAGATTGCTGCAGCTAATAAGTCATAATTAATAGCATCACTCGACACTGGTTCTGCATGAGTAACTGGTTCATCAGACACTGGTTCTGCTTGAAGACTTAAGTCATCATTTCGTGGTACTTTTGCCGGTCTCCTTCCTTTTTGTTGACCGCCCCTCTAAAGCCCGCTTAGGCATGGTTTTCTGAAGTGAAATTTTTATACTTATTAATAGACATGCTTACTACCAGAGTATTAGCCCTTGAGGGCTAATTGACAATTTGTTTCTTTTCATGGATGGTTGTAACTTATATTTTACAAAACATGTAACCATCTTTAAAGACTTGCATGACTTGACTTCTGTGATACACCTTTGTATCCAATTAGTAACTTAGAAATCTTAGACTTTGTGTATGTTTTCTTATTTCTTTTGATATAAACACATACATAAAACAGATGATGGCTTACTTAGATATAGCCAATCTGCTCATGCTTCAACTTAGAAAGGGCTTTAATCAGAATATAACTTAGAATTCTGACAACTTTCCCATAAGCAGAAATCATGTATTTTAAATTCTTATTTCTTCAAATACATATATATCCATTAAAACAGATGATGACATACTTAGATATAGCCCATCCAATCATGTCTCAGCTTTGATAAAGGTGTGTATCATAGACATGAACTTAAATTTTTTGGTCACTCTCGCAATTATTGCTGTATCAATCTAAAAATTCTTACTATTCCTGCATTACATTGAAACAGGATTACAGTACTGTACTTAAACTGTACAGATTGAATTGAATATTCTTTAAATATCTTTATAGAATATTTCCAAAATGTTATTCCATATGCTTATGTAAACAAAAAGAACTTGAGTCAGCAAAGTGCTATATATGGCCTATTAAATTCATGAAAATACAGTGTACAATATATAAAAGTTTTATTGTGTGTTTCTTCCATCTACTCCACGTGGCCTGTTTACCTGTGTGTCATTTTTGTCACACCGGATGTTGATATGGTTTTAACAACTGTTGAAACCTATCTTGGTTGTGAGCTTTCCGGAATTTTCTTCATATTTACGAACATTTTTCTTATTTTAACATGGGGCGCATTCCTCGCGGAAAAAAATAAAAATACAATAAAAAACATCAATATAAAATAAACAATTCTGTACCAATTTTTTTTTCCGCGAGGAATGCGCCCCATGTGAAAAAAAATAAAACGTAATTATCGTCTGATCAGCTGGCGTTTGCAACTTTCCAAGATGACAGTGTTGACATCCGCTTGTGTCATAGTTATCGATTTGACAGTTGTGCTATAAGAATTTCTCATTATTCAAGGTAAGAAAATTATTTTCTATCTATCTGAACTGATATGATAAAAAATTTCACGTTAGACTAAACTTTTATACATGAAGAACAAAATTCTTTCTGCAACATATTCTGACACGATGTATTTCATTGATAACTGCAGATAAAGACAGATCTGGAAATCCCCATTTTTGAAATTATGTTTGCATTTGTAATACATTTGCCTTATAAACATACCAAATTAAAAAAAAATCATTTAATAATTAATTGACAGGTTAAAGGTCACAACAGTATCACTAAGCAGAGAAATCGTATCGGTGCTCGCACATCGAACTGATCAAGTAGCACCGTTACAATCGTGTCAATCGAGAAAAACAAAAACAAATTGGAGACATTTACTATTTTCTTCTTTTACTTATATAAACACAGACACACATTAAATTTTCACGCATTGTTTCCTTCCATGGCGGTTTTGTGGAGTTTTTATTGCAGAAATCAACATTCATGTCTGCGATGCCCATTTTGTCGTCTGAATGCATTTCACATATAACGTTATGCGTTGTTTTTTCTCTAAATTTTTTTTACAAAAGACGTTTTTTAGATCAACAAAAAATGTGTTTCAATACGCATGAAACAGTAATCGTAAACATTCCCGATTTATAAATTAAACAGTAAATATAAAGTAGGTTAACCCTTACCAGTGCTTTCCGAAATTCCTCAACTTGTAACTCCATCTCGAGTCGTTATCCAAAACTTTACAGCCACACACAATAATTATCCGTACAGATAGTATAAAATGGTTTTGTCGAAATAAATCTCCTTCATTTTACATTTAAGCCTTGGTTTAAAGTATTTCGTCCATGTTTCACACATACGCTATGTTCCAGATAAACTAGATCTACACATGTGAGGCGAAGGTCGTATTGAACCGCGTCACAACTTCTAAAGATTTACTACACTTACTCATGCAGTGTATATACAAAGAAATAATGTCTTGTCTAAAAAAAAAAACCCCACGACAATATTCAATATTTTATGATTTTAAGAGAAATAATATTACAAAAAAAAATATAATCCAACAAGGGAAACAACTCAAATACAAACCATGTAACTCTAGACAAGCAAACATTTTAAAATCAGATTTAGAAAACAAAAAGTTAACACACTGGAAAAAAATGGAAAATGAAAACCATGAAAATTAACATGTTTAAGAAATTATATATATACATCTGTATTGACATAGATGCTTCACTGGTAATAGAATAATTTCTTTCAATGAAAAATAATTAATGAAATTTCAAATAAAACATAGCATTAAAAGTAAGGCCTAATTTTGTGTTTTACTTAAAATTTTAGATGCCTCGTTCAAAAAGCTGTGGACCTAAATCATACGGTTGTTTTAACTGCCAAAGGAGAACTCGCCAGAAAGACAGATACCCTATCCACAAGAAATACAAGTCTCTTCTGTACAAACCTACTGGTAGGACACCATGTGAAACAGACTCTTTATGCAACAGATGTCGCCACATGTTTGACTCTATTCTGCGAAGGAAGGATGACAAGAAAAAGAGCAGCACATCACTGCAGCAACCTGAGGAAAAGGTCCTTCACCCCTCACAACAGGCTCCATTCAGTCCGCCTTCGGTTACCCTTCCATTTCCCTGTACCACCAGAGGTCATTCTTCATGTTGCCTATGCAAGAGACCTGGTCCAAAGCTAGTAGTGGTGCCCGTTGACGTTCGACACGGGATTTTCATTTCCCATGAAATTGTCATACCAGCTGGAGCCCGTTGTTGTCCCAATCATCTACAGAGAAACATAGAGAAAATCAGCCCTTCAGCAGAAACCACTACAGTGAACAGATCCTATATATCTCAGCTCATAAGATTTCTAAGAACAGAAGTACTGAAAACTGAGAAGACCAGGCTGAGCTTCGACAATTCAAGTCACCTCATTGACAGCGACTATGTTGATCTTCTAGGAATTCCGAAAGCTGCTTATGATGATCTCCTGAAATATGTGGACGGCAGAGTGAAAAGTACACCATCAAGAACTGTCAGGACAAGTCTGGCCATTTTTCTCATGAAGCTGAGAGGAGGAGATTCCAACAAGGTTCTTTCTACTCTATTCAACATTTCAAAGTCTGGGATAAGAAGAAGCATTAAGGTCATTCGCTCTGCTCTCATTGATGGAAACTTTGTTAAAGAAAACCTTGGGTTCCAGCACATCACCAGAGAAGAGATCATACATCAACACACTCGTCCACTTGCACAAACCCTCTTCGGAGACAACACACAGCCACAAGTTATACTCGTCTTGGATGGCACATATATCTATATCAACAAAAGCAGCAATTTTAAATTTCAAAGACAATCCTTCAGCTTTCATAAAGGGCGACAACTTGTCAAACCCATGGTCATTGTTTCCACTTCAGGGTACTTTCTTTCAGTTTTGGGGCCCTATTTTGCCAAAGACAATGATGCAAGCATCTTGACCCACATAATGAGAAGCAACCTTGAAGATATCCGCAATTGGGTTGAAGAGGATGACGTCTTCATTGTGGATAGAGGGTTCAGAGACTCTCTGACGTACTTGGAGGAACTTGGAATTCAAGTCAAAATGCCCTCATTTATGGAAAAAGGGGATAAAGAGTTGTCTACAGATGCAGCCAATACAAGTCGTTTAGTAACAAAGGTAAAAAAAAAAACAATTGTAAAATATATAAAAATGTAATTAAAAAGTTATTTATCTGCAAAATAGATATTTTAAATACCAGTATTATCAAAATTCCAAACTAAAATACATGTATAAATTTTAAAAAGATCATAGAAATTGGCTAAAACAACTTGAAACACTTTACAGTGTATTCACACTCAAAAAGTCAGTAAAATATCAATTCCAAACAAAAAACATCAATTAAAAATAAATTTAAAAATTGATAAATAGATGTTTAAAGGTATTAATATGTGTGCCATTACATGGATCATGTAAATGTTAATTACATTTTTATTTTATCTCTGCATACCTCAATTTACTTTACAGATAAGATGGGTTGTTGAGAGCGCAAATGCAAGAATAAAACAATGGAAATACCTCAGTTACATTTTGCCATCCAGCCAGATCCCCTTTATAGGGGATTACGTCAGAATTGTATGCAGCATTTGCAAAAGGTAATTAAAAATTTACTTTTAACCTATTTTTTTTTCGTTGAAGACTTGAAACAGTTCTAATACATTTATAATATTTTAATTATACTTTTATTATGGGTAAATGTTTAAAAAAAATTCAATTTTTGCAGGTATTTGAAACCCCTTGCCAGTGGGAGTGTTGAAGAGGACCAGGCTCTTGGAGCTAAGATGCTGTTCCTGTCCAAACAGATCAACCAGCTGAAGGAGCAAGTGGAGGAACAGCATCTAGACCGCCGGACTGTATGTTGGAGAGAAGTGAGCGAGATGGTTGACTTCCCACAGTTGGATGAGGAGAGGCTGCGTGAACTGACGTGTGGAAGTTACCAGCTCCGTCTATCCCCCAGCTATGCTCAAGAGCACATAGAAGGGGGCTGTACCATCCACATGCACAAGGAGGAGGAGGGACTATTGAGGATACGTATTCAGAGCAGGCACATTTCTTCAAAGACCTACCAACTCTGGATTAGGTACAAGGATGGTGACATTGTTGCATGGTATTGCAAGTGTAGAGCTGGTGCGCGGGTTGTTGGCATGTGCGCTCACACAGCATCCATTGTATGGTACCTTGGGTATGCGCGGCACAGATGTAACCCAGGCAGAATTGGAGTGCGTGACTGGGGAGAGTTCTTGGAGGATGCCACAGCCGTGGACGAGTCTGAAGAAAGCGACAGTTCAGGTGATGAAAGTCCTGTAGAGGAATAATTTCATTTTCTTATGCAGTCTTAGTTTTAGGTACGGTATTTAAAAATTCTAGTTCAGTTTTCTACAAAAATGATTAATTAATATGTATGGAAAACATTCATAACATTAATATATTGGTATTTTGTATTCTGTAGAGACAAAGTATGATTTTATCACAAGAATTTTCTTCTATTTACATGACCATTGACCAAGCATTTAATCATATTAACAATTACATGTACTTTTTTATGTCAGCATTCATATGTCCTTGTGTTCCAATGTTATTCTCAATGACCTAAACTAGACTGTTAGTGTTAGATGTTTCATTATTGATGAATATATTGTATATTTTGATTTTTTTTGCAATAATTTTTTTATGATGATGTGATTAGATAAAAATTTTATGTTGCTCTCTCATTTTTATTTCTAACAAGAATTTTATATTTTAATTTGCTACTTTGTAGAGTGAATTTCATAGCATTGGAATTTTTTTTTACAATAAGAATATTAATGTCTGGTTTAAAGGAGCTTAAACACTGAACTGTTTTAACGGTGTTCAGAAAAATAATAATTTTAATTGTTGTAAATGTTAATGAATTACATTTTAATTAAGATAAACTTGATTGCAGTTTAAAAGTTTAAATGCTTTACTAATTTTAGCAATATGCTATTACTGAGTGAGTGAGTGAGTGATATCACTGAACTATGGACTGAATTATAAGGAAAATGCAGAGAGAGAGAGAGAGAGAGAGAGAGAGAGAGAGAGAGAGAGAGAGAGAGAGAGAGAGAAGAGATATGAAGAAATCTTATCATTTTGGGAAAAAATCTGATATACACATATATACAGTCTGTATACACACTGCATTTTGCTGACGGGCATAATTTAAGTACAGATGTATAATTCATAATAAGATAAATTTCAGTTTTTGTTAAGAGAGTTCATATCTTAGATTTGTTGTTGTTGATGGTTGTTTTGTTTGTTTGATTTCATGGACTTGAATGTGAAGATTACATGTATAAGGAAAATGCAGAGAGAGAGAGAGAGAGAGAGAGAGAGAGAGAGAGAGAGAGAGAGAGAGAGAGAGAGAGAGAGAGAGGGGTGGTGAATGTGTGTGTGTCTGTTTACAACTTTACAACAATCCTAGATTATAAATATTCTTCAAATAATTTGATTAGTTATTATATAAATGACAATTGATTGATTTGAGTTGTTTGATTTTATTGCGTAATGTTGACAGAAGACAAAAGTGAAAGTAGGTTACGAGTGGTGCATCAGATCTTTAATTTCTATGGCTATATTAATAACTAAAATACATGAATTAGCTAACATAAATGCTAAAACATGTATTAAATAATTTGAATGAATTTTAAACACTTACCTTTTAGTCTTCTCACGACTTCTGTCATCCACATAATCCGTGGTCACCACGGTGGTGACACCATTTAATTGAACGGTGCCCAAATAGCATAGCACCATGGGTAACTCGAACCCGGATGTTTTATCAAAATATTTTTTTAACATTGTTCATTATAAACAAAACTCCCAAAACAAAACTCTATGAACAAAAAAAATCCTATGTTTATTGATCAAGTTTATATCTTTATTTTGGAGGAAAACTTTCAAGACATTGCGTTTTTCCTAGAAATGACGTAACTTTCAGGTGACAATAAGAAATGGATATGTGTAGTTCAAACTCATGTAACACGCTCATTTTTGAAGTTATTTAAAAAAGAAAGGTATTTATAGAAAATACAAAGTCTCAAGATATTAATAAGATACACATTTAAAAGTTTTTAAACTGGGCCATTTTTAGTACTTTTTGACTCAAGTTCTTTACCATGTTAAGTATGCATACTCAATTTCTAAGAAAATAACTCAAGTTATACTCATTAAAAACTTTCTTGAAATATCTTCTTTAAATTTTCTTTGACAAAGTGATGTTAATTTACTGGCCTTGAGTTTTTGAACTCTGTTATGCACTGCATATTTTGTGCTGGATAACATCCATCCGAATCTACCCCAAGGTGAACTCCATCGCGCCCAAGGTATGCCAAATTAGTCCAAAATCCTCTATGTTTCCAGAAATGGACATGCTCCTCACTACTTGTCAAATGTTCCAAGTGTTTGTTTATACTGATGACCTCCTCGTTATATCCAATCGGTGATTTTCGAGGGTCGCGGCGCAACAGTTGACCAATGATCACGGATTTTACACCATATCACTGTATCAAATAGTTCGCAAATGAAAAAATGTCTTGTGCAATGACATGTGCTGGTCAGGTCGTCGCATCGTTACCCCCTATCTCAAGAACACATAAAGTAGGAACTGCCGAAAACGCGCACAATCTTGACGAGTTAGCAAGTCCGTAAATAGACAAACCCCCTTGGCTCCGAAAATACACATTAATTTGTTCTTCATCGAGACCCAAGTTTTCATACACAGGGTTTTGTAAAATAAATCGTTCCAATCGTTTTACATACGAATGCCCAATAATGCACACTGATGTTCGATCCGCCATTTTGACTGTTTAAATACCCCGGGCGCCGATGGTAAAAACTTACACAGTACACCAATTTTTACACCTACTTTAACTAAATAACAAAGTTCCAAAGCAAATCCTCCCGCGTCCAATACTTCTCAAACTATCGGAAAGTACATGGCCGTGAATTTAAACTTAACAAAGCGATCAATATCTTAGGTTACGAAAACACGTCCTTCTCACACTTGAGTTTAAAACAAAAGTTATATACACGTGATCGAAATACTCTCATTTCATTGGCTAATGACAAGGTACAAGCACAGGCATTTATAAATAGGTACATGATGGACAAATTAGCTAAAAATAACCATTAAAAACCGGAACTTAAATTAGAATTTCTAAAAATAGAATTAGCGATACAATGATGACATAAAACATATTATTTGGCAATAATATTTCAGCTGTAAACTTATTCGGCATACATAACTTTTTAATAGGTCGAACTTTTTTATAAACAAGGCGTCTGCTCTTTCTAATATCAAATATTCCAAATGTTAACAATAATTTCCATAAGAATACATTCTTGTATTTTCAAAGTTAAGGTAATTATTTGGTTTGTATATTCATTTCTAATGAGCAAATGTGAATCCATCAATGATTCATATATAAATGACATAATTATTGTTTTTTGTGGGGGGGGGGTAATAATTAATAATAGTTGGGTGTTCACAATATATGAGAATAAGTACTACCTTTTTTTTGGACAATTTCCAGTAGTAATGTTTTGACAGACATTTCTTCTTTAGCAAGTTCTTTAATCTTGTCAATATATGTTTTTTCCATGTCTGAATCTATTGTTCTTATTTTGGACTCTTCCAGCATTTGGACATAATTGTGCTGAATATTTGGTAACCTAGTCTGCATTCGTGCACAAACAGCGTGAATTATTCCCCATTTTTCATTAAATTCGGTTTCGGATATTGCAGGAATAGAGACCATCACACTGTGGTTATGTTTGTTTCTAATAAGACGAATGCGATCTATGTCATCACCTTCTGTTTCCTGTCCCTTTTCTGGCATTTCTTGTTTTCCCCAACCCTTGGTGGGAGGTTGAATACTTTTTTTTTTAAAGTAGTTGCGTAAAAGGGTATACAGCAGCGTGATATCAAACTCACTGTAACCACTGGCCTTTGCATTGTTCACTTGAATTATCTGATGTGGTACTAAATGTTCAAGACCTTTTTAATTGTTTAATAACCTTTTGAAGTAACATATTTGGAGATACTTCTCTATACAGTACATCTTGTAATAACAGTGGTAATTCTTCAACAATAACTAAACTTAATATGCAAAATCTTGTCCTGTCCTCATCAGGTACTGCTTTACTCATGGCCATTCTGATAATATTAAAAAGAGCTAATAAAATGGTACAATAAAATTTAGGGTTTTTTGTTTTTTGGGTTTTTTTTGTCATTTTGTCCCGAAAAGACGGGAACAGACGACAAAATGAAGGCGAAAAGATGAGAAACACAAGCCGCAAAACTGCGACCTAAAATCTCGTCTTTTCGTCTTTCACCTCGCAGTTTTGCATTTTTTCGTCTTTTTTGGCTCGCAGCAAATTTGCGACCTACGTTTTCGTTTTTTCGTCTTTTTGCACCGCAGCAAATTTGCGTCTTTTCGTCTTTTCGGGGCGAAAAGACGAAATTGCAGAAACAAGCCACCATATAATGCTGATTGGGGTTTCATGATAATGCTCGAAAACTTGGTTATTTTACAATACTTTGAAAACAAGTATTTTAATAATGAATAAATTATGGCATGTCAAATGTTGCAATATTCAATCATTCTATTTGTATTGTATAGTAATCCATTTGTATTGTATATTTGTCCACTTGTATTCTATATATTCCATTTGTATTGTATGCTCTTTATTTGGATTGTATAATTTTCCATTTGTATTGTAAACGTTTTTATTTTTCCATTTGTATTGTATAATTTAGGCTTTCTGTTTCCAACGGAAGACCTTATTCTTATTGCTTTCTTTCTTTTTCCCTATTATTATAATTAATTTTTTTCTACTGATTTTTGTGCACGCGATTTCTCAGAAATGGCTCGGCCGATCTCCACTATATTTTTAGATGTGATCGATATTGGTCTGAACATGATAGCAAGTTTTTTGTATTGATGACGTCACATCCATTTTTGAGATATTGAGATTTTTCTTATTTTTATATGGGTATTTTGTCTTCTGTCATTCTTCTAATATATTAGGAAATTGACAAGGCCGGGTCTTATTTTTTCTGCCCTAGATTTTTGAATGAAATTTTTTACATGAATTTCTATTGATACAATTATTATCTTTAGATAAAAAAAGACATTTACCACACCGTTTGTTTAGGGGATCATCTCAAAGTTTGTTAATTTTTAACATAGGAGCCTATGGGATTTTGCTTGAAATGAATCAATTTTGCACATTTTTTTTTTTTTTTTTACAGTTTTCTTAAACTTATGCCCTGGGGATTTCTTTTTCTGTTCAACATATTAAAGTTTTTGCTAAAATGCATCAAATAGTCAAATAAAAATAAACCTTTTACCTCCTGGTTTGTTCCAGGGATCTTATCAAAGTTGTTTTTTGTATGCCCAGTTTCCCAGTTTGTCAGATGATGGCTGTTTTTTATTTGACAAAGACAAAAATGGTGACCTTTATAGTATTAATAAAACATTTAGACATATTTTAGTAATAAATTAATATATAACATCACATATTTAAGGTCATTAATATAAAATACATGGTTACTGTTTTGAAATACATGAATTAAGCTATATTTAGGCTTGTAAAGAAAACGTGACAGAGGGCTAGGCTTGCTGAAACCTCTTCACGTTTTCAACCCGAGCCCAAATATAGCTTATACTTCGAGACATTTTATGTTTATTCTACAATATAATATCAATTTTACGCATCAAACGAGCTATTTTCAACAAATTACGCTGAATATCTGCAGTTGAAACTCTCACGCCATGGCATCAACAAAGCGAAAAGATGACGTCACAATACAAATGAAACGCTGCGCAAAAGCGTGCGTACTCGTTCTTAACTCGGCCTCGTTAAGCTAAAATATCTACGGTTGCTAAAGGAAAGATTGAAGTTTTGCATGATCATGGTCTTATATGTCTAGCACTACTGGCGCCAAAGCTCGCTAGGACTCGAAAATTGAGATTAAAAAAGCGTCGTGAATTTTTGTGCTTTTCTTTCTTTACTTTTTTCTGGAAAATATTGTGTTACAACATGTAAAGTAAAAAAAGTTTAAATTTACAAGACCTTTCAGCGTATATCAAGAAAAAGGGGCTCGTCCCTCAATTTAGGGACCTAGAGGGCTCTGAAGTCTTTTACCCATAGCTCTTCATCGAGGGATATTTTGTTATAGATTATATAAGCGAATATGTTTACCTTACAGTTATGAAGCCCAACAGTATAACGATTTTCTTATGTGTTACGTAATTAGGGTTTTTAGGGGTCAAAAGTCCAAAACTTTGATAACCTATATCTCAAAAATGAAAATATTTTGAAATGCAGTATAAAAGAAAAGATGCTCAAAATGATGTACTTAACAACATGCAACCTTCAAAATTTGGTTCAGCGACTCCAATTAAGAGATAAGGGACTGGCCCCTAAATCATTCTTTCTCAGATATCACAAGAATGGTAACGGGTTTTTAAACAATTGTTGAACAAAATGGTTTTAAAATCAAATGCCCTTCCATTTGATACCAAGAAAAAGATTTTAGTCACTGTAAGTGATTGAGACACGAACTTTTATAAATGATAGACAATCAATTGAAGATACGTTTGACGGGTTTTCTTTTGTCAACCGTCACTTCCGGTACTCACCAGAAGAGTTCAAACAATTCATTTTTTCACAAGTTTAACTGATTATCTTTGGTGTTTCATCTTCCATGATTAACAGTGGTGTACACTAAACAAATGTATAAAAAAAACCCAGCTTTTATTTTCATACACCTCTTTTGTTCGTCCGTTTCCGGTCTCGAGACAAAAAACGTAGATTCACCAAGATCGCAGATTTGGCAGACAATAGGGTCTGTAAGTCTCGTCACGTGACTGCCGAGATATTGCGTGAAAATCGACTTCCGGGTACATCGCTTCACAATGGCGTTATCGATTGTATACTGGGCGAAGTTTGTGGAGGGACACACGAAGTTAACTAGAAAAAGCGAGGCAGCGGTAGAAAGCGGACGAGTGCTTCGGTTTGTTATGACGAATTACGTGTCATAACAGCGTGTGTACAGGCATCAATGAAAGATACATCGTACAAAGTACAGGTACATATTGTTGCATACACATGCCTCTCGGATGTGATGTGAAGATTGTTTATATGAATTTTGTTTATTTCCCTTGGAGGTAAGATTGTGGAATAAATTTTTATCAAGTGCTTGTATCATTGTTTGATGTAACTATTGTAGATATTTTTGGACGCTGAAGACAACGGCATTGTGAAAGATTTCACATGTCAGTGCCCTATGGGACAGTTTAGATGCCACCATATGGCTGCAGCATTGTTGTTTGGGTAAAGAAAAAAAACTTGTCGTTTGAGAAATTATAATACTTATTGTCTATATTAATCAACAAACATGAACTCGAACATGTATATTGTTTTATTCTAGGTACAAACGTGCAAGTAAAACGGATGTCAAATGCTCTTGGCTGAAACACCCCAAGTCAGCACCCCCCAAATCAACTGTAACAATGTCTGATCTTTATCCTCCTAAACAGCAGGAGTACAGTTATGTCTCTCAAAGTGACACCCCATCATTATATTTCGATGAAAATTTCTTTACCGTGGACAGTAGGTTTTTTTTTAATAATATAAAGTGAATAAACATGTTTAGAGCACTCACAAGGAAAGTAACAGATGATGACAGAGCATTTTTATATAACCAGCTGGGACAATTAGGACGCTTCACAGGTTGCTCTTCTGTGGAGTTTATTTTTAACAGTTCTGCGTTGTTTGCAATATGCATTGTATTGTTGGAGATTGAACTCTGATTCTTTGTTGATGTTCTAAATTTCAAAATTCAAGATGTTGATCTTGTTGTCATGCAAGGATCCAGAAATATTTTCAGGGGGTTGGTGTCTGACGCATAATTTTGTCTTCTGTGGGAGGATGGGGGGTGGGTGGTTCAAGGCCTATTTCATGAATTTAACTAATGCTTTAATTTTCAGGGGTGATCCAGACCCCCCCCCCCCTTTAGATCCGAGCATTATTGTTGTTGTTTATATTTGAACATTTCTTGTTACATGTTCAAGAGTATTTACTTAAGAAATTTTATAATTAATATTAGTGTTGTTAACAAACATTCTTGTTATTGATCACATGTTAATTCAATATGCGGTGGATGTCATTATCACTCATGTAATCGAATTTTGATATTACACTGTGTATTGTTATTCAACATTACAACATAATTAAACATTACCTAGTTTTAGGCTGTTGATGGATGTAGAATGAAAAAGTACAAATATAATTTAGTTAAAAAGTGTGATGTTGTAATTGTAATGCATTTTGTGCTAGTTTTATTATTTTTCATGATTTGATAAAAATATGTTTGAAAATGAATTGGTTAGTTGTTATCTTCAATATATGATTTTTATCCAACTCGTGTGTTTTCTATCCCCACACCAATGCTCGGGGATAGAGAACACACAACTTTTTAGATGAAAATCATATACCATTGCAAATCATGAGAGACCCTATATATTATGTATTTATTATTGATTACAGCTTTACATTGGATTCTCTCTGAAGAACCGAAGGCACAGACTAGTCCAGTGCCTCTGATTGAGGACTTGCTCATGAGTACAGAGTACATCTCAAGTGAAGACCCAAACACATGGCTGCGGAAGAACCTCATTCTTTCTCCAGAAATGATACTGGAAGCTGCGTTTATCTCTTCTGGACAGAGGGAAAATGCTTTGTGGGCTGCCATTAGAAAACTTAGGTTTACAGCATCCAACTTTGGGCAGATTATTGGAGCTGCAAAACGCAATAGGTATTTCCATATCCAAATATTGAATAAATTATTTCAAGTGTTAACTAAGATATAAAATTTCATCTTTCTTGTTAAAAAAAACCTGAAAAAATTCAAAGACTTTTTACCTGGCTAAAAAGTAATTTTCTGTAATTTTTAATGACATTTACTTAATTTTTCAGGAAATTTTAATATGCAGTGCTATTAAAGTATTACATCCAATCTTTACATATAAAACTATATAAATTTAATATTTCTGTAGATTGACAGAGTCTTTGAAGAAGAGAATTTTGAGTACCTACAATTTAGAGAGAAGAGCGCTGATACAATGGGGCATTACACATGAGAGAGTTGGTGTGAGTGAATACTGTAAAGCAGGTGGAGTAACAGTGTTGCCAACAGGCAAGTGGTGCTATTTTTGGCAGTATCATTTGCATTTTTTGTACTTCATTCAAATACATGTAGGTTCATGTATATTAAATTTACATTGATGTGTTAACTTTTTTATTTTAAACACTTAAAGACACTGGAAAATAACTTTTGGGATATAGAAATAGATCTTTCTTTTGGTTATTTATATACTTATTACTTTTTATAGTTCGATATGAAAGTGTAGAAAAATCATTGCTATTATATCAAGTTTTCTGTATATCTATAAACATATCATTACTATAATTAGGTATATGGCTCCATGAATCTGGTGTCTTAGGAGCATCTCCTGATGGTTTTGTGCAGGGAGATTTTTTAAAATCTCCCATTGTTCATCATCAGCAGAAGAATCAACCCCCGACACTTCCAGCCATCATTGAGGTGAAATGTTCTTTCACAGCAAAAGACTTGACAATTGCCGAGGCTTGTTCATCTATCAAGGACTTTTACTTAGGTATGGCAAATTCAGAGAGATATGACAAACAAATTTATATTTTTGTATTAACTTGTAAAAGCCATTATTTGCATGTGAAATAAAATTAATAACTTTTTAAAATTAAGAAATATATCATGTGGAAACTCCGATGTGTAACCCTTAGGTATTATTTTTCAAGTAAAAGATGTCGGAGGATTGTCCTTAAAGATGACAAATGACTACTGGCACTAAATACAGGGTCAATCTTTTCCTCACCGGAACTGAGTGCTGTGATCTTGTGGTATGGACCACCAAGGACCTTCAGATCATAAGAATACTGAAGGACAAGACTTGGATCAGCAACATTGCAACCATTCTGGACTTTTACTTTACAAAGTTTCTTGAAGGTTAATAAGACAACAACACAGCTGAAAAATTTTTGTTGACAAGTGTCTATACTGAGCTGGAATGTGATTTAGTATGTCATAGTTTTTAATTCGCTCATTAGCCCTCTCTACATGGATCCTTGCTTTTCCAATTTTGTAGCACAGCTTTGCCTCCTCCTTCGTGAAATGTGCCTTGTTTGATAAGAATGGGGGTATGTTCAAGGAGACACCAGACGGCAGCTTGTCAAAGATATTAAAACCTTTGTCTGCTAATATCAAATCACCTGCATGAAGCTGGTTCAACACACCACAGTGGTCCACAATAGCAGAGTCAGATGTTGAGCCTGGATACAACTCGGAGGAAAACACTAGAGCACCATTTGGAGCCACGCATGTAACAGCCTTCACAGTGTGTCTACTTTTATAGCTGCTGTATGAAAGCGACTGGCAATTCATGTCTGAGGGAACGTCCTGGATAACCTCTGTTGCATCCATAGCAATGCGGGCAGAAGCAAACTCCTCAAAAGACTTCGGCAAAGACCCCTTACATTTAAGCTGACTAGGCATTCCTACTTCTTTGAGAACACCGTCAAAGAAGATTTCATGAAGTACTGACACATATGTGTTTATAATGTTTGAAACAGTAGCACGGCTTGTCCCAAACCTCACTGCCAAATCCATGTCACGGTAATTCAGCCTCAGCTTCATAAGTGTTATCAGGAGCTGGTCCTCAATAGAAAAGCAGGTCACGGCCCAACCAGCATAATAATTAAACGGCGCCATTCTACTGAGCATACCGACAATGACATTGAAAACATCAGCTGGGAAGGAGGTGTAGAGCAACATCTACAATTGAATTAAAGCACATAGGAAAATGTTCGGTGTGTTCGCTTTCATTTCCTGTTACATATGTCAAAGCAGAAAAACATTCCAGACACTTCTTGACCATTCCATTTGACCAGTGTGTTAATACATAAATTGGTACTTAGTAGGAAACTGTGATCAATATAGAAGATAAACCTATTGTTATTAAACTAGTTCAGTCATTTCCACCACAAATGTGACAATAAACAAAACACTAAATATGAGTTTTTATCTTTCTTTATTTGTAAATCTTTATATTTAATATAAAACAAAGATTAAATGTATTGGTATCCCTTCAGGTTCAAATATTTATGTACAAGGAGATATTGTGTTAATTAAGCATAATAACATGTTTCATTATCAGCACACTAATTGAACATGTTGTAAAGTCTATATTTACTAATATATCCACATTTATGTAACTCACCTTTTCAGTATGATCTATTATGTCGCTAATCGACATTTTTGGCTTCTGTAGCTTTAATCGTGTAACTTCTTCTTGTAGCTTAGCAATCTGCTTCTCCAAGACTGATACTGTAATTTTAATTTCTACATATAATTGTAATCATGTGTTGTCGGTTCTTCTCCTTTAATTGTTTCATTATCGAATGTGAACATGTTAAATAAATTTCATTGTATTAAAGATAAATTGTATTAAAGGCTAAGTTCTGTGAAGTCATTAATTCATGTAGAACAGTTTTTATGTATTAAATACTTTTTTGTGCTTATGTGGGATTTCAATGCATTCAGTATATTGTATAAAAACTTAGTCTCATTATTTTAGGGAAGATATTTGTAGTTAAAGGAAATCCACAAACACTGAGCCATAATGTTATAAAACAATTTCAATTGGTAACAGATGATGTAAACAATGTCACAAGATAAACACTTATGTTGACTTCCTTCTTTAGACTGATCCTTGGAGTGTGCTTGGCAGTCAGCACTTGTGTCACAATAGCTGTGATCTAGAACTGGATCAAGGGGAGTACATGTAGTTGTTTCAGGGGGGTTTAAAGAACTGCTTAACCGTTTCCTGAAAGTATGTTACAAGTACATATATATAATTTAAACTATTTTGGTTGTGTCAAATATCTTAAAATTTAGATATGTCTCAACGTACAAAATGATAAACCAATTTAATTTATTTTATAAACTGTATTGAGATGGTTTTAACAAACTTGATTTTTAGCTACCTTTTTGTTGTTAGTATCTCTGGGAAATGACCTACAATCTTGCTGTATGAAAAAACAGTAGGGCCCAACTCCTTGTTTCCATCTTGGAAATGGCAGCTACATATCCTGTCATTGGTATTCCATTCCCTGTCTGCTCGTCTGAAATACAATTTTTTTTAAACATTTGAAATTTAGATTTTAAAAGTAGTATCATGCTATTTAATTACTTAAATAGAGAATAAAAATTTAACAATTTAGAAATGAATGGTACTTCATAAAATTGGTGTTTATAATATTCGCCATTGAATTTTTGAAAATCTTATAAACAGGGTTCCGGGGCTTTTTTAAAAGTTGAATAATTATTTTGTTGACAAAAAAAGGGGGGGGGGGGTTACATGATATAACGAAAAAAGGACAACTATTTTGACTGATATTATTATGTCAGTACAATAAAATATGGTCAAAATAAAGCTGCTAGAGATTTGTAGAAAAAAATGTTCCCTGAATAAACTTAATATATGCCAACAACTTTGTTTACGAGTATATCCTCTCTGTGACCTCTAAAGAAACATTGCAGATTCAGTGACATAAACATTCTAATCTAATGAATATCACAATTTTATTACCTACATGCATCGTTCTATTCATTTTTTCTTTTCTTTGGCATCGGGTGGGAATCTAAACAAACTACAAGTCGCGAAGCAGTATACCATTGTGTTACTACGAACGCTGATGTACCCGGAAGTTGTAAAACGAAAGTGAAACCAAACGAGACTTACAGACCCTATATCGATATTATACTTCAGAAAAGTCATAAGATATAACATTGCAATAGCTTCCAATAATAGCTCTAAAAATAAGAAAATCAGCTGTTTGTAGCCTGTATTCCCCTATAGAAAATTTAGACTGACCCACTCTCAGGTAACACACCTGAGTGACCAAATCGATTGCTTTCAATTTTAGCTCTCGAGGTGTGAAGTCGATGTGTTTTTCGTGCGCGTTTGATGGCTCAATCACAGCTATCGTCGCCATACGCCGAGGGAAGGCAGACTCCTCGGAACCAATTACGAGTTGATGTTTCCGAATCTGAACAAATGGAGACAGAAAATGAAATTTCAGGGAACGAAAGTACATACACGCCAAGAAAGGGCACTAAAACACGTTCGCAAGTTATGGGCACAAGTAGAAACACGCCGTTTCGGGGCACGAGAAAATCGCCTGTTCAGGGCACTAGAAACAATACAGACATTGGGGTAAGAAGCTCGTCTGAAAGTCCAGAACGTGAACGTTTGAGAACTAAACGCAAACGTAAGTACAAGGAATCCAGTGACGAAAGTTCAGATAACTTATCATCATCAGAATCGAATAATTCTAGCGACTCCAATTCGGGTCTTGATTCGGACACTAATTTTGATCCTTCCAGCATTATAGAAAAAGGTTCCAAGGTTCCTAAAAAAAATCACAAAATACATTGCTAAGTATGCAAATCAAGGTATCTCAAATAGGATCCGACAGGAAGTCACTAAAAACTGTGGAATTCCAAATAGTAAACAATTACAACCTAAGCAAACAGACAGATTTGTAAAGAAAATATTTAGAAAAAAGTTTAATCAGCCTCTATCAGATAAGAAAGAAAGAACTATTATCAATACTCAGTCACGAATTTTAGACGCAACATGCCCTTTGGCGATTTTATGGAATGAAGCTGAAAAATTAAAAAAACGGGACAAAGGCGTTGATCCCGTTGATGTCATCAATATTGTTCAATGTGCCTTAGTTTTAATTGGGAATGCCCATTTTGTTTTCATGACCGATAGAAGAAAGGGTCTTTTGAGTAGAATCTTACCAGACTGTGTAGATTTAGTTGACGACAGCATGGCTAAGAAAGCCTTATTAAAGTCAAAAAATTATTAAGATTTTGACAAATGATGGAAAAGATTACAAAGAACTGTACGAGATGATTCCCCAACGCAAACGGGTACAAAAATGTCTATTTCGGTCAAAAGTCTCATTACAGCTCAGAGAACAAGTAGCAACAACAGCAGTTTTTTCGTTACGGGCCCCCAAGCAACAACTTTCGGTTTGGGGGCCAGACCAGCAGAGGCCGATATCAGAGAAAGTATTGGCCACGAGATCAGAACCAGACAAGAACGATCAAGAACTAATACAGGTAAGAAAAGCTTGTTTATTTCCCCAAAACCCAGAACAATCATCAGTGCCAATCGCAAGGAGAATAGAATATTTCTATCAGAATTGGAAAGTTCTTACGAGAGACCAATGGGTATTGCATTTAGTCCAAGGCTTAACTTTGGACTTTGTTCAAACCCAAGTTCAAACCCACCCCCCTTTTCAACCATCTTTCAATCAGATCAAAACGGATCTAGTCGACCAAGAAATAAAATCAATGTTAGAGAAAAGAGCAATAAAAGTAGTAAAAGATCAAAAGGGTTTCTTAAGCTATCTATTTCTGGTACAGAAAAAAGGAGGGGGGGGGGGGCAACGCCCTGTTGTGAATCTAAAGGAATTAAACGGGTTTCTGAAATACCAACATTTCAAGATGGAAGGCATTCATTTAGTAAAGGACCGGATATAATACAGGAGAAAGATTGGCTTGTGTAATTGGATCTAAAAGATGCATATTTCACAATACCGATTCACAAAAATTTTCAGAACTTTCTGCAATTCAGATGGAAAGAAGAAATTTACGAATTTACATGCCTTCCATTTGGAATATCGGTAGCACCCCTTGTTTTCACAAAAATGATGAAGGTTCCAATCAGTTGCTTGAGAAAAATGGGTGTTCGTCTGGTCGTTTATCTGGACGATATCCTCATTATGAATCAGTCGAAACAAGGAGTTCTGACCGATTGCAAGTGCGCGATAAATGTATTGGAAAGCCTGGGTTTTGATGTAAATTACGAAAAGTCAGTGTTAGTCCCATCCAGTGTGATGGAATATCTAGGATTTACAGTAAATACAATAGATATGACTCTGTCACTTCCAAAGCAAAAAATTCAAAAGATAAAGGAGCTGAGTCGACAAGTTATTCAAAGCAATCATGTGTCGATACGTTTTCTGTCCGAACTGATAGGGAATTTAACTGCGTCAATTCAAGCGATATTCCTGGCTTCGTTGCATTATCGCCACTTGCAATCAGAGAAGAACATGGTCCTAAGACAGGGTGGGGGATACAACACAATTGTGACGTTATCCGATCAAGCCATAAAAGAGGTAAACTGGTGGGTAAATCAGGTAGAGGTGTGGAACAGAAAGTCCCTTATAAATCCCAATCCCGCAGTTATAATTCAAAGCGACGCAAGCAAAAAGGGGTGGGGTGCAGTATGCGAGAAAATGTGCATAGGAGGGATTTGGCTGTCAGGGGAGTCTCAAAACCATATAAACGTTTTGGAACTTTTAGCGGTAACGTACGCGGTGAAAGCATTTTTAAAAGAAAAATCGGATCTGCAAGTTCTAGTTCAAACCGACAACAAGACCGCTATGACGTATATAAACAAAATGGGGGGGGGGGAACCCAATCCGCTCAATGCAATCAAATTGCCCTCTATCTCTGGGAATGGTGTCTTCAAAGAAACATAATAATAAGAGCAGATAATATACCAGGTCACCAAAATCTTATAGCAGACTGGGAATCGAGGCATCATTTGGATTCGAGCAGTTGGATGTTGAACCCACAATTGTTTCAGACACTTTGTCAAATGACCATAGATTGCAATGTAGACCTTTTTGCCGATCGAACAAACGCTCAACTACCGACTTACATGAGCTGGCTCCCAGATCCCCATGCAGTAGCGTACGATGCTCTTCTCCATCCATGGAACAATATCAAGGGATATGCCTTTCCCCCGTTTTGTCTTATAGCTCGTTGTCTCAAAAAGACGAGAATGGAAAAGACGACGATTCTATTAATCGCCCCTGCTTGGACAACACAACCATGGTACGCAACTCTCCTAGAGATGTCTGTACAGGACCCAGTTCTCCTCCCGGTCCACCCGCAAACTTTGATAGCCCCGGACGGTCAGACTCACCCAGTTCTTCAGAACGAATCCCTACAACTAGTAGGCTGGGTTGTTTCAGGAATAATCTTAAATCGTATTCGCTATCAGAGGACACTGAAAAACTACTTTTCAGTTCCTGGTCAAAAGGAACAAACAGTTCTTACGACTCAGCCTGGAATAAGTGGACACTCTGGTGTCTGGAAAGGCAAACTGATCCCTTTTCGGTATCTATAAGTTCCGTGTTAGAATTCTTGAGCTGGTTACATCATAGCGGTTATCAGTATCGTACAATTAACGTTCATAGGTCCGCTATTTCATCCGTTTTGTGGGATGTAGATCTTGTACTTTCATATTTAAAGGAATTGCCAGATAACAAAGATTTATCTTTAAAAGTATTCTCCAAAAAATTAGCTATATTGTTAGCTATTGCAGCCCCAAAACGTGTCTCTGAATTGGCACGTTTAGATATACGTTTTATGAAATTAACACCCGAGTATGTTGTTTTTCGTTTACCAGGTATATCAAAAACCCAGAGGGACTGCAACGCTAAAGAAGTCACCTATCACAGATTTTCTGACGAACGCATCTGTGTTCTGGAGTGTTTATGTGTCTATTTGGAAGCCACAAAAGGTTTCAGGAATGGGGACAATGCTGAGGTAAGCGATCCTTTGCTTCGTGAAGCCTCATAAAGGATTAACACCAAACACCATTTCAAACTGGATAAAAAACATTATGACTTTATCTGGAATAGATACTGCAAAGTTTCAGGCGCACTCTGCGAGAGGGGCGTCCACTAGTAAGGCTAATAACAAAGGAGTTTCTTTAAATGAGATTTTGGATATGGCTGATTGGACAAATGTATCATCTTTCAATTTTTTTTTTATTGCAGACCAGTCTCATCTGCAGGTTCATATGGGAATGCAGTATTATCGTGTGGTGAGTGCACAAATTTATAAATTGTGAGCTTTGAACGTGCAATGTTATATCTTATGACTTTTCTGAAGATTTTATGAAGGCGCTTTAGCGCCTGATATAAAATATAGATTATACGAAGAAAAGTCATAAGATATAACATTGCAATCCCGCCACACCCAAACCCTTATATACACTCTTGACTTTGTAATATACAATATTTATATATATATATATATATATATATATATATATATATATATATATATATATATATATATATATATATAAGTTTAAAGCAATTACTTTTGTATGCTTTTAGATGATGTGGATGCAGCCGGTTTTCCGCCTTAAAAGGATTCCTGGAATTATTTTGTATATAAACTGAAAATAAATGGTTGTATAAGATTTATTTTCGATGTTATTCATTAAAAAAAAATTGAAAGCAATCGATTTGGTCACTCAGGTGTGTTACCTGAGAGTGGGCGAGTCTAAATTTTCTATAGGGGTATACAGGCTACAAACAGCTGATTTTCTTATTTTTAGAGCTATTATTGGAAGCTATTGCATTGTTATATCTTATGACTTTTCTTCGTAACATCTATATTTCATATTAGGCGCTAAAGCGCCTTCATAAAATCTTCAATTTCATCGTCTCATATGAAAACATAATCGGACGGAAGACCTACTCGTTACTCGTAACGAGATCTAGTCTTTTGATGTATTTGAGAAACATTTGTATTGTTATCTCAAAGTCAGGAAATTTATTTCTTTTAAATGAAATATCTGCAAATGCAAATCATCAAACAAAAAACTATCCAAAGTTCCACATCAAGCATTTAATATCCCAGTCTGGCAACCACCCACCCCACTCCCGACACAAAAAATACTAAATTTGTCTTGGTTATAGAAACATTGAATTAACATCTGTTACATATTATGTATATTCTGTGCGCCTACTCCCGAGCCCTAGTGACCAGAATATCTGATGAACGCGGTAAACTTTTTAGGTAAAATTAACTGTAAGATGAACGCAGTTGTAGAACGCAGGCGCTTGTCAATTTCTCTTTATAAAAATCAGTAACCTCCGATGGTAAAGAGTATCAATACAACAGTTCACATTTTCTTACATATTCATGGTATTTTTGCACATAAAGTGTCAGTAAAGTAAACCATAAATCTCATTGGATAAAATTAAACAAATTTTTCATTAAGTAAAAAAAATCAAAACATTTCAATGCAAAAGTATTCAACTAAACTGGAACCCCTAGCATCGGAGGTTAAAATGGCGACAATAAATTACTGAAAAATCAAAACGTTCATACAATGTATATTGTTGGATTTAACCAAGAAAAGAACAAATCAAGTTTGTGCTAGGATGTTAGAAGGATGTCTAATGTGAAAGGGTAAAGCAGGTAAATAATTTTTTTTTTTATCAAGATCGCTGGGCGAAGTTTGTGATTATTTTTCCGAATCATTGTGTGACACTCGTCTGAGATTCGGAGAGACGTCAGATTAGAATTTTCAGTCTTGACGAATCTCGCTGAGTTTAGCTGCGTGCTACCTGCTTGCTACCCACCAAAATATGTTTACAGAAAGGAACTTCCCTTTAAAAATTAAGAAATGAAAATACATAAAATACATAATATTCATAAAAGCACTCAGACACATTATGCATGCAGCATTGTGCACTATTATATGCATAAATTGACAATGTTAGCACGATAGGCCATAGTTTTCAATGTGCCCATGATTGACATCATTAATAATAGTAATGTAATTTTAATGATTCAAAGCTTCTTAGACAATGTGAGGTTATTTTTCGACAATGTTAGAATTTCTGTTAAATTACATCACTGCTTCTGACCTCAGCTAACCCGTTCTGAACTAATCTCTTCTAATCGTCAAAAGAATCGTCTAGTTTGTCTACCATGGAAGAAAAAGGAGAAAGGGGATCGGAAAACCTTTTGCTCCTTATAAACCGATCGTCCATTACAATAGCCGAATCTTTGGACCTGGTGTGTTTTGAATATTCAAAATCTGAATCTTCCTCATCATCACTAGATCCGCTTTCTTCGCTAGAAAAGGCAGAGAGCTTTCCAAAAATTTTGCTAATTGTTCTGAATTCTTTTTTCCTTTCATCAAACCTTGGTTTGTCGACCTTGTATGTTTTGAACAAATCCTTTTCAAGAGAGCTGCGTGATGAACTCAAAAGAATGAGTGCCTGTGCAGGTTGGCATTTAGCGGCATCAATTAGATTTTTCTCTAAAAAAGAGACATGTTGCTCTGCATCATTAAGATGTTCATCAATCACATCCACGTGTGATTCTTGATGTTTCTTAAGTCCTTCTACATTCCTTTTTAAAACGTCATCAAGCTGATCTTTTAGAGATTGGTGTTTTACTTTCATTCTTAACTCTATATCGCTGATATGTTTGACTAAAGTGCTTTTTTCCAACTTCATTTGTTCTTCAAATGTGTGACCCCGTTTGATTTCATCATTAATCCAGGACAATTTGTCCTGCAACATAACATTGAGGCCGATAAAGCTGTGATTTTTGTGTTCAGATATTTCAATACATAACACACAGACAGGAAGTTGGCATTGCTGACATGCCAACGTGTAGTACTGGTCTGGATGGTTGGCACATGTCTCAAGGCCAGATGATAAACTGTATGCTGACTTGTCACCTGAAACAATGGATTTTAAATTACGAAGTTAACTGTCTTTTAAACAATTGATTAAAAAAAAATACTGTTAAAGTGGGTGTGCAATTAAACGCTAAGTGAACATCAAAAAATTAATTTGCATTACGTTTGAAAATTATTCTGTTTTGTGAATTTATTTGTTTGTAAAATCTATCTTTTCTTGCATACCTCTGTTATCCTCTGTAAGTTCATGGTCATTCAAACATACAATCAAATCTTCGGCTGTTAAATCAAAACTGGCTAGATAAGGCGGATATAGAATGATCTGCAGAATTTCTTCTCCAATGATTCCTCTATCAAGGTCTTTTTTGTAGTGGCTATAACATTCCTTTGAGGAAAATGTTACTGAAAGGATAATGCTCCCATTTGAGCAAGACATACTGGCACCGTATTTTTTCTTCATTTTTAGGTTAAAGTTTAAAAATTTGCTCAAAATATTTGTTCTGTTCTTCTCATCCAGGTTTGCATAAGCCTTAATTTTTTCTTCCAGTCTTTTTAACAAAACTTGTAGTTGATCATCTTCAATGTCCTTTTTGTGTTCCTTTAGGAATTTTTGTGTTGCTTTATATAGTTTCTCTAATTCTGATTTTGATGTCAATCTGTAAGTCGGATTCCACCATTTCATTAAAAATACGAATAGAAACATCAGTAAATGATTTCACAACATCTTTCTTATGGTCTTTCCTGGCTTGAATTGTGATCTTCTCTTTAGATGTAAGGTCTATTTAAAGAAGAATATATACTGTAAAGTTAGTCTGTACACACAACTTTTATATAGGTCGAACTTTTTGTATTGAAGGCGTCTGTTCTTTTCTAATATCAATTATTTAAAAATGTTAACAATAACTTTCCATAAGAAAACAATCTTGTATTTTCAAAGTTGAGGTAATTATTTGCTTTGTATAGTCATTTCTCATGAGCAAATGTGACTCCATCAATGATTCATATATAAATGACATAATTTGTGTAATTATGGGGGAAAAACCCTAAAAATTAATAATAGTTGGATGTTCACAATCTATGAGAATAAGAACTACCTTTTTCTTTGACAAGTTCCAGTAGTAATGTTTTGACAGACATTTCTTCTTTAGCAAGTTCTTTAATCTTGTCAATATATGTTTTTTCCATGTCTGAATCAATTGTTCTTATTTTGGACTCTTCCAGCATTTGGACATAATTGTGCTGAATATTTGGTAACCTAGTCTGCATTCGTGCACAAACAGCGTGAATTATTCCCCATTTTTCATTAAATTCAGTTTCGGATATTGCAGGAATGGAGACCATCACACTGTGGTTATGTTTGTTTCTAATAAGACGAATGCGCTCTATGTCATCACCTTCTGTTTCCTGTCCCTGTTCTGGCATTTCTTGTTTTCCCCAACCCTTGGTGGGAGGTTGAATACTTTTCTTGAAGTAGTTGCGTAAAAGGGTATACTAGCAGCGTGATATCAAACTCACTGTAACCACTGGCCTTTGCATTGTTCACTTGAATTATCTGATGTGGTCCTAAATGTTCAAGACCTTTTTTATGTTTCATAACCATATGAAGTAACAAATTAGGAGATACTTCTCTATACAGTACATCTTGTAATATCAGTGGTAATTCTTCAACAATAACTAAACTTAATCTGCAAAATCTTGTCCTGTCCTCATCACGTTCTGCTTTACTCATGGCCATTCTGATAATATTAAAAAGAGCTAATGAAATGGTACAATTAAATTTAGGGTTTTTTGGTGTGGTTTTTTTTTTTGTCATTTTGCCCCGAAAAGACAGGAAAAGACGACAAAATGAAGGCGAAAAGATGAGAAACAGAAGCCGCAAAACTGCGACGTAAAATCTCGTCTTTTCGTCTTTCGCCTCGCAGTTTTGCATCTTTTCGTCTTTTTGGCTCGCAGTTTTGCGACCTGCGTTTTCGTTTTTTTGCATCGCAGCAAATTTGCGTCTTTCCGTCTTTTCGTTTTTTCGGGGCGAAAAGAAGAAATTGCAGAAACAAGTCACCATATAATGCTGATTGGGGTTTCATAATAATGCTCGAAAACTTGGTATTTTTACAATACTTTGAAAAAAAGTATTTTGATAAATAAATTATGGCATGTCAAATGTTGCAATATTCAATCTTTTCTATTTGTATTGTATAGTAATCCATTTGTATTGTATATTTGTCCACTTGTATTCTATATATTCCATTTGTATTGTATGCTCTTTATTTGTATTGTATAAATTTCCATTTGTATTGTAAACGTTTTTATTTTTCCATTTGTAATGTATAATTAAGGCCTTCTGTTTCCAACGGAAGACCTTATTGTTATTGCTATGTTTCCTTTTTTCCTATTATTGTAATTAGTTTTTTCTACCAATTTTTGTGCACGGGATTTCTTAGAAACAGCTCAGCCGATCTCCACTAAATTTTCAGATGTGATAGATATTGGTCTGAACATGATAGGCAAGTTTTTTGTATTGATGACGTCACATCCGTTTTTGAGATATTAAGATTTTTCTTATTTTTATATGGGTATTTTGTTTTCTGTCATTATTCTAAAATATTAAGATATTGACAAGGCCGGGTCATATTTTTTCGGCCCTAGATTTTTTAAAGATGAAATTTTTTACATGAATTTCTACTGATACAGTTATTATTTTAAGATTAAAAAAAAGACATTTACCACACCGTTTGTTTAGGGGATCATCTCAAAGTTTGTTAATTTTCAACATAGGAGCCTATAGGATTTTGCTTGAAATGGATCAATTTTGCACATTTTTTTTTTTACAGTTTTCTTAAACTTATGCCCTAGGGATTTCTTTTTCTGTTCTACATATTAAAGTTTTTGCTAAAATGCATCAAATGTTCAAATAAAAATAAACCTTTTACCTCCTGGTTTGTTCCAGGGATCTTATCAAAGTTGTTTTTTGTATGCCCAATTTCCCAGTTTGTCAGATAATGGCTATTTTTTATTTGACAAAGACAAAAATGGTGATCTTTATAGTATTTTTCAAACATTAAGACATATTTTAGTAATAAATAAATATATAACATCACATATTTAAGGTCATTTATATAAAATACATGGTGACTGTTTTGAAATATATGAATTAAGCTATATTTAGGCGGGTAAAGAAAACGTGACAGAGGGCTAGGCTTGCTGAACCCTCTTCACGTTTTCAACCCGAGCCCAAATATAGCTCATACTTCGAGACATTTATGTTTATTCTACAATATAATATCAGTTTTACGCATCAAACGAGCTATTTTCAACAAATTACGCTGAATATCTGCAGTTGAAACTCTCACGCCATGGCATCAACAAAGCAAAAAGATGACGTCACAATACAAATGAAACGCTGTTCGAAAGCGTGCGTACTCGTTCTTAACTCGGTCTCGTTAGCCTAAGCTAAAATATCTACGGTTGCTAAAGGAAAGATTGAAGTTTTGCATGATTATGGTCTTATATGTCTAGCACTACTGGCGCCAAAGCTCGCTAGGGCTCGAAAATTGAGATTAAAAAAAGCGTCATGAATTTTTGTGCTTTTCTTTCTTTACTTTTTTCTGGAAAATATTTTCTTACAACATGTAAAGTAAAAAAGTTTAAATTTAAAAGACTTTTCAGCTTTTATCAAGAAAAAGGGGCTGGTCCCTCAATTTAGAGACCTAAAGGGCTCTGAAGTCTTTTACCCATAGCTCTTCATCGAGGGATATTTTGTAATAGATTATAGAAGCGAATATGTTTACCTTACAGTTATGAAGCCCAACAGTATAACGATTTTCTTATGTGTTACGTAATTAGGGTTTTTTAGGGGTCAAAAGTCCAAAACGTATATCACCTATATCTCAAAAAGGAAAATATTTTGAAATGCAGTATCAAAGAAAAGATGCTCAAAATGATGTACTTAACAACATGCAACCTTCAAAATTTGGTTCAGCGGCTCCAATAAAGAGATAAGGGACTGGCCCCTAAAACATTCTTTCTCAGTTATCTCAAGAATGGTAACGGATTTTTAAATAATTGTTGAGCAAAATGTCTTTAAAATCAAATGACCTTCCATTTGATAACAAGAAAAAGGGGCTGGCCCCTCAAATTAGGGATCTAGATGGCTCTAAAGTCTTTTTCCTTTAGCTCTCATCGAGGGATATTTTGTAATAGATTACAGAAGCGAATATGTTTATTTTACAGTTATGTAGCCTATCAGTATCATGAATTTCTCATGTGTAACGTAATTAGGGGTTTTAGGGGTCAAAAGTCCAAAACTTTGATCACCTATATCTCAAAAAGGAAAAATATTTTGAAATGCAGTATAGAAGAGAAGATGTTCAAAATAATGTACTCAACAACATGCAGACTTCAAAATTTGGTTCAGCAGCCCCAATAAGGAGAAAAGGGACTTGCCTCTAAAACATTCTTTCTCAAATATCTCAAGAATGGAAAAAAATATTAAACAATTGTTGAACAAAATGTCTTTAAAATCAAGCGACCTTCCATTTGATACCAAGAAAAAGGGGCTGGGCCCTAAAATTAGGGACCTAGAGAGCTCTAAATTGTTATTCCTATAGTTCTTTACCAAGGAATATTTAGTAACAGTACTATAATGATTTCCTTATGTGTTATGTAATTAGGAATTTTTAGGGGTCAAAAGTCCAAAACTTTGATCACCTATATCTCAAAAAAAAATGTAGTATCAAAGAAAAGATGCTCAAAATGATGTACTTAACAACGTGCAACCTTTAATATTGGTTCAGCGGCCCAAATAAGAAAATAAGGGACCGACCCCTACCACGTTTTGCACAGATATCTCAAAAACGGTGACGGATTTTTAAAAACACATTTTGAGCACAGCTCGTACACCTGAAACAAAATAGGATCTGGTCCTTAGAATGTAGACCGTGTTTTCCTGTTCTAAATCATATTTAGCTATTAAATAGCAAAATCGAGATCGAACATAAATCTCAAGTTCTAGAATCAGGCGGAAGACCTCCTCGTTGCTCGCAACGAGATCGTGTCTAGTTTTTTATTTATATTCTATCTTTTCGATTTGTATTGTATAATTTTCAATTGTATTCTATATTTTTTATTTGTATTGTATAATTTTCATTTGTATTCTATATTTTTGATTTGTATTGTATAATTTTTCAATTCTATGATATAATTATACCCGCACTTTCTAAAGAAAGTTCGGGTATATTGTTATTACCCTGTTCCGTCCGTCCGTCTGTCTGTCCGTCCGTCCTGTTTGTCACGTTTTACTTTCTCAAACTGCTCTTACATCTTATAAACAAGCAAACTCAACTCTTGGTGTTTGATATATTTGGGGTATCATGTTGTTTTGTAAAAAGGTTTTAAAAATTCTCTGTTAGTCCTGGGGGTCAAATAATTGGTAAAAAATGATGTTTTTTCAAAAAAAAAAACCCTTCTTCCTCGAACATTTTCAACAGTAGACAAATCATCTCTTGGAATATGTTTTAGGGTATCCTATAGATGCGCAGTAAGATTTCGGAATTTTCAATTTTGTCCTGGGGGTCATTTAATGGCTGAAAAATGACGTTTTTTTTTACAAAAAAACTGGTTTCAAAAATGTCATTTTTTTTTTGGCATTAGCCAAATGATCTTCTAGAATATAATTGGTGGTGTCATATTGAAGTGTGATCAGGTTCCAGATTTTTTTTTTTAATTAAGGGGATCAGTGGGCAACAAAAAGTGATGTTTTTTTGCAAAAAAAGTATGGTTCCAAAAACTCCTCTTACAGCTTTTGGAGCAGCTACGTCATCTCTTAGGATATAATTTGGGCTGTCCTATAGATGTGCAATAAGGTTTTAAAAAGTTAAATTTCATCCAGAGAGTCAAATAGTAGCAGCAGGAAATTGACGTTTATCACTAAAAAAAAAACATAGATCCAAGAGCTCCTCTTATGATTTAATGGAGGACACATCATATATTTATATATTTACAATAGAGTCTACGATTCTTCCTACAAGGTTCAATGTTAGACCCCTCCCCCCTTTTGACCCCCCCCCCCCCCGGAAAAGTGGTTGTCTAACCTCAAAATGAGAAAAATCAAACCAGGGTGCACAACTAGATATGCAGGCCTATCATATCCTACAGTTTTATACAATTCTGTTCAGCCATCTCTGAGAAACAAGTTCAGAGCAGGAAAGAAGAAAAAGAAGAAGACGAAGAATAATAATACATGTATTAAGAACCGTACAAAAACAATAAGTCTCAAAATTTCATTCGGGAGACTTAATAATAAAGATTAAATAGAGATAGGATCATCAAACATCAATAATTTAAAGATGATTGACAATCTCTGATTCTAAGGGGGTCAGGATGACCCCTTAGGGTCATGACTTACATGCCTAATGATCTGATGCGATATGACCTAAGGAGGAATAATATCTTTGGATTGAGGTGGGGATCTCAATGGTTTTTATGATATTTGTTAATTTCAGGAAGTGCACTTGGGATCATGACCTACATACCATCTGAAATGTCTTGAACAAAGAAACAATAATATAATATGTACATGATATATGATTCAATTTAAGAACCCAGATATAGATCAATCATCTATGTTTTGTAATACTTCCTATGTATATATACATGTATAAGTTTGTGTTTTGTTCTATACTATTGACTGTAGTATGGCTTAGTCTTATTTTAAATTACATTAAAAAAATTGTCAAATATATGACTTGGAACCCCCACCCCCAAACAAACTCAAATATAAACTGTTCATCCCCCACCCCCTTAATTGTCGAATGATCTATTAAAATCAAAATATAATTAGCGTGTCTAAAAACTTTCATTAACCGGTAAAAAATGTTATTTTTAAAAAAAAAATTATATACACCTTGCATAATTGACAAATGATCTATTGAGATATGATCAGAGGTCATATTTCTACCTTGGGATCAATAACTAGTATTCATTGACAAGTTAAAATTGATAACAATAAATGATTCAAATTATAAATGTTTATACTCAACATTCACCCCCCCCCCCCATACTTGCCAACCTCCAACATGTGAAAATCTGGTCATGACCAGATTTGGAAAGTAAAAAATCTGGTCATAGCGCGTAACGACATTCACGACATATTTACCATGCATTTCATAGGTATATACAATAGAAATATGTGTTAAAACTTATGTGTAATACTTTATTGCAAAGAAGCATTTTAACTAACAGTTGCTGATTTTGAATTTTGTAAAGTGATCTGACACAGAAAATGGTAGGCTGTGTTCAGCTAAAAAAAAAATGCAAAAAGAGTTTCTGCTACGTTAACCTTGCTTTTAAACTCTGTAAATGATGGCATGAAAGTTGTAAGTGACTTGGAAGACTTTTGTGTATTAAAAAGCATTCTACACATGACTTAGCGTTTTTGAATGTTTAGTCAGATCATTTTGGACACAAAATCCAATATTCAAATGTGCGTTACATAGAACACGAAAGCCTCGTTTTGTTCTCGATTACTTTGTTTTACCTATGGAAATTCATTTTCCCAGATATGTTGATAGGTACAAATATATCGTTTTCTTTTTGTTGGTTTTGATTCCGTTGGCCCCGATGAAGACCTTTTCTTATTGGAAGCCATCACACTTAATGATTTAAACCTTCCCCTAGTCAAAACAACTCACGATAATAATTACATTTAATGTGTTTGTTATAGCCATCGGCATTGTTTACACGTTACGTAAATCCAAGCTCAGATTGGGTTCATAACTGGAAGTCAAACGCGCAACGTAGTTTACGAACCAAATCCGGAAATCGGGAGATTTTTGGGTTGTTCGACAAAAATCGGGTGAAAAGCATGACCCGCCGGGTCATAAAAAATAATCGGGTGAAGGGTTGAAAAATCGGGTGTGACCCGATGAAATCGGGTCAGTTGGCAAGTATGCCCCCCCCCCCCCCATCTAACCTGGTTCTAAAGATTCAGTCTTCTTAATACATTCTTACATGTGTACAGTAGCAAATTTTAAATCATCTCTTGATTGCTTTTTCTCTCCTGATGCACATTAACATTTTGGAAATTGCTTAATTCAATTTTTAAGATTTATAAAGAAAATGTTATATGCATGTGTATTCGCCTATTTGGGGCAATTGTAAAGTCTCCTAAACAAAGCCGTGTCATCATTAGGCTAGGAATTACCCACATGGATCAAACACTACATATGAATAAGATAAAATATTTTATTATTTCTAGTTCTAGAATGTCAGAGTGTCTCCATGGGGGCATAATCTATATACAATTTTAAGTGTAATGACACAAAGAGCAAGAATAAATTATATGGTTTAGGGATGAGGATCTCAGATCTCAGAAGTTAACAAAATATACAGTGTATCATCATTTCCTATTTCATAAAGGCGGGGGGGGGGGGGGGGGGTGTTAAAGACAACACCTTGGGGTCATTAATGTATTTTACACCATATGATGCATCAAAATGACATTACAAGATATTTTGTATTTTCCTGTTTGGTGGGGTCAGAACAGTCCCATAGGGTCATGACCTACATTGTATTTGATGCATTATAATACATTAAGAAAGAAATACTCCTTCCTTCCTATTATAACTCATATAAAAATGATAAGTGTCTACACTTACTTACATGTAATACACAAATTTAATACGTAATTATTTATACCGGGTCAATATGGGATCAACTCAATAGTGCAAGTCTGACATTTAAATGAAAAAAATAACTTTTGCAACTAAAATGACAGAAACTTTACAAATGCGGTAGGATAGGTAACGATGATAAACTTATTTAAATATTAAAAGATGATGATACAGTATGCTGTCAAAGGGAGATCACATTTAGAAAGTGAAAGTAGAACTTATGTATGCTAGCTGGCATCTCATTATATTGTGCTACTGCTACTACATGTATTATGCTTACCTATATTGGTCAACATCATAATGATAATCCAATTAAAACACAATAATGAATTCCTCTAGCTGATCTTAACTTAAATCCTTTTCTGCATATGGAAAACACATACATATATGTATACACGTGAACCGGCCATCTAATCGAAGAACTGGGTAAAACTAGTACCCGCTGATGAGACCCGCAGATCTGTGTTGTGTACGTAATTTCAGACAAGGATCAGTTATTTATAACATGCATGTATTTTCATGACCAATTCTTCAAATCCACTTGCACTATTTTATTAGGTAAATAACAGCGTTAAGGTGGTGCATTTTGTGATGTATACTTCCTATTGAGATAAGCAATAAAGTATATTAAATATTAATTAAATATTTACCCCCAAATAATGTTACCTAACATTGAAATACAGCATATACAGCACTACATGTATATAGGCGTTACTTGCACCATGAAACGGTGTTGATCAGATTTCGGAATGGGGTCCGTGAGGGGACACGTACCCCCCTCCCCAGGAATCTGGAACTTAGTGGCACACCCTCCAGTTTTGGCGTAAGGCGTCTAGAGCATATATACTTTTAGAGCATATTTACTTATCGAACACAGTCATATTTTTATAGTCGATAGCGATTGACTGAGTAACACGTGTAAATTTCCCGGAGCACCTCGGGCATGACCAATTTCGATATATGATTAGATTAAAGCTATATGGTCCGATTTATTTTGGCATTTTCAAACAGAGAAATGTATCGGTTTTTAAATCAAGCCATATAAGTTATTAACTCTCTGTAAATTATACATTTCCAATCAATTACGTTAAAAAGAAATGAAAGATTTATTGGTAATAATTATTTATTTGCCGAGTCGGCCAGTAAAAGTAGCAAGGGACAGCTTCAATATTTTTGTAAAATTTAGAGTTGCTGTACTTATAGGCTTATGAGTGTTGCTAAAATTCATGAAATGATTTTTAATGATTATCATTACTTAGAGGGATGTCTCTTGTTGAAATTGATATGCAATATGTAGGCCCCAAATTTTAGGTACATGAGAATCCGAAGTACAGTGCAAAACCTGCGGCTATGACTGTTGTGTTGATTTTACACAATGAAATTGCAAGTTACAGACGGGAGGTGTTATATAGTGCCTTTTCCCCCTACATGCCCTAGCCATCTTTCCCCCCGGAAAAATGGCTATATAGCAGTTTTTCCCCCAGGGAAAGCTGACTATATAGTGGGCTCCCCCCTTTTTATAGCCAGATTACCCCCACGGTAAACCTACTATATAGTGGATTTTCCCCCTTTTTTTACATTCTGGCCATGTATATGGGTATATCCCTCTAACTATATTAAGAATCGGTAGGACAACAAAGTAGTGCCTTTAAGCAAAATAGTCCCTATACTTGCAGAGTGTATATACATTTATTGGGACATTTTAAATCAGAATGCTTGACACATGTCAGAAAAGAGGATTTTCAATTTAAAAAACAAGTGTCAAAATTGAATTATCATTTGAAGAAAAGAATTGAAATTGTTTGATGTACACCCTTTCCAAAACTGAGAAATTCCCTACTTTTACTTTCATTTTCAGAGTTTTTCAATACAGACGCAATTTGCCGGAATACGAAGCTGACTTCAAACCACGAAATTTTAACAGGAAAGAGACAATTTGATGAGCTTTCATTCAAGAGGTCCCTCGTTGCTGAACGAAAATTAGGGCCGGAGCTATAAACCATAACGTTAACATTACCGCCTATGGAAAATGCATTAGTGGACTATACCCATATGGCGGACCATTCGTGGTAATAATTTGCAATAATTGATATGATATTAATTTCTCATAAAAAGGATAGTTATGGCATTTATTAATACATAGAATAAAATAGTATTACATGGTTTTTTTTAACCCCAAATTTGAACTAAGGCACGCGCCTCCATAACATTCATGTGTCATCATCGTTTATTTCACCTGTTCTTACACCTTTTTGGAACACCTTTTACACGGATTTCGGAATACCTCGAATCTTTTTCATCTAATCGATGCTTATCTACAGTTCCGACTTCGATGTTAAGAACACGTGAGAATACATTTGAGTAAAAATACGCTGGTTTGGAACTTTAATTTTCCAATGTATTACCATCTCCGAGGGAACTAACTGACCAATCTTGACCTAATTTTGTAGAGGAAGGGAATAAAAAGTGGAAATGTATTACTCCCTTCGTCCAAAAGGCTATCAATTTTAAATTAATACCCGTTCGAATTGACGATCTTAAAAACAATTATATATTTCTTCTTCTAAATATCAAACGGGAGACAGGATGCAATGATATGATGATAACTGAAATGTTTTAGTTTTATTTTGATTGATGGGGTTCTAAATCATGGGTAAGGGGTATTTTAATTGATTATATATTAAAAGCCTGTGAAGTTTTAAAATTTTGTTTTAAAGTTACGCATATTCATATTTTTAGCACATTTTTTACGAAACTCGAGATTTTATGATGTAAACATTTTGTTTAAAAAAATGAAATGTCTTCACAACCAGAACAATGTCGGTATCTTTGCTGGTTACTTTGGAAAATGTGAAATGGAGCCTGAACTAACCTTATGTATATATTTACACTCACTATTTGCTAATTTTTCCATTTTAAGTTTGCAACGTGATTTATAAATATACAATTTTGAAAACGATGCCAAATAAATCAAGATATACGATTCACTTACCTAAAATCGTATAATTCTATTTGTTTCATATTTTTGCAATAAAGATTTACTTGTGTACCATATTATTGCTTCGAACAATGAAACAAGGGTTATTCAAAAAAAACCAAAACCCCCAAAAAACCAACACATCTATTGTGATGAGCTGACTTATTTTTTTTTGAATATAAGCTTGGTCTTCTAATCAACTAACAAGTAAAAAAAGTCGTATACATGTATGCGCTTAGGTTGGTTATTTATTTTTGATTTTCGGTTGCTCCTTTTATGAATAAAAGTTTATTGATTTATTTATCTAGTTATCTATTATATCATTAGTCATCTTATGAATTGATTAAATGTTTTGAAAAATAATGAATTTACCCGCGTACCTTTTTAAAAAATTTTGTTCGTAAACTTTGGACTATATATGATATGGGCGCCTAAGATGGTCCCCTACATCGTCGTTTTACTTCAATTCTTTTTTTTCTTTGTACAGATTTATATGTGATGTTTATACATAATGTTCATTTTGATTCAAGTGCTCACATTTAAGAAATATGACATCGTAAAAACAACCTTTTTCCGCCAATTTTGCAATTTTAGCATAAAACAGCTTGTTTTCAAGCAGTTTTTCTCTCAGAAAACATAGAGCGCATGCTTGAACAAACAAAATAGTTTAATCAGAGATATATATATAGCCAAGACTAATAAGTAACAAAAAAATATCTTTGTTCAAGCATGCGCTCTATATTTTCCATTCGTAAACGGATAAGAAAAATGTCAATTTTTGACCGATTTTGATTGAATTGTAGTATAATAGCGTAACTTCTGACGCCATATACTGCAAGTGAGTGCAAATAAATCAATGAATAGGTAAAAAATATATTTTAAATCAACTCTTCTAAAAAAAACATAACATTTTATTGTACCCGAAACACAAAAATTGCGAATTATGGGGGCCAAATTTAAATCATATTATATATAGTTCTTAAAAAAGAAAAGCAGAATTAAACGTAATTTTCAATCATTTTGGAAATATATGAGCGATTGTGTATTTTTAAATGATGTTTTTACTTTTAAATGACCGTAAAAATACGTTCATGTGGTCATCTTGAGTTTTTGAGATATGGGGCCCTAAACAATACATTTTCTTTTTAATTGGATTTCAAACATCGGACTCGGAAACAACAAAGGTCCCTACCCTGCATGGTGGCTAAAATTTTCAGTGTCATCTACTAGTGGTATAACACTATCACTGTGAAAATATGGTTAAGTGGTCATCTCTAGAATATGAGATTCGGATCCCCACTTATAGAACACTATTCAATCATTATAATGAGGTTTTAAACATCGGGCCCTGAAACATCAAGGGCCCCTACCCTGAGGGCTGACATTTTCAGAGTCATCTACAAGTGGTAAACCACTGCTACTATGAAAATATGGTGATATGGTCATCTCTAGTTTATGAGACATTGAACCCTTAAGAATATGCACTATAATCATTATAATAGGATTTTAAAAATCGGGCTCTGAAACATTGGAAACAAAATCTCTCTAAAACAGAGGTTTAGCCTGGATGAAATTTTCACAAACAGGCAGACAGTCTGATAGATTTATCAAAATATTCTTAAAACATTTTCGCTTAGTACAATTTCAGAACACAGAATTATGCATATAAGTGTTTAACTTGTAAAATAAGTATTTTTTTTCAATTAATTACTAAAATTAAGTTTCATGTGTAATTCCATTACACACATGTTCAATTTTCAGCATAGCCTATAAAAATAAAAAATCGGCAAAACGAAACTTAACCTTTATAGATGAATGCAGTTATACATGTATGCAACCTTGGAGTGTAGAAACATTAATTATAATCCTTACTGGATTTCCATCAATATTTTTTTATAAAATCTGAACCAAAAACGTGAGGGAGAAACCCTACTATGGGGGAAAAGCTACTATATAGTAGGTTTTCCGGGGGGAGAAGCTACTATGGGGGAAAATCTGCTATACAACACCGGTAAGTTTCTGACATGTGATAGTGCAACATTCATGTGGTACGGAAGGTCAACCCTCTGCAGGGAATTAACTGGGGGAGGTCTCAAAAGCTGAAAAATCATGAAAAATTAGCAAAATATGAAAGGGTCAAAATCTCATAAAAACCAGTATGTAGAGAATTTTACAGGTTTTGACTAGTAATTTTTATCAGAAATTAGTGATTGGCGTTATAAAGAGTGAATTAAAGATATTTGTGCTGAATGGGACCTGGGGAAATTCTATTTACAGAGTTCCGAAGACATGCACCCCTTGGCTACAATGAATTGTATCCAAAAAAATGTCTCCTGCCACCTAAATGCCCCTACTTGAATTATTTATGAGCACGTGACCTGAGTTTAGAAGGACGAAATGTTGGTAGCAGCATTCGGGGATACAAAAGAAAGAAAACGACAGTGTACGTAGTGCGAGCAAAAAAATAATGATAGCATAACAATGGACCATCTAATTGAGGCGCGAGTTCCTTACTAAACAAGTCAGTCGCACAACAATGGATTTGGTTGACTGTCGTTGAGGGGCCAGGAAAAGGGTAATTTTGGCTAGTCCGACATCTTATCTTGTTTTAAAATTTATGAACTCGGGTATATATATATATTCTTTTTCTTTTTGTTACCAATCCTTTTGTATTGAATGGTGTAAGGTTTTATATTTAAATGACAGTAAATATTTACATAATATGAAAATAATTTCCTACGACTTTTTTAAAATCAAACCTGCTTGCCCTTTATGTACCCTTTTCCTCTCTTGAATACCTTTGCCGCGCACATTCTCAGATCCAGTAATAATGGCAGTCCTTCATAAATATGCATTGGAATGTTATTTTCTTTTTCATTGTAGAACTTTGCTAGTACTAGATTTTAACCCGTGCGTGCACGGGTTGACATAGCATATGATATCAGACATTTACGAAATCTATACATCGATACACCGTATGTTGTCGACATTTGCAGAACCAAGTTTTAAGCCTACAATAATCTACTAATTTCACTACACTCTGCTGAGTTTGAATAATGTAACTGTGTCTGGGGAAAGGCCTTCACCACAGTTAAAATGCCTTTCATATGTATCCGTAATGTAACAGAAAATTGCAGAATCGCCCCTAAACGATTTTGAAGAAAATTAATAAAGTTGCATTTAAAATAACAATCAAATTATTCATAAACAACATCATGTTGAAGCTGTAAATACCTTTCTTCGAAAAGTGTAACTCTATAATTGCAGAATTCAATATTTCTTCAACAACGTTTTTACCAGTGTTTACAGACCATGTTGACATTCAAAACTCTCAGGATTTTATTTAGTAAATGTCCTGTGTTAGAGTTATCTCCCGTATTTTCTTTGATGAACAGATGAAAAAAATTCCAATGCATGCGCAAGATTGTAAAATCCAAAAATATTATAAATGATTTCCGGAATTTTTTGAGGAATTTTCGTTCATTATTATTATACAATACAAATAAGCATTATACAATACAAATGGAAAATATAGAATACAACTAAGAGTTTTTAGCTCACCTGAGCTGAAAGCTCAAGTGAGCTATTCTGATCACATTTTGTCCGTCGTCCGTCTGTCCGTCCGTCTGTCTGTCCGTCTGTAAACTTTTTACATTTTGAACTTCTTCTCTAAAACCGCTTATCCAATTTCAACCAAATTTGGCACAAAGCATCCTTATGGGAGGGCAAATATTAAAAGTCCGATCTGTATTCAAAGCGGAGAAAACCTTGAAACTGTAGAAAAAGGGGGGTGCATTTTTAAAAATCTTCTTCTCAAGAACTACCGAGTCTAATTCAACGTAGTTTAGCATAAATTATCCTTATGGGAAGGAAAATATAAATTGCACAAATTAAGTGCTAATTCTGTTTCAAATCTGAGTTATTACGAAAATAATAATAAAGGAAAGGCGTGTTTCAATCAGTTTAATAGCTTCGGGTTCGGCATACGGTAAAATGGGTAGGCAAGACTTGGCCTGAGCAAAACAAAATATTGGCAGGTATTAATCTGCCAATCTCATTAAAATTTCAGGATATTTGATGGACCAGTATATTTGTATTCGCTGTAAATATTGCTGCAAAATAATGCGTATTTGGAATTGACGATTGCCGATCTTCCCTGGCTTTTATTTTGCCACGGCCCGGGTTTGAATACCCATTTTACCAAGACTCGTATTCCATACTTCTAAAACGAGGTTCTTTGTTTAAAGCAGCCATGACATTAAACGAAAAAGGGTCGATCTGACTATGATGAATTCGCTTGCTATGCAACAGTTCGCGTATGAAGGGAAATTTTTGAAACATGCAAAATATATTGGTGCCGATTTTGTGAAGTAAATTGAGGCTAAATATTTCAATGCGTTGACAGTTTTCACACATGACGTTGGTGTTAGCTTGTTCGAATTCTGATTTTCGTTTCGTTTTCATTATTTATGCTTTGTAACCTGGGAACTATCGTCTGTATTTCGTGATTTTTACGTATCAAATCAAACAGAGACTGCGGTAAATCAAACAGTTAACTGTTTACCTGCGCAAATTAAGCAAAATCTAATGTATCAAAAAAGTACTGAAATACTATCGGTAATTCGGCATTATCTTTAGCGTAATGGTAGATTAATGCAGTAGGTTTTGTTGAGATGCTCGGCATTTTCTCGAGTTTATTCAGTTTAAATAGAGTTTGATATCGCTGACGGAAATATGTAGGTATATACATGTATATATATGATTCATTTCGAAAAAATAAATTGTGTTCTTTATTTCTTATAGTGCATGTTTTTTGTGTTTAATTGTTTACAATTTCTATTTACTAACCATATTTGAGTGTTAAGCTTCGAATTATAAGCAAGATATAGAGATTTGCTCACAATTCTATGTTTGTACACAGATCTTAAAAACTAAAGATTAAAAAGGTAAAAAAATTGGTCAATATTTATTAAGAAAATTTTCAAAGTCTGTTCTTCCAGAAACCAACTTTAAAAACTAATTGACAATGTATTGTAAACTTAACCTTTTTTCGTCATTATTACTCCTACTGTACATGTGATCCTTGACTGTGTTTGTGTTCATTGGTATAAACTGATTTTGAAGCTCAAATACCAGTGAAATGGTCTTGAGTGAATAAAAGAATTGAAAATCTAAGGCCATTCTTTTTTTCCATTTTAAATGCTGAATAGGAAATACCAAGTTAAAAATCTTAAGCTGAATGTAATAAACTCATGTGAACAAAATATGACTCAAACCTAGGCGAACTATGAGCTTTGTATCTTGCTTATAATTCTACGATTGACGCTGAAATTTTGGTTGAACATTAGAAATTCTATATGAATTAGAGTATGTTAAATACTTGTACAAACAAAATAAAAGAATGATATTCTGTATATACCTACTCTCTGGGGCCCCCTCTTTATACAATAAATAATGTGAAATCTACATTAATTTTGATAGTTTTTCATACACGAGTAAATAAAAACGACATCTTTAAAACAGTTTTCATAGTTCTGACACATTTCTGTTGCGGGGATAAAGTAATTATCGCTATTCCTAAGAAAATATCACAGCGAAAAATTATCCTGGTTTGAACGCAAAGTAAATAACAGTCATTTAATTATAATGGAGAAGACAAATAAAATTTTTGAATGTTTTTAATTTGAGGAATTGAACACATTGAGGTACAATTTTCTTCTTCACATCTATACATGTAGGATTTTTAAAATAAAAAAACAATAACTATTATATATTTTTTTAAATACAATAACTAGTAAGTAGTTGATGAAAAAAATGTACCTATATGCTCTCATATATTTTGATCGCTTTACAAAGTGGGGGGGGGGGGGGGGCAGGACGAAAATATAGGGAATTGGAAGTTAACAACCTAACAGTGTACCCCTACCAAATGTTTAGTTTTATATCTTGCGTAGAATTTTCTTATTCTGGTAAAAATTAGTATTTTATGAAGGTTCAATGTCACAGATTACGTGTATGCAAAACTAAGTGTAAAATTCGAATACTTTACAATATTTATTTTTTGTTATTCTACCGATGAACCATATGGCACAATATCTTTTGAACGCCCATTGTTGCTCAGGTGAGCGATGTGGCCCCATGGGCCTCTTGTTACAATACAAATGGAAAATTATACAATACAAAGAAAGAATTACACCATACAATTCTTTTTTCGTTAAGCTGGACTAAATGTGATTTTTAAAACCTTTTTTACTGTTCCTAACCGCACCCGTTTACTTCACTAAAATTAGAAAACGCTTCAAGTGGACCGATGACTCCTGACATTCTGAATATGCTACCTTCTTACATATTCGCATTAACAGACATTCATAACTGTAGATAAATTATATGTCTACTTACCTTATTTTTGTAAATCTAAATCAGAAGAAACAAATCAAAAGTTCATATCAAATCGGCCATTTTGGCATACGTTGTTTGCATAAGATGGCTGACTTGCAATGGTTATGATACATGTGTCACTACAGTATGGCTGAGGCAAAATAATTCCGAATTTTCCTTTGAATTTGGGGCGTTTCCGCTCGAGAGAGGAGCCGATTTTTTTATGAGATGAAAAACAATGTGTAAGAGGTCTAATTTAACTATCCCGATTTTGTAATAATGCGAGGTCATTTGAATTTTTGATGCGTGTTGTTTCTGGGGTTTATTCCCACGTAGCTAAAAATCTGAAATTCTTATTCCCACCTAGCTAAAATTGTGATTTTCACACCTGAGTGAGCATTGTGTATAGTCTGTTTTAGGTGTGAACTACCTGTATAGAAATCACCTGTGATATATAGTTACATGTATATATTCTTGACAATAAACATTAATTTTGATTTAGATCTATCAATTATTGAAAGGTTAAATATTTATAAATTGAAAAAATAGAATAAATTTAAGAAAAAATAAAATAAATTTTATAGGCCTGGCAAGCAATTGCGTAAATAAACAACACACCACAGAAATTGATGGTTTAATTAGATCATATGAAACTTCAATCAAACTAATGCTTGATTTAAATGCCATTAAATTTCATTAAATGCTATACCATTAACTATCATACATGTACATTAAATGTAGTTTATGTGTGTTCTTCTAAAATGTAAAGGTTCCCAGCCCAGTCCATCATACAAACATGATCTTTTTGAAGCATATATAAAAGCAAAATAGATTTTCATAAACAAATTTCTATCTATGACACGTTTCAGTATTGTAAGTATATTCAGCCTCTTACAAGCCTTTTCATGTATATTTGTTACAATAGTATATGATAAGTCAAAGTTCCATCAGCCTGAAAATGCATTCCTAAATGTACATGAGCATTTGATTTTTTTTTATATAATCACCACCGTAGCCATGGTGTATCCTGTATGATGTGATAATTTCTCTGCTATCTTGTAAAATTAACATTAATTGTTTTTCCGCTATTAGAATCAACACCCCAAAATTTGGACCATATAATTTTTATTTTTTTCAAGATCCTCAATATTAAGGGGCATAGAAGGGGTAAAAATGTCATTATCAACAATGGCAAACAGAAATGTATCATCAGCAAAAAATCTAATGTTATTTAATATGCCATCAGCAGTATCATTAATATATGTCAAAATCAAAAAAGGGTCAAGCACTGATACTGGCCCTTGTGGTATCCCAGATCATTAATTTCAATCTCAAAACCCCTTTACAATGGTATAAAGAGACTATGTAATACATAAACATTTCTAAAAAAGAGATTTTCTAATCAAATAACAATTATCCCAGCATGTATAGTTTTATAAGTAGATGAAAAACCTTCTAAATTCACTCTATGTTAATTGTCTATCGGAAAGATAAGCTTCAATCCACCCCAGGATATTTGCAATAAAAAAGTAAATTATAACTAACTAACATGCTAAAATATTTATGTACATGTATATGATATTCAAAATAAGTTATAACTGCTAAACAGAGTTTGTTGTTGACTGTGATTGTACATGTATTTAAAATAAACTTTGATGCAACTATGTCTGTTTCCCCTCTCCTCAAAAGAATGAATATTGAGTAATTTTACATACAATAAAATTTAGCTACTATCCATCATAAAACAAACCCTTTTAATAATCAAAATTTACTTCTATTACATGTATGTAAGTTTTTAAAATTTTGAACAAAATCTTAAAAAATTGCCTGGTATTTTTTTTTTATTTAAGGTCAATAATTGAACAGACTATAGTTCACCTGTAATTAATTTCCTTTGTTCTTTGACACCCTTACCTGTGCACCATTCCCACTTAGCTAAAATCAGTCACCCAGAAAAAATTCAGAATTTTAGCTAAGTGGGAAGACACCGTTTCTGGAGGGAGGTGAAATTTAAAGGCCCGGGATTGATTTTCAAGCACATGTGTAAATTCGAGGTTAACATTTTTAAATGCACACATTCAAGTAACCCAATAAGCAATGATTGACACAGTGGGCGTCTGACCCAAGTCGACCTAGGATATGCGAGTAGGCATACATCGTACATTTACCTTTTAAAAAAAATCAATGATGATTTAAACACTTTTTTGAAATGGTATTGTGTGTCACAGACGACTTCAAAATCATCCGGTACCCAACACGACACCACAACAATGGTTGACACAGTTAGTGTACATCTCATCAATCGGTATTTGACGTAAAATTAAATAAAGTTGGGGCGACCTTAGCATAATTGAGTGAATTATGCATAAAAAAATGATATCACTGTATTAAACTTTTCTGGCTTCATTGAATAATGTTGCGTGTAAAAGACGTTCAGGTACACCCCCCCACCTCTGTGGTGGTAGTTAAGATAAATTCACAACGAATAGATCTGTGAACAGATGCCTTGGTAAAAAGAAAATTTATCTCAAAGATTACCACATTCATAAAGGATTTGACCCAAGTAGGGTCTTGATCATCGTCGGAACCCACGGTTTCAACAGTGTAACGGATAGAAAACCCGTGGGTTCCGACGATGGGTCTTGATATGAGGGTCATGTCTGCAGATTACGATTTGCAGTTAAGGGTATTGCACAACATTTCCTTTTCTGATTAAATGAGAAAATGAAACAATGTTATAAATTAAAAAGACTTGCTCTCTGGGAACTGGAATCTTGCTGACTCCCTCACCAGTATACGTTAACTGTATATTATTATACCTCTACTTATGTTTCACTTTATCAAAGTAAATCGATAAATTTTGCTGATTTCCTGAAAAAAAGACTATTTTCCTGCCAAACAGACTATTTCCCTTGAGAAAGGTGTGTTAGTCTGTTAAACTGTCACACACCTATTCCGAACATTTTGCATTTTCTAAGAAAGCAATTTGAAATGTTCAATAAAATCATGAATATTCTTTATCAGACGATCAATAAGATCGCGCAATGTTCATTGTGACGTGAATTTTTGACCTATGAACTGATGAATGTTTTTTGCGTATTAGAGAAAATACGTGTAATCTTGCAAGTGAAAATTTTATTGACTCTTTTCGTCATTTGTGGTACCTGTTAAATGCGAAACTAAATAGAAACAAAACGAAATGTTTACATACCCCCCGAATTAAATATCGATCTATAATTATTTAACCAAGGATGGTTTAACTTTCTAAATGAGTTGACAAGTTTACCTAAGCTATTCACTAATCAAAATCACCGAAAAATCGGCAGGGCCACGCTTACATGACTGGAAATGCAGGTGCTAGAGCTCGAATTTCCTCTATGTCAATCATTTAACATTATCATATTAGATTTAGCTTGGAATAAACTAAAAAAGAGTTTTTGCATAGTTTGATAAGGACATGATGATAATATACATTATTTGTCAATAGTTATTGATACAGAATGTAGTATTCCCGTCTGTAGTATTGAGCCCTATCCAGGAAATGTGGGATTTCATTAAAAAGAACCTACTAAATATCTTAGAGGATAGTGTACCATCAAAACTCTCGTCAACCAGATTTCACCAGGCATGGATAACGAGAGATATTAAGAGATTATCAAGACGAAAGAAAAGGAGCTTCATCAAAGCACGTAACACCAACAATACGGCCGACATCAAAAGATACCAACGCCTAAAAAAACTAACAGAAAAAGAGTGTAAAACAGCCTATAAGAACTACATCGAGGACATGATCAGCCCTGAGCTAACAAACAACCCAAAGCGATTCTTTAACAGTGATGAAGATGTAAGTACCATTCCAAATAAAGGGCCAAGTCCACACCCTGCCATGGATAACATCCGATGACAGAGAACGGAGTGTACAAACTGCTACGTAACTTAAACATCCATAAAGCAAGTGGCCCAGATGAAATACCAACTCGACTTATTAAAGAACAAGCAGAAAATTTAGCTCCAATTTTTACAACATTCTTTCAGGCCTCCATTACACAAAGAAAATTACCATCAGAATGGAAAGAGGCAAACGTAGTTCCAATCTTTAAAAAAGGAGAAAAGTGTAAAGCTGCCAACTACAGACCTGTTTCTCTCACAGTAGTCACATGCAAGATCCTAGAGCACATAATATGCAGTAGCATCTCCAAACATCTGGAAAAACATGGACTTCTCACTGTTGCCCAGCATGGATTTCGAAAGAACAGATCATGCGAGTCCAAACTGATCCTGACAGTCCAGGACCTAGCCAAGAGTATGATCTCGGAAAACAGACAGACCTTATCCCTTTGGACTTCTCCAAAGCCTTCGATAAGGTCCCCAACGAGCGATTACTATACAAGGCAATGTATTACGGAGTAAGAGGGTCCACACTCCAATGGATTAGGGACTTCCTCAGTGGAAGGAACCAGCGAGTAATAGTTGATGGGAAGAGCTCCAACAATGCCCCCGTCCAGTCAGGAGTCCCTCAAGGGAGCGTTCTTGGTCCGCTGATGTTCCTCCTCTTCATAAATGACCTCTTGGAATATGTCCATCACTCCAATGTGAGACTTTTCGTTGATGATTGCGTACTTTATCCCAACATCTGTACCAACACAGACACTGTTAAACTACAAGAAGATCTCAATAGTTTACTACAGTGGAAAACAGACTGGCAGATGGAGTTCTACCCCAGCAAATGCCAACTGCTGAGAGTTACCAACAAACGCAAACCTGTGACCAACTCTTACAACATCCGTGGACACAAGTTAGAAGTTGTGGACTCTGCCAAATACCTCGGGGTTACCATCCACAAGAACCTCAGATGGAATGAACACATCGACAACATCACGAAGAAAGCAAATTCCACCAGAGCTTTCCTACAACGCAACTTGCAGCACTGCCCACGTATTACCAAGGCAGCATGCTATACAACGCTGGTAAGACCCTTAATGGAGTATGCATGTACTGTGTGGGATCCACACACAGCCCTTGACATCCAGAAATTGGAGGCAGTACAACAACGATCGGCTCGATTTGTGATGAACAACTACTCACAAACTAGCAGTGTAACATCAATGCTTGAAATTCTCCAGTTGACATCCTTGGAAGAACGTCGAGCCAGGAACAAAGCTATAACTAGATGCTGTCATTAGACAGTAATACCCGCACCATGTGTTTGCTGTTTTGTACCAGTTAAATTAATAATGAAGGCTATATGTAAGCTCCGGTAATACAATTAAAATTTATAATTTTCATAACTGAAGGATGAGATCCCTTCCCATATGATAATACACATCGTGACATGAGCAACACTTTATGTGCAATTTGGGGTAGAACTGTTTGCAGTGAATTTTCAGTTAATCAATAATCTTAACATTTTATGTCATAGAAAGTATAATGGTCTATATAAATATTACAAACAAAATTAAAAAGTAAATTATACCCCCTCCCCGTGGCGGTTGCCGGTTTTAGATTTGCTTCTGTGTGCCTACATGAACATCATCGTGTGCACAGATTTAGAGATGGGGTGGGAGTGAGGGGTCCAACCCCCCCCCCCCTCCCCATGAAAATTCATTTATATCAATTGTAAAATTACCAAAAATACACCTTGGACCCCAATGCTCTTACAGACATGTAAACGCTCAAACCCATTGCGCTTCAATGTTAGGTAACATTATTTGGGGGGTAAATATTTAATCAATAATTAATAAATTTTATTGTTTATCTCAATAGAAAGTATACATGTACATCACAATATGCAGGTGTCCTGCACAACCTTAAAGCTGTTATTTATCTAATAAAATAGTACAAGTGGATTTGAAGAATAGGTCATAAAAATACATGCATGTTACAAAAGAATGATCTTTGTCTGAAGTTACGTACCCGACACAGGTCTGCATGTCTCATTAGCGGGTACTAGTTTTACCCAGCTCTTCGATTAGATTGGTTCACGTGTATACATACATGGGTGTTGCTGAAACGCGGAACGGAAAACGGAACGGAAAGCGGAACGGAAGGGAAAACAGAAAATCTTATCTAATGTTATTTACCTCATAGATTTGTTAATCATGCTAAAACGATATACTTTATGTACCTTTTTAATTTTTTTTTTAAGATTAGCAATATTTGATTATTTATTCAAGAATATTTATTTCCTCAAAATTAACTGTACATGCATTGACCACTATATTCTGTCCCAAAATATCCTCTATTCACTTTTTGCTGTATATTTATATATACCTCAGGGTTCAAGCGATTCTCTTTTAGAAGCATTAAACATTCTCATTATTCTTTCTTTAAAACGTCCTCTCTAGCTTATCAGCTGGTATAAATACACGGCTAAAAATAAAGAAGTCTACGGGGTTTTGCATTTCAACAGACCCGGATGATAGTGTTGAAAAATCTGAGTGACTTCCAAATGGAGAAAAGATGTCAACATTTTCCATTATAAATCGTCCAAATGTGCTGCATGCATATTTTGGGATCGACAGACTATAGTCCCAATATATAATCGGAAAATCAAACCAGGCAACGTCTAGAGCTCTCTATTCGGATCATATGTATATAGCTGCTGGAATAAACAACTGCTTAGTAATGCAAACGTAAACAAAATTGCATTGCTAAAAATACTAGTTTCACAAACTACTAGTTTCATAAATTACGGGGTATTTTAATGTTTACTGTTTTTTAATTTTTAATGTCGTCAGTCCTACGGGTTTTTTTCTTCCATCTCAATTATACTGTATCGTCTCTATGATAAAAGATCGTCTAGAACACCGACAATTCAATTTTGATGTACGTATATACATGTACATCATATTTGAAATATAAAAATACTCAAAACACGCATAAAACGCTTTCACTAACTGCGTACGTTACGCTGATATGCCAGCAATACCATATACGAAAAAAAAGTAAAAAGTTAGGGAGTATGGGACTGACACCAAAGTAATTAAAATTTTTTAAAAATTGGTTCAACAAATAGCATTGCATTTTTTCTAACAAAATATAACAATTTTTTGATAGGTTAATATGTTTGTTTCCATGGTAACGGTATCCAAACATACCCTTGTTGGAAATACTTCCGTTCATCAAAATACACCACTTACAACAGAAATGAAGCAATGCTTCATCGTTTATAGTAATTTTATTTCATTTTTCTTATATGCTATTTATAATACATTGACAGAAGAACAATTTATTAAAAAAAAAATTCTGAAAGCCTCCTCAGTATCATACAATGTGCGACCGAATTTCCTCTGCATGGTTCAAATTTGTTACTTTTTGTGTTGACCTTCAATGCAAAATGGTCAAAAAATCTATTTTGATATAATTGGAAGTTTTATTTTTGAACTTAAACGAAATATACAAATGTTATGCTTTCACTGGAAAAGGAGAAACTCATATGTCAATGACTTAGATAAAAAGATATTGCAATCTGAATTTACTCTGGTCTGTTTTTACAATTTCGCGCCATTTTCACTTGATCACTATTCTAGTGTAGATAAAATAATCAATACCAACTTTTTGTTCAATAAACATTGAGTCAATTAATAATATCTTTACTACAATGCTGGTACTTTATAAAATTCAACAAAAAAGTAAAAAATTATTCATTTAAATCTCAAATTTCCTCTGCTTAACTTGAAATTCCTCTGCTAAAATACAAATTTTTAAACCATTTGCACCTTATAACACTATACCAGGTAGGAACAAAATAATTCTAGTAGGTTTAAACAAATAAATATTTAATTTATGATTTGCTACATGTATTATAATTATTTTTTTCAACTCTGAAACATAAAAAAAGATTGAAATCAGCATTACATCATGTACAAAATGCACAGTACAAATGCCGAATATAATTTTAAGCTATTTTGGCAGAACAACATCCATTACTGTTACAACCATATATTATGGTATGAATTTTTTTTTAAACTAATCAAGTTTTAATATACTGGACATTTAACTCCTCACATGTATATGTACAATGTAATAGATCAACAAACTTATACAAATAATGCACCCAAATCAAAAGCCCTTTCAACATTGTTACATGTATTACCAATCTAGCATAACTAATGAAGCTGACAATTACCGCTCCAGAACGAACGCTATCAACAATTTTATTATATATCTAACATAAATATTGAAGCAGACAAGAGCACATCCTTGGCTTATCCTTGCAACATCTGCTTTTTATTTGGGCAAAGATGTAGTATAAACATCTTTTGAGATACTGTATGACTTTGAAAGTTAAAGTTGTGTGTTATTTTTTCACAATATAGATGGTTCCTTAAGATTTCCTTCACATGATAAGCATCCAATGTTTTACCAATATTTGTGTCAATGTTTGTCCGAAGTTTTGAAATCATTGTGCTATCTTCATCACCAACTATTGTCTTTATACAAATAGACCCATCATTCACATCCTTGACCATCTCTTCTATCATGTCACTCTCCATGGCCTTCATAGAACTTTCCGTTCCAGTTGATAATGCAATCATGTGGAGGAGGTGTTGATTTGGAATTGAGAGACAAAGTACATGTGCGACAGGATTTCGATCTTGTTGAAAAGTTTTCTATTTTTCCAGAAAATGTCCCGATCATAGATGAATGACCTGAAAGATGGGGTATAGCATCAACTTAAATACTTATACATAAAGAAATATCTAAAAACTGTTGTGACATTCAAACACAAGGATTTCTTAGGATGTACAATTTATGGTTCACAAAGACTAGGCCTCGGACAATTCAGGGTTTATTCAACTACATGTGGTTCGATTTCCATGGCATTCAAAAATTATATAATTTAGAATTTACTGATATAATAAACAAATGTTTTAAATGAATGAAAGACTTTCAATTGGCACACTCATGCTAGGAGTATTAAAAAGAATAAAATAAATGACAAAAAATATATTGCACAGTGATAATCTCTGGGACTAAGGATTCAGTCAAAATATATATGGAATAATACATTAACTTTTACCTTACTGTATGGGGGCTTTAATTTGTTGATATGAAAGAGTATACCCTTGAAATCCATGAAAATTTAAACCAATCACAGTGATACACTGTACCAAACGAAATTACCCAGTAGTTTATGTACTAGTAATTTATCAAATACCTGATAAACCGTCATGACTTCACTCTCTCTATCTATTCTGCCAACCAGCATATTTCTATGTATAGCTCTTCTTCATTAGAAGATCAATACAGTCTAAAAATGGCCTCGACCATCGGGCTCTCTTAAATGCGTATCTGCTTACATCCCTAATTCCACCAAACTCCTCCACTGTCTCCAACCACAATCAGACATTTGGACAACTTCTTCATGGTCAACATCTGTAATATTAAGTTACATAATCAGGAATTTTTGCACCATGAGAGAATTTTAAATGGAACACCAGTTGGTTGCAAAGTTGATCAGTAAAAAAAATATATGCATGTGTACTTGATATTATAAAGGCATAAACAGACTCTAAGGTTAACTCAGATTTAACAAACATAATAATATTTACTAAGAGAGGAATAGTTAATATAAGACAATGACTTCTGAAATCTTTACTTTTAAATTACATGTTCTCCAATCAGATAAATGCAAATATTTCAACATGGAGAAGGGCATGGGGCTGTGAAAAGTAATTTTTGAGGGAGCATTATTGTGAAAGACTGAAAGTCACATAAAAGCTCCAGACACTGTACAGGTGTTTTAACGGGAAAAAAAGATACCATCTGAGGTTGACATTGTACTTGACATCTATTTCACACCTATTTGAAATTTATTTTGCTGTCAATATGTAAATTATGAGTTAATGTGTATACCATAGTGTATATCATTACAGAAAGTGTTCAATCTGTCTTTCTATTTTAAAATACATCTCCAGACGTCATGGGTTTCCAATAGTCTAACTCTTAACCCCACACATAATGGCTGTCAGTTTACAATTTCTATCAAAACTAAATCATTTTTAACCTCACTCATATATAGCATCAGAAATTACTGATACAAAATCAAAGTCATCATCATTTGCAGTCTCAACTTGTAGCTTATAGTCTGTCCCGAGTTACTGCTTCCATCACTTTTTGATTATTTTTAATAAAAATACATATACCTGTGAAAGAAATGCTGTTGAAGTCGATAAAAGGGAAAATATACAGGATATCTTAATTGACAAATTATCATTTTTCACTCATAAAAGTTCACTGGAACAAAAACAAATTTCTTACAGAGATTTATAATGGGAAATGTTTACATCTTTTCTCCATTCGGAAGTACTCCGAACACCTCGCACAATTTTTCAAAGTTATCATCCGGGCTTATTTATGGCTGATGCAATGCAAATGCAAAATCTCAGCAGACTTTTTATTTTGGGATGTGTATTGAAACCCGAAGAGGTAGAGGGGGCGTTTCAAAACATATAATCTGGACATTTTTTATAATAGTGGATGAACGTAGTTTGAACTCAAAGGTATTTATGATTATCGAAGTATCAAGCGAAAAGAAGTGGAAGCAAAAACTCGGGATAGAGTATAAATATAAATTGAATGTCAGATAATTTGACTAATGAATATGCATAGAGACGACAGGAGATTTCGTATGTGTGGTATGACATCATTTTGAACCATGCATTGAAAATCGACTACTGGAAACATCTGATTATCTGAAACATGTGACGACATGATACACATTCTGATATATGTTAGAATTAAGTTTAACTATTTAAATGAGAGACATAAAGAATTCTACTGTGTTCTGATATGTGTATTGAACCATAGTGGCATACTGTCAAAGACTTGTATAAATAATTATAATTATTTTTTTTATTATGAAATTACATCTCAGGTGCTTGGGGGTTTACTAACGAATATGTACGATGCTTACTTTGATAGGCATAGGTATCTTACATATCAATGCTTGCGCTTGTGCATTACAACGCCATAGCATTTATACAAGAAAAAATTAATGATGTCCATACCAATTTTACTTTTACTCTAGTCTCAGCAAGATTCGCCGAAACTGAAAATCTGAAAAAACGTCTATCAAAAACTTTCAGTCTCGACGAACTTAATCCTGCTGAGATTACAAATACTTTTACTCTATCAATGAATGTAAGTCAAACCTGGACATATCGCTTTTGCTGGCGTCGAGTCATCTTCCTCCATCTCCGATGAGAATTTTTCAGCTGTAATATCAAAATCTGTGATTGATCTGCCCAATAGAGCGTCCACGTTCGCACTACACTATCCCTTTTCTGAGCTTGAGCAACCTTTATGTGGCGATTGGTCTTCTCAGCGTTCAAAATCAAATCCACGTTTCCTCCGCATTGCCGAAAACTGAACCGATATTTATGTCGTAAAAAAAGAATTTTGGGTTAAATTAACTCTTATTATCATTTATATTCACGATTTATTATTTACAAAACCTATAAAACCCTTTCCACTATAAATTTAATTGTTTAATACCTTAGAATTGAACAAACAGATTTAACGACCGCGAATTGGTTTACGTCATTCAGAGTTGCGCGGTAGATTCAAAATCGTGAGTCCCATACTTCCTTAATCATGTTAATGTTTCACAATTCGTATACATTTGATTTTTCCGTTTCGGACTCACCTAAAGCCGAATGAATACAATGCTATAATTGATAGACATTCATATGAATATTAATAAGATAACAACACGTTGATAATCATTCATTATAGTCTGTCCCAAGATATTTATGCAGCACATTTGGACGATTTTTAATAAAAATCACAGGCACCTGAATTTTTATCAATCAGTCGCTTAATAAGTCATATATCGAAAAATTCTACCCCTACTATATATAAATACATATATATTTATATATAGTAGGGGTAGAATTTTTCGATAAATGACTTATTAAGCGACTGATTGATAAAAATTCAGGTGCCTGTGTAAAAATACACTTACCTGTGAAAGAAGAGCAATTGAAATAGTTGAAAGGGATATTTTCCATGATAATTTCATTGACACATTATCATCTTTCACTCAGAAAAATTCACAGGAACGAAAACAGATTCCTTACGGAGATTTATAATGGGGAATGTTTACATCTTTTCTCCATTCGGAATACACTAGGAATGAATTACAGTCAAGTCGTACCCAACCCAACTCGCACCCAAACCAACTCGTACCCAAATATTTGAGTACGACTTCACTAGTCAACTCGTACCCACGGGGAAAAAATATACTTATACTAGGAAAATAAAATGAATGGCTTTTATTCGTATGTTATGTTTTGTATATTATCGATAACATTAATATGCTAATTGTACAACAAATTTAAAAGAATTTGTTATAAAAATCTGGTATACTTTAATTCTGTACTTGAATGCGGACGGATCAAAGAATGATTATGAGCAGGTTAACTATCATCAATTAAAATTAAAATTAATTGCTTTATGTGATTCCGTTCAAAATAAACATGCTGCTCATAATTAAGAAGAAACACACATTTTCATCACTTTTGGAAGATCAACATGGTTCGAGAGAGGTGTGTTTCCTGCAAGAAAATGGTAAGTAAATCACTATATTAGATATTGTTTTATAATTAAAACATATTTTTTTGAGTAATCAAATGGATTAGGCAACAGGCAAAGTTAATTTAAAGTTAAATAAAACATAAATAAAAAACATAACATATGAATGAGAACTATTGTATTTTATTTTCCTAGTATAAATATATTTTTCCCGTGGGTACGAGTTGATTAGTGAAGTCGTACTCAAATATTTGGGTACGAGTTGGTTTGGGTGCGAGTCGGGTTGGGTACGACTTAACTTGATTCCCTCGGAATACATCGCGCAATATTTCAACGTTATCATCCGGGCTTGCTGCAATACAAAATCTCCGTAGACATCACATTTTTTAGCATTGTATTGAAACCTGATAAGCTAACAGGGGCGTTTTGACTGAGAAATCTTGGAAATTTTTCATACTTTTGAATGAACATCGTTTGAATCCCGAGGTATTTATAAATATCAAGCAATTAAGCCAAATGTGAATCCAAAATATCTTGGGACAGAGTATAGATATAAATAAAAGATACAAAGTAAATCGTTTCTGGCCAGTCTATACCCTTTTTAAGTGATAAACGTAATGATATTTTCCATTCCGTTCCGCTTTCCGTTCCGTTTTCCGTTCCGCGTTTTAGCAACACCCATACATACATGTCTGTGTTTTCCGTATGCAGAAAAGGATAAGTTAAGATCAGCTTAAGGAATTCATTATTGTGTTTTAATTGGATTATCATTATGATGTTGACCAATTTAGGTAAGCATAATACATGTAGTAGCAGTATTCTCTTTTGAGAAGTGGACAGGCATAGCCTACATCCACTTCTCTTCGCAAGCCCTCATATTTTGATTCTGGAAAACGTGTAAATGTCGGAACCAAAGACGGTTTACACTTGGAGCCATATTTCGACTCCAGTTTCACTGAATTTTCGTAACAGACCTATTATTTCTACATTTTAAACATAAATGCATCCATATATCACAAAAAAATCATCACTAACCCGTTGTCAAATCATTTTCTCAACTTCTACATCCCGGGTTTAAATTTTGTGTATCAGATTGTTTATCTAGGTCAGCGCAGATTAAATGTTTGTGTTTCGGATAAAATTGGAAACCTAATAAAGACAATAATGTCAAAAACGTTACTTGATCAACTTAATCTTACAATGTACATACCAATACTGAGTCACAAAAATACAAAGTGATATTTCTTCCCTTTTTAAGCATCTCTGATGGTGACAAATTTTGCTCTACAACTGTTTTTAAACATTAAAACGAATTTTGATTAATATAGCATACAAGAAAGATTAAAATGAAGGGTTTTTATTGTTTTAAGTGACTTAATTATTTATTTAATCGTATGAATTTTGTCTATTTGTCTTAGAATGCAAAACCATTCTTTATGCCTCTTTAAATTAAAATAAAACCACCTTTTATCTAATGTCTTCAATCAGAACAATATTTTCCGTTTTTTCCGACTCTAAATTTTCTACTTTTTAAACCTCCTATAGCAAGCGATCACATAATTTAAACCCGGAATGAAGAAGTTGAGAAAATGATTTGACAGCGGGTTAGTGTTGATTTGTATGTGATATATGGATGCATTATTGTTTCAAATGTAGAAATAATAGGTTTGGTACGAAAATTGAGGGAAACTGGAGTCGAAACAGCGGTCGAAGCGTAAACCGTCTTTGGTTCCGACATTTACATGTTTTCCAGAATCAAAATATGAGGGCTTGCGAACAGAAGTGGATGTAGGCTATGCCTGTCCACTTCTCAAAAGAGAATAGTAGTAGCAGTAGCACAATATAATGAGATGCCAGCATACATATATAAGTTCTACTTTCACTTTCTAAATGTGATCTCCCTTTGACAGCATACTGTATCATCATCTTTCAATCATCGTTACTTATCCTATAGCATTTGTAAAGTTTCTGTCATTTTAGTTGCAAAAGTTATTTTTTTCATTTGTCAGACTGCATGCACTATTGAGTTGACAACATATTGACCCTGTATAAACAATTTCTTATTAAATTTGTGTATTACATGTAAGTAGGTGTAGACACTTATCATTTTTATATGAGTTATAATAGGAAGAAAAGAGTATTTCTTTCTTAATGTATTATAATGCATCAAATACAATGTAGGTCATGACCTTATGGGACTGTTCTGACCCCACGAAACAGGAAAATACAAAATATCTTCTAATGTCATTATGATGCATCAAATGGTGTAAAGTACATTAATGACCACCAGGTGTTGTCTTTAACCCCCCCCCCCCCCCCCCCCCCCGCCTTTATGAAATAGGAAATGGTATGATACACTGTATATTTTGTTAACTTAATTCTGAGATCTGAGATCCTCATCCCTAAACCATATAATTTATTTTTGCTCTTTGTGTCATTGCGCGTAAAGTTGTATGTAGATTATGCCCCCTTGGAGACACCCTGACATTTTAGAACTAGAAATAATAATGTATTTTATCTTATTCATATGTTATACAGTTGTGTTTGATCCATGTGGGTAATTCCTAGCCTAATGATGTCACTGCTTTGTTTAGGAGACTTTACAATTGCCCCAAATAGGCGAATACACATTTGAAGTGATGCATATAACATTTTGTTTATAAATCTTAAAAATTGAATTAAACAGTTTCCAAAATGTAAATGTGAATCACGAGAGAAAAAGCAATCAAGAAATGATTTAAAATTTGCTACTGTACACATGTAAGAATGTATTAAAAAGACTGAATCTTTATAACCAGGTTTGATTGGGGGGTGGGGTGAATGTGGAGTATAAACATTTATAATTTGAATCATTTATTGTTATTAATTTTAACTTGTCAGTGAATACTAGTTATTGATCCAAAGGTAGAAATATGACCTCTGATCATATCTCAATTTCACCAATGAAGACTACAGCCAGAGGCCACACAAACAGATTCCTGATTCTCTATGCTAGGACCTTATTATATAAGCATTCCTTCTTCCCAGATAGTATCAGGATCTGGAATAACTTGCCTCAGAGAGCAGTGGACAGTACCTCCCTGGATGAATTCCGACAGGAGGCCCTGGCATGCAGTCTACGTTAGAGCACCAACTTTTATCCTGTTTTAATCTCACCTGCACTGTATATACGTGCACTTGTTGTCACACCGAGCACAAGCCGAAAGGCGATGATACTCCAACGAGTCCTGCACTTTATTGGAAGAAGAAGAAGAAAACAATCACAATGAAATCCTTTCTGACCAGCTGCCCCAAATTGTTAAAACTTTCTCTGTAAGACTGAGAATTCCATCATCAGTAGATGGTCATAACTCTGTGCAAGAGGTATATAATTTTGTATTGAAGCCACTATTACTTCAGCTAGTTTCATTCTCAGAAGAATTTCCTTTTACAATTGTTTATTGTAAGCTACAGTGACCAGTATGGGTATGGAGTAGAGCTGGCACAATATACTCCTAGGTACACCTTAGATGATCAACCAACTTTGAGTAGCAAACACCTTTTGTCAACGCTAGTTCAGTACCATCCCTAGTAGCCTCCAGAGGTAAGTAAAATTAAATGTCACAATTCTTCATCAGATCTAGAAATGTAGTTCAGTGAATTTTTTTTCTGTTTTCAAAAGGGAGTCAGTCCTTGGCTGTTGAATTGGGAAAAATCATCAAACTTTAAAATTTGGTCAATTGCAAATAACTAATGTCATTGTCTTTATTGATAAGCTATATTCTAATTCCATTTTTGTGCATTAGATTATATAAGTATAATTAATCTTTTCTTTTACTCTTTAAAATTCATTCTTACTCTTTAAAATTCATTCTTACTCTTTAAAATTCACTGTATAAATATTTGTAATGGGAAAGGGCCAAAATCCGAACAAAATTGAGCTGTATAAAAAAATTATATAAGAGATACACGCATTATGAAACTCATCAATTTTATTTTAAAAATAACCTGGATAGCTTAATGGAAAAGCACTTGTTTGACACAAGGGATTTAGGTTCAAATCCTAATCTGGGTAAAATTTGAAGTTGATGAGTATTTGATAATACAGTGCAGTGTATTGGAATATCAAGCACTATATAATTATATGTACACTGTACAGTAGCAAGTCAAGTAAAATTTAAAACTTTGTTTGCCATGTATATCCCTACTGACCAATGCATATGTTCCTGACTCGAGATACCTGAATTGATTTTTATATTTTTTTATTATTAAAATCCAGTTGTTTACAACACCTTTTTACTATTCAATTTTGTGTATGAACTGACAATGAGATTCACAGATCTACTGGTAAGTTTAACATGGTGAAACTATACTTGATCAGCATTAGTTTGTCCTTGAGACGGCTCCATGATCAACTTTATCATCAGAGAGATCTACCAAAATCTTTCAGATATGATTTGTGTATCTATAGACTATCATTATGCCTTCTGTCAGTTCGTCACTATATATATTCAGTACTCATCTACTTTTGCATAGTATCAAAGGATTTATATAGCGTAAGCATACTATGCCGAAATAGAGCACGGCAAATGTTTTCAACGAAAATATTTGAAGCGCCGACAGCGGGATTCGAACTCACGACGCTAAAATCAATCCAGCTTGAAGCCAACGCGTTACCGCTACGCTAATTTAGCCGATAATAATACGAACTGTATTTATATTTATAAAACGTAGATATATACGACTGACATCAAGCAATTAAAATTATTTTTTTCTTCCAAAAAACACTTCATTATTGACGGTAATTGTAAAGTTAAAGTTTCTTATAAACTTTTGAATAAAATGATTGAACATTTTTCAAAGAAATTCTACATGAGAATCACAAAAACGCTTTTTTTAATAACGCTTGATAAAGAATGTACAAAAAGAAAAATTCAATGAGATTTCGTCTGCTAAACATTTTGAGTTTTCTCGGAAATGCCAAACGTCTCTCATTTCTTGAAAAGAACATACATCTTTGTTGACTTTTTATTGTACAACAACTTGTTGATTAAATAAACAATCAAATCAATTGATTAGTTTGAAAAAAAAAACAAACACTTGCTTTTCCGGTAATTGTTTTTAGGGACTTGTCAACACCCGAACGTCACAGCTACTTATAGCAAAGCATGTCCGTATATTCAACAGTCGGCATAATAATAACAATAGTGTTGTGTTGTGCATGTACTATGCCTAAATAGTAGTCAGGGTTTGATACATAGTACACTCGCCTCCGGCTCGTGCACTATGTATCAAACCCTGACTACTATTTAGGCATAGTACATGCACAACACAACACAACACTATTATATAAATATTATTTCGTAAAGTAAAAATCCATAAATTTTACATTTTGGGTTTTGCTTCTACAATACATATGTACTAAAGAAGAATTAGAATGATATCTGGATTATCTTAGGTCTGTATAAATTCTCAACAAAAATGCAGCAAAAATGGACAACACCACCATACCACTGAAATGCAGCCTCATTTGTCATACATTTCATGAGACATGGACATATTGCTCTAATATCAGGAACTCTTGAAAGAAAAGAAAAACATATACTTGTATATATAGTTACACTTATAATCCAGAAGTAAATAAATGAAATCGATGGAACTGGCATCTTTGTCGAGGATCAGCTGAAGGCCTCTCGGTACTGCCACAATTAAGATATCTAATATAGTGGGGTTTTTTTTAAAACAAATCAAAGGTGCAGCAAAATGTATTACATATTTTAAAAAAGAAAGAATCCACAGATTCCATGTGCCATTATCTTGGTAAATACAAGTACATGCATTTAGCTTATAAAATAGGCTCTTTTAATAATCTTGTAAAAAAAATAACCTGGTTAATATACCTTTTTTGTGGACATGATTTACCATTATAACAACTCAGTTCTTTGTAGCCTGGCCCCGCCGTCACCAACTTTCTCAAGTAAATACTCAGCCTTAAGTCTGAGATTTTACCTCAAATTCATGCCCTTTACTTTAAAAGAAATTAATGAAAACGTACTTTAATTTATCTGATTTTATCCTATGTATATTATCCAAAAGAACACAACCAACCAGGTGTGTTTTAGTATGACCTACATGTACCAACAAAATCTAAAACAGAGGAAAGTGGAGCTCTAGCACCTGCATTTCCAGTCATGTAAGCGTGGCCCTGCCGATTTTTCAGTGATTTATATTAGTGTTTAGCTTAGGTAAACTTGTTAACTCATTTAGAAAGTTAAAATAAAGGTTAAATAATTATAGATCGATATTTGATTCGGGGGTATGTAAACATTGCAAAAAAACTGAGATAAATAAATAAGAGGGCTCTGACATACTCAAACTACATTTTTCGATACAACTGATTGTCATTAACACTCGGTATAGGTTGGTTGAATTATTTTTCATAGTCATAAGAAGATATTCCCGATTTTTTCTTCGGTGGTAAATTCCTACCTCATCCCAGTCATGGAGGTCGCCATTTTCAAAATGGCGCCGGCTTTTACCTGAACCCAAAACGCAATCTCTACCCAGAGATATCGTTCCTGCTTCGCTCCACTAATACCTCTGTTATCGTCTAAAAAGTAGTGCCACGAAAGCATTGGTAATGGAGTATTACTCCGAGAAATAGTTCTTTGTTTGTTACCATGATTTACCAATATACATTCTTTTTATTTCAATATTTTAGCGAGGCTTTAACATCGAAATGTAGACTGAATAAACATATAAAACTATAATTTATAATATCATGATTGAGAATGGGTTTTTGCCAAGAATGGTTTTGCCAAGATTCTTGGCATTTAGACGTTAACAGAGGTGTCGTAGCGCAGCGTAATACGCCCTCTGGTGAGAGATTGTCCAAAACGAAGTGAAAACGCAGTGGCGGGGGCGGGTACCAGACTACGGAAACGAAACGAAATAAAAATCGAAACAAAACGAAACGAAACTTTCCTAATCGATGAAAATTGGATTTAAAAAAAAAATACATGTACTGTATATATTTACAGAGATGTGAAAGAGAAGAAATATATAATTTCATGTTTTTAAAAAAGATGTAATAATATATAACAGTTCGCTTGACAGTTGTTCATAAGAACATGCGTTCTATTTGGGTAAAAAAAAGATGATGTATTTAGATACACTTAGATGTATTAACACTTAGATGCATTTACACTTAGATGTATTTACACTTAGATGTATTTAGCTACACTTGCCCAATTCTTATCATATAGTGCGTTTTAGATTAATTTGTTGTTTTAAGCTTATGAAAACAATATAAATTCTTGCTTACTTGCACGCGTAAAAATACATTTCTATTTGAAAGATTGTTTTGTTTTGATATTGATCAAAACCAAAACATACATCACATCATGAGCATTTATGCACGGTAATTACAAATGAAAAAAAGAAGCTAGATTGAAACGAAAAAACATAAAAGTCCAACAGAAAAGTACGTCTTTTTCAACCATTTTTCTATTGGTATGTGTACAATACATGTATACGTTCTTATTTTCCTGAGTCATTATTTACATCATCGAATTGCATGCGCGGATCGAGGATGACCCCTGGAATTTGCAAAGAAAAATGACAATTCATGGGTTCGATTTTCTGAACGTTCGACCCTCCCCACCCCCCGAAAAAAAATCTGGATCCGCGCTTTACAATGCGAAGAAAAGCAATTATTATAAACGATATTAATGTATTATTTATAAATTAATGCATGAAAATTTACACAGCTATGCAGCAAAACGTCTCTTGGGTAAAGAATGCATATCATTTCCTACTCCTGTAGACTCTGTTTTCATACTGAGAAGAGGGCAGAAGATGCAAAGCTGAGTTTGTAGACCATATTTTTAATATATTCAAAAGATAATAAAAATTCTACTACAGTTATCGCCGAGATCAAAGAGATGCCGCGGACATTATTCTCCAATATACCACGAACGTCATCAGTAAATTATCAGATCAGATATACCTATTTGTCTCGCACTGATCATGAAAGTACAACTTCAAACCGTCAAAATTTTTAAAACCATGTCAATTTTACGTGTTAGTTCCAGTCAAAACGATGTGTATTGCCTCAACTGTTTATTTTTAAGAGATCAATGCGGCTGTTCCTAGGACCTCCCCACCACATTTTCACTGCGTGTTTTACATAAAATATATAAAGTGTAGTAGTAATAATCGTATTAAACTGCCCTTAAAATATTAGGAACATGATTCAAAGAAGTGAAGAGTATTAAAAATCCAAACAAAAATCTGTCGTCTGCATGTGATTCCTTTGATCCAATCGCAACTTCTCGGGCCTTTCCGGCAAGCTCGGAAAAACACCTCGAATGTATTAACATCACCGGATGTTAGAATTTTATACAAAATGGAGTCGCTTCCCATTAAAATAAGTATAGGCTAGACAGTCTTGTATGTCGCTTCTGAGTTATATTTTAGTGTATATCGTTTACTCTAATGAAGTATAGCTCACATCTCAACAGGTCGTAAAATGTGTTCTATTTATATCAAGTTTTACAAAAAGGGGGGTTGTCATGGACGCCTAGGTAATACATTCGAGGTGTTTTTCCGAGCTTGCCGGAAAGGCCCGAGAAGTTGCGATTGTCCTTTGATCGATACACATGTAAACATTACTAACAAAACCGTTGGGGTTACACGGAACAGCCGTCAAAATGACCTAGATCGTCTCTCTATAGGAGAAACGATCTGTAGAAATACTGGGCTGTTAGTAGAATAGAAATAAAGTTCTTGTTATCGTTAATGTTGCAGGATAACCTCCTCGGTCTCGAAATGTTGTTTGAAATATAAAAGCCTCGGCTAACGCCTCGGCTTTTATATTTCAAAACAACATTTCTCGACCTCGGAGGTTATTCTGCAACATTCACGAAAACTTAATTATATGTAATTTATGCTAACAAATCTCCGTCACTTCATGCATAACGATAAATGTGTATTGATTATATTTGATGCTATATAGATCTATAGTAGTTGAAAATTTAACTTAAAACATTTCTGATCAGTTTTATATGAATTTATTTAAATGTGCATACAATAAACGTGTATTCTAAATCTAAACATACATTGCATCATAGGCATGCTACTCAAAGAGCAGAGTTGGGCAAAAGAGACCCGCCCTTTCAATAGAAAAAAAGGCTGCGCAACCTTCCCCGCGTTGCCACTTTTTTCTCCTTAATCTAAATTTTAACTAAGCCTATGGGTTTTATTGTTCCCCTAAATCAAATATTTTTGTGATTGTAAAAAAAGAATAATATAAAAACTGAAAATATTGCTGCATTGTATAAATATTTCAGCAATGGTGTTTGAACTGTTCGGATATTAAACTAATTATAATCACCGGGTTCATTTGCATGTCTTTATAATTTTAATTCTAAGAAAGGATCATCCTTCACCGTGCGAAAATATTAAGTTAAAAACTTTTGCTTTGTGCTTGTTACTTTTTTCTTCGATGTGAACTTATATTAAACAGAGCATTGGTTTGTTCCTTTTTAAAAAAAAAAAGGAGTTTCGTATCAAAAGCATATTGAAGGGGGGAAGGCTTATTTGTAGAGAATCATCCAAAAGTCTTATATATGTATCAGACCTACTACTGGTTATTTATTGCTTTAAATGATTGATTAAAATTGACTGCAGTAATATATACATGAGTGTAATTCAAATTGATTTTAAAGATATAATTCAATTTTAACCAAACATAAGTTATATATCAGAGAGCAATTTTTATTTTTTGTGCATATGGCTCATGAAATGTTGTATATTTTGGTTTTGAACAATATCAAACCAAAAGCAAATAGACAGGTATAAAAATTTTACGCAAGCAAGTAAGCAAGAGGTTATATTGTTTTATTGTTTATATTGTTTTGGTAGGTTTCGTTTTGTTTCGATTTGGTTTCGTTTCATTTTGGAAGGTTTCGTTTCGTTTCGATTTTTATTTCGCTTCGTTTCGATAGGTTTCGTTTCGTTTCGGAAGGTTTTGTTTCGTTTCGGCAGATTTCGTTTTGTTTCGGTAGATTTCGTTTCGTTTCATTTCGTTTCGCATTTTACAGGTACCTGTATCGATTTCGGTATAATGAAACAGTTAACGTAACCTTTTTGGGAGTCGCCAAGATTCCAGTTCCCCTCGAGCAAGCCTATTTCCTACCAGTGCATTTTGTTTCAACTACTTAGTATCTCTATCTTTAAGACAATTTTCTCATGCAACCCAAGTAGCCGTGCATAAAAATTGAAGACATCTTCAAGGGTTGTTAATATCAACATTATATCAGGTCATCTACATAATATTACGACACAATTACTCAGATATTTCTCTTTATGTAGTCAGCTACTAGTGCATTTTGTTACATATATCTTTTTTGTGGCTGTTTTGTCAATATATTTCAAGTAGCTGTATATATAAATTGAAGATATATGCCAGTCTTGCTAATATCAACATTCCTTCAAGTCATCCACATATAATTACGACACAATTACTCAGATATCTCTCTTTATGTAGTCAGCTACTAATGCATTTTGTTACATATATCTTTTTTGTGGCTGTTTTGTCAATATATCTCAAGTAGCTGTACAAAGAAATTGAAGATATATGCTAATGTTGCTAATATCAACAATCCTTCAAGTCATCAACATAATGTTACGACACAATTACTCTCTTTTTATGTAGTCAGCTGCTAGTACATTTTGTTACAAATATCTTTATATTTGGCGATTTTGACAATATATCTCACAGTACCTGTATAAATATATATTGAAGATATATGCCAGACATGCTAATATCAACATTCCTTCAAGTCATCCACATATTATTACGACACAATTACTCAGATATCTCTTTTTATGTAGTCAGCTACTAGTGTATTTTGTTACAAATGTCTTTATTTTTTGGTGGTTTTGTCAATATATCTCGAGTAGCTGTATATATAAATTGAAGATATATGCCAGTCTTGCTAATATCAACATTCCTTCAAGTCATCCACATTCTATTATTACACAATTATATTAATTGTGTCGTAATATTATGTGGATGACTTGAAGGAATGTTGATATAAGCATGTCTGGCATATATCTTCAATATATATTTATACAGCTACTTGAGATATATTGACAAAATTGCCAAAAGGATAATCATGAACATAGAATAAAAATCAGAGTTATCCTACAGGAAAAATGTAAGCATGAATAAACCTATTGATTGTGACAATAATGTTGATGTTAACAACCCTTGAAGATGTTTTCAATCTTTATCTAAGGCTACCTGAGTTGCATGAAAAATTGTCTTTGAAATAGAGATAGTTGAAACGAATTGCACTGGTAGCTGACAAGATTAAGAGAGATAGCTGGGTAATTTTGTTGTAATATTAAGCGGATGAAATGATAGATTGTTATAATTAATAACACTTGTTGATATTTTCAATCTAAAAGTACAGCTACTTGAGTCAACTGGACAATATTGTCTAAAATAGAGATATTTTAAACGAAACGCACCAATTATCGATGAGAGTATGATAGGAATATGGGTAAATAATGATATAGTGAAATGTACATATTAAGAACACAAAAAGAAATCCTAGGTAAGTTTTCTCACTAGGACAGTAACTAGTAACTAGAAGCAAAGTTTCTATCATCTCGTAACCAGTTACTAGTAGCTAGCTTTTCTAAGTTCTCGAAGCCAGTTACTAGTAGCCAGTTACTAGTAGCCAACTTTGATTTTATCTCTTAGCCAGTTACTAGTAGCTAACTTTTCTTACTTCTCGTAGCCAGTTACTAGTAGCTAACTTTACCTATCTTTTTGAGATACAAATAACCAAATTTTAATGATGTATGTTTTTAATTGCATTCATATACTTTGCTGTCTTCATAATTAAATTTTAATCAAACTGCATAGAGAGCTCAGCTATGTAGCCATGCATCTTACATCGTATCATGTTCAACATTGTTACTGAAACTAAATAAAATTATCAAATAATAACAGTTACACGTGCATTGTGTTATATACAAACGTATATTTTATTGATAAAGACAACTTTCTTATATATTTCATTCATATTGAATTAATTTCCTTTTGTAAACCGAGTGGTATTTTATGTTTGAAATTTGATTTGTTTGATCATTTTAGAAATATATTGCCGCATCTGTTTGTGATCTCTCATGTTGACATCTCCCTCCTCTCCCTTATAAGGGATGGGGTATATCCATTTCTCACAGTGATCCCCTATTTATTGCCATTTGTTTATTTTCGTTTATGTGATAGATGGTCAGATCTTAGACTGGCGTGTCTTTGAATTTATTATGGTAATTCCCTCCTGTATCCTGTTTTGAGAATTTATGTCTTTGAGCGTTCCCCAAATTTTCAATCAGTTGCTAAAAGGTATGTAAATTTGGACTATGTGCGGTTTTATGCATTTTTTGCCCCCAAAATCAAAGTTTTAGAAAGAGCTTTAAAAATAAAGTGAAAGATAGTTTAAATCATATTGGAAGTAAAGGTGTAAAAGTTTATCACCACAGTGACGTCATAATGTAGAAATGACGTCATGACGATTGCATTATTTTGATAAATTAGTGTTTTGTAGGAAATATGGATGTTTTTCGATGGTTTTTCGACTGGGAAACATCGAGCGCAGTCTTGCTCAAGTACCATTTTTTAGTATAATGTGTATAACAATCTGAAGAAAAACATATGTTAAAATCGCACTTGAGCAGACCTGCGCTCTTTACTTCCGAATGCAAAATATAGTGCAAAAATGAGAATATTTTCATTTGTTTGCAAAGGACTATGTGCGGTATGGTCAAATATCTGCCCCCGATTTCAACCAATTTTTAAATAGTATCGTATTAAAATGAAATCTTCACAAATCATTGTAAAGAGGATGCCTATAACTTTAATAAAGATTTTAGTCATCATTGCTCACTCCCTGTTTATCTATGACGTCACCTAAATGACCTAATTCCCGCAAATTTGCAAACAAATGAAGATATTCTCATTTTTGCTCTTCGACCTTTTACACCTTTATTGCCAATATGATTTTAACTATATTTCACCTTATTTTAAAGCTCTTTCTAAAACTTGGGGGGCAAAAAATGCATAAAACCGCACTTAGTCCTTTGCGGGAATTAGGTCATTTAGGTGACGTCATAGATAAACAGCGAATGAGCAATGATGACTAAAATCAATATTAAAGTTATAGGCACCCTCTTTACAATGATTTGTGAAGATTTTATTTTTATACGATATTATTTAAAAATTGGTTGAAATCAGGGGCAGATATTTGACCATACCGCACATAGTCCTTTGCTTTTATTTCTCGGCCAGGCTTTCCTCTGTCGTTGTTTACGATATAAAAATCCGACTAGAACAACAATACCGCGTATATATTGAACTTGAAATTTTATATATATCGTTAGTTTGATCAATACTTAAATTGAAAAGTGCTGCTAAAATCCCAAAACACCATTTTCCGTGCAAACATTATAAAACTTGGGAAGGTTTTACGAGAGCCGGATGAATAACTATTTAATTAAGAAGAACACAGAATTCTAGCAGCGGTTTTGATGAAACTGAGATGTTTTGCCTTCACTTGGTATGTTTATTATAGCATTGAATGATTTATTTTTGACGTCGTCGTGTCAATAACTGTCGTCAGGTGAGCAGACAGATTGAATAAAGCGCGTTAGCGCGCTATGATAATTTGTCTGCTCACCTGACGGCAGTTATTGACACGACGATGCAAAAATAAATCATTTAATGCCTATATTTACATTCCCTTACTAAAGAAATCCATTGTTTACTTAAATAAATCGATATAAAGTGCAGATCATGGAGGGAGTAAATTGGTAACAGCAAGAACAGCGGTTTTGTAAAACCGGTTAAACTGGTTTTCACATAGACTGTTGAGATGAGATCGACAAGCATGAAACTATAATCCATGAAAAACAACTCTTGAAATGTTGCTTTTAACAATAAAGTCAACTTTTTTGTTGAATAATTATAAAACATGGTGTTTTGACAACTTTCATAAAATACATGTTTTAACCGATAACATAGAAATCACTGTTTGAGAACTACTTATGTAAATTACTCGTAAATTCATACGCAGTGAATAGGTGTTGCATTTAGAGGCGTTTAAACACCACGGAATTTAATGGAAAAACACATTAGAATGTAAATATTTTATTTTGGAAACCGCGGGGTAGTGTAGTTCTATCACATTTTACGTAAGATATTTATAGTTGTCACGTGATAATGCACCAATGTGGCAATAATGTACAACCCGATTGCACTGACATCTATTTAAAAGGATAATACTAAGTTTTTGATATTATTCAAAATAGTTATATTATTTCACGATTTTCAATATAACAGTCAAAATAAGACGTTAAATTGCCCATATGCTTCCTTAACACCCCCCCCCCTCCCCGCGTCGTTTCTCGTGAATGTGTGAGCGAAGGGGGAACGACAGCTCTGGATAGAGAGTGGTGATGTGTATCAGGTAGCACTACAGTATTAGATTTTACTGTATATTCTCACCAAAATTGCACAACTTTACATACAGATTAAAAATTCAAAACAAACTTCTGGAAAAAATCCTCTTGACATCTTTTTAAACAACGCTTCATATACAATTTTCTAGCAAAATACACACGTGGATCCTGCAAGGCAATTTTTATGTATTTTTCTGTAGGCTAACAAATACCGGGGTATATATTATTTCTCCTACTTTCATCTGAAAACAGACTATAACTTACCTGTAATTAAATTCTTTTGTTCTCCTCCTGCACCCCATTCCTCTAAGGGTATTATCTTACCTTTCCAGCTCTATTGTTCAGTACCCCCTGCATGGTCGCTATTACTACTCACAAAAAATCATACAACACATATTCCCATCTTCTATACTTTTGACAAGGCTATGATATGTTTCTAATAGTTGAAATACCGTGGAATGGCCAGGCAAAAAACCTGCTTGATATTTAAAGAATAAATTATTTTCATGGAAAAAATTGTAAACTTGTTTAAAAATTATTCTTTCCATACTTTTGCTGACACAGCTTTGCAGGGACACCGGTCTGTAGTTACTTGCAACAGATGAATCATCTTTTTTAAAGAGCGGCAATGCATGGGCTATTTTCCAAACATTTGGAAATGAATTTTCTAAAAGTGATTTGTTAAAAAGCATACATAAAGGTTTTGAAATGGAAATTTTTGTATATTTCAACATTCTGTGGCTTATATTATCAGGGCCAATAGCCTTATTAACAACAAACATTGATATAATGTCAAAAACTTCTTGAACTTTTATGTGAAAGTCTGAAATATTCTATTACACATATAGTATAAACTGGGTAATGTACGATTCGCAGATTCAATATTTGAAATAGATGAAAAATATTTATTCAAAGTTTCTATTTCATCAATATCAGAGAAAGCTAATTAAGATCGTCTTTTTTCAAGAAATTGCAATGGGGGTACTAGTATTTCAGTCGTTTCTTTAACATGGAATAAATCTTTCATCAATTTCCAATATATTTTACCATTCTTACTACTGTCGTGCAATGCAGATTCGATATTATCGTAATAATTAGCTATAGCATATTTCTTCATATTGTTTACTTTATTGCGAACGTGTCGAAATTTTGTCCAGTCGGCATCATTATTGGTTCTTAAAGCTTTTTTTGCGTAAGCAATCCCTAATCCTCCTAGTTTGACGAAGCACCGAGTCGTACCACGGTTTATCATGAGATTGTATAGTTATAGTTTTTTCAGGTACATATTCACGAATATATGACATAAATGCTGAAGTAAATTGTGCAACTGCCGCATCAATATTTGAAGCGCTATTAAATATAATATCCCAATCGCAGTTGTAGATAAGAGAATTTAATTTTTCAAAATCTGCGTCTTTATATACCCAAATATTACGCTCGTATGATGCACAGTAAAGTTTAATATCGATGGAAAGGGAAATGTAAATAGCCTCGTGGTCGCTAACGGACGAGTCTATGTTAAGTACGCCGAACTCGTGTACCTTTACAGTCGGTGTTGACAAAACTAGGTCAATGGGTGTGCTCGAAGTGTTTGTAACACGGGTGCATGGGTTCATTGATATTGTTAACAAGGTTTGTAAATTTTGATTTTACTTGGTGGTATAAATAGGTTGTTAATTTTGTTTTTACACCAACCGAGAATAAAATTCAAAGTTTACAGCATGACGGGGGATGCTATGCAATCAAATAATTATAATTTTTTCATTTGATCATACTATAACCACGTAGAAGAATATTTTCCCTACATAAAACCAGAAAAAAGTCAAAACTACTAGAAGATACGTATAACGAAATAAAATTGAACTTTCCGCAAGGTATCACTGTTTTCTGATTTATTTTTTATTTTTCAAATTCAAAACTTTAAATTGGAAAGAACAAAATAAATGATTTAGTTTTCGGACCCGACATCTGTATAAGGGCGTATATTTCCTACTTTAACTGCTTGTACAAATTAATTGTAATCATTGTGATTAAACATCTTGTTATTTTCCGTTTAGAGGATTGATAAGAGTAAATAATTACATGAAAAACTAGAGGTACTGTGAGCAAGCTCACAATTGATACCCCCCCCCCCGCTAAGATAAAAATCATAATGTGTGTATTTTTCCAATTATAGAAAATATTGGATGAATCTATTTCACCGTCCATTTTCTATGAATAACAACTGCTCTATTATTTTTAAAACTGTTGGTCATACAAATGTAAGCAATATTTGTGGGAAGTACGAACATTCAATGCTTATCCATAAGAAAGATAATGACCGGACACGAATTTTTCACTTTTTCTGCCAGTGACCTTGACCTTGCCCAAATGACCTTAGGTCAAGGTCATGACACACCCTGTGGTCATAAGCAATATTTGTGTGAAGTTAGAACATTCAATGCTTCTCCATAAGAAAGATAATGACCGGACACAAATGTTGCACCATTTTCCCCAACAACCTTGACCTTGCCCAAATGACCTTTGATTAAGGTCATGACACACCCTTAGGTCATAAGCAATCTTTGTGTGAATTAAGAACTTCCAATGTTTCTTCATAAGAAAGATATGGACCGGACACGATTTTTTGTATTTTTTCTGCCAGTGACCTTGACCTTGCCCAAATAACCTTGGATCAAGGTCATGACACACCAGTCGGTCATAAGCAATCTTTGTGTGAAGTAAGAACTTCCAATAACTCTCCATTGGAAAGATATGGACCGGACACGAATTTTGTATTTTTTCTGCCAGTGACCTTGACCTTGCCCAAATGACCTTTGGTCAAGGTCATGACACACCATTAGGTCATAAGCAATCTTTGTGTGAAATAAGAACTTCCAATGTTTCTCCATAAGAAAGGAATTGGGTTAAAATCGCTTGACGTCGACATGGTCATTGTAGAACACAAATTTTGTTCATAACGTTATATTACTATTGAAATATGTTGGCAATTCTTATTCATTAAATATAAATCATGCATAAATATGTCTTTGTCAGACATTAAATAGCAATACGTGTGATTAAATCGTGTATTTTTCAGTGTTGTGGTGTTTTACGTAATGGGTTATAGATTTGCTAGAAGAGCGCGTTTCTTATCTACAAAAATAGCCCCTTAGATAGACTCTAAAAAGTATGCAAGAAGACATTTATGCTCTTTATATGAAATTCCTTAGAGCGTTACCCTAATCACGTTTAAAGTTTTAAAAATCTTTACCCTAGTCACAGAATTGCTTTACCCTAATCATAGTCGAAAATTTTCCTTCCTCTTTCGCTATTGTAAAGAAAAGATTCTGCAAAAGTTTTACAATTGTTACGTTTAAGTTCAAATTCAGTTTAGCAATATATTTAGCAATACATACCGCAAAACCCGACCAAAGACGACCGACAGGTAAACTTTTCACTAGTATTTTAGCCAATCGTCTGGAAGCATACGCCACTGAGACAAATCTTATCTTTGAAAACTAAGTTGGGTTTAGAAAAAACTATTCAACTTTAGATCATATTTTGACAATACAATTCTCTGTGACAGTTTCATGAAAAGAAAAAAGAAATTATTTTACCTTGCCCCTTTTTTATTTTCCTTGTACATCAACGACCTAGAAGACTTTCTATTGGAAAATAACATTATTGGTCTGCAAAGCATAAGTAATGAAATCGAAAACGAGTAATCATTACATTTGAAACTTCTTATTTTATTTTACGCTGACGATACCGTCATAATGGCGGAATCTACTGAAGACTTACAAAATGCCCTCAACGAATTTTATTCATATTGTACTCGGTGGAAACTCAATGTTAACAAAACAAAGCTAATGGTTTTCTCCAAAGGTGCAACATCGAAAAAATTTTTTTATTATAAAGAAGTTATTGAAAATGTTAAAGAATTCAAATACCTGGGTATCGTTCTGTCAAGAACTGGTTTATTTACTAAAGCAAAAAAGCATTTGTGTGAACAGGCTCAAAAGGCCATGTATGGTGTTATAAGAAAAATTAAAAATTTTAATTTACCAGTAAATTGTCAATTTGATTTGTTTGATAAGGTTGTTTTACCAAGTTTATTGTACGGCTGCGAAATTTGGGGCTTTGAAAATCTAGATATTATTGAACGTGTACATCTGAAATTTTTGAAAACAGTACTTAATTTAAGAAGCACAACACCAAATTTTATGATATATGGAGAAATAGGGCGCTACCCGTTGTATATTAATGTTTATACAAGAATAATTACATATTGGGGGGAAATGCTAATAAGCCCCGAGAACAAAATTGTATATACAGTGTACAGATATTTATTTTTACAACATTTTAATAGCGATTGTAAAATCCCATGGATAGATTGTATTCAAAGAATTTTGAACATGTGTGGGCTACAATATGTCTGGCAGAACCATAATTTTGTCAATATAGAATGGTTATCTGCTACTGTAAACCAAAGACTAAAAGACCAATTTATGCAAATATGGTCCAATGATAAAAATTGTTCTTCCAGAGGTCATGTGTATAAAATTTTAAAACCATATTTAGGCTTTGAGAAGTATCTTGATATTTTACCTGTAAAACCAAGAAAGAAATTCATTAAATTCCGCACATCAAACCATCGTTTCCCTGTAGAGAAAGGCAGATGGTATAACATTCCTTCAGGTTGAATGAGAGGCTATGTCTTTTGTGTAATAAAGGTCTCATTGGTGATGACTTTCATTATATTTTAGAATGTTCAGCCCTAGAAGAAATAAGGAAAAAAATACCTAAACACAAAATATTGAAAAAGACCAATTTTTTTTAAGTTCCCTGAACTCGTGACTAATTGCAATTGTAAATCGCTAAGAAAATTGTTTGTATTTATTTCAAATATTTTTGATGCTGTCTGCTCCTCTTAGTTGTTCTCCTATTTTGATCCTTTATAACATAATCTTACATAAGTAGTGATTCTGTAGTCTGTCCTTTTTTATTCATATTTTTTTCCCTGTATGAAAATGTACCTGTTTGTATGTACCTCTGACGATTTGTATTTATGTGTATTATATATGTTTCTCTTGTACCAAATTATTTGGTTTGAGCGAATAAACTGAACTTGTTACGTTTATACATTTCAAATCGTGTAAATTAGTGTATTTTTTTCGTCATACCATCCCAACAAATGCGTAAATTTAGTGTAAAATAATCGAAGCGTGCTTTCCTATCGCCATCTTGGACTATGGGGTTCTCTCCACACTGCGATCACAGACGCCCGACGTCAAAAATACTCTTTTTCATACAAGGGTTGTCCTAAAATAATGTAGACAGGACACATAATTTATAATTTGTTCACTGCAATTTCATTAGACTTCTATGTTTTCTCAAATGACCCTTTGGCAAACAATACTGAAAAATTCAAATCTGTACTTTATTTATTTCTCGAGAAAATAAATAATTATCAACAAGAAGTTTTGTCAGGCGGCGCAATGTGCGACGTCGAAATTTTCCAGTTTTACGTTGTTGCTATACCCTCCAAATCGTTTTACGATAACATTTACGTTTTATTTCCGAAAATGTCTTAGAAAAAATATCATCTTTGAACATGTACCCTGAGTGCATATTCAACATATATTTCTAGTTTTGTTTTTTGTTTTAAATATTTTCTAAGTACAAACGATCTGTCGGCTCCAAACTTGCCCTATACGAGGGTCAATCAAAAAATACGAAGACAATGTGGCTCTCTATCATATATTTTTTATGAAAGTCATTCTTGACAGATTAATCTGTGCACCAACACTTATGTTATTGATATGCGAAGTTTTAGTCCATTTGATGAAAGGGTATTTTTCTTACCCCTTTTTAAAAACAAGATGTTTTGTCACCACGGCGCACGGTAACGTTCAAAACATGACGTCAAGATTAAACACGCACAGTTTATAGATTTACCCCATCTTTATGATGCTTAGTCTCTTGAGCCTTTCTCCTTTCAATTTAAATGGTACTGAACCACTTAACATCTTATTTGCACACATTTGTTCGAGAATCATAAGTTAGTTCTTCAAAGTTTTCATTTGCTAACCGTGTATCTCTTAGTTTACAGTAAGGATAACCCGAACGTCGGTTGACGTTACTTCTTTTTTGAATAAATATTTACAGATATTCTACTCTCTTTCGGACTGTTTTATATTCAAAATACAATGACCACCACCCCAACAAAATTTATTACAGTTAAACACAAACTTGCAAATAATTGTTGACTTATTTTTTGCACCATTGAGCATTTTCACAGCTTGTATCGGCTTTTTCCTGAGTTATATCCATTTTGTTTGTACTTCTCGTTGCGCCGTGACGTCCGGCGACGTCGATGTTTTTAGTCAATTCTAAAACGGACTATTTGTCTTTAGTTACTAATATCTGTTCGACAAAACAATATATCCCGTCATTATTTGGTAAATAGAATACCATGAATATACTCAATATGAAGTTTCAATTTTATTTGGTTTTAAGCCCAATTAATAGAGATATTACTTTCAACATTATATGGTTTATTGTTGACATAACACAAATTTTGACCGTGCGCCGTGACCTCATATTTGCAGGATTAGATTCTAGATAATTCTTAGAAATAAAGAAATTTATCAACTTTTTTTCTTGCAAATTGTTTGAAACTATTGCTATATTATGTCTACCAAATTTAGTAATGATATGACGTTAAGTAACATAGCTATGACAAAAGTCTTCGTATTTTTTGATTGACCCTCGTATTACCTGTTGTCTAACGTCCGTCTTACCGAAATTTTGACGTCCATTGATATCGTTCGGGGTTTCTTTTCTTTACTAATTGTCATCATAATTGTTCAAATATTTTCAATGTTCTTTAACTACTTATTCACAAAACGCATTTCTAATCGATTTTGTTAATTTCATTTACTTACAAAGCCGCTTAGGATTTATTTCATGGTTTTTACAAAATTGTACCAGTTACTGCTGCGCCGCCTTAAACGCTGACATCGTCATTTCATTACGAGTTAACTTTCCAATTTGTCACAAAACGCGCTATATAATATTTAAAAGTTTTGTTTTTATCATAATAATAGCCCAAACATTTTCTAAGTAAATAATAGAATTATTATCAAATATCAATGTATGTTTTATTTGGATTTTTTCATTCAAAAAGTACTTTTCCTCGCAATTTTCATTTCATTATGTTGATTTTAACTTTTTGTTTTTGACTTTGCGCCTTATGTCGAATTTCTGATCTAACATGCTTTCATTTCACTTATTTAATCTCAAACAATATTTGATTTTAAAACATTATTTGAATGCAATTTTTTTTAACCCTTTGTGGCACAAATTTCATCTTCCTTTGTCTTCTATTAACTGAATAACGCCACTTCTCTACGCTATTTTGGGACAACCCTCGTATAACAAGATTATTTCTTCAATTATAATGATAGGAAATGATATTGCCATAAAAAGAAATATTTTTTACGTCAAAAGCCCGTGACTGTGACATATTTTTAGGACTGTATGTCACATTGTAGTGATTTTTCTAACGTAATCTGTGGATAAAGCATCATCTACTACTGACTTGTATATCAAATACAGCAGAAACAATTATTTATATATACATTTATACAGAGTACTAGCATTATTTTTTTTTTCAAAATATATTCTATTCCAAAATTGCTATATTAAATGAATGTCTTTCAAATCATCAATACACATGCACATGCAAGAATATCTTTAGAGAATCCAATAGTTTTTAAGCTGATTTGAGAAACTGTTCCCCAAAAGTGTGTTGGACTGTCAACTGGAGCACAGTTATTGTTCCTCACTTTTGAATATATTATATGGTAAGTATGTAATAAATACATTAAAGCAGTTAATGATATACAACCAATCTATTTTCCTTTGTTTATATTTCTACCCCTTTTCTACCATCTACTTCCACTAGTTACTTCAAGCAAAACTAGCTGTAGAACTGTGGCTCTTCAAAAAAATTCAGGATGACAAAAAAACTAAAAAGCTACACTACCTATAGTTTTTTCATATTTAAAATAATTAATTTTGTAGTTCATTTTGCAAAAAATAATTGACATAAATAATGTTATTAGACATTTATTTCAAGCCAAATTTGAGTATAGCGCAACAGTTCTGCAGCTTTTTGAGACAAATATATAGTACATGTATCACAATTTCTTTGCAATGTCAGATTTAGTGGTCCATTAAGGTGGTGCATACACTTTGTCTGGTTGAAAAAAGGCATGAAGTGAAAAATGAATGGCTCGGAAAAAGAATGAAGGTCTCTCTCCATCCTCTGAAAAATTAAAGAAATGGTTCATTTGTGTACAAGCATAATTATAAAAATGTACATTGGCTCTGGTTTGTTTTCACTGAAGCTCATTTGTAACAAACTTTTGTGGCAATACATGTAGAACTATAGCTTAATGAAAAAATCTGGGTTGACAAGCCATAGAGCAACAGTTCTGTACATACAAAAACAATGCAATTTGGGGCAAACAAAAGTTATGGGAGTTTTGGACTACCTGTAATTAATCTAATTTCCATATATATTTTATTGAAATATAACCCATGTTAAATTATTCCTTATACATTTTACAACTGAATTTATCTCATCATGTGCCTGAGACTTATCATCAACCTTTGAAAGTGAAGCGTGTTAAATTCAACATATTTTACTATAAGCAAATTAAATCACGCTATGTCACTTTCAGGGCAGGGGGTGGGGGAGTTCTCATCTTGAGAATTTCAGTGGCAAAGAAGAGAATCTCAGTGGCAAGCAAAATAACATAAGTAGTAAAATGTCAATGAAAAAATTCTGTTATCAAATATTCCTACAAAGTTTAAGAAAATTAGGCTAGTAACTGTAAACCCAAAGCTGGGACACATTTTGTGCACTGTTAATTTCAAAATCTTTGTACATGAGAAACAGTAGCTATATGGCCTGTCAACCTGGATCTACGTGGGATGGTGCATTAAAATCATCCCCACAACTTGGTATCTGTTCTATACTATAAAAGCTAGTAGTAAATCTGATTATGAAAATGTGCCAGTATTTTAAATAAGTACTTGCACATGAAATACACTTTCGCGAGCCAAGGGTTTTCAGTCCACTTTGCTCCCCATAAACCCTTGGCGGATTTCATTAGAAAAACTCGGTGACAAACTCCGTTTTATGATTGGCTGCAGCTGCGAGTAGCTGATCCAATCGCAGTGCTTGTAAAATTATGGTCTAACCAGATCGCTTAAAAAACGTATATATTTTACTGGGATTGAACTTGTCAAGGCTCGCGTGATAGAATGGGAAGTAAATATGGCGAATGTAGAAGTTGCCTATCCCGTTAGTATATATACGTTCCTGCTTATGGTTATTGCTTTTAAAGGTTCAATAAGCTATGTTTTATTTACCGGGTAATTTCTTTTGTCCACAATATTCACGACAACGATACCTGGTTTTATGGCATGACAGCTTTTATATAAATCGGCGACTTTTTCACTCCCGGTACAGGTCCTGAGTAAAACATCCAGTGCTTTCCCTATGTTATAACTTAATTCGTATTTAATCACTGTTAATAGCATCGTTAATTAGGTAGTCAACATGTTTTTAAGTTGTATTAATGCCATGATGTGCATATAACCCGTTGTTTGTATATATATGCAAGGGGTGCAACTCGAGTTGCTCGCTAGAAAGTGCCACCACATCACCGAGTTTTCGTAATGAAATCCGCCAAGGGTTTATGGGGAGCAAAGTGGACCGAAAACCCTTGGCTAGCGAAGATGCATGAAATATGGTAGGAAAAAACTTGAATAAAAAATATAACAATAATCACCTGTACACGTTTTTGGTCCCTCTGGACTTTGGTTTACAGCTGAGTCAGGCTTATCCTGCAGTGTGACCGAGTTATCAATCTGATTGCTTGGATAAAGGCTCTCTGGTGCCTCACCAGGCAAAAATGAGGCCACATTGAGGGACCCTAATTCAGGACTCATTAATCCAATGCCTGAATCAGAAGTGCTCTGTGAAAGACTAGGAGTAAAGGAATGATTCTGGGGACTGGTTACAGATTGCTGGACTGTTGCTGCTGTTGTAGAGGTCATGGGCTGAGGAGCATCCGTTTCCACGGTTGACTGCAAACGCAGTGTTCTACAGGAAAGGAAAACATAGAGTACACAACATATACGTGAAGTACATTCAAAATTTCATTATTTTACATTTGTACAACTACAGTGTATAAGAGAGGTGACTAAGGTAATTTGGATTAGATTGTTATATTTTATAGATGTACATTGGTTATCAAAAACAGCTTTTAATTTTGAAGAAAATAAAATCATTTCAAAGCTCTAATTTGATATTAGTAAATCATGAGTTAAAGACTGAATATTTACAAATTTCACCATTACATGAAATTTTACAGTGCCATAGGTAAACCAACTATTGCAGATAGGAATTTTAAACATTAAAAAATAAATACAATAGACAGGGATCATAATTAAATTAATGCATGTATCAATATTTCAAAGGAAAATGCATTTTGAGAATATTGCATAAGCAATAAACATCCCCTCTCTCTTTCTTACTTTCTTACAGGAATGTTGTTTCCGGTGCTAAATAGAATTTGAAATTTGGACAAGTTGGAACAGATATTGAATGACTGAAAGACATAGAGACTACAGTTCAACCCCTGTGGATTCCTCATTAGAAGACTAGTAACCTAAACAAAATATCAATTTACTACAAGGGACTACCATATTGAATGTGAAAAACAATATAGCAATAGGCCATCCGGTTATAACACCCTAATAAGTGAGTCAGGTGTGTTGACTGTGTTTTGATTGGGTAATATGGCAGACCTGCATGAAGGACCATTGCTTTTGGGATTGACTCTTGGTTCCTTGGACACTGCTGGAGCATATTGGGGTTCTGGGGTTAGTTGCGGGTTTTTGGCCACAATATTTCTTGGAATTCTCTCCTGTCCAAAATGCGAATCTATGGCTATCTTAAGATTTTTCCATTTTTTGTCTATGTCCGATTCCTCCATAATCTCTATTGGTGTTAATGTTTTTAACGCAGATGGGATTTCATTTTTTTCTAAATGAATAAGTACTGGAATCAAACGGTTTGATGTGGTGCATTTTGGTCGGTAGATGTGTCAATGAGGTTCTTGATTGCTGCTTCTTGGGAAAAACACTTCCAAGAGTTTCTTAAAAATCCTTTATCCAAAATCAGTAGTATAACTTGTGAAGATTCGATAACTCTCTCCAGTTCGTAAAACACACTTCTCCCAGGAATACTATCTCTATCAAGATGGTGAATACTATATTCGCATGAATTCAATTTGCGATCGACAAAATCAACATAGCGGAACAACAATGAGCTGTCCTCCCTTGTGCCCCCATCCGAAAAACTAGAATCTTCGTGGTTGTAAATCAGTAAACAGTCATATAAGTCTCTTCGAGCCATAATCGCTGTTGTGAACAAAAACAAAAAGTTACATTTATAAACCTATGAGTCTATATAACACTGTATAACCACAGGAGTCGGCGATTTTATCAAGTTGTTGTAAATAAATGAGAAACACGCATAATCATACCAGTGAGCTTTTTTCTCATTTATTACAACAAATTGATAAAATCGCCGACTCCTGTGGTATAACCGCCATTTTGATCACATATATACATGATACAGTCGTTTGATCAGTAAGGTTCCAAATAGTTCAGAAGTTAAATAGCAAATAATTAATGAAATAATAAAAGGAGAAAAAAATCAGTACCTTTAATATAAACACGTATTAATGCTTGTTTGAATCCAGCAGTAAATTCATTTTGCGGTATTTGATATCGGTCTTGATCTTAGATTATAGTTGTCCTACTTTCGCTTTGTAAAAAAAATCAAGCACGCTAAAAAACAAAAAATCAGATCCTTTTATCCGCTCACTTAGATCGCTATCTAAGTGAGCGGATCAAAGGATCCGATTTTAATCAGATTGGTTTGTGAACAAGGTGAGTTTTTGAGATTTTAAAAGTAACTTTTTACTTACGACCACATTTATTTACAGATACAAAATAATTTATTAGCTACTGAATGATTTAACATTTATTTTTTAATTGAATGAGTTGATATATAATTTACACTGTGCTGTTACCCATTGCTGTTGTCTTCTTGAAGTCGCTTGAACAAGTGACAAAAGGAGGCCCATGTATTTACAGGGTCTATTCTTTAAAGGGGCATGGTCACGATTTAAGTCAAATTCCGTTTTTCTGTTTTTATTATTTACAATGCTTTAGAAATGCATTTCTAATGATCTAATGAAATTTGAGAGTCAGTTGTTAAGTTATAAGCAATATAGAGAGCTCAGAATTCTTTGTCATGTAAACAAGGCTCGTGCCCTGTTTTTGTTTACATAGGTTCAATATACCAGTAAAAAATCTTTTTCAAGCTGATTTGTCTATCTTTTTATTCATTTTTAGCATAAATAAACAGTTTCTAACGTTAAACATATTTATTTTAGGTCAAAAATTGGAATTTTCACTTCAGCATTCAAAATATGTAAACAAAAGCTTTGTTTACATAGCAAAGAATTGTAAGCTCTGTAATGTACTCGCCTAAAACTCAACAAATGACACTCAAATTTTGGTTTCCTATTAAAAATGCATTACTGAAGCATTGTAAACATTAAAATCGGAAAAATAATTTTTGCCCAAAATCGTGACCATGCTCCTTAAACTTCCTCATAATTAATACCTCGATCACGTCTTCCGTGTGTACGGGGATCGAATACACTGTCTTACAGCACCTATATAGCTGGTACCCCTTCCATGTATACTAGGAATACACTGCTGTCATCGTGTTTTTAAAAAAATAGCAATTAAACAAGGTACACATTGAAGAGCACTATAGTATCTTTGATGATGAGTATACATACAGTAATTGTTTTAAAATGTTTATTATAAATATGATGCAGATAATATAAGGAATAAATTATATAATGTGCTTTAAAATTTACAGTAATTCTTTATTATTAATTATTAATATTAAACATATATATCTTTTGTAGTTTGTTGTTTAATTTTAACTGTTTTTCATTCACGAATAGAAATTAGTTTTTGTTTGTTTGGGGTTTTTTTTTATATCACATTGTGTTTTGTTTTGGGGGGTTTTCCTATTTTTTCCTATCTTTAACAACTGTTTAATAATGTTTTAAAAAATATCAAGGTGTCGAATTAACCAGATTCACAATGTCAAGATTTAGTAAATGATTCCAGACTGCTGGGGTTATCATCACTCAGTCAATGAGGTCAACTGCTTATTAACGGAGGAGAAGAAGAAGACTGTCTTAGGTTCTAGAACCATTATGACGTCATGAATAATTGATTTGAAGAATCTTTTTCCCGTACTTTACGGTGTAAAGGAATTATGTAGAACATTAAACAATTTCATGACATTCTATGTTAAATCATGGGAAAAGTAATCCCGATACCTATATATTCAATTTGACATCATTTTAAAGAGGAGGTCAGGAGCTTGTTTAATTCCGTTTTGGGGAAGACTGTAGGAATTCTAGATATATTTTATTAGTTAAAATGGACAAAACTTCGAAATTTGTTCCTCAATTCCTTTCATTGAAAATGACAGTATAAACATGATTTTTCATTGTGTTTACCAAAGTTTTAGCCCCGGCACAACCTATCAAACAAAGTTATTGTACATGTATATCAGGAGCTGCAGGCACCTTTCATTTACTAGATCTTGACCTTAAATTTTCACTTGTAGCAAGATTTCTTTTATTAAACGTATGTTTTAAAGTATGTATTCTAACACACCCAAAAGCATACAGGATATTAACGATAAAATAAAATCGCATGTGGATGCAGAATTTTATTGAGCCGTCATTTTACGAGTTCCGAATACCCAATTTGTTTCCCTCTGTTTTAGGGTTGAATGAAGGGGTGGATTAAAACAAATACTTCTTGAATTCATTAAATGTCTTTAACACGATTTTAGATCAAAAATTTTATTTTTTTTTATTTATAAAATGGTTTACTGGTGCATTTTAGATGATTGACCAAAATATTGAATGTTAAAGTCAAGTTACAAGCGAGACGCAGAGGTAAGAATTGATTGTAATATGTAAACAAAGCCCGAGTCTCATGGTTTTTGTTTGTTTGTTTTTTTTGTTTTGTTTTTTTTTTACAAAAAATGTGATTTGTTCTTAAACAAAATGACTTGTAAAAATAAATTTAAAGTAATTTAATATCTTCATAAATACTATTATCAACAAAAGAACGATACATTTGATTGAAACTTACACCAAAACAATACATATGTAAACAATGACTAAATTCGAGCTTTGTTTACAAAACAAAGAATTATGAACTCTGTTCCCTTGCTTATAACTAATTGATATTTGACTTTCAAATTTTGACATAGCATTATAAACTTCTATATTCATCATTATAAACATTGAAAATGGAAAATGAAAATTTGAAATACATCTACCAAGTAGTATTTCTTCTATTTCTTATGGAAACTTATAGTTAATTCATAGCTCTATAGAAACAGCCGGACTGAAATCTACACGCCCTGTTCATCGATTGGTCGAAATCTACAGCGGCTGAAACTAACAGGACTAAAATTCACAGCCCTGTTTATCGATTGGTCACGGACTGCACGAAATAATCAAGTTGATGTTAGAATCAGTCTCACAGGAGACGATTTGGCTGTTTCTTTTACCTAATGTACGTACTTATGAACGTTAACAGTAATTTAGTGAACTTTACTTACATTTCATAATCAATTTATTAATTAGTTGAAAGATGTTAATATAAACTCTCGCTTGTGTAGTACGACCTCTGGTGAGAGAATGTAACAACTTACATGTATCAGTTAAAATTCAATTATACCTTACGGACATCATCTCACATGTGTTGAAATACCAAAGGTACAAACAAGTACTCTGGTGCAGGCATTTTGTAGTTTATTTGCAAAATGCCTTAATTTATAAGTATAGATATCTTTTAACCATCAGAAGACCTATGATAATTGATTACTTTTAAAGGAAAATCTTTTTAATAAAGCTTCGCGAGCCGACTAAAAAAAATATGGTTGAACATATTACATGTAAGCATTGTGTAACCGTTCTGAGGGCGAAGCCAATATCAATGGGGCAAGATAAGATTATATATAATAATGTGTAAAGTGTTAATTCCCGCGCTTGCGCAGGGCATAATCTGGTTACTTTAAAATTGAGGGAAGGCATCATCTGATCAAACAAAACAAAAAAAAACTTCACGTGTTATCATTATTTAATGTGTCCAGCACAATATTTCATCTTTATTTATAAAATAATGATTCTTAAATTTGATAGACCTTATGTTACAATAAACATTTCACACATGACTTTGCAAACAAACAACTATCACAAGTATTCAAAATGGATACATCTACAGACAATACAACAACAAGTTTTAATTTGACTTCTAAATTATTACAATTATAACATATATCAAATCATAATGTGTCTTTAAAATTAATGTTGAAAAAAAAAGTTCAGTGACTACATTATATACTAGTACATGTAGTAGAGTGCTATAATATAAGTTATAATGGAAACCAATAGAAAGTTTGGATTTCAGAAACGTATATTTTTAAAAAACGTTATTAGACTTAAGGCCACTCCAATATCATTTCTTGTTTGTCGGACATCCACTGGAAAAGAGTGTGGGCGGGCGAGCAATAAAACAATAAAATCATTTTTAATGGTAGTCAAAATTTTTAGGCAGTACATTAATAAATTTGTGCGGACGGTTATATTTTTCCTACTTGTTTCTGATTTATAAATTTAAAATTTTCAAAATACAAAAAAATAGAGCGAAATAAAACAGAAAACAGCGCAGAATCTACTGATGCGGAAAATTATAATAATATTATTTGTACAGTTTTATTATAATATGAGCACTCGGGGTCCAACAAACAAGAAAATATATTGGTGTGGCCTAACATAATTTTTATGAAAGGTAACATTAAATTGGTTGACTTGAATATTAAATGGTTAATAGTATGCAATAAATACATTAAAGCTGTTAATCAAAAACTTGTACAAGTAAGTCATTTACTGGTACTATATCATTCTATCAACAAATTTTGCTACGGTACCTCTACTTTAAAACTAGCTGCTTAAAGCAAAAAATTCGAATTATTGATAGACATCAGCGCTACAATTTTTTTCTCGATCTCCCCAAAAGTTGACAATTTTTTATTTTTCACAAAATATATGCCATAATATTTCATCACTCTTAATTTTTTAATTCAGTGTGGAAAAATATTTGATTGAAAAATGATATTTGACATTTTAAGCTAAATTTGAGCACAGGGCAACAGTTTTGCAGCTACTCTGAGATGAATACAGTCATAGTCTTCCATTTCCTTTACATTGTCACATTTGATTTCAGTATACTATGGTGGGTAATACACTTTGTCTGGTTGTAAAATTGCATGAAGTGAAAAATGAAAGGCTCGGAACATGAATGAAGGTCCCTCTCTTTCCTCTGAAAATAAATGCAAAAAAAAATTATTTATGTACAGGTGTATACAAAAAAATTAACACTGCCTCAGTCTTTATGGCTGCATGATAATTTGGCATTAACTTTTGCACATCTTCCCAAGTCAAGGGTTTCTGATCTGCTTTGCTCTGCATAAAGTGTAGAGCTGAGCAGACAGAAACCCTTGACTTGGGAAAATGCTTTTACAAAGGTAACTGCAGAACTTTACCTAAATAAAAAAATTTTTTGTTGAGAAGCCAAAGACCTACAGGTTTTTTTTTTACCATACAAAAACTTGCTATTTATGGCATACAAAAGCGTTCATGGTGTAAAGTTATCCTTTAAATAAAATATTTCCCAGCTTTCACCTGTATTCGGCCTCTCTGGACTTTGGGTAACAGCTGTGTCGGGCCCATTCTGCTGTGAGACTGAGTTAGCAATCTGATTGCTTGCAGGGGAACTCTCTAGTGCTCTATCTACGTTCAAAATAGACATCACATTAAGGGGCCCTAATTCAGGACTGCCCAGTTCAATGCCTGAATCAGGGGTGTTCTGTGAAAGACTAGGAGAAGAAGAATGGTTCTGGGGGCTGGCTACAGATTGCTGGACTGTTGCTGCTGTTGTAGGGGTCATGGACTGTATAGACTGTAGAGCATCGGGTTCCACATCAAAGGACAGCAAATGCATTGTTCTACAAGAATGGGGAAAAAAACAGTGCATACATGTGAAGTACATAAAAAAAATTATTATTTTTGTTTGTACAACCATAAACAAAGTGATTGAGGTAACAGGGTATTATGGAGAAAATTTGGTTTTTATTGTTTCTTGTGTTTCATAAATGAGGTTTCAACAAATGTCATATTCTAAATTTTGAAAAAAATAACCTTTGCTAAAAAACATCCGCTTGACATCAGTAAATGATAAGTTAGAACCTGGATGTATTTGCAAATTCCACCAATACAAGAATATTTAAATTGCAATAGCTGACTAAATATATATTTATAAACATTCCAAAACCGAATGATCATAACTTAAATATGATGCACTTTAATCATTACATATATTTTAAAATTAACAAGCATTTTGAGAGTACTGCATACTGGTAAGTAATACATGTCGCCTATCTCTTTCTTTATTTTTTAAAGAAATGTTGTTTTGTAGAGCTAAATAGGATTTCAAATATAGAAAAGTTGGGACCGTTCTAGAATGATTCACCTATAGAGGACTATTAATAATCAAAACACCTGGTAACATTTTTCTAACAAGGAAAATTACTACTATGAGTATGATAAAGACAGCTAGAGAGCAATAGGTCATCTGAGTGACTCAGGTGACCGATTATAAAAAGAGGAATTTAAAATACAATGACATCATATTTTGGTCATTTTTTACAATTGCAATCAATCTGAGTCTAAGATAGATCTGTGAGAGTGTAGTTTATAATTTTGGGAAATTACTGATATTGATAAACCAAAAAGCCAACTTCCATAGCTTGCAGTTTTTCGCAGATACATGTATGTGATATGTTCTCAAAATTAAATGTGATATGTTGATCAAAACTGAATTGCAAGTTCGTTTTGAAATAAATCATTACCCAGGAGTCACAGTCGATGCCGTTTCTTTAGGTATCGTGATGTCCTCATCCCCAGTAAAAGAATGACTTATTGAAGAAGATCCATCTATACTGGTGTCTGAAAAGTCACAAAAACAAATCAAAGCTGGTTTCTGAAAGTTCAATATATTTTATAAACAAATCACAACAAGAGTCTATAAAGTCAATAGATAAAATTGCAGCAGGAATAAAGATAGGAAACTTTGTCCTAGCTATTTAATGATTTCAACTGAAAGTTTGTACAGTATTTTGAATTTTTGCTAGATGCTACCATTTTCCTCTGATTCTCACTTGCGAAGCACTGGAAAACATCACCTAAGATTCATTAGGAGTGATATTTGGACAGAAGCCTTAAAATATCAAGACTAGCTGAATTTCATTCAAAGTTAATAATAATAACTAGATATGATCTCGCTACGAGTAACGAGTAGGTCTTCCAGTCGATTTCTGTTTTAAAGGAAACCACAAATAATCGATACAATTTCAGAATTACCCCCCCCCCCACTTTCAGATAATGTATTAAAATCCTTTATTACATAATAAATGGGTGTGGCAATGAATTTTCCAGATAGATATCAACAACTTTGCTTCTATAATGTATAACAAAATCTTAATCGTTTTTAAGTTATTTGTAATAGACTTTACGAGTTACTTGGCCCCTAAATAAAGGGGCCAGCCGCTTTGTATTGATTTTGTTGGAAAGAACTTTTCATTCTCTACCACTTTTGTTATATATAACTTAACAAAATATCAACTGATAAAAAGATACCGACCAAAACGTACAAAAATTTATAAATTTTTATTCAAAATTTGTACCCAATTGTTGTGCCTAGCTGATCTTCAAAAAATGGCACCACTGGCATAAAATAAAAACAATTGGCACAACTACAAACTGTGGTCTAAGCTTCCTGAAGATTTCATTATTATATCTCTAATAGTCTCTGAGTTTATGCGTGCACAAAATTGGTCGAAATTTTTTTTTTTAAATCGGCAGAGGTGACGTCATTCATATCAACAGTACATGTAACATTATAAATTATGAAAGTTTTTTCAGGAAAAGACAACACATGGACCTCTTGAATTCTTTCACCAAATCTCATAACCCAAATACATACAAGGCAAGCACATTAGCAAAGATTTAATTTATCTTTTCATGATTCCATCAGCATATAATACACATGCATCACACAGCATGTAGTTACTTTATATAATCTATAGTATTTTTAAGACTTACGGTACCCCCTGAACACTAATATACACATCATACTTTAGATACTCCACAGTCTACTCAAGTCTTACCTCCCTGTACACTGCTGGTGTGGGTGACTGGTCGATTTGTCTCACTCAATCTAGTTCTGATAGATCTCGCTACTGGTTCGTAAGGCTGTTCACCAGATAAGGATCCATGTCCAGATAATGTGACAAGGTCCTCACTCTGTCTATGTGGTACTGCAGAGAAAATATTAATATCATTCTATTTCAGTTACATGTAAATGCACTTTAGTTTAGTTTTATTTACTTTTATAATATCCAACATTAAATTCTGAATTATGTTAATGCCACTAAATATGGTCAGTGATCGCTGGATAACATGGTTCATAATTATGACAAAAGCCTTATAATGGTTTTTTGAGCAATTTTTACATGCACAGATATTATTTAGAATTTTTGGAACATTCATTGCCAATTTAGTATATATTTTGGTATAAATTTAGCTGTAAAAATGTATGCTAAAATATTCGATAAAAGATTCTAATAGATGTGTACACCATTTACCACAGAACTTCTTAATTACTTTTAAAACAGACTTAATTAGAGCACTGACTTGAATTTTGGTTTTGATTAGATTGCTGCATTAATGGTACATGCTGAGCTGCACTGCTACCTGTGGAAGAAGCGTTGGTACTGGTCGATAATGAAGGACGTGAAAATAATAAACTACTTGATAAAGAGTTCATAGAGTCCATGGAATCCTCAGAAGATAATCTACCCTGATCACTCTGAGCATTATAGTTTCCTGAACTGTTGGGAGTAACTATGGCTGTCCGGGCAGACCTGCTAGAAGGGGCATTGCTGATGGGACTGGCTCCAGTGTCGCTGGGTACTGCTGGAGTGTTAGGGGATTCCGAGATTCCTTGGGAAAAATGCTGCCTAGTTACTGGTGGTATATCAGCACCAATGCTTCTTTGGGTTGATTCCTGCATAGGATGACCATCCAATGCATTCTTCAACTTTCTCCATTCTCTTTCATTTGTGTCCCAATCATTCATAAAACAAATGTGTTGTAATTGTCCTAACTCTTGTGGGATTTCATTTTCTGATATATTGATCAGAATGGGAATTAAACGATGTGATGCTACGCATTCGGGACGGGTGGATTCGTCAATTAGACTCTTAAATGCTGCCATTTGACAATAACGAATCCAGCAATTATTCAGAAATCCTCTTGTCAGAATCAGCAACACAAACTGAGAAGAATCCACAACTCTAAACAGTTCGGTAAACACATTCCTTCCGGGAATGCTGTCCCTGTCATAATAGTGGTTGTTCCTGTATCCCCAGGCTGTCAGTTGCTGGTCTGCACGTTCCACAATCCTTAGCGACAATTCGTTGTCATCCACTCTTGATAATCTTGACCGGGCATGGTTGTAGATCATTAAACAGTCATATTCTTTATTATTGACTCTCCCGGACATATTTTAAATCAGTAGAGAATACTTATCAACAGCAAATTTTGATGCACAACATTTCTCCAAAGTTAGGTAAGACAGGGTTAGTTGAAATCAAAACATAAAATGATAAATATCTAAATCCAAGGTTTGTTTGTTTCTTTCGCTTTGAGGATTTCAGGAAACAGAATGCCGATCCCGATTCTTTTTAATAACTTCATTGTAGGCTATTACTCGATATAAATATTTTTCATAAGACAGTCCTATATCAATGAACATAATTCACATGCAGTCCGGATTATATACAAACCTATCTACATGTATTTAGAAAGCAATAATATTATTTTATTTTAAGAATGTCGATATGGTGAGGTTTGGTGTTTTTGTTGTTGCGTAAAACCTACGCTGATCGAATAGCAAAATTCGAAGCATAGCATATTAAAACAAGTGAAAAGCTGTCAATGATTTTCTTTTATGTGAACAGTCTCCACAAGCCATTTATCAACCCTGAATTGATAAACACTACCTATCCAGAGAAATGGGGTACCCTATACATGCTATACGTTATATTCTGCCATAAAAATTACTAAGCTCAACTAGTAGCATTTTTTCATTAATTATCAAAAAACAACCAAGTAATATGCACATATCTGATAAATGTACAATTGATCCGCAAAACATCAACTTCCTATCAGAATCTTGAAAACTATAGGAGCTGTCCGTACAATGGGGGTACCCTATATTCAATATTCAGCGTTCAACATATTTTTTCAAAATGCAAGTAACATGCACATCTCTAATATATGTACAATTGACCTGCAAAATATCAACTTCCTAAATCTTAAAAACTGTAGGAGGAATTATCCGTACAATAGGGGTACCCTTTTGGACCCCCCCCCCCAGCCATTTTTACCATTTTAATATACTAGTAAACGGATTTTTCCTTTGGAAAACTCGATTGAAAAAAAAAACAACAACACTACAATAGGAATTTTCATCAAATTGCACATGAGATTAGAATTATTAATTATTCTTCCTTATATGTAAAAATTACTAAATTCTACCATCCGGTTTTAATGGTAGACATCTCAAGCTATCAAAATGCACCAAATTTAGCTATACATGTAAACTTGGGGCATTACAAAAAACATGCGCAATGGAAATTTAACCAACTCGACCACCTTAAAACTGATTTAATCCAATTTACAATGCAATGATAACAATCATTTTAATTTTTTATGGCACCAAGACTCGGCGACCAAATGCACTGCATCATGAATGCTTGAATTGAGATTCGCCGTGCAACGAACTATTATTTAAATCTCGAGAAAACAGAATTAAATTAGTCCTATTTTATCAAATTTCAGTATATCTGTTGTTGAACAACTACAGAAATATTTGGTTTTTCATTTCTTTCGGAGGTTGTTTATAATTAAACCCACGTTGTAATTCTCAGAAGCTCTTGAAAGAAAACCAATTTTTTCATCTGATAAAATATTTCAGCATGCACTCGAAACAAACAAACATCATGATTACACCTATGAAGAGTTCAATATCTGCATGTGTTTGCTTCTGTCTCTTGGCAAATTCCCAAAATCTTGGCAACATCTAGTTTCAGCATAGCTTTGTATTTGGTAGAGGGTATGAGGGACATGTGCTATAGCATACACACTATTTATTTTGACGGTTCCTTTATTCTCTTAACAGAACATTCATAACCTTCATTTTCCATTTTTAAAAAGAATGGGATGTAAATTAGAGATACTCCATGTATACATTGTTGCAAAATAGTGTTAAAATTCGTATATTTTTTTATAGTAAATGTAATAAATTGATGATTCAAACATAAACCGTCAATTCAAGAGTAAATATATGCAACACTTGATTCAACGTTTTCACAATGGTTTAATAAATCTGTACTCTGAAAAAAAAATCTGCTACATGTTTTAGCCCAGAAAGTGCATGAGGAAAACAATTTAACATAAGCATACATGCATTATAGCATGTTGTCATTTTCTATTTCTTTCTTTTTCTTCTTAACTCTCATAAAGTTCGGAATGATCAGTGAATAAAATTCTTTTCAAAAAAAATGTCTCTATACGTAAATATGCATCGGATTCGCGTGGTGCCAACATTTCACATTACCGATGTTTCTGGACACAAGAGTATTTTATAGTTATCCAGAAACTTCAATACGGAAAAAATCTATAGATGTCGTAATTTTTACCAAATTTTAATTTAAATAATATACACAACACAGAAAATACATTCTCCAAACATGGCACCGTTACGCAAAAGCACAAAGTTTCACAATTCAAAAAGTTTTCTTTTTCACAAATAAATAAATCAAATAGTATACTCCAGTAAAGTGTCAAACTTGTGACTCCGCCCCGATTTAACGTTGAGCTTGACTTTGGCACCAGCGGGGTATCCGGCACTGAAATCCACGTACGCCTCGTATATATCCGGCTCCACTTGATCCATCTTAATCCAGTCCTCGTGCACTTTGAGTTGCACATCCACCGCCTTGGGTACCAGCATCCTGAATTTGACCGATGGCTCCTTAATCCCTTTCATCAACATGAGGGGCTCGTACAGGAAACACCCCTCCTGCTTCCACAGGGGATACTGTTTGGGGAATGCTTCCACGTACCTGTCTACTTTCTGAATATTTAACAAATAATTGTAGACGTTTATCATGTTTGGTCCGGCCTCGGAATTGGGCAAGGCATAGATCTGAAACTTAAAGAAGCCCGTCCTTGGAACAGCTATAGTGAAGTGAAACTCGCTCCCTTGGACCTGTGTGAGAACAAACTGGTTACACTCCCCCTTTGGATCCACGCCCAAGAGTTTGGTGGTGAATCTGGTTTTCTCGGTGGTTCCTATCACGATTTCCACCTGGTTGGTGTCCGAGTGGATGACGGGTTCTGGATGGGACAAGGTCGTCAGTCCGTAGGAGTAAAACTTGGCCTGTGGGCCGAGATACCCCTCTGTCAGCCTGGGAAGCTCTACTTGTGCCATATTGTCCACTCAATGCAAATCCTGTTCACTCGTTTAATAAAAATAAAATACACACAATGTCGAGATGCGTGATTTTGTTATTCGCCCCAAGGATCAGGAGATTATACACGCTCCAATAGAAATACACCAGTCCTATTTTTAAAAAAAATAGAAACAGTGAATGTTTCGTTGTTCTTCCTTGCTTTGATATTAGTGTACGGTAATTATTCTCTCACTTGTATTATGCCAGATAGACGAGGAATATGATGCAGCATCTCCCCTATTGTGAGTGGCAGTGGGACAGACTTATCAGAAATCGCCGAACAGCATGTGTACGGAGAAAATGCACAGAGGTTCACGACGGGTGTGGAGATATCAACTTTCTCCCTCCGTTTCTTGTTCCCCGAAAAAATCCGGTCTTCGTTAAAAGAACAGCTGGTTTAAAAGAGTTAGGGAGGGACTCATCACTGCAACCCACTCACTTCTTCAAGGATGAATAATAAACAACATTCATAATAAAGTTATTCCCGAGATTAAGCCCTAGACGTTTCAGAGAGAGAGTTGTGTTTACTTTGGAATTTGCATTTATATATTTAGATGCGCAGGACCCAAATTCCAGCGATTTTTGTGAAACATTATCAATTAACACCGCTCATGTCCAGAATCATGATAATATAACCATAAATATAATTATGACATCGCCTCTGACATTGGCCCCAGATTGATTAAAATGACTTTATATTTTTCTACAAATTTTCTATCAATTTCACAGATTTAGAAGGGGTTGCCTTTCTTTGAATTAAAGCAACAATTATTATTGTCAAGCTACTTCATGTACATGCGTAATAAAATAAATTAAAGACAACTTCTATAATGAAATATGATTTCAAGATTCCAGCGCGTGCATCTCATTAAATCACTAACTACTAATTTTACTTAAAACACACTTGAATATCATAATTCCTATTCTAATCAATTTAAATGTTTTAATAATAATTTATTGGGCCAAACTTTTACTGGCACATGATTGTAAGCTTACGCATATATATATATATATATATATATATATATATATATATATATATATATATATATATATATATATATATATATATATATATATATATTGTATCGCTATTTTTATAGATGTTTTTCTGAGGGTTCGTTTATGCACCCATGGTTGAAATATGTTAGAGATATTCTTAAATCATGTGGTCTTTCCTATGTCTGGATTAATCAAAGTTTTCTAGTATCAACTGGCTAAAATCTATTGTTAAAGAGACGCTCATAAATCAGATTTTACAAGATTGGTTCAGGAATGTAGAAAATGCACCCAAATGTTTGAATTACAGAATCTTTAAGAAAAGCTTTGGACAGGAAACTTATCTTAAAAAACTTCCAAATGATTTTAGAATCATATTTACAAAATTTAGAACCTGTAATCATAAATTACCGATTGAAACTGAAGTTGGAATATATATAACATAAAAAGATGTCATAGAATTTTTTCATTATGTAATAAAAACACTTTGGGTGACGAATACCACAGTTATGGAATGCCAGGCATTTTCTTCACTCCACAACAAATTAATTGAAGAAAAATATTCCACAAATGTTAATGCTTATACATTTGGGAACCTTATGAATACCAATGACATTGATTCATTAAAAAAATTGTCCATATTAGGTCGTTTCATTTAACTCTGTACTCTTCCTAACTTGACCCTGCATTTGTACAATTGTAAATATTTTTGTTTTTTTGTTCCTCGTGTACCATTGATATGGTTTGAGAGAAATAAACATTCATTCAAAAATGTTGAAATTTTACAAGAGACAAATTGTTCAACCAACACCTCAGACTTATCGCACGGATGCCATGTAAATACATGTAAAAAGTCGGGTTAAAAAGCAACACAAATATAGATAAAACTGTTTATTCAGCAGAGTATTTCATATCTGAAACAAGCTTCATATTCATATCCCACATGTATCCTCCAAAAAAAGAATAAAGTGAATGTACAATGTACTGCAGGCAAAATTTATGTTATCTCTTTCATATAGATCATATATTGTGTCCAAAATCAAAATACGATCATTCAAAATAGCTATCTGCTAAGTATTAAAAAAAATCAATAGAAGAAACAAAAAATATTTAAAAATATGTTCATAATACAAAATGCCATTATTTCACAAAAGCATACTGGTAAAATTCTTCTTCCCATGGTACATGTAGTACCGGTACATGTACCCCAGTATCTCTCACAAGAGGCCATATTTTATTGTTAGTTAATGTTAATTAGACAAGTTTTAAAAAATGGAAGGCTCAAGTAAAATGAACTATCTAGCTTTGGAATGACAAGAGACAACATCAAATTTTGTTGATGTCCTAACAAATCTTTAACATTTAACTTTATATTCAGGTACAGTGAAGTTCACTGCTTTTACACCATCCTACTTTCACATGCCAATGCTTATTGTTTTACTGAATGTTTAATTAAAATTTCATTGGATTTACTGAATTTTGTCAGAAGCAAAATTTATCAAGAAATCTAATTTGTGTAAAAATCAGAAAAGAGCTGTGAAATGACAACAAATAAGCTCCTTCTTTTGCATCAATTTTAAATAGACTAGAAGATTGGAAGGGCAAGCAGTTGAAAAATTTGACAACTTGAGGATGAACATATCATGAACTTGTTACAAAGATTCAGACATATTTTTCCATATATATATTAGAAATATAGTCTTGATCTACCGCAAATAATTTTCATAAAAAACAGCACCAATGACAATCAACACTTTAAACAATGCAATTCAATTTCAACCAATAAAGGGAATAAAGATTTCACATAAAGAAGATACACACCTGACTTTAACAAAACCAGTATACACCTTGTGAAACCAGTAAATACAGCATAAGAAAGGATCAAAACATTGTTTGATGAAACATACAAAATCTAACTACCCGGTATTAGAATTGGATAGTCTGAAAAAACAAATACTCCATCAAAAGTTTTACTTAGCTTTAAGTAAAGAGATTCTATTGAACACAGAAATGGCACAGGTACAAAATTAAATCGTGAATGAGGTGGGGTGAGGGTGTGGGATGGGACATGGGACCCTACTTTTCCTGGGGTCTAAACATACCGGTAATATCTTACACTGTAATTCAAATTCAAAGATCTGATTGCACATCAACCAATACAATTATATTAAAACAGGGACTATTATTTCTTGACACATTTCAAATTCAACTACAACAAAACAAAACTGTGGTCCCAGCGTTATAGATTGGTCAGATAAATCTGACGGAATCTAAAAGCATATACATGTATTAACATGCTCAGTAGCAATAAAAATAAAGTGAAAGTAGTAGTACAATTGATACAAATATCTCTGAAGATTAACGTTTACAAAATTGAACACAGTAAGGTATGAAATGTTACAATACAACCTGTAATGAATGATGTGTGAAATTCAACAAATATTTAACAAGGCTTTTGACCAGTTAAAAAATTAACAGTAACAATGAATGGGAAAAAAAAAGAATACAAGATATACTATGTTGACTATCAAAATTAACATGCACAAACATGCGTTACTGCTCAACTACCCTAATAGAAAAAAATATATTTCACTACACTACTATTACAGATAAATCAATGAGTTGATTCAATTCATGCATAATCAATTTAGAAAAAAATAGCATGCCCCATTTTGTAAAATAGAAAAAATTTCAATTCTAAGCAAACATAAATTGTAATATTTGATTGGGTTTTATGGAAGTTTCAGAATGAAAGAATGATTTATGTTAAACTTTTTCATATATTTAATTTGTACCAGTATACAAAAATATCTTTAAAAAGGACTGAGAATTTGTGGAGTATGAACACCACCCAAAACAAATATCAGCTGTAAATTGACACCACCAGTAATAAATTTCACCGATCCTTGCATAATGAACACAATAAAAACAAGAATAAAACAGAGAAAATCTGACTAGTTCTTCCACTAGTTAACATCTGATAACAAAGCGTACAATCAAACAATGTACAACAATAACAAAGGTTGTTTGATCACTACAGAGTATTACAGTTGCAAAGTCTTTTGCTGAGATGCACTGTCTTCCTGAATGATACACAAAGCGATTTTCCTCACACACACACACTGAAGCACCTTGATCTCGCTCCATTTCTCTTCAACCTGAGGTCCATTGATACACATTTTTCCTTGGTTTCTACAATGAGACAAATGACAAACTCATAAGTTTGAAGAATTAATAAATCTTTACAACTGTTATTGAGTGAAAAAAACCAAAGAGCAAAAAAAAAAAAATCAAAGGCCTGAAGGGCCACAATGGCGTCGAGTTAAAGTTAATTTGAAGAGTAAAAACCTAAATAATTTTTTTAACAAGTGAAAAGCTGTCAATGTGACAGCTAACCGGGTTTTCTTTTTATATGCGAACTGTAACCATAATCCATGTCAACCCATATCCAGTGAAATAAAGTACCCCATATGCAATATTTTGCTAAAAAGACTTAGTTCAAAAGCTGGTATTTTTTTCATAAATAATCAGAAATAAAAAATCCTAGAAATATTCACACCTCTGATACATGTACAATTAATCTGTAAAAGAACAACTTTTTATCTATAAAACTGTAGGAATAGTTATCTGTACAATGAGGTTACTCTATATGCAATATTTTGCTAAAAATTGACTAACTTCAAAAGCTGGTATTTTTTTCACAAATTATCAGTTATCAAAATCCTAGCAATATGCACACCTCTGATATATGTATAATTGATTTGCAAAAGAACAACTTCTTATCTTGAAAACTGTAAGAGGAGCTATCCGTACAATGAGGGTACGCTATATGCAATACTTTGCCCAAAAATGACTAAATTTTTTGATTTTTTTTCATAAATTATCAGTAACCAAAATCCAAGCATTTTTTTTCATAAATTATCAGTGACCAAACTCCTAGCAATAAGCACACCTCTGATATATGTATAACTGATCTGCAAAAGAAAAATTCCTATCTTGAGAACTGTAGGAGGACTTATCCGTACAATGAGGGTACCCTATATGCAATATTTTGCCAAAAAATGACCAAGTTCAAAAGCTGGTATTTTTTTCATAAATTATCGAAAATCAAAATCCTAGCAGTATGCATACCTCTGATATACGTATAATTGATCTGCAAAAGAACAACTTCCTATTTTGAAAACTGTAGGAGGACTTATCCGTACAATGAGGGTACCCTATATGCAATATTTTGCCAAAAAATGACCAAGTTCAAAAGCTGGTATTTTTTTCATAAATAATCGAAAATCAAAATCCTAGCAGTATGCATACCTCTGATAGATGTATAATTGATCTGCAAAAGAACAACTTCCTATTTTGAAAACTGTAGGAGGACTTATCCGTACAATGAGGGTACCCTATATGCAATATTTTGCCCAAAAAAATGATTAAGTTCAAAAGCTGGTATTTTTTTTCATAAATTATCGAAAATAAAAAAAAAATTAAAAATAGAAAATGTCATTTATCACATAACTAATAAAATTACAACTCATTACAAATTTGCTCACCTAATTCTTAAAAAGTTTAAAATTTCAATTGAAAATTTAAGTTTATAGAAATATCTTAGGAGTTAAAAATTTTTTAGATTTTTTTTCTCTATTTTATATGAAAATAAATATTAAAATTATTATTGTTTTTTAATCTTATATATTGTATACTGCTGATAACCACTCTGTCTCTCATTATCAATTTCATCTAAAATTCACAAGGATCCAAATGACACGAGCCGAAAAGATCAGGGGTAGATAAAAGAAAGCACCCATTCACGTTGTTTACAAAGTGAAAGTAGTTCACTAGTTGGTTTAAAATAACTTTTGTTTGTAGATGTACTTATCGCTCGATTAGGAAGTTTTGTTTCTACAAGATCAAACATTTGTGCATTGTCAATTTTCGATATGGATACAAAATAATCTATTTTGCAGGCTAGTACATTTCATAACCAAATTGAGTATGTAAGCCCAGCTATCGCATGTGTCTCGGTGCTAGTGTATTCATCCGCTGAAACCGAGACATATTGTTTTCAATAAAATGTGAACATTTTTAAAGACGGCAACCATTTCGAATCTGCAAACTTGTTTTGTTGACGTACAGTTCTGCTCGAAATTGAAGTATGTCATCTATTTTTCTTCAAACACATACGAAAACTTTGCACTCATTTGAGTTGTTTGGCCCCTAAAAATGTAACTTCCGGACGTACGATCCCTAGATGGCTTTCGAGCTTCACTCGACGCCATAAAAATCACCACAAAAAAACCCTGGTATATTCCAATCAGAAGATGCCCAAAATGGAAATCAAGATGTCATCCATGACAGAGTCAAAGTTCTTGAATGACCTTCACTGAGGAAACATCATACAGATTGAGGACACAAATTTTGTGCACTATGAAAAATTTACAAGTTTGTAGAGACAATGATACAAGGGGGGAATGATTTTCCTGAATCATTTTCTTATTTCACTCAACAATAAACAATGTCAATATTGATGGGGACTTAATTTATAAGGATAAAACAATGACAATGAACTATCAAGACTGCACTGTATACAATTTCTACTTTACCTACCAGCCCAGCTTTTTCCTTTTGGCGGACGATGCTCTCTCTAAGGAGTCACTTCGTGTGGCCCTTCTAATCACATGACCATTTTTCCCACTTCCTTCTTCTTGGCTCTATAAAAATCAAATCATTACAGAATTTTTTTTAATTCAAACGATCTCCGATGAACAATTTTACACAGTTACTGCTGTGTTTTTATGACAATACCATGAATTAGCTATAATAGTACAGTAATTACTATACCGAAGACATTTTCCCTCAAAATATCAAAGTTCTACTGTTTAGACTTTCCTCTGTTCATCTGCATTTCCTCAGATTTAGTTAAAACACTTTTCTTTATAAAGTACATGTATATTTATCCCTCCACCGAAAGGTTAATGGTGACTCTGCAGTCAGAATAACTACTGAACACTTGCCTGTTCATCAAGCTCATCCTGGTAATACAGTACGTGGTTTAAGAGAGCTGCAAATTCTCTCCGTCTTTGAAGTCCACTCTGGCCATAGAGACCTGCAACACAATCATATATAATAAATACCCTTTAAAATTACTGTAAACAACTCTTGCAAAGAGCACAGACATATAAGCAACCTCTGCTGATGGATATAAAGTATACACAAAAAACCCACTTTTTTTGGAAATGAATAGAATTGCTCTTTGCTTGCATTAACTACCATACTAATAATCTTTGTGGATTAGTTCTTAACTGGCTATTCTACTCTAGTGTAAAAATTGGACACATATTGGGCTTTATATACAGTATCAAAATATCAGCATAAACTTAATTAAAACACAAGAAGTTAATCCACTGGCTATATCTTAGATCGACTTACCTGGAAATGCTAGGTTGGCCCCTTCTAGAAACCTTATCCTACTGGTGATGATCCCGGGCTCTCTCTGGATCTCCACTACATCCATGTAGTTGTTCACCGCATCAATGAACTTTAATGTCCTCCCTCGTAACTCTAATTTTGGAACATTTTCAGGGGACACAGTCGTTCGAGTATCATCTTCTTCCAAGAATTCATCGTCAGAAATCATTACAGGGGAGTTTAATGGGATAATACTGTCACTACCAATGATATCTTCTTCCATTGCTTCAGTTCTCTGATCGGTTGACAGCATTCTGTCATCTTCTCTTTCAATACCTTGTGTATTCTCTGTATGTGGTACATCATTTGTACACGTTTCTTGATCCATTGAATTTGTTGATCCATGTATTGCATTTATCTCACAATTTACACTTTCACACACAGCACTTTGTTCAACTGATGTTGCTCTTTGTTCAGATACTTCAAACTGCTGTTCATCTGACACAGATTGTTGGTCACATGGCACAACTTCTTTATCTCCTGACTCTGTCAGCACTTCTGCTACTGTAGCCAACATATGGAGAATCCTATATTCATCCTGAGAAGACTCCAAAGCTGCCACTTTATCACAAGCTCTTTTGAACCTTGAACTCTTGGATTCCTCTGACTGCGATGAAGAGGTGGTGTTTGGGCTAGATGGTTCACTAATATTTCCATAGTTTTTGATTGGCGAACACAACTTTTCAACATTGTTTTCATCTATCACTTCAGGTGATTGTTCCTTTGAGTATGAATGTTCCAAGGCTTCTGGTACTGGTACACTAAGAATTTTATCATTCGATGTATTGCTAATCACCTCCTCTTCTACTGGAGCATCGTCACTATGTGTTGGAGATGATACCTCCACAGCATCATCAGTAACAGGACTGATTGAAGCAGCCTCTTCTGCGTTTCTAGAGACCATTTCTGCCATACTGTCCATCTCTGAATGCTTAATCACATTCAGAATTTTCTGTGTTGTTTCAGGTTCTTTCAATTTTTCTCTAAACAAAGGTGCATGTAAAACATGCAAGTTCTTGGTGTCTTTTGACTTTTTCAGCAGATTTTCATTATGTTTCACTGTTGTACAGTAGCCATCACGATGAATCTGCACCATACCAAGGTCATACTCTTCAAAGCGTTTTGGAACCCTCTTTTTCCGCCCTTCCTTTTTTTTTTCAGGTGGTTTATCTTGTTGTGGTGCTGACCTCGGTTGTAATCGTTCAGGCTCTTTTACTGAATTTTTGTCCGAAAGTGCTTTTTTTTCTGTTTGTCTATCAGCAACATTCACCTCTAACTGAGACCTTGAACCACTGTCTCCACAAATACTAGCACTAAGTACTCCATCAAACAGATTTAACCCCCCTCTCTCAATCTCCTGCATTACACACTCCTCTGAAGGCAGGCCATCCCCCATCCCAATGGACTGTATAACAGAATCCACAGAAGTAGGGTACTCCACATCCATGTCATCATTCAGGTCGTCGGGCATCAACATGGCTTCCCTTGCAGCAATCTCCAGAATTGACTCCTCTGTCATTGCTGGAGGTTCATTCTGTGGCTCCATATCTGGATTCAAGTTTGTCGATATCCTATCCCTGTTGTTGAAACTTCTACCATAAGAGGTGCTGGCCAGATTGACATCTTCGAATACTTCTACGTGGTTTTTTCCAGGAATATTACAATCACTCAATTGTGTCTTAACAGGTCCTCCATAAATACCATTTTCAACTGTCTTTTTTACAGGTTTTTTTTCTGACAATTTGTATGTCCTGTAAGCTGGTTTCATTGTAAATCTCTCACTTGTTGCCAAGTCTCTCACTTTGATCTTCAACGGCTTTGTTGTTACTTTTTGGCCGGGACCAAGTGTTATTTGAGTTGTTGCTGAGGGCAAGGCACTGAAGGCAGATTTTGGAGGAGTTTTTTTCTGGATTTTTTTCCTGTTGGAAATAGTGACTGTGTCTGGGTTTAGAGTATAAACCAAATCCTTACCCTCCTCTCCTTCATCCACACACTCCAATTCTTTATCCCAAATCTCTTCAAAGTCTCCACACTTAAAGTGCTTCTGTAAGGGCATATGTGTTTTTTGCTGTCCAAGACAACACATACATCGGACAATGATCGTGTCGATCCACAGAGTGTTATGGACCTCGATGTTATTTTTCACAAAGTACTTGTCCACCAAGGAAGGCGCTGGACGAGGCCTGCATGCAAGGTTTTCCAATCTGCTTTGAAGAACTTGCAGAGTCAAGAGTTTATAAGCCACCAACTCCCTCAAAGAGATGTAACACTTTTCTTTGATCTTAAATGTGTTAAATTGGGTTCCTCCCACCATCAAACGCCCAATTTTGATTTTCTCAATTTTGAAAGATTCCGAGTTCAGTTGGGGAAGAATTCTGTTTGGTGAGCCTGTCTTCTTTCCGAGGGCATTCTCAATCACCTCTTTCTGCAGCAGTGCCATTTTCTGCTCTTTGTATGTAATTCCAACAGGACAATCAATAGCTTCGTATCGGTCCAGAATATCACTACACTTCATGGCTCCTCCACATTTGGAGCATCTCGTATGTTTTTCCAGGATCTTTCGATAGTATATACCAGTCGCTGCCTCCGTTAGCTTCTTGGTATTTGAACTCAGCTCAGAGTGTACATTTAACAAGTATCTGCACATTTTTCGTAAGCTTTCCATAGAAATAATTTGAAAAATTTCAACGTCTATACAGCCCCTCTGCTTCAAATATTCAAACTCTTCAATTGTCATTGTGCCTAAATCGCACTTGCCTTGTAATATATAACTTTCTACTTCTTCCTGAAATTTTGGCACCATGCGGATCATGATTTCTCTAACACTGATGTAGTATTTGTCATCTCTTAAAATGCCCACAAACTCGTCAGAACCGATGGCAAGCACCTGAACCTGAGGTAGGTAGTACATCTGATTCATATGCAACCAGATCTGCTCTACATGGATCTCTGTCCCCATGTCATATTTCTCACAGACACACACCTCTGGATAATTTGAAAAGTCGGGCTGGTATTTACTGACAGTTTTCTTCACTTCCGTCATCTGGTTTTTTGGCATGAGTTTCAGCGGATGACTTGAGCGACTTGGTAATTGACTCCTCGGAACACCAGTCATGGGGCCATTATTCTGTGCATATCCTGGATAGGTCTGTGCGCTGTTATGTGGCCTGGGAGTGTAAAACTGTGGAGGATACCGTGGAAAATTAGAACTTGGGGTGCCTGGAGTTGGTGTTATAAATCCAGGATAACTTCCAGGGACGTAGCTCTGAGTGTTGTTTTGTGGTCTAGGGGTGTAAAAGCCTGGTGTAGAAGAAGACATATAGCCTCTGTATGAGGATCCATTGGATGGAGACTTATACTCAAAGTTACTCACAATTGTAGGGGGTGCCGGAGAAGGCGTGAGGGATAGTCCCATATTTCCGTAATGAGGCTGTGTTAAACTGGTCGAATAGTTCTGTGAATACTGCTGCAACTGTGGCAAGGCTTGGGGGATGTTATACATGGGACGGTGATTGGGAATATTTGGTGTGGGAAGTCCTGAATTCTGTGTGAAGCCATTCCTGCTTGGACTTGGAACCTTGGCTGATAACAATTTTCTTTGATCAAGTGCATTTGAAAGAGGCGTTTTTGTCGAAATTTGTTTCATATATGAATATAATTCAGCCACCTCAGAATTCTGCAGTTGAATATTATTCATATTCTGGTCTGTCAGATTTTGTGGAGCAGATCCTTCACTTGACTGAAGTGCTAGATGTTGAGTTCCACTGACAATGGACTGATGGGGGTTCAAATTACCATGGTTTTGTGAATACGACGTTGATGTGGACACACTCCCATCTATTTGAGGTAAGTATTTTGGGGTAGACATGATGCTTTGTTGGTACTGTGATGAAGGAGTTGAATACACTTGAACAGGATGGTATGAGGTGAATGCTGATGAAGGTTGTGTAGTCTTGTCCACAAGTAATGCTGTACTCTGATCTACACTTACAGCCAATGAATTGAGACTCTTTTGTGGTTGGCCGATGCTCTCTTGCGCAAGTCCAAGTTCAACGGGTATTTTCTGCAATGAATTCACTAAATTTCCAGATATTGAACATCTTTGATCCGTCAGAACAAGAGGTTGAGTCACTGTTTGATTTGTAGACACAGTACTGGGATCCAAAATGCTTGTCGTTTCACTGGATGGAATTGGAAACTCCAAGCTCTTTGATTGAAATGAATTTTGATGAAGTACAGTTTGAGTTGATGAAATATGGCAGTTGTAGTTTATAGTTTGTGAAGTTGATTGTTCGTTTCTAATTTGATTTGAAGCAACAGAAATGGCCTCCACAACAGGATGTGCCTGGGACATTTGAATGTTGCTGTCTTGTTGATTTGTCACAGAATTTAACTGTGAAACTGAGTTCACACACTGACTGATGCTAAAGTCATAACTACTAATAGGATTGGCTGTAGTGGACCCCAAAAAGGAGCTGCTGGATATGTCATGTTGTGTAGGTTTGTGTGGGGGTAAAAGACAGCTAGCTGGAGGTAAAATGCCCCCAGTCTGTCCCTCCAGTGGGGCGGACAGAGGGGACACCCCCTGTGAACTGGCAGTAGAATTTTGGACGCTCAAGTCCCTTGCCGTACCGGGATTTTCAACAACCTCGTCCAGGAGCTGATTTAGGGAATCCAAGGTTTCTGGATCGAACCTTCCCAGAATGTTCTCGGCACTAATGGTGACGACACTGCTGTTTACTCCTTTGGAAGGTGACAGAGTGATAACTTGTTCTGTACTCTTAAGAGACTTATCCAACGCCGACACTAAGGTCTTCATTGTTGGGGGATTCCCTTCAGTGGAAGTCTCCGCTTCAGCCTTGTCTGGTATGTAGTACACAAAGTTCCCTGCCAAGTCCTTGGCAACCTTGGGCTGAACAGGTGGAACTTAAAACAGGAAAATGTTCATTAGAACTAATACTATAAGTGAGCACCAATCATACTTAAGGATCAAAATTTATGTCTGCTTTAATTAACTTCAGGAGTAAAATTATTTTAAGAAAGCAACATTCTGCAGTTCACATAATGTAAACCAACTTTTATTCCTAAAAACCTTGAGATTTGTGTGTGATACTGTATAAAAGCATTATATTTGGCTGTGTATTCTATTTATCGTTTTTGGCTTCCCCTAAATCAAGAACATCACTAAATGCCATAAATGTATGCATAACAATGGGTACATTTAGGAATGTGTCCATTCAAATCCATGCTAACATGTTGAAAAATCAATTTCCACCAAATATCATACAGGCTAAATAATATATAATATGTTTACAATTAAATGATGATAAATGATAAACTAAAGTCAACTGTGTTGAAAAAGACATTAACATAAAATGACAAGTTCATAATGAGATATGCTCCCTAGGACAAGGATCCTCAAAACCTACCATAATTAACATTTTTAATACACATATAAAAGTTGGTATAATATACATGTCATCTAAATAATAAATCTGTCGATCATACCTAGTTCTTCACTTTGGGTTGTTGCTGGACTTTGCTCTGACATTTTGCTTTATCCTTAATCTGTAAAATAAAATCCAAATGGAATTACTTGGAATGCATTTCATACTTATAGTCAAAGGTATGGTTATGCACAATGCTGTAAAGTTCAAAATCATTATTTAACATCATAGGATAAAAGTGAAATCTCATAAATTTTCTGTGAATATTCCAATAAACATTGTGCCTATCTCATAAAAATTAGACCCTCAACACAATCATATACTGGCACATATATTTGACTATGGGTGTGAGGATCCAAGAACGTACTGCTTGGGGTCACTTCACCGTGACCATCATATAAGCAAATTATATTGCTGTCGCCATCAGCAAATCAAATTGCTGTTGCCATAGGCAAATTAAATTGCTGTCACCATAAGCAAATCAAATTGCTGTCGCCATAAGCAAATTAAATTGCTGTCACCATAAGCAAATCAAATTACTGTCACCATAAGCAAATTAAATTGCTGTCATCATAGGCAAATCAAATTGGTCGCCATAAGCAAATCAAATTGCTATCGCCATAAGCAAATTAAATTGCTGTCGCCAAAATCTTGGCTAATAGTTTGGGCATGTGGTTTTTTGTCACAGACCTTACATTTTAATAGATCTTGTAAGCAGTAAATGAAATAAGGGTGAAAAGCATGTTATTTAATACGATCATATTTCATATTTAATAGATTGCAAATTTGATCACTAAAATCTAAGTATGATTTTAAGCCAAATAAGGGGTTTATTAAATAATAAAGATTCACCTTTGAAATTAAAAAAATAAATACATATTAACAAAGGACTATGTGCTGTTTTATGCATTTTTTGTCCCCAAAATCAAAGCTACAGAAAGAGCTTTAAAAATAAAATGAAAGAAAGTTAAAATCATATTGGAAATAAAGGTGTAAAAGGTTATCACCACAGTGACGTCATAATGTAGAAATGACGTCATGAAGATTGCATTATTTTGATAAATTGATGTTTTGTAGCAAAATATTGGGTGTTTTCCGATGGTTTTTTGACTGGGAAACATCGAGCACAGGCTTGCTCAAGTACCATTTTTTAGTATAATTTGTATAACTATCTGAAGAAATACATTTGTTAAAATCACACTTGAGCAGACCTGCGCTCTATACTTCCGAATGCAAAATATAGAGCAAAAATGATAATATTTTCCTTTTTTTGCAAATTTGCGGGAATTAGGTCATTTAGGTGATGTCATAGATAAACAGCGAATGAGCAATGATGACTAAAATCAAGATTAAAGTTATAGGGATTCTCTATACAATAATTTGTGAAGATTTTATTTTTATACGATACTATTTAATAAAATTGGGGGCAGATATTTGACCATACCGCACATAGTCCTTTATCATAAATTGGAAGTTAACATTAATATCTATGGGAAAAATTTATTTTTAAATATATTTTTCAGACAGTACAACTAATTTTCTCACATATTTTGTGGTAAAAAGTTGCAAAAGCTTTCCTTTTTATTCGAATATGCTAAAATAATTCATAATTTACTATTTTCCAAAAATATTTTTAAACATTTTCCTAAAAGGCAGACAGCTCTTTTAAAAAGGTCAAAGTGCAAAAGTTCATATAATTGACAACATATATACTTCCATGTTTGGTTTATGTCAGCCCCATAATAACTTAAAAATACATATTTGATGTAGTATAGATCAATCAAAGTTGTTAAATTCGCCTTAGTTACAGATGGACTACCTTAATGTGACAGTACATGTATTTTGTAGTTTTTTTGTTTGCATTTTTCAATAAGTAATGGCTGATCAAAATTTATAATTTGTTTCTGCTTTGCCGACCGACCTAAGCTTGTAAATTAAGATACCACCCCAAAAATTTTAAAACAATTTCTTATTATTGAATTCAAACTTTACGTTTTTCTCAGATTTTCAATATTATTTAACACTAAATTTATAGTCACAAAAATGCTTGAGTAACTTTTTTTTCTCTAAATAAATATTTGTATTCAATTGGCAGTGCTTCCCCATAATTTGTTGTTGCTTGGATTAGATACTAAATGCTCTTATCACTGGCATCATCCAGAGAAAAGACTATCAGTGATAAGATTGTTTCCTGTTTACATTCAGCTTTTGTTTAGGAATTTGATGACATCCATGATAAAGGTTTTGCATATCAAACTTGCATATCATGCGCATTATATGGGTCACTTGCACCCAATCACCGTATTTTTCGAAAATTAGGTCGATACTGTTTATAGGGCGAAGGAGCCCGTTTTTAGCAAAAAAAAATTAAATAGCATAAATAGGTCGACTTCGAAGAATTGGTCGAAAAATTACCGCTAATTTGAATGAATAAATGGTTTAAACCAGTAACATTATCATAGTAGCCTTTTATCTTATTTTCCAGTTTTAAGCAAATGGGAAATAAAATGCATTCCATAAATTTACACATCGTAGGAAAATGTCTGAAATTGCATCAAATTTACCAAACCAATTTATTCAGTACGGCCACGTGTACAAACTGGTGTTAACTGCAGTATAGTAACCTAGCCTGGAGGCATGAATACGGTAGCACATGCAACCTTGTGTCTTTGTTGTTGATTGAGTCTAATTTAAAGTAACATGAATTAGTTCACCGGAGATTTCATTTCACCCGGTACTGTCACTGTCCATCTATCGTCATTGCAATTATTCTCAACGATTTTTTGATATATCCTACTGTATGGGTTAAACAATATGTACATAATCATGATAATCGTTCACACCTCTGTGTGACTTTTCACTGTGTGTATAATACATGGGTCAACCTCTCAAAGCCTGCGGGCATGAGTAGCACATGCCGAGAGTTCAACTGTGTATACACAAAGTAGGCCCTAGTACCCAGACTGATTTCAGAGACACCTGGTTTAGATTTCATCAAGTTTTTTTTTGAATATACAAAAAAAAAACTTGAACATGTATTCTATCATAAAAACAATCTTTTTTTTTTTTTATTCTACCCGACGATATTTTTTCCCCGTAATTACCTTTTGTACGGTTCTCATTTTACTTAAACCACGCGAAATTGATTTCCTGTTTATCTTAAGAACATTACATGACAGCACGTTTTAATGATTGAAAGATGATTCAGTATTAGTGATCGAAGTAAGAATGTAAGAAGAAATAAATTTATTCACATTTAATGTTGTTATGATATACTACTACAGTATATTGATAAAAATTCAAACGATTTCTACATAGAAATTCAAGCGGTATTATAGTAAACTCTCCTGATTTTATTGGAGGGTTGAATGAATTTTCGCAAAATTTCATATCAGATTTTAAAAAAAACAAAAAACATAAATAGGGCGAAACGATGAATAGGGCGAAGTTCACGTGCCAGGGAAAAAAGGTATTGACCTAATTTCCGAAAAATACGGTACATCTAAAAACCCATCAAATGTGATCACCTGTCATGTTTGGTTAATTATCAATATTTCCAACAAAATAACCACACAATACAGCTATTAGCGTAAGTCAGATAGTATATAGTAACTCTGCTCATTTCTTTGATAGTTATCTCATGATTTTTCAAGACAAGCTCAGTTGTTAGAATGACCATGTCAAGGGGTATGTTTATACATGTATATAGCATGCATTGTGGTGAAAATAAATTTCAATGAATCCAGCAGCGGTTCATAAAAATATTAAAATATCTATTTTATATCCCTCAGTATAAAAGATGGAGAGGGGAAACATATTTCTTTTTAAATTGCCAAGTTACCTATCCTGTTTGGGTTTTATTCTTCAGCATGTAAGCAGAAACAAATTGTTTTTAACAGGAAAAACTTAAATCCATTTAATCCATGTAAGACAGATAACTTAGCATTAGAATATGTACAGGTCCCTTACATATGGATACCTCTCATCACTTGGACATTCGTGGATTATGATAATAGCTGTATTTAACATAAGCAATCATTTTAATTAAATCTCTTGTTTAAATTTTAGAGAATACATCGTACCAATAAATGCAATATACAAGGAAAGAAAAAATATTTATCACATTTTCTGTAATGATTAAATTTCACTGAAAAACAAATTTGGAGATTGGTACCTTGCATATTCATCATCATCTGGGGTATACTCAGTATTAGAAAATGAGATAAAGAATAACTTGTATATGTAAACAATAATTGTATTGCTAAAAGTCTGTTGCACTTGTCCTACTTATAATGTGTTTGTACTTTGTTAATGTTTTAAATTGTTAAATAAAATTTATATTCGCAGTTTAACTTGTGCATTATAACATAAAAACAGCTGAAATTTCAATTAAAGCGCTTTCATAAAATCAGATTTGAACGGCATCCAACAATGAGATCTTGAAAACAAACACAGGTTATTTTGTCATGTTGTACATTGTGACAGAGGGCCGAAGTTCACTAACCATTCACAGACCACATCAACGCAGAGGCATTTATGGGCAAAATGTTCAATAAAAATTCATTACATCAAAACTGAGACAATAATCTGTGTACATTTCTGTTAGATATCTGGAAACACGTGACAGCACCATGGTACCTTGTACAGCATCTTTGAAGAATGTATCAAGGTTTGATTAAAATCCATTAACGTCTTAGCTAATGCACCCCATAGTTTTTTTTCCAAATTAAACCTTCATTAAATTGGGATGCTTTGATTATCCCTGTTACATGGGCATTGGTTAAAACACTCGCAATCTTCTTAGATTCCATTTGCATTGTCAGAGTCCATTCGGAACGGAACAATGGCGTTTTGCATCCACAATGCTGAACATATAGTATTCAAGAATGCACATTTGCAACGCTTTAACATGCATAAACTTTCATAGCAAGTAGACATTCAAATAGATTTACCATGGAATTCGTTATAGGAAGGCTTACATTCATGTTCAAAGAGTAAAACTCCAACAAGTCGATGAAATATAGTCTTGCAATTTTACCGCGACCAGTCAAGCGCCTCGTTTTCGCGCAATTTTTATAATCCGATCCCGATCTGATATATTTCGGGCAAGTCAGTTGTTTCACTCCATAGTGTAATAATTAACACTGTGAATAATGGGGCGAAATATTGCATATGGTTGGGATTATGAAACTTGCAAACTAAAATATAACTTGATTTGGTAGCATGCAGGCAGTGTTAAAGGGCATGGTAACGATTTTGGTCAAATTACATTTTTCTACTTTAGAGTGTTAATAATGCTTTAGAAATGCATTCCTAAAGATCAACCAAAATTTGAGTGTCAGTCGTAGAGTAAAACATGCAGGGCTCACAATTCTTTGTCATGTAAACAAGGCTCATGCCCTGTTTTTGTTTACATTGGTTCAATATACCAGTAAACGTTCTTTTTCAATCTGATTTCTTAATTTTCGTATCCGTTTTAAGCATAAATAAATTATACCTGGTGTTTATCACATTCATTTCAGGTCTAAAACTGGAATTTACATTTCTACATTAACAAAGCTTTGTTTACATGACAAAGAATTATAAGCTCTGAATCTCGTTTATAACACAACGACTGACTCTCAAATTTTGGTTGACCATTACAAACGCCTTTCTGCAGCATTGCAAACATTAAAAACGGAAAAAATAATTTTTGACCAAAATTGTGACCATGCCCCTTTAAAGTAACTTACAATATGTTACATGGGCCGAGGAGCTCATTGTGATATTACTAAACAACATAGTTCAATAATCGTTGAATTGGCAGGGAGTATATATCTTACATATTATGAAAAAGAAAAAAAATATATCAAAACTTAATTTTAGTCAAATAAAAAAGAGAGATATTAATGAGAAAATGGCACCTTATATAAAAAGGAGACAGGATTTGATGGCGGTTGCATGAATTTTATTAACTACATCATACACGTCCTTTACAATTATTTAATTTTAAAGTTTTATCAGGACAAGAACATATCATAAAAGAAAAAAAGTCCCTTAACGTTTAGGGATTGTTTTTAACGGTTTTTTTTATATAATTGTTTGTGTTGAATGTGTGATCAGCACTTCTCTCCAAAGCTCAAGATTTATGTCAATCTGTGTTTAAAATTTTATTTTTTAAAAACAACAACCTTGCATTACTTTATTGCTAAGTTGTCTTTACATACTTTTTATGCTTGAAGGCATTTTCGAATTAAATTAACTATCGTCATTATCATCAATGAAAGTCAAAATTATGGTTTTAGAAAAAAATATCCAAACTTCTGAACTATATTGATTTTAAACATACTTGATGGAAAACATGTTGTGTTTTAATACATTATAAAGAAGTATTTAAGACACTTTGGAGAAATGTTATCCTCTATTCGTGTATAAAATGAGGAAATGGGATGACTGTGTAATTCTATCGAGAATTCAATCTGATTATAACCATTCCCCTTCTCCTCACACTTGACAAGTGTAAGGGGGGGGGGGGGTAATCAGACTGTTGAGAATTGTGAAATGAATGAACAGGGATGGATATGATTCTCTACATTCAAACCATCACTAGTATTAATAATTTCATTTGAACTAATGAATATTCATTTATATAGTACAATGTAAGTTTACTATATATATTTGCCCATGCGCGGATCTAGAGGGGGGTCGGGGGGGTCCCGACCCCCCCTGGAAAATGAAAATTTATTAAATTTACATAGTAAAATTATCGCGAAAATATGCCTCGGACCCCCCCTGGCAAACACAATTATCCTTCGGACCCCCCCTGGAAAAATTTTCTGGATCCGCGCATGTTTGCCTTTACTTACTTGCATATTGGCTTACAATATTATAAGATGTACTTTTTACTCGACTGTACACCAAGATCGAGACTTGATTTTTGTTCACAAATTTTATTCTTTTATCATTCTTTTGTGAAAATGGGATTATAGACAGTGATCAGAACAAAAATCAAAATGAGAAATACAGTTGTTGATTTTACATACTTTTAGCATTTTTATTGTTTTGAACGTATTTTAAAAAATATTTTTTATATTAAATCAAAAGTATCAGAAATAATAAGTTCTTTCTTTTTCTCGAATGATAGGAAATTTAAACTACTGCTTACAAAGTAAAAAAAACCCCAGAAAAAACTAATTAATCTACATATTTCACCTTAAAATTGTAGAGTAAATCACATGTATAGTTTATATTATTTATTGTTAGTTTAAGAAATATTTTATTCAAAAATATACATATAAGTATATAAATGAATCTGGATTGAACAGCAGGCAATACTAGCCTATATTAGTTCTCTCCATCTGAGATCAAGGTATAAATATTTATTTATTGTTTTCGGTCATTTTATGAAATAACTGGCAAACAAATTAACGAAGTTTTTTCATCATTTAATATAAATCAAACATGTACAATACCACTTTTGATTAAAGCTAATAAATTAAGATATAACTTGCTAAAGAAAATGAATAATTTTGTAATAATTATATTCTTGAGATATTTAGATTAATCAATGATCAGCATGCTAGGTAAAAAAATCTAACAATTTAAATAATACAAAAATAAAATTTTGCTAAACGCAACAGAAAATAAATTAATATAATGAAGTTCAAAATTCATTTATTTAGAAAACAACCCTACAAAGAAAAATAATACTCAAGAATACGCGCCACTAGAATTGGAACTTGTCAAACTTTGTTTGCTGTCTTCTTTCCGTGTAACGCTATAAATAGACGAAAGTGTCAACTGCATAAAAAATACAATCGGGATCATGATACTTTTTCGTTTTGTAATAATTTCATTCTGAAAATTGATTTACCATCCGGAACATCTCTTTTTTCTTCATATGTTTACAGTGGTATATCTTTTCATCGTCATTAGATGCTTTGTGATGTACAAGTGAAGATGATCGAGAAAGAGGATGGAGAAAAATGTGTTTTTTATTTCTTTTGTGGGATTTCTGCATTTGATCTCAGTTTTAGGTAATGGATAAAGCAGAATTTACTATATTTTCTGTATGCTATTTTATATATCGTTTTTTTTTTCATACAAAGCTTTATGCTGATGAACCTATCCCCAGCCACTTACGCAACGTTTAGAAGATTTGTGACTCACTTGATTAAAACTGTGATATTGTTATGATTTTTAAATTGATTCTGAATGATCTTGTTTGTAGCAAAATATGAAAATGTCTTGTTTGGGCAATTTGGAGATGCAATTGGGTCTGACTGGAGTTGATAACACACTGTTTGTAAATTGACCTGATTAATTTGTAGATTTCATTTTCAAATTAACTTCTTACATTGTCTTACTTTTAATTTATGTATGATTATGTGTAAATCTTTAGTGTTTTAAGTTAAAGTTTACTTCGTTCTCCATATTAAATTTCTATCAAACACCAACTTGGCATTATTCTCATGATCATGACACTGATATTGGTAAAAAAAAAATCACATTCCTCAGAATATCATTTAAACATTACCATTCATTTTGCTGAATGATAAAGTCAAAGTAGATAAGATAATCAATTCAGCAGAAATCTTTATTCTGAGTAGTTTCTCATTTTGAATAATGAAATTAATTCTTTATTTCAGCTCTGGATATTTTTTTGTAAATTACTACTTTTTTCATCAGACTTGAACTCATAAGTCTCTCCCTATTAGGTAGCAATCAATCATGTTTTCACTTTTTATTTGTAGGTGATAACTTAATACATCAAAATGTGCCGGACAAAAGGCATTTCCAAGTCATAAAACCAGTGTTCTACCACAATCGACAAGCAAGGGGAACCACACATATCAGAGTATGTTTCTTGAAAATATATTTATTTATTTCATTATATCAAAATCATGTCAGATATGTAATTTTGTTTTCTCAAATTAAAATCAACAGATGCTATAAAAATAAATTTGGCACGCACAGGAAAAATTTCATGGGGGGGGGGAGGTGGTTATTTTAATTTAATTTATTTTGACCACATTGAAGGTTCATTTTGATATTTAATTGAATTTGATCACTGTGAAAATCCTTTTGATTCACGGTCATCTAAGCCGATTTTTCTTTTCTAAGGAAGTAAAAGAAGTTGAATAAATACATATATTTTACTAGGAGGTTGTTTTCAACCCTTATCATATAGTGTCCTTTTAAGCTAGTCTGACATATAATTTATCATTATCCAGAAACAAAATTTGATACATTGTTATTGCTATTGATGATGGAATGGATTGAATCCATTGAAAAATAAACTTACTAATTATCATATTTTTGGCCCTAGTTAAAGCCATTGAAAAGCTACTTAAATATTAGGGAGTAAGTTGTTGGGGATTTGATCATGTCATAAGATGTATTATTATCAATGTTGTATTTGTCAGCCATCTTGTGCTAAGTCAGATGGTTGATTGATAATTCACTGTTTATTTCATTTATACAAGAGTCATTGTGCATGATATGTTTTCCTATATATCCTTTCCATCTTAAAGTTAAGTGGTATGTGTATAAACAAGTTCTGTTTATCGATTGTTGCAATTATCCTTTGTCACAATTAAGTTGAAATAGTGCACGTCATAATCTAAAACATTCTACTTCACAAACATTTATATCATCAAAAAATACTTAGATATGTAATAATTTTTGTTGAAAGAAAATGATTAATTAAACAGTATACAGAGACCAGTATGCCAATACTGTATTCTCCTTTGTATTTGGAATTATATGTAATCTCATAGATATGTTTAAAATTTACACTCTAGCAATTTAGTATTGGGATCACTCCAACCCTGCCCTTATATGAGGCATCACTATGTGGTGTCATTTGTCGTCATTCTAAATCATTATTAATGAAACCTTATAAGATGCTGCCACCGTCTGATTTGTTGTTCCTCATTATACAAAGATTCCAACAGTGACCACGTAGGGACTGTCAAGCCTTTGCTCTGTTGCCCAATAATATACTCTACAGCATCACATTAAAAAGGAAAAAAAAACCTCTTTAAATGACTAATCAAAATTGTTCTTGATATCATTGTACTTGGAGGCAGTGCTCTCTAGACTAAAGAACCCTTGCCCCTGCAGTGTAATGACCAATCATAAAAAAGTTTTTTTTCTCTGTTTGCCTTTGACTCTCTCTCTCTCTCTCTCTCTCTCTCTCTCTCTCCTCTCTCTCTCTCTCTCTCTCTCTCTCTCTCTCTCTCTCTCTCTCTCTCTCTCTCTCTCTCTCTCTCTCTCTCTCTCTCTCTCTCTCTCTCTCAGACACATGAAGTTTCTCATGACATGACTCAGAAAATGCTTCTAGCAAAAATACCTCATCATAGTCAGTATATCTAAAATTGCCACAATACACATCAGGTAAATAAAACAGAAAAGGCTCATAATACAGTGCGTGGCTCTGAACAGAGATAACAGTGGATAAACTAGGGCTCCAGATGCACTGCTTTATTGTTTTCATGGCAGGGATGTCTCACTGTCTCTAATTTATTTTAATTAAAGATAATATCTTTAAAATGTGAACAATACATTGTGCTTCCTTGAATATCAGCATGTGGTTTTGGCACACGTCTTTGTGAAAAATACTTTTAAGTATCGAAAATCATTAGAACTCCTTCAAAACTGACTTAAAAACTAATCAACTTTTGTTATTGGAAAATTTTTATTGCTAATTTTATTGAGCAGTTAGCACCAATTTACATGAATTTCGCAATCAAGTGTTCATCAAAGTACAAAACAAAACATGACAACTATTTGTTTTGGTAGAGTTCAAGATTGTATGTGAATTTGCATATCAAAGAAACTGTGTGTCTTATAAATACTGGTACATGTACATGAAAATTGATGCCCATAACATCAGTAAAATCATTGTATACACAATTACACATAATTAAGTAAGTTAAGAATTTTTTCACCAAGGAAAGTCTCTGGTAGCTAAGGACATTGCTAGCAAGGATATCGGTGACCAAGATGAAGTCTGTGGGGAAATTACTCTTTTCCTACACACAGACAACATTGAACTCCCTGGGTCTGATGGGGGAGGCTGCTACAAGAACTGTGTCAATTTAATTGAGAATTTATGACCAGTCTATAGTAGTCATTGATTCCTGATCCGGATTGGTATAAATTGACCCTCTGATAAAATCCCTGTCAGTTTATAGTGTCTCGAGCTCAGTCCTGTAGAAAATCACAGTGACATACATACATCTGTTGAACGATTTTTCAAAGCATTTTCATTCAATGTAGTGCCATTAATGGTTGTATCCATAATTGTAGATATGCCATTGTTAATCTTACAGTAGTATACCATTGGATGAAGTCCTGTTTTGTCAGTGTGCTCTCTGTTCGTGAATAGCCTTTTATTAATACTGAAACCCCAATCATACTCGCTCAGTCACAGTGCTTCAGTGGTGGAGGAAAAAGCTGGAGCATCCGACACAACATGTCCATCATTGACTGCTGAGGTTTTCTATGGATCAGCCCCAGCCTCTGTTAACACAAAGAATCAATTCATTTTATCGAAAATGTTTGTTGTAGGCATTTCCCAGAATATCGGACAAAGCGATCTGGTTGTTATGTACCAGTAGTCCATTACACTGTACATCTACATCTTGATCATCATAATTTAACTTTTGTCTAGACAGCTCTTAATATTGAGTATCCATTAAAAAGATTTTATGTTAGAGGGCATCCTATTGTTTCATTTTAACCTATTGTGTACCGGGTATTTGCAGATAACCTATTGTTCTCAATGGCATAATGCATTTTTTAAAACTGAGTTTTAATCATTTTAATCGTCATTGTTCTTTAATAAAACATCATACCATATGCTGCTCTTTGCATCACATTACAATTTTCTCTTTTCAGATTATTTCCCCTTCTTCTCCCTTTCTTCATTAGAGGGTTCTTGCTAAAATTCATTATTTTCGTTTTTTTTTTGCAGAATGGTACCCATCTCCAAGATGTCACGTTATATTTTAAAGCATTCAACAGAGATTTCTTCATTGATTTAAGTGTCAATAAGTAAGTACATAGATAAGCTATTGATACGTAGATATTTGGCCTTCAATGCTAGTTACACATTGTTACATTTAAAATGTGAACAACAAATTGCATACAGGAATTGTCAAACCAAAGGTTATTATTAATCATTTGTACATAGAACCCACAACAATTACATTGAGTTCTATTCTTCATCTCTGAGTGTTAATGGTCGTGTACCTGCGATATTAAGTTTACTCTGAAACTGAGAGATCATCTGATGCTGAATTATTCACCAGTACATCGGTGATACGGCTCATTAACCGCTTCACAAGTCTGCCAGCTCCTTCATATTTTGTCAACATAAAGTAGTGAGCAAGAGATACTGAAGCTCAACTCTTGAATGACAGGTATTAATGCACAAAAGAACCTTAAAATAACTCCATAGATATTTCAACATGGAAATTTACAGGAAATCAATAAAAATTAACTACAGATCTCGATGGAACGTGTTAACGAAGGTTTTTATAAAAAAAGCTATCACCAATTTAATTATTTCTGTCACTAGAGGTGTTGCATACACATTGTCTGGATTTCATTTGTATATTGACTGGATATTCTATCTTAATAGGCTTCAAGACAATGTTCTACAGGAATACACCAAAACGTGTCCACCTTTTGCAGGTCATAAATCTCCATTAGTCTCTGCCCCTAATCTTGACACTTACTGTGCCTGTCCAGAAAATAGCTGGGGCTAAATTGTGATCATAGTATTGACAATTTATGGGGACCTGCATTTGATGTATGGATTTCTTGCTGGCTAGCTGTTGCCAATCTATGCATCTATATCTGATTATGTGGGCATAGTTTGTATTCCACGCAGTGTAGAATGTGTTTATGGTCTCGTGGCATGTTCATAATAGTCTTTGAAGAAAAACAGCTTTTTAGTGAGAGAAATGTGGCTTTGCTTCTGCACAGAGGAGAACATCTGTAGACAATGAAATAAAAATTATAGAAGTTCAAGCTTAACAATCTACAGCACACAAATCTAAGTTAATTAGTTGTGTTGTAAAACTCCTAAGATATGGTTCTGATATCTTGTTTAACATAGAGGCTGTACATGTACATGTTTCTCCATGTTAATTAAGATGAACAGGAAGTGTGTTGGGAGTGCTTTGGAAATAAACCATGTCAAGTAAAACATGTTTTGTGTTAAATGTAACTGGCCGGGGATGCACAGAACCAAGGATTTTAATGTTTCCCTGTTGTTCAACTGATAAGTCAAGAAGTTATGATGGTTGAAGAGATTTTCTGCCTCCTTAGTCAAGCTCAGTTGGAGCAGTTTACTTTTTGGATGGGAGATGATTGGTAGCCAAGAATGGTGTCAGCTCTATAATAATTTACCTGTTGGTTTTGCTTCTTTTCTTTTTTTTCTTTTTTTTTAAGCTCTATGCAAGCCTTGTGTAATGGAGCAGGTTACTTTGTGGTGTCAGTTTCTTAATTTACCTGTAGGTGTGGTCAAGGTTTTAGAAGCTTTGTATACCCGTGTTATATGCAGCGATTGTAAAAACAATACACAGTGTGGTTTTACATCGAGGACTAGAGCTATTGTATGACAGGAAACCCCACTCCTTCAGACAAAAAGATTCTTATACTATGTGTATTGATATTTGGAGAGGAAGAGGAAAGGGATTTTGAGGTAGATTAGGAGTGGATATATTGAATTGCAACACATTCATCCTCGAGAATATCTTGCCTGTAGTTTTGTTAAATTGCTGTTTAATACAATCAATTTCATAAGCAACAAACCAATTACATTGGGGCATATCAATTGACATGAATTTTGTTTTGTCTTTTTTGGTGCAGAGCACTTGAATTAAGACTATATACCCTCATGTGATATTCACAGCGAGGAGATCACATATACTGTAAATTCCTAATTAAACGCGAGGAATTAATATCCGCGTAAAATCGCGAGAAGCATCCTTCGCGGATTTTAAAATCTCGCCATTATTTTCTGAGAGTTGAAAACTATAAGAAATAAGGAGAAAAGTTCAACGTTCGCGATTTTATATTTTCGCGATTTGGTACAAACCAGCGGGATCGCGGAATTAAGTACTCGCGTAATATAAGGAATTTACAGTACTCTACATAGAGGTAGATGAAACAGTATCTGGATGTTTTGATCTTTCTCCATCTTTTAGTCTCATTGGTTCACAAGCACTCTTGACTGGTCAGACAGCTTTGTTTATAGGTTAATATGCTAAAGGAATGTATATTGATGCTGTAGACTTAATTCTGTAGGGGTCCCAGGGTAGGCAAATGGTCTCTTGACATCAGAGGTTGACCTTTTGGTACACCATATATATGTGAGCGATCATTGACCATGTAAATGGAAAGAGAGAGAGATAGAGGAGAAAATTAGGAATTGAATATTGCATGAGGCATGTTTTGTAGCAGTGAAGACAGGCAGTCTGAAACTGGAAGCTCAAAATCAGTGTAGATAGTAGATCATGAAGCAAAAAAGCAAAGGAAGGATCAAATGGAAACAAGACCAAGTGTCTCCACCGACCTCCGGAGAGGATGGATGACAGTAATTGTAGCAGATTAAGATTGGTCCCCTCCGGATCCTGGTCTGGGTAAAAAGGTGTCAAGGAATATCTGCTAATCAAATCATCATTACGCAGATCAATATCCACAGCAGTCAAACACCCCGCCATTAAAGCACTGATACAAGTTTCATTATGTATACTACTCCTCCACTGGTTTTTTTTTTATATCTCAAGCTTCTGTTGATTAAGTTTCTCTCAGGAATATGCTCAGCATTCTCTTACAGCTAATGGTGATCAATAGTGACACAGAGCCCCCACTGAGGCTTGGTGCATTAATAAAAAGGGGCCTATGTCCTAAATTTGTTTTCTAACCCTTCAGTCAGGATGCTCCCATAGTCTCACAGATTTTAAAGCATATTTGTCATGGAAGGCTGTGTTCTCCGTCCTCATCAGTTTAAATTGATATTTTTTGCCAATTTTCCATGGCATTGATTGGAGATTCTACATCAATATGGTGGTTGCATGCAGCAGCCGTAGGTCTACAAAGTGCTGATTCAGCAGAATCTGCCAGTAATTATTGTCCATTGCTTCAGACCATTTACCAATTTTTTTTTCGTTTTGTCTGGAAGTACAGTTCTATACAATGGTTGGATACTTTATATGTCTGTTTTTAATGAAAAAAGGAAATGGAGAAGGCAAACTAAAGCAGTTGCAGAACCCAAAATAAGCCCATCACTCAGTTGTGGCTAAATCATGTAAAAAACAGAGAAAAAATAAACCCAAGTGCTAGCTAACTGTCCATGACAGAGAGGGTTTTTTTGGTGAAAGATAAATCATCACAGGCAATATAACATTGTCTTCATCTGCCGGGGCCGCTAGAACACACACTGTTGATTTATGTTGGTGTGTATTGCTGTTTGTCCTACAGATTCTCTGGCAGTTGAATTTTCCCCAGTTTTGTTAAATTCAAGTTTGATGTACCGGTAGTTGTTTGATTAAAGGCATATAATGGATGGAATGAAGGACAGGTACATGTATTGGAAAAATGATTGAAATACATTGATTTTGTCTTCATTTGTATACAGCAGCTACCGGTATATCTGTATTAGACGATAGGTAGACAGACTGAAAACTCACAGTAGATGTATGTAAGGACAATATGTTGCTGATCCGATATTCTGGATGATAATCAAAATAGATATGTTCAATAGAGGAAGGAACAGAGCATAACCAACTCTCCTTGACTTTTTATTACTCTGAACAATTTTTGGTGAGCTACAAACAGTGACTGGAGTGGCATAGAATGCGATATTTAACATGTTTTGAACTTGTACAAGAATGAAAGCTTGAGAAAAAAATATCCATTTTAATAGCTCACTGGGTAATTGAGAAGGAAAGAAAAATATCAGCTGTATATACTTATTATGATCAATCAAAACTCTTTTTTTTTTTTTTTAAAGTTGGGGGGGGGGTTTAAGTGTTTATATTATACAGGGATAGTAAGTGCATCAAGATAATGGGGATCAGGCATTCATAAAGTACAGGGGGAACATCGTTGAGGAGGATGAAACTGGGTCTCTGTTGATATGGTATAATTCACTTAATGGAGATAAAAAAGATTGGGAGGTGGCTGAGGTCATTTACTTAGGTGGTTATCCTCGGGGCCCAATGATGTACTGGTCTCTCTCGATCTCTATGCTAAGTAGTTCAGCCATGAACATTCTGAAATGTCATTCAAGGATATCATTAGAGACGCTGAAGAGGGTAGTTGAAAGCGCCCTCGAAAACAATTATATTATGGCCTGGTAGATAATGATGTCAATTATCCATCATGGTTTTTTTCTTCTTCTTTTTTTTTGTTGTTGATTGATTCAGTGGTATATGACTTATCACGTTATGATATTGATGCATTGAAAACGTAAAAAAAAAAATCCCTTTTGTAGCGGACTATTTTGGTCACACGCAACATGCATAAAGTGTAACAATCACAATGATATGAAAACGTAGGAATGTCAGAGGAGCTGCAATCAATGTGTCAGATACGTAATCTGTGTGATGATAAGGCCGCCGTCTCCAGTAAATGTCACAGAAACATGGCAAGACAAAACGGAGTCCGGGCCAAAATTAATGGCATCCTTCTCATCCCATTGGCTTAAAAAAAATCATCATTGTCAAGTTTTTAGTAAGGGTTTGGTGGGCCATATCTATGAGAGATACAGGCAGAATATTTTGCTGAGGGGATTGGATAAGGTTCAGGAATTCTCCTACAGATTGTATGATAGTGGATGACAGTTGTTATAATACTGGTACAAGATCAGAAGATAGCCCTCATTGGTTTATCTGCTTTTTTGCTGACTTACCTAATGAGATTTAAGGGTGGAAAAATTGGGCCAAATACTGATTTGTGAAAAGTTTTGAGTTAATTGATTTCAGTACAGTATAGATTATTAATCGATTTTGAACATTTAGGTTCAGAATTTGTCAACTGTTTCATAATGTCATTTACACTAAATATATACACCTGCAAAAAAAAAAATAAAAAAAAATGAATATACCTGGTAAATAGACAAATAGAAAAACCATGTTTCTTCTGCTGAAATGTATTTCTTGTCATGAATGTTTAGTAGTAAAACACAGAAAAAGGTACTATCCTCTTAGTGCTATATACATTGTATGTGGATTTAAAAATCTCTTTGTTCTCTCTCTAAAATTTGAAGTTTATCTCTGTCAGTGAGCAGTGCAGGTGAGGGGGAGGGGGGAGGTAGACATGGGATGCTGTTCAGCAGTGATCTATGACTGATTGGCAGGGAATCAGTATTTAGACTTGTAGTAGCAGAAGCACAGACATTTGTTTACATAACAGGGGGAGAGATGATCCCCTCATCATCAATTTATCCCTCGGCTGAGTCATTAAAAAGAAGCCATTGCCTTCAAATATTGAAAGATTCTCTTTTATGCCAGTGTTACTGAACCAAAGAGAGAGACACGGAGGTTTTCCGGTGCATGCGGGGCAGCTTGTTCTGACTGTGTTAGGTTTTCTTACAGTTTTATCATCAGACAATGAACATTTATTAGAAGTAAGGATATTGAATGATTACTTGGGGCCTAAATTAGGTTAATAGAAAGAGATTGTTGTATCGATCCTAGCAGTAGTATGGCGGTCTTTCTGGGCTGTACCAAAATGGCTTCAAGCATGCATAATTCAGAGGACATATGCATTGCTGTTGTGTGTTGGTCCTCCTTTGTTCTCCACAGAACCCTCATCTGATCAGCTAACTAGCACCTGTTGTAATGTGATGATAGGGGGAGTTAATTGATTGATGATTTTATTTGAGGGGGGGGGGGGGGGGGGGGGGGTGAAGCATTACTTTCATGAAAACCAGTTGGTTACACTTGGTTGACAGAGCAAAACTGGATTTTTTTCCTCCCAGCATTTTGACCATTAAATGCAAATATAAATGTCAGTGATATTGATTTTTGTCTTGATCACAAAGAAACGTGTCTATTTTCAGTAGCTGGTTTCATCTTCATTTGTTGAACATCTCTTCTATTTTCATGGATACCATTACCATGTTGCAAAATTTAATTATTCTCTTTAAAAGAAAAGTGGACAGGCTTATAATTGTTATACTGCAGTATAGCATTCAGTGATTCACCCAAATTAAAGGCATTATAAAGACTATATCTGTCTACATTTTAAAAGAGAGTAAAGTTAAATGTTCATCATAGTTAGAGAGATGACAAGAACTTTGTTTTATAGTATAAAGTTCATGTTGACACATATTCATCCTCAAAACTATAAATATTACTTAATGCACAAAAATACCCATGAAAATTAATGCAAACACAGATAAAAATTACTTAATTATGTTCTATAGCAATTTTTAGGAGAGATATGATTGTTATTTTTGATCAAATATTAATTTATTTTGTAGGTATTTATTTTCAAAGAATTTTATAGAGAAGAAAATTCGTAGAAATAATGGCTTCTCTATACACAAGCCTAAAATAGAGGTATGTACTGGGTTTTTTCTCCCTAATATTGGATTAGTTTACTACAGAATTAATTTTACTCACTTGGAGAAAAACAAACAACATTTATCTAAGAAAAAAAGCTTGTAAAAATTAATGTAGTGATTGATCAGAGTATTATTTGAATTTGGAATTATTTTGATTCTTTGAATTTAGGGCTTTTAAGAAAATTGCCCATAGTTAGACTATTCATAAGAAAAATTCATGTTAGTTGACTAAGTTAGTTAAAACTAACACATCAAACAATAAAAATTCATGATACAATATGTCTAAGTTAGTCTAACTAAAGGCAATTTTCTTAAAAGCTCTTAATTCCAAGAATCAAAATAATTCCAAATTCAAATTATATTCTGTTTGAGTTAAATACACTGTTATATTGAAAAATTGATTGCTATAATTATAGAGTAACAATAAACTATTATGAAGTGCAAAATTTTACATTAAAATGCCATAATTTATGAATTTGCGTAATAGAGTCTAGAATATTAGAGATAAGAAACATGCTGTGCTTGTTATAAAATCATTTAGAAAACCAATTGTGATAATAATGATAATGTACCGGTATGTGAATTATGTATTGCATTTGGATACAATTTGTTCCTTTTTCTTGCAGCAATCTTCTCATTGTTTTTACCATGGGTCCCTCCGTGGATTTCAACATTCCATTGTAGCTCTAAGCACCTGTGATGGTATAAGGTACGCTCTCCTGTTTTTAATAAGGTTGTCTGAATCAGACCGCATCCTTTGATGTTTTGATATATTCTGAGTCATCGGGAGTTAGAGGTCATCATAATTAGTGATTGCTGGCCAGGTACAAATGCCTCCAGGTGACTCTTGTTTATGAAATCCTGGACACAGGGGTTCTCAAAGATTAATGAACAGATTATAACTGAGACGCATCACAATCGCTACAGAATTAGCATGAGTTCATATAGAGAATCTGACAGCATGGGATAAAACAATTTTTTTAATAAGTACATGTATACGAATGTTGATGAAAATTCTTTTCATTGTATTGATTTTATTCTGAAACTCTAATCTGTGACTGTGTCGTAATTAGATCTGATCATTGCAGAATTAAGTTCTGCTCCTTTTAAGATGATGCTATTAGAAATGATACCTTTTGGTGTATAGTCCTGAATTGATTAATCACCTAGTCTTGATGAGATTTGCAATCACCCAGCACAGATTGCATGGAATTGATCCTCCAACTCGTTTTTCTTCATTAATTGAAAATTTACTGTGCTGGAGCTGTCTTTAGTATAATTGGTTTTGGAAGGTTGAGCCTTAATCTGGAACGCCACCACCGAAATGGTGCATTCCCCTGTATTTCTGATGCAGAATCTAATAAGTGATATAAGCAAGGAAAGTTCTAAAAATAAAGAATGCTGGAACCCACATATAGATGCTGCTGATTGCCATTATATAAGTCACATTTCAAACGTCTCCTGCCGTTATTTGATACAATAATGCTTAGCCTTTCTGTATGATATTAGTGTGGGGGTGATCCATACTTTCATGATTAATTAATTTACACTGTAGAAATTTCCTAAAAGTTCAGTTTTTTCAACAATTAAATTATGTTGCATTGTATTTTGTCTGACCTTATAGCCTACAGCCCAGGATTGGCAGTACATAAAACCTGTACTGTTAATGTAGGGGGAAAAAATATGAATTATGACTTTCCTTTCTCTGCAAAATGTCAACAGAAATGTGATAACAGGGGGTGTTACTAGGGCCTCGATAGTGGAGGGATTAGGCTTATCTCTCTGCAGGAGTTCTAGCTAGCTCAGCATCAGATTAATTTTCTCACACTGAATTTGAGGTGATAAGTAACCACAGATCTGGGATGGGGTATTGATCAAATGATAATTTTTTGAGGATTATTTGTGTTTAAGGGCGAGATTGTCAGGGTATCTGAACTTCATTACAGCCTACCTCCTGGTTGTCTTGGTTTTTAAATTTTTTGATAAAAAGTCTACTGAAACATTGTTATATAACAGGTGTTTCATATATTGATGCATATCTGAAAAGAAAGGCAGATTGAATTCCCTACATATGATCTTTCTTAATCACCATAAAACCAGAAATTCACAGTCAGCAGAAAAGTTTATGTAAACTGACAACTTCAAAGAGTTGAATTGTCATGGCCATTTTTAAATCATTAAAGTTTCCTGGAAAAAAAAAAAGAACTCTGTATGAAAATAAAGGAAATTAATACTCAGATTTTATTTTTGATTTTTTTTTTTGGAACAATGATTAATTGCTAGAAAAAATCATATACATGTAATTAGAAATTTAATGTGGATCTGATGGTTTTAACTTGTTGACCATATATAGGTGTCGGAACCAAAATAATTGATTCTAAATAAACCTTAAAAAGGATAAGGAATTTTATGATTTTGGAATTTTTTTTTTGGAGAGGTATTTTTTTTTTTTTGAGATTTATTTCATGATTTTGGGAATTAGGTTATTTTTTTGCTTGTCAAGATAGCCCCCCAGTCATAAATATCACAACAAACTTTGACCAGTTTACAATGATTAGGAAGATGGAAGAAATGTGTGATCTGTCAGTCTTTTTACACTTAAGATTTGGAGAGGGGGGTGTAAGCAAATAAAGGCTGCAAGTGATTGTTAAGAGATTGGTCAGTGTATGATGAGGGAGGTTTTCATCCTACCGATGAAAGAGGGGTCAGGCCAGCCTGGATACAGAAACAACTTGTAAATGAAAACATACCATGGGTATATATAAACACAGCTCTATGATGTTGTTTGGACATCAGGGAGCCATCGATAAGATCCAAACGTCACATTTAGGAGGCATAGATGGATTGGTTTATGGCATGATTGAAAACAGATAGCTACAGGAAGGATGAAAATCCCCCACTGAGTGTTTGATTCTTTGAGTTTGATAGTAGCCTAGTAATTGATTCTTAGTATTCAAAAAGGTTTTGGTAAGGGAGATAATGCAGCCAATTTTTGATTTGAAGGGAGATAACTCACAAAGGGCAGATGTAAGTGGTAGCTTGGGTAAGCTAGCTTACAAAATCCAATTTGTGTGGATTGCAAGAATTAGCAATGTATTTCAAGTATTTCAAGGATTCTTGTTTTTGTGAGGGATAAAGATTATAAGATTTCCAAGTCTTCTACAGATCTTCTGTACGGATAATACTTTAGAACATCGATCCTCAAAGACAGATTTTTATGTTGTTTGTTTTATAGCTGTTTGGTTCATTTGGTGTATCTTAAATTCAACTGTCATTCCTTTCATCAAGATATTGCTTAAATACAATTACTGAATTGATACAACTTTATACATTTATACAACATTTATGCATCTGAGGGTGTATCCTACGAAATCAAAACACTTTTTCTTACGTAATGTTTTCTTTATCACACAGAAATGCATGCTCAATATTCTGATTGCTCTGAGAGACTAATGCCAACTAATGTTTTTGATTCCTACAGGGGTTTGATATCAGATGGGCGCGTCTCCTATCATATAGACCCTTCTCCCGAGCATGGACCGGGGCATCATAAATTGTACATAGAACCTGATGATCCGGTGCAGCGGCGAGGTATGTCGTTGTCCTGTCTGTGGTTACTGACCCCACACCATCAAACTCTCACAGTGGCTCAGACAGTATAAGTAGATAACACGATAGTCACAAGTCTGTTTATGGTTGCAGGTCTATATTATAATAAGACTTACAGTCCATGATAACTAGAACCTTATGTTCACTAACCAGTGTTTAGATGCTGTTTGACATTTGTTCTTTCTCACTCAAATATCTTGAATATATTTTATTTTTACAAGCAATTATGAGATAGTGGTCAGATCCACATGTTTGTTTTCATGTGTAAACATTTTCATTGCTAAATGGGTTTTTTTCATAAATTTTTGAGTGATTAATACAATATTTAATAATGAACATGCTGGATGGGATAAGCAGGAAACATGTACACCACACGTAATGTTATGTACTTATGGCTTTTTATGCAAAAAAAACAAAAAACAGTAATCCAATAGATTACCTCTTTTGGAACTAAACTCATAACAGATACTTAAATTAATTGAATTGCCGGAAATCATTTATAAGTCTCACGGGGCCATTTTTTGTGGCATATCTCATTACCAAATCAATCATCAGAGTTGTTGAAGAGGAGTAATTGATGGGCAATATAAAGTATGCATGCATGCATCAATATAGATGTATCCAAAGAAACAAGCAGTGTAATTTCAGCCGTTCGATTCTAATCTATTTGTAAATTTCAGTTTGAAGACAGCCCATTATATCTAGCTGCAATTAGATTGCCCATATTTGCATATTGAATATTGGTTTAAATTTTTTTCATTTGTTTATTCTTTTTCAGATGAAAAATTAGTACATTCCAGTTTGCATGCAAATGCAACATTAAATTATTTACATACCAGAGATTTCCTTCATAGGGTAGGTGATTTTTGTAAAAGTAATTAAAATAAAAATGGGTAAAATATTAGAATGATAATTGGTTGCTACATGTAGCAAACAATAATATTATTCATGTATTAGTTGTTTTTTTTCTTCGGTCTGAACCAAATGAAACACTGTTTCATAATTAACTTCACATTTGCATGTAAGGCTATCATTAATCATCATAGGCTTGAAACATACCGTAACTTTCATATTGCAACCAAATTTACTGTTAGTTCAGTTTCATATAACTGCTTTCTCGATAATTATGTTGTAACCATGGTGACACATTACATTGTAGGTCCGTCGTGAACTTCGGGGTCCCTATGATGGAAACAGCAATGCCCGGTTTATTGAGATGTACATTGTGAATGATCAAAGAATGGTATTCTTCACATTCTTTTTCCTTTTATTATGGAAATATTGCTGTTTGATAAGACATTTGTGTCCAGTACCTATGCCTTATATTTAATTTTGCTAATAACAAAGGCTTTTTCTTTTATGAATTAATTCATATTAAACAATTTCCAAATATTGCTCAAGTTTATGAATTAAATCAGCAATTTGAAGATGGCTGCTATATGAAATGAACATTTCTACAGTTTTGCTGTAGCAACATGTATTCATTATTTCATTGTTAGCTTTGTCTGGAGATGTTTCATTGTGTTTTAGTATGAGAGATACATGAGGCAGGACAGACAAGTGATACAGCGATCAAAAGACATCGTGAATATAGTCAGCAAGGTAAATCACTAGTATATAACATAGTCAGCAAGGTAAATCACAAGTATATAACGTAGTCAGCAAGGTAAATCACCAGTATATAACGTAGTCAGCAAGGTAAATCACCAGTATATAACATAGTTAGCAAGGTAAATCACTAGTATATAACATAGTCAGCAATGTAAATCACCAGTATATAACGTAGTCAGCAAGGTAAATCACCAGTATATAACGTAGTCAGCAAGGTAAATCACCAGTATATAACATAGTTAGCAAGGTAAATCACTAGTATATAACATAGTCAGCAAGGTAAATCACCAGTATATAACATAGTCAGCAATGTAAATCACCAGTATATAACATAGTCAGCAAGGTAAATCACTAGTATATAACATAGTCAGCAAGGTAAATCACCAGTATATAACATAGTCAGCAAGGTAAATCACTAGTATATAACATAGTCAGCAAGGTAAATCACCCGTATATAACATAGTCAGCAAGGTAAATCACTAGTATATAACATAGTCAGCAAGGTAAATCACCAGTATATAATGTAGTCAGCAAGGTAAGTTACAAGTATATAACATAGTCAGCAAGGTAAATCACCAGTATATAACATAGTCAGCAAGGTAAATCACTAGTATATAACATAGTCAGCAAGGTAAATCACCAGTATATAATGTAGTCAGCAAGGTAAATCACCAGTATATAACATAGTCAGCAAGGTAAATCACCAGTATATAACATAGTCAGCAAGGTAAATCACTAGTATATAACAAAGTCAGAAAGGTAAATCACTAGTACATGTATATGTGTACTGGGTCCAAACCTGGGGTCCATAGAAGCTATCAAAAGGAATTTGGCATCGAATTAACCAATATGTTTGTATTTATATGTAAGAATCAGGTTGCAACCTGCTCTAAACCATCCTCCTAAGTCAAGGGTTTCTGATCTGCACCTCTCCTCACAAAATGAATTTTTAATAATGCAATTTCTGTACATATTTGTATATCATCTTGGCAGGTCTGTGACTTAATTATAGTGAACACTTGCAGTATCAAGTGATAAGGATGTAAAAACAATTAAGTAGTGAACAGTTGACTACTTAAAATTATAATAATCATAAGATTTTCTGCATTGCACTGCGTAAATTGTCTCGGTCATGCGGGAAAGATGAGTAGTAGTCAAAGGATTTAATACACAACACATCTTATATAATTTTAAAATACTAGTGAGTTAATTTAAGAAAAACGGTATTGGCCTGTGTCACCCGATAGCAGCTATATAATGGTTCAGCATTGGCCCTGTCACATGTCAAGCACTGGTCCCTGACCACACATCCTTGCTGCTGATGACAAGGATGTTTTGGAACTCATTATCATTGCTATATTTTATAAGTAATGGTTCAAAATTTTATATGAATTTTTTTTAATTTCATTTAGGCAATTTTCACTTTAATCAAATTAGTGTTTGATTTTGCAAATGATTCAAGACGTAGTCAGATTCAAAGACAAACTTAATTAGAAAGAAATATATGTATACTCTCTGAGATAATGCCAATAATATGATGTATCAATAACAGCTGCAATGAGGAAGCTATCTATATATAGTTTTAACAAAGTGCTGTTTTTTTTTTAATTTATCTAAAACAGAGATTCATGGTTTTATTTTAAAATAACTGATATTTGGATTATAACCAAAATTCTGTATGCATGTATCAAGTATTCCTTCCTTAACACGCACAAGTTTGGAAAGAAGTATAGTGCACTTAATATATGATTTGGCCTCAAATATAGCCTTTTGCAAACATCAGACATTTTCAATATTATACAATATTTAGTTTAAATATATTTAAAGAAAAGCAAATTACACGATCACCATGCTCCAAGAGTCTTCATTATCTTACACGACAACTTTAAAATATTCAGGTTTTGTTAGGGATATAAAGGAAAGAAGTTAGTATACGATAAAAAATTGGATATTTGACTATTTGAACCACTCTAAACCAAAGACATTCGATTAAAATTATGTTCTACAGGTATTGTAGTACACGTTTACATTGAATTAGTTTGGGTTTAACGTGGTCTTCATACTAAAAATTAGACAAATATTTCAAATAGTGTCTTTTCTAATACAATCATCTATATAGCCATATATATTGAAAATGCATCTGCTGAAAATGTTTGATGGGTGGCCTAGTGGTAACATAGAGGTCTTTTTGATTTTGTGGTCGCTAGATCGAATTCACTAAGTAGTAATTTTTTTTTTCATTTGAAATGAAACATGAACAGAATAGAGAGGTTAAGTTACATGTATCTATTCTTCTGGTGGTTTTTTTAAATTATCTTGTTTAATTCAGTCTGAGTATGAGCATACCCAATATAAACAGATCTCTTTAGTGACACTATACATGTACTCTATTTACACTCAATAGGTCCATTGCATTTGGCTTGAACTTATCACGGTTCAGAATATCAACTACTGTTATACACAGAGTTTCCTGAATTTATGACAAATCAGTTGTTACAGACACCATTATAAAATCAGTACATTGCATCCAGGTTTCGAAAATCATATTGCGATAGCTAGGTACCTGAAGCTATTTTTAGTAACAGGTACTTTCCGTCCAAACACAGGTGTATGCGAAATAATGGGAAAAGGCGCTATACCTCTTTCCATTTTTCCATTTAGGTCAAAAACAAGAACATGCTATCTTTATAAATATAGTACATTCTTTTTTTTCTAATTTCTTTATTACTAAATGACGTTGAAATATTTCTGTAATACACCTGTATTGTCTAGTGTGTCATGCATACCGTTTTTCCGGTAATTTTTGCAATATAGTTTATTTTTTGTTTTTTTACGATCACTATTACATTGCAATCTATTGCATAGCGGAGAAATTTTATTCTGTATGATACTAGTAATTTATGATAAGAAAATTTTTAAATTGTAAAAAATGACTGATGCAAATTAAAAATGTTTGGATCCTCATTTTCGCCATTTTTGCAAATTTTGTGACACACACAAAAAAAAAAACCCCAGATAAACGGTATACTGAATGGGTATTTTTTCAATTTGATGGGCATGAATATTGATGGTATACTTGGTAACTCTTATTTAAAATTTCATTTTCTTTGAACTCAAATCTGTTACATGCATTGTCATCATGATAAGGTCAATCTTATTTTATTTTTTTTTGTTTTAATTTTGTAGCTTTACAATCCACTAAATATCTACATAGCTTTGGTGGGAATTGAGATTTGGGAGCAGGACAAATTCCAAATACAGCCCCAGGCCAACGACACACTGGAGCGATTCCTGAACTACAGAAAATACAGCATTAACCCCAAGCATGAAAACGACAATGCCCAGCTGATCACGTAGGTTACCAACCTCACTTAATAACTTCCTCTTTGAGGTGTTTAAAACCTTCATGTTGAAAGAATGAATCCTCTAAACATAAAAAATCGGCCCCCATAATTTGCAGAGGAATCAGATTAAAGATTTTCTTCATATTATTGTCTCATCCTTTCCTTAAAACATTGAGGTTTTTAAATTTCAATTTCACTTTTTACTTACTTACACTGTAATTAGGCATTGTCTCAATTAATATATGTAGTTTATTAATCCAAAGAACTGAAATTAGATTACCATAACAGTCTTGCAAATTGTAGAAAAAATTATTCCAAGATGATAATTTTGGATTTTGCCTATGAAAGTTTTTTTAGTTATAGAAGAGTACATAATGCTCTATTTAGGGCTTCTGCAATAGCTCAGTGATTAAGACACTTGCTTTGTTAAGGAAAGATTTTTTGAATTCTGACTATAGCTACAGCAGACCTCAGATCTTGGTATCTCACATAGATCGCTGCTACACAAAGTTAGCCATCTATTGGAGCGGATCCAAGGATCTGATTTTAATCAGAAAGTTCATTCATGTAATTTGAAATGAAAGAGTGTCTTGATATTAGGCTTGAGCAACCAGTTCACTGCATTCGCCTAAAATCGCTAAAAGTTCAAATATATGTATAATGCTTTTACCAGTAGCTGCTTATAGGTAATGGTATTTGCTCAGGTGAGAGATGATTATCAGGTATCCTGCACCTCCCCAAAAAATCACATTTTCAAAAGAAAAAACCCCCTATAACCAATGCTAGAAGGACGGACACTTAACGTGTCCTCAAGTTTGTTTTTCATCATAGATATCCTGGTAATTGTGAATATACAAACTGCAGTTGTTTGCTAGCAGTATAAATGTATGTATATTTCAGTGGCATGACCTTTCGTGATGGCGTGGTGGGAAAGGCCATCAAAGCATCTATCTGCACCCATCAGTATTCCGCAGGCGTTTCCATGGTAATCAGAGAGGCACTTTTATTTGTTGACGGCAAGACAATGAGGTTTAACAAGATGACCATTATTTCCTAAATATTATAGTAACTCAATTTAAGGAAATGAAATCTATCTGTTGCCTTACTGTTATTGTATGGTATTTTTTGTATTGAAATCTTAATTTTAAATTAGTACATGTAGTTCAATGTACCTGCAAACACATATTATATTTATTATATCACAATACACTAGCTTAAGAAGTAAGGTTTGAGAGCTTTGCTTTTGACTAAATTTACAGGCAAAATCATTTATATCTAATCAGATTTTGAATTTCTAATGTTTTGAGACATTAAGATAAACTTTGAGATTACGAATACTGTAAACAGGGTTATTTTCACCATGTGTTATTTTCGCCCTTCTTTACTTGCAAATGGTTTTGCCCCATCTTGAATTCGCCTAGACAAAGTTGTGTTTACAGAGATATAATTTAAGACATTGAAATTTGTCCAGTCTTAAATTTGCCCACTGACAACGAGGGTAAAAGGGGCAAAAATAAAACGGGGGCAAATATTTCCCTGTATACAGTAATAAATTAACCAAGGAAATGGTCGTCTTTGTAAACCATGTTGTCTTGTCTGTAGTAAATGGTGTTGAGTGTTGTAAACTAACAATGCAACCAATTATTTTGTTGTAGTGGCCAGCAGTTTAACAATAACGTTTTGGGAAAAGCTTATGTAAATACCATCTGTACGTTTAGTTCCTCTGGTGGTGTTTCGTCCGAGCCGGTAGTAATTTGTTTTACACGATTCAAAACTATCCACACTAATCTCCTCTTCGACAATCCAAAAATTTTAAATTTCAGCTAGCATGTTCTAGAAAATTAAAACCTGTCATATTAGACATAACTTCACTTTTTATATTTTCATCCCAAAACTTGGAGAAATCTGTGTTAATATCAACATTGCATTTACTTGATCATGCAAAGTTATATGATATATCAATGCATGTATGATTCGAATATATACACTGATGAATCTGCATGAATGATTGGTGGATATTTTACATATGAACTTTAATAAGATATTCTAATTGAAAAGAAATGGCATGAAATGTTTGATGAATTTTGCAGTGGATTTGCCTATTGCTAATTGCACTTGGCAATGCATTTACTGGCATCATTTTCAAGGCATGATTATACTGTATTTAATCTTAGACGCATGTTATCAAAAGTCTGTAAGTATGTTATATTGTACAGTAAGCCAAGGCTAAATCTGTTCAGATTTAGGAATGCATTTTTGTGTGCCTATTTGTTATCAATTATAGTACATGCATATACACATATATAGTGTGTTAAACAATCACAGATTTACTGCCATAAAATATTGAAAGCATTTAATATATCTGCATATTTTGTTTTGATATCATTGTTTTGAAAAAGATGATAAACAGATATTTGCAATTTAGATGTGAAAATATTTTCTTAGATCTGAAACTACAAGCCAAATTTAACTTCTTTTCTTCATGGTTTGGTCTAAAAGTATATTATAAGATTAACCATTTTTTATTTATATATATATATATATATTTTTTTTTTTTTTTTATTTAATACTTGATATTATGCAAGATGAATAATTTGAATTTGTATGTACAAGTTTGCCATCATTTTAATGATCTGTTAAAGCAAGTACCAATACTGCAGTGTAAGCATAAATGTACCACTGTTGTCTGTATCTGATGTTGACCGTTTTCTCTCTGGGACAGGATTCCAGGAACCAGCTGATTCAGGTAGCCACCACAGTGGCGCACGAGCTGGGACACAACCTGGGGATGGCCCATGACAACTACTCCTACTGTCAGTGTCCAGACGACAAGTGTATCATGGCACCCACTCAGGGCGGGTAAGTCATAACAAATACTGTGCATTCCTAATTAAATGCGAGGAATTAATATCCAGGTAAAATAGATAGAAGAACATCTCGTGGATTTTAAAATCTCGCTTTGATTTTTTGGACAGATGTAAACTGTAATGAAACTTTGATAAAAAAAAAAAGTTTGGCATTCATGATTTTATATTCTCGTGATTTCATGCAAAACTGTTGAATCGCAGAATTAAGTACTTGAGTAAAAATAAAGAATCTACAGTACTGCCAGAACCTAACAGAATGTTTTAAATTAGAAATATCTGTATCAGGGTTGTTTACTTCTGTAACAATTGTACGTAGAATAATTCTGAGAAAAGCACTGTCGGGTACATTTATTTAATGGAAAGGAAATATCTTTGATTTATCATAAATTTAAGAGTTTCATTTTGTATTCAAGAAGTATTTGTGAGGTCAGAATATATAGAATATTAAATATACACTTGTATATACCGGTAAAAAAAGAATGAAATGAATAATTGACATTATTTCAGCATTGCCCCTCCCACAAAATGGTCAACATGTTCAAAGATATCGTTGGCTGAGAACTTTGAGATAGGGATGGATTACTGTCTACGAAACAAACCAGAGAAGTTGTACGATGGTCCGGTCTGTGGGAACGGGTTTGTGGAGATAGGGGAGGAGTGTGACTGTGGGCTGCCAGAGGTGAGTACATACCTACCTGTATACAGTACACACCTACCTGTCTACAGTACATACCTACCTGTGTACAGTCAAACCTACCTGTATACAGTACATACCTACCTGTATACAGTACACACCTACCTGTATACAGTACACACCTACCTGTATACAGTACATACCTACCTGTATACAGTACACACATACCTGTATACAGTACACACCTACCTGTATACAGTACACACCTACCTGTATACAGTACATACCTACCTGTGTACAGTCAAACCTACCTGTATACAGTACATACCTACCTGTATACAGTACACACCTACCTGTATACAGTACACACCTACCTGTATACAGTACATACCTACCTGTATACAGTACATACCTACCTGTATACAGTACACACCTACCTGTATACAGTACACACCTACCTGTATACAGTACACACCTACCTGTATACAGTACACACCTACCTGTATACAGTACATACCTACCTGTATACAGTACACACATACCTGTATACAGTACACACCTACCTGTGTACAGTACACACCTACCTGTATACAGTACACACCTACCTGTGTACAGTACACACCTACCTGTATACAGTACACACCTACCTGTATACAGTACATACCTACCTGTATACAGTACATACCTACCTGTATACAGTACATACCTACCTGTATACAGTACACACCTACCTGTATACAGTACATACCTACCTGTATACAGAACACACCTACCTGTATACAGTGCACACCTACCTGTATACAAGACACACCTACCTGTATACAGTACACACCTACCTGTATACAGTACATACCTACCTGTATACAGTGTGCACCTACCTGTGTACAATACACACCTACCTGTGTACAGTCAAACCTACCTGTATACAGTACATACCTACCTGTATACAGTACATACCTACCTGTATACAGTGCACACCTACCTGTGTACAGTACATACCTACCTGTATATAGTGCATACCTACCTGTGTACAGTACATACCCACCTGTATACAATACACACCTACCTGTATACAGTACATACCTACTTCTGTACAGTACATGCCTACCTGTGTACTGTGTTCAATACACACCTACCTGTATACAGTACATACTTACCTGTGTACTGTGTACAATACACACCTACCTGTATATAGTACACACCTACCTGTATACAGTCCACACCTACCTGTATACAGTACACACCTACCTGTATACTGTGTACAATACACACCTATCTGTGTAAAGTACACCCTTACCTGTGTACTGTGTACAATACACACCTACCTGTATACAGTACACACCTACCTGTGTACAGTACACACTTCCCTGTATACAGTTCACACCTACCTGTATACAGTACACACCTATATTATGGATGGAATTTATTTCTGTGAAATTTTTTTTTTCTGCATCTATTGGATAAAACCATTTGTTATTTTTCGGTACCAGGACTGTAAAACGAGGTGTTGTGATGCAAGAACCTGTAGACTGACCACAGGGGCAGTGTGTGCCACGGGGAAGTGCTGCGACACCCAGGCCTGTGTGGTAAGTGGGCCACGGATATAATCATTCTCCATTGTAGTCTCAATGAAAGTGCTATAGCTTTCACATTCTGATTTAAAGGAATGAGATTTACAGTACATTCAGCAGTTTTGAGAAGCCACAGAAGCATTGCACTTTTCCTTCCATTAAAAAAAAACTTTTTTCTTTGGAGGTTAACATGAATTTATTATTTTTGATTATAGTTAAACTTCTAGTTTCATATCTCCAAGTTCTTAAGTCCACTGTATTTAAATGAAAATAATAAAAGTTTCCCTGTCCTTTATTCAGCTTAAGCCGCGAGCCACTCTGTGTCGAGGATCTTACGAGGAATGTGATCTCCCAGAGTTCTGTAACGGAGAGTCAGAGTACTGCCCAGCAGACGTGTACAGGAAAAATGGAATAGAGTGCGGGAATGGCCAGGTGGGTACTTCAGGGGAAAATGGGCGGAACAATTCCAATGTGGGGATTGGGCGGAACAGATCTTTAGGTAAAGGAAAGAGGGTGTATGACGATTAATGATATTGCATCATAAGTCTTCAGCCTTTTGATGGAAGACTCTTTGTATTTAGATGTTGAAGCGTGTGTCTCATGTGTATGTGTGTATTTTAATCTCTACCTGTATCTACACAAAAGTATATTCAAAGATCGGCTTTTTTTCAACTCTTAACTTAAAAATTCTTTGCAGTCATATTGCTTGAATGGGAAATGTAAGACCCACACAGGACAATGCCGCCTTCTCTGGGGGCCAACGGGGAGAGTGTCTGACCCCATCTGTTTCCAGCACCTCAATGTAAATGGGTCCAGTACAGGGAATTGTGGGTACAATTTACCCACTCGGCGATACACTCGGTGTGACAAAGAGTAAGCACCATTTTTACAATATGTTTCACATATCAGATTTCTAAATCAATGTGTATGACTTGACTCATAACAAAAGGGGATTTTGTTTTTCATTTCTGTTTTTTCCCTTTTGTAAGTTATTTTTTTAATGATTAAGATAATAATCAGTAGGTCCATTTTCCTGTGTTTTAGCTTTCTTGTATTTTATCGTTAAATTTAGATATAAGTTGTTATAAAGAATTTCTTTTTGCCATTTTTTTTTACTTATATATTCAAAATTACATTTATGGTACATGTGTTTAACAGCAATACATGTACTGGTATATGATATATGTAATGACAATGGGTCATTCAGAACTTATCTCTCACTCTTTGCTAGCAGTGATGTCATGTGTGGACTACTTCACTGTGTTCATCTGAATGAGAAGCTCATGTTTTGGAGGGAAACCCTGAGTGTTGCCCTGCCCGCCTCCTTCCTGACCAAGGGGTCAAAGACCTACATCTGTCGATCAGCCACGCTAGATGTAGGGCTTAACATGCCCGACCCGGGCCAGGTCCCTGATGGGGCCAAGTGTGGGCATGAAAAGGTAAGCCTTTCTCTGCATATTAGTTGGGCATGTGTATTTTCTGCTCTCTTCAGGTCACTGCAAACTGTTGCAAGCTGTGGGGGTTAAACCAGCAATGTTTTTCCTATACATTTTACCGTGAAATGTCAAAAAACATTTTAGAAATTAGTTCAAGCATAATTTTCGTGTTTTACAGATATGTTACAACCATTCCTGCACATCTTTAGCCAGAATTCCAACAAAAGAGTGCCCAGACTGCAACAATAATGGGGTATTTCAGTTTTTGTTCATGCTATTTAGCTGATCAATTTTCTACTATTTGGTGTAGGGATGCTTCTGTTCATAGATATAAAGCAAATTGGTCCATTACAGTGTACTAACAAACCAAGTAAAAGATATTTTTTGATAGATTCCATGAAAATTACCTATTCCTATCAATAATGTTGATGAAAAATATTCGACGGCCTAAGTTTATCGGTATATTCTCATTGATTTCTGCAGTTTTGAGATTGACCATTCTAAACCTTTGTCATCATTTACAGGTGTGTAATAGTATCGGTCAGTGCCACTGTAATGAAGGGTTTGGTCCCCCTTTCTGTAATGAGCCCGGGTATGGAGGAAGTATACACAGTGGACCAATCAAAATTAAAGGTAGGTCTAGTGTAATAGAAAGGTCAAGTGTAATAGAGAGGTCAAATGTAATAGAAAGGTCAAATGTAATAGAAAGTTCAGTTGTAATAGAAAGTTGTAATAGAAAGTTGTTATAATAGAAAGATTTGGTGTAATAAAAAGTCAGGGCTGCGTTTTACAAAAGAACTTACGAATTATGACCAAATTAATGAATGTTTATTAATTGCAAACTAATCAATGTTTTATTGTAATATATGTAAAATATAATAATGGAGATCAAAATAGTTGCAAATTAATGGTTTGATATAAATTTTGTTCATTAAAGACCGTTTTATGAGACTGAAAATATTTACGACTTTGTCATAAGTTCTTTTGTAAAACGCAGCCCAGGTGTATAAGAAAGGTTACGTGTAATCAAAAAGTCAGGTGTAATTAAAAGGTCAGGTGATTAGAAAGGTCAGATGAAATAGAAAGGTTAGGTGTAACTGAAAGTCGAGTACTGTATAAGAAACAATTTGCCAGGAACTATTTTTTAGGGAAACTGGAAAGTGAATTTTATAATTTGTTATTAATCCCATTTACTAACCTGTTAATCAAGGCATATATTAACACTTGATTAATCTACATGTTGTTAACATGCTGTAAATTATAAACAAAGCTGTGGTAACAATCAAGTGTAGAACCACTAATGGACTAGTAATGGTAAATATTGAGGGGACAGATTTATAGGTGTATTGCCTGGTGACCAAAACCACAGATAAGCTAGTCAAAGTCATTCAGTAACTAAAAGAAGGAGTTGGCCATATTGTCCAAAGATACATGTATTGCCAAAAGAAAGAGCTAGAGTTTGATAGCATTAAAGCAAGGAATGTAATGCTTCGAAAATTTACTGTTTATCAATTTAAAGGGTACTCTTTAACGTACTAGTATTCAAAATCGAGATATTAATGATTTTTTTATGCAAATATAAATCAACTAATTACTATTTGTATGGTGTATCTTTTAAGGATGCAGTAATTGTCTACATTCCACCAACCTGATTAAATAATTAACATATTAAACTTATATAAATGGTTCAAAAAATCATCATATTTGTTTTATGGGTAGTTATTATTTAGATAAACTAAGTGTTTTAGAGATTAATGATAATCATGTCTGTTAATTGTCCTCCTAATGTGAGCATTGAACTTGCAATGATAACCCTAATTAATTTGAATAACACACAACTTATTAAATTGATTTCTAAGAATCCAGTTTGCATCCTTATACCCCTTGTTTTCCTCATTATCAGCATTTTAAACACAGATTTCCAGAATACAATGCAAATATTAACATATGTATTTTGAGTATTGTGGGGGTGCTGTAAAGGTTTACCTTTTTGGGGTCAGATAATTCAAACAAATGAAACATTCTCATAGTTTTATTTTCTAATGTTTGAAGAAAAAATCCACCAAGATATAAGGAGCTTATATTACAAACTCTTTATTTTCAAATGATATTTGCTAAAATATTCCAGTACCAAAATAATTACAGTTCAACTTTGTAATCTTGAATACAAAGGATATATCAAAGTGATTTGTAAGTCCCAACCACTTATGTTTAACAATTTTACCACGTATATATTTCGAACACTCGAATATCTTGAAGGTTTATAACAGTCCCATCAAGTTTGAGATAACCAAGTTTGACTGTATATTGTATTATATTGTCATTTACATTGAGAAAAGTAGTTGTCTATATAATAATGAAATACATCAATTATTAAGGATTATTTCCTACAATAATGTTGATATGATAATATCACATAAGTGATTGGCACATACACTGTGAATATGCATGTTTCTTTACAGACTCATCTGGGAGAACAACTGTGTCTTCAGTGAACAATGTTGCTTGTGATATAGATTGTCTAAGTTTATCTGCTAGCACCAATAATTCTCTCTATGTGGCAATCATCTTTGCCATTGTGTTGCCAATTTCTAGTCTCTTTCTTGTGATTTGGTATTTTAAAAGGAAAAAAATAAATTAAAAAATTAAAAATGCTGTGTTTAGAAATCAAGGTTCATTTATTTAATTACTAGGGGAAATTATCCTGTAGCTCTTTTTTTTTAAATTGTATATCTTTACAAATTTAACAGATATGGTGACAATATAGGTACTTGGCTGTTCTAGTGATGACAATGTTTTTTAGGGGGTTTTGAAATATAATTTCTTAAATTACAAACTTCTTAAGCATTTTGAACACAGAGTATCTTTAATTTAGAAAAAAAAACAAAAAATAGACTGATTTCTCCTTATATATTTTGATCTTTTTTTTCAAAAGACGTACTCTACATGTATTGAAGAATATGTATTTTAAAGCAGAACTCATTCTCAGTATCAAATTGGGCTGAGTCTTCGGTCCCTTCTAATATTTTTTAGACTGCCAATCTTAAGCAAAAGAGAAATTCTGTTTGGACAAAGAATCTTTTTATACAATTCTGCTCTCCTAGGTTGCAAAGATGTAATAAATTCATTAAAGATCAGTTTAATTTTTTCAAAATAAATTTTTCTTAATATTTAAGAACATCAATAGGGTATCATAAATATGGAAACTACAAAATAAAGGTTAGTTGAAAATTCAAACATTCTAGCATTCTTTGATTAAGCAAATTAGAAGAATAGTGACAAACCTTTCTTGAAGCTATTAGTCATGGCCTAATCTTGGCTTGTGAAACAGAGCTTTGAAAAAGATTTTAATCCTATCTCTTTAATTCTATGCACCCTTACATAATAACTTTCACCAGGTGGTTTTTCTTCTTGTGTCTTTGATATTGCTTGTGTTAAGATTTGGAACTTGTTAATCTGAATTCAATTTTTCTTTTATTCACTAATACAACAAAGTGGATGTGAAATGGATTCGTAAGTTTGAGATAATTAACATTGTGTATTTTTATCAGTTTGCTTTTATAAAGTACACGTATAATAATTTGCTCTCTGCTAATATACTATATAACTGAGCAAACAGTTTCCATCAAATTTGCAACATTTGTTTCACATACAAAGTTATTTTTTTTTGCTTTTTTGATGGTGGTACATGCTTTTAGTACACTGGGTTTTCCCCTCGTTGTTCGATCAGCTTAATGTTTTGTTTCGATCACTAGTAAATGTTTGATATTGAAACATGCTGTAATTTATACTCCGTCCTGAGATGTTTTTGCATCACTTTTTTACAGAGTATTTTCAATGAAATGAAAAAATCACAAAATTTCTGCAACAAAATTTCTCATATATTTTTTCAAATTTAAGGACATGGCTGACATAAAGTCTTTTTGGTTTTTGCATTGTAAATGAATTAAAAATTCCTGGATTATAATGTTGAAAAATTGTGCTAGGTTTCCTGAAAAGTTTCTATTATTTTTGTAATAAATCTCCATTTTTTTAAATTTCCATTGGGAATTTTTCTTTCTTGACAATATCTACACGTAAAGAGAAGGGAAAAGTCGTTTAACCTTTTTATATTAATTCCGATTGTTTTTCAGTGATTGAATTGTGTGTTGTCTATAAGATCATCAAAAAGTGATGCAGGAATAATCAGGGACAAGATATACACAGTGTAATACTGTATAGAATGTTTATACCTTTATGTCGACTTGAGTTATTTAAAAGAGTCAGGGTGTAGAGTACTGATATAAAAACATTGAATTTTTCAGACAATAACGACCTCCTGATTGGCTTGCTGGTGACGTTTGCGATGATCATTGTGATTGGCTGTCTGGCTTTCTTGGTCTTCTTCTACAGAGAGTCTCTCAAAAAATGGTGGATCAATCACCCGGGAGGCTTGAAATACAGGTCATTTACATATCAATGAATATTCATATGTCAAGAAATAAATGCAATGCATAATTTACTATTGTAAAATTTTGATTCACTGAATTTAAATAAGTTTGTTTTTTTGCATCTTTCAGGGTTCCATGTTTTTCATTATCATCATGGAAACGTCCAAGAAATACCTCGGGAGGAACAGCTGCTCAAACGAGAACTCCAAACACACAGAGAGATATATCAACACCTGTGTTTCAAAGCACAACTGCTAGCCAAAACCAAAACAGAACCATCAAAAATGAAACCAGTCCAGAGAAAGTGGCTCTAAAGCCCCAGTCTAAATCCAAGACCCCTGCTCACAGGCCAGATCCCCCAAAGTTCTTCAAGAAAAAGGAGAAACAGGAGTCAAGTTCTGCAACCTATCAAAATGTTGCTGTTAAAATGCCCCCCAATCAGACCAGACAGCAGGAGTCTTCATTTCAAGAAGTGAAACTTAATCCTGTGCCATCTGAAACAAAAGAATCTAAATCACTCTTCTCCAAATTTTCAAGAAAACTGTCCAGAAGTGAGGAGAGCAAACCAACAGAACCAGTTAAACCACCTTCATTTACTTCTACACCCAAACCCATAGTCAAACCAGGAACACAGCCTATTGGCAAGCTGCCAAAATCGGCATTAAAACCTTCCGCACCTGCAGCAGCCCTTAAACCATCAGCACCTTCTGCTGCTCTAAAACCAAATGCATCTGCTGCAGCACTTAAACCAACTTCATCGTCTGCTGCACTAAAGCCCTCAGCCCCATCGGCTGCACTGAAACCCTCAGCACCTAATGTTGCTCTTAAACCTTCTTCTCCAGCTACTGCATTGAAACCTGCTGTGAGACAAAACTCTAATTCTTCTAATTCTAGTCCCTCCGTAACGAGGCAAGATTCCAATTCTTCTGGAAGTGGAGTTGCAATGCGCAAAGAACGTGTCACACGTGAAATTTCTAACCCTGTGCTTATTAGCACAACAGACAGACGATCTCAAGCTTTTGTGCATGAGATCAAAGATGGTCAGTTGGTTCCACCTGTTCCAGCTCATGTGAACCGCAACAGTTCTAGTAGTAGCAGCAGTAGTCATTCACCCTCCAGACCAAAATCTATGCCACTGCAGGCTCAAAAATTAGCATTCCTTGGGGACCAAAACCAAAGAGCTGCAGAGGAGCCTCCCAGAACATCCCCCCAAAGGCCACCTCCCAGCTATGAAAGTTATCTTAAATCAGCAGGTCAACCAGAGAAAAGGTCTGGACCACCAAATAGATTTGAGTCTGGATCAAGTAACTCTTCTGCTTCAGATGATGTGAATTTTCCATTAGCTAAAAATAGAAATCCCATTCCTAAATTTGGAGGCAATTCAAAGGAAGGAGCTTCTGGAAAGCCCCTGTTACCTAAAGTGAAATCCGCAGGTTATGTTACGGATCAACCGGATTCCAATGGCAGGAAAGTGAAACCATCCAGATCACCACCTAAACCAGGAAAGAAGCTACCAAAGAAGCCGGCGCAGGCAAGCTCATCCCTAGAGAAAACAGACTCTTTCGAAAAGGTGCAAGAAGCACCAGGCGTATCCCATATAAAAGCAATGTTTGATTCCATGGACGTTGGCAAGAAATCAATGTTTGGTTCCGATAATTCTCTTGGACAGGCAGGAATTAAATCTCCCCCTGTGACCGGTGAAACAAGACCCAAACCCTCACCAAAGCCTGGATCTGGTTCAAAGTTCAGGAGTGTAAATGTTTGAAAAATCGAGAGATCATTTTGTGATAAAAAGTTAAAAGTGATAGGGTGCCATTAACATGTATATGAATATATTATATACATGTACCATACATAGTTAATGTTAGAATATGTTTATAGAAAGTAGGCAGATATTCAAGAAAATATTTGTGTAGTTTGCATATTTCTATTAGTACATTTACTATAAAGTTAGAGATCAATAGAAACTTTAATATTAAGTGATATACTCATGAATTCAGACATATGAATTATTATTTTTTTTTAAATGCTTTTAAAAACACTTATGGACTTTGTACAAGATGCTCATATTTTTGCCCATTATTATTAAGTAAATGTATTTACTTTCCAAACAATACTCATTTTTTTTTATGGAATTTAATTTTTTTTTCATTACACAGGTGCTTTAAACCAATTTGCAATAAATACCTCACTGATAAAAATGACAGAATTTTGAAGACACAAACTTCACGCCAATCTTCTCTGCTGGTCAGATGCAATTTTTTTTTTTTTTTTTTGCTTTGCTTTTAACCTTTGTCTTAATTTTTAAATAAAAAAAATATTAGCTCCCCTCCCCTTCTTCCCTCTCTGTTTTGTTTTTGTATTTAAGTTACTGATTTAATAAAACACACACATGTAATGATAATATTGAATAGAATTACACATTTATATTTATGTATCCCTCCATATTGAATATATAATTATTATTATATATACATATGTATATGCACTCAATGTGATATGATTTAATAGTTTTATCCTATATCACTCTTACCCATTCCTTTTTGAGAGATTATTATATCCTAGCTGTGAGATTTTATGTTATATATCTGTGAGAAGTCAACATAATTACCTGGTATTCTCATTCTATGAGTGTATGAGGAGAGAGAGAGAGAGAGAGAGAGAGAGAGAGAGAGAGAGAGAGAGAGAGAGAGAGAGATCATCCACATGACCATGTGCCTTTTGTTTCAGAAACTCCCCGATGTTGTCTATCATTGACATGATAGACAATATGGTTATTTCGTACAGATAAAGAGTTGATCTAGAAAACAACTGAAACTTTTGAGCAGATGTACTGTACTTTTTTATCATTATTTTTTTTACATAGGGTGTATGATATTCTTGCCATATTGGTTTATATTAAAGATAATGGTGATATTTATCTTGATTCAATTCTTACCTTTTTTTTTATACATGTATATATGATAAATGCTTTTAGTTGAATCTTGTTTGGCACCTAGTACAGAAAAATTAGAATTAGCTGGCAGCAATATCACGCCTAATGGCCTTGATTCAGATTACATGAATCTATTTATTTGTCAGGCATGTAAAATTGTCAATGCTGAGGTTTCATTCAAAATTTGTTGATATCAATTTTCATACATTTAAATATTACAATTCTTAATTTCAAAGATCTGTAATATTTTGGACAATAGACTTGCCAAACAAATTGTTGTCAGGTTTTGATTTCAATGTAGATTTAAATTTTTGGATCAAGTTATGAAATCCCAGAAAATTGATGCTTAAGAAATCATGATGAAATCACATATAGTTAAAATTCCTCCCATTTTCGTTCCAACTTTATTTGAAATTGGTACACATACTAAAAACACATCACATTTATAAGCCATTCAATGTTTCAGTTATGACAATGAATTGACAAATTGTTCACAAATGAAACCTTTATCTTTGTTTGTAAGACATAAATTATTCATTGTACATGTAACATCACAGATGATGCTCATTTTACGTGTATCTTTTATAAAGGATGCAAAACTTGTCAATGTCTATCATTCCAGTGTTCTGTGTCTTGATTTTCTTGCTTTCTTATATTTTTTTTTCTCTGTTGTTTTTGGTTTTATTTTTGTTTTGTTTGGTAAAGAATTTTGAGAATTTCTGCCTATATTATCACAGTTTTGTTAGCAAATTTAAAACAGCCTTTGCCATATGATGCTTTACCATCTGATTAATATAGAAACATACAACATATTCTCCTATCTTGCAATACACTGATAAACTCATTTATGAAATGCTTAAGTTGAACTTCTTGGAAAATTTTACATTTCTGAGTTTGCAATATTCAGACAATGTTCTTATTTCTGTTAATTATCAGGTATTTTACAATATACCTTTGAAATTGTCAAAGAAATAGTAAACATGTTTTGTTGATTTTTTTTCCTTATGTTTAAATTTTAACAATGCATAGAATTATGTTGATGAAGAATAAATATTACTGAAAAAATGAAGAATTGTTTCTTAGATGGTTTTTTGTGTCAAAATGTACTACATGTACTACATGTACATGCATGTATCTATATCCTGTGCAGTTATATGTTATTTTTACGGAATATAAAATCAGCAAGTTAATTTGTCCCTTCTTTTGGGTAATTTTGATTAGATAGTGTGGAAATCTGTTGATTGTACGTGTACTTTTAATATTTAGCAATCTGAAAAAAGCAAGGGACGATTTATGAATATCATCCTAATTTTATCCTTAGTATAAGTCAAAAAAAGTTGTTTTCTTTAGATATAAAAAAATAAAACCGTTTCTGCCAACGCTTCCAGCTCATTAAATTTGAACAATTCAAAACTTTACTATCGAATCAAGAAGACAGTTACCGTAACATGCATGTCCAAAAGAAAACACGCAGTGATTTACAGTGTAATAAGTTATATAAGAAAATCAACAGTCTACTCATTACTTCAGGGGGAAAAGGGATAAAGGACATGCCGTCAATTCATATAAACAATAACATGCGTACTTACGTGGTTTATGCGGTTATGAAGACGACGAGCATTGCACGCTCGAGTTGTGTGAGTTTTTACTGCAGCCATTGCCACCTTTTATTACCCTACATGTATGAACCACCAAAGAAAAACATTCGATTGTTTATATTTACATATCTCTATTTAGGGGTGGTCCTAAGGGTAATTTTTCTTTTTCAGGGAGGAGGGGTAGGGCAGGTCTTTTTCGATAATTTTACAATGTGGTTTAATAAATTGGAGAATTTTTCAAAGGGAGCGGGGGGGATTAACCCCCCCCCCCCCCCCCCCTAGATCCGCGCATGAAGTAAGTACATGTAGAAGTATTATTATTACCGTCTATTAGTATTTGTTGTATAGAAGAACGACCGATCTCCTCGTTTAGATGTTGCTAATCTGATTTAAAATCAATCTAGCCAAGTTTCAATCGATCACAAAATGATACATGCATAGTAAACCTGAACAGTATAAAATAAGACACTGTTAGAGCATGTAACACAGGCGCTTGATTCTGTATTAAAAGTTCACCCTATAATATACTTTTAGATTAGATCAGAAATTAGAAATTTGGAAATTAAAAAATATCTTTATTTTGCTCTAGTTTGCACTCTGGTCAATTTTACAAGATACCGGTATAAACAGAGTAATTTCATTTTCTGCAGATGACGGGCCGTTTTAAACGTAAAGTAGAATCACATCTTTAGCGTGCCTGCACCATGTTCAAATAATTAAAGGGCCTTTGGGTCATATTGCTAACCTGGGTAACGGCTATCCAAAGCATTTTCACAGTATCCCAGTATTTCTCATGATATTTTTTTTCAAAGTCGCGTTGTTCTCAAATTACATGGCCAAAGTTGTAACTTTGCAAACGGTATGCTTGTTTTCTCTCTCTCTCTCTCTCTCTCTCTCTCTCTCTCTCTCTCTCTCTCTCTCTCTCTCTCTCTCTCTCTCTCTCTCTCTCTCTCTCTCTCTCTCTCTCTCTCTCTCTCTCTTTTACAGATGTATGTTTTTAATAATCGGTTCATATTCTATTAAAACATAACTTTTATTCTTGAAATAACTAAGAATATTGATTTGAATGGCCAAATGTACTTTATTGAATTGAAAAAAAGAAATGCCTTCAAAATGTCACCACAGCCATGGAACCGATGTTCAATTGTTTACTGATCTCCATAAATCTGGAATATTATAAAGAAAATAATAATAAAGCACAAGACCTGAAACGTTAGATAAGATCAGAGACGTAAATAGTGTTGAACATGTATATATATATCTCTGATTAGACCAGATGCCATTTACATTGGACTCGTTATACACCCTTTCATATCAATTTCGTTTTGGTATTTATTAAACCCGATCGTAAAAAAAGTTCAATGTTTTCCCGAATTCTCTCCCTTTCTACTTTGATGACATCCACATACTTAGACGACTGATAAACCTGAAAGAACTTAAAAATTACATGCTAAAATGGATGAACCTATGGAGGCAGAAGCAGACTCTACCCAGCCTGACTTAGCAGCGGACGATGGGGACCAAAGAGTTAAACATCACCCACTCCTGCGCCCAGGAAGCATGGGTTTGTATTTTGAACAGCCCAGTGTTGTTCCAGTATTTTAGGATATTGTTTAAGCAATGCACAGTATGCATCTAGTAATTATACTCTCTTTGATATTTGTTTAATAGACGGAGGTCTATTGTTACAGTAATAATGTACAAAATTCATTGTAAATAAGTTATACTTAAGAAAATAAAATGTCCGGAATTTATAGAAAGAGAAAGTACAGATGCAGGTTCATCTGGGCTGCATTCAAGATCATAGCGACTATACTCATATACCTATGTCGTATACGTGTTGAACAGATTTTAAGATTTGTGAATTTAATTAATACTTGTTATTCAAATATTTGATACCAGATAATGTACAGATGTCTTCAAATTACTTTAATTCATTTGAAATTTATATAAATTACCCTCATCAACCATGTGAAGTGAATTTGTGTGGTTTGTTTGCATATAAAAAATGTTGACTATTGATGTACACATAAATTAAACAACTCTATTTGTGGAGGTCGGGTGAGCATGACTGATAGAAAGTCTGAGGCAAGAAATTTTATGATATTACTATCAAAATTAATGTTTGAAGAATTATTTTGGTATAAAGTATATGGAAGTTTTAATCAGTAGTCGAAACCAGCGTGAGTTTTTGTGCACCATTAATTGCAAGTGTTTATATATAAGAAACTAGCTCTATGTCATGTCAATCCACATGAGCTACATGAGATCAGCAGTTAATGCCATTTTAACCTCCCATCTCGCTAGTTCCAAAGCCGAGAGAAATGTATAAAAACTGGTCAAAACAATTTTTTTGCAAGTTATTTTATTGTTCTATTTTTGTTGACAGTGATGATGACAATAACCATTGAGGATTATGAGACACAGTACTGGCCGAAACTAGAGGGAGCCATAGACCAACTGTTGAGCATGACCCCTGGCCAATACATACCCATCTCCTATGAACAAATGTATAGGTTTGTATCAATCTCATTTCATCAGAAACCATTTAATGCCATGGACACGTAACATTGGTATATGCAGTTTTCATTAAATCAAATGTCTGAGCATCAATTTTGAAATTAGGTTTCCATGGAGAAAACACTTAGATTCTAATTATTTAATTTTAATGATTAGAACTTTTGCTCTATACTTATGATTTATGGTCTATTAATATAAAGCAAAATGATATAATGACAGTCTAATGATATTCACTGTTTTATGAATCCATTCAATATCTAGAATTACATGTGTGAAAGTTTATACCCAAGTTTATATACATGTACTTCAGTCCATAGTGTTATTAAATTTAGTGTGCTGATAATAAACCTCAATATATATCTGAATTTGCTGTGAAACATTTTTTTAAATACTCTTTAACAGCCAATGAATGTGATAGTCCTGATCGATTTGAATGTTATTTTACAGCTGCGTTTACAAATGTGTCTGCAAGCAGTTCTCAGAAAAACTCTACGCAGATCTGATGAAGCATATGGCTCGGCATCTGGAGATTTTGAATGAACAACTCAAGTCGCTGGTAAGGAAAAATTAGACTGTGTCTGAATTAAAATACAATAAAACAGGGTTACAGGGAACAATCAACACACTTACAAGAGTTTTTGATCACAGGAGTTTTATTTTCATAAGTTTTAAAACATTTCAGTTTTGATTTTATTGAGTATATTAACAAGTAATATTGATAAATAATTGAAGTTGTTCATCCCTGGCATTTCACTATAAGCATGTTGAAATGTCTTCAAATTGAAGTAATATGGGTGGTCGAATTGGCTGGACAGACTTTAATAGCTAAGTGTGGTCTCTGAGTGGTCTCAGGGTTCAATTCTCTTACTAGCTACATGCACATTTTTTTCCTCTAGCTACACGCTCAGCTGTATGATTTTATTTTCACTGGTAATTACGATGAGATGAAACATTGCATGCTCTTTGTAACTGAAACTGAAAATTTGAAAACTTGTGCGAAATATTTATTCTCTTTGTTTAATCTCCTTTGCACATTTTTTTTTCTTTTTAGAGACAGAGTGAAGATCCAAAGTCTTTCATAGAAAAGTTCTCCTTTATTTTAAACCAGTATTTACAAGCCTTAGGTGGCATTGTCCCAATTTTTAACTATATGGTAAGTACAGGTACCCATGAGTAGAAGTATTGGATTGTCAGACCAGTATTATGTTTTTATTCAAGAAATTTCAAATGACAGGACTCTGTAAAGCAACACACGGTCACTTGTTAACAAAGGAACTTGGACATATGTTATAAATGTTTTTATATTGACAAATAGACAATTATTGAAATAATGGGTTAAAATTGATAGATTTATTACAGTACATGTACATGTATCTGATTAACATTTTCCACTAGCATTCATAGAAAGTGTTTTTCAAAGTTACATTTCAATCTGCCCTTACAAATTTCATTGCATAACATTTCTTTCTTAAATGGTAACATTATTTTTTACAGAATAGGTTTTATGTTGAAACAAAACTGAAAACAGATTTAAATGAAGAGCTGAAGAAATTGTTTCAACAACATGTATTAGATCAACATATAGAATTTATTTTATGTAAGTCACAGATTTTCTTTGAATAGTATTTTAAATTTTAATACTTAAAATTGATACCGTTAAAAGTTTGAAATTTTGATGTTGATGAAACCACTCTCGAGTAATATTACTGGTAGAAATTGCATACTGAATATAACCATAGTAGTATTCTTAAGAATAGGGATCATCTAAATAACGTTGTAAAATTAAAAAATCATATTATATTAGAGGCAAGTCTGTAAAGTATGTCTATATTAAAAGATATTTAAACTACACTTTATGTGCCGTAATTGGTTTTTAGATGAAACTTGATCTTTCAGAATGCCCCATTTTTATAAGTACGGTATACTGTTCAGCTATAAAGATATTTCTGACTTCTTGATTTGCAGCATTACTGGAAGAGGCCAACTCCAAACCATTCACCATTTCCCCGCCCACTATGGCTAACACTGTCAAGAACATACACTCTGTAAATACAGGTAAGGACCGTTATAGTGAAGGGAAGAATTCTCTTTGAACTGAATGTAAGATAGCTGCGAAAGTAGCCTTTACCCTGATTTTTTACAGAAGATAGAAAAATGGATCCCAAAATACACTATTGTTTTGAAAAAAATATAAATGATAGATGATTCATAGTATTCATAAAAATAATGATGTGTTGTATGTTTTATGATTAAAATTTAAGAATTAAAAAAACTTCATGATTTTAAAATACAGATCACAATTGATTAACTTTTTCCTCCTTTGTTTTCAGACTATGCAAAGATGAAACCCAGTCTTTTTTCCCGTTATCTTCCAACTGTTCTTCCTTCCACCTCCGTTCATGACTTGGAGCAATATATTGCGGAGACAAGGCAAATGCAGGAAGATATGAAAATGATACCAGAATTCAGGGGGTATGATATACATGACACGAAAAAACATACCGTCTATCAAAACAGGAATCTTTTGTATTTTTCTTTGATAGAAGAAAGTTATAAAACCTGGTAAACTTGGATCTTCCAAATTCCCTTTGAGAACCCTGTATTATTTAACCCATTTACAGTATATATATTATTTTTCTCGAGTTGGGTACATGTATTGCTGTTGGCCCAAAATATTTCCTCTCTGTGTCCTCTATATTTAAAGACAGATGAAAAATTTATCCATCATGACTTTGCCTCTTTTGAGGTAAAAAGGTCCGGCTTTAGTTTGGCTTTATGTAAACTTAAACATGACTGATCAGGTTTGGCCATAAAAATGTTACCGGTAATTAAATTTTTCCAGAATTATCTAGACTGAACACTTTTACTGGGGAATTTTTGTTTCAAATGTAAGGTACGGCATATTCACTTCAGATGTTTATTTCACTGTTGAATCATAAGAATAAAAGCATGTCTCTTCGGTGAAGTATATATTTTGTGTTTGTGCTGTGTTCATGCTACATGTACATTACAAGAATCATAACTACACATTTGTTATCCTTTTGAAATCATTTTGCCCAATCAAAATATAGAGCATTTTTTATTATCACTGGTTGAATTCAATTGAATTTGTTTATTTTCAGTTTACTTGCTTAATTATGACCTTAATTCTTTTGCTTCTTGTAGGTGCGACTTCAAAAGGAAAAGAGTAGAGGATGATGTGCCTGTGAAATGAATGGAATAGCACTTGATGGTACTCAGAATTACTGAACTTCCTGCATTATACCTAAGATCAATATGTGTGTGTGGGGGGTGGGGGGGGGAGGGGGTTATAGCTGTCTGAACTGTATGTAAATTGTATATTTGGATTAATACTACCGGTATAACAATTTAGTTTTGAAAAATGAACTGGTTTAATTTATGATGAGATAGCAACTTAAACTGTATTATGTTGAATTACCGGTAAGGATGTTTAATGATGGAGAGTAATTGATCTGGGATAACACAATTGAGAGATTGGAAAAGTGATAGCGAAGGCTGTTACGTAATTTATTTTTAACTGGATTCCTGATCATTAATAGCAGCAGGGGATTTTTTTTCCTCAGACTAACTTCCAGAGTAACATTTTTGTAACTTTCTTTTTATTCTTTTTTCAGCTTTGAGCTTATAAGAAGACTGTGATACTTAACTGAAAGCCATTGCTGTTGGGTTGGAATCTTTTATTCTGTTGCTATGGTGATCATTAATTTGGTAACCATGGTGATCACTTCCTCTTATCCCCTGTGATTTGTGGTGTGTGTCATACACTAGATTTTCTCCTGGGTATGTTTCTGTATGACCAGTATTACCTGTTTGAGCTGGATTTTCTATACCAAACTGACTCGAAGTGCTTAATATGGCTTACCACTACAGCTTGTCGAAAAGTAAAATTCACCATGTGATTTTGTACACAAAACTCTGATGACACAACACAGACTGATGAGGACCTGCTTGTGCATTCTTTGTCATGTTAATGAACTGGTCTTTTATTTGACATGTATTGGAACTGATATAACCTGGTATATACATGTACATGTATATATTAGAAATCTGTATAAAATTAACGTAATATAATCTTCAAGTAGTGTGGTGTTTGAAAGTGTCTGTGATCCACTGGAACTAGATGCCTCGTTTCAAATTCATTACCTCCTTTATAGGCATCAGACATTTTTATGGATTTAATAGAAAACAACTGTTTCAAGAATTCATAAATTTGTGGGCAATAATGGTTCTTCTCATTAAAATTGGTCTCGCATTTCTTGCTTCCATGAACTTTTGATTTCATTCGTCAACTCAACAAGGAAATTCATGAAGACTTATAATTTATAACCAAGGAATGATAATGAAACCAGATTATGTTAAAAAATTAAGTTAATGACACAAGAACTCTTACTGATTCTGTTGTTTTAGAATGCTGTTATATTTTTACTGTTCTTTTCATGAAATGATGGTGAAATGATAATGATTATGAGTACTTGTATTTATGTCATAAGATAAGCAACATTGAACATTTTATGAGTACCGACTACTGGTAACACATGCAATGATAGCATGACACATCAAAACGGAGAAACTGATGGAAAATGCTTGAATAGTCATGGATATATCTTATGAACAATCTAAGATAAAGACATTGTGATGTTTATTTTGAATGCATTTACAGTATAATTGAGCCTAGTGTGTTTGTTGAATATGGTGAAATTCAGTATTTTTCCGAATATCCAAAACATAAAATATTTAAAACAAGTAGAATCTTTTTCCTACTTAAGATACCTGCACAAGAAAATGACTGAATTTGTAATTGCCTTGTTCACCGTTGTTGTGTTTGATTTTGAACAGCAACACAGCTGGCTGGGTGTCACTGATGATGTAAGATGACTTTATGCACAACTTATTATCATACTGCTATCTATTGTTGTCTTCAGTAATACAGTGTATGCTTACAGCTCATGTTGAACACAAGAGTTTTACAGACCATGTTGAACACAAATGATTTTCTGCATTGGTATTTTAGCTTAGCTCTGACTTGTAATTACATGTATTTCACTGGCATTAATGCTATTGTGTATGAAATTTAAATTGGGGAGGGGGGGTATTTTTCCAATGTTATGAATGCATACATGTTATTTGATGATAAAAAGTTCAAGCGAAATGTTTTCTGTTTTATTCTACAACAGTAGATCTATCCACAAGACGGAATGATCTGAACATTTTAGTATGAATAATCAGCAATTGAGGTACGTAGCATCGGATTGGGGGGGGGGGGCACTTTTTCTCACAGCAAACATTTTTTTTTTAATTTACACATAAAAAAGTAAATTAACATGGAGTTGCCCCCTACCACCCCCCCCCCCCCCACTTTTTTGGGAGCATGTCATATGAAATTGAAAGGGAGGAAATTATCAGTGATACTGATGTTATGTGAAGTTATATATACACTATGCTCTGCCCCCCCCCCCCCCCCCCCCCCACACACACACACACACACACGTCCCCTGGCGGATTTGGATTTCATGATTTTGAGAATGAGAAGGTTGGGGTTTTCTTTATTGCTTGTCAAGATTTTTTGGATGAGTTTGCCCCCCCCCTTTCCAAAAACGATGCTACGTGCTTGTATGTAATGTGTCCGAGACTGCTGTAGTCACGTAAGCAAAAGGAAAAGGATGTAAGACTTTCTGTGGTGGAAATTTTAGTGCCCATCACACTTTCACTGAATTCTAATTATCACTATGCTTTCAGCTTTACTTGAGGAACTTGTTTTTAATAAGAATTACCTGAAAAGTACATATATGAGGTACATTTTATCGCAGAAACAAACGTCTGTAACAAATATCTTGAAAAATAGAATGTATATGGGCATTGCTGTTCTTCTTACACCAAAAATGACTCAGCAGATGGAGGCCACCCACCCCCCCCCCCCCCATTTCCCTCCTCCACTCCCACCCACACATAGACAGGAGCGCCAGAAGATGATTTATATTGGGGTGACGAGATTGATCGGTGGAGGGGGGGGGGGGGTGTGAGAGACGGATTTTATTTGAATTGAAGATATTCCACGATATGTCCAATTATTCTTACAATTAATGAATTTTAATATTAATATTAATGTCACTTCTTTGATGGCACTATAAGAAAAAAAGCAAAATTATTTGTAAATTTACGTTTGACGATCGATAGAAAATTTGGATCTAGATAACGCAACTCGCATATAATTGGAGAAGTTTATAATTATGCATTTGTAAGCATCATTTCTGATTTGACTTATCATCTCTGTTGCACTTCAAAAACGTTCAAAAATTTATATCCGTGATTCGTTTGCAGAAAGGTAGTATCTCAATAAATGTACAGGATCAGATAATTTTTAATCCCTTTTTGTGCCATGGTAAAACGTGCATTTCCGAAAAATCGTTTTGATAATAAGATCGCACAGTAGCCGAAAATTATGGTTTTCATGTAATGATATTTCATTAACTAGTAAAAATGTACCGTGGCTATAACCATGGGTAGATTTACAGTTAAACTACGAAGGATTGAATGAATTTTCATGCCGAGAGAACGATTTGGAAACTTGAAATAAACATGATGATTAATGCATATCAATTACTCCAGTTTCGAATTTGGGAATGCAGGAATACCTTAATTTTCCACTTTTAATACAGCCAACAGACACTCGTTTAGTTCACATTGTAGTATAAACAAGTGCTTGTATTACACCTTCTCCCTTCCACAATTTAGAACATTTTTACTAAATATGCAGATACTACATATATAGTAGTACATTATGTACAAAAGATGGCGGGGAGCTGCTGAGCTTTTACCTAGCCACTGGCCAGATTTCATCCTTGAGCAAGTTAATGATGCAACACGAAGTCACGTGGTTGTTTCGACGCAGTCCAAGATTGCACATGGTCAGCTCGGCCATTACGATGGACTTCCAGATTGCACACTGCTGTAAGGGGTGATGTGGTATATTTAGGCATGAGCATTTATAACTTGCATAAGCAAGTGTCAGACTACAACACGAGGTATCGAAGATGTTCAGTTCAGTTGAATTGGACGGAAAACTTGAAGCGTGAGAAAAACATGGTTTTGCAGAAGGATCGGAGAAAATACATGGATGTGGAAAGAACTGGCCAGAAGGTTTTAAAATATTGTAAGTGAGAGAATAGCAATGTATGAAACGTTATACATTCATGGAAGGAAATGAATGCGTAATATACTACCGGGGGGTTGCTAACCGTAGCTAACGGTTGCATAGGTCGCGAAAAATCATTGTTTCGAGTTGTATAACTATTATAGGGGAAAGAAGTACTGCAAGGTAAATTCATTTACCACTGTTTGTAGGAGTGATTCTCCATTCGAAAAAAAGGCCAATAATTAATTGATTGCTTTCATAGCTTTAGTTAGTAATTACTAAGCTAGTGACTTATTTGTATTGTTCAGTGATGTAGACTGTGTTACACTTTGTTATTTTGTAAATTTTTAGAGTTGCCGCCCTTTGATTTTGTAAAGTCGCATCGCATTGTATTTTTTTTTTACAGAGCTAATATATAGCGCTCCAAGTTATAGTATTACTATAAGTTGACTTTTAAGTTAACTTAATTATTTGTCGATTTATAAATTTTTGATATTCAAGTAAAAGAAAATATGCGTATACAAACATATTAGAGCCTAACGTTACGCGTTAGCAGTTGATCAGTCATTATTCACATTGTGCACAGGATTTCAAAATAATGACCATGGTCGATGATTATGTGTTGTAATTTTTATACATCTTCTGGTATGATATATGTGAAAAATGACCATGTCTTAAATACATTTAACTTAAATCATGTATAAGAATATTGTCCCTATTGATTATCGGACCCGAGTTGTTTACAAAACAGTACGCCCTCTACATGGTACTGTAGTTATAAGGAAAAGATTACTGTGCGTATACTTTTTGAACCATTTTTGCTGTGTAGTGTATACTTTTCCTTATTATTGCAATGATATTAATAAAAGTTTGAAAAAAAATATTATCAATACTAAAAGCGTTCAAAATATCATAAAATTTGCTCTTTCCTTTTAAATTTTACTGTAGATTGGTTCCATAAATGTATATTGAAATCTTAAGCAGCGTATACGGTGGGTTTTACTGATCGTATATAAGCCTTGATAATCCAGTGATCGGTATCGCTTCTCGGCCTTTTGGCTAAGATCAAAGTGTAGTATCTGTTCTTATCAGCTTAATATCTGATACGTTCCCTACATGGGAACTACGATATTAAACTGATTTTTGGTCAGAGGTGAGATGTCAGGGGCTTGCTCCGCTCTCGCCACGGGTTGGCCTGGTATGGCAGTACCTCCAGGATCGGCCCACTCCCCTCGGGGAGAAAAATCAAACAATGTTAGAAATACGCACACACACACTACTACTCAAAGTTCTCCTTTCTGTATTCTTTACCACCCCTTAATTTATTAATTCGTAAAATAATAAAATAAAAAAAAAACCCTTAAGATTTCTCCTTGTGAAAAGTCCCCTCTATTTTGCAGTTTGAAGAAATCGGTTGAAATAAAGTTTACGGAGATTTTGCAGTGCAAACGAAATTAAAGTTCCCGGATGATAACGTTGACAAATTGTGCCCGGAGGTTTTGAGAATAAAGTAAACTTATTGTATTCCCATTGTAATCTCTGTATAAAAAAGGTGCTCGTACTCATTAGTTTCTCCGGATAGGCGTCGGAACCGGGGGGGGGGGGGGGGGGGGGGGGGCTAGGGGGGGCTTAGCCCCCCCCCCCACTTTTTTTGCAAAGTTATACCTAACCATTAGAAACATAGCATGATAGAGGGGTCAGCGCCCCCCCCCCCCCCCACACACACACTTTTTCTCGCAGGAAAGATTATTGTTCCTAAATTTACCTTGAAAGATTTGAGAAGTTGGATTCAGAAGCATACTAGCCCCCCGCCCACGGATTAGGAATTTCATGGTTTTGAAAGTATAGTATAGGTATACTCCCCCCCCCCCACGGATTTGGATTTCCATGATTTTGGGAATTACTTTTTTCTCAATATTTCTGAGGATTAGTCTAGCCCCCCCACTTTCAATTTGCTTCCGACGCCAGTGTTCCGGATAGGAAAAGAACGACGTGTCAATGAGGAAGCCTTTTCATCGATTTCAATGGTACCTTTCTGTCATGCATGTATATTTTCTATAAAAATTAAAGGTGACGGGCATAGTATATCAGAAATGTATACTGACAAGCCAACTTTTTACTGATACTTTTACTTATTACTAGACTTTGACCCGTGCGTTCACGGGTTGACATTGCATATCGGACACTTGCGAAATAGGTACATCGACACACCTTATTATGGACATTTACATAACAAAGCTATAAACCTACAATAATGCTTTTAATTTTACTACACTTTCCTTAGTTTGAATAATATAATTGTGTCTCGGGAAAGGCCCTCACCACAGTTAGAATGCATCCTTTATACCCGTAATGTAGCAGAAAATTTCAGAATCGCCCCCGAACGATTTTGGAGAAAGTTAATGAAGTTGCCTTGAAAATAACAGTCAAATTCATCACAGCAAAACTTTTTGAGACTGCAAATTCCTTTCAGCTACAAATTTTAATCCATAGAATGGAAGAATCCAACACCTTTTCACCAACGTACTCGTATTTCTTTGTAAACTGGGTTCGTTGGACATTATTCATTTTACGATAAAACATATTCTATCTTCACTCTCTTAACAAATATAATGTAACTTTTTTGCATGTAATCAAAAATTTTTGGTCATCACGAAGACAAAAGTAAGTACTTAGTTGAAATGTATATTTGTTGTTTAATACTTTCTCTCATAAGAAACCATTAATATATATTAACAGAATATATAGCAAAAGTCCATGAAAATTTACCCGTATTTGTATTTTCATTATGTAGGTGTGATATTGTTGAAAATCCCGTTGGCGTGAATGTATTGCGCAAGCGCATGATTGTAAAATCCAAAAAATCCAGGTGATTTCCGGGATTTTTTGAGGAATTTTCGTTGAATATTAATTAGCGAAGCTTTACTGAGAAAAATAAAAACAAATTGGTAATCTTCAAGTACTAATGATGTTTAAAATATATAAAACAAAAGACGGTATTCTTCCGATTTCTCGGTATTAAAGACTAAAATTCGAGTCTATTATTTTAATATAGATAGTATAGTATAGATGTGCCAACATTACAGAAATGCATGTAATATTTATTGTACCGGGTTTTTTTTTTTCTGATGATACTTTATTACTGAAAAGTATTGATCCTTTGATACAGTTCAACAGCAGTGTCAGTAAATGTCTTAGATTTTTTCAATTCAAAAATATATTATTCAGTAATATATAGTACTGAATAATATATTATTATTATATATTGAATAGGATTAGACAGCAGACACAACCTATTTTAGCCATTTACCTAAATGTCCTAGTTTATCAGTACAGAATTATATTAGCAGTGTGGAAAGGGGTGTACTTTGAAACAGTCCAAGTATCATCTAGATGTTGGGAAGTACAAAATATTAAAAATGACATATTGTTTATACACTGAGATACGACACGAAAGAACCCGGATGATAATTAATTGTGAAAAAAAGGTTGGGTGATCCAAAATTTCTGGATAAAATATCGGATGAAATATTTGATTTCCCTGGGCAAAATGAGATATGTACATGTGGAAAAAGAAATCTTTGGCTTATTTTTTGCATAACAATTTTGAGCCTATTATTCTCCGATAGTTGTTTATTTATTAAGAAATTATACAAATATCGCATATGTCACGGAAACGCATCTTCGCTAGCCGAGGGTTTTCGAAGATGCAGAAACGGGACATAGTGTGACCTGGTATGCTAACAAATAAATTACATGTATACGTGCACGTAAAGTCATTTTGAGCTATCAGCATGCCTTTGATTGTATATCAATATGCATGCGTATTCACTCAATATTTGTTGACACAAAAAGGTATAAAAGTAGAAATTATGATAGAGTGTGATTGTTGCCATCTATGAATACTCAAATTATAAATGGGTTTTTTTTTACGACAGCCCCTTTTTATGGTATGTCAATCGTTGCAATATTTTATATTATCTATTTATGTATTATTCTTCATTTGTACACAATCATAAATTATTTTATGATTTTTTATTTGTACTGTATAAAACTTAATTGAGTTTGTATAATTTTTCATTTTTCTATTTATACTGTATACATTTAATTATCATTTGTATTACTGTAGGAGTTTTGAGCATTCTTGCATAAAGACACAGTATCATAAAGTATTGGTAAATGCTTTATTTATTGTTTGTATCCTTCTGTTTGAAATGATAGGAAACATTATATAATTTTGTTTTAAAAGATAAATATTTCCAAGGATTTATCTTTCGTCTTATATGCTTTTCTATTTTGGATAAGTTACTTTCTTCTGTAAATCAATGCTGACTTCTATAACATTTTCTTTTTTATTCCTTTGTGTGACACACAAGAGGACATTCGTATTATCAATTTCAATATTTCAGTCTATTTGCTGAAACATCCAAGCTTTTAATTGTCGTTTTGCGTTCCTTCTGCATTGGGTCATCAAAAGTGTGATATGTTATTACTGCTATTGCCATTATTATTATTATACATTTATTAATTAAACTAGGTAACATATTTGTATGGAATCCGAAACTATTTGAATTGGGTCATAACTTATATTTCAAATCCTGATGGTTGATTTTAAAATTACCATTTGCGTTAATAAATGTTTGTGATTTTCTTCTCGTAAACTAAATAACAACTTTTATTTGACAATGAGTCCATAACTAATAGTTGTTTAAAAATTATCAATTAGTTAAATTTTGTTATCTGCAAAGCAAGGACATAATACTGGTCCATGAACTATCTGATGCCCTTTCATCTGCTCTGATCCACAGTGTTTTTTTTTTTGCGGTCTTTACCTTTCATCCCCAAGAATAATAACTTCACATTTAATCCAAAAAATAATAATAACACAGACCCATCATTTTTAATTGAATTATTTAATTCATCAATAACAACTTTCTACTGATTGTTTGGAAAAATCCTTACAGAACAACTATACATTATACACATATTATCTGCTAAACAGCCTAGGCTCTACAAAAACTCAACCAGAAGCGGCTGCTAACAGGCTCCATTCACTAATACACAGATCAAACCCATGCATCGGTTCAGGTAAAGGTAAGTCATTACAACAAAATCTATGTCATACATAAATGGCATATGCTTTATATAATGTCTTCAAACAATACGAGAACCATATCACAATACATAATATAAGCTAACTTGATAACTGCATTTGGTACACGTAACGTCATTACAAATTGGTGGTATTGTGAGAGGAGTATCTAATCAATATATAGTCACATGTATTGCAATTCAGAACGATGTCTGATGTTGAATATGCATTGCATAACGCCCGAAATTTAAATAATTTATGTTAATCACCTTTGTCACAGGGTTAACAACGTAAACATATTCATAAACATACCTTCATTTGAAATTTTGCAATTCATTTACGATAAAAGCAGAACCTTAAACAATAAGTAACCATGCTCTCATTTAGATTAAAAAGAATTGTCTTTCTTTTACAAATAACAGAATAGGGCATAAATACAATGTACTAGATAAACAGTGTTGGTAATTAAGTTTTAATGCACACAAGTCTTAAAGAAATCCCCAAAATTTACGCCATCTTAAGAAAAAAATATGTTAACATCGAACATAATTTACAAAATAACAATTTCACAACAAAACAAACTATAACAAACATGTCAAAAACAAACAAAACCATTTATTATGCTGTTACAATAGAATAACAATAAAATGTCATGAAAAAAAATGAAAACAAAGAAAAAGTTTAAAACGTTTCATGAAAAAAAGCTTGTCCTGAGATCTATGGTCACAACATAAATTGGAACTTCTCAAGTCTTAATAAACGGAACGATTTCTACTCCTGACAAAACATGAACGACGTGTACATCAAAGATGTAAGGATTTTATTCCAGCAAATATGCCGTTTTTAAAGATACATTAGGATTTCTGTTAACTAATTCAGAGCCGATTTATAAACAAAAGTAATCTGACTCTATTTGCAATGAAAATTGGTCAAGTATTTTAATATTATACGGAATTTGAATATAAATATATGTGGACCAAGAAAAAAGAAGAAAAAATATTGGAATGTAGTGCAAACAATATCACATGTATAATCATCATAAACAAATTAAAATAAAAAATAATTGATTAAAAAAATAATAACAATACTTATAGTTAATGCTATGTTCAAAAAATGTTTGCAAAATGACAAAATTGTGAAAAAATCTGCACAATTAGAAGGAACAGACTTACCGAAAACAAAAGTAAATAGATGAAAAATCTGTTTAACAACGAATGGACAGAAAGGACCATTGCTGGTATCTAAAACAAGTTAATAGTCAAACGCAGAAAGTGCACCGCGATATACGTACAATGGGCGTTAGCGTTATAGTAAAAAAATAGTTTAAACTTAACAAATACTGCTTCTAAAATTTCTTTTATATCAATAGTTTTTGCCCTTTGAGTTGTGCGCTCCTACATCTACTGTTTAAGACAACATATTTACAATCTGTATTGCATACTAAAGTACATTATATACACCTGACACACTATTAATATGGATTGCTCTGCCAAAGCATAATGCATATGATATACTGTCACACACGTGCTGCCGCCATATTGCGTAATTTCCCAATATGGAGTACTATGTCACACACAATCTTGGAAGAATCTGTATTAGAAAAAGCACAGGTGGGTTAAACAAAATTGAAGAACCTCTTTGTTCTAATGAATCGCCATTTTTATTTTGCTAGATCATTCCACAAAGACGGGCACAGCCATGCAAGGAAACGCTCCAGATATAAAATGGACGAAGTGCAACAATCCATACCATGTCTGCACCATATCAACTTAAAATTAAACATACTTCGATGTTGATATTTGCTGTAGATGTTTAATATTATATGAGTTGATAGATATTTGCCTCATTTACCAGTTTACAAGCCCACAGAACAGTTAAGGAATCACGCTAAAAAGGGAAGGAATCTTGTTGCCATAGGTGCATGTTGAACAAGACGGTGTTTATAGAAAAATCCAGGCATCAACGTCGTAGCTTTAGAATACATTGTTAGAGAAATTCTTTACAGTACAAATTCATCCGAAATAACAGCTAGTAAAGGGAACTTATTGTTAACCTTATTTCAATTTATGTTTGAATGCATTAAACATTATGACCAAGACAAAGAACAAGAGAAAACGGAATGCTCCCGTCCAAAAGAAATGGAAAGGTGGCAAACAAAACGTGAATAATGGTGCGTGGTTCGTAACTATAGAAACCAACCAATGCAGCTACTCTACTTCTATGAACACATACTCCATGCATTAGGATTATATACACACAACATCTTCAAAACAAGCAATGTCTACAGAAAATAAACAAGTGATCCTATAGAACCAAACAGTGGATTCAGAATTTCAGTGCTTTAAGTAACCGCAACAATAGACCAACCAAATCATCAATATAACGTCATGTGACTTACATGAACCAATCAACAGTAATATTTACTGCAGAGAACACTTTTCAGTCACTTCACCAACACTTTGCGCCAGTTTTTGTGGAATGTCCTGCACTTTGTTTTTCAGTTCATCCATATTTTTTGGCACTGAAAGCAGAAGGAGATAGCTGATTTGACTTTCTATTCAAACGCACAAAAAGAGCATTCGCTTGTGTTTCATGAAAAGGGACGTATATACGCCCCTGGAAAAACGGAATAAATGTATTTTGATTTCAGTGAAGTGATATGATTGTTTTTGTATCAAAAAGAAATCTGTAAAAAAATGACGGTTTTTGGCAATCAATCATCAGAATTCATGTATGGAAAATAAAGTAATGTTCGAAAAAATAAATCACAGAAATGAAAGGAGCACACATATGATGTTTTGAACATTCTAATTGTAAGTGTAATATCAACTGTCTAACAGAAAAGTGAGTTGAAGGTCGTTAAGTTGATTTCAATGATTGATTGAAACCAGCAGTGCATTTTCCACGCTGAGTTAAGGAATACATGTATTTAAAAAATCATGAACAGTATGATTTACACCAGTGCACAATAACACTGATTTGATCATATATTATACATACATTTTATATGGAATGACATTTAACATTTGTTTAAATATTGTGACAGCAACGCTAAACCTTACATTCTAGAAATGACATTTCATCAAGACATACCAGCAAATTACATAACGAAAAAATAAAACCTCCTTTAAATTGACATTAACACACCTTATATTAAGACTCGTCTATCGATACTAATAATAAAGTGTGATATAACAGGTATATAATCTTCAATGTGTTTTCATTTTCAATAATGAGCAATAACCTGGACCAAATCGTGCTACTGTAATATGATAAGAGTATATAGTATATATCTGGATTTCTTAATAATAAGAGTTCAATGGAACGTTGGCAGTACGATCGCGACTTAATTTCTTGAAATTGATTGTCAAAGAGTAAATACATAATATCATCTAACATTTCGTTTAACCTATTTCAAAAAAGACAAACTCATCTTAAAACAAAAACAAAAACAAATTCCATAAAACCGCTTCATACAGTTACACCAAACCTCATGGCCACGCCATCTACACACACCCAACGCTTTTTGTGTACAAAAAGAGCACCTGTTACGTACATGCTGTGTCTCTTTATATGCACTAGAAAAAGTTCAAACAACAACAGACGGAGGAAAATTTACTTGTAAACTCGTCGTCGTCCGAGTCTGCGTTGGCCTCGGCCGCCAGTTCGGCCGGCGTCTTCTTCTTCCTCCCCACCCTTCCTCCGTCGTCATTGTTCAACATCATGTTCTCCTCCTCGGGGACTTTCTTCTTCAATCCATACTGGAATAAATGGAATGAAGTTTGAGGAAGAGAAAAGAAAGTGAAGAATACTGGTAGATTGATATAAAAATGATAATAACAACTAAAAGACAAAAATTCTGCTTAGGATATTTTTAGATGTAGTTTTTCTGATAGACATGGATGATTATTTTATTTACTGGCATGTATTTTTTTAAATTTCTAAAAGAAGTTAAATAACGGAAAACATATTTAGATGAGTTCTGTCGATATACATGTAATTGAAAGCTCATTAAGGTGATAAATAGTATAGGTAAATTATTGAAGTTAAAGAATTATTTCATTGCAAGCGTGGATTTATCGACAAGGTCGAAACAAAAATTGTTCCCAGTGACTGCATAGAGGAGTTAAATACTAAAAGCTTCCTTAGAAGGAAGTCTTTGGGACATGCTGTTTTTTAAACGATAATAAACAAATCTACAAGTAATTCGCACCAAATGTGTTTAGTTACATGTTGTTATGCATAAGTGAAGGGGAAAATGTTATTAAGATAAAACAAAAACAATAATATCTTCATATGCAAGCTCCTTACAAACGCATTTTACTGTTAAGTTGTTTGGATTTAAGAACGTAGTATATCCACAATATTCGGCAAGATCATTACTAGCATAAACGAATTGTGGTATTGCAGAATAATTTACAGTGGTATCCTTTGATGATTACGCAAAGCCTACATAGTAGAATTCCCCTAGAAATTCTTTTATTCAGCACAACACATAACCAATTTCCATTGGGGCTTTAAACTGACGCTTTAGTATCTGGAAATTTTGGTCAATAAGCCACGAGGAACCTTGATTCTAAGCAGTGGCGTCGGAAGCAAATTGAGGGGGTGGGGAGCTAGACATCAGAAATCTTGACAAGCAGAAAAAAAGGTTTTTGGTCATGGTTATGCATAACTTTTCCAAAAATGTTGGGGGGGGGGGGGGGGGTTAAGCCCCCTAGCCCCCCCCCCCCGGTTCCGACGCCTATGCTAAGTATCTTTAAGACTCATTCCCCATTTTACTTTCAAACAATTGCATGTATAAGGGCAAGCACTTACTATATTGACTACTAGGCATGCGAGGATTCATAAAATATTTCCGGTGGGGGGGGGGGGGGGGTATTTTAGTTTGCTGGGGGTGTTCGAGGCATATTTTAGGTAATTTTACTACGTAAATTTATTAAATTAGGGGGGAGGGGGGGGGGGTCCTGGAACCCCCCTCCCCCTCCTTTCTAGATCTGTGCATGCTACATGTACATGTAGAATTCACAATAAGGCACATTGTTTAATGTCTTCAGTCAAAAATTATGACATAAAGCAGCTATTAAATAACAATAAAAAATACATGTAATTAAATCCACCTATTAACATTAAAAAATATATGCATTACGCAATGAGTAACTTTTCCTCGGTCTAATTTCTCTAAATTGATCATTTTGACGCAGTTTTCTCTCCTCTTTTTAGCAGTCCAATATACAGTCAAGTAATTGACCAGAAGTCTTATGGGAGTCAATGATAAATGATAGCGTTCATGATTGCAAACGAGTCCCTCAACGATTCAATTCATAAATATTCCATGCCATTGCATAAATATAGCTTTAGTTAGTGCAATAAACTAATAAAACCCTTATGAACAGCAAACACATTTGCCTAAAGCACAGAAAGAAAACAAATATTTGCCAGTTAAAAGGAATTTTAAAATGCCAACTGCTAATGCAGATGACAAAAGATGGATCAATTTGAGTGGTCAATATGAAATTCTCTTTGAACAAATATCTAGCTCTGTCGCAGTTTGGTCGGTAGATGGCTCCCTTTGTCTGGGCAGTTAAGTGATGTGGTGATGTCATCATTACTTTTACTTTGATTTTTCCTCAAGAATTGTTGACTAAAAGGAGAATACAACGTGTCTGCTAACACCTACATGTAAACTTGGCAGTAAAGGATCTTGCTTGTGCCTTTCGTGGTATGTTCGAGTGTCATCAAATAGACGCGCATTTTTAATTCTAATGCCGAGCATTTGGCAAAAGGTGTGTTACCGCTAACTGTCGCTTAGGTTTTTTGCGATCTGGTTCAACGGCCGTTCGCTCAACCGTATCATATCCAAACGCCACTGGAGAGGAAAACCTGGTGTTCAAGTCCAGTCTACTACAAAACCTAGTCGATATTTAATATAAGAGTAAATGGTTCCATTGAACATATGCTGAGCAGAATTAAGGGCCTTTTGAGGGAAAAATGCAATTTCTGAGAGATTTTCTGTGGCAAGAGACGGCGAGAATATTTATTAATTCTTGGTCGTCAATGGCCATAACATGTCTGATCTTCAGATTAAGGTAAAAAAAAATGTAGTCATGGAGACGTCTCCAAGAAAAATCAACAGGACTTCCATGTGATAAAAATGCATAACTTTAGCAGAAAGGTAAAAAATGAACTCCAGGAGACCTCGCCAAGAAAAAATCATCTTAATGGGCCAAAACAAAATTCATAATGTAAACACGGTCTTAACATTTTTCTGATATGGAAAAACTATATATTATATCATGTTGATTATAATGTTGTTTCCTGAAAAGAACATACATTTTGGTTTACCGGGTACTCTTAGCGTCTTCTTGCTGGTCGATATTACAGTAAATTGTTTTCTTTTGCATCTCTACATTCTCTCAGAATATAATCTGTACAATAAAACCGTCAACACAGACCGGAATCAATCAATGATCGTTTCCTCCTAAATTAGCCAATCTTCAGCCTGGCACTCAATTCCTCCAACACATTCTATCAGTAACAATTTGTCACGTCTGTCGGAGACTAAATATCTATCATGCTGATGGCAATCCAATGTCCAATATCAAAAATACGAACGACAGCCCGGGCCCAAAGACCACATAAAAGCAGGACTAGACTTAACTTAAATATCGAATAAATATCACTCTTGGTAAAGGATAAAAATTCAGTTGTACATATGTATGGTTGAACATTTGGAATTTCAATGATTGAATTGAACACAGGGGTGAGGTTTTATTATTTATGATTCATATGCAAACGAAAAAGGATAATCAAAAATATAATTGTTGACATCAGTATTATATTCTTAATTTATGGTCTTGGTGCCAGTTTGGAATTCTAACCACATCTAGCTATAATAGATTTCTTAGGACATTACATTCGACAAGAGAAGAGCTTTAAGTGTCACTTCATGAATTATAATAGCTCATGAACATACTCCATTATGTCTATACAGAAAATTTTTAGACAATAAACCATTTTATAATAATGATAATTATTTCCAAATGATATTCAAATACCTCGATGATAAAAGAATATCCTGGATTTTGTACCCTTTTTTAAAGCAAATAGTATTACATTACCATATCATGAATAAAGAAGCAAAAACATTTCTGCTGTTTGTTTTCTGGCATAGCTATACAATCAAAATACAAAATAAAATGCTAATGCGGCAATACCTATACTAAAGAAGCCAAATCGTTAGTTACAGTATGTCTCAGACAGTCTGAAACCGTCCACAGACGGACATATTGCAATCCATGCAGCAATGATAACACTAACGGAACAAAATCAATATGGAGACTGTCCAGTCATGGTGATGATGTAATCACTGTAATTAATGCTTCACGTTTATCAATATTACATTAGTTGGGATTCAATGATTGATTAAAAAGTAACAGGAGCCTTACAAGCACAGTGTCTCCCTCAGAAAACTTGTATATAATATACCATATAGTGTTCAAAAGCTTCTCATAAATTTGAGATTCTTAGTTCGCCTGTAGGCAAGATCATTCTTTTATAGTAAAAATGTTATCCAATGAATATGACCGATTTGCAAAATGTTAAATTCAGCACCTCAAAATCAAATTAAAATAAATACTTTTGTTACTTTTGTAATTATTTGATTATATAAATTTCAAAAACGTAAATTTGGTCTTCTTTACCGATTTAGCAGTTTAGACAAAGGTTAAATCCATCAATTTTGCTAATGCATGCAATTATACTGCACATCTTGACCTCTGGAGAATTCAAGAGGTGATAGATTGTGAGAATGGCATACTGACTTTTTGCCAAGAATTGCATCAACTCCCCTGAGAGGACTCTGGAGGTCCTGCAGCAGTGATCATGCAATGGGATAATGACACACGCTGTAAATTTCTCTTTACAGGCAACAAAAGGATGAAGGAAGAATTTTTCGAACGTAAACATAAAAAAAAATTGCAATTGTTGACTGATGGTACAGTTCAAAGGAACCAATTTGTTGTAAGCCCTGGAGCACAGCTTTATGTGTATAGTCAATTAGTGCACAGAAACTATCCAGCTATCCCCACTTCCTTTTCCCCTTTTCATTCTTGATTTTGAGGACATATTAACGTTTTCCTGAAGCAGACATCAAACAGGGAATGAATAACTGCATAAACAGATACTTGTTGCAATGAAAATCAACTTCTAAATTATTTTTACATTCAGCAACCTGGTGCCTTTTTAGACAAGAGTAATTAACCATCCATTTATGACATAATTACTTTTCTTGCATCATATGGTTAAAAATGATGTCTTATTACAGTAATTTGTTCAAAAAGTTGCAAATTGATTTGTTTTACATACTGAGTTTTGCTCTCTATACTTTGTATCCATACATACACTTGTGATCTGTTACAAAGTAAGATTATATAACTTTTCACCCAGCTCTTGATCACTTCCTGCCTAATGGTCTTTTATTTTGAACGAGACTTAAACCAAAGGCACCACTAACTCATCTTCCACGATATAGTTTCCAGGGACGGTCTCTCTATCACCCCTGTTATCTAAACCTACGAGTTTTATGGCTTACCTTATCTCGGATAGACGTTATCTAAACCTATGAGTTTTATGAGTTACCTTATCTCGGATAGACTGCCGTAGTTCTTCGCGTTCGGCCTCTGCCTTTTCGTGCTTCTCCTTGCGCTTCCTCTCGGCCTCTCTCCGCATTTCCTCCACCTCTGGATCCTCCCCTCCTCCCCCAGCATCTTCCTTGTTCTCCCCCTCCCCCTCCTTGTCCCCTCCACCTATGGCACCTGTAAATATCACAACTCCCGACTCAGTAACTTGTACACAGTAAAAATACAGTAAAACGGGGTATAGCGAACACGTTAATAATCAATTGACGGTTACAGTGAAATGAATTTCATTCCCTGTGATTTTATTACATGTTGTAAACTTGAAGAATATAATGAATTATGCTCATAGCAAAGCAAAATTGCCCGTCCCTAGCAATTCGTTATGAGCGTGTTTTACTGTACAATGATAAATCCTCTTCTTGAATGACTTAATGTCATGAAATACAAAACACAAAACATGGGTAGGAGAATCAAAAATGATTGCTGAAATTTATAAATTTTTCTGTCTCTATTAAGGTCCTCAGTGGAATATTGCAATACAAAGAATCACTTTTAAACAATGTAAAAATGTTAAATGCAGAACAACTATTGTACAGGTATTTTTTAAAGTTAAACAACAATTTTAAATTATTTTTACAAAAATTTCTTGGTGTCAAAACCAATTATATTCAAAGACACTACACTAGTACTAAAGAAGATATTTATTTGTTAGTTTATTGCTAGCAGTTATGATAACTAGAGAAACTAGCAAAACTAGCTACCAATTAATGGTTCATCCTTAAATAAAGAAAATTGTGAAAAATATTTTGGAAAACACAAAAAATGCATTCAAAAATTTAATGTTATTCTAATGTAATTTTATAATTATATTTCTAGTTTGAGATTTTTTTCTTTGTTAATTCATTCCTGGCATAAAGCTTATAACCAAGTGAACAGCAAAAACGAGTGTTTTCGGCCATTGATTTATTGAACTACAGTGCTATAAAGAGGCTACAATGAGCAGGCTCGGAATCCCTACAGTTAGTCAACGCTCACCAAGATTTATTGCATTCTAGTGTTTAAAAGGCAAAAAGGACACAAAATGGAAGCTATAAAAGATACCATTCTTGTTACCAAATCAGAAACAGGCTCTTATCAAAGTTCATGGGAGGAAGTGTTTCTTTTTATTTAAATTTTATGCATCGATCTCCCTTTCTTTGTGTATATCTGACCAAGAGCATTTCATATTCCATTAATTGCCAATAAGAAGCAGAATTGAGAGTGTTTTATTAGTATATGTAATTATTAACTATTATAGACACCATGAGAAAGGCTATAAAGGTACTGGAATAAACCAGCTTTACTAAAGCCAATGTGATTGCAAAAGCATGTTGCATATAACTATAAAACATTCAATACATTGTGATAAAAATGTACTGTATATGATTTTCATTGCATATCATGACTTAATATAAAAATATTAGTATGTTCAAAGTATCTCAACCATTCACCAATATATGGGATATAAAGGTTTGGTACTCTTTGTTAAAGCTGGATAATATGTTAAGTTTATACAAAGCAACTCATTTGAACTTACCACTGAGTTTATCTGCAATTCATTTCATTTGACAATCAAATGACAGTGATTTTATCAATGATAAACTATTAAAATCTAAATAAATGCATATTTTATGATAAATGTTATGATGCATGACTACTGTAAATTCCTTATTAAACATGAGGAATAAATATCCGCATAAAATTGCAAGAAGCACACTTGCAGATTGTAAAATCTCACTTTAAAAATGATAAAAAGTTGGCATTTGCAATTCTATATTCATGCGATTTGGCACAAAACAATAGACTTGCCAAATTAAGTACTAAAATTGCTTAAAATAAGGAATCTACAGTATTTTGTGCATGATGAAATGTCTTTATATACTGATTCAAATACAAATGTCAAACCATGCAAAATGGCTGCTAAATATTCAAAGTAAAAATTGCTTTTAGAACAACACTGAATACACATGTTAAAAAAAAGAAAGGTTCATGTGACAGTAAACAAAGTAAATATAAATTTCATAGATCTTGTGCCACTAAAAAATGTCATCAAATAAAGCACATCTGCAAAAGGCCAATAAAACATATCGATCTGCATGTGTTTTAGATTGAGCTCAACAAACTTATATACAAAAGAAAGTCAAATGGATTAGACTGAATATAAGTCGATCATACTCTTGATATAATCAAATGATATAGAAAAATAAAAGTGTGAGTGAGCTAGGTGATATTCTAAAACTGTCACTCATAACTATACTGAACAAAGGTGGAAACATGCTAGAAAACTGTAAGTTTCAAATCATTGTGAGCACATGAGTAAAATTACCAGTTACTTGGGACCACATATCTTTTTCTTGTTACAGCTCAAGTTGTTCAGTATAATTATGTAGTTCACAGAATTCTATCTTCTGGTAAAGCTGTTTTTGATGTGGTTTTTCAAACAATTGACTGAATTTTCCACTATAATTTTGATGGCATTTATGTTTTGTTTTTTTGGTTGGTTCTCAAGTGTACAATCTCAGGCAAAGAAATTCACTGAAATACAAAATTGTTCAGTTATACTCTGAAAACTTTACAATTCATTCAATATTTAGAAAAAAAAACTCATTTATTGTATTTCTCTAGAGAAGTCACACTTTAAGATATAAAGATGTGCCAAAATGAGCTATTTTCTACAATATTCAACACTTGATTGCTTCAATATGGGAAGGATACCACCAATGCAATCAATTTTTGATATTATACTGCAATTACATCATTTATAGAATTTTATGCACAACTATTGAAATGTCAGACTAGGAGTTTTTGCATAAAAAAGAATAAATAAATTACAGTTATGGATACAAAATTGATTAAAACCTGTGATTACTTCCTGAACAGTTGTTTAATTAATATAAGAATCTTCTCAGAGCTGTTCTCAATTTGTAATTTTAAGTTAGCTTTATTCACGCTAAGAAAGTATTTGCAAGTTTCCCTTTCAGTAATTAATACAGTCAAACTTCGTTTTCTTGAACTAGATGGAACTGTTTAAGAACTTCAAGATATCAGAGTATTCGTCATATTGAGGATAAATAATTAATCTTTGATATATCTATTGAAATCAAGATATTAGTGTTCGGAGATATTGAAATTCAACTGTATTATCACAAACCAGTCCTACAAATGCTTCCAGAATATCTTTTAACATAGCTGACATAAATTGGGACAATCATAAATTCACTAACTATTTAACATTGGCAAATAGAGAAATATAGTTAATGCGTTTTAGTTGATACAACGAGCTGTGTAATGATAATAAGTAAATGTATTTACATTTACTCTGATAACCTTCAGTTCATATAAAAAAATTGAGAATCAGAAGCTTCTTTAAAATAGTTACGGTAATTTTAAAGAACACACATAAAATGTTCAGTATGAGTAATAAGACATTAACGCAAAACGTTTACAAGACAATAGACAAATAATCACAGAGGCGATGCAAGGAGCTATAAACTGTAAACAAATTATAGAGTTGTCCACTGAGCACTGACTTGATTGGCCATCAATGACAAAACACATTAGCAACACATCCATATAGGAAGCGCTGATGTGAAAGTTAACAACACTGCAGACAAACATCAAATACATGTACTGCCAACAGCCTTATTTATGCATATTTGTACAAATTTCAACATACAATAACAGGCTACTTCACAAAGGGCACAACATAGGATCAATATTCAAAATAAAAACACAATTATTTGACTAGAATCTTGTCATTAATTTTTCTATAGGAAAATCAAAGTTTTTGATTGGAAAAGTATTAGTCCCATGCCATAGAGCAGATCAGTTTAAGCAGGATGTTGGCAGTTATTATCAAATCACCACAATTTAAGTCATCAAAATCCAGCTCATGTTTTGTATAGTGGAGCATTTTGAAATTGCCAATTTCAAAGCACCCCCCCAAAAAAAGGAACTTAAAACAGTCAAGTTATATTACACCAATCCAAAGTATTTAATGCAAAAAACGAATAACCTTTTTATCCCACTAATTTATATATATACTACACTGTATATGCAAGAAAAAGTCTTAAGCCTCCATTGTAATGAAAGAATATTGAGTTTTGTTGTTGATAGTTTTAAACTACTGAGTCAATGGTAGTACCGGTACTTGCATATTTTCTTAATCATGTTCGAAGGCAAAGCAATAATGGTTCGACAAACAACACCTTTTAGTTACAAATGGCCTTTCTTAACCAGGAACTTTCTTACCTTTAACTGACTTTAACTGGTTGCCAACCATCTGCTTAGCAATAAATGCTGCCATTTTAGGTCCGTTGCTCTGCTCTTCTCTATGGCAACACGGCTACTCCTGTTAGAATCTCCTTTGAACATCAGCAGCTAGCGAATCTCTGAAAGTGAATGAAACATGTTACAGGATGGTCGGTCATACATTCCCTTAAAGCCTCATTCCTGCAGACTTTGTTTGTCTTCTTGCAAGAAACAAACACAAAATGAAATCAATGAAGCTCTCTGGCTGAGTCGGTACTGTGTGGATGACTAGGACGATAAACAACTGTCCAGTACACGCTCGTGTTTAGCATTCACTGAATAAAATGTCAACAACTCTATCAATATATTTTCATTATCATATACTGTACTGGATAACACTTTTGCTCAAACAACCATAGCTATACCATTACTGGCAAATGTCTTTGGGTATTCAATTTTTTACAGTAATGCAAACCTGAAGCAAAACCTGCTAAACAGTTTGCCTCTCTCTCGGCAGTCCATCCAAAGAGAATGTACATATATTGACGTACATGGGTTTGATTAAACATGAAAGCATCTTTCATTACTACAGAAATATAATAAGCCTGAGCTCTGAAGGGTTTCCAGTCATTTTCTAATTCTTCGTTGCTCATGATATTGCTTCATAGACAACTACATATAGGCCCTTATTGTACTACCAGGTAATTAATCAAATTGAAATTTTTTTTGGCAAATTATTCCTACTTTACTGTGCTGTGACCTTTGTCAAATTATGTAATCCCATTGGTAGAATATTTAAAATCATTATTTAGGATAATTAATCTGTTCAATGGTCCTCATATTGAATCATATCTACGCTTGGAGACAATTATGCTGTGGCTGCATACAAACTGATAGGTTGGCCATCATAATTTTGTGAATTCAATGTGGAAACGTCAAAAAGAAAAAAAAAAGTAAAATAAGTGGAACTTGATATATCAAGTAGAAGCTGTTACAGTTATTTTACACTGTGGTTCAATCAAAATTTACAGCAATCACCCAACACTCATAACGTTAACAGTCAATTTACTAAAATATAAACTTTATGTAATCATATAAAACAAATACATATTAAGCTCTCCTCAGAAATGAGATTTTTGGTGGAGGATGCGAGATGAAACAAAGCTGCAATGTATTATCTCTTAAACATGATACATAAATTCAAACCATTACAGTGATTGAATAAATGATGAATTGTGTGATATTAAACAAGATCAATTCCCATGAGAATGAAACCCAAACCATTTTGGCCTAACTTTTTTCAGCTGAAGCACAGACTTTCAAAAGATTTTATCAAAATGGCAAGAATTCTTGTGGGTAACAACGTAACAAGTTTGGTCTCCCGAGAGAGAACAGCCTACAACTTAACGGTATAACCAAGCTTCCATAATCAATTGATGGTTACGAGGGAAAGCTGTCAGGACATATAATGCATCCATAAGCCAGGACCCAGAGAGAACTCGATCAATAGAAAACATGCAGCGTCCATACCATTTCTTGAAACTAATTCAATTGAATGCCGTAATCAATACACATTGGACACTTAGAAACTGACAATAAGGAACCGCGTGACACATTCTGTTAAATTAATGGCATTACCAGTCACCATGTGTTAGAGATGAATTTCTGACTATTCCAACCATCGGTGGAAAAATAAAGAGAGGTGATTCGGCATCTCAAAATACCATATCAATTATAAATACCTGAAGTTATGGCTATCAGACACCAGAGATAGAGAATTACAATTTTTTATTCCTTTCTCACATATATTCACCAAGAAACATCAATTAAATGCTTCAGCTTTGTCTAGACAATGACGTCAAACTGTTTTCTGAATTCCAATCTGGAGATGTTGTTTAATTGCCCATTAATGACCAGATTTTACAAATCCCCTCCTTAAAAGCATCTGAGGATTCAGTTTAAGTTTTAATCTGCAATTTTTCTGCAATTAAGGAAACTTAAGTTTCGATTTCTTAACAGATATTCTTGCAATTTATACCCTTGATGAAAAGGACTGTTGTTTGTGTAAATTGACATGAAAAAGAAACACGTACATGCAGAATTTATATCTTTAAACATATCGCTTTCAAATAAAAAAACCCTCCCCAAAACAGGAAGTACCAATAAGAGCATCTTTATAATATCATCATCTTTGGGGGGGGAGGGAGGCCTTATCTATTTCCTTTTTTACTAAAAAGGTTTCTGCAACTTTGAAAAGTAAAGAAACCAGTGACCCACAATCGTTGAGATGAGATCGCTATAACAGTAAACAGTAAGAATTTTAAGATGGCCTATCAAGTTTCTTAACAAATGTCAATTAATGAAACACAATTCTTCCTGGAATCATCTATAAATAATGTCCTCTTGTCTCTTCATTGATTTTGGTAACATTGTATCTACATAATTGCTGCCATTTTGATCACAAAATCCATATCTGTAGCAAGCTCCAAATTAGTTGGCTCTCAATATATTGAATTTTAATACATATCTTTTCTAAAACTGAACAAAGAATCTGCCCTCTATTGTTATTCCAGCAATTAAGCTATATATAGCCTTTCAAATCTTTGCACTGTAGCCTTTCAAATCTTTAATTTACACTGCATTCTAGAGAGAAATGATAGCACCGCTGTACAAGAATGCATATATTCACCCACTAATGAAGGCGATACGGTTAGCTTATCATCACCAGAATGTACGTAAATGACTTTGGTATCCCCTGATCAATAATGCTAATCAAATTGTTTGCTTTTTTGTCGGCTTGTTTTGATAATGCTTCAGCAATATAGTACTTTGACATCGCAGCCTTTCGAATCCCTAATGTGATTTTCTTGTGTTTTGAATTTTGCTAAGGCTCTAGTTAATTACCTGGTAGTAGGATTACATGTTAGTAAATGTATGTAGAAATGCATTGGAACTGGTCCGAAAGCATGTGACAGGTTCTCATACACTATGTGCATAACAAATCATAAATCCCTGTATTGTTTAATACATGCATCAACATTGAACTCTGACGATTGATGATGCCATTTCTCAGAATTCTAATATTAATGAACATAAAGTCATTAGGTTACACAATAAATGAGACATGTGTTCATTTTGTTATCAAAACTTTATAAACCTGGAATTATGTGATCAAAGCAGAAATATCTGTTTGGGTTCAAAAGATTTAAAAATATTTTTCAATGATAATATATATCATTTTAATTCCCTGGTTTAATTTGAATATGCCTTCAAAAGTTAAATGTTGGTATCTTTTATATTTACTTTTTTAATAACGAGAATAAATCCCATAAAACCGTCTTAGATCATCAATAAAATTTGATGCTGGCAAAAAATTTCAGCTTCTACAGTATGTGCTTGCTATTTAATTCTCACTTTATATTGTTTCTACTACTTAATACATCATTCTATGAGACTCTGCATGATGTGTGCCTTAAAAGGAAAAATTCACAGAAAATGACAAATTGGATGCCATTTTTTCTCCCTTTCTCTCATGCTCTTTATGCATCAGATTGCCTGCCTAGAGGCAATCAAATGATTTGCTAATTGTGGCAAAATCGATGCACCACAAAACACCCCTGTTGTCACCTGAATAAAAACATTGTCAACAATCATTTCAAAGACGTCTTTGATATCCTTCTGGCGCAGTTCATTTCACCACTCACAAATTACGCAGCAAGCTCTCGGTAATCTTGAAACAAAGTCTGATCATATTGGAATACCCTCTGTCATCTTCATTCATTCTTGATATCAAATCAGCAGGAGTATATGATACTTTCAGGTTATGTTTCACAACCACAAACCCATATATAGCAAGGCTTAGTTAATGAAGAAGAACCTCTCCTGTTAATCATTGTTCTAATGTCTTCAAATTAAATTACATATACTAGCTAGAATATCAGGGAGCCTGCTGTTCAATATAAGACAAATTTTATCCCTTGCAGTTTTAGAGATAATATATAGAATATCTTACATGAGAATATTTATACACCTATTCAATTCTTACCAGGAGATTAATTAGATGGAGTTAGATGAAATAACCTTTATGGACCTCTTAATTAAACTGTATATTAACTATACCTCAAGTTGAAACCATCAAATTCTACTCTTATTAGTTATGTGATTCAATCCTAGGAATATCAAACCAAATAGTGACAAGTTCTACCACAAATAACAATTTTATTAAGGTTGATAACACTAGTTTTTTCATCAAGATACATTGTATTTCTATGCGAAAGCAATTTCCATCCATCTTATACAAAAACTCAATCTGTAATATGATATCATTTAAAAGTATTGTGGTATCTATATTTTCTATCATTAAAATGAAATACAATACTATTTATTATCAACCAAAGGTATGACTACACCCACATCAATTATATTTCTTACCCTAAAAAAAATAATAAACCACATATTTGCAAGTCAATAAATAAATAATCAAGTTGAACATTACAGAATGCACTCAAACATTCCAAGGCGAGAATTAGATTACATACATGTAATTTTACCTGAAATTTTAAGGTTGCACTCCTTTTTGAGACTTTGCTAATTACAAGCCTCATCAGGGTCTCTCTGACTCTTGAATCTGACCAGCTGTCAGTCTGACTTCCATGTATCTCTCTGAGTTGACAGATGGGAAGATATTTTCACATTGATCTCTTTTAATCAATATGACCAATATTCAGGAGTCCCTGTTAAGGGTGCCATCGACTTTCAACTATGAAAGCTTTAATTAATTATTCATCAGCAGATTTTTAGTTTGTGCCATTAAAAACTATCTATATTGAAAACATCACGGTGCATGCCTCCACTGAACGTGATGCATCCATGCAGATTTGGCCTTCATATAAAGAAATGTGGCTAATTAAACAGTATTCTTTTAACGAGCATATTAAACTAAATTGAGCTGCTGCACCAACACTGATGAAAAATAGTATAAAAGAGTGCATATAACTGTATGCAAGAAGCCTCTTTTATTTATAATCAAGAACGAGTTTCTTTATGAAAATGGAAATACAGGTCAATAAAATGGATTCTTATTTGCATTAATTGCCACAGATGATACAATCTTTAAAATAACTTAACCCAAAACTTCCTGTTAATATACTTCTCTGTAAACAATCATTTTGGCTTTTACATTATGAAATTCTCATCCTGGTCTCTTTCATATTACGTCAGCAGTGGTAATGTAACAATGGGGGAGGGATTGGGGCTGCCCCATCTGGTGAAGTTTGGACAGCATGAAACATTAATATACCAGAAATTTCAAACCAACATTAAACACCATATATGCATAAATTTTTCATCAAATTAAAAAATACTAACTGACAAACATTTGATTTAAAGATGCATGTACTTTCAGCGAATATTTTAAAAAAAATTCTCAAAACTAACAAATTCTATACCTGCTACATGTAACTGCACCTTAACTGGCTACTGTATCCACTATGCATACAAATTAACCACTGAAAACTTTACCAAAGGACCACAGATACAAAGGCAATTCACTTTAGAACAGTTTAAAAAGCATTTAAGAAACTTGCCAAGAAAACAAAACTTACTTGATTTTATATTGCTGTGATAATTCCCCAAAACATGAAACAAATTAGAACAGACTGCTCAAAGTGTGTAACTAATATGAAACCTAGTACTTGTGATCAATACACAATATTGCAAATACACTCAGGGGGCTACCAATCAATAGGGCCTCTAACGGGAGCTTCTACTTGGGACATTGAAGGAGGCAGTTCTACACAATAGGAACCTCAACAGCAATCAATTCACTGGATACAGTAGTATTTTGTACTGCTTCATGGCTCAGAAACCAGACCATCTAATCGAGAATAAACATGAAGATCGAAAGTTAGCGAAACATGAATTTCTACTCAATTGGAGGCGCTCGTTCAAAATTGGGATCTATTACCAATTCCAACCTATGCCTCTATGAATTATGAGGAACAATTTATTTCACATCATATTCTATCTCCAGGAGGTTCAGAACAATGGACTTTATTGATGAAGGGTTGACTGGTGATGTTTCAAGCTATCTGAATAATTGACATACCAAATGAAAGATAAACTATTGCACAATAAGCAAACAATGTTAAATATTTAACGTTGTTCATGAAGGAATATCAATACACAGCCCACTGTCTAAATTCAAATTATATTATATCATGTAAAAGTATACTCAGTTACTGTAGAATCATTAAAATTCGTGGGGGCCAATTTTCGTGGACTGTTGGTTTTTTGCTTATTCGTGGGGATGTAATTTCGTGGATGTGTTAGTTTTCAGTTTTAATAACTCTTTCAAAACTTGTTTTCGTGGAGGACGTAAATTCGTGGGGGAGGGCTACCCACGAAAACCTCGTAAATAGGGCCACCATAAAATTTAATGATTCCACAGTATTGAAATTTATAATATGAAATATAAGAGAGAGAGAGAGAGAAAGAGTGAGAGAGTATGGGGGGGGGGGGGGGGTTAATACATTCATTAAATCATACAGGCTGTCGGGTAGTAAAAGAATTATGGGTTGCATTACAGAGAAGTCACGAATCTTCCAATATTCGTTATGTTTTATGTGCACTTTTGCCACATCTGTCTCCTACACATAATTTCATTAACAATTCAAGATTTGACAACTGTGCATAAAATATACATTTATTTTTATATTAATCAATAGTATCACACAATACATTGAATCAAATATTTGGAGCAGCCAATATAAGCTTACAAACTTTAGAGAAATCGAATACATTGATTGTTATAATGCTTTAGCACATCACCTGATCAGAAAAAAGGTGACCAAATGAACAGTCAGACAGATATGGAGAGGAACACATATATTTTTGATTGGGCACTACAAAGAAAAGTCTGTAATAAATTATAAAGAAAAATTACGATGTTTTATAAGATAAAAAAGATTTATCCATTAAACTTATTAATAATGATATTTTTAGTTTTTATCTATTTTATGACATCATCTCTACTCAAACTTTCTCTGAGATATAAAAAATTGCAATGGGGTGGGGGTAGGGATGTGGGGTGGGGGATAATTGAGGAAGAAATACAGTGATAAAACTCAACCTTCAAGACTACATTGGGAAAGATATTACTGACATGTGTTTACAGCTTGACCTGTGAAGATCAAATTTGTCTGTCAACTGTGTATGGAAGTGTTAAATGTGCTAGCTGTTAGGTGCTACAGAACGATATATATGTACAACAAAACATCATCATACAATAATAAAGCTTTAAATCAATTTTTTGAAATCTCATGACTATACAAAGCAAATGGTATTGCCAATCTCTCTAAAGAGAGCGGAGCAAGAAGATGTTAGACTGCATGCAGTCAATATACCAGTACTTTCTGTACATGTTTTAAATTCAATTCTATTAACAAACACAGGTATATGAATTACACGTAATAAAGAAAATAAAATGCGGACTCATTCAAGATCTACACTATATTACATCCTAAAGGAAGCTGGCGATCGGGAGCTCGACATGACATTTGCACCACTCTGAGACACAATGTAGGAAATCAAATTGTTGGGAAATGACAACACACAGGGTCTACTGCACACAACATTACAAATCAATCAGATGAGATTAAATGTCAATAAAGTCATAATGCCAGTTTGGCTTGGAAAAAAAGAAAAGGAATTAAGGCCTGGAATTACAATGGTAACTCGGATATACGCCATACCCACCTGCAGAATTCCAATAAAAAGCCATCTTATGTGTGGCTCCTGATCGCATTAGCCGTGTTCAGATACTCCTTGTACTAATTAGTCCATTGATTTTACTGGGAGAGAGGCAGTAAAAAATCCATTGCTCACAATCTTTCTATATCAAATTCTGCAGCCACAGCTTAATTCTCTTATTACATTTTGGTTGATACTAAAATTGACAGTATTCAAATTTTATAAGACAGCCCATTAAACCCTTATATGCATTTAACCTAACTCGATGCCATTTCTCGGCTACAAAAAATTGCTTTGTCATGGCAACCATATGTATTTTGCTTGAGAAAGAATGTATAGATGCTGTAAATTATTCATCAAGTTTTTCTAGTATCAGATCAACATGAGAGAGTAAATTGTTCTTGTTTAGGTGTAACTGGCTCAACTGCAACATGAAGAAATACCCAGGATACCTCATTTCTTCACACTGTGGCGACTTCGTTTTTTATTAATCTGTTAAACAGGATTATGTATTCTGTGGTAACCAAAATTATCTGATATTCCCAGGAGCAAAACAACATCATGAAATGAAAGGCAAACTAACAAATAATTACTGAAGAATGCCAGCAAAACACATTTCCTCAAACATCTCATACAGTTAAATCATGACACTTTTAACACCCAAGAAAAGAAGAACGTCTCATTTGGAGCCAAAAGGTTCTGGATGCCTGGAATGGTAAAACAATTATAGCACTATGCCTGGGGATTGTAGATCCACTCCTGGTCACCAGCCGTGTAATGATTCAACATGATTAGGAAAATAAATCATTCACAAGTAAATCTGATCAGCAGTCACACCAAGTTGAAATCCTTCTCTTTACTGGGGGGTAATAGTGCATATGAACTGGATTTCTATGAGGGCTTTTAGGTTTTTGACATACGCAATTTTTATATAGCTGTTTTACTTACTGAACATTTTACTGCTATGTGTGATTTTTCTACTCTCAAATGGTCTATATATTTTGTCTGAATTGCCTCTGTCAATAAGCACAGCGACAATGCAGAAGTTAAAAATTGGTCTGTTGAGTGTTAATTGCTCTTCAGAGGGATCTTGGCAAAGATTCTAAATATCACTAAATACGCCAAGTTTCAAGCTGGCTGCTGATTGCATTAAAGAGTTGTTTGCTACTATCTTCAATTTCTTTGGTGAATCTTTTCCCCAATAGCATGATAAGTCTTGTATTGATCACAAAAATTGTAGCCAAACCCTTAATGAGGCAATAATTTTAGAAATATCTATACACAAAAAACAACTGCATATCATAAATGTTGGTATCAAACGCTGCCTCAGAAATTTAACATGGACAGAATTTAATCTCATTTAAATTGTATGGAGGCTAGCATTGTTTCAGTCTAAATCAATACTTTGCCAAAATACAATCAATTGAAAATTGCAGATTTGTGTACCATGGTCCAGAATAGAGAGATTTTTGTCTGGGTCTGAATTGACTTCCTCTAGACTATGCAGCCTTAGATATTTAAGGATGGAAGAAATTACCATTCTCTATAAACCATAAAAAAAAGACTACCGTAATGCCTCTAACACATCCTGTAAACTGATAAAGCTATTCTTAAAAGACTCTTATAGAGCTTATATGCATTAATTTTGAAATCAAACAAAACAAAATACAATCATTCAAGGGCCTAAGTTTGTCCTTCATGAAAAAAAGACTTCTAACATAAAGAGATTGATTTTAATATACAGTACCGACCAGACACATTACCTTACACCAAATCAGACCCTAAAGCTGACCCCTGGTCTGCTTTGGGTCAGGTCTGGTCTGTTTTTGTTTTTTTTTATATTTGCACCTGCTCTGGGTCCACTTGGGGTCTTCTATGGGTTTACTAAGGATCTGCTCACTGAAGTGGGAAGCAAGGCATGCTTCTATAATCAATAACTGCTTTCTGTGTCCGCTTTGGATCTACTCTGCTCTGGGTCAGCCTGGGGTCTTTTTGGGGTCAGCTCTGGGTCCATAGTAGATCTGAAGCACGCCTTGAAGTGGACATAGAAAGCAGACCCCAGATTTGGTTGGGGTCTGTTTTCTGCAAGGTTTGGTCTGATCAATACTGTACATCCCAACCTTTTTAAAGATAGATTTTAAAATGTATAATTAAGCTCTGAAACTTTGCAGAGAATGTTTAAGTTTCAGAAACTATTTTTTTCCATTTCTCTCTTTTTCCTTATGAGTGTCAAGACAATCTTGATACTATAGGTACCATTACTAAGCCTTCAAGTTTTGCTATTTGAAAGGCATCAACTGAAATGACTTAGCAAAAATTGGAATATTAAAAAAAATGAAATATAAAGCTACAGACTATGAAGATTCAACCTTGGTAGACCAAATGTGTCAGCTAGTATAATGTGAATATATCCAACAGTAGAAAAGAGCTAGTAAGAAGTCTCAACACCTATGGGGGAATTAAGCCTTGATAAACTAAATGTGTCAGTATAATGTGATGATGCAACAGTGGAAAAGTAAACTAGTACATGTACATGTATTAAGGGACTCTCAACACCTTTAGGGAAAGTTTAAAGTTTCTTCAATCACAACAAATGGGTTTTAACCTCCAAGGAATTGTAGTTTTAAATGTGAACAATTGAAGGAAAAAACCCAGAAATAATGAGTTTTGGATTTAAAAAAACAAAAAAAACCTGATAAGTTTCAACAAGAGGCCAATTGGCCTTAACGGTCACCTGAGTAGCATATAACACATACACAAACTTGTCGAGGAGTCTCATATATGCATTTAATTAATTGGGTTTCATTCTGGAGTAGAAAAATTATAAATTTGTAATGACGACCACCTCCCTGCCTGAAATCTTTCAAAAAGAACTGTGAAACCTATAATTTTAGTGAAAAACTTAAAGATCTGGTCTACAAAATCAGGAATTCAGTTTTCCTTTCAGGTGTGTGGGAGTAAAGAACATAATTTTTTAACATTTTATGTATTAACACCTATAGTTCCATTTCGGCCCTGCCCTAGAGTAAAAACCCATACTCCAGGGAACATGAAAATTAAAATTTCAGTAGAGGACTTCCTGGTAAACATAATTATAAGTCAGTTTTTTATACAGATGTGTGAGAATAGAGAAGAAAATTTTTAAACATTATATGCATTAACACTATATTGCCCTAAAAATCCAGTGCAATTTATATAGATAACAAGAGGTCCAGGGGCAACATCGCTCACCTGAGCAACAATACCCCTAACTCTGATCAATTAGCATTACAGTATCAAAATCAAAATATCTTGAAAACTAAGTATAGTAGCTCTTGCTCAAAATTTTTTTAATTTTTTTTTCTATTTCTATATACCCCCCTCCCCCACCATTGTGGCCCCACTTTCTCTAAGGCATCTTGTTTTGATCAAAGTTTAATCTGCACAACCCATGCTTTCACACAAGTTACTGCTTTTTGGACTAAAAACTCTCCCAGAATATTTATAAAATTTTCTCTGTATATATTCCTATGTAAAAATACTCCCCCCCCCCCCCAATTATTAGCCGCCCTTCCTCTGTGGACCATGATTTAAACAGACTTGAATCTACACTATTTGAGAATGCCTCCACAAAAGTTGAGTTTTCCTGGCCGAATAGTTTTTAAGAAGAAGGTTTTTAAAGATTTTCTCTATATATTCCTATGTAAAAAATCACCCCTCCCCCATTGTGGCCCCACCCTATACCCGGGGACCATAATTTGAACAAACTTTAATCTACACTATCTGAGGATGCTTCCACTCCAATTTGACCTTTTTTGGCCCAATGGTTTTTAAGAAGATTTTTTAAAGATTTTCTCTATATATTCCTATGTGAAAATCCATCCCCCCATTGTGGCCCCATCCTACCCCTGGGGACCATGATTTGAACAAACTTGAATCTACACTATCTGAAGATGCTTCAACTCCAATTTGAGCTTTCTGGTCAAATAGTTTTTGAGAAGAAGATTTTTAAAGATTTTCCCTATATATTCCTATGCAAAAATTCATTTCCCTATTGTGTGCCCAACCCTTCCCCCTGGGGACGATGATTTGAACAAACCTGAATCTAAACTATCTGAGGATGCTTTAACTCCAAATTGAGCTTTTCTGGCCAAATAACTTTTGAGAAGAAGATTTTTTAAAATTTTCTCTATACATTCTGATGTAAAAATCCATTCCCCCATTGTGGCCTCACCCTACCCCAGGGGATCATGATTTCAAAAAACTTAAATCTACACTACCTGGGATGCTTCAGTACAAGTTACAGCTTTTCTGGCCTTATAGTTTTTGAGAAGAAGATTTTTGAAAAATACCAACAAATTTTCAATATATCTTTACTATATCCCCTTGAAAGAGGGTGTGCTCTTCATTTGAACAAACTTGAATCCCCGTCACCTAGTGATGCTTTGTGCCATGTTTGGCTGAAATCTGCCCAGTGGTTGTTGAGAAGAAGATGAAAATGTGAAAAGTTTACAACAATGCCAACAACAACACCAACGTCCAAAGCCGACAGACAACAGAGAAATTTTGATCAGAAAAGCTCACTTGGGCTTTCAGCTCAGTTGAGCTAAAAACTTCATGGTATATTCCAACAAGCTATGATCTGCAGGGCATGCAGTGCCCTAATGCTTCAGTGTTGAATAAAAAAAAACCCTGGTGATATGAATAACTTATTTAGACACAAAATTTCCAAATCATAACAAACTGTAATTAAAAATGTAAGTCACAAGGTGTGGAAGATTCTTAAATTCTTCAAATATTTTACATTTTTCACAGTCAAGGGATATAACTCTTTCAAACCGCATATGGATCTTGATCAATACAACCAACAATGTTCCAAGTTTAAGGGCCATACCCGGTAACTCCATTGCATAACATAAACCTCAAACGTATCTATGATCTATTGTTACAAAAAAATTAAACCCAAAACAATTTTCTTTTACCCAACAAAAGTTATCTACAGAACTATAGCTCTGCATTCAGAAAATCTTTAGATGGGCAACCATAAATCATTCACATTCGAGAGCTACAGTTCTGCAACTAACACATGTCTGCAGGCAATTTATTTAAAATGTATAATCAATTCTAAACAACCTCGGACCTCCAGACATTATTTTTGTCATAAAACAAAAGTAATTACAGTGTTTAAAGTATGTAGCAAAGAAAAGTTTGATGCCCTTGAACTTTAAAGCTCCCCTGAACTCAGCCCAGTTTTTGAAATAAAATGGCTCATGGGCCACATCACTCACCTGAACACCAGTTCCTTGTATCATTCTTTTTTAGTTTTATAAAACATTTTCCCTGTATATTTCTTTGTTAATCCTCTTGGGGCCCCAGTATTAGTCCAGGAGTCACAATTTAACAAAATAGAATCTACACTATCGTAGGATGCTTGCATTAAAATCTCACAAATTGTAGCATTATAGTTCTTGATAAGAAGATTCTTAAACATATTCCCAACATATTTCTATATCAAGCTTTGAACCCCTATTGGGGCCCTTGTATTAGTCAGGGGTCACAACTTTTATCAGTTTAGAATCTTCATTATATATTGCAGTGGTTCTAAGAAGATTTTCTAAGACACAACCCTATTTTTACAGTTTCACAGTTATCTCTCTTTTAAAAAGGATCTGGCCCTTTATTTAAATAATTTAGAACTCCAGTCCCATAAGAATGCTTTGTATCAGGTTTGGATAAATTTGACCCAGTGGTTCTAAAGAAGAAGTTAAAAATGTGAAAAGTTTACAGACAGATGGATAGTAAACAGACAACAGGTTATCAGAAAGGCCCACTTGAACCTTCAGTTCAGGTGAGCTTAAAATAGTCTTCTTTATCACATTGTTTAGGAAAAATCTGGAAATCATCAAATCATAAGTTTACAGAAGACTGATAGGCAGTGAAAGCAGTAGAACACTGATAGAGAAAGCAGTAGAACACTGAAAGAGTAAGAAGTAGAACACTGATAGAGAAAGCAGTAAAACATTGATAGAGAAAGCAGTAGAACACTGATAGAGAAAGCAGTAGAACACTGATAGAGAAAGTAGTAGAACACTGATAGAGAAAGCAGTAGAACACTGATAGAGAAAGTAGTAGAACACTGATAGAGAAAGCAGTAGAACACTGATAGAGAAAGCAGTAGAACACTAAGAGAGTAAGCAGTAGAACACTGATAGAGAAAGCAGTAGAACACTGATAGAGACAGCGGTAGAACACTGATAGAGAAAGCAGTAGAACACTGATAGAGAAAGCAGTAGAAACTGATAAAGAAAAGGCAGTAAAACACTGATAAAGAAAATGCAGTAGAACAATAAGAGAGAAAGCAGGAGAACACAAATAGAGAAAGCAGTAGAATGCTAAGAGAGAAAGCAGTAGAACACTGATAGAGAAAGCAGTAAAACATTGATAGAGAAAGCAGTAGAACACTGATAGAGAAAGCAATAGAACATTGATAGAGAAAACAGTAGAACACTGGTAGAGAAAAGGCAGTAGAACATTGATAGAGAAAAATTGGAAAAATGTAAAGTTCCAAGTGATAAATCTTGGTTGAAATACGGCAAGGTAAGTTCATGAGAAGAATACTTCATCCGATCAAAAGTCAATATGAATACACTCAAAACTTATTACAGTGCATTCTTGCATTTTAACAAAGTAAAATCTGGGAACTATTCTGACAGCAAAAGAGGGCGATCATTCAGTATTTACTTAATGTCAAAATATGGACAAACATTAAAAATATAGTAGTGTTCACTTCTACCACAGAAAAAATGTCACACATGGTAACATTTTATATTGCAGTTGCATATCTACTTTCCTCCATGGCCAGTATTGATTATTTGAACCAATATACATGAAAGTAAAGATTACTTTTAATATACATCGGTAGTAAATTACATTGCAGAATTGAATGCAGATATAATGAAAATTTGAATTCATCTCTACCTGATTTTGGATTACAGCATCAAAACTTGGTACTTCATTTTATTATCTTTGATGTACATGTAATGGTGATCTCTGAAAATATTAAAATTTAATAATTAATGATTTTTACATATTTTTATGGCATACATTATTTAATGAAGAAATTGCTTTTATTGTAAAACAAAACCCACAAAGTAACATATAGTTTCAACCATATTGTTACAATATGTTTATCCTATCACATGATCAATTTTAAAGGTCATGTGCATATGAATGCCAGTTTGGTTTTTTTATTACTCTGTAGGTACATGTATGCTATGAAGTACATGTACTAAATAGTTTAGTAATCAATTCTAAATACATAGCTTCATATAAGATATATGCCCTGTATATAAAAATATTGAAATTGTTAGATGTTCTGTTCTCTATTTTCAATGTTGACATGACATAGCACATTCAAAAAACTATTTTTGAGATAAATCAATTTTTAACAACATAAAAAACACAGAACAATGTTAGACTTGCAATTAATGAAAAAGTCTAATGGTTTGCTCATTCTTTGGCTCTTTCATCTTATGTATCATAATGCTATACTGATTAATTCAATATTGTTTTATGTACTCTCCCTTACTTTCATTAGTATAAGATCTTATTATCTTGGGTTACAAAAGAAATGTAAATATTACCAATAACTATTTAGGAAAATCTTTCCTTGTTGTTTCATACTAGATATAACCGTTGTGTCCATTACAGAAAAAAATCACATAACCCAATGACATGGGTTTTGTATTTCTCCTGCTACATGTATTTCCTCCAACCATCATACACATATGAACCACAAAGGAAGCAATAAAATGTAATGTGATTATTTAATGCAGTAGCTTTTATCCTTAGTTATCAACCCCTTTTCCCCTACCAATGATGAAACATGAGGCCCATGGGAGACATTGCTCATCTGAGCAACAATGTAAAACAGTTCAGTTGCCCACAATCTATCCTCCAAATAGTGACCTCTTTCTTACCCCAGAGGTTACAGTATTATCAAACTTAAACAATATTAAAACTTACCATGTACATTTGACTTTCACAAATTTAAGCCTATCATTTCTTAAGAGTTTTCTTTTCAATTAATTGCCATTTTCTATTGTAAAATTTGCTAACTGCATTCCCTCTTCCCTCTATATCTGGTTGTCTTCTAGCCCCTCCCTGACCCTCAGAGTCATGGTACAAAGAAATTCAAACTTTAAGTACTTGGTGTGAAGCTTTCTGTTGCATTTTAAAAATCGTACTTTCCATATATGCTTGCAATTGCCCTATGGTGTTTTCTTTTCATATTTTTTATGTTCTTCAGGTGTGTGTGTGTGTGTGTGTGTGTGTGTGTGTGTGTGTGAATATGTGATATTGAGCTTATTCTTTGATCTTGTTCAAAGGTATCACAATCCCTAGAGTTTGTAGATTTATTCTGATTATAAGGACCTCATCTATTATTGCCTTACAACTGATGAAATTTCTCCTCAACCACAGCCTGGCGATCCCTATTGCACAATTATTCTACCTGTCAGATGATGGCAATGTTATGGCAGCACCGTCTTGATCAAGACGATTGGAGTAAATTAGAGACTGTCATGCAAAGGAATAATTTATTGCTAATGATGTTGCACACTAATGGCATGGACTTAAAGCAAGACTTGGCCATTCTATATAATCAATACATAATCATTTAAGTCCTGTGTGCTTGATGGCCCTACATTACACTCTTGAGTCTTTATCAAGAAAGGTCAGGTTGCCTGAATCAATGTACAAGAATGGTCATCATAAATTTTGTCTCAACACCTACACATTAATTGATTGATTTTAAACCTCCTCTCTCTCTCTCTCTCTCTCTCTCTCTCTCTCTCTCTCTCTCTCTCTCTCTCTCTCTCTCTCTCACAAATATACATGTAATATGATTGTGGGGGATCTATAGTTTTATAGCTATTCAACAATCTATAGAAAAAATAGTGGGGTGAGTAGGTTAAGATAGAGTTTCAGGTGACATAGAGATGTACACAAAGAGAGTAAGAGAACATATATAAGCCCAGATATATAAACATTTCTAAGGTAACACTACATCAAGTTTAATGTCTTTATTTAACATATTCATGGCAGAATATAGTGCCTGAAAATTACATGATAGTTTATATTTAAAGTTAGAGATATGATCTGGAAATTTTCACCTGATAATAGTACAATTCTAGAATATCAAGAATGTGACCCTCAGAGATCAAATAGCCATTCTCTCCCCCATCTCAACCAATTTATCATGCCTGTATAGCATTTTTGTTTTGGAATACAGGGTTCAGTTTGAAAAAAAAACATGACTACATGTATCAAAACAGGGTTAAATTAAATATTCTAACCCAACAAATATCTTCCTTTACAGGGATCATGAGAGAGGAAGCAAAATGGAAATCCCATGTTAAAAGTCTGTGTACTCAAATGCAATGATAAATTATTTAATAGACAAAACACCTGAATTTGCTTGCAATATATTTTATAAAATCCTGACTAGAAATAAAACTTGAATCAAGCTCAACTTAAATACATGCAATACGTGTATTTCAGTCAAAACAGTTATCCATGCATTTTAATCTCTCTTTCTTAAGGTTAACATCTAGTACAGGTACATGAGTGGATCGACCCTTAAGTTTCTGTTTAATATATGAATTCCTTAATTAATGATGTGTATTACCAAAGAATTGTCAACATCCTGGAAAAATGTTATAAACTGTCATCTTCAATGTAATATTCTGCTGCAGAAAACATAAAGGAAGGAGATAATTCAAATTAACTACCATGCAGGTATGATTACCACTCTTTAACTTATTTACTAGATTTTGACCATAATGTGATTTCCTTAAAAAGACACACCGTACATGCATATCTAAAAATAAAAATGATGAAATTTTTATTTGTATTTTTGACTCTGATCCAAAACAAAATGGTATTTCTAAAAGTTAATACATACTAAAAATGGCAATAAAGTGATTACCTAATATTCATCAAGAATGACTTTAATTAAAATAAAGATTTTTTTCCATGATTTTTGTTAAGTTACTTTTTATTGTATATCAAGGCCTTATGTAGTTACATGTAATATAAACTTTTATAACATTCAATTTACTAGTACTTAAGGGCATTTTTAATTAAATCTAAAGTGAATAAAAAAAGGGAAAAAGCCTTTCAAAGATCATGCGAATTAATCTGTTTTACCACTACTGTAAAAGTGATTAAGCTACGCTTTTTCTATGGTCAAACAACACATAAAACAAAACAAGTATTCAATTTCAAGTATTGGTAGAGATCGAATCAAAATGCTTTTTTTTATCGTCCAGTCCCCAAGACTATAGTGAGAGAATGAGATTAAGTGCAACCATTTAACTACAATACATTGTACTGGTAAATTATTAAACAATTTCATGCAGTAACAAATACCGGTAGCATGTTTATTAGAAACATATATTAAGCAGAAATTTCTGAGGGGACAAAATTTCGTTCATTATTTCCAAATTCCACAGTATTTTGTCCCAAATTATGAGCAGCACTTTTATGTAAAATTCTCTGGAAAAATACTACCGTATGTAAAATTAAAAAATGCCTTTAATTTTCCTCACTTTTTACTTGATATAAAACAAAGCTATAGTCACAATTTAAGTGTAAAAGTACCATGTGAACATTGCCAGAATCCATGCAGTTTTTCTCTGTTTTTCTAAAACTCTTAATTATATAGGTTAACTTATTTCAAATACTGTAAAATTCTTAGGTTCTTTCCATATATATGCACTTGCTTGATATTTGAGTAATAAGTAAGCATACATAGTTTTTTTCAGATAAAAGATATATTTTCAAACCATCTTTACATTTAAAAGGAGAATTTGAGGAATTGTTTACTTTTTTGGAGGAGTTTATTCAGAAAAATACTTCTTCTAATGACAAGAAATATGACTTCAATACATATACTCACCACACTATGTAATTTTTGTTGTAAGAATACTTATTACTAATGGATGTCAAATTTAGTTGTTATATATATTATCATCATTGATTTGCACAAGAGTCTGTTTCTTAAATGCAGAAGTGTTTTGTGAATTACGCCCTGAAATTTAGATGCAAATGACATTTCTAGTTTTTCCCAATGTCAATAATTTGTCAATTGAATTTACCCAATTTTCTAAAAATGGGATTTCCCCAAAATATGCTTATAAATCCCTATTTGCATCTGTATAAAGTTAAAATTTGACAACCATTTAAGTTTTCTTTACCTGTTGTTTTGGTGCATTGATATAAATGACAGCAAAGAAAAAAGTAAACAGCTCGGATCAATCTGCAATAAATAAGAAATATATAAGTGCTATTATCCCCTTAGTCTATTATATAATTTTTCAGTAGGACAGTATATGCAAATACATTTATTCATCGACATCAAAACAAGCGTTTGTCCTGTCAGACCATATACAGTACGCATGGTATCTGATTATGTCGTCAGATGCTGTTACCTTGCATTTAACATCATAATTGATTTACACTAAAAATTCTAAAAATGAAATGAATATACATTAATAGTTGTTAATTTGTCAAATTACCACGCTAATCATGCTAACTGGCTAATAGGATGTGTTTTCAGACAAAATTTTGCTGTTTACAATTACAAACACAAATGTAAATTTCCCAGCACAAAGTGGTCGTGATATCAGTCTCTTAATTAACACAAAAATTTCTTGAATTCCAAGAAACAGGGTGTTTTCTTTAATACGATACACAAATACAGACTACAGTTACTGACATTAGTCGTTACTTACTAAAAATTTGAGATTCTAGAATCACACAGGAAATTCTACTGCGAAACTAAAAGAAGACTTGATTACGATAAGATGGAAAAAATTCGATCGATGACTAGCTACTTTATGTCCCTATCAAATCTATCGTAATACATGACTTATTTTAAAATTCACTTTCTTTAATTATTAAATTTCTGTATTGCGATGTTTTCTCCGTTAAATATAACATTTTCTTTTTTAAAATAGACGTTGAGCATTTATCTAAAAATAGACGTAATAGGAAAAGGGGAAATTCCGAAATGAAAAATAGGCCTTACATACAGGACAAATACAGTCAGCGGGATTTTTTTTTGTTATCAAGGACAGGAATAGCAATTAGGGTGGGTATTTTTATGTAAAAGTATAAAATGCGTTTGCAAAATTCATAATATTATATTCTTCGTTATCATGACCCGCAAAAGGTATTGTAATGAGTCGTTGTATACATGCATAGACAGTAGCAATGTTTATTATTTCCTTGCAAAAGTAGAAGAGTTACTTCCGTACACTTTCATTTCACAGTTCTAGCTACATTACATAGCTGATCATTATAAAATCGTATGCAATGATAATCTTTTATGTCTGCAAAAGTGTCCATATTCATTAGATAATGATTATCTATATTAATTAGACATTTTGCTTATTTTGATACTAAACAGACCAACATCCAGGATTCAGAAGATGGCATTTCGGAAACCAGCAAACATAGCAGAAAATTTCGACAGCTTAGAAACTGATTGTTCAATTCAAACACGAGAATCCCGAGAAGATTCCGGTTTTTATTCTGGACCTTCAAGTTGCAAAGAAAGTCTTTGCAAAAAGGAAACAGATCTAATTTCTCCAACGAAAGACATAGGACTTCTGGAAGAAAACATGGAACGTGTTGACATCAACGGTCAGGCAGTTTCTAGATCTGCATCTTGTGAAAATCTTGTAAAAACTGTCCTTCGCATCATAGAGCAAGACTTCGATGGCGATACACTGATTCATATTGCAATTATACAAAATGAGGAGTATATAGCAAAGTCTATGATTTCCATGGTTTCCATCCTTGACCCAGAGCTCCTAGATATTCCAAATTTTTTATTGCAAACTCCTTTACATTTGGCTGTCCTCGTCCGATCCGTGGAACTCGTGGAAATTCTTATCCAATCGGGAGCCGATTTGGGATGTCGTGATCTCCATGGGAACACACCTTTGCATATTGCTTCTTACCATGGTTTTGACAACATCGTAGTTTGTTTACTGAAGTATGCAAGTGGTAAAAAACGAAAATCGACATTTATACAAGAAATAAATGACAGAAATTATGAAGGCCAATCATGTCTTCATCTTTCTACATTTAACAATAGTCCTTCCCGTAATTAACCTTCTGTCAAGATTTGGAGCAGACGTAAATGCACGTGACGGAAAGAGTGGTAAAACGATACTTCATCATGCAGCAGAAATGGGGAACACGATTCTTATGGATTATATTTTACAGTTACCCGGAGTTGACGTCAATTCCCAAACGTACGCCGGCCAAACACCTAGCTCTCTGGCCAGGGGTCGAGGTTTTCTAGATATTTGGACAACCCTAAGGAAATTTGGCGGGAAAGACCGTGGAGAAATTGACGACACTTAATTTGCATTTTTATTTTATACGTAAAATGAACATCAGTTGGTTTCGAATGTTCACTAATACGTACATGTGTGCGGTTGTGCAAACTTTTGTTTAATTCAAATGTAAACGGATAATTATTTTTTATCCAATTCTATATGTAAATATTTTAATATCAAACGATATAATTATCACGTGAATGTACATTTATGTAAATATATATTGTTCTCCTATTGTTAACTTTGATATTCTCAGGTTATTGATATATTAAATAGTTGATCTTGGATATTTGGATATGCTTTATTCTTTAACAAAAATAATGAATCCAATGCTTTCGATAATTTTTGTTTTAATTCCAAATCGCAGACCAAAGAATACTTATTAGAAATCCAAACACAAGCAATTCCAATCAGTGCCCTATCCCTATGCATGTATGTTATGTAGCAATCAGATTAATAGATGGCCGACTTGCTGGGTTTTTTGAAAGGGGGTTCTATATATTCATACGATAGTCACGCTTAAAGTCTTTTTCAATAAGGAATTGAAATAATTTAAATAAATAGGTTGCATCGGCTTTCGACTCGCTGTACCCATGTGTTAATTTTTTAAACTTCTTTTTACGGGTAAATTTTGGGTGTTTTTCTTACATACGGAATACAAAAATGCGGAAGATATATACCAATATAATGCTTTTGAAATATACAAGTACCTGTACGTGCATGAATACACATATATTTTTTTATACATAGTAAATGGGGAATTTATCGCTCCTAAACACACCAAACAGATAATATATTAAGCATAGATATTTCAACCGTGTCTCTTTTGAATATGATGATTAAGCATTTGGAGAAACCTAAATATATGCAATAATTTTTTATCTGTTGGTTGTTTTTTTTAATAGAGCAATAGGGAATTTATCGCTCCTAAACACACCAAACAGGTAAACATTTAATTTATTAAACATACCTATTTCAATCGTGTCTCTTTTGAATATGATGATTAAGCATTTGGAGAAACCTAAATACATGTATATGCAATAATTTTAATAATCTGTTGGTTGTTTTTTTGAATAGAGTAATATTAATAAGTCTGTTGACGTTTTATTTACGGAAAAAACTAAAGAAAAAAAAAACAACCACAAAAAAAACGTGCTAACCATATTAGGAAATTGAATTTTAAGAGGAACTTAAATTATTTACGGAAAAAACTAAAGAAAAAGAAACAACCCCAAAAAAAAAACCGTGCTAACCATATAAGGAAATTTAATTTTAAGAGGAACTTAAACTATCTATACAGAATATTTAATCGATTAAGCATCACATCAATGTTTCGTATTAGACAAATCTGCATTTTTAATCCAATCACCATATTAAACGATTCTGTTTTTGTGAAAATATAGAGCATTGCGCCAAACATTGCTCTTGCAGATAAAGAACAATTCAGAGATAGACAGAAGAACATTTTGTTATTTATTTCATGACGGATTGAATGAAAGAAAATAAGTTCTCAAGAAAAAAATTCCCAAGTATGGTCAAAGGTCCTAAAATCAACAGGGTCCATTTTGACGGTGTTCGTCTTTTCTTTACGTCTCGTTCGTTTTCGCAGGAACAAGAGTAATTTTGTATGCATATGATACTGTGATAGACTAGTATGGCCCAGTATTTATTAAAATGCACTTCAAAAAAGTAAAACATTTATTTATGAATTTTTCCTAACAAAAACGTCAAATTTTGTTAATCCACTATAACCCTGAATTTAGATCATCGTAATACAAAAATATAAACACTATGACGAACCCCGTGATGTATCGTCTGCAAGGACTGAAGATTCATTAATGAAAAACAATTAATGTTGTGAGGATAAATTTCACTGACAAGACAATGTAGAGCAATCGTCAAATTTAGGACCCAGTAATGGCGGCCCCCGGAATTTTGTTGATGAATTTATACTTTGTATATTGAAATAACAAATTTAAAAAGGTTAATCAACTTATGTTAAAACAGCAAGATATGATTGATATTCATGATAAATGTCTTAGCTTTCAAAATAATTGCCCATTTTATCTGAAAAGAAGACCAATAGATTAAGACTGTCGAAATATGGGCACACAATGATATTCACAACACTAAATTTTGATTTTTAATTCACATTTGTAGTAAGGTCATACTTTTGGAAGACAATAGTTCTGATGAATGGTTTAGTATATACAAAACAATGCGAAAGAGGTCAATAATTCAACATAAATTCCAGCTCAAATTTTTCACTGTACGTTTCATAGAAATACATGTATAAATGTATTTATACTACAGTCCTTGATTTAGTATAATGTCATAAGTAATGGTTTCCTGGATATACAGTGTTGTTGCTTATAAGTAAAAATGATTGGACGATTTTATCGCTGAACGAAAATATCAGACTAGATCCATCTGAATTGTGAAAGCAAAACCAATTGCCAGTATGGTTTAACTTCACCTACAATTCCTAGAATTCAAGATAAAAATTTGAAATAGAAACCGATAATTGATACGCCATTGAAGTAAGGAATATTAATATTTGTTCGTTTTTTGAAAACACAATTCGTGAACATAAAGTAATTTTAGTCAAATTTCGCAATCATACAAAATTGGAATGCATTTTAATGAAAGATATTGAAACGCTTCGTAATGTGAAATTCGTTCACCTGCTTGCATTTTCACTCATGCTTCATTTAACTTAATATTATCTGAATAATTATATATATATATATATATATATATATATATATATATATATATATATATATATATATATATATATATATATATATATATATATATATATATATATATAATTATGATTTTTTATTCAGACAATATTTAGAAGTAAACTGATTGATATATGAGTTAAATAGATCATCCAAAAATAGCCTTATACTAGTATATTAATAAATTCTTCAGCGAAAATTTCTTTTCTAGGTCACCAAACCAACCTATTTAAATATCTCTTTATGTAGTATTTGAAATCACAGGGATTTTCAGTTGTACTACTGAAAGTGCATAAATAAGAGTGACATAAGTGATTTACTTGAAACACTGGTAACTGGCCATACAGTTAATATACACGTACATGTATGTTATTAAAGTTATCCAATAGAAATGTTAAACTTTTGTTTAAAAAAAAACCGATGAATTTATAGCACTTTAAAGGGGCATGGTCACGATTTTGGTCAAATTCTATTTTTATGTTTTAGTATTTACAATGATTTAGAAATGCATTTCTAATGCAAGATACAGGGCTCGAAATTCTTTGTCATGTAAACAAGGCTCGTGCCCTGTTTTTTTTTTTTGACAAAGGTTCAATAGGCCTATACCAGTAAAAAAATCTTTTTCCAGCTTATTTGCCTATCGTTTTATTTATTTTAAGCATAGATAAACAGTTCGTAACGTTTAACACATTCGTTTTAGGTTTAAAACTGAAAATTTTACTTCAACGCTCAAAATATAAACAAACGCGCTTTGTTTATAGAGCGAAGAATTTCAAGCTCTGTAACTCGCTTATAACTCAACAAATGACACTCAAATTTCGGTTGCCTATTAAAAACGCCTTTCTGAAGAACTGCAAATAATAAAATCGGAAGAAAAAAAATTTTTGACCAAAATTGTGACCATGCCCCTTTAAGACGAAATTCACTTTCTAATCTAACAGAACTTGGGACTTAAAAAGCTGAATAAAATTATAACACTTCTACAGTACACATCAACTAGTTTATTTTTAAAGTAATCCCTGGAATTCTTTTTAAATCAATAATGTTCGCATGAATTTTGTTATTTCAAAGAGACCTCTTCTTAAAATCCCGAATATATGGATGAAGAAATCAGTTGTGTCTGATTTATCGTATTCCCTGGACCAGGAAATAAAATTCACAGCATATTTTTTGTCCTGTATCTGGTGGTCTGGTTTTATTAATTTAATTTAATTTTTTTTAAGAAGTATTTTATTCAAGTATATAGATACACTGAAATGGATTGAACAGCAGGAACAATGCCTATTTATGTTCTCTCCTGTAGTCAAGGTATAATATGAGTAATTATATAATTTTATATAAGATATATATATATATATATATATTGCAATGGAATTTTGTGTAATAGATTAATATTATAAAAAGCATTGGAAGGAGGTACAGTGCAAAAAAATAAACAAAACAAATAGCTTATGAAAGGAAAATGAAAATAAAAAAAATAGAAAAATATGGTTAATTGCTAAGGTTGAAAAATAAAAAAGTATATGTTGTATAGGGAAAAAATGAGAAAGAAAAGAAAAAACATGTAATAAAACAAAACAAAAATTAATAACAGAGTAGAAAAAATGGAAAGTTTGGGGGAATGGGGTGGGAGGGTGAGGGGGAGAACAAATAAGCAATAAAAAATGAAAAGAAAGGAGTGTAAGGACAGTCAGTGGTACCCATTTTGATACATTTTTTATACAATGTGTACATTTTTACCTATACATTTACTTAAATCTGATTGTACTTTTTATGTAAAAATGAATTTTATCAAATAATAGTTATTTTGAAATGATAGATTATCACTTCCAAAAAGTAGATTCTTAATTGTGATTGGTATGGAATTGTCGTTCATATAATCAAATAGAGATTTTCTTTGGGAGGCATATGATGGACAGTGTAAGAAATAATGTTTAGAGTCTTCCACTTCAAGAAGGCACTTCTGACATTGTGGAGAAGCAATAAGGTGGTGTGAGTAAAGGTCAGCATTTAAGTTACTACTGTTATTTCTCAACTGACAATGCCAAATATTTTCTAATCTTTTGCCATGGTTAAATAATTTATGCATATACAGTTTTTTACTATTAATATTTTTGAGGCTGTTCTTGAATGCTGAAACTAATAGTTATATTTTTTGTATTTTGAGGTAGATTGTTCCACAATATGATTGTAGATGGTATAAAACTATTGAAGTAAGATGTTGTTCTTGCAACAGGAGTGCGATAGATGAAATTGTTTCGAAGATTGTAGGTATTATGTGGGGGGAAACATTCACCAACAATATTAGATAAGTATTCAGGGGTATAATTGTTTATTATTTTGAGCAATAATATTAATTTATGGTTATTTCTACGTTTCTTAAGTGTTTCCCAGCCTAATTCCTGATATAGGTAATGTTTAGATGAGTTTCGTCTAAGACCAGTAATTATTCGTGCCGCTTCAATCTGTATACTTTCCAATAAATTACTTTGTTCATCTGTACAATTGTCCCAGACTACATCACCATACTCGCGAATAAATGCAAAGTAAATTTTAATCAATGATTCCCTATTTATTTTATATTTAAGTATGCGTAGCATGTTCAATCTTTGGCATGCTTTTTCGTAAATATTTGATATATGATGTGACCATCCCCCATTTGATTGCAAAGTAAGTCCTAAGTGACAATGATTATTTTTTTTTGATAATATTGTTTAAAGTGTTACCAAAAGAGACCTGGGGATGGGTTTTTTTCTTTCTGGAAAAGTTAACATTTATTGTTTTGTTTGGATTAAAATCCACCAGCCATTGATTAGACGACTGTTTGATTTTTTCAAGATCAGCTGTTAATGATTTAGCTGAATTATTATCATTATCATCAACTGCTACAAAAAGTTATGTGTCATCTGCAAAGAGTCTTATTTGGTTGCATATATTTTCAACAATATCATTAATGTAAATAAGAAAGAGGAAGGGTCCTAACACTGACCCCTGGGGTACTATTCAATATTCAAATGAAAATCTTTATATGAACCTAATGACGAGCAAAAGACCCCATGAACATCTTTTTTGCAGACTCAAAGATATAATATAAAACATTTTTTTTAAAATTTATTATAGTTATTTATTGCATTTAGTTATTAACTTATTCAGTTGGTTATTGTTAAAATATGCGTTTGAATACATGTTTTCACAGTTCAAAGAATGCGCATATATTCATACTCGAACAAATAATTTTATACTGGTAAGACTGTTAGCTACATATATACTTGTATTACCACTGTCCTTTCTGATATATTTCATTTTATCAAATAAAATATACAACATGAGTTGTATATTTTATTTGATAAAATGAAATATATCAGAAAGGACACCACGACTGGGATTCTTAATATAAAAAAGAGAAACTACTCAATAGATCTAAACAAATATTCCAGTTTAGTATTATTCAAAGGATTCGCAATGTAAAATAAGTCTTTTTATCATACAAAATAAACATATTCATTATTGGTAAATGAACCCGGAAGACTTTAAGTTACTAAGTCTTCTTCCTTCGTTTATTATTTTCAGAAATTCATCAAATTTTCACAAAGTCAAACATACATTGTAAACAAGTGATAGTACCTATTAAATTAAATTTGACCATCTTATTTTCGTAGAAAAGTTAGGTCAAGGTCGTTTCTTCTTCCTCAACCTAAAGAATTAGAAAATTAATATATGGATTATTAATGGATTTTATCACGCCCGACCGTAAATGATCAGAGCATTATACAAAGAACGACTCCTTCATCCTTAAATAAATTGGCAAAAATGCAAATATGTTGACAATAGAATAAGAGATAATACATATTTTGACGATTTTTAAAATATATTTGCTTATAGATTAAATGTTTTCAATAGCTTGTAAAATGTAAATGTGTTTGGAAAATCATATTTTATCAACACTTCCAGTAATCTAAGTTTATTATTCATAGTTTAATGAGGTCAAAAATTGTGTGTGATTGAAACAATTTAAACTTCATATATGTTATTTAAATTAAAAACTCCACAGCGAGTTTGATGAAAAATTAACTTCAATGTGATATTTTTCTACGCCACTGTTCTGTCAGACGTATAGTTGTTGTTAAATTGTGAACTTTGCTTACTATTTATGTCAGTTGGTACAATTTCAAGATTCAATTTTTAAAAAACTATCTCTTTTTTTAACATATTAATATGAAGATGCAGACGCTTATTCGAATATCCTATGGCTATATATAGATAATTAATAAAAAAAAAAAGACGAAGGAAATCTTCCTGAAACAGAATATTGTACCTCGGCGACCCAGAAAAATTGCCGGTCGACCTGTATGATCAAAACTATATCCCTGCGACGTAAACCTGATAAAGAAAGAACTGATATGATCAATCATGCCATATGTACTGAAATCCGTTTTGACTATGACATTGGCTTCTTTGAACATGTTCCTTTTTGCCTGTTTGGCGTTAGTAGCTACTGCAGTTGAAGAAAAACGAATACTTTTAAATGACCCGGACTTAATTCACTCTGAAATAACGGCGATGCAGCACCAAATGCAAGAAATGAATTCCAAGTTACAGGACCAACAGAACAAATTGCTTGCTCAAGAAAGACTTATTGCCGAAATTCAAACAAAAACGCAGACCGGTAATATTAACCTTTTGTGTATTTTGGCGATTGAAATGAGGCACTGTTAAAATTGCAGAATGAAAAGAAGAATCAAATTGAAAAACAAAAATTAAACAAATCAAAGGTAAATGTTACGATTTTTACAATTTTAGGCGGTGCTATTTTTGTTCGCTGGGGAAAACATGGCTGCCCCGATAACGACACCGAACTTGTGTATTCTGGTATGGACAAAATCTTATCGGTATTCAAGATTAAACTACACATAGTACATTGGATAAATCTTTTAAGGGGGTGGGCGGCCATCTTGTACATTTATCGTTTTTCATGTTTGCAGATTTCTAAATCTTCAAAATATGTCTGTAGCGGCGCATTTCCACAGCTGTTTTAAAGGGACTTGGATACGATTTGAGATCAAATTTTCATTTTTTATCTTCATGTATAAAATGGTTTACAATTCTAAAAATTATATGGATCCAAGCACTATTGATTTTGAATTCCATTTTCGTTCAACCAGACGCTCAGCTGTTTCGTTAATCTCCGACAAGCAAGAGAGCCTCTCTGTTTGTCGGAGATTTACGGAGAGAGCCAAGCGTTTGGTTGAACGAGACTATATTAAACTCTGGCGTAGGAATACATGAGACTACAAAAATATCTAAATTGTTCGTATTATATAAAATCTGACTATACAAAGTGTTTATAGATAGGTTTCCTTGAAAAACAATGCTTCAGCATACATTACATCGAATTTTTTTTATTATATTCAAGAACTTGTCAGCGGTGATGATCTGTGCTTAGGTCCAAACACTGTTTCACTTTCGGTTTGCCAGAGTAACTGCATAGGAGAGTTGATTAAAATCAACTCCCCAAAATGGAAAAAATAAATTTTGAAAATTTTGAGCTCAAATCGTGTCCAAGTCCCTTTAGGTGTCCTGCAACAGTTTTAGTCAATTTCGGGCAGAAACAAGCTAGTTCAAAAAATGTTTACTTTCTTATCCTCAAATGTTCAAGATGACCGCACACCCCCCTTAAATTATCATTGGAGTTCATTCCTTTTATGCAATGGAGATTATTACTCATATTAGGTAACTCATCATTGATCAATATGATATATTTTATTGTGTGAACATTTGCCAATACATGTACTGTTCTATGAGAATTGACTACCTAAATATATTTTGAATTATAATTATATTTATCTATAATTGCCTTTTAAATCTTGTTTTTAATTGTAGTCTTTAAGTCTACATGTTATTGTTCTGAAGGATTTGCTGGAGGGTCCTATTATGATCACCAAGGCGCGGCTGTCGATTACGTTTGCTTGACAAGAGACCCAGTGTTCACCTCCAAACTCCATGACACCCAGTATGGTTATATGTATGGTGCGGAATACAATTCCAACGCTTTTGGACCTGCTGATGGCAACGATATTCCATGCGCTGTCTGCCGAAGTCTTTCCACATCAAGTGTTCTTATGATTCCAGGAACTAACGTGTGCGTTACTGGATGGAAGCTGCAATACAAAGTTAATCTTGCAACGGGTTACTACGACTTCCGAGCAGCATCTCAGTACATTTGTTTGGACGAATCCCCCGAAACGGTCATCAACGGACGTGTCAATGACAACGGCAAGCTGGTTCACCCTGTGATGGCTGTCTGTGGGGCATTGGAGTGTCCGCCGTATGAAAATGGAAAAACTTTAACATGTGCCGTGTGTACCAAATAATAAAGAAGACTTTCTCTTAATTTATATAATCAGATGCCGTTGAAATTTTTGTTTAATTGTCCTAATAAAAAAAGATAATGACACTTGTTTGGAATCTGAAAGTTTACATATCGATTAAAAAATGCATAGTGTTTTTAGCTCACCTGAGCTGAAAGCTCAAGTGAGCTATTCTGATCACATTTTGTCTGTCGTCCGTCTGTCTGTCCGTCTGTCTGTCCGTCCGTCCGTCCATGTGTCTGTAAACTTTTCACATTTTCAACATCTTCTCAAGAACCACTCGGCCTATTATAACCAAACTTGGCACAAATTCAAATTTGTGAAAATTAAGGATCACGCCCTTTTGCAAAGGGAGATAATTAGGAATTTATCTTCTTCTCATGAACCATAAAACCAGGAAAGCTGAAACTTGTGTGAAAGCATCCATAGGTAGTGTAGATACAAAGTCGTGAAAATCATGACCCCCGGGGGTAGGGTGGGCCACAATGGGGGGTCGAAGTTTAACATAGGTATATATTGAGTAAATCTTTAAAAATCTTCTTCTCAGAAACTAATCGGCCAGGAAAGCTGACACTTGTGTGGAAGCATCCTCAGGTAGTGTATATTCAAAGTTGTGAAAATTATGACCCCTGGGGGTAGGGTGGGGCCACAATGGGGGTCGAAGTTTAACATATGAATATATAGAGTAAATCTTTAAAAATCTTCTTCTCAGAAACTTATCAGCCAGGAAAGCTGAAACTTGTGTGAAGGCATCCTCAGGTAGTGTAGAAACAAAGTTGTGAAAATCATGGTCCCTAGGGGTAGGGTGGGGCCACAATGGGGGTCAAAGTTTAACAAAGGAATATATAGGGTAAATCTTTAAAAATCTTCTTCCCAGAAACTAATCAGCCAGATGATTCTTTATAATTGTTAAGACTTTGGCCCCAGGACAATTCTTTGGCCTCACAAGAAGGTTCAGAGTTTGATGTAGGTTTATATCCCATATATAAACTATTGTTAAGGATATTTTTGAGAACTGCAATACTCAACTTATGATATGACTATAAAATCATCCTGTTAGAAGAGGGACTAATGATTATAAACATAAGAATATCCAGGGGAAAAATGGATTTTATTCATACAGGATCTACATTTATTATTGTACATTGTCCAGATAAAGTGTATTATGACTCCATTAAGCTGATTTTATCATACCTATTGTTCCTCGGGTGAGAGATGTGGCCCATGGGCCTCTTGTTATAATAATAATGTTACTATATAATTAGGTTTGCAACTGAATGAGTACAGAAATACAATGTACACAGTATATGATACACCATGAGACTGAGGGATCAAACTAATACAGTATACCGGTATTTCTGTAGACAGTCAGTAACAAACCTTATACATGTATGTGTTTTGTATTTCAAAGGACTATCAAGTGATACATTTATTTTAAAAGAAGCTATGATCTTAAAAATCCAGGTATAAAAGTACATGTAGCTTACATCTCGTCCAATTTAAATGGTCGATCTCCTCGAAATTTCATTCTCACCGTTTCGATAGTCTTTGAAATCTTTGCTGCATCTTTATTCTTTTATAATATTTTGTTGCTTGTTAAATCTAAACGTTTTCCCCCTTTCTCCACAGAGGTATGAGCAACTTTTTATTCTGCTCCAGACACAACAGTGTGACGCCAATTCAAAGGGCAACTACTCTATGATTTAAAAGTAATTTCAAAGGGCAACTTCTCTAAATATTTTGAGAAATTACAGGACGGGGTTTTGTTATTAAATGTCATGAAATGTTGAGATGAGTAGGCGAAACGTCGGCCATACTGCCGAATATTAATTCATAAACTAATGGAAGTGTGACATTTCAGTCCAAGGGAAAACAATGAACAGTTTGTATAATATATTATGCTAGTGTTTAAATGATTGGCAAAGGCTCAAATATAGTTGCTTATTGGCAAAACCGATTCATTTTCCTCGAAAACCTTTCTAAATGACATAACACATGTCAAAATGATTGTGGTATTAAAAGATAATGATCCATACCACGCGAAATAACGCTGCCTAACGTTATTCACGCGTCACATCATTACGTCAGTCCGTGCCCGACGCTTAGAGTAATGGCAGACGTCACCTACCGTGACAAAAACGGTAAATTCATTTCTAAAAAAAGGGCTAAGAAACTTAAAGACTTTCATAAATTTTATTCATTTAATGTTAAAAATCAGGAAAAGGATGAAATAACAGATCACAATTATTCAAAACCCGTAAATAAATTAGAAAACAAAGAGGAAATTCATGAGGACTTTCTGGTGTCCAAATCCGAAACAAAAATAAACGACAGTAATGAATACTTATTGGGCCGACGTGTCGTCGATATTCATCATATGGCTGACCAAATGGTATGTGAACAGTGTGGAACATTGCTCCATCTTCGGGACATAATTTCCGAAAAACTTTATGGATTGGCAAGTGTGTTTACGATGTTGTGCCGTTCCTGCCACACCATCAGAAAAATTTCAAGTGGAAAGAGAGATGGCTGTGGAGGATTCGAGATTAACTACAAAGTTACGATAGGTATGTCAATCAAGTACAAAAAAGGTGCTTACCCTAAAGGTCACAAAGTACACGATAAACGTATATTTATAACTTACCCTCTCAAGACTAACCCTCTTTAATTATCTCATAATATATATATTCCGTAATCTGTAGTAGGGGTTAACCTACAGATTATTTTGTCATTTTCACAACATTAGTTTGGAAAAATTTAATATTTTCAATTTTTGAACTGTAAATGTACAAAATCATAAGCGGTTAATAAAATCAAATACATATTCTGATTATTATTCTGTTCGTGTTAAATAATAAATCTAAATAAATCATTACTTTTTTATGGTTCAAAACAGAAATTGTCACAAAAAGTTATAATTCCTAGAATAAAGGGTAGGGCTGATTTCTATTGTAGTATCTCCCTTGAATGCCAAGAAATTGGCCATGAAAATTTTTTTAAGTTAACAAGCAAGTACAAAGGTTGATATTCGATTTTAAAAAAAAAAATCATTGAGAATTTTTTATGCGCTATCACATTTTGTTCCAATTTAGAATCAAAAAGTCCAAAATTTGAAGTGCCGATTTTAGCAATATTTTGACAAAATTATGATATTGATATGTAAAAAAGGCAATGATGTTAAAATTTCAAGGTAAGAAAGTGGTCATGAAAATTATATATGCTGCAGAGGACATCTTAATGTTAATGTGTTTAAAACAGCAAAAAAGTTCATTTACAAATAATTTTACACTGCAACGTTCTGCTCCCCCTTGGACGATCCTATTGATAAGCAAAGATGATCTTTAAGAAATATTCACATCTATCTAATATTTTCACTTCTATTTCTTACGACAATCGATTGTAATTCAGGCAAGCATGTCAAGATAGAAATCTACGGTATTCTGTGAAAATGACCTAGTTGTCAGCGTAAGAATATATGCATTCTGAACTGCTTTTAGGTGCATTGCTTTGCATTTTAAATGACAACTTGAATTCTTGCAGCTAGCTAGTTAAATAATTTCTACATTGTTCATCATTACCTTCCTTGCACATTTGGCGTTTACTCCTTTTGATTACTTTTGATCCACCAAAACTAAATCTATATTGAAAGCACCGACTCTACGAAGTCTATATGGACTGTTTATATTAAAGACCCCCAAGTACCTGTAGTTATCAGGGTTCTCTTCAAATGTATGCAAAATTAGCTGTTTTTCGGGTGTATGACTTTAATACACAATAATTATAATTCACGTACTTTTACTCACTCTTTATGGGTATTAAATAAGATGATTAAAAAAATATAAACATTAACATGCTTCTTTTCTAAAAGGTATATACCATAGCCCGCATTTATTGCCTCTGACTTTCTTAAATTTTAAAGATATTTTTATTTTTCTGTGCTTCTAAGTTTGATTTTTTTCCCACAAGCATTACAAAGACTTTGATATATTAATAGTACCAATTTGCACTTTGTATAAATATTATACCTTTTTAGTAAACACTATATAATCTTATTTTAAAAAGGTTGGACTCTTTTATGGGCGGCGAAATGAAAAAAATGTGGAGAAACCTAAAAATGTGCAATATTTTTTTCACTAAAATATCCGTTGGTGGTTTTTTTATAGAAAATATTAAGTATGTTGGAGTTTTTCTTAGGAAAAAATGTAAACGAACGTGCTAACCATAAAAGGAAATTATCTATACAGAACAATTTATCGATTTAGCATCACATCAATGTTACTTTTTATACAAATCTGCATTTTCAATCCAATTACCCTATTTTACGATTCTGTTTTTTTTAAAATAAAGCACTGTGCCACACAATGCGCTTGCAGATAAAGAACAATTCAGAGATAGATAGAACATTTTGTTATTTCTTTTAAGATGGATTGAATGAGAAAAAACGTTATCGAGAAAAACATTTGCCAGGTATTCATAATAAAAATTTAATACTTTTGATAGAAAATAGTTCTGATGAATGGTTTAGTATATACAAAACAATGCGAAAGAGGTCAATAATTCAACATAACTTCCAGCTCAAATTTTTCACTGTACGTTTCCTAGAAATACATGTACTTATGTATTTATACTACAGTCCTTGATTTAGTTTAATGTCATAAGTAATAGTTTCCTGGAAATACAGTGGTGTCGCTGATAGACAAGAATGATTGGACGTTTTTATCGTTGAACGAAAATATCAGACTAGATCCATCAAACTCCATCAACAATTCCTAGAAATCAAGATAAAAAATTTGAAATAGAAACTGATAATTGATACGCCATTAAAGTGAGGGTTATTATTATTTGTTCATTTTTTGAAAACACAAAGCATGAACGTAAAGTATTGACAGTGATTTTTTGCAATCATACAAAATTGGAATGCATTTTAATGAAGGATATTGAAACGCTTCGTAATGTGAAATTCGGTTACTTGTTTGTGTTTTCTCTCATGAATATATCTATTATTATGTCAATAATGTGATATATATACAATCAATATATATACTTTCTGATTCAGACAATATTTAGAAGCAATCTGATTGATAACGACTTAAACAGGTCAACCAAAATAGCCTTGTACTAGTATATTAATAAAATCTTCAGCAAAAATTTCTTTTCTAGGTCACCAAACCAACCTATTTAAATATCTATTTATGTAGTATTTGAAATCACAGGGATTTTCAGTTGTACTACTTAGGGGGATGTGCAGCCAACTTGTACATTTGAGGATAAGAATATAAGCATTTTTTGAACTGGCTTGATTCTGCCCGAAACTGGCAAAAGAATGTTGCCAAAAGATATAAAAGCAATAAATATGAAGTCCTTCGTGTCATTGTGTTTGAAAAGTATGCATACAAGAACAGGGCAATGTCTTTTTCATCACTCAGAACAGCTGTCGAACTGCAAAGCTACAGACTTATTTTGAAAATTTAAAAATCTGAAAAAAATTTGAAGGGGGTCCTCGTTAGATTATGAGCTTTTCTTACTTCTATGTTAGTTGGTATCATTTTGAAAGATTCAAGTAATAATCGATCTCTATATATCAATATTAGAGATGTTTATTTGAGTAAACTTTTGATATTTAGATAAGTTAAAAACTTAAGAGATCTTCCTTAATCAGAATCGTGTGCCTTTGCGCCCTAGCTGGTCGACCTGTATGTTCATAAAGTATCTCAGCACCGTAAAACTGATAAAAAGAGAACTGATAAGGAAATCGTACAATGTTACCAGAAATGTGCATTGACTATGAATATGACATCAGCTTCGTTTAACATGTTCCTTTTTGCCTGTTTGTTGCCGATGCTGGCTGCTGCCGATGAAGAAAAACGAATACTTTTAAATGACCCAGACTTGATTCATTCCGAAATAATAGCGATGCGGCACCAAATCCAAGAAATGAATTCCAAGTTGCTTGCACAGGAAAGACTTATTGCCGAAATTCAAACAACACAGTCCGGTAATATTAACTTTTTGCGTATTTAAGACTGTTAACAATGCAACCTGAAAAAACCCTAAAACAATACAAAAATCAAAGTACTAGAACGCGGTTAGCAAGCTTGTTAAGAATATTTGTATTAAGATTTCATTTTGGGGTACTGTATAGAGATCCTATAAAAGCTCAGAAAAAAAAATCAACAGTTGTGTAAGATAATTTTATTTAGGTGAGATATTAAGCTTTCCACCATGAAATATAATGTGTATCATCGGCTATGCGTATGTGCATCACAAAATCACCCATTGTTTCATTACAAACCTAATTCTATCGAAGACTATGTCATTGTCACTCTCCGACGCAATGCACTACAATATAACTTTTTCTAATAAAAATCTAATTTCTTTCAAATTCTGATCCATTTGATTGTTGTCATTAAATACCGGTATGTCGTTTCATTGCCTAAATCTGGATCAAAGCTCATTTTACTTTATTAAAAACAATATATAATTTGTCCTTATTGCTATAAAAATGTGATATACACACATCACCTGTTTTCGATCAAACAATAATATATGTTCAAAACAATACACATTAAATTGGCCAAGCTTTCAGTACTCTCAATACTTTGATTCATTATGAGTAGCGCTTTGACTATGCACCCGGTTGCGTAATAGTTTTGGATACACGACATAAAGGGTTAGCATATACAAAACAAAGGCATGAAATATCTATCTATACTTCTATATTAAAATAACAGACTCGAATTTTTGGGCTTTAATACCGAGAAATTGGAAGAGTACTGTCTTTTGTTTTATATATTTTAAATATCATTGGTACTTGAAGATTTCAAATATGTTTTTATTTTTTCTAAATCAAGCTTCGCTAATTAATAATCAACAAAAAATCCTTTTAAAAATCTGGATATCATCTGGATTATTTGGATTTTACAATCTTGCGCATGCCCATTTCGTCCACGCTAAATCACGGGAGGCTCTTTAGTTTATGTTTCCACAATATCACATTTGCAAGGATTAACTCATAAACGATAATACAAATACGTAAAAATTTTCATTGAAAATTTGCAATATTTTCTGTTCCTTAAAGAAAATACGGGAGATAACTCGAACTCTAGTGCATTTAATAGGAAAAATCCCGATATTCCGATAGTCAACATGGTGTGTAAATTCGAAGCGAGTAAAAAAACGTTGGTGAAAAAGTGTTGAATGAAAAAGTGTTGAATTCTTTATTAATATGAATTAAATTTTTAGATGAAAGGTATTTACAGCCGTTTTTTATGAATAATTTGACTATTATTTTCATTGCCGCATCATTAATTTTCTCCAAAACCGTTTCGGAGCAATTTTGCAATTTTTTGCTACATTACGGGTAACTATATGAGAGTCATTTTACTGTGGTGAAGGCCTGTCTCGAGACACAGTTAGACGGACCCCAGTTAGATTATTCTAACTAAGCAGAGTGTAGTGAAAATAATAGCATTATTGTAGGCACAGGGGCCAAGCCCGTTTTAACATTAATTTCAATGTAACCATAAATAAAGAAAGAGGTCGAACTCTGACCCAGATAAAAAACTACCAGCTTCACTTCAAAAGCCTAATAAATCAATCAATTTTTCAAACACTCGCAATATGCATGTATTTTTCAGAAAAGTAATTCTGAGATACACTCATGCCGAGTTTCAAGTTGATAGATCTTAAAATAGCGGAGATATACGTCATCATTCTCTTGAAGTCGCCAGTTTATTTTTACTCGGACATTTACCGGTCCAGGGCTCACGATGGGAATTTGCCTATGACAACAGCAGAGTTGCAACAAGTCGAGAAACATTCGCACTAATCTTTTAAAATCTCACATCAAAAGTATGCTACTTACATCCTTAAATTCCGATAAAATTCCTTAAATACTCTCCAAACTCAACTTTTATTCTGCAACCACATTGACTTCTGACAAGGCCAGCCATTTTGACGTCTTCGAGAAAGACTGATTCTGATTGGACCATCAGGAATATTAACCAATGAAACTGAGTTTAACATTAGCTATCACAATGGCCGGTCTGGTCAGAAGTTGATGTGGCTGCAAAATAAAAGTTCAATTTGGTGTGTCGATGTACCTACTTCGTAATAGTCCGATATCATATGCAATGGCAATCCGTGCACGCACGCACTGGTCAAAGTCTAGTGTTGTTTTATAATTTTAGGTGGCGCTATTTTTGTTCGCTGGGGAAAACATGGCTGCCCTGATAACGACACTGAACTTGTTTATTCTGGTACGGACAAAATACAAATCATCGGTATTAATTAAGGAATAATCAAGTTGATAGGATAAAGCTTTCAAATAACCATTGGAGGCAATTCCTTATGATATATTTTATAGTTTGAACATTTGCATACATGTATACTGATCTATGGAAATTGACCTAAATCCATTTTTGATTATCTTAGACCTATCTAAATGTGTGTTTTAAAATCTTGTTTATTTAAATTGTAATCTTTTAGTCTACATTTAACTGTATTGAAGGATTTGCTGGAGGATCATAGTATGACCACTCAGGTGCGGCTGCCGAGTATGTTTGCTTGACACGAAACCCAGTGTTCCCCTCCAAACTCCATGACAGCGTAAATGCTTATATGTATGGAGCGGAATACAATTCGAACGCGTTCGGACCGACTGATGGCAACGATATTCCATGCGCTGTCTGCCGAAGTCTTTCCACATCCAGTGTTCTTATGATTCCAGGAACTAACGTGTGTGTTTCAGGATGGAGGTTGCAATACAAAGGTAATCTTGCAGCCGGTTTCTACAACCACCACGCAGCTTCTCAGTACATTTGCTTGGATGAATCCCCCGAAACGGTCGTCAATGGACATGTCAACAACGAAGGCAAGCTGATTCACCCCGTAATGACTGTTTGTGGGCCATTAGAGTGCCCACCTTATGAAAATGGCAAATATCTTACATGTGTCGTGTGTACCAAATAAGAAACCTCTCTATTTTACTTGGAAATCATATTCCAAAAATGACTGTTTGATTCGTTTTCTTTTTCTCAATAAAATCATGACAGACTGAAAATCTTATAATATAATTATATTCATTTTTACATATACAAAACATTTTCTCCTAGCATTTTGTACAATGTATCAATGTCTTATAATGATAAGTTATGGTCCGACCATATTTGCTTATTGGCATTATCCGTGCATGTTCCACCCCGAAAACCACTGCTAGACTAGATGAAGGACTGCAGTATTCATTGTTATCAAAATTCATTGAATTCTCTTGTAACGGTTTCAGTTTATAACATTATCGCAAAAGAAAGTGTTTTTTAAATTACATATATTTTTCTTATTTTTTTGTCTAAATTTACAAACATTCGCAATTTATAGCGCAATGCAATACATCTTTTAAACGCGCAACAAATCGAGCATTTAAATTATGAAGCACACAAACCTGTGTACAGCAAAAGCTATTTTGATGAATAATTTGACAGAAAAACAGTCATATGGTATGATACAAAATAATACATTACCATATTGTATCAATACATGGTTTAACTATATGCGAATTACTTAATTTACTTAAACAGCAGTATTAAAAGGTTCAGCGCGATATGAACTCGGTTGGTCACGTGATCAAATACTGTGAAGCTCTAAGGGCTTTTCTTAAGATTTGGTCACATACCAACAAAGTTCATATCCCGGTGAACTTTTTAACATTGCTCTTTGTTACTGATAATCACGTTCGAAAAAGGCAAATCGTTCAGAATTATTGAAATTGATGCGTTTTTATGTTTACAATAATCCAACAGTCACACATAATTGAATTTTTCCCCTTTCTATAGGTTTATAGAGGGAAACATATTTGCAAATGTAAATATTTGGTAGTAAAATCAGGTTGAACATCTACGGGCGGCGGAATATTATCTGCGACTGTTTGATGCCGAGGAGTTTTGTGAACTGAACTTTGCGCAAAATTAATTCGTAAATTCGATTTTGAGCTGAGATGATTACAGCGATCTGTTTTCAAATCCTTACTTGAATTTTGGGGGTTTTTTTCTTCATATAAAATAACAAATGTGGACTGTATTTTCGGGCAACATTAATTATAGCTCCTGATAACGTTATATACATGTACTAGATTTCTTTTCTGCGTATTGTACTTTTTGCGATCTGATTAAAGTGATCGCGGAAAAAACTTTATGGAGAAGGCTTACATATGCATTGCCTGCTGCCTAATCCATTTATGTAAATGTATATTTGCATAATAAAATATGTTCGAATCAAATCGCGGAAAACTTGAAAATTGGGAGATCACGAATATTGTATAAAACAATATTTAATTAAATAATATCAAGCAATACCGGTACATAATACTGCGTTATATAATACAAAAATTCTATCACATATCCTTCTCCTATAGGACTATAGGACTAGTAGAACCATTTAAACAAGGTCTTGGACTTTTAGTAGGATGTAACTATCTATTTCTTGCGTCAAATCAAGTTAAGGTATTCAATGTATAATGAAGGGATATTGAACAATTTTGAATCATTTTAAACTAGTTAAATATGTATTGCGAGGTAACAATGAAAGTGAAATAAACCAAATTCACATGACTGACAACATATAAAAAGCCAGTCATTTTGCACTTCAAAATTTTTTAATGAGTTATCTCCCCCTTGACCAAAAAAGAAAATTTTAATTTTGTCAAAATATCTGCGGTAAGTGATTCATTTTCTTTCATAGATTAATAAAGAGAACGTTTATGCATGTATTAACCAAGAGAGTTCTACGAATTTTAAGTTACTTTTTACAATATCTTATTAAAACATATGTTGTGCATAGACTTTAATGCAAAATTCAAGGTGTAATTAGTTGGATCATAATCAAAATTTTGAAAATTCCTTTGGTGGAGTATTTTTATTTGATAACACTGTCAAAATGATATCATGATTAAGAATATCGGACCATTCATTTATTAGGTACAAAATGAGGTCGTTATACATCGAATACCTTAAAATGACGTTGGTTTCAAGTGAAATATACACCGACTGCGTAGTCTTCGCTCAAAAGCCAGACAAATCTTGTTGATTTCAAAGAGCCATGACTGAATAGCTAGCAATGAAGTAGACATGCCTACGTCACATTGCTGTTTGACACAACTACCCCAAGTCCAAGCTTTTAAGCTCTTGTTAAAATGGTTCTATTTTCTCCCAGTATTCATACTTTATTTGGATCACTTAAAATTTTCATCTGTCATAGCATCCGAATACTAAGTAATCAATATAAAGTTCTGTATCTGAGGCTACCTCTGTATATTTACATACCAACATTTATATTAATTGTGCAAGTCTGAATGGGGTATGCAATATGATCAATATTTACTTCAATATGTAACCACCTCCAAGACCTTATCACAATTTGAGTTGTTCATAAACTTTCCTAAGAATCAGGATAATCAAGATATCTGAAGCTATCTCTGTACTTCATAACATGATTAAATCAGCCATCCAAGTTTAAACAGGATAGAACCAGTATTTACCTAGATATGTTATCTGCTTCGAAAATTTAACCCCCTCAAGCATTCAAAACCTATAGCTATGGCTCAGATTTAGCATCCAAACATGTTCAGTGCATTAGTAGCACAAGATGTATAATCCAAATTTGTTAAAGATAGAACCCGTATAAACTTAGATGTGGCAATCAAAGGGAGCCTGCTCTTATTATTTTAACATGCTTAAGAATGTTAACCCCCTTTAACATCCAAAATATATCGCCCTGATTTAGCATCCAAACCTGTTGAGTGCATTAGTATTGCACGATGTACCGGTATCATCCATCCAGGTTATAGATTTGACAAGTATTAACTTAGATATGTTCATCAAGGGGCGGCTGCTCCAAAAACTTTAACCTGCTTCAAAATCCTAAACATCGCCCCAGCAACTGAATTCGAAATTTATGACTCATATTCAGCATCCATATCTAATAGGTCCTTCAGTATCCACAGATGCGCCATCGATGCACGTTTAGTGAAGTTTGGACAATTAATTACATATAGGTAGGACCTGCTCCAAAACCGTTCACCGGACGCTGACGCCGAGGATATACTGTATATAGGGTTATTTTCGCCCCGTGTAATTTTCGCCAGTCTACACTTGCAAATAGTTTCGTCCCGCCTTAAATGCGCCCAGGCACAGTTGTGTTTTATGAGTGATAATTTGAGAAATTGGAGGTCGCCCAGTCTTAAATTTGCCCGCTGGCAATGAGGTCGAAAGGGGCGAAAATAAAACGGGGGCGAATATTTACCTGTATAAAGTAGCATTAATAAAATATCCCCGACTTCGTCTCGAGTGGTAAACTAAAAGAATTCCAGTAACAGAAAGATCCAGAACAGTACTCTCAGTCAGTTAACGAACTATGTCAACTAAATTGCTTAGTTTAAACAATATTTATTGATATTTTTACAATATCAGTTACAGATATATAATTTACATTATGTACAATAAGATTGGGAAGCAAGCTTATACAAATACCTTTCTTTTAGATTAGAAAAAATATGAGAGGTGCAAGTTACATGCATGCATAATGGAAAAAAACGAATCAGAAAGCTTATATAAGATATGTGTCAACTTTGATCGCACTGATTGTAAGTCGGACAACGTTTTATCAGCTATTTCCTTTATTAAAGTCACTATAGTAATCTTTCGGTCAAAAAACGGAGCACGCATTCTAAAAGAGAAAAAACATGATTGCTAATGTAGTATTTATGCCATTGTTGTTTTTTTTTTCGAAAATGTCAATTCTCAAGTTAGGGAAAAGCGGTTACTTTTGACTGACCCGGCAGAAATCTACACTCATATTACTGAGCTGCAGCATGATCTACAGGAACTGACGTCAAAGTTTCAAGCGCGGGCGGCTGTTGTTCAATCCCAGCAGTCCGAACTTCTTCACAGGAAGCTGCTCTGAAAACGCAAAATAATTAGCTTGCCGCTCAAGAAAAGAACATAACGGAACTAAAAGCAACGCAAGATAAAACACAGAAAGGTTGAAATAGTGGATTTTAGTTTTAAGTACATAATCATTGGTCAAGCTTGTTATTTTATAAGGAATAAGGAATCATTTTTTGAGTATTATGAGGTGATAATTTTGGTCGGGGCGTGATCAAATCCAATAAAGCCCGAAGGGCTTTATGATAGATTTGATCACGCCCCGACCGAAATTATCACCTCATAATATTCAAAGAATGATTCCTTATTACTTATATTTATATAATTTTAGGCCATCGTACGATTAAATCTTTAAATATAAATAAGCAAACCCCGCCGGCGCCTCAATTTGGCGTCATTTGTATTATGGGTTATATAGTACAAAATCGATACGTAGTGTTATCACAGACAAAGACACTGGACAATGTAAATATAATGAAATATATGAACAATTCCAGGCGGTGCCATCTACGTTCGCTGGGGAAAACATGGATGTCCTGACAACGACACAGAACTTGTTTACTAGGGTAAGAATATGTAGATGCTTTGATAATTATTCTTTGGGTCCCTTTAACCTTTCCATGTCACGTATTAATTTATGAAACGGTTAACACTACAAACAAATAAAACTGCAGGATGCTTATTCATGGGTGAAAAGGTAGCAAGCAAGGTAGAAAAGTATACAAATTCCTCTCAAATTTCGCTTATTCTTTAAATGTTGCCTAGCTTGCAAAAAACACCAAATGAAATCTTAAAATATCGTCAGTATTCAAAATTTTCTTTATGATTTGTTAAAAAGTTACATGTACTTCTGAGTTCAACTATTTGGAAGTTTGCCATTATATAAATAGTGCCTGTTTGTGAGGGTAACAGTTGAAATTGACACCCCGAGGAAACCATTGTCAACCGACGCGAAGCGGAGGTTGACAATGGTTTTGGGGGGTGTCAGTTTCAACTGTTATCCTCTCAAACAGGCACTGTTTATCTTATTATACTGAATGTCTTAATTTTAGAGAATTTTTATATTGCTTTTATATAGAAATGACGTGAATTCTACGGCGAACCGTACGCGCATAATTTACGCGCATGTAACAATTCGTTGTGTTACCTGTTGCTAAGTGTGTTGCTAACGCTGAGGGTAATATAAGGGATTATCAACTGCGTCTAAATCAATCAGATTTCAGTATTTAACATGAAAGTATAATAATACGTGTTAATATACACATTGTAAATATCAACAGTATGGAATAAGATACTAGTATCATATATTAACAATTGATTCAGACATTAGTAATTCAGATGCAAACGACGCAAAGACGCACCGTGGTTTGATACAGAGTGCAAAACGGCGAAAAGGATGTGGACCAATGCTATCTACCGGTACAATAATGAAAGGTCAATAAACAACCGAATTGAAATGTTTACGGCCAAGAAGTGTTACAAATCTATTATCTGAAAGAAAATTGCAAGCTACAAACTAAACCAAAGAGGTAAATTAAAGCAACTAAAGACCAAGAATCCCAAAGAATTCTAGAAAATATTGAGTCCAAAGGAGAAGGCGCAGCAAGTGAAAATACCACCTGACGATTTCTTCAGCTATTTTCAGGATTTGTGTTCGCGAAATGAAAAGGATGAATATGTCACCACGCAGGAAACCCAAGAAACGGACCCGATCGCAATCGCCTTCCCAGAGCTAGACGAAACAATAACCAGCAAAGAGATCGTCGATGCGGTCAAATCTCTAAAAAATGAAAAATCGAGCGGCTATGACAACATTATCAACGAGATGCTCAGTGCAGATGTGTCAACCCTTGAACCAGTGTTAAATGTGTTATTTAATTCGATATTTGATAGTGGTTATTATCCTTCAAGTTGGAAACTGGGTATTATTGTGCCGATTTTCAAAAAAGGAGATAAAATGGATCCACAGAACTACCGGGGAATAACCCTACTAAGCTGCTTGGCGAAGCTTTTCTCTCGTATCCTAAATAATAGATTACAAAGATGGGCAGAAGAAAATAGTGTGATATCTGATGCGCAATATGGGTTTAAGAAAGGCTGTAGTACTATTGATGCATTATATGTTTTAAAAAGTATCGTTGACTTTAAAGTTGCAAATGGCAGTAAGCTTTTTTGTACATTTGTAGATTTTAGGAGAGCGTTTGACACGAATGATAGAAATGCATTGTATTATAAAATGTTTAAGTTAGGTATAGAAGGTAAAATGTTACGCATAATCAAATCTATGTATGATGATGTGAAAAGTTGTGTACGAGTTAATGGTAATCTTACAGATTTTTTTGAAAACAAAATAGGTGTGTTGCAGGGGGACATATTGTCACCTATGCTTTTTTCTCTATTCCTGGAAGACCTGGAAACACACTTGCACGAGAACTTGTCAGCGGGCATAGACATTGATCAAATAAACATTTTGCTGCTTCTATTTGCAGACGATTTAGCTATAATAAGCGAAACGCCAAATGGTCTACAAAAACACCTAAACACGCTTCATACATATTGTGAAAGATGGGGCCTCACAGTCAATATCGATAAAACTAAGGTGATGATTTTCCAAAAGGGTCGAACAAGAAAGGGATACAAATTTTGTTATAATAACAAAAATCTGGAAATTGTGGACAGTTTTGCATACCTTGGAACGGTTCTATCCCCAAATGGCCTCTTCAATAAACATGTGAAAATAACTGCGGAAAAAACACTACAATTATATAATACGTTTATGTACAAAACTCAAAAATTGTCTCTTGATTGCAAGACAATGATGGAACTATTTGACGTGGCCTGTTCCTCGAAAATGAACTACGGAGCAGAAGTGTGGGGATATACAAATGCGAAAGACCTTGAACGTGTTCATTTAAAATTCTGTAAAAGACTGCTCGGGGTGAAAACTTCTACATGTACCCCTGCAGTATATTGTGAACTAGGAAGAAAACCATTGTTATTAACTAGAACATTACGCATAATTAAGTATTGGTTTAAAGTTTTACGCTCCCAAAATTGTTTTATGAAATCAATTTATGATTATGATCTGAAAAACATGTTATCAAGCTGGATTATTTTTGTCAAGAACACCCTATTGTCAAATTGTTTCGGTGATGTGTGGTATTACCCTGAGTCGGTAAATGAAAAAATGTTTTATGTATATTTTGAGCAAAGATTGTCAGATTGTTTTTACCAAAATTTAAGGGTAGAAATTGAAAATGCTCACCCTTTACGTCTATATAAATATCTAAACTTGCCTGTACACCAGGCAGAGTATCTAAATCACATATTATATGATAAACATAGGAAAGCCTTAAGTAGACTTAGATTATCTTCACATCGTCTACGAATCGAATCTGGTAGATATGATAAAAAATGTCCTATTAATGAAAGGAAATGTATATATTGTAAATTAAACGATGTCGAAGATGAATACCATTTTGTTTTAGTGTGTGATTTTTACACGGAGTTAAGGAAATTATATATTAAGAAATACTTCTATGTACGACCAAGTATGGCAAAATTTATTGATTTACTCAATTCTGATTCTATATTTATGTTAAAAAACTGGGTAAATATGTGTACGAATCTTTTAATAAGAGGGACAACTTTACCATCAGACGTGAATAGGTGTAAATCAAGTTTATATATAACTACTGCTTTGTTGGTCTTTTTGATATTTTTTCATCCACTTTATACCTTTTATATATATTTATATAACCTGCCTCCCACCTGTACCCACAATTATTGTAAAGTACTGTTAAATTGTATGCTATGGCAATGTATGTAATGTATACGCCAATAAACTACTACTACTATGAAAAAAAAATGTACATGTATGTACCTACTAAACTTTGTCACCATTGAAATAATATGATATTATGAAATGATATGACAGGGTTTGCAGGGGGCTTGTATTATGCACACACTGGGGCTGCAGCAGAGTATTTGTACCTTTCGCCAAATCCAGTCTTTACAACACTACCCGTCGTCGTCCGTTATGCGTTCATGTACGGAGCCGAGTACGATTCGAACGCGTTCGGTCATGATAACGGGGACGATATCACAGGCACTTGTTTCTGAGAAAAAAAAAATTTACCCTATGGTATAATAATAACATTATACCATAGGGTAAAATTTTTTTTCTCAGAAACAAGTGCCTGTGGACGATATACATGTACCATGCACAGTGTGTCATAGCCGGTCCGCCACCAGCTCTACCATGATACCTGGAACGAACAATTGTGTCTCTGGTGGGAAGACTTAGTATAAGGGTTACCTTGCAGCAGGCGCCTATAACGAGCAAGCGGCCTCACAGTATATATGTTTGGACGCGGCGTCGGAAACTGTTGTTAATGGTCACGACAACAATAACGGGAAGCTGGTCCAGCCCGTCAAAGCGGTCTGTGGGGCACTAGAATGTCCCCCGTACGACGACGGCAAGATCCTGACATGCGCCGTTTGCACGAAATAATTGAAACAGTCTAATTTCATGTACAATGTATATGAACACATTTCAGATAATGAATACAATAAAGTTTATTGCAGATCATAATTATCTGATTTATGATAATTGGGAAATTATCACAATTAAAATGTGAAATATTTATATCAAGATGTTTCACAGGTATCACAGGATGCTTATATCATTTACGTAGAAATATTGTACCCGAGAGAACATTAACAAAGTTGAAGTCAATTGCACACACTTAGATACGCCCAAAAAAATATTAAACTGCTACATCGTTGATAACGCAAACACGAAAAACTCACGAAAGGTCACGAGCTTTTTTGCCTTTTATTAGTTCAGCTTGGGATGTTAAATAAAGAATGCAATTTACTACTTCTCAAACTTGTATCGTATTTAGTTTGTGAATTTATGAATTATCTCTCCTTCACTGGGGTCCCAAACTAATAGTTTGAATACTGTAAGTCTGTTTCTCGAAGCTTTCCTAAATTTCTGAACCGCCAAAACATTGTCCTAATTTTAGGATATCACTTACTCTGTCCTAAGTAAGACCATCCATGTTTGTTGTTGGTCACTGATTTATAGATCTATTTAAAGCAAAATGAGCTGCATTTTTCATGTTGGATTTTTTTTCCACTTAGATGTTCTTTTCTACTAAAATGACAAAAAATATCATGGCTTTAAAATTTCTGTTAGCCATATTTTTCTGGAAAATGTCGTTAAGAAGCCTTATTTGGAGCAAAATTGAATTATTGTCGTCCTGTACAAAAATTTATTTGCTAGGTATTCCTAAGAAGAGAAATATTTCCTTAAAAAAAATTTATTTATTTTTTTAAATCTTATTTATCATAAAAGTTTAAGTTATATGCATACTTATCATACTATCAGGTTTTAACAGCAAAATAAAATTCTAAAAAATACATCTCATATATTGCTTCAAGTATATGTATATTTTAAAAATTGTATACAAATTAAAATTACTGGATTAAGGCCTATCGTGATTCTGGCACGTGTAATTGTTGAACGATTTATCCCTGCACAAGTCTCCCAAATTCTATCTGTATGAATTGATGTGAAAAATAAGAATTCCTTTAGCACATGATGTAGGTACATGTAAGTATATCCTAACTTAAGAAGGTCCTAAGTTACAAAAGGCCCCCTCAAAGTTGAGCTTAAGATGTTCCTAACTTTTTCCTAAGTCATATCTAAGGAACACACTTAGGTCATATCTTAGGAAAGTTCTGTAAACATGGCCGCTGAACTATAAGCTAAAGTGGGCTCTCCTGGCTAGCAATGGTCCATTTGTCTTCTAGATATCTGCCTAGTCGTCTTTTTTGTAGCCTTTTGATTATTTTCAATTTCTTCTTTACAACCACTGAGACAATTCCAACCAAATAATTTCACATCACATTTTATTATCTAGGTCAAGGGAAAGCGAAATTCAAGTTATTGATATCGATATGAAGGGTCAACTCTCTTTCTAAAGAAAGTTAATATAGACAGAGATGATGGGTATTTAATTGTCACTTCGGACTCTAGGTCCGTAATGTGATATCCAAAATGGTGCATCGTTTAAGGAAAGTTCTTAAAAACCTTCTTAATTGTGATTTTCAAGTTTATCAGCACATTCACTGTCATAATTTTTATTTTGAAATAGTTGAATCTTGTTTATCCCAAGACCCCGTGACAATGAAATAAGGGGAAAAAAGTATTTGGTAAGATTTGCTATGGTGATACAATTGATCAAACAATTACCATCGACTTAATAATGATACTACAATAGCGGTGTAAAATTTTACGCGAAATCATTTTTCAGAACAACTACAGTTTTAAAGTATAAATATAAACACCCTGATAAGGTGTTTGTTTGAACCGAGAACATTGCATGGGTTACAAATTACACCTACGTTGAAACATAAGCAAAGTTCTACAAAACAATGTTATATATCGAAAAGTTTTCGTTAAAGAAAATGGACAAAATGTGACAAAATTTAGAAATATGCAAGCTGTTGAAGCTGTTGAAGCTAGTTTAAAGGGATTGGGTTTATCTAAATCAATGTTTGATATCTTAGCTGAGAGTAGGTTGTTGAACCTTTAGATTTATTGTAAATACAGAAACAAAATATTGTCATTGTATGTTGATTGATATATTAGATATCTATGTTGTATTTAGACCTAAATTTTCATAAATCTACCTTATGACGAAGGAAAACTGAATCTTGTCGAAGTGTAGGCGGGGTATATTTGCACAGCTACAGTATAGATTTTAAGAATGATAAATTTTGTTAATAGATGTGGTTTAATTTATTTCTTTTAAGGAGGCTGGAGGGTCAACAAATTACCTATCATACACTATTACTTGATGAAGAAAGTTCCTATATTTTAATTATTTCATTTATCTTTATACAAATCCCTTCTTTGTTTAAGAAATAAATATATAGTAAGATAATAACACAATTCAAAGTCCCGTAATACAAAAAAAAAACAACAACAAACAAATGTTATTTCATTAAAAAAAGATAATTAAATCAGGATTGGTAACTGATAAAAAAAAGTTGAATGTGTAAATTTTTATAATTTTAAATTAATTGAGTGCGTACCCATCTATTAAATTTACAAAATGACAACTATATAGGGCAAGCTGTTTTAATAAATATTAAATAAAAAATATTTTGTGTATGTATCCAAATAAAATAGACACCAATTGTCTTAAAATATATCGGGTATTTCATTTATAAAGAAATATATCCTTTATTACAAAGGAGGGTAAAACAACTTAACAAATATAGACGGTCCTTTTATTGACGATGTTGCCTTAGCTTATGACATGTAATTCGAAATAACAAGTCGTAAGACGTAGACAAAAGACAAACAATGCACTTGTGAATAGAATTCCTAAATTCAAGAAACGTTTATTTTTCTTCTGTTCATATCTCTAAATATTAACAGCTAGTATAACGGACATTTGTCGTTAAAAATGATAGCTTTTAATGATAAAAAAAAAAACCCAAAACAAGCATTTCTACAACTTTAATGAAAAAAAGATGTTTTCTAGTATCAACATTTACATTTGCAAGATTCCCCAGTATATTTAAACTGTCATGTATAAATGCACTCATAGAATTAGATTAGAATTGTTGAAAAAATATTAAAGTTAAACTGGCGTACCTTTAAAAAAAAGATACTATTAGAATATTTATCGCAAGCTGTCATAGCATATACAGGAGTTATATAAATTATACACATTGTCTGGCCTTTGGTGTCTTTCCCCTCTCCACACACTGCTTGAAAGCAATTGCCCACAGCGAGGAACAAATACACACACCTGTGGAACTTAAGCATTCTGTTCCGTCAATGCAGACGTGATGTAACCTTTATCACAATTTGGCACTCAAAACATGAATCAATTTTTCTATTCATAATTCGAATTCCGATTTAATCATTGTTATTTATGAAACGGGTTCAGCTGTTATATCTTAACTTTTGTTAAAGATTTTCTTACAATGTTGACCAACGCAAGTAAAGATAAGGTGCACGTGCATGCCTGACAATTAACAATGTTTTACCTAAATAAGACCTTTTTAAAATAATAAAATTCTTGTGATTTCGTTAACATAATTTTTCGATAAATTGCTCCATGTGCCCTTTGGGTCTGCTCAGTATAACTAGAATGTTTACAAATACATGTTGAGAGAATAAATAAAATTCTACAGACAGTTCGTTAAATATTGACGGACAAACGATTTAATATACAACTGTTTAACTTTCTTGATGTAAATATTATAGCAAATAAACATTTGGGGTTGTCCTGCCAATTCCAAGTCATATCAAAGGAACAAAAGATTTATTTTTACGGGGATGACGGCGAGCGACCTGGGCTAGCCATATCTCTCTCTGAAGAAGAAATCCACCCACACTTCGAATGCCTGGTTACAGGTCGGAATTTAAATCTGTCGGATCTTCAAAAGATAATCTATGAAATTTGGTAGCAACACTGTACCCCTTCAGCTAAAGCACCGAGTAAACGCAAGGGGGTGAGTGCCAAAAGAAATTCATTTTCTATAAATAATCTGGGTGGGGACATTTTGGCAGAACGTATTTAATATAAGAAAGCAATCAATCCCTGATACCTTAGGACCGTGAATTTCGGAGGTAGATACAACAGGTAAAGGCCCATGTAATTATTACACATATATTCATATCTATATGTCGTAAGTGTTTTACATAATATCTGATATGCAGAGTAAAAATACAGTTTTGAAGGGAAAAAAATGATACATTTTTTTAAATAAAAAAATTGTAAAACCAATATTTTTTTTAAAGATAAAGTGGGGTATATTGGCTGATATTTGTTACAAAAATATTTCATTAGCACTTTGGAATATATTTCATAGAATCAAAAAATGTAAATATAAACCATTAGCTTATATCAATTTCTTATTTATGAAATCTTATTTTAAAAAAAGATACTTTATAGATCCATCAAATGATATTGGTGTGTCGAGACACCTTAAAAGAAAAATATATTACACCGGATTAACGAGAGAGAGAGAGAGAGAGAGAGAGAGAGAGAGAGAGAGAGAGAGAGAGAGAGAGAGAGAGAGAGAGAGAGAGAGATTCTTGTGAATGTTGATTGATTCCCTCACCCCTTTGATCACAGGATGTCTTCCTCGTTTTTCGTGTTGCCGGTTCTGGCCTTGCTGTCCCATGGAACTTTTGCTGCTCTCCCAGACTCCGGTAAGTTATTATTAGATTTTCTCTCAGGGATGGCGTGTTTAGTACAAAATCGAATTTGATATTTCAGGATGTTCGACAAATTGAAACTCAAGTTTCGTCAAATGACATGGTTATATTTTTATTTTTATATGATAATGCTTTACCAAAATTACCAATTATGCTTTCTGAAAATTTGAAGATTTTCATTGTTTTTTTTACTAATACAAAATCATTGTAATAGTGAGAATCGTATTCTGAATCCGTAAAACCCTGTAGAAGACTTTTTGAAGAAATAAACGAAAAGAAAAATCTGAATGAAAGTAGTTGGAAAACTTTTAGTTCCTTTCGTGATAAGTATATGAATAACTGAATAACTCCAAAAAAATGACATTTTCAATTTACGTACGCGGAGTATTTTTTTTATAGTAAGTGCACTTAGGTAACTTCATGTGCAGTCTGACATTGATCTGCGTGATAAATAGATGGCATTCGTATATCATAGATATTATGTTATATTACTTTTCCATTTTTAAACTTTTACTTTTTTTCCACTTAGATGAGAAACAATTTGTAATAAATTTGTAATGAACATATTAATAATACACTGTACTCAGTACTAGTAAAATGAAATCTATCGAATATTTATACAGCGCCAAATTGCGCTTTAAACGACATTGTTTTGTATTTTCTGGGGGTTTTTGGTTTTAAAAAGTTGGGAAACGATTTTCAATAACACCCCCCCCAAACCCCCAAAAACAACACAAAAAACAACCAAACAAAACAACAACAAAATACATACATTGTCAAACCTTAAATTCTTACATGGGGGGGGGGGTTAATTATTACTGTCAAAAAAATAGAGGATGGGAGGGTTTTTGACTGCTTAAAAAAAGATAAGTCACGTCTGCTAGGTTTAAATATTTTTGTTCTGTCATTGCTAGTAGTTGCAGCACAATCTGGTAATTATCTCTTTTTGTTTGCAATTTCCTTTTGATAAAGGACAAAAAGTTTTTAAAAAAAAAATAAAAATTATCAATTTTATTTGCTCCCGGAATAAAAAGGAATGCACTGCATCATATTACTTTCCGTAACGCCGAGATCATTTTTCGGTTTCTGATACACGAGAAAATTACCTACAAAGTAAATAGTGAGAGGTTGGTCTGGGCGAAGGTCCACCTACGTATACTTTGACGTGACACCCCTGAAATCCAATAACTCGATAAGAACAGCGAACAAAAAGGTTATAAATCTTCCCAACATCGTCATTTGCTTATTTCACAAAATTCAGTGAATGCGTAATATCTATTCAAATTGTATGAACTATTATCAAAGTTCGCGACAACTCTGAAAAGAGTCTAGCCCACCATATTAGTCCAAATTTCCTTACACAACCAGATAACTTTAACACATACAAACTGTTCCTATATCTTTAGCTTTTGTGTACCTAGTGTCAACATATATTAATTTTGGGTCGGAAAATGAAAATGACCTTTTCAACTTTTAATGTATCAATGTTTCCGTTTTGGAGATAACGCCGTTGCTAGGGACTGCATGCACGTGATTGTCTTGTCTGGATCCGAGACTTTTTTTTTAATTTAAGAAAAATGTGTTTTTTCAATGAAATGCATATTTTCGCGATTTATAGAGACTGTTGTAATTTTTGTAACGTTTGCTCTTTTATGTTTTATTTGGTAATTCTTTGTAACATTTTTTTAAAATCAATTTTTGATATGTTCGAAGTTTATATTGGAATACCAAAACTTACAATAAACGTTTGTCCATAATGTTTGGAAAACATTGGATTACATTTAATAATATGTTTATGCATTTATTATTTGATTTATTTCAAATTATGAATCATATAAATTGCTGTTGGAAAAAGGAATAGTTTGGCTTTGCAAAACTCAAAAAAATAAAACAATATATGCTACAGTGCTGTGCAATTTATAAAAAGGTATAAATGATACTGATTAAAATGGACACGTAACTGAATGTCTCAGATGCAGTCATAGATACATGTATACATCGTACCTAACGTGTCCTTGAAATATTTAAGAATAAGAACACTGTCTTTGAAATGTTTTCTAAAGCTCATAATCTCTGGAATCAATTAAATGTGTCCACTTATCACCACAGAGTTAACATGTCAAATCACGTCGTTTGTTGCTTTGCAACTCAAGAACTAATGGTGTTGGTTCAAATTCATTTAGAATAAAAATGATATCATTTACGGCTTAGGGAAAGGTTTAAAAACTTTTCTCCGCCCATGATGCCACTGTGTATCCCCACAAATGAATGTTACAGCCAGAAATGGGTTCGGGGGATAAAAGTCAAGTTTTAGGCCAACTTTGAATAATTGTTTATTTACCCTCTTCTGACTTAGTGTTTAAACTTTGAGTCGGAAGATAAGCAAATTAGTTTTATGTTTTCAAAATTTGAATTTGATAAATATATATTTTAATAAAATTGAAAATGGATCTGCGCATTACATTTGAAATTTAATATTGTGAAAGAAAAGCTCCGAAATGATCTTAAATCTATTTCAACATTTACTTAAATATGTTTTGTTTTGAACACGATTTATTGATTGCTCAAAAGGATCAGAAACAAGTTCTAACAACTTACTAGTTCTTCTCCTTAAATATAACAGTAATTGACACGCATATAGATTTAGAACAAAACAAAATATATTATAATATTTATATGCACAAAGACAAATTATTTGAATCTCAAAGATTCGTTTATAAAATTATGCTTATATCTGAAGTTTAATCCTTTTTAACTGGTCGGCCATAAGAAAGCAAACATACGAGAGGACCTTAGCCCTCATTCCCTTTATCTTGTGAGGATTGACATAAAGTTGCCATCTACATCAAGCGGTCAGACAGAAAAAAAAAACAACCAAACAAACAAACAAACAACAACAACAAAACAGCAGTAGAGACGAAGGGAATAAATATCTATGTATTTCAGTTTTGTTTGTAAAAGAGCACATTGCAATAAAGTGGATTCAATATAATTGGATCATTGTTTACAGGAAAAAAATATTCAAACACATGTATTAATTTTTAAAAAGCTAATTCTTAAAGAAAAGGTCTTTTGATTTGAAAAAATAAATAAATAATGTTATCGGACAGATGAAAATTTTGACAATATTCACTGATTCAGAAGTATCTCTTTTCTTTTGACTGGAAAATGTTATTTGGACAATAAGAGTCAATTAATTATATGAGGCACCAATTTTTTGTCATTCCAGTGTCTTTATATGTTTGTCTGAATGTTAATCCGTCCTTCCGTATCGTTACATCCATACAATGTTAAAACTGAACACAGATAGCACACATTTTACATGTTTAAGGGAAAAAGGGAGTTTTATCTGAGATATGAATGTTACAATTGAATTTATTATCTTATATTTCTTTCTGAACCATAACGTATTTTTTTGATTTTTCGAAACAATATACTTATTTTTAATGAAACATGTACATTTTCACATCTCCCCTAAACCGAGTGCTTTTAGTGTAAGCTTTAATATTTTGCACTATTCAGAAACTATTCTGTGATTGATTACAATAGTAATCATTGAATTTTGATACAGAAAAAAATAACAAAGGCAGAAAAAAACAAGGATCGAGGTATCAAAGTTATTTTTCTTTTAATAATCAGCTTTTCTTGTACCATATATTATTTCGTGTTACAGTTTGCAAGACATCTTTATGGAATGACATCACCGAGTCCATGATCAAAACATCGAACCCGTCTGCTAGACACTTAATGAACGCGCGACTGGATTGTTGTCCAGGTAATTCCAAGTCTATTTCTTGACATTACACTTTGGCCAGAGGTTAAACAATTTGGTTCAAGCTTTATTTTGTATATGAAACAATTAACATCTGGTCATTGATAACTAACAAGTAATCGTAAAACTTATCGTAACTGATATTCGGATTCATTGAAAACTATATTTTTTTTATTTTCCTAATATTAACTTGTATGCTGTTCAATCATTAAAAATGGATTTATTTCATTTATGCTGTGACAGATAAAAAAGACAAGGGCGGGTGGTGTGGAGTCACGCATGGTTCAACAGATCACTGGATTGAGGTGGACTTCCCTCAGGGGGCAGGGATACGGGGTCTCGTCATTCAGAAGCCCCAGGATGGACACGGGGAGTACGTCAAGACTATATCTATACAGTTTATGCTGTTCGGAACGTCGCAGTGGCGGTACCTTTCTTCTGACCCAGCTACACCTCAGGTATCAGAGCGATATTAAAATAAGAAGAAAAAAAACGTTCAGTACCTTTTCTTGCATGTAGCTTTAACTTGGCTGCAATGAAACACATTTTAACTTCCAAAAATCGTCTCCATCTCTTTCTTTCAATTTATTTTCCAAGATTCTAATTAAAAAATAATATAAACGGTAATTTTACTTTCTGATATATGTCCGATTTGCTACGACTTTGTGTTTTTTTTAGGAATTAAATGCTTTAAGTGGCACAACAGACCACGCAACAATTACGATTACTCCCGGAGTAGCGGTCTCCAAATTCAAAATCAATATTATATCATACAACAAGAGTCCTTGCTTACGCTTTGATCTTCTGGGATGTTCCAATTACAAGGGTAAATTCAATAGAAATAAGATGCAGAATTTTTGAAAACAATCAAAAACCAACTGACGCCGAATTGAATTAAACTTTAAGTTGAAATACTTATGAACGTGCTTGAAAGTATTTCTTTTAAACTAGGACATTACAATCTTTAAAATCTTTACAGATTTGTGTCCAAATACCTGTTTGAATGGAGGCCAGTGTATTGCAGAGAACCAATGCTCGTGTCCCGGCAACTACAATGGACATAGATGCGAAAATCTAAGTACGCCCTATACAGCACAACACACAGATGACCATCTATACTACTATATTAAAATAATAGACTCGAATTTTTGGGCTTTAATACCGAGAAATCGGAAGAGTACTGTCATTTGTTTTATACATTTTAAACATTATTGGCACTTGAAGATTACCAATTTGGTTTTTTTATCTCAATCATGCTTCGCTAATTAATAATCAACGAAAATTCCTTTTAAAAATCCTGAAATCATATGGATTTTTCACTTTTTAGTTTTTGTTTCCACAATATCACATATAATTTGCATGGATAAACTCAGAAACGATATTACAAATAGGTGAAAATTTCCATTGAAAATTTGTCATATATATAAATATTCTGTTCGTCAAAGGAAATACGTGAGATAACTCTAACTCAGTGCATTTAATATGAAAAATCCCGATAGTTCCGAATGTCAACTCGAAGCGAATGAAAGACGTTCTTTATTAATATGAATTAAATTTTTAGATGAAAAGTATTAACAGCCTCAAAATGGTTTATTATGAATAATTTGACTGTTATTTTCATTGCAGCTTAATTAATTTTCTCCATGTTGGAGCGATTCTGCAATTTTTTGCTATATTACGGGTTATTGGGAGGCATTTTAACTGTGGTATAGGCCTATCCCGAGACACAGATTATTCTAACTAAGCAGAGTGTGTTGAAATTAATAGCATAATTGTAGACTTAAAGCTTTATTATGTAAATGGCAACAATACGGTGTGTCGATGTATCTATTTCGTAAATGTCCGATATCATATACAATGTCAACCCGTGCACGCACGATTCAAAGTCTAGTAGAATAGAAAAATTCTTTTAACAATACTAGCCAGCGTTTTATAAGCAATAAAATACCCTAACATATTTCTTACTTTTACTTCATATTTTTTTATAATAGCAATGATAAATAATTTGGTTCTTTCAAATTGTTATCTCTGTTTTGTCTTTTTTCATTTGCAGTTTCAAATGCAGGTGAGTAAGCTAACCATTCCCATTGTACTATAACGTCAGCGGTAACCAGGTTATCACGGACTCTTACCCTGGTTAATGCATCTGATCTGATTTTTAACTAAATACATATGACAGTTGAAAAGAATATTCACTAATATTGTACACTGTAGGACACAGACAAAGACAACCGATATCTTTAAAAACTTTGATTGTATTCGTATAAACCACAAAATGCTACTTTCATGTGCATGCAAGTTAAATAAATTTGGTCTTTAAAAAATTATGCCGATTAGCTATATTTCCATGCTTACAAGTGACACTGGATATAATTATCTTACCTAAAAATGAAACGTTTAAATGAAATTCAAATGCCTCCCATTTTCTGCGTAGTCTGTGAAAATCCACTAGGAATGCAGAACGGGGACATTTTGGACAATATGATAACCGTTTCCTCGTCGGCTCAAGGAAAAAACAAGGAAAAAGTCCGATATAATTGCTGCTCGGGTATGTAAATCGATTCTGGTGTAAATATTTCATAACGATCAAATGTTCATTCAAATTTTAAATTCTTAACTATATTACAAAAAAAGTCTGAAGTTCGATCGCCTTTACAATTTTTCTTCAATATCATTCTTATCATTTCATTCATGATGTCCACTTATTAAGAAATAATTATAATGAGATTGCGGTTTGTAACTTTATTTTGACTGTTCAGGCGAGGATAATGGTGGGTGGTGCCCAGCATCTAGTGATCAGACCTCCTGGTTAGAAGTCCGGCTCCCTAAACCAACGGCTCTCTCAGGCTTGCATTTTCAGCACCCTAGTCAGAAAGACTCGCTTACATATCCGAACATGTTCATGAAGACATTTCAGCTTAAATTCATTTCGGCGCTGGATCCTTTGAAAGAATGGAGAAGTTTTAATGAGGTACATACATTCATGTAATAACAATTAAATAAATGAAAGACAACAGATACTAAAAACTAGTACATGTATAGTAAACATATAGCATGTAATCACCGAAAATCTCCGTCTATTCTAGCATATTCCATCCATTTACAACTCAACCTTATACTACCACATTGGCCTGCAGCCTTACATTGTAACAGATGCTATAAGGATTTATCCGGAAACCTCTGAGTCTGCGGCCTGCTTCAGGGTGGAACTCGTAGGATGTGATCCCGCAGGTGACTAATATTGATAGGCCAGATAATCTATCAGTTGTTCATCAGCTTTCCATCAGATTATGATGAATAAATCTTGTCGTATTTGTATTTATACACATACTTTTCAGATAGACATGAATAAAATTAATTCTTTCACATTACAGGTATTTTCTTGTTGATGTTGTTGGCAATACCGTGATATTCATATGGCGTTTGAAATTTGTATTGTAATTTCTTTGTTTCGTTTGTTTTAAAGCCCTCTGTCCTAAAGATTTTTGTAAGAATGGGGGAACTTGTATGGGAACAAACGTTTGTAAATGTGTATCCGGTTTCTATGGTGACAGTTGCGACCAGTCAGGTATATTGCATTCCTTATTTAATTCAAATTGAATACAAACAACATTTTTATTTTGAAAAAATCCTTTCATCACTTTTCTTAATTAAACAGCTTCGCAGATGGTACACCTCAATTTTGGCTTCACTCAAATCATTCAGCATATAATCCAAACAACCATTAATATCAACTTGAACACTCATGGAAACGTGAGTATCGTTAACACTCCCACTGGAAACGGCGTCCAACTGACCGGAAATAGTTACGTCACGGTCAACAACACGGGATTCAACGCCTGTCTTAAGGACATCACCTCATGCACGTCAGGTTTCACCTTGACAATCAACGTCAACTTGCAACATCAACTTACAAATAACGCCTACATAATTTCCAGCGGAGGAGATTTGCCAAACCATTCAGGCATAGCTCTTTACAATGTTAACAACCAGTTGCATTTCGTTGTAACCACATCCTCCAACCAGTGGATTGTTATAGTCCCAAACACCCTGACAGTAAATGTCTGGCATAAGATCGAACTGTCTTGGAGCAAGACCTCTGGGGCGTCATTAGTCATCGATGGTCACCTGGCTGGTTCCGTCATTCAGGCACAGCCCATACCGGTAGCCACCCAAGTCAAGCCCATCAGCATAGGGTTCGGCTACCACCAGCAGATTTCCATATCCATGACTTTCAGTGGACTTCAAACGTTTGATTCTCACCGAGAAAACCTTATTGTGAATGGACTGGTATCAAGCACAAGTAAGTAATAGAATAACTTCTTTTAATTTGCATGTTTTAAATTAATGTAATGTGTTTCTGTAGTAAATGGAATGATTTATTTGTTACAACAGTGGCTCCCACAACTCAACAGCCAGCAACAACAACAACAACAACGGTACAACCTAGTAAGTTATTAGTATTCCAGTCAAACTTAAACAACGAAAATAAATTATATTTAAGATATAGTTGAAATAATTTTTTTTACAGCAACGACCACAATAAAAACAACACAGGCTCCTTCAACCACAACTACACCAATAAGTAAGTTGAATATCTGCATGCTATCCTACCAAATAATTCTCAACGGCATACATGTACCTAAAATCTATGTCGGTTTCATATCTCAATCATTCTTACGGAAACAGGTCAAACTACAACACCTTCATGCGATCAGCAAACCTTGGATTTCAGTTTCAATAAAATTCAAGACAACGTCCTTATCACACCTTCGTACAATTTTACTGTTTTTGGTAAACCTAATCTGACCCCTGAACAAAACGGCAAAGCTATACTGGAGCTGCATAAAGATGGGCAGTTTGTAGAATTGCCAAACCATGGATTAGAATGCATTCAGGACATGACTAAATGCGAACATGGATTCACACTGAGTGCTGAAATTAAACTGATGGACCTGAATTCCACGGACAAAAGATACATATTCTCCAGCGGAGGAGATCAGGTTGGGGCAAGCGGACTGGCATTGTATCTTTGGCATGGGGAACTGTATTGCTCTACGAAGAAAGAAAAAGTGTTATGGACTGCAAAACAAAAACTTAATGTCGGAGTAGGTGAATGGCACACCTATCAAGTATCTTGGAACAAAAAAGATGGTTTTGTTGTCTATCTTGACGGAAAAGAATTTATGTCACATTCAGTAAAAATGCCAAATCCAGCTCAACCAACAGTGTACCCTCTGTATATAGCCAGTGCACCAAACCACACGCTCAGCTCCACTGCAATGGAAGTCAGAAACTTATTCACGTGGTCCGCATCACGTGACTCTCTGATTGGACAAGGATGCATAACAGGTATTGCTCTTGCAAAATTGAAATTTGGTTTTGTTCACGTCATGGTGGTGATTTTTTTTTTAATTTTTCACATTCGTTGTTGATCAGAATACAGCACAGTTGCACTGCAGACAACAGTTTCCACAGTAGCAGCAACAACAACCCAAACAACAACTCAGCAGCCAGCATCACCAAAAACCACGAAACCACCAACCACAACAACAGCAGCTGCTACAAGCACAGCAGCCGCCACCACAGTGCAAGTGCAAACAACAACACAGGACAAGAGTAAGTCAAGTTTTTACAACATTTCATTACTATGAATACCATATCTCGCAATATCAAATTAAATACTGTGGAATCATTTTATCCCGAGGTTGAAAGACTTTTGAGAGCGGTCAAAAATTGACTTTTTTGGGTAAAAGCATTTTTGATGGCAACGATTCCAATAAAAAAGAATAGACGATCGGTATTGAGTTTGTAGGGATGTAAATTACTAAATGTTGACCATGATATCTACAACGAACATCAGTGATTCCACAGTATACATGAAATGTTCAAACGCTAGTGGTAAGCTCTAGTTAAAAGCTTTGCGTGTAAATGTATTAAGATCTTTATAAGCGAGCTTGGTTGCTGCATGCAACTTGCAATGCATTGATTGCGGCGGTGAAGATAAAATATATGTTATCCATATAAAAATTTTGAGACAAAGATGAAATCTATAGGAATTTTTTTTATTTGCATTTACAAAAATTTATAAATTTGATATCTTAAAATGACAATTTTATATTAACTTATAACAGGTATACAAAAAGAAATAACATTAAACTACAGTTTTCTCAGCATTACCGGAAATATTCTTCAGACACCTGCGCAGAACTTTACGGTTCATGGGCACCCGCTGATTGTGCAAGATGGCGGCGACAAAGTTTTAGTATTGAATAAAACTGGACAATATATTGAGTTCCAAAGCTCCAATACAACTACTTGTATCAATAACATAGCAAACTGCTCTTCGGGATTCAACTTTGATATCAAAGTAAAATTTATTGAAATTTCAACAAATAAACTGTTCATTCTCTCAAGTCTGAAGGAAGAACATTCTGGTATAGAAATGTACTACTTAAACGGATCATACTTCGTTAAAATTGTTTCTAGTAAGCACTCTTGGAGCCTTGTAGCTTCATTTGAAACTAAAGTTAATGTTTGGTATACGTACCGCATTGAGTGGAGTCTAATCTCTGGGCTTTTTCTGCACGTCAATACTGTCCTGGTTGGAAACGCCTTTGCCACACAGACAAATGTGAATCTACAGGCACAATCCTTAGTGATTGGAAGCTCACATTTAATTGACTTTTCCTACTCGTCTCATGTGCTCATTACTGGAATGAAAGAGATAATAAAACCCCAAAATGGTAATCAATCATCGATTTTTAATTCTTATTAAAAAAAAAAGGCAATAACAATCTTTATGTGACTGTTTAAGAAGTTGAATGTTAGGTTAACTTTAAATTTTAAGTTAATCTAGTTTTTAACTTATTTTCTTTTCTTGCAATTGTTGACAGATTCCAATGCGCATGCGCACATTGCTGTGGAGCTGAACTACAACTTTATTAGCATAGAGGGCAATCTATTGCATACCCCAGCGCACAACTTCACCGTGCATGGACATCCACTACTTATACAAAGCGCGAGCTTAAACAAAACAGCAGTAGTGCTAAACAAAACAGCACAGTATATCGAATATTCAAGTCATACAAACTTGCATAGCTGCATAGGGAATATCTTGCACTGCACGGCAGGATTTACTTTCACATTCGATCTGCAATTTTTGCATGCGCCATCGCTTACTTCAAAAACGTATATCTTGTCCAGTTCTGGGCCGCTGAATCCTGGAATAGAAATGTACTATTTCAACCATACTTTTTATCTTAGCGTCATGACTACACAAGTTTGGGTGCTTGAATTTCCATACGGTTTCAGTGTAGAAACATGGCATAAGTATCGCATTGTTTGGAGTGAAATGAGTGGACTGACCTTGCATATTGATGGAATGAACGTCAATTCTAAAATTCCCGTATCAAATGTAACGGTGACACTGCAGCCACTTAGTCTTTTTATTGGTTCTCCTCATAATCATCAGGCTAATTACATACCAAATATTATGATTTCTGGGGTGACGGAAATTGTGTACATAACGGGTAAGAAAATGTATATCTTCCTTTCTGTTAAATATGTTATATATATTACGTTTGGTAGAGGTTTAATTTTGCTACCTTACTTTACCTTAAAAAATATGATGTTTCAGAATCAACGATAATTAAACCAAACACCATCCCTCAGTACCATTTTGAATTGACTGCTATATCGACCAATACAACGACGGTAACATCCAACAGCATCAACATGAACCTTGTCGGAACCCCTTCCATTGATTCCAGGAACAACTCCACCTGTTCTTTGCACATTTCCAATACCAGCCAATACCTTGACCTCGGAGAACACCGGGACCTTTGTTTTGGAAACATTGGACTTTGTTTTAATGGACTGACGATCCAAATCATTGTCAAATTCAGAGTCCTGGACGAGGGAACGGTTGTTTTATCGAGCAGTGGAAGCAACATTTTGGGCACCGGAATGGAAATCGTATATCAATATGGTCGTCTTCAGTTCGCTGTCTCAAATGCAGCTCACTCCTGGTTTGCAAGCGTTGGGCGAGATAAAATCCAATTGAATACATACGTAAAGATAATATTTTCTTGGTCTCCAAAGGAAGGCGTCAAGATTGTAATTGACAACCATCTTGTCGCGACCTCCGTAACTTCTATTCCACACCCGACCGTAAGCACCACGAACGAGCACATTTACGTAGGAAATTCTCCTTCCACGACGTCAACGACTGTCAACCTGTGTATAAAATCCGTCATCATATACCATGCTTGGATAGGAGACTGTATATCAGGGGGCATTATACCCCCTCCTATTGAAAGTAAGAACATAGCAATTATTCACATCATCATTCAATTGTAATGCCCAATGGCATGTATTACATTTGAGAGGTTTTTTTGTGTAGTGACAACGCCGGCTCCAGTGCAGACAACTCCGGCTCAGACTCGGCCACCAACAACAGATTTTTGTCCCTCTGGACAATATGTTTGCAAGGGTAAGCTGACAAACAAGGTTTGGCAAAAGGAAAAAAATATACATTATGGTAGTTTCTAATTTTCATTTGCACATTATATCATTGGATTATTTTTCAATTTGATGTATTATGAATAAATTTTACTTTGGTGTGATATATATGTTTCAGACTTATCAACAACACCACTGCAAACAACTGCGCGCTCAACAGCTAAAGCAACAACTGTTCAGCAAACCACAACAGAAAAACCAACGACGACTCAACCAGCGACAACCGCCCGACCTACGACTACAGCTAGACCTACTACTACAGCTAGGCCTACGACTACCGCAAGACCTACGACTACAGCTAAGCCTACAACAACCGCACGACCTACGACTACCGCACGACCAACAACAACTACCACCACCCCAACTACTACGACCACGCCTACGACAACTACAAGACCAAGACCGACCGTTCCTTCATACACAAACCAACCTAATCTGAAGCCGTCCGTTGATGGCAAATGCGCAGCATATTTGACCTGCTCTTTCCAGAAAGCTATTGAAGATAATGTAGAGTTTATAGTTTGTTTGAACATTGGCAACCGTAATTGTGTACTGAGAAACATCGTCCCTGGTCGAACAAGTGAATACAAGTTTCCAGTGACTCAAATCAACGAAAACTTGTACAAACAGAAGGTGTGTTGACATTATTTGTGATAAGCTTCACAGTAATACAGTTCTGCCTGGGTACTTGTGTTATATGGCGTAATTGTCTTCATGTTCTTTTTCAAATCCATTATATTTTTATGTTTTAATACATATACAAGATAAAAACCAAAATGGTTATTTTCTTGAAATGATTGTGTATATTAAGGGTTGTTAATTTGCTTTCAGATAACGTGTTCCATCCAAGCAAAATTCAAGGATCAAAATGCGCTTACCCCAGTATTTACAAGTAACATTGTCGAGCCTAACATACAGGTAAATCTTTCGATTAACAAAGAAAAAAAGGATGATTAGTCTTTCGCAAACTTTTTGTAATTCACTTATTCTTTTGGGTTTGTTTTTACTTTTTTCAGATAACCTCAGGAAATAATATGCAAATTACTGAGGGAACAGTCTTTCCAATCCCACACATTCTTATCAGCGTAACTGCACCACCCCAATTCTTCTGTTGCACCGGATGTAGAGGGCGCTGTGAATTTAAACTAACTGCAATGTTAGACTTCCGCCGCATCATCAGGTCTTGTCCAGGTGGACGATCAGTTGTCCCACAAGCTCTGATTGGTTGGGTTGGTGAAAAACAATCGAACACTCCCGAGGCCTGCGGTGTTGTGGTTAATTGTCACAACTGGGAAAACCCTATAAGTATACCGGTGTATGCTACGGTGGATGGGAAATATGATCGTGATCAGACGGTCAATTACAATGTCCATGCTAACATACTCAACGTACAATCTGGGTCAGTGACCGCCACACCCCAAACGTTGAACATAGGAAAAGTTTCAGTGAGTCTTCTTGCTAAATTGTTATACAGTTGTAATAAAGTTGGGAAAATTACGATGTATTTCGTTATTTGTTGCTATTTAACATTCATATTTCACATACAAATATTTTCCCCATTTTTCAGGTCACAACGAAAGACAATGACCACAAGTCAGTCTGTAGCTCTGTGAACGATCCTCATATGACCACATTCGATGGCCGGTAAGCTCATCTGTAATTTATATACCATAATAAATATAAAATGTTACTAGTACTTTTACATTCAAGTTAATGCTCATTATATGAAATGAATAATGGTTTCTCTTTTTTACTTTCTAGGCGGTACAACAATTTCCTCACTGGCGACTTCATTTTGTATCAACATACCACTTTACCATTTGAGGTATGTCATTAATCCCACCCCTCGCGTAATGAAAAGAAACCCCTTCGAATTTTTAGATAAATGTGTGTTTTTCTAAGAAGAAACAGACTGCCCAAAACTACAATTCATCCCATTTAGGTACATGCAAGATACGCCAAGTGTAGTTCCTCCTCACGCGCTACATGTAACTGTGCCGTCGCCATAAAGTCGGGCGATGATGTAATTACCTTCACTGGATGCAATGGCGGCGGATCGACGGCGACAACACACGGTCACAACATCTTTGACCTTTTATTCCATCGCCATCATGATCACCATCATCACAGCTCTAGCCACACGGCACCTATTGCGGTGGCATTGTACAAGAATGGGCAGCTTACCCCCGGTACATATATCAGGAGATACGGCTGTGGTCAGAAGTACGAGGTAAGACACAAATAGGTAAACTAGTACTATAAAACAAACGTGATTAGTATATCAAGAATATCGATTTCACCATAGTTTGTCGTGATTCTTATAACACTTGCATAATGTTCTTTGTATGAAGGTGCTTCTACCGACCGGTACCATTATAACAATACAGACCAGCACCAGAGGTTTCATCAACATCTGGATCAAGCCATCCAGTGTGGATCGCAACAAAGTCTCGGGTACAGAATTTCATACCTTGAGAAATTTCTTTTTTGTGTAGTTTACCTGCAATCGAGTTTTGGTTGATAGCTATGGTATTCCCGTTTGGCGAATCAGCAATCGAAGGTTAGTGTATGGTTATAATAATAAAGTTTTGATGTTATTATATTTTCTAAATCAGGTCTCTGTGGAAACTATGATGGTCACTCTGGAAACGATGTCCCTGGGTCAGACCGTTATCCTAACGGATTCTGTAATAGTCACAGGTAAATACTTAAGCAAATCTGGAAATGTTCAGAATTAAAGCTGATGCAAGGGAACGATAAACGCAATTTCCTTTCATTTTTTTCAGACCAGCAGAAGGAATATTTACGGGAGTCAAGCCGGGAACTTTGCCTGGAATAACGACCTGGTGTAGTTGTGTGCAGTCCAGAACCCCGTACTGTTCTCCCGGATACGGCATCTTTGTTTGTGAAAAGAACAGTAAGTTAAATAAAAAGCTTATTTTTGCTGTATAATTTAATCGAAATACGCAACATTTGAATGTCCCCTGCGTGCCTGACATTTTTATTACTTGGCCTCTTTTGCATTATCCTCTTTTGCAAAGGTGTCGTTTTTTATCCGTTCACCGTTCCCTTTGAAAGAACGTAAAAAGCTTATAGAAAAAAGGATGGGTATACTGGTCAACTCCAGTTTCTCTTTATACTCAGTATATCATGAATTATCTATTAACAGGATATGACATCACATCCACCATTGTTAACCAAGCGTTGGTTCCACGACCATCCACTCATAGAATGCGACGACAGGCAGAGATTGAGAATAGTATTCCAGACCTCGAGGAAGTATGCTAATTCATATTTTCCATATTTATTGTATAAAGTCTTTACTGTAAGTTTTGCAAAATATGTACCGCATTTGTGCAATCGATTTTTTGTATAACAATAACATATAAAATATAACCCAGCTGAATTTGCCATTTTAGGATGGTACATATACAAAAGATCAGGCGATAAGTTATTGCGAAGAATTCATCTCAAACAACACAGCCTCAAAGCACTGCATGGCTGTTTTGAACTCCAAAAACTACACCAGTCAAATTGAAAGCTGTGCCGAGGATTTAAGGGTATGCTGAATAATTGATATTACTTTGAATTCGTTACATAAAGACCAATACCTTCTAGTATAAAGTTTTATTGTTGTGGGGTTTTGTAGCTGACGGGAGACCCCGGTTGGGCCCAGGATCACATAAGTGACATTATTGACAACTGCCTGAGCGAGGTCAACAAACAGCAACCGGCGGAGAATGATACCACTGCGCCAACATATAACGCCACGGAAATCACCTCTAACCTTTGTCAGCTGGATTGTGGGAATTATGGACACTGTGCAGAAGGTATGTTACTCAACCATATCTTTAAAGTATCAAAATTCATACTACGAATGTTCCATTGCTTTCTTCATTATTTCAATTACTGTGTAAACCCTTTCTGGGGTTCAGATTTATTGGTATTTTCAGAATTTTCATTATTGAAAGTAAAGTTAAATCTATAGGAGGAGTTTTTGGTTTTTAAATAGGCGTATGTCGATGTGATGACGGTTGGTCGGGCACACAGTGTGACATCCACAAGTCTACCAGACCGTTCGTCATGGAGACCCTGTTTAATGGAACTAGCTGCGACACGTGTGGCTGTGACACGCAACAGACTGAAGACTGCAGCACGGCCACCATTTACGGGGCCAACTTTGTGGATTCTTCAACGCTGACCTGTCACTACAAATTTGTCAAGGTCAGGTCCTACGTCCTGTTGTTCTAGAAACTTGTGGAATTCGTTTCTCTGTTTTTTAAAAGAAATTGTCACCAAAACTTGACTGAAATAATGAGCAAATGAACGGAGTAACAATTTCAACGATTTAGATTGGGAACTTTTGATACTAAAGCTTTTTATAGGTAGTTAATGCTCTAAAAAATATAAACATGCTCATTGACGAAATTTAATGTTATATGTGGATGCATTTTTAGATTGAGGAAAATGTGGTTACGACCACAGAAATGAGAACTGTCGTCGGCGATTTCATCAACATGAACCAGATATCGTGCAAACTCCCGGAATCTCGAGGTGGTGCCTTGATCCAAGTTAGTAATGATGGGCAGACCATGAGTGAAAGCAGCTACCTCCATCTTGTCTACGACTCAAGATGTTTTGATTGCTCGATCACAGATGACGTCATGAATTCCAAATGTACACTAAGAGTAAGCACTTCAAGAAACTCCTGGAAACAAATTCTTCTAGTATAACGATAGGTCATTTTGTATTCTAACTATGTATTTACTATGTATTTTTTCGCAGGACAACACATGTCTTATAAATGGAGAATGTCATTCTTTGAATGAGAAGAAAGGTTCAAACCATTGCAAGCTCTGTGACCCATCTGTGAGCACATCTTCATGGACAAACAGTGACAGTAAGTCTCCATATACCAAAAAAAATTTTACAAAACGATAGATTTTAATGCTTTGACTGAGTCTCTTGAAACTATTTAAATGTGCGTTGTTGTATAAATAAATCATATCAAATGATGACTTATTTTGAATTCTCGTAGCTGAGCAGTGCCGACAAGAGTTCGCAGCCATTCAGGTGTCTAAGCCGGACTCGGAGAAAGGCTACAGCAGTGAGCTGGTCACCATCCTAGCCGTGGCGTGCGGCTTCATCGGCTTTATCCTTCTGTTGACTCTGTTCTACATATGTAAACAAAAGTACGTTTTATATAAATTGACTGGTTGCTTTAACAAATTATCATAAACATATGCTCTCCTATCTTAGTTAATTACACACTGGTGCTGAAAAATTAGAATAAAGTTGTAAATTAAGGTGAAATACCAATAAATCGTCGGAAACACCGAACTTACATGCGCTTATCGAACCTGGCCGAAATGCTTATTCTCTTTCCTTTTTTGAGTCATTCATGCCCTATTCTGATTTGCACTTTTACGCTATTGTGAAGAAAATCTCCCCCATCGCATTGATTACAACAGCACATTTTCTTTTGATTTCCCTTTATACATGTATCTCCAAAAACTAGACTTTTTGAAATTTAATTCTTTCCGATTGGTGGAAAAAAATGTCCATTAAAACTAAATCTGGTTGCGCTAAATGTGCAATTTGATTTCTTTTAATTTATCAGTGGTATTATAAAATGATTCCTTATTTTCCATAGAGAGAGAATGCAAAAGCGCAAAGAGAGCGGACTGTACAGAATTCAAGACGACACACCCGAGGTTCCCCACCATTCAATGCTAACGGACCACGGAGAGGGAGGCGCAATTCACAACCCAGCTTATGCCGAGGATAAGAGCAGACTGTGATTGAATGAATTAAAAAAACACCTTAATTTCGAATGCATTCTAACGTATACATGTACGAGTATATATGCAATATTCATACTAGTGAACCGGTCCTGCGGGCAGGGGGAATATATTTTATATAAAAAAAAAATCAACTGCTTATTCCATTCATGAATTTGATTCTTTGATCAATGACCATTAAAAAAATAAAATGGCATAATTTTTTATCATTTTTGTTTTAATGCAAAAATGTGTGTACTTGATTGCAGGATATTTACATGTATTTAATATGGCAGACAAATGCCTACCTACTGATATTATACCGATCACGTGACGTTTATTTTGATAATTTTTCATTAATAATTGTTTTGATACCATTACTTCATATGTATATAATTGCAGTTCTACTGTATTGCTTGTAACAGATTTTTTTTTATTGCAAATAAAGATGGAAGTTTATTGGGTTTTTTCAATAGCAATACCCGAGGCGAGTTCAACAGAGCAAGCGCTCGCGAGCGCTCGCCAAAATTCCCTATACCCGCAACACAAATTTTGGCGCTCTGGTAATCTCGCACATCATCTGAGGCGACTGAATAAAAATTTAAAACAAATGATATGAGAGAGAGAGAGAGAGTGCGGCACAGTATACCCTATACAAAAGGGGATTGTTACAGGGTTAGTTCCACATTATCTTCCAAGCTTCGTATGAAAAAAGTGCCTTGACCCCATCCCGTGCAAGACGTTAAAATAACAGTCCAGTATCTTCAAATCCAATATACGTGGAAAGGATGGAAAATGTTCAATACAACATTAAAAATTAAAGACATTATAAAAATTGATTAAATTGTTCCATTCTGCTTCTGATTAATAAATTCAAAAAGATGCATTGAATATTTCCTAAAAGGCTAAAAATCCGCATTCTGATTTTACAAACATACGCTACAGTATTAAAAAAGGTTAATACATCTTCGATGCATGATATATTTAATGATAGATGCTAGCGGATTAGTTTCATACTTGCATTTACCATGCAAGGAAAGAATTTTTATTGTAGAGTAGTGTGACATGCAAGATCTGCAAATATGTAACATAGTTATAACGAAGTCGAAATAAGGCAACAGAGAACGTTCATGGATTGGAAGTTGAAGAAGTATATTGTTATTTGTATTCCTTTCTAATTTGACCGTAAAATAATAATTTTCGGCAGCTAGAAAATCCAGTGTCCTTGCAAGATTACGTGAAAATTCGACAATATATTTACATTCACTGTATGTTCTCCTATTTTGTTTAAGCAGACCGATAGTAGTTCACAGCGCAAGAGAAACTGACAGGATTGAAATTTACACGATCGATTTCTAACCAGTTCATATAATTATGCAGTTTATCGATCGGTTGGTCGAAAGTTTCAGCAACCTAAGAAAAATCACGGACTACACGAAATAATTATGATGATGCTAGACGAAAATTCTCATATATGAAGACTTGGTAATTTCTTTTATCTCACGTACTAATGTACATGTACATATATATCAACAATAATTTATTTTTACCTACTATTTATCATTGATTCGATAATTTATTACAAGAAAGATGTAAATATAAACAATTAAATGCTGTCTTTGATTAGAAATGCGAACTTTACGCGGGTTATACTAGTGTATGCAATTATGCTACCTTCATACCCCGCATGAATTACCAAAGAAAGCATTTTATTGCAGTGACGTGTACATGTATATACATATTGTACTAACTAAATAACTAACTATTGTGCTAACTCCAGTTAGTATATATACGTCCCTGTTTATTGTTATAAAATATAAAAATCATCGGCCAAATACACATTGTGAAATTCATTGAAAACACGTATGACAAAAGTATTCATTAAAAAAAGAAGACTTTTCTTACATCCCCCCTTCCAAAATAGCCTGCAATTTTCCCGCGCTAATTTACTTTTCCTTCTATGTGGATGATAAGTCCCGAGAACGACTTTCCGTCACTCAGGGCACCTGCTGTAAACAAATATGGCCGCCGATAGAAAGTGAATTTTGTCCGATAAGATCTAACTTCTAAAAAAGTTACCAGTAGCCATGAAATATGTAATTTATTCGTATTTATGAGTCGGAAAGTTAATATTTTTTAAAGATGTCAAGCGGAGATAAAGGTCAAGTCGGTACGGAGTCACCACGTCCTCTGAGAAAACGACGAACTCGCATGGCGAACGACAAACGAATAGCGGATGATGAGTTTATGGCAGCCGCCATAGGAGATGTAGAATGGCTAAGACAGAGTCTAAGGGAACAAAAAGGAAAAATAAATTTCGATAAAAACGTAAGTATATCCTTACAGGGGGATAAAAAAGGTACGATTCCTTGGATGTTTACTACACGAATTTCCTCTGTCTTTTACGTATAGTCGTGATTTAATTGGTTGGTTACCGCGATTCCTATCTTTTTTAAACTCGGTTCTTTTCTAATTTAGGAAAATTGTAACTTTTGCGAAAATGTATGGTTAATTAACACACGATGTTATATAGACTAGTTGACAACAAAAATGCAAAACAAATTAACTTGAAAGAATCGACATTTGATAATCAACCAAATTATATATCATGCTAAAACTATCAATTGATGATAATGTATATTTCAAAACTTAAGTGCTTTCATCGCTTTCATCCAATAATACATTGAAATGCATGTACGTATCTTAAAATTTCAAAATATTCATTATATTGGTATTAAATATTGATCTTCTTTTAATAATGTAGGCATTTAATGGTTCATTGAGAAGTGTTATCTTATCATCTCTAAGCTTTTAAAAATGTAACCTTTGGTTATTTAAAATTCTTTGTGTGTACCCTTTGTTTATCATTATTGCGACAAAACATTTCATGCAACATTTAAATGATTATTGTTTGCCACATGGAGGCCTAAACACTGAACAGCAAGCAGTTAGCAACTAATAATCAAGTGTTTAATTATCTGCAAGTATCATTTATCATGATAGTAATCTAATATAAAATGTACAGTATATATATTATGAACTTCCACTCAGATGTGAATCATGTGATTCAGAATAGATTTTTAAAAAAGTATGTCAGCATTTAACCCAAGTATTGGGAGAGAAAGAAAAAGGGAAAGAGGGTGAGTGAGAGAAACAGGCAGATAGATATAGGGACAGAGACACAGAGAAATGAGGGAAAGAGAAAGATCAAGAGCAAAAAATGTTAGCCCAGTTGTCAATCAATAGTATAAGAAGACTCATTGATTTGACAACTCTGATTTTGTAAAAGCCAAACCCATTGTTTAAAAAAATAAAAAATGATTTGTAAAATCCTATATACAGGTATACTAAAATATAGTAAAACTTGGTTATAGGGAAGTCCTAGAGACCAATGGATTTACTTCTTTATATCCGTGATTCGTTATATCCGTATAACGAATTTGTAGTTATAACTATAGCGAATTCACTATCAACATGTTTTCTTTCACCAGACTATAATTTTTGCTAATTAAGGCTTTAAATGAAAAAAAGAAAGAAATTACTATGATACTTTAAATAATCGGATTGTGAATTGAAAAATTTATGAAAATTAATCATTCAAACTATTATGTTAAATGGTAGTGTGAACTTTTTACTTTGTAAAGAAATTCATTATAAAAGTGTTAAATTTCGTTATTATTTACCTCTACGGGACTTAAAATCACTTAGCTATATCCGTAAATTCTTTATATCCAAATTCGTTATAACCGTAAAATTTTGAAAAGATTTGATTTTTACCGGGACCTAAATAAACTTCGCTATATTGGATAATTCGCTCTATCTGTGTTCGTACTAAACCAGTTTTACTGTATAACATGGTACAAATGAATTACTAAACCTGTTGTATATGAGGTTTGTGGCACATTTGGAATATTATTATAGGGTTTGTCGGCGATTCACCTGGCGGCCATCCATGGCAGACTGGACTGCCTGAAGCTGCTGATCGAGAAGTATAAGGTGAATATTAATCTGTCCAGTACCACGGGGTGGAGAGCCATACACCTGTGTATCAGTAACCAGACAGGCAAGCGGGCCCTGCAGTGTCTACAATACCTCCTCAACAAGCACGCAGACCCATCCATGTAAGACTTAATCCTGTTCTATAAGGGCTAGCTGTTTGGAAATTATTTAAACACTCCTATTTAATTTCCTCTTCTTACTGACAGATTTTAGTTAAAATCAGTTCACACATTGATAAACCATAAGCTTTCTATTCATCTTTTTATTGATGTATTTATATATATTCTAATTTCAATCGATTTTCAATGTATTGATAAATTTATATAAAAGTATTATATTCAATCAATTTTTTCTAATTTCATATGATTATGGGGTTAATTTGTTAAAGCATGTATATCTTGAACTTTAGACCTAACAATGACGGTATAACACCAGTCCATCAAGCAGCCTCAGAGGGACACGTGCAATGTCTCAAACTTTTGATCGAGATCGGGGCAAAAATAGACGGACAGGACATAAGAGGCCACACCCCTCTAGATTTGGCGAAACTGTGGGGACACAAGAAGTGTGCCAGGTCAGAAGAACCAGAAAAGATAAACTAAAATGCCATCTCAATGCAAGGCTGTTATGAATTAGATTTTGTTTGCCATTTTTAGATGCATGGTCACTTCTTTCTAAAACAGATTATTTTTTGTTTCACAATATTCTTCTCCCTCAAAAATACACCCCTACAGAGATGAGAGACTAGTTAATACTACTTGGTCAATACCTGTGGTAATTAAATTACAACAAGTTCACTAACCTAATATTGTACATACATTTTATCTGTCATGTATGTTTACTCTTCTACTGTTAAAATTTTACCTTAAAATATAGCAGTACACATAAACAAAATAAGGAATCTACTGTATGTGTTTCCATGTCACATTGTAGAATACTGGCTGCAGAACTGTGGCACCAAGACAAGAACAACGTCGCCAAGGAGCTGGGACAGTTACGTAAGCTGAAGATGCAGCAGGTGCTGAAGGAGATGGAGGAACAGGATGAGTTCAAGGCAGCCCAGGAGTACTACGGCGAGAAGGCCTATCAGGAGTGGATACAGGTAATTATACAGAACACCTGTCACAGGTGAAATTTAACACCTTCCATCCTCACTCATAATATTGTGTGTAAGGTTTGTGTCAGAACTTTTAAAAAGAATGTTGGCATGCTGTCAAACAATATTTTTGAAAAATTATATGAGTTATTTGGGAAAAACAGAGATCAGGATTATTGCCTTCAACAGTTTTTTTTATTAAATCTTAAACCATCTCTCCATTATATATTTCTAATGAATTCATTAAGCATGGATATCTATTACTCTACATACTATTTAGAAATATATACCAACAGATTAATGTATATTACGAATTTCACACTTGGCAGGACCTGTTCACAATTTTAATGGTATGGGTAATTTACAAGGTAACATTGGTATTATATTGGTTATGTATTAAGTTATATGTAACATAGGTATGATAGATATTGGTCATATGGTGCCCCTACCCTTTTTATAGTCTAGATGCTTGCATTGGGAATGGTAAAACTACAAAATCCTTCTACAGCATCATTTAGAGCTTCATATGATAAACTTTCTTAAGAACAGCTCTGATTTTTTTCACAAATTGCAAATGATGACATTTTGGAACGAACAATCAGTAGAATTTTATTTGTTCAGTATTGAACGTATATACTTTTCTTTTAGATGCAGATATAGATATGATTTTAACTTGTAAAACATTCATTCTTTTCTTCTAACAATAATAAGTAGGGGCAAGTAACCCGCCTGCCTTTGCTTTCTTTGTTTCAATTAACCTGAAAACCATAAAATGTATATTTGAAAATAATTCTGTATTTTGTGGTTTACAGAAAAAGGGTCTGAATGGGAAATCGCCAACTGAAGAAAATAAGGAAGATTTGTCAAAATCTGATCAGCCTAAGAAAGGAAAACCAGTTGATTCATTAATGAAGCCTAACAGCAAAGCCCCACCCCCCAGTGGTAAAAAAAGCATTCCAGATAGGAGCAATATTCACGTGGCTTTTCGAGATGACAGAACTCCCTCTCCACAAAGTGGAAAAAGGCCAGCTGATGGTTCGGAAGAACAAGGAAATGAGGATGGCGATAAAGAAAATCAGTTAACATCATCCAGGGAGAAATCATCCGCCCCTGTTTATGTTAACCCTGAACCCTGGAGGCTGGCACTTCATCCCCCAAAACCGGAGTATATAACCAATCTCACAGACGAATATCCAAGGGATGAGTTCACCATGATGCCAAGGAGCAAATCTGCCCACAAGTATTTCGACGGAAAGTTTGCCAGTAGGGAAAACACTGACGGGGATTTGAGAAGTAAGAAGTTGAAAAAAGATATACGCCAGCCAAATTTACCAAAAGATGTCATCAAGCAAGGGCTGTCTAAGGATCCAACAGCGGAACAACGACCAGTCCTGTTTAAACCCATCCACATGTTTGATGTCACAATGAAGAAGAAATACGGGGATTCTGTGAAGGGAAAGAGCGAGGTCTCTTTGCATCTGTGTGACGACTTATCATCGTTTGTATATCAGAACAGTCTACAGAGAGCCAGCACTATTGACGTTTTGTCCCCAAAGTCCGTCACCTCAAATTGGCTCAGTTCCAGATATCCCAGGGACAAAGTGATAAATACCATCAAAAATATGAAAAATCCCACCATGTTCCCCAATATACGAGGAGAGGAGTATGACATTAATTACGGAGACATCGCCACCTTTAATTGAATTCCGACTTAATTTTCATTTCCAGCTTGATGACCTGATGAACTTCTGATCTCTGCTGGCCTTGGTTATATCTGAATATGACTGTGTGGCTGCTGAATAAATGTGGGCTTCTTTTCCGTCCCTTCCAAGTTTAAATAGAACAAATTTATAGGGTTTATTTTTTATTCTTGTTACTGCAGTGTACATGTATTATACACATGTAGCCTTGTTTGTTGAAAAATATTCAGAAGTTACTGCTTATCATTATATGTGTTTTTAAATGTTATTTGTTAGTTGTGGTGCCTTAAATCTTTGTACTGCTGATCTTAAGTGTATCATTGTTAAAGCCATCAGACACGTCCTTGAACTTGCATTATCACTGGTATGTACAAGTTACCACAAATATATTTTTTTGATTTAATAAAATCTGAAGAAAAAATTGAAATGATTATACATGTACAATATTTTTTTTTATAAAATGTCTTTTTTACAAAACTATTTTATGGAGAGTATTTTTTCTTTTTTAGTCATAATTTTATTTATACAAGAAATCTGCATGTGATTTGAAGTACATGATCCTGCATTCATTTGTAGCAGTGTATACACAGACTTGTAAAATTAGGTACAAGTCTAAACAAGTAAATAAGCTTCATAAATACATGATAAATGTACATCTATTTTTTAATTTGTATGTATATATATATGTTAACCTGTTAACTGCTGAAATCTTTCTACATGTGTATGATGTTAATCTATAAATCAATGTCGATAGTATATAAACGCTTCATTTTTCTCTTTCATAAGTGCAATTGTAATAAATCATAAACTGCTTTATTTTGTTCAAATTCTTTACATTTACATTACATTAAGGTAGGCAATGTTGATACAGTATTACATAAGTAGTACACATTCCATCTCACCCACAGGTTCATTACATTGGTTCCCAAATATCTCCAATCATTTACATGTAATTGTTGCCTGTTCAAACTTTTAATGCATATGCTTATTGAACTCACGCCAGAATTAAATGGGGTTAAATATATAATTAAACTTGTATACATTGCAAAGGCTTAGACAATGAGCTATAACAACATGAATGAGGATTACTTGGAACTTGTGAATGTTCCATTGAGTGTGCCATCATCTCTGTCTATTTTGTAAGTCGTCGAGGAGTCGTAATGTTTCAGACAACAGTTGCACATACTTCGAAATTCCCGCTGAAATTTTGTGTTAAAGAACCCGTATATAACCGGATTCTGGCTGGTATTCGCTGAAGCTAGGATGATGGTGACCGTAAATTGGGTCGAGGTTATTTGTTTAAGGTACACTGCCAAAAAACTAACGATAAAAAACGGTAACCACATTAAAACGAATATGCACACAATAGCTACAAACATTTTGGTGAGTCGCTCTTGTTTTTCTGCGCGTTTATCCGCGCGAACACTCTTGGTACGGGTGGACGACGATCTCATGACTCTGAAAATTTTGACGTAGTTGTACGATATGATGATTAGAGGTAAAACGAAAAATAGACACACCATGCTACCTAGATAAACATTTACGTGAAAAGACTCGGGCCACGACAAACCACAAAATGTAAATGTAATGTTGCTGAACGCGAGAGAAGTCTCCGTCTGAGCGATGGCCACTGGTATTGGGAAAGCCAGAGAAAAGATCCAGATGACGAGGATAAGGAATACGGAAATATTTAGCGTGATTCTCTTGTCGGGGCGAGCACAGACATAGTTATGGCGCTCTATGCTGATCATCATCATAGTTAGTATGGAGCTGGTTCCACTCACGAACTGGACATACGTCACAAGTTTACAGATTGCGTGACCAAACACCCAATGTTGAGTTATGCGAGTTATGAAAATGAATGGGATCCAGGCTGCGAACAGCAAATCGGCCACGGCGAGATTCACAATGAAGTAATTGGTTGGCCTTCTCATCTTCTTGTTTCTAAAGACCGCCATCACAACCTGCGGGAATAAGAACGTGTTCGATGTAGCTTTCTCGTGAGACCATATGATTTCGTATTTAATAATATAATACAAATGTACGTGTACTAATAATATTACCATTGTGTTCCCTGCTATTGCCATGATGAGAATGATGATGAGGATTGTCACTTCTATTCCCGACTGACCTGAACAAAATAATAATGGAAAGTTGAAGGATTTGGCGGATCACATTGTTGCATGGTATACTAATATTTGTTACTAGTATGTTTCCTTTGGTCCTGTCTAAAACAATATTGATTAAATTAGCGTCTTTTGCAACAGACATACCGTCCACAGATCTAAAATTTCCATTTCAAAGCATTTCGATATGAATCCCAACGTTAAAAAATAGTTTTGATATACTAATAATTTAAACGTCAGTGGTCAACATCCGTTCTATTCGATAAATGACACTCTAGTTTTGGGTGTTTGTGAAGTTAATAAATTGACTGTAACCACGTGTAACTTGCGTAACACCGCACTGTTTGTATAAATAGAGTTATTCTTTATATTTATATCATAGCATTTTTAAAGTTCACAGTCTTGTATGATAATATAAAATATATTTTCAATGTGTTTTGCCAAAGCCCACCGGTTACCAAAACAGGATAGTTTTTGTTGTTTCTTCTTTTTTTTTTTTTATTAAATTGTTATTTTTGCTTGAGGGGGAAGGTGTTCTTGGTGTATATTGTAAGACACAAAAACTGCATGTTGTGATAAACATAGCTCCATTATATATACATGTATCTGACAAAATCGTGGTGTGCAATATTTTCTCCTTTGTAGATCTAGTCCGCGAGTTGCTGAAACAAATCCTATTAGACTTAGTATATTTAAACCCGAGTGGTTTTAGTAAGGTGAAAATGAGCAGATAAGCAAAACTTGCCCACGAGCAGTAAACAAAACACTGATTGATGAAACAGGGTATAGAGAATAAAGCCAGCACCTCTCTCTCTCTCTCTCTCTCTCTCTCTCTCTCTCTCTCTCTCTCTCTCTCTCTCTCTCTCTCTCTCAGAGCCCCGGAGCATGAAAAATATCAAGTCTGTATAATCTGTGTGCGGTTCTCCCTTCGAGTTTTCTTTACTCATATCAAGCAAAAACATCAAAGAATCCACTGTCCATATGATAAACATACAAAGTGCGTGTATACACTGTTAATCGTTATTTGTGTATTTAAATTGATTTTGTTCTGAGAACATTACAACATACTTATGAATCTGATTCATCTTGGACAATTCAAAGATGGTATATTAATTTTATATCCTCGCGGTGATTTAACACTCGATCGTTGTTTGCTAGTGCTATATGCTATAGATCAAGCATCATGTCAAATACCCGTTGATTGGTCAAGATTTTTATGGAACCTCATAAAATTGGAAGTTGTGAGTCGGCAGATGATATTGGGGTAATATGGTGCTAATTTTGACTCATTTGTAATATGCTAGCAGTCTGTCATTCGACAATAAACTGATTAAGATATTTGTACATGCATGTATAGAGAGAAATTACATGTGGAATTACGATAGCTATACTAGTTTATAGGCTATCATAGAACCATGTGAAATACATTTTTCATAATTTAACAGTTGCAAGATATGTGCATTTAACATTTATCATAAAATATATCATTAAAAATAATGAAAAACATAATAAATAACAAACATATCGACTTTGTATAACCACAAATAGTAAAACATTGATGACTTTAAGTACTGGTGATAATACGGTTTATTTTGTTGATTTATTTATGCATAAGAAAGGTAAATATTGCTCAAGATTAAATAACTTTAAAGAATTCCTGTATATATATTTACAATTTGCAATGAACAAAATGATTTCAATGTTTATAAAACTGTAACTTAAAAAACTAGAATATGGAATTTTAAAAATCCTTAAATAAACCAAGAAAAACTACTCACCCGGCCATGTTTGATTGAACTCCGAAAAGAATGTAAAGACAGATTCATTGGTGTTTGGGTCCATTAACGAATACCCCATGATTGCACTGTTTTTCACTTGCGTCAATTTTCACAAAATTCTCTTTTTCCCCTTTTAGCCGAAGGAATCATCTACATATATTATAGTTATAACAAGGTTTAGCTCTCTGTGTTATTTCTACGACTGCTCCTCTCGTCATGGCGAGAGAATCGGAACTACGCGCTTTACGAATGGATACTAATCACATTTCGTCAAATAACCTATATTGATTTTAGACTGCGAACTGTCGTATAAATATTGTCAGAAGGCTTTGTCATTTGAGCTAATAAAAATAGAAATATATTGGCATATGACTTCACTAAGTATTTAGATCTAATAATATATTTGTATATTGAGTTCAAACGTGCATAAGCACTGAGAAGTTTTACTTTTACGTGTGTATAAATGTCTAGGGTTTTTTTTTAGCGTTTGCAAAAATAATCTTTCTTTTTTCTTGTCAGAGAAATAATATTTTTGTACGACAAATGAAGTATTTTTCATGAAAAAAGAACGAATGTCAACACTTGAAAAATATAGGTGTTTTCCCCTCAAAATCAAATTCCAAACCAATAATTAATACATTTTAGGGCATAAAAATTGTACGTCATATCATTTACAGTGTGTAAGTATGTTGGTCACCTCTGGGGTTTGGGAAATTGTAATTAAAGTAAGGTAAAATTTAAACGAAAAAATTAAAGACCAGTAAAATATATCGAGATTTGATACCGAAGTGTACTAATTCATAAATTTATTGATATAATACCTGTTTAAAGGTATGAAAATCTTGACAAGTAATTGAAATATTACTGCATGCAACAGCTGTCCATTGCCTGTCCAAGTTTTGCCTTAATTGGCAAGATTAGTTTGGTCAATAGTTTTCAATAAAGCACACAAAATCTGTACTTCACGAGTACTAGTATAACATATTATGTGACACAGTTTCCAATACCAATATTTGAGTTGGTACATTTTATTGTAATTGCCATTTGATGATGTGTATGGTATAAACTGGCGCAAGAGATCGGCAAATAGCTGAACCCGAGTTTCCATGGACAAAAATCGGTATACTAGTATTGCAGGCTGAATAATCTTTACGATTCACACAAATGCGAATCAGAATGTCAAGATATCAAACGTAAGGGGTTTAAAATATCAAATTCATGATAAATCTGAAAATAGTTGATAGTTTAATAATGTTATTCTTTGCATTCATCTCTCTCTCTCTCTCTCTCTCTCTCTCTCTCTCTCTCTCTCTCTCTCTCTCTCTCTCTCTCTTCCACTAATTCTCTATTTAATAAAAAGGTGAATCAATGTAAATCCCTCAACAAATTCTTTATCAACTCCCAGCAAAAAATAACCAAATCCAGAGTGATTTGATAATATAGTAGATGTTAACATTAAACTTCGTTTTTCACAGGTTATTTCCGAAATAATTGAATGCAAAATTATAAATGGTTTAATTATAAAACACATTTTATTTTGCTAGATTTACTAGATACAGTAAAACTCGTTTGGTACGAACACAAATATAGCGAATTCTCAAATATAGCGAAGTATTGTGGAGTCCCCGGCAAAATTCATAACAAATCTTTGCAAACTTGTACGGTTATAACGATCGAATTCGGTTACAACGATTTAACAAATATAGAGAATAAATTTTGAGTCCCGTAGAGGTGAAAAATAGCATAATTAACATTTTTTTCAACGAAGTTTGTTATAGTTTTAAAAATAAATATTACCAATTGAAACAATTGTTTGAATGAGTTTGTTTTCACATTAATTCCTCAGTTAACGATCTAATTATTTTAGGTTTCGAAAGAAGGGATTTTATTTCATGCCACAATAAGCACAAATGATAGTCATATGAAAGAAAACATGTATACTGCGAATTCACTATAATAATTATTACGAATTCTTTATACGGCTTAAACGAATTACGGATATAGCGAAGTAATTCCACTGGTCTCTGGGACTTCGATATACTGTAGATTGGCAAATAATCACGATGGTTTTAATTTCACTATGTTCGCGATTTAATATTTTCTTGCGAAATTAAACCCATCGTGAATACTATCATTAGTTTTAAAAAACATTTAAATGCTTATATTCTGATCAATTGAATTTTTAAGCAGCGTGAAATTAAAACCATCGCAATTGGTACTTTAGTAAAAATCGTGAAAGAAAGTGAGCGCATTAGATTGTAAGTTTGCAGGAATCCTCGACACGAATCAATTGGGATTTAAATGTCTATAACCTCGAAAGGCTATGTACAGGTTTTAACAAAATATATTTTTTTGAGAGTCGAAGTACACGGCTATTCCGGTTATTAAAAAACTCACAAAGCTTTCAAAAAATGGCAATGAGAGGTAAACCGATAACTAGTTGGAAATGTTTTAATGAAGTTATATTGTGTATATCCTAAAAAACTAGTAATAAGAAAAAAAAATTTTTATAGTGTTCATACAGCAGATCTAGAAATCAATAACAACAAATTAAAATATACCGGTATATTATAATTCAACATTATGTTATAATAACAAACATTTAAAACAAAAAAGTTTAATTTTCTTTTAAAAAGACCACCAGTTGGATTTGAACCCAAAACACTGAATGTATTATATATTCACTACTCCAGGACGAAACCACTGAGCCATGCGAGACTTGTCAATATATGCTCTATAAAGTACTGTTTGAAACAACACTGTCATATCAATAGACTTAGTTTTTTATCCTTCAAAAAATAATTTTAAAAAGTACATAATTAGTCATCTCTGGGTCATCTCTCCATCTTTTTTTAAAAAGCGACATTTTCAATGTTGAAATATGTTATCTTTACACGTTTCAAATTTGTGGAGAGAAGACCCAGAGACAACAAAATCATTTAAAAACAGTTGTAAATAAGTATGATTTTGCATGAATTGCATCGTGTTGCTATATTTAGACCCATATTATAATAAAACCTTTTGCATTTCAAATATTTTTCCACTCATTCCACATCCAACAGAAACCAAATAACGGTTATAATTCGAAAAAAATTCAAAATTAATTGATGAAATTTTCACTCTCCTTGTGCACCCAGATTCCTGCCGAATCTACATCTTAAGCGCCCACATTCTTTTACCACCGTGGAATTAAAACGACTTACAGTAACCGAGTTTCACTATACTATATTACAAATCTCGTGTTGTTGTATGCAGTTCTTATATTTGAGCTAATTTCTTGACAAGTGAAATGGGAGAAAGTACTCCCTTCAAATGATACCCCCCCCCCTTTTTTTAGACGGAGGCTGTATAACAGCCTCCGTATATTGTGATTGTCTTGCCCGTGACGTCAAATAATGAGGATTCTCTAAGCACCATCTAGCGGTGGACAAAATAATAAATAACTATGAGATTCAATGAATAAACATGGTGTGCTTCTTCGTTCGCGTATTATCAATTAATCTCCCGCAGAGACATATCTTTCTTTTCCACTGCATCCCCCCCCCCCCCCCCGCAAGTGATTTTGGAAGTCAGTGTGTTTTAACAAGCTGATAAGTGTGTTGCGCGTGAAAAGCATTGACATAAAATCTTTTATATGATACAAACAATAGCCATAGTATATATCATTACAACTGGTACCATGTAACTGAACTTGAGTTCTCTGCAAATTCAAAATAAATAGCAAAATTAAGTTCATGTGTTTATTGTGTCCATAGTTTTAACGAGAGAGAGAGAGAGAGAGAGAGAGAGAGAGAGAGAGAGAGAGAGAGAGAGAGAGAGAGAGAGAGAGAGAGAGAGAGAGAGAGAGAGAGGGAGGGAGAGAGAGAGAGAGAGAGAGAGAGAGAGAGAGAGAGAGAGAGAGAGAGAGAGAGAGAGAGATTTCTGTTGAGAAAAAGAAGTATAAGAATTAAACTTTAAACACACGGTATATCAATCTTTAAATCAAACATCACAAACCGTGTAGAATACTACATTGTTAGGCATACTTCTTTTCTCTTTTCTTGAAATCAAACATCACACACAGTGTAGAATACTACATTTTTAGGCATGCTTCCTTTCTCTTTACTTGAAATCAAACATCACAACAGTGTAGAATACTTTTTTTTAGACACACTTCTTTTCTTCTTACTTGAAATGAAAACTATTAGAACGAAACTTGTTCCTCTTATTTCGGAAGGAACACGTGGTGCACCTCGAGCGTTGGTTTTATTATAATTAACAGGGGTAACACGTGGACTCGGACTGAAACTGCATGCTGGATTCAATCACAATGTACTGTATTCTTTTGTGGATACTTAATTTATGAATATATAATATTAGTATATTTCAAATGAATGTACGTAAAATTACGCTTAAACTATACCGTGTTTTAAAGTTTAATTCGTATACTTCTTTTTTCTCAACAGAAATATTTCTCTCTCTCTCTCTCTCTCTTTCTCTCTCTCTCTCTCAACGATCATAAGATAATATCTGGATCGACGACACTCAGAAATCAAGATACCCCATCTGTAAGTTAGAAAGGGGGGGGGGGGGTAGGTTGGTTGTACGGTTAGACGAAGTAGTTTGTAATTTAGAGGCTATCTTTTGTCTTGAACAGATGTAGGTTTGCAAGTCACTATACAGAGGAAATATAATGATACTTAATCTAATTACACAAGAGTAATTCGAGTTGTATGCATTTAATAACATGTACACTTTCCCATGTTGTTTTGTGATGCAAAATAATTTCCTCCTTCCTTTTTTTGTAAAAAAAAAATTAACACTTTTAAGTAGTAATATAACAAGCTTATAAGGTTAAAATAAGAGATCAACACTAATTATTTTAATATTATTTACCTATCTCTGATGTCAAACTAAAATAATATCCTCGTGCAATAATACTAAACCGCTTAGCAAATATTCTAACATGATAAGAGGTAAGCGCGCTGTTATTCCTTAAATAAAAAAAAAATATATTGTCATTAGTTTAATTTCCTCCAAAATGATGCCTCCGTCTGATAGTACTTTCAGTACTTTGATTTTGTATTTGACATTTGCGTTATAAACTTTTGTTTTCGGCTCCACTGTACATTATAATTAAAATAATGATTTATTTTTATATATTGTCGTTTACTAAAAAAAATTGAGTTTTTTGCGTTCACCATTAGCATGCAAACTGTTCACATTAAGCATGCATCTATGTTTTCACATCGTTCAAGGAACTATCGTACGGATCGTGAAAGAAGCGTACAGTACCGTATATTACACCGGACCGTACTATACAATTATAAAGTACACGGAACAGTGTGTGTAACTCGATATGACGATTATGATAATCATATATTTAACTGTTTATCTCTTTGTAAAAACAGTTCATTGGATCCATATAGGAAAAATACATGTGTAACGCTTTCGACCTTCCTGAATTCACCATATATTCGTTGATTTGATGCCCGTAACCTAAAATCGAAGATTAATTAATTAAGTGGCATGGTAAAATTATTCAATCATTTCATCCATCATCAGACTTTCCATCAGGTAAACACTCTGTTCTGACAGCGACAGGTGCGAGTCTTTGATGCCAGTCGGCTCTGCTCTTGCCCCACGCTCTCACCGTAGATTCCGGATTTGTTCTCTTGGAAAGTAAACAACTTTTAGTAGCTCCATTTCCAACACATCAATTCTGACCGCTGTAGTGTTACACATGTCGACTAATTATGATGTCTTCAAGAGTCTCGAAAATTTTCGTAACGAAGATAAATTGTACTATTTAATCCTAATGTAGAATCAAGTAGAGTATTTTGGTCGGTTATATAGGGAAATATAATAATTATGTGGGGATACCCTACGGCTTTCCATACGTAAGATCCAATACAGTAATGTATTCAGTGATTACTAACCTGAGTAATACTCCAATGATGGAAAGAAATGTCTTTATTACATGTAAATAACCATGTCGTTATAAGAAAAAATATAAATATCAGAATCTTATTACACAGGCACCTGAGGTTATTTAAGGAATGAATTCAATTTCTACCTATGTTAAATTATACGATATAACATAACTTGGGTCAGTTTACGCTTTATAAACCGCGAAGCGGTTTATAAAATAGCGTAAACTGTTCCAAGTTATGTTATATACTCGTATAACATAGGTAGAAATTAAATTTATTCCTTATAATTTAGTTTTCTACTATTTAAATTAGATAATAAGGCCCATTAATTAGTTAAAATATGTTACTTTGTACAAAATTTAAACGTAAAGTCAAGCGGATTAATACGTTTCGAACGCGCGTCTTATTGTGGCGTAGGCAAGTTATGTTATACGATATATATGAATGAATGTATAATTAGATCGGTATATTTTTTTTTATTATGAGAAAAAAACATATAACTCCAGGTCCCTTTGTCTTACTGTTAATAGGTATGATTTTAAATTTTATAAAAAAAAGGTTAAAAATCATTTTCCCCCTCTCCAATGTTGAATTTATAAAATAAAATTATTTTATAGTAGACTTTTACACAAAATACTGAGCAGACAGGTACATCTCGGTTCTGGAGATATATACACTAATATATAGTATAGTCATTTAATTACTAGTAAAGTAATCTATAGCTTGTAAAGATGGCCTTTGATCAGCTGGATCCGCCATCGAAAATACTGAATTTCCCAGACATTCACCCAATGTGCATAAAATCTGGTACGCTCCCATATGGTCTGTATTAGAGACACAGGAATAACATTGTTTTCCGATGCCTATTTTTAGGTATTTTTACTGTCTAAATTTCACAAGATTGAAAAATCCAGGGGGGGGGGGGGGGGGGGGCGCAGACACTCCTTCGAGATGCGCTTAGAGAATGAAAAGCTCTATTGACTTGCATATGTTCACTCTTTCAGAATGCAGCAGGAAATCAAACAATACGAAAGATAACTCTTGTCTTCTACAGATATTATATTCAAATACATGAGTTATCCTTTCAAAATATCATAATTTTAATTTCAGAAACATTTCCTCCTCCCAATTATCAGCTATTTTTTGCCCTTCATTTGTTTGTTAATTAAAAATAATGTTTTACGGTGCTATCGTTGTGGCGAGCGAAGCAAGAATTACACATACCTTGCGTCATTGTGAACTTAGTGTTATTTAGTTATCAACTAACATCAAAGAATTAGAGAGAGAGAGAGAGAGAGAGAGAGAGAGAGAGAGAGAGAGAGAGAGAGAGAATTTTTCTTCTTTTATTTGCATTTACCGTATATGCTCTAGAGAAGATATTCTCCTGACAAGGATTTTTCATATAATTCTGCTATGACCTTTGACCTAGAAACATAGCCCAAGGTCAGTGCACACCCTTTACCCAAAGGCACTCTTGTGGTGAAGTTTGAGCCAGATTGGGCCAAGGAGAGAAAAGATATACTCCAGACAAGAGTTCTCAGATGGACAGATAGACGGACGGACGGACTGATCACTATAGGGTGCCTATAGGGGCACTAATTAATACTGAAAGGCAAATTATCGATTAAAATGAGAAGATTGTAGATTCATGTAGTAGATACCCCTCACCTCGGATTAAAGCGTTTTGGCGTAGTTATTTTTTCTGTTTGTCATTTTTTGGGGTCGGGGGGGGGGGTGGGGTGTGACCCCCCTCCCCCACATGCTACGTACATAGGAAAAACAGTAACAAGTTAATGGTTAAAGCATTTTAATCATAGAATTTCAATCAACACCCAAGCAAAATACTAGTATAGAAACCACTTTTTCACACCTACCAGTTACAAGGTTAGAGACCCACTCTAGTTATACAGGTATAATACAAGGCCACAACAGTTCATTGCCCAACGAATTGCAAAGAACCTAAAGCATATTGACTTTGTGTATAAGGCCCATGTGTTGGTGACTTATCTAGTAAACTTGGTATGCTTTTATGACGTTTAAATGCAAAACATACGGGGGAGACTTCTTGCAGGGTCTGTTCTACCCACCTTTCCTTGTAATTGGAAGTGAATAAATGGAAGTACGATTTTAATCAAAGTAATACCAACATACAAATGCAACGAATTTACACCATCATTGTTTCAACTCAAATTGTTAATTGTAATTTTTTTATCAAAATAGTAGCTGATCCAAGAAAATTCCCAAACGTTGGATTATTAAACACTTATTTCGGATTATTCCATTTACTGGTACACGATTCTTTATCGGACGAATATTGCGATCTATAAACGCTTTTCTCAACAACTATACTTTCCAAATGATTAAACTTATACTACAGGTAGCCTGCGTAAGGAAGTAAGGGTAGGTTCACTTGTTCTACTTGATAAAACATAACAAATTGCTACACTTCTTTATGATTTATTCAAATATGTACATGTGAATATATATATTTATATTTTTAAAAAGTTTAAACACAATGTACAGATGTCTATGAAGAGAAAAAAATAAATCTTGATACATGTATCATCTTTTTGTCTACAGTTCAAAAACATCCAAAGACAGACTCTATATATTGAAATGGACTTCACAAAGACAATTTTTCTCCTGAGGAAAATGTAAATACATGTATGTATGTAATCTGTTACAATGTAATACCACTTCTAGGCAGCTACTCTAAGCTGCCTTTACAAGTCATTCTATATATTGAGATTCATGAATCTTTGGCTTGTAAAATTACAGCAGAATATGTAGGTCATTAGAAATCTAATCTGTTTTTACCTTCCACACCTGTTGATTACCTTATCACACACCTTTACAGGTTAACTTAATACACATTATATGTTACCAGAACCCAACATTTACAACATATGTAAAGAAAATACTGTAGCAAAAATTATATCTGACACAAACTAAAAAAAAAACATGAAATGGTTCCACGACAAATGAATTTGTTGTATCAGATTTTGGCACTATAAAAATGCATGTACATGTATTTATAATGTGTATCCAATTATTTTTCATACTGTCACATTGAATATATGTAGTTTCACCCTCGTTGCTCTTTTAAAATGCTGACAAATTAAAAAGCTCCATTTTTCTTACATATATATACAAATGCATAGTCATAATTGGAAAGAGAAATGCATTCAATTAGTATTACTGATATAATAACCCTCTCCTAATAATATATCTTTTAAAAAATGACTACCATGTTTCAGAAATGGTATAGTACTAAAGATGGTTGCAGTAAAATTTTAAGTTGAATAGCCATAACATCAGAGGTTGTTTCTAATTGAGTTCATACTCTTTTCTTTTCTTTGAAAATTTGAAGCTTTTAATCCAAGTTTATCCCCTCTCAAAATTCTTTTCATAAAACTGTAACATGCATAGATACCCACATATTCTTCATTTTTGAACAAAAATTTATATGTTCAGACACAAAAAAAAATAAGTTTCTCGGGCCCTTGATTTTTTAAGAGTTATCTCTCTTTTGCTAGTTGTCACAGAACTTTTGTTGAAGAGGGGAGTTATTGAATTTAACCTTACCCCCCCCCAATAAATGTGTTAGCGGTATCAGAGTGGGAGCATAAGACTTAAATTGAGGAAGTGCCAGAGAAACTAACTTTTGTTTTAAAATGATATGCCTAAAAATGCAAAATAAGACACAACAAAAATTACCAATTCAAATTGAAGTCAATAAAAATAAATTACATAAACAGGAAAAAATAATAAATTTCAAAAAATAAATGGGTCTGACACGTGATCAAAATCCTCCTGGTGCCCACGCATTGACATCTTTGTTTGTCATCTTCATCGTGGTGGAAGTACCCCACTTTTGTATTTTCTGAAATAAAGATTCACTGTCATGGGAGTTCGTATTTCTGTTTGAATGTCCCACATTAGCTTCCATAAATTTGCTAGCTTCTTTCAGAACACCACGTTTCTGACTGTCTGCGGACACCATCTCACGACTAGAGCGCCTGATTAAAGCATTGTCATCGTTAGTATTCTGAAATGTAGGATTCGCTTCCTTTTTCTTGTCTTTCACATGTGCTGTAAGAGCAGCAGCATTGTCATCAGATAGCTGAAAAGTCCTTTCGTCCCTCATCTTCTCTGAAGCTTTCTCTAGAACTTGTAGAGTGGAAACAGATGAAGATTTACGCAATTGTTTTGGAGAGCCACCCGGGGTGGGTGGAAGGGATGTAGACGAAGAGGAAGAATTTTTCCTTTCACGGAAAGGCTCTTGGCACAGATCAAGATCAGAAAACGAATTGGATTTTCTTAGTGTGAAATCTTGTGTTGGATTTGTTTCGAAATATTTGGACACTTCACCAGACTTGATCAGCTGAGAGATGTTTGAATACTGAGCACCAGTCAACTGTTGCCTGGTTACCTCTGCCGAGAGGCTACTTCCTGGTTTAACTTTTGGTTTGACTCCTGATGATGGAAGTTGTGGGTTCGTTTCTACTTTGAGCACTGGAGGAGTAGGTGGACGAGGTACGACTGAACCTACAACAGAAAGAAAAGGGTTTAGGTGTATCACAAAGGTGCTTAGTACTAATTACAGATGAAAAAATTTGCATTTTATATCCTTCTATGACAGTTTCCTGTGTTAACCTATGTGCAATAATGAAACCTTTTCATTTTGGTTTTTTGTTTTTGTTATGGGAAGAGGAGGGAAGGGGTTAGTTTTGTGCAGAAATGTAAGTTTTATTAATTCAATAGATTTTCTACAAACATCAGAGTATACCTGTGAAATAATGCATCCAAATTCAATTAAATTACATTCCCCCATATCATTTTTTCATTATTTGATGTCTGTAGAAGTAGATGCTATATCAATTTTCATCAATACTCAATTATGATAAAGTTTGTTTAAAAACCTAGCCAAAATGAAAACAAAAGAAAATGTTTAGGTTTTATGTGTTTCAATGGATTTATTTATATCTTAACTCCCTAAGGACCATTATCTTGGCATCCATTCAAAACATGCAAAGAACTGGTCTGAACTGGCCATTTTTACACAGAGATCTGGCAATTGCAAATGTTACTTGTACCTGCAATAAGTCTCAATATATGCATGAGTCAGAAAATGTTAACATAAAATTGACAAAATATGCTAATCAATTAAATAAGAGGCCCATGGGCAGCATTATCAAGATAACTGTCACCTGAGAATACATCTGATCTCCAGAAACTTATTTTGAAAATTAAATTGTCCTAGCTTTTCGTCATTGATTTGATTTATATATTTTTTTTTGCATTGATATCTAGCAAGAGTTTCATATCCAAATAGTATCCAGAATTTTGTAAACTTGAAACTTTTGCTGATGGAGGTGAAGGGATAGGGTTGGGGTTGTTTTTTTTTTTAATTTAGAAAGAAAAGAAGGGGTAAGAAGTCATAATGATCGATGATTGGATTAAACAGACCAAATGGTGTAAGTTTCAAATCTTGTTGCATTTATAGTACAGGAATGTAGGTCATTTTATACACTTAAACTATATGTATTAAACAATGATCATAATTGATCATGATTGATAAGCAAGTTCTACAACTATAACATTAATATCTCTCATTGGCACAGTTATTGGTATGAGAGGGTGATCAAAGACTTCTGGAGGAAGTCGCTGGACCCACAGAGAACCCAAACATCCAAGTGGGTGACAGCCATACCCTCTCACATAAAGCCTCATTACATGTACACTACAACAACCATTGCCAATCATGGGATCAACTTGGGTTGCAGTGGTGAGAAATGGATGCGCTATGCACCTCCCTACATGTACACCGGCCTTCGTTCTTTTATAATAATAATTAAATGATTAAGATGGGAAGCGCCTTTGGGTTCCCCTGACATAACTTTTTGGGGACATTTCCTGTTCAAATAAATATTGATAAATGTAACTATACATATTTTCATGCGATATATAAAAAGTTTGAATAACTGTGTTTTAACTGAATGCCAATAAAAGTTAAAAAATATATATTACAGTCTGATTATGCCATCCCTCTACTCCTAACACTTATCAGTCATCTTCACAGGACCTCTTAATTTGCATACATTATCTAAATATACCCCAACCAATCATAGACATGCTTTTATCTGTTTTACAAGTGGTGCAAATCTCAGTACTATAGTTTACACAGATTTTCCAAAGCAATGAAAGCTCTTTCCTGATTGGCCAGAAGTAAAGGTTGTGTGAAAATGACTTCTTATCAACACATGTCACGCCCTGATCGTGTAAGAGAAGAAGGGGGGGGTGTAATCAGGCTTGTTATATCATAAATGTAGCTTTTTTTCTTCAAAAATATGACAAAGATTTCATCAATTTTGTTCTCTTAGAATTGATACCATCAGTAATAAAATCTGTAAGTTGCTGATAAAGCAACTATTACATGTTAGAATTTGAAAGAATCTAAAATAATATAGATATGAATATATAAACATATATATTGTAAAAATTTGTATATGACACTTTTGTCAGAACAGAGTACTTTTGTAAAGTTAATCTTTTGAATCATTTTAAGAAATGATCAAAACTAACAAACACATTTCAATATTTAATGCATCCAACAATTAAGTGTGATTTCCTGTATTTAAAAGAAATTTTATTGTTATTCATAGCTCCGTAGAAACAGACAGGACCAGTTTATCGATCAATTGGTCAAAACCCATCCCTACATGAATAGCCCTAAGAAAAACCACAGACTGCACAAAATAATCATGATGATGTCGGACTCGAATTCACATTTAAAATGACCTATTTCTTTTATTTAACATACTGATGAACATTTATAATCATTCAGCTAATTTTACTTACTCTCTATGATCAATTCTTTAATGTTTTAAAAGAAATATGTAAATAGACATAAATATGTCAAATAACCCCTCAAGGGGTCTCATTTATAAAAATAGATTTAGGTTGTAGCAACTCCTATGATAAACACGAAAAATACATGCTTACAAAATAATAATTGTGGTTATTTTAAAAACTTTGAACAGTTATTACCAATGAGAAGTAGAAAAGACATATTTTTATCAACAAACCTGTCCAGGGGATTCTTCGCGAGCCCTGTATGTGTTTTGTTTTCATTGAATACGCATGCGTAATAGTATAGAAGGCTGAACCCCGAACACAATGCGATGTATTTATGTGATAGGTTATATGTAATTATTAATTTTAATGAAATAAATAGATTTATTGCATGGAGAACTTTGCAATTTTCTGAACGTTTATACATTCATGAGTAGTACAAAAATACCGAACCCGATCGGAAAATTTTTTAAGTCGGTTTTTTGATAAGATGCGCTGTACTGTCTCTTTAACAATGAAAATGCTTTCTTTGAATATTCATGCGGGTTAACGATCATTGCAGAAAAATTTACATAGTTAGCAGGTTATGTATTTTTCCTGCAATGTCGCCACCTTCATATCCTGCATGAATCACCAAAATAAGCATTTTATTGTTTAATTGAGTAAAATAATTATCGATACACATTGAGATATCCCCGAGTACCCAAACTCCGTCACCATAAGCAGAAAACCTCCCGCGTTTCTCTGTAAATTATTTTTTGTGGTTTTTATCATTTGCAATCACTAAATATAATCTGAAACAATGTGATTTATAAAATTATTAACAAAAATATTTTTATTTTTATTCAAATAAGCCCACTGAATACGACGTTTATCACACGTGCTATCATAACTTATGAACCTAACTCCGTCACCCACATGCTCTATGATATGGCAGGGAATGAAGACACATTAACAATTTAGTTAAAACTCAATTTGTATCTAGGCCAAGTTATAATAAGTAAAAATGGTGCATACAATTTAAATTGTATTTAATTTTATTGAAATGAAATGATCGCCAGAATAAAAAATGGGTCCATGTAACAACAATCACAATGGCCTTTTCAGAATTTATGGATGCCGTTTGATTTATGTCCTTATATATTTCAAATATTTTATATCATTAATTAATATATTACTTATTAAATTATTTATTTATTACATTTTTAGAAATGTAGCATATTCTAAATAGCGATAAACCGGATATATCTATATACCCTGTATAAGGCAAAAGTATCGGCATGAGCGATTTGACGTTACTATCAAGAGTAGTGCATAAAGGCTATTGCGGTCTGAAAAAAATGTATTAATTACCTTAATCAAAAATGTATTACATGTGAAATGTTTCATCTTGACCTCTCTAAAAATGGCTGACCACCGTAAATGATCGAATGGGCCCGCATGTCAGAAATATCGATATTTTAGTGCACCCGTGAAAAAGTTTTAGCTGATTTTACACAATTTATGGTGCATAAAATGAACAAGGTTTAATTCTGTTATTTTTTGACATATTCTTAAATTTAACCGTTGCAAATTGTTGACATTTGATTAAAGATTTTTGACATGTAAAAAATGACGTCAGAATCGTACTTGATTTCAAACGGCGAGGAGTTTCCCGAAAGTGACGGAGTTAGGGTAGTGACGGAGTTAGGGGGCTATGCGATATATTGATTACAATTTTCAAGCCATTAATTAATGTTGAAAATTGTATTCAAATATATTCAACAATAATTCATCATGCTTGTTCATCAAAATAATTAATCTTCATAATTTTACCTTCAACTGTATGGTGAACATTTGATATTAGCCATTTTGAATCAAATTTTTTCCAACTTCTTTATTACTCAGACTTCCAACTGCAGTAATATAACGTTACTGCCAACGTTTTCCATTCCTATATACAAACAACCCTCAAATGATAGACGTAGTTGTGTTTGTTTGTATCATTCCACTTTATTGAGCCTAGTCAGGGTCAGGTAAATGACATGAACATCCCAGGGAGTGCTCAATAGGAAAATGGCGAGTTATCCAATATTGCGCAGTAGTATAGATGCGGGACAATGTCAAGGTGACATTCAAGCTAAAAATAGATTTAAAGTCTTCCTTTGTGCACTATCAGCACCTATGGAATATTTTTTGTGTGTGCCAAATTCCACACAAATTAACATAATGTAGGAGAAATGAAATGAAAATCATACATTGTAATACATTGGAAGATTCAAAATTGAAAAACTGACTTTATTGAACTGTTTTTTTTTAAATTTGTTTGTGATCTAGAAATAGGTCTTAAGATTAGGGGCCTTTCTAGAGGGTTCATGAAAATTTAAATTACTACCTGACATCCTATTGCACTGACAGATACAGTAAATATGTAAACAAAAATATAATAAATTGAATAATTTGTGATTTCATCACCAATGACATACTGCAGTACTTATTACTGGTAAATATGGCATCAAGATGACTCCTCCCCTAGCTTCCAAACTGTTGTAATTAAGTATAAATCCTGAGAAACTTAATAATGGTAACAATATTAAAAGCCACATACGTGTACATGTAAGTTATAGAGATATCAATCAAGTTCTCTGAGTTATGTATAAACTGTCCAAAAATGAGTTCAGTCATTTATCCAAGGTGGAGATACTTGCGTAGTTTTTTGGTGAGCAATTTTTTTTGTTTTCTGTTGATTCCAAACTGTACTTTTCTTGGTATGAAATTATTCTTTATTATCCTATCAAATGCCCAGAACAAAGAATATTTCAATATTGAAATTATATTCTTGTTTCCACATTGTGTACAGCTGAGCTTGAAAATGGAAAAGGGGGGGGGGGGGATAAATGAAATGTTTATTCATGAGAGCTCATTATTAAACATCCAATCAGAAACCAAAGACTGTATGAAAAAATGCTGCAATGAATTGCAAGAGTCATGAATATTTAGGCTCATAAATTGCTTGGATTAAGTAATCAATAAACATTAGCCCGAATGACTTTTCAAAAGTACTTATATATGGGTGTACTTTAGGTTTTTCAGTAAACAAATGAAACCAACAACCAATGGTGAACATTATCGCATTCTATTCATATATTACATGAATATTGAATACCTGTACCTGATGAACTTCAAGTCAAGCAAAGACACACAATGAGACTTCAAACTCATAAAACTATACGTCAATATATGTCAATTAGCACAATAAAACTAAGCACAATATGCTATGATGAAAAAACAAAAATAAGATAAGTATGAAGTGTTTAACTCACCATTCGGACTAGTTCTGTCTTCGTCTTCATTTGTCTCTGGAATGCTCGGAGAATTGTAGAAATTAAAAAAGTTCCAGTGGTACTTGTTCCGTTTGGACGACTCATTGGATTTTTGGTCCGATGAAGTTGTAGTAAGTGGAGTTTGTGTGATGGATGTGGCAGGAGATTGCGACAATTTCAGGAAATCGGTCGTGGAATTGTCCATAAAGTGACCATCATGGTCCAGACACAGAGGGTTGGACATATTGTGGGGGTTCTTGTGCTTGCTTCTTTTTTTTTTAAAGGTCTGTCTTTTTTGGTAAAATACAAGTTCCAATCCCTACAAAAATATGGTAATGTATTAAATTATAATATCAGTAATTTGAAGGAATATGTACTTACACTAGACACACATTAATAAACCATAGTGGTCAACAAAAACTGTGCTGAATAAGCTAAAAATAAAAATGGCATGAACAGATGAAGTGTTACCGACCCAGATCTTATGTGAAATACACAAATTATTCAAGAAAAAATAGGCGGAAAAAAAAAACCCAATTCAACTTGCGCAAAGCTCAATTAGGGAAAATCACTGTAACCTCTCACGTCAGACTCTAGCGTAAACCTGACCTTTCCGGTCGAGGAACTATTTATACTGATAATAAAGCACTTACCTATTATATTCCAACCGCCATTCGATCAATAAATACTGCTGGTGGAAAAACAAAAAGAAATTGACTATCGGCCTTTTATATATTTAATATTTGTAGAAAAAAGTCAGGATCTACACTGTGTGCCGTAGTACAAGATCCATGTTACTTTTCGATGCTCAATATTCAACAGCTGATCCACTGTACCGGTTAAATCTGGTCTTTCTTTGGGGCTGAATAAGGGGTATGAGAAATTACACTGAGAAGATATCACTACCGTCGAAAAATCGCCACTATAGACATCCCTTCATAATGCTCATTTGACTACCACCTGTCGTCTCAGAAAGGCTTCATGTACCCGCTTTGAGTAAACTAAAAACTCAAAACGATCAAAATACTTACCCCGTATAGGCCTAATCCTCTCTAACAAAACAAGTTGAAGGTCGAGTCAGTGGGCTTATTTGCTGTTTTAGTGTTTATCGAATATACTCCACCTCTAAATCGCGCAGTCTGGGTTCAATTAATCCTTTTTTCAGCGTTTACAGATAGCCACTGGACATCAATGCCTTTCAAATATCCATGTCATGTCCAAACAGGCTAAGTTTCATTTAACTTTTTAACGAGAGACCAATTTTATAAATATTTCATCATCGCGACGAGAAAACGCGCGTCATCATGAATCATGTGGTAGCGCTAAATACAGCAAGTTCCTTGGTGCATAGGAAATTGAACTCATGAATGTTAAAACAGCGTATCGGTCAATGCCTTTACGATTAACGACTAATTACTACCTTAGGACACACCAATATAATTTTTTGTTCGTCGGACATTCAGTGAAAAAGGGTACGAGCGGGGGAGGGATTAAAAAATAAATCATTATTTTTAGTTGTCAAAATTATTAGTCAGTGCGGAAATAAAGTTTAGCGGACAGTTATATTTCTTCTACTTGTTCCTGATTTAAAAATTAAAACTATTTAAAATATGAAAAATATAGCGGAAATAGAACAGAAAAGCGCACAATTTTCTGGATGCAGAAAATTAATTATAATATTATGTGTATATATATAGTTTTAGTGAAATACGAGCGCGCTCGGTCCGACGAACAAGAAATTATTTTGTGGTGGCTTAATGCAGTATCTACATTGTAAATATTCAGATCATATACCCTGTATTCATATTTAAACTATCGCCCTTTTTGGGGGGTTGGGGGTTGGTGGGGTGGCCGGGTTAGAATGATTTTTCACAAATGTTACTATGATGTCCCTGCATGGTTGCGACAAGAGCTTATAACACTTTTTGGTGTGTTTTGTTTTTCTTTTTTAAAATAGAAATAATACACATGTACATTGCAAACAGAAAAGAAAACTCACCATTAAAGACGTAGCATGTGTTCGAAATGAAAATCACAAGAAAAAAATAAATTGGGGGTGTATCAACTTTTAATCTTTTTTTACATTATTATATTCATAAAAGTCCCTGCGGATTTGAACTCTGGACCTGAGGGTCGGTAGCCTAAATCGAAGCTACACCTATTGCGCCACAGAGATAACCAAAGTCAGACCCATTTTTTCACAAAACTGTTTTCTCTAACTGCCCCCCCCCCCCCCCCGTTTTTGGGAATGTGTAAAATATGCATAGGTCTATGGAAACTCAACATATATACATCTCAAAATGATAATTTAAAGATAAGACCCCCCCCCCCTCTCCGCCCCCGAATTCGAATTTTTTAAGATTTGCAAGTTTTTTTTGTTTTGTTTTTTTTTTTTGGGGGGGGGGGGTTATGAAAATGTTGGCTTTACTCCCCCTCTCTTTAAAAAACGATGCTATATATATACATGTATCTGTCTGAAATCAATTAAAGTACTACCTAATTAAGTGGTTATATATATCAATATTAGGACCATCTATTTTAACTTAAAATAAAAGTAGAGCAGAGCGTTAGAATTATATATCGTCTTGAGTATTTGTCCTTGGCTTGAGTACGTGACTGTCCATGCACAGCGTCCTTGCGTGGTGGACAGGACAGGACCGGACCCTGCTGGCATTTAAATGTTCACACGACAGCTATCTACTGAAGGTCACGCTAACAAACAGCGCAACCTTGATTTCCGACAAACACACGATGTGAAAATATTCTATGCATAAAATATTGATTAATGGAGTTCAAGATACGTGTACATTTAATATGAAGAGGTCATACAAGGATTCCGAGTTTGATCGGCGATCTTTACTTGGGATACTCATCTGTCGAAAAAAAAAATCCTAAAGTTTACACGAAAAAGACTTCTTAGAACTGGCACAAGTCTCCAAGGCAATATTTTATCTAATATAAAATATATAAATTTTTCTTCACTTTATAGTTTAGGGCAGAACAATTCATATCTAAACATTTTAAGAAGATCTGACGGTTAATTTGTCGGTTGACCATCAAGCCTACTTATGAAACAATTAGACAGATTAATAAATAAACAAACAAACGATCGAACACCCCCCCCCCCCTTTAAAACCCCACCCGATTACAGTGTACAAATCCAAAACTGTAATCCGACTTTTATTCGCGTGTGATAAGTTTTCGCGAGGTTCGCGAAAGCATCATCGTTGCGAATATTTCTCACCACAAACCAGTCCTTGTCGTATAATTATTATAACAACACGGGTCTATAGATAATGTTTTGTCGCTAATATCAGTCGTCGCGAAGCAGATTATCGGAAGTAAATCGCGAAATAAAGTCGCGAATAAAAGCTCGGTAACAGTATTGAACATTTCTTATTTGTTATACATTCATGTTAAATACTGAAATCTGATTGGTTAAGACGCAGTTAATAATAGTTTCTATTACCCTCAGCGTTAGCAACGCACTTAGCAACGGGTAACATTAAAAAATGTTACATGCGCGAAAATTATGCGCGTACGGTTCGCTGTAGAATTCATGCTATTCCTATATAAAAGCAGTAAAATTTTCTTAAATTAAGACTTTCAGTATAACAAAATGAATAGTGCCTGTTTGGGAGGATAACAGTTGAAATTGACACCCCTCGAAAACCATTGTCAACCTCCGCTTCGCGTCGGTTGACAATGGTTTTCTCGGGGTGTCAATTTCAGCTGTTACCCTCCCAAACAGGCACTATTTATATAATGTATCATGTATCTAATATACTGGTTCCACCTAATATTTTTCTCTTTGCTTTTCAAGACTTGAATCAAGTCTTCCTCCACTTTGGAAACGATGTTTAACACATACACAAAATAAAATATAATGAAATATTTACGCCTTAAATATTTATGCAAGCTTTGAGAATTTGTGTACTGTATAGAAAAAATGACAATTAAATACATATATTTTATTGGAATAAGCAATATACATGTATGTATATTTATTTATTTTGAAAACTGTCCTCATATGAATATATTTAGAACAACTGAAAAAAAAGGAATTCATCTTCTGTTGCTCCAGTGTTTCAATAATTACAAAGTCTTTCATGCATTGGAATAGATAAGTACCTACCCTTTTCTATGGAAAGATTGGTGCAATTTATTTTGAATTTCTAAAAACAGTGACAAATTAAGATAAGATTACCGACCCTAACCCCACCCACCCCTCCATAAAAATGGTGGGGGGGGGGTCTTGAGATCAATGAACTGACAACTAATAAAGCATACAAAATATGGTTAAATTCATCAAATTAAGTAATTGTTAATAAGCTAAATGTATTGTGCAATGTTTTATTTTGACATGTGTTTTTTTCATTATATAGGACATCCTTTACGCCTTTTAGAGGAATCGAGGCACCTTTCATGACTTCCGGTTTTAGGTGGGAAATTTAATTTTTACCTTTGCTGTTTTCATTCACGTGTTCCAGTCAAATGCGATTTTATATGCGAATATCAAAGTATCCGGGTGTTTGATATTTTTAATGAAAACGTATATAATTGATGTAAATCTTTTCCAGAGCGTATCCCATGCTTGTAAATACCAGTTGACACGACCTTAGACCTTCGTGATGAGGAAGCAAAAACGACATTGAACATCAGCTGTTGATTTCTTCAGAGTGATGGATGGAAAGTATTCATTACTCGGGGTCATCTTAAAAGGAGATAATTCAGCAAAGGATGATGGTAGATGTTTGGGAGCGATTAAGCTGTTCAATTCACAAATTCGTGAATTTACTTTGGAGAAGTTTAGAGATGTTATGAAGAAACAGCTGATATGTTTTGTGGAAAATCTTCAATTTTGTACAAAAGAAGGGTAATTTGCAAAGAAGGAAAACGGCAAATTAAAACTGCATTATCCAAAACAGAGACATAAATAACATAAATGCTATTTATGTCTTTGATCCAAAACAATTATACTATAGAACACTTTCCCCCCTCTAATTATAAATTTGAATACCAATTTTCAAGAATTTCGTCATCAAGATGATTCACGTGTAAATAGACAATCATCGAGGTTCAAATTCTGAAAACACATTCTACTGATAAGATGATTTTCCAGGAATTGAATTCTCGCATCTTTAAAAATCCTTAAGAAATTGATGCCCACAAACATTGATGAAACCATGTAAGTACTGTATAGTTAAATAACAGTAATATTTCCAAAAATTATGTTCCCTGATGGTCTATCAACTTGCCAAGCTAATGAGCAGTAACTGCAATTGTGAATAATGTAATGCAGTTTTTTTTGTTACCTTCATATCCTGCATGAATCACGAAAAGCATTTTATTGTGTAAGTGAACTTGCATGTATAGAAAAACGTTTATTTCGCTGTGTACTATTTTGACGATGTCTTAGTGAACAGTGCACCTGTGATCAGTGCACCTGGTTATTGTTTGACTGTTGCATTACTGTAAACATAAAAACATGGTTATGTTAATAATTCTGAATGAGTTGCATGTAGATGTAATAAGTAATAAATCTGTATAGTATAGTCTTCATTATAGGTGGGGAATCCGTTCTGGATTGGAAAATATCCTGAAAGTTGGGGACATTTTATCTGAAGAAAAAACTATACACGTCCAATGGAATCAATGTACGTACAACAGTTAAAGCTAATAAACCCTTGCCCCATTTATTCAATCTTCATGCACTAGGCAGTAAAGGATTTTTTATCCACTCCTTTTCTTTCCAGCTCTTGGCTAATTTAGCCTATAATTTTTCAGAGAACTAGTAGTGCAATTGAGTAATTTATAGAGTTGTCAGAACATCGTCTTTTTCAGCAAAGTGTTGGAGAGTATCGGAGATGCAAGATTATTATACTCAGCATTTAACGTTCATTTCTTTCTTTGGTTATGACATACTTTAAGTTCTTACTCCTGAAGGAAAATATAATATAAACATTGTTAATTTAATACTAAATATGTTGTCAGTCTGAAATTCAATATTAGCTAGATGCTGCACATTATAAAAGTTTAAAGATGAGTGTAGAAGTCTAGATCCCACCACACAATACCAGGGGTTATACCTGTGTGTGTTTATCACAAAATACCTGTATAAGTTGATAAAATACATGTTTTTTAATTTGATAACTGTTGTACAGTATTTTATTACAAAAACCCACCAGTTCATATGCTTATCATGTATGGTACATTTTCAAGAGATTAAAAGCGAAACAAGTGGTATGTATTGATATAAGCGTGATGTTTGAAATAATTATTTGTCGTTGTAATACAGGAATTCAACTAACTTGCACATGTTAGCCCTGGTGATGGAAATTTTTTGTGTACATTTTCAAATAAAGCTAGAAGTTTGAAGCAAGATAAGGCATGTTTAACAAAGGATGGGGTATCTATATGTGTTTTAAGAGCAATATCTTTAACAGAACAATTGTATGGTCTTGCATGTTGTATTAAAAATTGCTACTAGTACATGTACTATGTCAATACAACCAGTTCAATGATATAACATATATAAGTAGGTTCTCTATTCATTTGCCAAATGCATATGTAAATGATATCATTTTCATAAACAAAAATTGATATGGAGATAGACATTTTAATTGATCTTTATGATGTATCTTAATTGTTTGTCTACAACTTCATTGGCATCATCGCCGGTTCAAGTCAGTGAATAATTAAATTATTTTAAATCTGAAATAATACTCTAAAGAAATGCAGTTTTGTAGTCTTGGGAGACTAATTTGAATTTATTTTTTTATCATGCTGTTGTCTTTTTTTCTGAGAGAGGTGTGGTAATGTATGAAAATTCAGGGTTTGAATAATTTCAGGTGAACCAAAGATTGCTGTACGGACCGCTAGTGGTGTGGTAATAGGTTTTGTGTTTTGCGGTTTACAGTCCAAGCTCAGAGTTCTGAGATCTCTCATTACTGACCAGGTAATCATGTTTACTGTATAATATTGAAATTCATGAAGGCTAAATCCATTTAATGTTTTTGGGAATAAATTATTGTTCCCTCTGCCACATATTGTTGGCTGGCGTTGATATAGAGTTCAATGTATTTTGATTACGAGAGTTATTGCTTTCTGTTACATACTTGTATATTCATATACAGTCAAACTTCGTTATCTCAAACTGGATAGGACTATTTTAAAACTTCGAGATATCCAAGTATTCAAGATATTGAGGGTAAAATACTTAAAAAATAAGTGGTTGGGACTAGCAAATCACTTCGACATATACATTGTATTCGAGATATCAGTGTTCGAGATATCAAAGTTCAACTGTAGCTGTGTTTTTTCAATGAAACTTGATCATATCAATTTTTGTAAGCCATTATTAAATTAATATTTTTCCAGATATATGATGAAGGCAGAGCATCCATGCAAGAATTCCACTTTGTTGAACAGAATGGCTGGCCTGTTAGTGCTAAGCAAGAGAACAGTCTTTCTGTTTTGGATGTGTGTAACGGAAGCCATGTCACCATCAGTACAGAGGGGGTCCTGCTGACACAGACCAGAGTCTCTCCAGAGACTGACAACTTACCCTTCAACGCCAGCACTGCCAATAAGTACCAGTCAGTTTCTCTCATCTTTACACTGTTTAATGATACAGCATAATAAACCTTTGCAAGGAGTACATGTTATAATTGAAATTGATCTGTTAAATCGGTATGTCACTACATTTAGTACCTAATGTGCTCAAGAATTTATTTTCTCACAAGACTGAAGTATTCATACAAATACATTTCTTCTGTTCCGTATGAAATAATAGATCTACAGTAACAACAATATCCAGAAAGAGACATCTATCGTTCCGGTCTAGTAAAGACTTGGAGAGGATATCCCCAGCAGACTCCAGCGTGGGGGACGTGACAGGGTCGGTCAAGCAGATACTCATTAGCTATGTGAGGGCAGAGGCAGCACAGCATGCACTGAGGCTCAAACAGGAGTTATCTGCCCTTGGATTCACAGTGTATTTAGTGAGTTATTAATATCAGATTGATTGGGTTTTGTCTCATGGCCAATTCAAGTGCATTCACTGGAACACTACCTGGTGAGTAGTACACACAAAATGATGAGATACAGAACATACAGATTGTATGTACACCGTAATGATGCAGATTTGCAGTATAATTCCATCTTTGTTGTAGGATGTGCATGAGATTCGGTCTGGGCTCGACTGGCAGGACTCTCTGAACTATGCTGTCAGTAACTGTGAGTTCTTTGTTCCTCTGGTCACACCAAAGTATGGCGAGACTCAGTGGACCAACAGAGAGGCAAGTGTTACTAGTGTCAGTAAAGTTGTGTAAACCAGTCATAAACCTGAGATACAGTATAGTTTATGTTTATTGTAATGTCTCCCCAAAATAAATTCTAAGTTGACGAAATTCCTGATGATTCAATTTTCTTTGAATGATTGTAATGAGAACATTTGAATGTCATTTAAGGAGAATTTACACTTAAGCATGAAACTTCGATTGACCTTAACACATTCAGCAATAATCTCATTGTAAATTTTTTTGCAACAGGTAAAGCTGGCAGATGTCCTCGGAAAGTTCATTATCCCAGTCAACTTTCTGGAGAACTGGCCACCTAAATGCTTGGCAATACAGTTTGCTACTACCCAGTACATTGATTGGAAAACCCAGACTCAAATCAATGCTGGTACATGTATCTTTTCAAATACAGAATTACGCATAGAATATTCACCCAAATAACCAGCTTCAAATTTTGTATAAAGTGGTCTAACAACAAACTTCTCCCAAATCTGTAGATTCTTTATTTTACATGAGTACAGACTTAATCTGAGATTCTGCCGTTTTGTGTCAAATCACGAAAATATACAATTGTGAGCACCAGATTTTTAGTATAATCCTATGTAAGTTCACAACTGCCAGAAAAATGAAAGTGAGATTTTCAGAAATCTTCGACGGATGCCTCTCATGAATATTAATTCTTCATGTTTAATTAGGAATCTACAGTAAACTTTAAACTTGTTAATTGTTGCAATCCTTTTTTAATTATATTGGCAGTCCCTAAATATCATATCTTTGGGAAGAATATTACCATATGTTGCTTGCATGTACATTTACTTTTTGTATATGAATGTAAAACTCTGATATATTTTTGTTTTCTAACAGAACTATCTGAAGGCTCAACCACAGCGACAGATATCAAAGTCTGGGACCAGCGACACATCAGATTGGTAGCCTGTAAAATCAAAGAGCTTCTCAACAAAGCCAGGGAAAAGGCTCAGCTCAAGAAGATGTCATTAGTGAAAAGAGTATGTTGATGTGAAGCTTTTCAAAATACATTCACCTTACCATTTACCTGAATTTTTGAATGCAAATACTGTACTCGTGTAAAATAGTTATAGATTTCTTGCCCAATTCAAATTTCATAGATGAATGAACTTGAAATGAGTGCAATTGAAGTTTTGTTTGTCTTTTTCTTTCAGTTCGATTAAGTCTTTTGTCTCAAACTTTAACCATTCTCCTAACTTTCAAACGGTATAAGATACAGCTAGACTTCATACATCACAGTCAATGTCATCAGAAAATGATGATTAAAGCTGCATGGTCCAATTTTTTTGCTATTACAGTATCGAATAATTTTCCATACAAACCAAATATCTTGGAAAGTTGTAGACTTTTGCCTAATTACACCAGCAGAATCAGTCTCCTTTCAAAGTTAGAAATATTCAAAGTAAATAAAATAATTTCTCTTTGGGCAAACAAAAAAACAAACGAATCTGCATCATTGGAACGTTTAGAAAAGGTAACCGATTGGTTTCGCCCCCTGAACAATTAGGTTTATTCAACCTGCATGTTATGCATCGATTGTAAACAAAACAAACTTCCGAATTATTAGAAAATTAAATGTATACAGGTTTATTTTTGATTGTCAAAACAGTATGACCTTTACTTATAGTGATGCCAAAGTCATTATACAATATATCTGCCTCCATGCCAGGGGCTAATTAATAATGAGGCAAATAACGTGGTACCCTCTTGTGTCGTTTGTTTTAAAAACAAATCTTGTGCATCATTTTTTTCATTGAAATATGGCTTAATTGACCGGAAAAACTACTGCAATACATTTTATTTTACACATACTTAGCATAGCCATCGTTTAAAAGCGTTCACAAAATTTGATATAAAATCGGACCAAGCAGCTTTAAGATATACACGTAATGATCCAGTTCAAAATTAAATTGATCTAATCATCAGAAAATCTACAGTCATGGTGGTTGTTATTTAATTATTCAAAACACTGAGGAACAAAACTGTTTAAAAAACATTAAGGTTTAAAGTATAGATTGATGCATTTTCTATCTAATTTTTGTAGAAAACAGTGGTAAAAAGCTGTACTCTGGTTGAGGAGAATAACGAGCAGGCTTCCCAGTGTAACCGTGATGGATGTCCATTGGTGGTCATCTGTGTTCACATAAACCAGACGGAACTGGTGAGTCAGTTGTGTCCTACAGTCCAATAGTTTAACATATAAAATACTTTAAAACTTTAAATAGACTCACAGATTTAATAATTGAAGTACCGGTAAATGAAAATGATGGATGTGTTGGACATCACAAGTATAATCAATAATGAAAAATGAAGTGAACCTATAACTATACATGTAGGTTAAAGGTCCTTACTTACATTTCGTACATGTATATGCTGTCAATAATTTCTGAATTTCAGGGTGTTGAGTTTGCTGAATTCATCAGGGGTATGGGTTATGAAGTATGGTGTACAAACACTGGAAACTCAGAGCACAGGCTCGGTAAGGCAATAGATTGAAATTATCAGGACTTTAATAAAAAATTGCTTCCTAAAACTATGAAATGAAATTATCAAGATATCAAAAAAAATATTGCTTCATAAGGCATGTAATTGAAATTACTGGTATCAGGATATTAAAATTGAGTTTTAAGTTGTATGATGAAACAGGTTCCCCAGATACTCCAGCAGTACTTGCTCCCAGTGTGTGCTTTGGTCATTATCCTCTAAACAGGATAAACATGTGAATTTGTAGCCTAGACGTCCAATGCTGGTACTCATCAGACACACCCTGAGTTCCCCTATATTACAGTACTGACTAACTTTGTGTTGTAGACTGCGGTGGGTGGGGTGTGGAGGAGAGAGAGACCTTTCAGGAGAAGGCGGATGATGCTGGTGTCATTATCGCTGTGTTATCGCCCGACTTCATTCACTCCAGGACCTGCCAACAACAGGTAGTACAGAACACTCTGAATCATTGTGAAAAATATCAAAACAGCCAGTAACTATAATAGTTTTTGAATGTTTCAGAACTATTTTAGTATTTAACATATTAAGATTTTCTCTGGAATTGTGTCAAAAATGTAAAAAAACAAACTAGACACAATCTCGTTGCGAGGAACGAGTGGCTCTTCCGTCCGATTTTTGAATTGATTAGATCAAACTTATCAATTCAAAGATAAAACCGTAGATCTAAACGAAAAATAGTAAAACAAAATTTGCGGCACTCGGGGCTTGAACCCGGGTCGCCTTGGACATGTCCACGACTCTATCGACTGAGCTACTCGGACTCTCGCTTCAGAACTTTGACGCTTAATTTCTCGAGAATGTCTTGATCGATTTTAAAACAAATTACATATTCTGAATCAGTAAGAGGGTCACTATAAGGTGTAAAAATTTCAAAAAATAATATTAAAAAATAAAAGAATCGAAAAATTCAATTTTTCAAATTTCCTTCCGGTGATGACCGGAAGTGACGGCGGACATTCATTTGACTGAGGTGCACCAGAAAAACGGTAGATCTATCATCTCTGAAAATTTCAGCCTTTTATCTTTACTCGTTTTTGAGAATCCTGACAGACAAAATTGACTTTTTAAAATCGTAAACGGACGATAACTTCTGACCGGAAGTGTATTTTCAAAAATTAAAGACAATGTATCAGCTTTAGATAAAAACAAGTTAATATTGAAAATTTGAGCGAAATCGACTCAGCCATCTCCGAGAAATCGTCTGCACAAAATCGGTAAGAAAAAAAAAGAATAATAAGAAAAGTGAAAAAGAAACAATAGAATAGAATAGAATAATAGTACTTTACATACAATGTTTATTGATGTGTGAAAGCAATAGAGTTACATTTTAGTTACGGTATATCGCATGGTGACCTTAAGATTACTATAAATCTATTTGTATTATTACAGTTATATTACTGTGAGCAGAGGAAGAAGGTAGTCCCTCTCCTGATGGAGAATGTACAGATTCCCAGCTGGCTGGAGCTGATGCTGCACTCCAACACTTACACTGTGGGTATCATTGTTAATTACATCTACTTAGGCCAAGAAAATTAAATGAATTGGTTCTCAGGCTAAACTATTGTGGTATGGGGAAAAATAACATGACGTATAAAAAAAACATTTTGACCGAATGGCAAGAGCAAACACTTTAATTTCTTGGGCCTTAGTCATTCAATTTTTTAAGACAGCTTTTTTTTGTTACGACATTAGATGTTGAATGATGTCCCTTCTATCTACTTTTCAGTGTGTTGACAAGGGAGATTATCAGGACCATTTGCCCACACTCCTACAAAAGTTGTTGGACCCCAAAGCAAGACAGAGCCCGAATGCAGAATTGGATGAGGCAAGGATATCATATGCAGTAAGACCATATACATGCATCTAATGATAATCTGATGTTGCTTGATAATTGACCTTTAAACATCGAAATGAATATTCAAACGTCAGAACATGTTAAAAGTATTTCAGTGCATTAAACATACAGTAAAACTCGTTTAGTACGAACAAGGATATTGCAAATTCACGGATATAGCGAAGTCATCTTGGATCCCCAGCTATGTAAATTTAATGAATTTTTTATACGGTTACTTCGTTATAACCGAGTTTTGTTGTACATGTAAACTGCTTGTTTTAGGTCAAGCAGCTGAATAAACTCCTGAGGAGCAGTTTATGTATCTATATCTGTGGACCAACAGTGTGTGATAACATTAACACAAATACCATCAAGTATGTATCTTCATAATATCATCATACTGTAGATAATTTTATTCTTTATTTTTAGATAACAATGATGAAAGATTAATACTGTGGTTTCATCAATATTCGTTGAATACCAATTTTCGTTGATTTCGTTGTTAAGTTTATCCTTGAAATTAAATATTCATTGAACTGCAATTTCTACTAATATTTTGTATTGAAGTCATTGGCCACGAATTGACGTATATTTTCACTTTATCCACGAAAATTGATACCCTTGAATAGTAATGAAACCACAGTACTGATAAATTTGTAATTTATGAAAACAATTTATTAACAAGACAGTAGACACACATCTTAACTTTAAATTGAGAACTTCATGGTTTGAAGCAATAGGTTATACATGATACATGTATTGAACTGTAGTATGCAAGTTTATGCTTTAGGCATGATTATCTGCATTTACATGCACTTGCCTGTATAGTTAAGGAATAAAAATTCAATATATTTCAGCAAAATTGCTGTATTAAACTTTTTTTTATAAATAAAATTATCATAAAATATATATTTACATGTAACTTGCTACATGCACATGTTTATGATAAAACATTTTCTTCTAAACAGAGCTCTTGGACAGGTGCTCTGTAAGTTTGATGATGTCACCGTGGTAACAGGGGGAGGATACAACACAGAGTATCTGGTCAGTCATGCTTTTCTGCAGGAGACTCAGAAGTCACTGAAATCCCACAGGGTGTGGCATGTCCTCCCTGAAAGAGATAGAAAGGTAGAGAGATAGAAGTAGAGATAGAAAGAGAGGTAGAGATTGAAAGATAGGTAGTGAGACGAAAAAGAATCACAAGCTCTTTGGATCTGCTTGTCCCAATACTTCTTCATATACCTGGTAGTCAAAATTATAAGAATATGATCTGCTTACTGTAAGTCATTTTAATTGCACTGTTTCTTGATTTTTCAAGAAGTACCAAATGCGATGGTTTTGATTTAATGCTTCAATAAATGATGCAGTGATCAAAGTAGATGTATAAGCATTGAAACATTTTGGAAAACTAATCATATTTTGTACGTTGGTGACCATTTTGTAGGACAGAACCAAAGATTACCCCCAGAACAGTGATGGAACATTCCAGGTGATATCCTTTGGACAGACCTATTTCTGTGGGAACAGTCTGGAGGAGAGGGATCAAATTGTCTCCAAGGCCCTCGACATTTGTCTTCTGGTCATTGGTAAGCTGTTGTAAAAGTGATTAATTACACTGATGGTTAAGTACACATTTTCTATGGTCAAGCAATACGCCTTGGTATTAAATATGTGTATGTATGATATACCACACTAAAGTTCGGTTTTTTCTTACCATATGTGTGGGGGTATTTTACGCAGTTTTAAGTTTACTGCATAACTATTGTAAATTTCCACCCTGCATAAATATTTAATAATCGTTTTTACAGTAATCAGCAAAAGATTGAGAAGGATGTAAATATTGGGGTACCTTGCTACAACATATCTAGAAATGATAACTAACGTGTCATAAGCTGCAATAAAAGTCACAGATATCATTTTTCCACCAAAACTATTGTAGTTGATAGTAGAGATCCCATTAGCATTTTAAAGCATGATGAATCGCTGCTCTGCATATAAGTGCTAGTTATTTATCAATGCAATCAACAAAAAATATTTATAGGATTGAATAGGGAAGAAACTTGGACTATTTGCAAATTGTTATTAAAAATACAATTTTGTGCTTTGTCACTAGTGGAGTGAGTGGATAGTCATGTTATGTACATACCAATACATGAATGTTTGTCTTTTACAGGAGATGCAGACTTGAAATCTGTTAAACTTGCACAGAAATTCTCATGGAATGACCACTACGTAATACCATTTGTTGTTAATAAAAATGTGGATTCATCTTTCACTTGGCAGGTATTGTTTTCATTTGCACTTACATAATTTAGAAAATACAGTTTATTTAAAAATGTAATTACATGTGGACTTTATAATTTCAGCATTTTAAAAGTGGCATTAAAACATCAACAATAAAAGTACGTACAAACGCACTGTATGTCAAAATACTGTAAACCAACTTTTATTCGCATTAAAGAAATATTTACAAAGTTTGTGTTAGCCTGGTCGTTACGAATATTTCTTGCCATGGACCAGTCTTTGCTGTATGAGTGTAAAACAGTTCATGGGTGAATAAATGAATAAATCTTGATTGCAAAAAAATAGTTGTTGCATACAGTTAATCTCTGTTAAAGGGGCATGGTCACGATTTTGGTCAAAAATAATTTTTTCGATTTTAATATTTACAATGCTTCAATAACGCATTTTTAATAGGTTACCAGAATTTCGGTGTCATTCGTTATATGCGAGTTACAGAGCTTGCAATTCTTTGCAATGTAAACAAAGCTTTTGTTTACAAAGCTTTTGTTTACATTTTGAACATTGAAGTGAAAATGTCAGTTTTACACCTAAAATGAATAAGTTACGCGTTAAGAACTGTTTATTTATGCTTAAAACGAATAGAAAGCTTAAAAATCAGCTTGAAAAAGATTTTTATTGGTATATTGAACCTTTGTAAACAAAAAAGGGCACGAGCCTTGTTTACATGACAAAGAATTGTGAGCCCTGTATCTTGCTTTTAACTCAACGACTGGCCCTCAAATTTCATTTGATTACCGGTATGCATTCCTAGAGCGTTGTAAATAATAAAAACAGAAAAATAGAATTTGACCAAAATCGTGACCATGTCCCTTCAAATTGCAAAATAAGGTGTTGCCAATAAAAGTTGGTTTACAGTAATGCCATAACGTAAGCTCTTCATTCAATATTCATGTACATTTACAATATCTTTATTTTTTGCCAGCTTTCGCAGGGGATTTCTACAGAAGATTGCCAGGCCTTGAACGACACAGAAAAAACGGTAGAAGCGAGGGCATCAGTGCTCCGTGATGTTCTGATCCGGGTACAGGACAATCTTGAGTTGGAGCACAGAGAGGAAGCTAGTCAGGAAGTTGAAATGTCACCCCCCAAGAAAGTTCCACGTGAATCACCCTCAAAATGTGGGGGTACCAGCTCCAAAAAGACAACACTGAAAACTGTAAACACCATTATACTGTAATGCATGTAATGTGTTTTGGAGATGCATATATCATGTTATGGTGCTAATATTACATGTACCGTTAATTTTGATGCAGAAATTATCTATGCATTTATTACACTTTTAGTGTTTGTTTACATTTTTTTTGGTCATTGATATGGTAACAAAAAGCCATCTTTGGTATATGTACAGTACATTTACTCTGAAGGTTATTTTTACATACAATTTTATCCATAAAAGTTGGCAAATTACAACTTAAATACATTCCATGAACATTAAAATTTTACAAGAACATATTATTCAGTGGGTTTTTTTTATATTGTAAATGTACATGAATATGCACTACATCATCTTTTTTGTCTTTATGCAAGTATGTACATTGTATTATCCTTTATTCAACAATAAATTCTGACACACAAAGGAGTCTGTTTATTGTTTACAACAAATGATTTGGACTTAAATTTGTCGTAAACTTTAAAATCAAGTAATTGTTAGCTTACAGGGTGTACAATGTATAAAGCTCCAACATTTTTATAAACTTTGTAGTTTGATTCCCACGTTACAATTTGTAGACTAAATAAGAATCTTTTAAAATCCAAACTTTAAATATTTGCCATAATTCTGGTAATGTACATGTATACAAGGTTACTTCACTTGCAAAGAGTTTTGCCCTGTCTTGAATTCGTCTAGACAAAGTTGTATTTAAAATAATTTGAATCGTTCGAATTCGTCCAGTCTTAAACTCACCCACAGACAATGAATGCAAAAAGGGCAAAAAAAAAAACGGAGGCAAATATTTTCCTGTATACAGTAATGACATTAAAATTATGGACATTTCCTTTGGCATATCCTCTTTGGATTAACACGATGTGTACTTTTGATAAAGATTCATGCAGTGTATACATGCATAAATGATTGTGCCTTTCTGCTATTGTGCATATAAATGCATTACAATGTTTTAATATAAGAGACCCAAAGGCATGAACAACCACTTGAGTAATGTAGAGGAATCATTTAAATTTGCGGGGGCCAATTTTCATGGTTTATGGGATTTTTGCTTATTTGAGGGGATGTAATTTTGTAGATGTGCCAGTTTTCAGTTATAGTAAGAACACAAACTTAAATAAAATTAGTTTTTGTTGTGGATGTAAATTTGTGGAGGCTACCCACAAAAGCCACAAAAATTAAGCCACCACAAATTTTACTGATTACACAGTATTCAATATAATTCAGTATAATTATCCAAAGAAAGCAAAATAGATTGTAAAAGGGAAACAAGGTTAACAAATATGGACCTACATATGTAGTATGCCTATGAACTAAATGAATATGTACCTACGGTACCGTACATGTCCTACCATACATGTTTCTGCATTGTCAGGAATCTGAGACAAGCCCCACACATACTTACTAGCAGACATACTGGTATGCAACAGTGAAAATATGTTTTTTAAGTATTAAAAGAAGTGATTAAAAATGAAGTATCTTATTAAAACACGAAATATACTTTTAGGATCATGCTAGCTGAAGCTACTTTATGCCAAAAATGCTAAATAGAATACATAGCCAAGAGTAACATGTTTACAGTACATGTTGTTATTTTATTTCAATTTACACTGAACAAAAATTTAAAATCCAACTTTCTATCTTAGAACTTTACTTTAAAACAACAATGGTTATATATTGAATGGAGACACTATGTTTGATTTGCAACATCTTGCAAAAATTCTCTGCGGTTTGTCTGTAATGTGTCATCTTCACCAAACATGGAGATCTGAAACCTCACCAGCTCTGACTGTAAAACTTCCACTGAACACTGAATTACTTCTGCACAAATTTGTATCAGCCACTGAAGAGAAGTGCTCTGGTTGGTAGAGGCATTCATTGGATCGACCAGTGGAAAGTTCTTATGCACACTTAGGACAATATCTGAAATCTCTAAGAGTTTTTTCTTATCAAACTTTTCATTTCCCGATTGGTTTAAATCAACTATCCTGGACAGTTTTTCTCTCACTCTCGTCTTCTTCTCTTTCTTGTTTCTTCTCCTGCTACTTGACAACTGGTGAAAATCCTCATCATTTTCGTCACATTTTTCATTGTCACTTTCTTTGTTATCATCTTCATCTGAACTTTCTAAGCAGGAACTGTAGATGGTGCTCTCATCTAATCCACAGTTCTCCAACTCCTGGACAAACGACCTGGGTTGTGTGATGTACTTCAGGCTGCATGGTTTAAATGAAATGGTCTCTGGTTCACTTTCGGCCATTAATTTCTCATCATACTCCCCCATGAAATACCCCATTGGATCCTTCTCTAACAGTTCTACAAGTTCAAGAATCAAAGTTTATGTTATGAAAATGAATGGTCTGTATTACTAATGTGGTCTAACTGAATCCTTACAAAACAAAATGGATAAAAATCTCCAGAAGTTGCAAGAAACGATGCTCTTATGTATTTAGTGATGGCTTATTTTTCATGGGTTTTGTGCATATGCCCTTAACTTAACTATAAATTTACAGCCTCAATATATAAAAGACACAATCTTTTTTCAGTAATGTTTTCAAATTCCAATGAAGCTGTAAAAACCTATCATATACAAAATTGGCTGCAATAAATTTATATGCTTAATTTATAATTCACAGTAGGTATATCTGTTATGTATATAAGAAAATACATATACTGTGGAATCATTAGATATCGTGGTGGCTCAATTTTCATGGAATTAGTGAGTACCTCTCATCCATGAATTAATATCCCCCACGAATTAATAAATTAGGATAATAACGACATATTTCCTCTGTAGGTTTAAGAGGATACACGAAATTACGTCCCCACGAACCTGTAAAATATAAGCAATCCACGAAAATTAATGATTCCACAGTAGTCCTTGCCTCAAATTTATGAGCCAATATCTCCTCTCCCATTTGAAATCTATCAAATATCACTGACTCTATCAAAACTTCAGCGTCGTCAAATGATGTCCGCCATTTTTCTGCGAATACTTTTGGCCCGTTGTAGCACCATGACATTACTGCATATTGGCACTCTTAAAACCATGCTAGTTAAATAAACTGTTTTAAAAATGAAAAATTCAGTTTGGTAAAACAATCTCACCAGCTGCCATGGACTCCCTCTCACTGCCAGGCTTGGGATGTCTTTTCTCCTTCTCTTTCACTTTCTCCAAAAGTAGATTAATTGGCCTTTTAATAGCAGATATGGTTTCCTCTCTCACTAGTCTATTTTCACATCTCTCTAGAAAGATTTAAGAGCCCAATACAAAATTTTTATTTACTATACTTAAAACTGAAACATACGGTAAATCACAAGTACATGTACACAAGTAAAATTCATATGCAACTTCTGCGTCCAGATACATGTAGTATTTATTGCAAATACATGTGTATTAAATAGATATGCATATGCATTCTAGTGTGTCCTGTAGGATAATGAAGAATCTGATGAAAAAAATTTACAAACACAAATACAAGTCAAAACCACTGATTGTGTAATGTAGATGGAGACTTTACTTCTACAATTGTCGTTCATCTTTCTGACATTTTTCTTCAGGGATTTCAATTCCTCCACATATCTGTCTATATCTTTGACTGATCTAGGGTCACTAGAATTAAAGGAAAAGAAAGGAAATCATAATGATAAAATACGGTAATAATTACAACAATAATACAAATGAGTATGCAAATGAAAGCGACTGAAAATTTTCTAGGTTTGGATCCAGATCAATTTTCCACAGGAGAGGGTCCTATATAGTATTCCAAAAAAAAAAATATCTTGTTTATTAAAATGGTACAAATTATTAAAAAATATCTTATCTCTGCTTTTACTGTACAAAGAACCCTGTATGTTAATAATAAACCCATCTTGGATTTTTTTTGTTCTTTGTACCAAAATGCTAGTTGTATTTGACTGCAACACAAATACATGTACTGTAGATTCCTAAGTAAACAAGCGGAATTAATATTTTTTTGAATATCCGCGTAAAATCGTGAGAAATACATCTCGCAGATTTTAAAATCTCACTTTTATTTTGCTGACAGATGTTAACTAACTAAATAAAACTACGATAAAAAATTTAGCAATTATGATTTTATATTCTCGCGATTTGATGTAAAACAATAGAATCGCATAATTAAGTAGTCGCATAAATTAAGGAATCTATAGTTCTTTATACAGTGACAGAGATATAAACAGTACTTGTACTGAGTGTGGGCTGTCTAGTAGTGACTTACAACTGTGCGGTCAGGACACAGGAGTAGGTACCACTCAGTTTATGGTCGGTGGTGTAGGACACCCACTGGTCCCAGCAAAACAGGCGGTGCTCTGGAAGTGTAAAAAACAAGCTATCCTTTAACAACATAACTTTAATGGCTTTTTTGAAAAATGTTCAAGAATGAATGTAAAAAATATTTTTAACATTTTCAACTAAAACAAATGCTACCTTCCACAACATAGCTATAAGAATTGCAGAGAACATAAATCACAAATGCCTTATACATTATACATGTACTTTATGTACCAGTTTGCAATATTTTTTAAAAAATTTTACCACACAAAAACTAACAGTAATTTTCAATACCATTACAGTAGCTGTTTTTAATATTGATACAGATATTCACTTGATAACTTTCAGTGAGCATTCACATAGACATACCAAAGCCTGGAATCTCCATTATCTGTTTGGCACATTTGGAAAGCTCCCTGTGAAAGTGATTTGGGAAAAACTAAAAAAAGTCTCAAACACATATATCAATATACAGTATTCATTAATTTATAAAAATTAAATGCAGCATTTTATGTTATAAAATGGTGTCAGAATTTATGGATCACTCTGTACTGTTCTATATTTTCCTCAAAAACAGTAAGGTATGAAAAAAATATTAGACAGTCTCAGCCCTAATGTAATGTGTCCCATATAAATGTCTGATTATTCTATCACACAGAACTTTGTCCATGTAAAATTATCTAACAATCATTAAGAATATATGCACAGGTACATGTGTAAATATATTGAATCTTTGGCATGTAATCGAGATTCTGAACTTGCAACTGGTTTCCACAACACCGACATACATATTTGTGACATGAATGGATGAACCAATGTAAAAAGAAACTAGAACCTTACCATTCCATTCTATCGTTCAGGCCCAGCATCAGCTGTAGCGTTGTAATGATGCACATCATGGCCAGGACTTCGTTGCTCTCACAGATCTCTATCCCCTCTTGTTCTTTGATTTTCTCCACTCTCATCATATGCAACCTCTGGCAGAAACCATGCAACTCGGCTGTCAATTCAAACAGAAAAAGTATGGATGGAATGCTGGATAAAATGAGATCAGAAAAATGAACTTTAGCTAAACACGAAACTACAAGAGACCTTAAGATGAATTGTATTGCATTCATTGCTAATAGTGAAGGCCTTATTAGTATGGACTATTTTACAGTACTTTCGTACCTGGCAGATTTAGAAGAACAATAAACTTGCTAATCAGAACAGGTGTTGGTACTTGAATTTGGACATCCCTCAGTTCAAGATAGTCAAGTAGTTTCTGTGTGGTTTTGTACATTTTATCCACGCGTGGCACCTTGAAAAGGATAAATATAAACTACCTATTAGGATAATTAATACTTGGTAGCAGTGCAAAGTTTTCATCTAAATTAATGAAGGTACCGGTACAATCAAAATACTGTTTACAGGGAAATTTTCGCCCCTTTGCCCTCGTTGTCTGCAGGCAAATTTTCGACTGCGCAAATGGCAATGGCTCAAATTATCTCTCTTTAAACGCAACTTTGTCTGGGCAAATTCAAGAAGGGGCGAAACCGTTTGCAAGTTAAGAGGGGCAAAAATAACACAGGTCAAAAATAACCCTGTACACTGTTTATAGATTTTTGGGGGTAGATTGTCTTTCAAAATTTACTTACTTTTGTTTGAAAGGCATTGTTGTCAAGAAAACAAAACTTCATGTTAGCTGGCAGTGTTGTGGACACCTGCATATAGGGAAGGAGACCTTGTTTCACCCACCTGGAGTCAAAGAAATGAGAATCTGAAAACTGTAGATTCCTAATCAAAAGCAAGGAATTAATCTATGGTATACATTAAATCGCAAGGTGTGAATTACCTGGTATATGAAACATTGTAAATTTTTTTAATGTAATGTCATGCAGATTGTTACAATTTTTTATGCAACCCATTACAATGTCAACAATTTTTTTTATATACTAGTGTATCGGCCGGTAAACTTTTTTCCACACAGGCACTTGACATTATATAGTTTTCTCATATTAAAAAATATATACCCTCTATACTAATAATTAGGTATAGGTTTTTGATTTTTTATTATGTGTGAAAACTATATATCATCAGGTGCCTGTAATATGGAATAAAATACATGTACCAGTGCCTAACAATGCTAGATCCATTGAATTTTAAAACACCTCAACTTCATACGTGTACGTAAGAAACAGACATCATTTTATATTAAGACTTCATACCTTACAATATCTGAAGCTGTGACTAGGCATTTTAGGATCCTCATTCCAAGAAGACAGAAGCACAGAGTTTTAAACATAGACATCCATTGTGTCCTCACCATTATGGTCACTTCTTTCTATGATATAAAAGTCAAATAACACATTAATCATAAAACACATAGAAATACACAAGAAGCACAATCACCTAAAAACACTCTCCTGATAAAAAGTAACCGTCACAGGTCACTGTGACCTAATTTTTGTTCAATGTATTCTGAGGAACTAAGATGCATCAGTTTTTAAAGTTTGATGACTCCTAGTCTCTTAGTCTCAAAAATATAAAGATTTAATGAATATTAATTTAAAAATTAGGTCAACTTAACCTGATGTTCTAACTTTGCATCATCTGGACCTCATGGTATCAATTTAAGAGAAATGTCTTCGACAGTGAAAGAATAATTAACTGCAAAAATTATGTCAGGAAGACCTATTTTTTTTGTAAACTTATCTTGAAGTCCCATGAATGCATCAACTAACCTAGGCCTCTTGGCATCAAAGATATATGGATTTTACAAACTGGCTGAATAATGTGAAAACATTATAATGCTAACCCTTTCAACAATACAGTTTTCCTCTGACCCCAGGAAGTCCTCATCGCTATCTGAATCTCCATTGATTGACAACTCCTCCAGTGGGTTGTCTCCCTTGTAAAGCTCTTTACCCTTCAGGGTTTCCACCATCACTTGTTGCTCCTGGTACAGAAATAGGACAACATTTAGTGTTTTGAATATGCTTTTAAAAAGTCATTGATGTACATGTATTACATTAAATGATAGTTGGTTACTAGTTTGCTAAACCTGTAGCTCAATCATTGAAAATTCAAGCAACCATGAATAACATTCTTACTCAGAATTAAAGTTTCGCAGTAAACTTGAAACCGCGCATAAAATACCCCTGCGTGTATGGTAAAAATATCAAAACTTAAGAGTGGTAAATCACACATCCGCACATTTAATACCCAAGCGTATTGTTTGACCATAAAAGGCATGTACTTAACCACCAGCGTAAATAACACTTTTACAGTAGTACTTCTTGTACTTTTGTGCCATTTTCCTCACAAAATGTGTTTAATTATCTACCTGCAGCCTTCTGATCTTGGAGACCGACAGTCCAAATTTTTGTAGACGTTTCTTCTTGGACCTGACCAAAGGAACAACTGGATTCTCTATTGTAGGTGGGTATACTTCTCTACAATATCAGGGGTCAAGCACATCAAACACACAAACACATGTATCTTTAAAACAATATTTCACTTTCACTTTTTCAATACACCCATACCGTTATGGATTTTAACAAAAAGGCTGGAGTCTGATTTCGACGAGTTGGTAGTTTTGAAAGGGTTTCAGGAGATGTTCAAAATAAATAGGGACTTGGCGGGGACATTTTTAAAAATGTTGAGGGGATGTGTTAAAAAGTATTAATGTATTGGTAGTTTGATATTACATATTGTATTAAAAACTGGCATTTAGTGTCAGGAGCTCAAATTACTGACTTCTTCATCTACTTAAATATAAAGGTAGTCAAATCTAAATTGAATCCAAAATAATTTAAAACAGGATCAGGCTATCAAATACTCCTGCTATATTATTGGTAAGTGTACATAGTAAGGTATTTCTGTTGCCTCTCAGTAAAAAAATATACATACCTATTTCTTTGGAATCCTGAGAATACAGTTTTTTGTTTGGCTTGATCCTCTGGGAATGCTATCCCAGTGAGGGAGAGATATTTACACCAGATCCTGAAAACTACATCCTGTAAATTGAATAAAAACATTAAATTGAAAAAAAATATTGACTGACTGAAACAGAATATTGATCAAAGTTAACAGTTATTAAAGAGTACATAAGATATCAAAAGTACGGTATATACTATAAAAGCAGAAATATTCATTTGTAATTTGATTTTATTTATTTTGTTGTTAACATTTATAGTATAAAATTCAATTCCGAGCTTATAAAATGTTTCAATTATTTAAAGTTAAGTATGATTCCTTTCAGCTTATTTTTATTCAAATCACAAAACAATTAAAAATTTTATGGTATCCTATGAAAACTTTTACAGTTTAAGCTGCATGTCTTTAGCTCCCAGTCTTAAAAAATTCGAGGGAGCTACAGTATGTTAAAAAGTTGCAATTTATGGTGCATAAAAAATTGTGCTAGTTTTTGGACTGATTAACCTTATTTCCACACATTCTGAATTAGTACCATTATATTATTTAGGAAATTTACTTTCATTATTGATATTGTCACTTAACTGACCTCAAAAAATGAATCGGATCAATGGTTGCCATTTTTACATGTAAACCAACTGCACCACTTCACTTTATGGGGCTGGTGATGGTGTTTAAAAGAATATAAAGGCAAGCAAAGTGACGGTTTCTGTGGTAAAATGTTTGAAGAATTTTTTAGAATGAAAATTTTGTACAGAATGTGTTCATCAATAAGATTAATCAGTGCATTACTATTTGTTCAAATAATTTACAATTTCTGAGTTAAACGTACATGTACTTGATACCTTTAAAGCAGGATCTGCTCCCATTGCAATAAGAGTTTTCACTTGCTTTTTGATAACTTTTTGGTAAGCTTCATATGTGTGCCATGGTCGACCAAACTCTTTCTCTAAAACAAACCAGTTACCATCATATAGAGATATCATGGAAAAGTTGATATAAAGAAAACAATGATGATTTAATACCTTATTTTGTAGATATAATGCACTGAACTAGTTTTAAGCATTGACAATTTTAATCAGAATAAATTTCTATTCACCTATGTCTGTCAGTTGCCGAGTTGACTTTGTCTTGACAGTTTTTGCTTTGAGCCGCAATGACCTTGATGGTTGGGTATTAAAGTCATCCTCCACCTCTTCTACACGAAAAGCCTGAGAAAGAAATAATCATCACCAAACTCAATATTTAAAAATATATAATTTACATGATTTGAATTTAGGCCAAGTTGACTCAAAAATGTATCATTCATGTATTACCTCTGTCCCATTTGTCTATTTCTTTCACTTTTTAACAATGTAAGTTAAACCAGAGACGTGTTATTTATGTCTCTGGTAACAGGAAAAAACTTTAAGGTATATTAAAGAATATGGAAAATCAGACATTGATTAGCATTATGCAATTCCAAACATTTGAATAAAATATTTCCAAGGTCAAGTGTCAGTCTTGTGTACAGCTCACCTGAGATTGTGTTTGACACGTTGTGCAATAAAAGAAACCATCAATTTCTTCATAGTCCTCGCCTTCGCAGGTTTCACAGACTGGCATGCCGAAAGTTAAAAATATAAAGTACCGGAAGATTATAGAGAGAAACTAAATTTAGAATAGTAACTGAAACATCCGAAATAGTGAAAAACGAAAGTAAAACAAACATGTCGAAAAATGTTCTTCTTTCAAAATTTAAAGGCGCCTTGGTTGGTGCTGTGTTGGGCGATTGCATCGGTTCAGAGTTTGAGGGTTTATGGGCAAAAAGTATTGGAGTGGAAAAAGTCTTAAAAAGTATCGGTAAATTGGAGTCGGAATATGATCCTGCAACAGGTATTATACACATTCATATGTAGTACATACATACGTGTATTATAAATAATTGCCAGATATACCGGTATATTGGCAAAGCAATTGCATATACTTTTATAGAACTGCTCATGACAATTCATTGTTCCTCTTCCTGTTAATTTTTCACAGAATTATTTTTTTTAATTGTTGATATTTATTATTATTATTGAAAAATAATTATTAATTATTTTTGACAAATTTTATATCAAAAATACACAAACAATTTATTGGTCAAAGATGTGCTGTAATTGAGTTGAAGGGGTAAAATCATTTTTCATTGACATGCCATCTCTTTTATACCAACACTGAGAAATTCCCAGGTTCTTGCATAGATTTATAATGAGAAAATCCGACATCTTTTTCCATTAATTTGTATTTCACTAATAGAACACCTCTCATAATATTTGAACATTATCATCCAGGGCTGCGTTCAATATCGTAGCTGCTACGTAGGGCTACGTAGTTGAACGGTAAGCTAGCCCTATGCCGCTACGTAGATATTCGAAGCCTAAATATTTTATGCTAAGCATCAAATTCAAGATGGCCACCTTAGTTACCACTTTGTAACAAACATGAAATCTATTATTTTATTGATATTTTGTTCATCCCTTAAGTTATTATGAATTTTAACATGTATATTTCCATTTGTCGATGTAATAAGTCTTTAGTTGAATATTTCAAACTTCAAATCTGAGACCTAGCGGCTAACCTAGCAGTCCGTTCAATAGACCTAGATATCTACGACCTAGCGGCTAGGCTAGCTGCTACGATCTTGAACGCAGCCCAGGTTACTTTCATATTGTTTGCAATGACATAGCAGAGGTTGACTTTTGATTTTTTAGATCTGTCTTTCAACTTGTAAAAATATAGGGTGCATTTCAAATGAGAAATTTTTGGATGTTAATTATTCCTTCTTGTGGAATTATATCATTTAAATCCTGTGGTATTGATGAAAATTGAATAATTTAAGAAAATGTGCTACATAAATACATGCATCTTAGGAAGAGTATAATTCTATTCTATTTCAAGTTATCATGCTGAGCATCACATTTCCTTCCATTACTGCTGCATGTAGCTAGGACACTCTTTGATTAATTTCCTTATTCCTTATTTTTAAAAGGAGTTTATTGTTTAACAACGCTTTCAAAGTGTTCCTGAAAATAGACAAATCTTATAATCTCCTAGCTAACCACTGAGTTTTATTTATAAATTCCAGATGGCAGAAAAGCTGACAAACAAGACATGCTATTACGGGATTACACAGATGATACAGCTATGGCCAGGAGTGTAGCACAGTCTCTGATTGAAAATAAAGGCTTTGATGCAAAACACATGGCAAAAATGTACTTTGCATTTTCATTCACAATTTTTTTTTTATTGAATATTCTAAATGAACAATGATTGTTGGTAGGAGTTTGTCTAATTTATATGTAGATGTAACGAAACATTGTTAAAAGGATGTGGTCTTAATTTAACTGAGAATTTTCAAATTTTAATTTTTCACAATTTAGATTTTTAAATTTTGAAAATTTAATTGTAATTGTAATTTTAGGTAGCAAGGGATAGTTTGGATAATATTTTTGTAAAATTGAGGGTTGCTGTACTTATGAAGGCTTATGAGTGTTGCTAAAATTCATAAAATGATTTTTAACCATTGTTTTTAGTTAGAGGGATGTTGTTGAAATTGGTATGCAATTTGTATATGCCTCTAATGCTATTAAGTACATGCGGGGAATCAGAAGTAAAATACAAAACTTCCTGCTATGACTGTTGTATTGACTTTACATAGTGAAATTGCAAGTTATAGATGGGAGGTAAAATAACATGAAAAGTTAATTGGTGGATGGGACATAGTAAACTATACATTGATAAGTTTCTGACATGTAATGGTGCAACATGCCCATGATTTATGTCAACCTTTTGTAGGGAATTAGCTGGAGGAGGTATAAAAAGCTGAAAAATGGGCAAAATATGAAATGGGTCTAAATCTCAGAAAAACCAGTATGTAGAAAATTTTACACGTTTTGACCATTAATTTTCCTGGTTGATAATGAATGAAAAAGATTTTTTTATTGTTGTAAGGTTTTCAGAAGAATATTTTAAGGACCCGTACCGAGGTTATGGGGGTAGTATCATCACTGTGTTCTCCAAGCTGAAGGATGCAGAATTCGCAGATCCATATAAGCCAGCAGCAGAACAGTTTGACGGGGAAGGTTCTTACGGAAATGGAGGGGCTATGAGGATCGTTCCAGCCCCACTGTTTGCCTACAGACAAAATGATGTTCAGCATTTGACAGTCAGTATACATTGCACATTTTTCAACGGTGTAGAATTTCTTCATATTTGTACAACAGAATTTTAATTTAAATTTGAGTATTATGGCACACAGTCACACTGAATAAAAATATGAATTTTGTGGTAAAATTTCTGATTTTAAGCTCATTGAGGCAAAGTCGAAGAGGTTAGTCATACTAATTACCTCATCATTGGCTCGGGACCTGGTTAAAGTTTTTGAAGCAGGTCCTGTCTCTTGGTTACTACTGGTCCTATCTTCTTTAAACTTGCATGGATGGTTCGTCTTATGATACTTATATGCTTGAATGCTGAATCGAAGCCATAGGTTTTGGATGCTGGATGAGGATAAGGTTCTTTTAGCAGGTTAAAGTTTTTGGAGCAGGTGCCCTTTGATGATCGACTGCATCTTAGATACTAGTGTTACTGGTCCTAACTGTGAACACCATTCTTGCATGGCTGGTGTATTTTATGTAACTGATGCAATTGAAAGGCTTGAATGCTGAATTTGAGCCATAGGTTTTGGATGCTGGATGCGGTTAATGTTTTTGGAGCTGGTTAAAGTTTTTGGAACAGGTGCCCTTTGATATACAAATCCTAGTAAATTATCATTGGTTCAACCTTAAACCAATTTGGATAGATGATGCATCTTGTGATACTGATGCACTCCACAGCATTTGATGCTGAATCTAAGCCAAAGGCTTCAGATGCTGGAGGAGGATAAGGTTTTTGGGGACCTGTTTATGTAATAAAGTTAGAATGCTACACCAACATTTTATTGTACAGTATATGTCACTGGGTTAACAGGTGTGTGACTGTTCATCAACATATCAGGTCTCAATAGCTCAGTGGTTAGAACTTTGGCAGGGTGCGCCAGAGGCTCTGGATTCTAGTCTTGGCTGAGACTTTACTTTTCACCACCTTTTACAATGTAAGTGCCCAACGTACAAATCCCACGTTCACCCCCTTGGAACATGTTTCACAACATTTCCTTAACTGGTATAATTCTACTCATAAATTTTAGGACGAAAATTTCCCGTTCACAGTATATCTTATTTTCATTATTACATGTATTTATTAGGAATTAGTTGAACAAATAACTAAGATAACACACTCCCACCCCTCAGCAATAAATGGTGCAATATTCCAAAGCTTTGCGGTAGATCTGGCATTAAGAGGATCAAAGGAGGTGGATACAGGAGCATTCTGTGACGAACTGCAGAAGAGAATAATGGAAAGAGAAAAAAAAGTCACCGAGAAGATCAAAAAAAGGAAACTAGAGGAGGTTGAAGCAGAGGAGGACAAGTATGTACACATACATGTATTTAACTGTGACTGGGATTGTATGCATTGTATGTGTCCCTTCAAAAATGTGTTTTATAAAGGGTATACTTTTAATGATCATTGTGTATTACCGTGTTATGATCTTTAAAGCCCAATATAAAAAAAAAGTGTTTTTAATGCGCCTCCGCTTATATACTCATTTAGTGGTAGCTGATCTAAAATATCAGTTTTAATTAGATTGATTAGGAGCCTGCTCTGTGGGTGCCCTACAGTGATCAATCTGTCCATCCATCCAGTTCTCCATCTTTCATCTGACATCAAGTTCAAATGTTAAGATCGACATATCAAATCCGTAATATTTGTGTAAAATCCATCTTGACCCTTTAATTTCTTCTTTTGGCATTTATATGGTCCAATTTTCATACACAGAGACCTTCAATCAAATTTAAATTTCCAAGGTCAAGGATATTGGACCTGTGAAAAATCCTTATTCAGACTATATATTCTCCAATTGGCTTCATCTGGCTCATACTTACTTAACATAAAGAGTGCTTCAGGGTACAGGGTGTGCAGTCTACCTGAACCAAGTTTCTAGGTCAGAGGTGAAGGTCAAAGCATATCTCTTAGAAATCCAAATTTAGACCATGATTTCTTTCCTCTTGGCCTAATTTTGCCAAAAGATTGCGTACAGGTAAAGGATCTTAAATCAGAGGTTAAGGACAAACCAAATCACTTTCATCCTTCATTAAGGTAGCTCACTTCATAAAGGTTTATGTACTTTATATCGAACAATCTTATAGAATATTCCCACTTCGATATTGCTTATTTTTTCCCTGTATGGCTTAATTGTCTATTTCTTGACTTGCGCATCATGCTGTCTTTCATTATCAAGTCACTTTCTTGATTTAAGCAATTAAGGTACACATGTATAATTATCAACCTTAAAGTGGGGCCTATTTAGATGGTAACCATCTCATTGATGTCTAGTTGTGTATTGAACTAAAAAGATCAGTGTTTTATCCCACAAGGATTTAATGTATTAAACAAATTGTATTGTATTGTGATTTTCAAAGCAATATTAAATATAGTAATATGCACGTAGTCATTTTAATACAGCACAATAGTAATATAAACAAGAGGCCCAGGGGCCACATCGCTCACCTGAGCAACAATTGCCTTTATTCTTATCAAATTAGCATTACAGTATCAAAATATCTTGACAACTAAGTACAGTAGATCTTGCTAAAAAAATTGAAAATCTGCCAATTTTTATTCACCTCTTTTTTTTGGTGTAAATACCAAGCCCCTTTTGTTGTTGTACCTGTAAGAAGATTTTTCTCTATTCCTATATACCCCCCCCCCCCCCCCCCCCCATTTCGTGGCCCACTTTTCTCTAGGGAATCATGGTTTCATCTGCATAACCTGTGCTTTCACACTAAGTACTGAGTTTTGGACCGAAAACTTTCCCAGAATATTTTTAAAGATTTTCTCTATATATTCCTATGTAAAAGTTCAAACCGCCATCACGGCCCCGCCCTACCACTAGGGACTGTGATTTTGCAAACTTGAATTTACACTACCCGAGGATGCCTCTACACAAGTTTAAGCTTTTCTGGCCAAATAGTCTTTGAAAAGAAGATTTTTAAAGATTTTCTCTATATATTCCTATGTAAAAATTCATCCCCCATTGTAGCCTCACCCTACCCCTGGATTATTATTTAAACAAACTTGAATCTATACGATCTTAGGATGCTTCCACTCAAATTTGAGCTTTCCTGGCCTAATAGTTTTAAGAAGAAGATTTATAAAGATTTTCTCTATATATAAAAATTTATCCCCCATTGTGGCCCCGCCCTACCCCCCAGGGACCATGATTTGAACAAACTTGAATCTACATTATCTGAGGATGGTGATACGCCAATTTGAGCTTTCTAGGCCAAAAAGTTTTTAAAAGAAATTTTTTTTAAAGATTTTCTTCATATATTCCTGTATAAAAATTTATCCCCCAATTGTGGCCCCACCCTACCCCCGGGGACCATGATTTGAACAAACTTGAATCTACACTATCTTGGATGCTTCCACTCAAATTTGAGCTTTCCTGGTCTAAAAGCTTTTGAGAAGAAGATTTTTAAAGATTTTCTCTATATATTCCTATGTAAAACTTGATCCCCCAATTGTGGCCCCCCCTACCCCCGGGGACCATGATTTGAACAAACTTGAATATACACTATCTGAGGATGCTTCCACTCAATTTTGAGCTTTCCTGGCCTGATAGTTTTTGAGAAGAAGAGTTTTAAAGATTTTCTCTATATATTCCTATGTAAAACTTTGGCTCAGATGAGCTAAAAATAAATAAATACTATGGAATATAAGGTATAATAATGTAGTCCTTTTTTTCATCCGACAAAAAAAGGGAGATTGAGGGCTGCATTATTGCAATTAATGGATTATGACTGTGCTGTTTTTTGTATGTTTCTTGTATAATTAGGGAAGCAACACCTTTTGATTTTCCCTATGCAAGCATCACAGACGACATAAGGAAATATGCCTTACAAGATGACTTGCCTTCCACGGAGGAAATCACCGGGAACTTGGGTAGTCCTGTTTTTTTGGTCAAAATTTTTATCATCTTGATTTTCAAGTTTATATAATTTACATTCACATAGACATAATGAAAAATTCATTTTCTTTTTAAAACTATTGAGAGTTGAAATTTTGTGTCAGTGTACATACATGTATACCGTATTTGTAATTACGCTCTCAGTTGATAGTCCTTGGGCCTGAAGTGATCAATGCAAGTTTCAGTAACAAGTAAAATCACTTGTCAGTTGATATAGTATATAGCCCTGTGTCTATTTGATGATAGATGAAGACAATTTTTTTTTACTTTCTTCTTCAGGAACTGATATTTCAGCCTACAGATCGGTTCCAACAGCTGTTTATTCATTTCTGAGAGCATCAAAACACATTGACAAACTGGAGGTAAAATAACACAGTACAGTAATTTGTTTCTCTTACAATCTAAATGTAAAACTTTTATACTTCAGTTAATGTAATGGTCTCATTCCCTAAAGATTTCACATGTTGGACTACAAAAGGTGCATTATTTTTAATTTAAAAAAAAAATAAATACCAGTAGTTATGAAACAAAATAGATGGGTATTGAGACTAGGGTAAAATAGCTAATGATAGATACCACAAAATTAAAAAAATGTTTTCTAATGAAACTACATGCACTAGTATTTACCTAAATTACAAGGCTAGTTCAAACATAAATGGAAAGTGTAGCAGTGTTTATACTAACAAGAAGGAGGAATTTATTCCAAACTTTGTTAAATTTTATTTAGGACAGAAACTCGTTCGAAAAGACCATCATTTATGCCATTACCCTGGGAGGTGACACAGACACCATAGCAACAATGGCAGGTGCTATCGCAGGTGCTTGGTATGGCATAGAGGCTATTCCAAAATCCTGGCAAGCTAGCTGTGAATCTGTGGAGGATGCCCTGAAGTTTGCGGAACAGCTTTATGAACTGTCCTCAACCAGTGAATGATTTATTGCTGTAGTATTCACGAACCCATCTAACCAATGAATGAGGACAATTTCAATGCTACATACAATTTAATACTGTAAACTGTAAGTTTGCATTGTGGAAATTTTCAGGAATTTTACATTGAAAATTTGTAAATGTCTTTACCAATTTGAACAGTTCAGAAATTTGGTACTTGGTAAAAAAAATTGCAGTGACTGTAACTTTTCTTGTATTTCTTCTGCAATGTGCAGCTACTATATACTGGTTGTGATATTTAATACTGGTCTTTGAAATTCACCCAAATAAAACTGTGCATACAGCATTATTGATTCAGTGCATGCCAGGTATTCTGCTCCACTGTTCATTAGTGTCCATACTACATGTACCGTACATGTATTTTCAAGTGGAGTGGACACTATTTCCTTCCTTGCAACAATCCTCCTTTCTTTATTGACATTACCTCATATATTTGGACATTTACAGTGTACATTATTTTATTAAAAAGTAGTTGTTATTTTCCTTTTTTTATATTACTTACTTATTAGTTACACTTTCTGTTTAGGAAAAAACCTCTGATAGCTTGACATACCTCTAAGGCCGTCAAAAGTTTTATAATTCTCTGAGATCAGGAAGAATTGTTCTTTGAAAAAAAAAACCCACTACTTTAATCTACAATCCATAAGAACTTGTGATATTTTTGGTCATTTATGGAATACCTGGTATATTCAAGATACCTGAAAGACCATTACTAAAATTATAAGCCACATGTAACTTGAATATTCAATATTTGCAGTATTTTGAATCACAGTTATTAATTAAAATCATGTTTGAAATTTTTCTTTTGTTCTCCATCTCTCTTAAATTTAAACAGCTTAACTCAATACATGCATTTATATTAGATGATCAACATTTATAAACAACAAAAAACACAATTTACTTGTATATCATGGTGGTATTCTTATACAACTGCTTTATAATAATTCACTCTATATATATGAAGCAGAGGACATTTCATTGACTGTGATAATTATACATAGATGGATATTAAAAATAAAATGTATTCATTAAAATTGCTGTCTTCCTCTTTCATTGTTACATATTAAAAATGGTACTGTATGGATACTACAAAAAAACCACATGTACATGTACACATCACTTCACTTCATCCTCTGTGTCAATGTACTAATTGTTGTTTGACTATAAAATGTAATTATGTGCACTGTTTAGCATTATGCATATAAAATGGCTGTCAATCAGTGGGCCTTGATGGAAATTGTCTCAGGCAATGAAGTCTAAAGGTCTGTTGAAGCCACCTCTTCTGTTCATGTACTGTCTGCAAGTATAAAAGGATTCCTGATAAATAACCCACTTTATTATAGCAGGATTTTTTATTAAGTCAAAAATTCAATTGATTTGCAATAGGGTTGGAACTGGGTTGGGTTGGAACTGGGAGTGGTGGTGGGCGCTAAACTTTGGTGCAAAAATCCTCCCCACTTTCAATTTGCTTCTGATGCCACTGATTTGTAATTGGTTTAATAAATACGATTTTCTCTAGAATTTAATTTTAATTGTAAATGTTAATTTGTTTATATTCATAAGATTTAGCACGTACTGTTTAGGTAATTTAAAGGTTCAAAAAAAGATAAGCATAACAGTACATGTGAATTTAGGTTTAAAAGGCTTACCTGTATCTTCGCTTCTTTGGTATATTTGCAACATAAATATCATTTCCTTTAACTTTTTTACCCTACAAAGTAAGACATTTAATTCATATAAGGAATTCTGATTTTCATGTATTCAAAATAAGAATATTAAATCAATTTAAATTTTGAACATATTTTATTGAAAAAATTCAATAGAATTGGACAATAGGCATTGCCTATGTAAATCTTCTCCTTGAAATAAGAATATATGAAGAACATGTAAACTACTGTAAGTCTGAAAGTATCAACTTTATAAAATGAGAGCATGCAGATATTATTACCTTGGATGAATCAAAGTTTCCAAAGCCCATAATTTTCATCATATCTGCTTCATCCTGAGGCAATCCTTTTAAATCTTCCTCTAAAGAAATTTAATATTTTTAAAATGCTGATACACATATTTTCCATTTTACAAAGAATAATTTTGGCTTGCAAATTGATGCATTCAAAACCATTGTCAAAGGGAAAATGCAATTTTCCTGAAAGTTTTCATTCTATTGCCATTGAATAAAATAAAGAAAGTCCAAAAATTCTTTCATAATCTAATACTGGTTACTGTATTAAGGTGGTATGGGACATCTGTTGATATTAATATGGATAAAAGTACATTTCATCAAAATACTTTCACAATTTAAGAATTTTTAAATTTTACAATAATTGACCAAAATGAGAATTTTATATTTTTTTTGAAAGGCAAAAACTATAAAAGACCCAGCAGGATTTGAACTTATGACTTACAGATTCGTAGTTTAACGCTCTAAAACCATTATGCTACGCTGTTAAGAAACAAATTCAGGAAAGAAAAAATTAAAAAAATTATTTATACTTGATTTTATTGTTTATTTCGATAGGAAGTATGTCACAAAATGGATGTGTTCCATACCGTCTTTAATGTGAATATTCACTCCATGAATTTCCATACCATACCTGATATTTCTGGCTTTTCATGAACAACTTTCTCCGCCTGCTTTGGTTCTCTTTCCCTCTCCTTTTCTTTTCTTTCCCTGTAAATGACAAGAGATAACGTCATAGGTTGTTATGTTAAATATTATTTAATTTTTTTTTGTGGTGGAAGTGGAGGGGGGGGGGGCACAAGCAAAGGCTCAACAGAGTTCCCCATCACTTCAAACAGAAATTTTAGCAAGTGTTCATGAGCACCCACCCTGCTAAATAGGCCTATGATGTACTGCATTTTAAATAAAATCATTGGGATTTAGTGTTCTCTTTCAGTTACAAATTTAGATGAAAAAATTGTACTACAGTATAGTTTAGGTCATAATAGTTCTAGGTAAGCTAACTGTACTTTTAAAAGTCAACAAAGTGTCATAATGATACACTGAATTTTATTTCACATACACATGATACAGCAGTGGGTTTTTATCGGTATAATTCAGCTTACTTGTGCCTTGGCGACCTTGATCTGTGTTCCCTGGTTCTGTGAGGTGACCTAGATTTCCTTCTGGGGGACCTGGAACGACTGCGTCTGTGTCCTGAAAAATTACCATGTTATAACAATACACCATACACATATGCAGTAAATCAAGAACATCTATAATAACAACATGCTACTAATGTCTGCAAGATTTTGAAGCAACCTTTGCTGGGTGATATCTTAATTACTGTCATAGACCAGTGAGTTTTTTTCACATACCGTCAGAAACAACTCTAAGTATAATCTGTCCCAAGATATTTATGCAGCACATTTGGACGATTTTTAATAAAAATACACATACCTGTGACAGAAGTGCGATTGAAATAGTTGAAACGGATAATTTCCAAGATAATTTTATTGACACATTATCATCTATCATTCAGATAAATTCACAGGAACGAAAAAAGTTTCCTTATGAAGATTTATAATGGAGAATATTTACATCTTTTCTCAATTCGGAATAAACTTGGAATACATCGCGCAATTTTACAATGTTATCATCCTGGCTCACTGTAATACAAAATCCCTATAGACGTCACATTTTTTAGCATTGAATTGAAACCTGATAAGCTAACAGGGGCGTTTCGACTGAGAAATCTTAGAAATTTTTCATACTCTTGATTGGACATTGTTTGAACCCTGAGGTATTTATAAATATCATGCAATTAAGCAAAATGTAAATCCAAGATATCTTGGGACAGAGTATAGTAAGAAATAATAAGAAATATGTTGTTGAACAGTGTTGAAAATCACTACCAAATCTCCTGTTCATTAATTTAAAAAAAACCCGCATATTTTTTTGGGTTTACAGCAAATATTCAAAGCCAAAAAGGAGAAGAAAAATAACCAGTATTCAATTGTTGATACTTTATCAATTTTATGAATGACATTAGTCATGAAAATGAAATATATAGGTATTTACTTCTTCTTTCTCTTTCCTTCGAGGATCTTCGTTCTGCAAAAAGATTGAAAAGAAATCCAATTAATTAATACACATTAATAAATTTCTTTCACTTTTCCATTTGATTCACCTCTTCGCAGATAAGCTTTGCATTGAACATAAATTATATTAACACAAAATGGACCATCATTGTTATGAGGAAGAGCATATACGTCCGTGATATTATAACAATACTATTTCGATACCTCTTCTTGGAGATCTGGACCGAGATCTTGATCTTCTCGGCATATTGTTTGTTCTTTCTGACTTCTATCGTTCGAAAATCGTACAGGAAGTAAATAGTGAAGCAAAAATTGAAAAAACAGTGACGTGAAAAATTTCCGGAAACTACCCCCCCCCCCCCTCCCCCCCAAAAAAAGAAATAAACTTTTTGAAACTTTTTCATTTTGTAATCTAATATATTTTTCATTCAGAATGACTGTAAAATAAAAGCGAATTTTGTAAAACCGGGAATCTGAGTTCAAACGTTTAGACCCCCCCAAATAAAATAAATACAAATATTTTTTATCCTCGCAGAAATAACGTTAAATAAAGCACTACAACCCAAAATCAATAGCTGAGTAGGGAATTTTAACTGCCTTAAAAACAAAACGCAATTTCTAGCTATATGTTTTTTTTGTATAGAAAAGGGGGAAACCTCTCGTTCTAGAGCGTTAAAGATTATCACAAAACCTTTTATTATGACGTCGTCATGTTACCTTAGTAAGCAACGTTTACGTTTCTATCAGTGACAGTGAAGATGTGTCAGAAAGTCATCTGTCCAAAATGCAACAAGCCAACTTGGCAAGGTTAGTGAACTAATATTAATTAAAGCATAAGAAGAATAGTCTTGGCAATATTTTGAGCTACCGGCTGAGGTTAACACTAAATAATAACCCTTCACGCGTTAACTATATTGCACAATCAATTCTTTTAAATACACTTATCGTTAAGATTTCTTAAATCTATTCATTTATTTTCTGGATAAACTATCATCTTTTAACACCATTTTGTTAAGAATCATATCGTCATTCAATTAAAAAAAAATTTAACGTTTTTTTCGGCGGGAGAAGGAGGGGGTATGCAAACATATGTCTCCAATTAAAAAAAAAGGCCATGTACGAAAATTCAAGTAAAGAAAAAATAAAGTCTATAGATACATTAGAATTCATATTTTATTTAATGTATATATGTCATATCTACACAAGTGAATGGTTACAATTTAATCGATAGTGTTTTGCATATTTTGTCTCAATATTCCCAGAATTACCTCACAGAACAATTGAATTCGGTGGCATTGTAACTTGGTGCTTTCTAGAACCTCGTCTTCGGACATCATTTTGATATGCTCGTTTGCAAAAGTAAAAACATTCAAGTACGGAAGGAAGAATGATTTAAGTCTCTTTGCTTTAGCACAGCTATGCAGTTTTTCAAAAAGTTTAATGGTAATATCTAAATGACTGATATTTTTGTCAGTGCCTTTCAAGTCGTTTGCAACATAGAATAGGCAGTTCTTCAGCATATAACTGGAGATAGTATCGTACCCGTCGATAATTTCACCCCCTTCCCAAGACACGTCTTTATCACTTGCAGTGACTTCCTGAAAAGCGCTCGACGACGTACACATATTGTCCCGTTCTATATCAAAGCAGTTGTCAGAATCCGTGTTAGATATCTCGGATTGTTCAGAAAAACTATCTCTATCCATATCATCACTTACTCTGCAATCTCCATCCTGATCATCGTCCTCCAAGTTGGAATCATTATCTGAAGCTTTTTTGATTGATTGTAAGAAAGTACTCTCCAGCCAATTGGTGACAGCCAGGTTCAGGTTTTCTTGGCTATTTATTGTTTTTATGCTGTCTAAAGTTTCGTCTTCAGGCACATAAGAGGAAGGAACAATCTCTATCCATCGACTGGTACCAATTTGGATAGAGCGGATGATGTTGCATTTTCTGGCAAGCAGTTCACCCTTTTCTTTGCAAAATGACGAAGTTTTTTGTTGCTGGCTGTGTTTGGGAGTTAATAATCTCTTACATCGCAACGTTTCATCGACTTCAAGAATACAACGTGATAGATCACAAGCGCTGCCATTTTTGAACAATATAATTCCCTCAATGAGACCGGAACACGATTCAGCATCTTGGGAGCCAGCGCTCTGTGAGCTCTCTGACATTTCTGATTCAACTTCTTGATTCTCCAAATGACCTTCTTCAACCATTTCTACATTGTTAGTCAAACTGTATTCTTCACGTTTGTCTTTGTTTGAATTGCTAGCATCGTCAGATAAATAATCAAATATTTCGTCGATGTTAATTTCTTCAGTGAATAATAACCTTGGACAGAATCGGTCGCTAATTAGTATCTTTGCCGCTGCATAACTTTCCATATATACATCAGGAAGACCTTTCAGATATTGCAGCTCGCTGGAAAATTGCGATATTCTCAAGTATTTTCGTTTTTGTTTATATCGTTCTTCTGGCGGCTGAAACAAAAGGAAGCATCCATCTTGGATTGATTCTCTCTGAAAAGCGAGGTCGTGATTTCTAGTTTCTATTTCCTTTGGCATCCAATATGGAAAGCACACTGCAGGAACAACATCGATGCTGATAATGATCTCCTTCATTATCGGTCCACACCAATGAACCTTCATATTAAGAACGGGTTTGTCTAACGAAAATTTCAACCGACCGTTGAAGTAAAAGATGTTCTCTTTCCATATATCAGGGTTATTAATAGCGTTTGTGAAGAGATGTTGAAAAGTGTCTCGCACAAAATACGACTCAATGACAAGTCCATCTGCTAGATACATAGTCAATGGATGAGATTCGTGAAACGACTTCAGTTTTAATGTTGCAAAACCAGTGTTCATCATGTCTTCATCTTGATAGGGCATACATTCTTCTGAAAAGTAATCAAGACAAAATACAAAATCGAATTCGTCTGCCTTTTCAATTTTGCTTCCATCTTCCGAACTGCCTGATGGATGAACTGTGCATCTAAATACAGGATCAGTTTTGCCCATGAACGTGGCAATTTTGTTCATCAAATTTAAAATTTCCTTCTTTACTTCATGGGCCTCAGACTCTCTGAACACAATGCCCATTCTTGGAGAACTGATTAGATTCTTCAGCAGTTCTGCAGGATTCTCTGGAAATTCGACAATTTCATGTAAGATTTCGTTAATGTTTGTAACGTCTTTGTGAAATACCAGAAAGTTATTATAGTGTCTTTTTACCGGGTCTTTAAAATTAGCTTCATTTTGTTGCTCAGATAAAAAGTTGCACAATTCATAATTCCCAACTCTCCAAGCTAGTTCAGCTGGAGTAATTCCGTTGTTGTCTATGACGTTTCGAGGGACGCCATGTTCAATAAGAGCCTCAGCCATTCCTTGAGCACCATACCATGCGGCATAATGCAACAACGAAGAACCGAATTTGTCTTTTGCATGAACACTGACTCCGTTCACAAAAAAAAGTTTATACACTGGCTTATGTTGCGATGCAAAATCTTTTATTACCACTCCACTTCGTGGGGAGTCTTCGGGTGAAAAAATGGTTCACATCAGTGATTGGTGGACGGCCAAATATGTCTCGGACCATAAAATCTGCCCCGTGTTGTTTTAGTAAGTCAAAACAGTCACAAGTTAAAACCTTAAAAAGTGCCGTTTGACCAAATATGTCTCTGATATTGACATCTGCACCTGCCTGCAGCAATATCTCGGCTAATGAAGCATTTTCATCTAACACAACATCCATCAAAGGCGTCACGCCAATGGAATTTTGTGTGTTAACATCTGCTCCCATTTTGATAATTTTATTGGTTATTTCTTCTGTAAAATCAAAGTGATTGACACAAAGATGAAACGCGGAGTATCCGTCGTTGTCTTTCGTGTTAAGTAGACGTTTGACCGGACAAAATTTAATTATTTTTCCGTCTAAAAAATCGTTGATAAAGGCTTCTGTATCTTCTACCGTCTGTTGGAAATCTTCCTCCTCTTTCACGCTGCCATGAAGCCCAGACATACATAAGTGTAATAAGTTATGCCCGATAGCGTTACAAGACTCTATGTCATAGTTTCCGTTGAAGTTTTTCAGCAAGTACCGTATAATCATTGGTGTAAATGCATCATAGTTGTAGAAAACTTCATGCAATGGTGTATCTTTGAAATTGTCTTTAATATTTAGATCAGCACCATTGTTCAGAAGAACAGACATCGCCTTCTCCAGATTGGTCATATCGTCAATCTCGTTCTTGTCAAACAAGCAATGCAAGGGTGTTTTGCCTCGGAAATCTTGAGCGTTAACATCAAAGCCACCCGTAGATAACAGTTCTTCCATTTTGTCCACATCACTCTCCTCTGCCTCCAGATGAAGGGGAGTCTTACCTAAACAAATACAAATCACACCCTCTGTGCTCTCGACACTCATCATGTATCCTTCTTCAGAATATCTTCCGGATTTGATCGACTATTTCCTCATGTACTTTCGATTTGTTAAACCTAAATATTTTGAAAATCCCGCCAAAAATCCATTCAAGCAGTTAAATGAAGATAAAAAGTACTGTAGTGAAGTTTGGAGTGTTTTTTAATGTGCCATCAACCAAGTTTATATATATATATATATATATATATATATATATATATATATATATATATATATACATATATACATGTATATATATATATATATATATATATATATATATATATATATATGTCACAGGGCTACAATTGAGTATAATTTAATATTTAGTAATTCATTTATTTACTCATTCATTCATCCATACATTTCATTATTAACTCATTCATAGTTTACTCGTGTTTGAGTGGTATTCGTGTTCTGTCACGTGATTGTGTTATTTTGGGTTGTGATTTACCAAATACGGTAATAGCTACTGTATGTCTATATTTGGTAGTGGAAAAACAGGTTTTCATGGGTGTGTATGGTCAGTGCGCAAGTGTGAGTGATAATACTTAATTTATAATGCTTTGCACCATGATTTTAGAACATAACTCGTTTGCCAGCAGACAGCGACAGTTTTACAACTGGTCTGATTTAATAGTTTCAAACTATTACTATTAAGTTTTACTGAAGGCGAATTTGGTGAGAAATACTTTCTTTAATTGTTTTTATCTTAAAATTAAAATATCTAAATATTATAAAAATGTATGCGTCAATTGTATGAGTGTTTTCATTTCAGGTCACCTTCTTATCATCATTATTATTCACCAATGCCATAATAAAGTAATGTTGGAAACTGGACCATCCTTTTATTTATTTATTTTGTACGAGGAATAACGACCCCGTGACACATATATATATATATATATATATATATATATATATATATATATATATATATATATATATATATAATATTCACTGTGTTCCGAAAAAAAGACTTTCAATTACTACAAACACCCCCCCCCCCCCCCCCAAAAAAAAAAAAAACCAAAACGAAAGAAAACAAAACCAAAAAACCCACCAAAATAAACAAACAAATTAACTCTCCGTTCTGGCTATACTCTGTCCCAAGTTTTTGCTTCCACTACTTTTTGCATAATATCGCGATAATCATAATTACCTATGTACCCTAACTACATCCATTCACTACTCCAGATTATTTGTAATGAAACTCCCACTCTACCGCTCCAGGTTTAATAACACGGTCCAAAGTAAAAAAGTCTATGTGGATTTTGCTTTGCTAAAGACATGGAAGTACCCCAGATGATAATGCTTAAAATTATGAGAGGTGTCCCGAGTACTTCCGAATGGAGAAAAGAAGTAATTTAAATTAATTAAATAATTAAATATTTCCCATTTTGTATCTCCGTATAATGATTGATTTTGTTCCTTCTTCGGTTAAAAGCAGATGTATGAGTGAAGAAATCTTGAATGTTTCTCTTTTATCGAGTAGAATTGTACTACATTGGCAGATGTGTTTATTTTTATTAAAAATCATCAAAGAGTGATGGAAGCAATAACCTGGGACAGACTATAGAGCGTCAAAGATATGTCGTTGTAATTCAGCATGTATTTATGACATGTTCAGAAATACTACCTATATGGAATAATCTTAGTAGGCATTTCTATAGCAACACTTCAAATAGAGTTGGCTTTAATGTTATTAATGTACTATTTGGTGAACTAATAATAATACTAATTGTGGTCACAAAAGAGTTGTTAATTTTATAACTCTGTTTTCCAAGCAATAAAAAAAACCCTCAAAAAACAAACCCTGACATTGTTGGGCTGTTACATCATCTATTCTTCAAATAAAAAAAAATGAAATATATATAGCCATCAGATCATGTGAGATTACGAAATTTAATAAACTCCCGGTAAAAATGGAAAAACAAATTTTGAATTTTAAATACAGTAAACAACTGATCTATTTATTTATGTATTTTTCCCTTCTTGTTTGCTTTGAGAGGATGTTGGGTGAAAGGAAAGAGTGAAAAAGTGAGAATGCCCCCCTCCCCCCAAAAAATCCTATACATGCATTACCTTAATTATGAAATCACATATGATTGTGATAATGGGAATTAAAAAATGAATTATAAAAAAGATATGTCGTCGTGTCATCTAAACAACATTTCATTCAGTAAAGTAAAGTTGTGACAGAAAATCATCTGCCCAGAATGCAGGATCCCAACTTGGCATGGTTAAAAACTAAAATATTAAAACATCAAAAGAATATTGTAGGCAATATTTTACGCTATTTACCAAGGTCAACCATGTACACCAATTAATGATTACAATTCATCTGTTAGTATATTGTTGATTTAGTTTCAATATTCGTAGAAGTACCTCACAGAACAATTGTATTCGGTGACATTGTATCTTGGTGCTTTCTAAAACCTCGTCTTCGGGTATCATTTTGATATGCTCGTTTGCAAAAGTAAAAACATTCAAGTACGGAAGGAAGAAGGATTCAAGTTTTTCTGCTTTAGCACAGCTCTGCAGTTTTTCAAAAAGTTTAATGGTAATATCTAAACGACTGATATTTTTGTCAGCGTCTTTCAAGTCGTTTGCAACACAGAATAGACAGTTCTTCAGCATATAACTGGATATAGTATCGTATCCATCTATAATTTCACCCCCTTCCCAAGACACGTCTTTATCATCTGCAGCAGTAAATTCCATTAATCTAGCGTTTGTTGATGTCCCCATTATAGTGTCTTGACCCATCTTCAAGCAATTTTCAGTATCCATGTTTGGGATCTCGGGCTGTTCTGGAAGGCAATCTTTGTCTTTATCACTAACTCTGCAATTCCCATCCTGACCATTGCCCTCTAAGACGGATTCATTATCTGATGCTTTCTTGATTGCTGGAAAAGTGCGTTCCAGCCACTCGGCGACTGTCAGGTTCTGGTTTTCTTGGCTGGTTAAACTTTTTGTTACTACTTTGTCTAACGATTCGTGTTCAGGCACGTTTAAGGCAGGACCCAAATGTATCCACCGACTGGTATCCTTTTGTATAGTTCGAACTATGCTGCATTTTCTGGCTTGCAGTTCACCATTTTCTACGTAAAATGAAAGATTTGAAATTTCCATTCGCTGGTTTTCTTTTGGGGTAAATAGTCTCGTACACCGCAACGTTTCATCGACTTCAATAACACAACGTGAGAGATCACAAACGCCGCTATTTTTGTACAATATAGTTCCCTGAATGAGACTGGAACACGACTCGCCATCTTGGGAACATGCGCTTTTCGAATCCTCTGACATTTCTGATTCAACCACTTGATTTTCCAAATGTTCATTTTCTTCAACAATTTCCATATTTTTAGTCCAATTGTTATCTGAATTTTCACTCTGGTCTTCGTCTGAACTACTTGCATTGTCAGATGAATCAACAAATATTTCGTCGAAGTTAAATTCTTCAGAAAACAATAACCTTGGACAGAATCGGTCGCTAATAAGTATCTTTGCCGCTGCATAACTTTCCATATATACATCAGGAAGACCTTTCAGATATTGCAGCTCGCTGGAAAATCGTGATATTCTTAAGTATTTCCTTCTTTCTTTGTTTCTTACTTCTGGCGGCTGAAACAAGAGAAAACATTCATCTTGGATTGATTCTCTCTGAATAGCGAGGTCCTGATTTCTAGTTTCCATTTCCTTTGGCAACCATCTTGGAAAGCACACTGCAGGCACCACATCGATGCTGATAATGATATCCTTCATTATTGGTCCACACCAATGAATCTCCATGTTGAGAATGGGTTTGTCTGTTGGAAATTTCAACAGACCGTCAAAGTAAAAAACATTTTCTTTCCATGTATCAGGGTTATTAACGGCGTTTGTGAAGAGATCTTGGAAAGTGTCTCGAACAATAAACGACTCAATGACATATTCATCTGCTAAATACTGCAACAACGGGTGAGATTCATGAAACGACTTCAGTTTTAATGTTGCAAAACCAGTGTTCATCATGTCTTCATCTTGATAGGGCATACATTCTTCCGAAAAGTAATTGAGACAAAATGTAAAATCGAATTCGTCTGCTTCCCCAATTTTGCTTCCATCTTCAGAACTGCCTGTTGGATAAACCTTATATCTAAAGGCAGGATCAGTTGTGCTGATCAATAATGCAATTTTGTTCATCAACTTTAAAACTTCCTTTTTGACTTCATGGGCCTCAGACTCTTTGAACACGATGCCCGTTTTTGGAGAGCATATAAGATTATTCAGCAGTTCTGCAGGGTATTCTGGAAAGTCTTCCACTTCGGGTAAAATCTCATTTATGCTTTTAACATCTTCATGATATACCAACAAGTTAATATAATGTCTTTTAACTGGGTTTTTAAAACCAGCTTCATTTGGTTGGTCAGATAGAATGTTACACAGTTCATAATTCCCAACTCTCCAAGCTAGTTCAGCTGGAGTAATGCCGTTGTTGTCTATGACGTTTCGAGGGACGCCATGTTCAATAAGAGCCTCGGCCATTCCTTGAGCACCATACCACGCAGCATAGTGAAGAAGAGAGGAACCGAACTTGTCTTTTGCATGTACACTGACTCCATTCTCTAAAAACAGTTTATACACAGGCTGACGTTGCGATGCAAAATCTGAGATGATCACTCCACTTCTTGGGGAGTCCTCGGGGGAATAGAGGTAAACGTCGGTGATTGGTGGACGGCCAAAGATGTCACAGATCGTAAAATCTGACCCGTGTTGTCTCAGTAAGTTAAAACAGTCAGTAGTAAGCACTCTGAAAAGTGCTGTTTGACCAAATATGTCTCTGATGTTGACATCTGCACCTGCCTGCAGCAATATCTCGGCTAATGGAGCTACCCTATCTAACACAGCATCCATTAAAGGTGTCACGCCAATGGCCGATTGGGTGTTGACATCTGCTCCCATCTTAATCATTTTCTTTATTGTTTCTTCTCTGTAATCAAGCTGATTGATATACAGTTGAAATGCGGAACAACCGTAGTTGTCTTTCGTGTTAAGTAGACGTTTGACCGGACAAGGTTGAATTATTTTGCCGTCCAAGAAATCGTTGATAAATGACTCTGTATCCTCTACTATCTGTTGGAAATCGTCCTCCTCTCTCAAACTGGCACGAAACCCAGTCATAAACCTGTAGAATATGTTATACCCAACATTGTTGCGAGACTCTATATCGAATTTTCCGTTTGAGTTTTTCAGTAAATACCGTATAATCATTGGTGTAAATGCGTCATAGTTGTAGAAAACTTCATGCAATGGTGTATCTTGAAACTTGTCTTTAATATTTAGATCAGCGCCATTCCTCAGGAGAATAGACATCGCACTCTCCAGATTGGTCATGTCATCAATCTTGTTTTTGTCAAACAAGCAATGTAAGGGTGTTTTGCCTCGGAAATCCTGCGCGTTAACATCATAGCCACCCATAGACAACATTTCTTCCATTTTGTCCACATCACTCTCCTCCGCCGCCATATGAAGAGGAGTCTTGCCCAAACTATTACAAATCACACCCTCTGTGTTCTCGACACTCATCATGTAGCCTTATTCAGAAGATCTTCCGGATTTGAACTACCATTCTAACTTCTTGTACTTTCGATTTGCGTTAAAACCAAATATTTCGAAATCCCACTATAAGAATCATTCATGCAGTGAAATGAAAATATAAACACTAGAGGGAATGGCAAGCAAATACATGTGTACGGTGTAAGAAAAAAATAATCCCAATCAACGTTAACAATGAGCCAGATTGGTTCATCGATGATACTCTAGCAAGGATTTTTAATAGATCTATTTTAGTAGTCCAAATACCTTTAAGTATGGCAGCATTTGGATACGCTGTTATTTAAGTAGCGTTTTATAAAAGATTCTATTTGAAAATGAATATGAAAAGGTATTATCTTAATTAAGTTTGAATATTTGTATCAATTTTTACATTTATTTTACATGTATGTTGCCAAGGAGACAATACTTGATAATTATTCCTTACAGTAAAAGCAATGCACCGGTATGTAGTGTTGTTAGATTTATGGTATAAAAATCGATATAACGTGATGCATATTTGTATACAACAATCATGACTTGGCTAAAATTTATCTGAATTGATTACATGTACATCACTGCTTGGGTCTAATTTCCATGAAGGAATGAGTTTACAAATTTTGACAAGCAATATTTATAAAGAAAAGAAAAAAAGGACAACTACTGAGTATCTAAAACCTTCAATTTTTTTTTTTTTTTTTTTTTTTTGGGGGGGGGGGCTAGCGTGGTATGACTATCACTTCAAAATTTTTTTCTTAATTTCCTTATTTTCATTTCAATTTTTTTTCCAAACTCTCATAAAGGTGAAGGGGGGGGGGGGATGGCAATTCCAGAGTAATTCAATTTTTTAATCTATGAATTAAAGAAAAATGTTTGCTGCGAGAAAAAGTGGGGTGGGGGCAGGACGATGATAATTCACATACACCTTTATAAAGTAGAATAGACGTGTACTCTAATTTCCATGAAGTACATTTCGTTGAAATTATAATTTACGACAGAAGGAGACGAAACCGAAACCAACTCTATATGATGATGTGTGATTTAGAAAAATTCAAGGAGCAATCGATAGCTCCGTAAACCACGGAGAAGCATGTCTATACAAAATAGTACATTTGGGAAAGAAGCTAAATGTAAAATACTAAATGTATACCAAAATATGTATTTTTTTATGTACATGTATAATATGTATACATTTTACCTAACACATATTTTATGTACATGTCCTTTATACTTGTATATATACATGTATATATATATGTATTTAATAACTATAAATCGACTTATAGAATTTCATAAAAAAAATAAAAATAAATATTTTTGATATTGACTCTTTCAATAACTCATTACTGAATCCGTTGAATATTATACAATTATTTAATGCTTGAGCAGTCAATAGACCAGAATATTTTTCCCGAGGTGCAGGGAACAGCTCAGTATGATCTATTGCCCGAGGCCAACGGCCGAGGGCAATAGATCATACTGAGCTGTTCCCTGCACCAAGGGAAAAAATTCTGGTCTATTGACTGTTCAAGCATTAAATAATTGTTTTATTACCTAATTCCTTTTTTAGTTTTCGGGGTTTACAATTTTGCAGATTCGTGCCATTATGCAATATACTAAGATTTTTTTTTCGTCTTTTACATGCAAAAAACCTGTTGCATGCATTACAACATCTCAATTTAATATAAGTTGACACAAAGAAGGGGGAGTCTTCAACCCATTAGATTTTAAATACACGTAGTCTTTTACCTTATATGAGGCTTTAAAACTGTTGATTATTTGATACTTCATTTTGATAACTTTGAATTTGGTTTCACCAAGTACATGTACTAAAACAGCGTCTATGTAAAGTAATATACATTCCCTGAGAACTATCGAAAGGATGTAACATTAACATACCCGCGTTCTGAAATACGTTGCCGGTCCAATAGATCGCAGTCTATTGACCGACGGTCCAAAAGATCGAAGTCTATTGACCGGCGGTCCAATATATCAAAGTCTATTGACCGGCGGTCTAATAGATCGCAGTCTATTGACCGGCAGTTCAAAATAGACGCAAATATTTAATTTGTAATAAAACAACAAAATCCCTTTGATTAGGTAATAAATACGAATATTTTCTAATCATTTCCCCGTATTAGCACACCACACCATAAATCGCGCAATTTAAAATGGGGGGGGGGGGGGTTACTAATATCATGATTGCATAGATTGAATACAATACATCCAAGAACATAAAAATACGAATGACATATTTCAAACACCATTTTGTCATTGTGCTGATTAAATGACATTACAAGTCATTGTTCATTTAAAACAGAGCACCTCGCACAGGATTATAAAGCGAATTCTGAACCAAGTTCAAGGTCAATGGCATGCATTCCGCTGTGAGCGGCTGTCACGTTTGTTTCCCGCTCTGACTATTATTATCGTGAACAGTGTGCACACAGTCGGGTGTTAGTGTAGGTACGTTCAGTGCGCCTCACTAATTTATGATAGATTGGATTGAGAACTGCGAGAAGAGTATATAAAATACCATTTAACGTGAGGCGGTCAACATAACATATTACATCAATAATAATGTGCTTCAAGACCAAATGCGGAGGTTGTGGCAAAGCAACATGGGCCGGTAAATTTTTTTATATTATAATTTGATTTTATTTATTTCAAACTTTACGTGATATTAAGTTATACATTAAAGTTGACGGTTATTTAATTTAGAATATATAAAAATCCGATTGATCGAGATATGAAATCACTGTTAGCATGTAAGCCATTGTGGATAGTTATTATATCTTGTATACATATATCTATGTAGGCTTCTTTAGATATAAAATGTATTTTGTACGGATATTTGAACATATCAGTATATTATCATGTTTATGCATTAAGATTATTTGTGATCTGAAATAGCGCGGTGTTGCGTCGAGATATATCCGCGTAATACTCAGATATCAGAGCTTAATGTGTCATTTCTAACACAGACACATATATCCGTGCCATTGCACCAACTCCTTCGTGATTTATATAATCAACAAATATAAGTATACATGTACTCTGCAGGAAAGCGCCAGTTATAATTCAAAATAGTTAAACCATTTCAGAAAGTAGAACCGCTGAGTCATACCAAGAGATCATTTAGGCAGAAAAATTATTGTCAAATAACAAAGATGTAGCGACTCTACTCCAAACAGACATAATTTGATTGTTAGTTTTGTTAAGAATTCTGTGATTGTCAGAAATTTAATGTAATGTCATTTTATTAACTAGCCATATGTTGGTTTACTGTCCATTTTGGTATTGAGTTGCGTGTCCTCTGTGACAATTCCATAATTAAGCATGTTAATGTTACGAATAGAATTTGTGCCCTTCCATATTCCAGTACGACTAATGAAAGAGAAAAGTCAGTAAATGGCTTGATGTCGATCCGATTTAATCCAGTGTCATCCGATATTACAGGTGACAATGAGAAATAAACGTACCATAACAATACTTTGGTGGTGTGATGAAAATATCTCAACCCATTTATCATCTTGACAGATTGTATTACATTAGTAAACTAAATGTATTAAAAATGTAATATTTTTTATGAAATTTGGGAGAAATCATTTTCGAACGAGTCATTTATTTTCATTTTTTAAAACACCCGTCATAGCAACATCAAAGAAAAAATCTGTGTGATCACGACACAGCTACTGGACGACAAAATACGCCAAAATACCCAAACCTATACAAAGTGCATATTTCTCCATGAAGAAGTTGAATTTTGTCTTGCTTGCTTTGCACAATATAGAAAGATGAAAGATTCTCGAGAGGAAAATAAATAGCAAATCCGTGATAGCTTCTACTACTGACCATTAGTACAGAAACAGCATCACTTAAATGCTGTTTTCAAAAAATGATGAAAATAAAAACAAGTTTATGAACTGAAAACGTATGAAAGATTGCTAGGTGATAAGCAGTAGGTCAGTTTTTCTACACATGTATATAAAACAATAAATCCCAGTTTATTGACATAGAATGAGAGAGTGTTGTAACATATCACATGTGTAACGCACCCCACTTATATCCGGCTCATGTGTGTCTTCGAAATATTATTCGATATCAGTTGCAAAATAATTAATATGTGTGAATAAAATCCGTGATTCTGCATCATCATGGTACTTAATTGTTTATCAAAAACCTTACGGTCAATGTCACTTTTAAGACACTTGAATCAAAACGCAAAGTTTTTATTTAAATTATTTTCAGTAGTATTTTAGTAACGCTATTGGTTATACATAGTTATACAGCAATATAAAGGTAATGGGGGCAACAAGTTGATTTGCTCAGGTGAGCAATATGGCCAAAAAGCCTCTTGTTTTCATTTCACATTTATTCCATTTCTTTTTTTACGTTGTATTATAAATGTATTGTGCACATGTACTTTATTGTGCGCGAACTATCTGAAAAGAGGGATGAACTATTGAATGAACGAACGAATGACAAGAACTTTCCAAATATTTTCAGATTTGCAAACCTTGTTTTTTATGATAATTATACAAGATGCACCCTAAGCGCATCGTTATATGTAAATTGCACGGAATTACTCTTAATTGGGCATGATATACTTTGGTCCATATTTTTTATTGCAAGAAATAGTTTTAAAATTTCAGAATAACAATAAAACTTTGATCGGTACCCATGCTGTCTCTATTTTACCCACACGGCGAATCTTAACTAGCGTTTACCTGGATATCCTTATTTTATCAAGAATCTTGTGGCAATTAATAAGTTTTGATCGATAAAACGCGTCTTAAACTGTTTATGCATGAATTTGTCACTGAAAGAATTGTACAGAAAAATCTTGGTCTACCAAGTTACATCGTTATTTACGAATTTGAATGTGAACATTTACTTTGATGTGAGAGTTTAAATATTTTACCTGAATTTAATTTCCAAAAATATAACGCGTAAATTTTATTCAGCTAGATAACCGTTGGGATTTATGATGGATTAGAAAATCTGACTGATTGTAAATTAAATGCATTTATTCAGCATAAATCATTTGCAGCTGCTTAGTATTAAACCACTGCATGGTGGAAAAAAAGCAGAATTATGATACATGTAAGGAGCAAATGGAATGGACCTTGTAAAAGATTCCCTTCAAATTTTACTTGTCACTGTTCAAATAAAATAACAATAGCAAACAAGGCACAATTATTAAAATTCTATATTACATCTAATATATTTTTTGGTCGAGATTTATATAGTTTTCGTGGTATCAACCTACATGTATATGCTAAAAATTACATTTGTAAAATCGATCCTCTTTCGATACGCTACTGACGTATCGAAGAGGTGTGTGTGTGTGTGTGTGTGTGTGTGTGTGTGTGTGTGTGTGTGTGTGTGTCTTTTTATATATATATATATACATAAATCCCATTTTAATTAGATTGACATTATATTTACTCGTAACTTCGACAATCTCATCATAATATTTAGATAAAAGATCCGAACAATGTTCTTATTTTTTCGTTAATAGTTGTATATATTTCAGTTATTTGTGCAATCGGTTATCATCTTTTTTGTGATGCATTTTTAAACAGTTTTTGTTATACAGGAGTTTTCCTTTGTTGGGAATAATTATATTCTGTAACGATGACGTAGTGTTACCTATTTTTAGGCTGTGGGAATCACATCGAGAGCGCCCTGAAGGACGTTCCCGTCAATGAACGCTGTAAATGTCCGCGGGACTCGAAGAAGTAAGCTTCCAGGTATATTCACTGCTATTCCGAGATACTCTCTCTCTCTCTCTCTCTCTCTCTCTCTCATCTAAATGCACAACTGCGTCTCTTTCTTGTTCTCTCAGCTACTAGAACTAAAAACAAATTGAAGTGCATAGCAATATCTATATGACTTGTTTTGAAATGACACTTACTTAACTTAATCATATAAGAGCCACTCTGTCTATCTTTGTCTGCTGTAGTTTCATCAATATTAGTTGATCACAATTTTTCGTGGATTTTAGCTTTGACTTGCTTTACGAATGCAAATATGTATCGGAGTAAAAAATTAGCGAGCGCGGCTCGCCGGCGCGCAGCGCCGGCTAGCGAAGCGAGCTCTAAGAACCAGTGTGCGCGGGAAAAAGAACGAGCTAAACCTACAGTTCATCAAACAAAATTTTTTGTCTACGTCCCATAATGCTCTCTAATGTTTTCACCCGTGGTGCTATGCCAAAAATGGACGACTTTTAACTCGTAATTTACGGTGACTTAAAGTTTGAAGACACATTTTGAGTACCGCATATGCTTTGGCGAGACTCAAAAGATTTGTTACATGCTTCCATACCTTCGTATAGAGTTGAGAAACGTAAACAAAGACGAACAAAGTCATGGATGACGTCACAGTGCACTCGCGCTATATTTCCCGCGAAAAATTTAGAGGTGGATCAAACATCTGTAATGAGTGTACTGGCTATTACAGTATAGTCTGCGATACCTGCCTCATTGACATATGATTTGTTTTTAATCTTTTTTTAATATAGAAATTATATATATATATCTATACTAGCAAGAGCCATACTTTACTGTCATATCGATCAATTTTTAAACTAATTGTGCATGCATGTACTGTAGGCAGGTATAAGTATATGAGTAGGGAGGAAATAAACAATAGGACATTTTGAACTAAATAAAAAGGAATAAAATGAAAAAATAAACAGGTAAAAAAATTATGTAGATATTGCATATAGTCAGACCATTAAATTTAAAAGTGGGAAATTACACACCTACAAACAGGTACCGGTCTCTCTCTCTCTCTCTCTCTCTCTCTCTCTCTCTCTCTCTCTCTCTCTCTCTCTCTCTCTCTCTCTGGGTAGGGGGTTGCGCTTTATGTATCATAACCATTAAAATTAGTACCTTTGGCATACTTATTGTAGAGCAATACTCTCTCAAAAATTCTTTGACCTTCGTTGATACCTAAATAAAACTATATAAGTTGACAATGATGCAAGGTAAAGTATGTGTAAATTGCTGCGCTCGCCAGAACGGTAGCACCGTAAAACTTATTATAGAGTGTTCAGATATTGTTGATCAAACTTTTGTCCGCAAATTTGTAACGTGCCCCCCAAACACTGTTTTAAAATTAAAATAGTGATGTCTATACATGAATATTATTGAAACCAATTAATTTAAGTTTCTTCTGTTTGTCTCTCATTTCTTTCTTTTTTCTTATCTCCCAGAAGTTTAATATACTTGATGTTTATTTATACTTTTCAGGTGCTCGATAATGTGACAATGGACCAGGGAATCCTCACAGTTTTTTTTTCATTTTGATTTTGAATAATTTTGTACATATGAACATTCCTTATTGTCTCATGATGTGTGTATATACCGGTAATTGCGATTTCTACAGTATTGTTTAATTTTTTTTCAGTTAATAAAAAACAAAGCATCACGCAGAATTTTTTTCAATAATTTAATTTTTTGGTTGTAACGCGGCATTTGATTGGACAGAAAAATTTATTTAATTTGTATAACCTGGTTTGAACGTCATAATACACGTCACAAAAACGTACTAATCCGCGAAGCGGATTATAAAGCGTAAACTGCCCCAACCCTGGTTATACTCGTATAGAGTTCTTTGGTATACATTGATGCAACATACTATTTCTCGTAGCTCTTGATTTAGGCGAAAAATATGGTTGACAGTTTTTTATTGTCATTTTTTCATGCATACCCATCTAGCCGGTATCAATAGTCGATTTCCGAGATATCGTTTCGTTTAACAAAATCTATTAAAAAATGTTTCACAAGTCACGTGACTACGGACAATGTGACGTCTCAGCGGTAAGTTTGAACTACACTCTTTCGGAACGATTTCACTGAATAAAATGGGTAACAGAGCTCGAAAGTGGCCTTGATGTTGAATAACCTGGGTGATTTGTTACAACTAGAACTCCGAGAACTAGAGCTGTAATTGACTGCATCGAGGTTTTTTATTCAACGACCAAGCCTTCCATCTAGCCAGCGTGTCACTGTGACATGGAGTTCATACAAACACCATAGCACTGTTAAACTATTGGTTTCTATTTCCCCATTAGGCCCATTTACATTTTTTTAAAAACTTTGGGCTGGTTCTGCATCTGATAAAAAGATGGTTAAAAAATCTGGGTTTATGAATAACTTAGAGTATCGTATAACATCTACGTCAAAATTAAATTCACTCCTTAACGTAGCTCGTGGGTTTGCTGACGTCACAATAGGAATCGACGTAAAGAGTTGACCGTCATAGTAAACTCATAATTTTATTTTAAAATGACAAATGAGATATTTAGAAGTATAAAAGAAAATATTTTAAAAAGCTTATATGCGGTTTATGACTGTTTATACAAAGATTTATAATATCAAGTGCTGAAAATTTAAAGATGTCACATACATTATCACATTTTGTTCTATAAAGATAAAGAATGAGTGTGCGTTAGAACTCTTCCATTTAAAGTCATGTTTTAAAATAGAATGTATGCATTAACTTCGCTTTTTTTTTTTACAATTATAACTTCCGTAATCTGTACTACCGATTAAATTCTTAAATTTCTTTTGGCTTGAGATACCTGTTTTATTCGATTACTTACTTATAATGTCAGTAGTTGCCTGGCATTTTATTTTTGCATTGATTGACTCAGTTTCATAAAAACAAAAATAGCAATTTTCTGTATCTTTACAGCCTTACATTAATTGCATTTTTAAATAACATTCACAATAATGCCTAACAAGCATTAACATGTTCTAAAATGTGTTAAACAGCTAGTCTTGTCAATAAATGCATTTCAATTTTGGTGTTCTAAGAAGTAAGGAAATGATGACGTCAGGCTAACGTCGTAATGAAAATATAAGGTTTTGAGAAATCTTTTAAATCTTTAAAGTTTTTTTGCCAAAAATTGGCCGAGAACACATACTGATATTTTTTTATGAATTGGTTCATAATTATCTCCTCTGTTTTTGTGTTGAGTATGATTAATTTCGTCTGAATCGTTTAAAAGTTTGGAGCATAGTTTTGTAATGCGTTTCTCGGTTAAAATGAGCATTTTACTATATATTTCATTGAAATAGCGTTGCTTGATTTTATTAATGACACTGTATTTGAAACACGGTAACATTATTACCGCGCAGACGAATCTTAAATAAATTTCAGAAATAAAACTATGAAACCTATGGATCACGTGGACAAATTTTCAAGGTAGGTTTTCTCACAAGCAGGTAAACCCGCGAGCTACCTTAAATAACTCAAAAATATTTAATCATTATGAATATCTTTATATCACAAAACCAACTTAACTATCCATGATTCGAAATTATGAAAGAAAAGTGAGACAGTAACATAGGAAGTCAAACAATCACGACGTTATTGCTATTGAAAAGTCAAACAATTTTTAGAAGTCAACGTATTTTGTATAATCATATACTGTTTGGTTTAATAAAACGTTTATTGCATTAATGCTCAGGGAATATGGAGATTTATTCCCCCAGGAAAAAAAAAGAAATATGATTTTTCTTGAAGAAATTGATATTCATATCTCACCATCATGCAATAAATGTATATTTTCAAGTGTGGTCTGAAACAGATATGCTTATACAGGATATATATATATATATATATTAGTGGCAAAGCACGGCATATTGAGGCTGATAAGTCGTGCAATGAAAGTAAAACGTTGCAAGATTACATGAAACATGTTGAGCAACAGTCTCGTGGTCGCAAAACACACCCATATACAGCAGCCACTCATTTTACGACCTTTAAAAATCGTGCATCACTCTTGCGAGTACACAAAACGTTGCAAAACGTTCGTACTAATGTTCGTGCGTTGCATTGCGATAATTTGGACCACATTCGGTCGCGTCTGATTAGTGTGCATGTCAAATATTTTGAGGAGACTTGATGCGAGCACTAAAACGCATGCAACGAATGCGAGAGCTCGTGCACCGTATGAGAGAGCTCATGCACCGTATGAGATAGCTCGTGCGAATCTAAAAAAATTCGATCGCAAAGTGTTGTAAAGTGCTCGCGCGCCAATTGTGAAAGGGGCTTTACTTACATGTTGGTTATCTGTTGCATGGTAAGGAGAGCAAATCCGCTATCTTTTATTTTGCAACACCCCCCCCCCCCCCCCCCTTTTAAAAAAATCTGAAAAATCTGTATTGTAAAAACATCAACATCTAAATAAAGTTATTTATTGAATCATGCATTTAGTAGATCACATATCTATGAAATATGAAATAGTTATGAAAAAACACATCCTTTCAGGAGGATACAAACTCGGTTTAGTCGGTTTAAAAAGTCGATGTGATTCGATAGTAGTACTAAACTGATGTCTGAATTAAATTGATGTCATCGAAAACTATACAGCCACTATGTGCAAATCCTCTCCCATACGGAGATAAGGTATTGGAAGGCGCACTGTGGACCGTGGCTTGAGACGATTTTAATGTAAGGACTGTTAGCACATGTCTAACATGATTATGATATCGGTATGATTATACATGTATGCATTCTTTCTTATTACGCGAAAATAATATCAGTAGTTGTTTGGTCATGGTGTATGGAGCCATTCAGAAGAAGCAGGGTAAAAGACAAACTATCACTATACAATTCGAATAATTTCAGCGTTTTATAATAAAACATGATTAATTGAAAATAAACATGGATAAAAATATTTTGTAGATTGTAAATAAAATTCAATTTATCAGTGCATCTCTAGAAAAGCGGTTTATTTGTATTTACAGGGAATAAGCTGGCTGATAGGTCATTAACAAGGGTACCTACATGACGTTATAGTCATAAAAATATAAACAATGTCATGTATTTACATTGAAGGAATAAACAGCAAGCTGAAAAGTTCACCAGAATATGAACTTGGTTGGTCGCGTGGTCAAATCCTGTGAATATTTAAACTCAGAGAGGAGGTCAAGAGTTTGTTTAATGCCGTTTTTGGAAGAGACTGTAGGCATTCTAGATATATTTCATTTGTCAAAAATGGACAAAACTCCGAGATTTGTTACCTATATCCTTCATATTTCACAAATAAAATTTTTGTTTAAAACATGAATTTTTTTATCATGTTTATCAAAAATTTAGGCCCCGGTACACCCTATGAAACAAAGATGTGTAATGAAGCATCATTTAAAGAATTTATATCTTGAATTTCATAAACCTGTAGGCACCTTTCATTTATAATCTTGGCCTTAAGAGTTAAGTATAGTTTATAAAATATGTCCTTTTTAACTCATATCACGACAAAGTACATGTATGTATGTCTCTGACGATTTGTAATTCTATATTTATGTTCCTCCTGCACCAAATTACTTGGTTTGAGCGAATAAACTGAATTGAACTTGAACTTGAACTTGCTGTGCTTGGTAATTGTGACGTCAGGATAAGTTTCACTTTTGTGGTGATTGTGATGTCAGTCCACAATTCATTACTCCTACGATGATTGTGATGTCAAGTATCGGTAGATCAAAGCCGATGAAATCATTCTTATCTTTAAAAAAAAAAAAAAAAAAAAAGACAGTTGTTATTTTTACATCTAAAAAGAAACATTTACCGAAAATTAATTACTTACTTTTTATCTACTCAGTCAATATCCCTAATTCTATCCCCAAAATATATGAAAGAAACAATATTTTAGATCAACATAAAATTGGATTATCGACAAGGGTGTCTCGAAATATCGAAATTCCATAACCCGAACGTGAATATGAAAAACAACCTTAGTGACTGACAGACTGTAAAGTGACAAAGAAAGATTACTCGCAACATTACGTGTGAATCTTAATTCAGAAAAAAAAGATTTATCTCCCTTCGATATTCAGCGTCGTTGACAACAGTGAATTAATCGGCGTAGAGATATATTAAATTTATATGAAGGGTATCCATGTAATACTTCTGTCAAATAAAAAGGGTTTCTGCATTGACGTTTAAAAAAAACCATTTTGGCCCATGCATAACTTAAAAAATATTCAGAAGTCACCATGGGACTATTTTCAAACGCGCATCATGAAATCTTTCTATTATGACGTTGTGGCTATTGTCGCATTGTATATTGCCTGATAAGAGACGGGGGTTTTAAATTGTTAAAACTTTTAAAACATTCTAAAGTGCTTTTCACTTAAGCGTCGACGTGTAGTTTCTTATCAAACAGGAAAATGTAACCGTACTGTGTCCGTACTTTTTAGAAAACTATTCTTTTGAAATAAATCTAGAACTTCGGAAATACAGATTAGATGGGAAGAGGAAGACAGTTCGCCCCCTCCCCTGCCTCAGATGGTACATGGGTAAGTTACTGCACTTATTTCCAATTAAAAATTGCTGTGATTTTTTTCAGATATTAGTTCTAGCGGGAGATAATAATTACTTCACATAGTCTGGAGTTATACTTATTTTTTTTATCATTTTTAGAGTTTTTTTTTTTTTATTTATTTATTCAGTAATATGATGGTGTAGCATATTTTTGTTGGATTTTTAACCACTTCTATTTCAAATTGTTACTTATATTTAGAAGATTTTCGGCTGTATACCGTTACTATGTAATGGATATCTAAACTATTAATCGCAGGCTTTAATATCTGCATACACTTACGTGTGCCTTAAATCCTCGATAAACTAGATTATATTTCCGCTCTATTTCAGACAATAATTTAGAATTACAAATAATTTGTACCCATGGTTTCACTATTTTGAAGTAGTTCTTCACGTAGTACGAAAAATAAATAGACATGCTTAAAAGGTATGCAACCTTAGAAATGTGTCACTACATTTTAATAAATTTAGTCAGTTTAATTTCATGACCCATGTCGATATCTACTGTTTCGTGTTTAAAATATGTGATTAATTATTGCATATGATCCGTTGCTTTGAATAGCCTTGGCAGGGATAAACCCGAGGGTTTAATCTTGTTGTGGATATATTGAACACCGCGTCAAATCTTTTTATAATGCACCCAGCAAGAGCCTTTTTTAAAACCCAAAATTAAAATTAAATTGGAGTTTGAATAGAACAATTTTTAAAAAACACCCACTAGTGTATGTAAATAAAGACACTATTGACTGAAAAATTGAAATTTAATTTTCGATGGCATGCATTTGACTGTAAAAACATATGTACATGAAATTAACATGAATTGAAATTGAAGTAGACAGTTCATAAAGAATCGGACAGACGATGTGGAGAAAGGAGTCCCACAAACTACATGTATAGCTAGTCTTTTTAAAATAATATAATTACATTAACGTCAGAAACATCAGTTTCAGTTTAGATGAATTTGGCTCACCCCTCTCTCTCTCTCTCTCTCTCTCTCTCTCTCTCTCTCTCTCTCTCTCTCTCTCTCTCTCTCTCTCTCTCTCTCTCTCTCTCTGAGACTAATCAAGCAATAGCAGAGAGTGTTAAAAGTTTTATTATGGAATCTATTACAGAGTAGAATTTAATAAGTGTTGTCCATTGACCGGTATACACGATAATCCCCTTCCTTATCTCTCCCAGCAAGCATTTTCAATACCAATATCAATAAGTGAGGAGATTATCGAAAGATTAGCCCGCTTTTTCGTCAAAATTGAATCTCTTCAAAAGACAGACTACCTGTGAATATTTAAAACGTCAGATAAGTCTACATTCAATGAGTGTCATTATCATATGTCCGGGTATTTCCATATCTGGTCCATTAAATGGCACTATAAAAAATGTCTATCATATAAATTTTGTCGTTGTTATAAACATCAAAACCTCTCAATGGTATTATACCTGTTGTATTGGTAAATAACAGTCACTTACACTGTCAAAAAGTCGCTTTTTTTTCCTATCTGCTTTCTGTATTTGTCACTTTCTAGATTTTTAAAACTATTTCCTTTAACTTTCATTTTATTTTATCATTTCAGTCTCAGATTGATATAAATTTACTTTTTGATTTTTTTCCTCATCGAAAGTTAATCGATAGAATTCCTATCGACTGTAGCAACCTCCAATGCCTAAAACGTTGTTCAGAAAATCCCATTTCAAAGTATAATCTTGTTTTCTTTTGGGAGATTTAATAAAATCTGCGAGGACCCGACGGAGGATCAATATTTAGGCTTTGTACATACTGTAGTTTGCCTTAACCGCGGTTGTAGCAGTTAAAACATATCAACTAAGTGTAAATTTGTGTACTTTCTGGTACTCTACCCATTTTTCAGTTGGCAGAGAAAACACATCGTATTTAAAAGATTTGCTAAGAAGCCTAATTGTTACTTACTCAGTAGTCGATAGTACTTTATGTCCATAAATCAAGTCTTAGTGAAAATAGTCTATATCCATAGGTAAAGGAAATTCTAATTTATAACTAAGACCACTAATAAAGTTTTAATTTCCTGGGGTGGGGTGGGGACTTTGTTTTTGGCAGTATGCAAGTACCCACGTATTTTAGAATAGAAGGATTCTTTTTTTATGTGAAATAGTTCTAACATCTATTCTGAAAGTAATAAAGTGTATAGGGGCATAACAAACTGAACAGTTAAGTTTGCCACGGGAAGTCCAAGGTTTAATTCCATAATTTTAATTTACTGTTTAAATTCAGCAAGTTTAAAATTTTCCAGAAGAGGCGGGGTCAGGATCACCGCCCCCCCCCCCCCCCCTTGACCCATAAATGTAATTTCCCCTTTTTTTAAAGGATGTAAATTATCTACAAGTAAAAATATTTATTGCTGAAAAAATAATATGCTTCAATGCTTGCTTATTCATTTCTCTTTCTTTACTGTAGTTCGTCCATCGAGGCGCTGAGAGTGCGCATGGAGAACGCAGGACCAACACCAGCACCGGCGTCATGCTCGCAGCACCTTTTGCACAGGAAGCGGAAAGTAGGCCAGCACCGCCTCCAAAGCCCTTCCGGTCCAAAACAGAGGTATATAGCTAAACCATCAATTTATCTTCCTCCAATCTTTTGGAATATTTTGTAGCATCTACTAGTAATTCTCAATCAAATGATCAACTGATTTTTAACTTATAATTTCTTTGCAAAACAAAACGACGTTCACTCGTAGTTGACTACACATTTTAAGCACATGCAGCGTAAACTGTAGATTTTAGTGTTTATATCCAAGCAATTGATTTAAGCAACAGTGTACTCTATATTACAGAGCAGTTACAACTTGATAGTCTGATGTCAAGGAATTTAATAGGATTTAATGTGTTCATACATTAAAACAAATATTTACGCTCTTATCGTGGGGGCCTGGTTTTAATATGACCGTATATAAAGTACTTGTTTTGGTTCCCCCAACTTTTATAAAAAGAACGTAATGTTAGATTTCAAGGACCTCTTAAAAAACGAAGATAAAATTACCTCAGCCAATTGTGCTGAGCTGATAGTTTGCATGATCAATAGACGCATGTAAGACTACTTTAATTCCTACAGTAAGAGTGAAATGAATTGAAAGTACCATGTGTTTTTACCAGTAAACGAATGCTATCAATGATTCAAGCCTAGCGACAATGAAGGACATTGATTTTGATAAATAAATCACTGGATTCAATAATTTTTAAACATTTCGTTTTCGTTGTCAAGAACTACAATATAATATAAAATTCTATCGACTTTTTTTAATTGCCTCCTGCTCGGTATATAAGATTGCAACTAATTGGTTACATGACAATACGCTGAAAACGAGCATACCTTTACAAGTCAAATGTAAACAACGTGAAATGATGCTTATTCTCAGTCTTGGTCTGACTTAGTAGGTTATTAGTATGTGCTTGTAACACCCCCCCCCCCCCAAAAAAAAGGTGGGTGTGTGTGTTGGGGGGGGGGTGTTAAGTTTCTATTCAGAGTAAATAAAATATAATTCTTTGATCAGCAATTTTCAAATTTCATTATTCGTCTCATTTGCATATTTTGGCTTCTTTTGCACCACAAACAAACCTTACCGCGAGATTATTATAATATCTACATGCATAAGGCAACATATAGTTATATTTTTTATTGCTATATCCTATATATGTAATATTCTGACTCGAATAATGTTTATATACATGTACAGAATAAAGACGGGGTAAAGTTTGGGGTGGGGTGGGGGTATGTTAGGGTCATAGAGATTTGTCGAATGTTTAATTCGGATGTCAGTTCCTGTACAGTGTAGTTCTCATCAGGACGTTTGTTAAATCAGCAGAGTTATTATTATTCTAATAATTCATATAGATCTAATCAGATTTAATTGCTCAGTACAGTCAGACAAGACAGCTCTCTGGCAAATGCTCCGTCGGCGATTTTTGAATGAATGTTAACCGTGAACCCTCTGTTACAAAAATCAGCAACTCGTTCATAACAAAATGTCGGAAAGCATTTCCCCGAAACTAATGGAATTTAACCTTTAGTTTAAAGATTAGGTTTTAAAGATTTTTTCGTATAAAATGGCAATATTAATTTTCCTTTTTTAAAAAAAGCGACCTTTGTTGTTGTTTTGGGCTCTTTATAAAAATTGTTAATTGAAAAAGTTTGGAACGCAATATCGAAATTACCGTTGAGATTCATAAATAACGAGAACGTTCTTTATTTCACAGTTTTAACTTTCCTCTGGCTTAATCATCTTTTAAACATTGTATCATTTCATTTGGGTCAATGTAAGTGATTTTTTACCCGTTTATCATTCAGCCCGTGTCAATTACCCCCCCCCCCCCCTTTCCCATTTTAGGAAAGGGGGGGGGGGGGGGCCAGCGCATCCCCTTTAGGAACTTTATATAATGTTACAATTCTATTGGAACGCCTTTTATTTTGTTATTGTGTGCATTCATTGCATACTGTGCCGTTCAATATGTGTGGCATTGTCAAGTTATGGTAGGATGTGCGGAAAGTGAACTTGCTTAATTTTAAATAATTAAAAAAAGGCCATAAACAGCTGTTTACTAGTACGTTGTGATTTTTAGGAAAATTAATTATTCATACCCTTTTCGTTCATTTTTTAATAAAAAAATAAATTAATTCTAGTATGCATCCGTTGGCACGTTTTGCTTGTCAAATAAAGGCCATAACTTCTATATATAAGCCTATTGGAACTTCAAAGTAGCAGTGTTTGGGCTGATTTATCTACCGAATGTAGACTTGTAAAGCCCGTATCGAAGCAATAGGGATTTACTTGGATCCCTCAACAATCTGATAAGAGGAGGGGTGAATTGTGGACCAAAACACAAACTTGTCACTCTAGTCTGTGAAGTGAAAAAAAAGGAGAGCTATGGGTCTGATAGCATATAAACCCCTAATTGATTACGGTTTTCTTCATTGAACGACCCCTTCACGGTTTAATCAAGGGATGAATATTTAAACTCGCCACAGTTGAGGAACTTTTTGTATATGCCTAGTAACATAGCGGGCGGGTATCGCTTCCTATAGAGCACCTGCCGTGCTGATTAGTTGAAATGTGCTAATTAGAAAGGACGTTCGATACGACTTTTTTTTAAACAATATCTGTGCATATAAATGGAGTTTGTGCAAGGATAAATTGATTTGAAATTCTTCTGACCATGGCATATTTCTGGAATCAAAGACCCTGTAACAGACAAAGCTGTAACAGTGCTTCTTTGCCGGGAATTCATGAAGTATGCCTATATATCAGGTTACAATTAATTGTCGTGTTTATTAATCAACTAAAAAGTTTGGATTTGAATTAATTCACTAATTTCTTTTTTCCAGATAAACTACAGAACTGCCAATAGATTTTCAGAGCATGATAATCGCCATGCATTTCAAGACCACGGCGTGTATTTTGGCAATGTAAGTATATCTTAGATATGTTTACAACGAGAGAAAAATATCGATCATGCAAATTATAGAAAGCAAGAAAGCAATTAATATTTATCGATTTTTAAATAAGCTGACCGAATCAAATGGTTTTAGCCAAGTGAGGTAACGGGTATCAATTTTGCTATGAAAGAAAATTCAAGACTTGGCGATTTATTATTTGAATTCAGCGAACCATACTAGAGGGTTAAAAAACAATCCAGGTAGTTGCTCCTGTTATGTAAAAAAACAAAATTGTCAACGAAGTGTATACCTGTGAATGGACTGTTGAAGACATTTAAACTACTGACAATTGTAACGTCCGTCTTGTGTGAAGTTTGAACAGCCGTAAATGATTTCTAAAACATTTGTTTTACATCTCAAGTAACATTCAGTCTTTTGTGTGCATTGGTATAAAGCCTCGGTCAGTCTATGTGCCTAAAGAATTAATGTTTTGGACTCGTTTTGTAAATATCTTTTACCAATATTGCTAGTACTAAAATTTAATTGCCTATCGCGATAAAACTTATCACAAGTCTGACCTTTTGGTAAATTTCGATAGATGTTTGGTTTTTAGATTGTTTGGGTTCTTGGTTTTTGTTTGTTTGGTTTGCTTTTGAATAAATATGTTTTTGTTTCTCATTTACTGATTTCATCTTTAGGGTAAGGAGGAAAGAAGTCTGGGAAGAAAAATCACCTTACCAGATCTTCGTCTTCACCACACAGAAAAGTCTTTCTTAAAGCACCACTCCAGAAATCCCGTAGATGCCGATTTAAACACAAACTATAGGGTAGCCTACCTGGGCCAGCCCGCCGAAAATCCACCCGTTCATCGGCGCTTTCCCCGGAAGTACCGGGCCCCAGAACCCGGAAGTTTCAAATTACAAACCTCCACAACCAATTGGTACCAAGCCCCGGATGTTCCCTTCAGAACACCGACCCAAGTCCTGGCCGTATCACAGGAACCGTTTCCGAAGCATAATCCGTGGAAATACTCCAATCATGGGATGAGAGACATATACCCGCCCTACGAGCGGAACGCCAAGCAACTAGTGGATAACCAGTTTAACAAATATGGCGCCGCTTTTGCGACAGCTAGTGAATGAAATCCTTATTCGATAACCTTAGGAGATTTTAAGATATATTTATACAAACACAAATATACCATCATATATATATGTGATCATTTTCTTTAAGCACCTTCTGTGATATTTTTTTCGGAGATGGTTGAACCAACAGTTTTAACAAAGAGGACACGGTCTAAATAATTGTCCGTATATATATGCATTATTTTCTACAAATTCAAAAAAAGTGTGTCATTTTATGTTACAATTTATTGTTGAATATATAAAATATACATTCTATGCTTTGTAATGCTTTGTCTTTCAATATCTTTGATACACGAGATTAACAGACAGAAGGGCCTTTGTTAGCCGTTGCATTGCAGTTAAGAGTGTGGTATCTTGATTATATAGAATGTTTCTGAGGAGCACTTAACCGAATTTTGACTAAGTAAGAAAGATCTGGCATGCCCTTATCATAAATACATGTTTGGAATGTGCAGGCCTCACCTAATTAATGATGAATTAAATCCTTTCTCTGTTGAAAATTTAATGTCATAGTATAATGTAATTCAATAAAATACTTTTGAAATAGTACATAAGTTAATTGTAAAGAACGTGTTTTACATTAACATTTTTATTGAGTGGTAATATATTTACCCCCCCCCCCCTCCCCCGCAAAAAAACCCACATTGAACATGTGAAGACAGTCAGAATCAACATATAAATCATGGTTTTTGTCAGAAGCCATAAAAATATAAATAGGCGGGCGACAACACATTTACAAAATAAAATGTATACACGGGTGATGCAAGTACGAGTACATGTACAATAATATCAACATTAAGATGCCATTGATAGGAGCAGTATTGTCTCCGAGGATCATATAAATGCCAGTGTACATGTAGCTAAAAGACTATTCCTCAGAGTGAATGCACCATTAACATTTCAAAAAAATTTAAGCTTGTCAGATAATTTAAAATTCTCTCAGTTGTCTGTCAGTATGTGATATTCTAGTATGTTTGATAAGAAAATTCTGACGGGTTTTATATTTTCATTACCAGTATGAATCACTGTGTAATGTCGTACCGCAGGACTCATGGCCTGTAATTGTAAACAATTTTCATCAGCTTTGACCCCCCCCCCCCCCCAACTTTCCATTATCATAACACAATCTATATCTTTGGGAATCAGATTAAGAAATAATTCTGACCAAACAATGTATCTTTAAACCAAGACAAACACAGTTTTTTTTAGAAAGGACATTTTATTTACAAGAAAGACAGGCATATAATATCTTACATTTATAACCAACAAACAACTAATAAACAACATTTGTATAAAAACAACGACAACTAATTCCTGTCGATGAGTTTTTGAATTTCTGCTTGCCTTTTTTCTAATTCTGCGATCTTTGCATTGTTCTGTTCCAAACGACTCTCTAGGGATTGTATTAATGGTCCGTGCATGACTTCCATGATATGGCACAAAGATTTTGTAAACACTGCAACAAATAAGATATATTGCAAGAATTAAATACCATCAAATGAAATAATTACCAGTAGCAGTATACAACGTATAAATGTACACAGACAGTCAGACAGAAAGCAACATTTTGGAGTCAAAGCCAAAGAGAGATAACTCTCTTGCCTAAAACAATGTTAACATTCATATCTTGATAACTTTTAAGAGGACAAAAGATGCTTATTTCAACCCCCCAAAATATTCATAGGTAATTATTAATATATTAAAAAAATGTAATTGGAGCAATCTATTCTATGATATATCCCATGACAAGATTCACACCAACATATGATATTCTATTTTTCTTAAACTTTATGTGAATAACAGTCACTTTACAGTATCTAAGGAATAAGGAATCATTCTTTGAGTATTAATAGGTGATAATTTCAGTCGGGGCGTGATCAAATCCAATAAAGCCCGAAGGGCTTTATGATAGATTTGATCACGCCCTGACCCAAATTATCACCTCATAATTTCGGTCGGGGCGTGATCAAATCCAATAAAGCCCGAAGGGCTTTATGATAGATTTGATCACACCCTGACCCAAATTATCACCTCATAATATTCAAAGAATGATTCCTTATTACTTATATTTATATACTGTAGATTCCTTATTTTACGCGAGTACTTAATTCCGCGATTCAACGGTTTTCCATCAAATCGCGAGAACATAAAATCGCGAATGCCGAAATTTTATCATAGTTTCATGTAGTTTACATATGTCTGAAAATTAAAAGCGAGATTTTAAAATTCGCGAGACGGGCTTCTCGCGATTTTACGCGGATATTAATTCCTCGCGTTTAAATAGGAATTTACAGTAATCTTAAGCCATTTGTACGATTGAATATTTAAATATAAATAAGCAAACCCCGCTGGCGCCCCAATGAGATGTTATGGGTTTTATAGTACAAAATCGATACGTAGTGTTATCACAGGCAAAGACACTGGAAAATGTACATATAATCTTATAAGGTGAAAATAATTTGGTAACTGGAGATCAGCAGAATGGTTAAGAAAACTCCTACTTCAAAGTGTTTTCTCTAGGGACAAACTGTCACAGGTGCTTGAGGACAATGCCACTTACCCAACCACTGATTTTATATACAGGAAGGGGAGAGTCAAATACTCTTGGTCAATGAGACTCGAGGAGGGGGGTAAGTTTCCTGACCTCAAGCACCTGTGACATACAGAACAAACTGTGGAGGATACCTGAGGAGTTCTGGAGTTTGGTGATCAGATCTAGTTCAGGGTCGGCCGTCGCCTTCTTGTACTCTTCCTCTTCCTCCTGACAGAGGATCTTGGGAAGTTCAATCAGAGATTCCAAACACGCTTTTCCTAATCCTGAGCTGGGGACAATGTGGAGAGGGACTTCGACTCGAGCGTACCTGTAAAACAGACAGGATACATTTTTAGACTGTAGAACACACAGAATATATTCACACACTGTAAGACAAACAAAATACAAATACATTCACTTTCTGTAGAACAAACAGCTAGAATACACTATAAAATATATACATTCAACCAAATATTAAACATTTGAAGTATAATTATTTGAGGCCAAAGATATATAAGAGTAATATTTGTTTGCCTTTTTTTCTCAATAAAATGCTGACTCATAAAAATCATCATTTATGTTTTTAAAGAGGTTCCCACCTTAGGTTTTGGGTAGCCATTTTGGGTCACCTTAAGCCTGAAAATTCTGCATCACATATTAATTCTAGTAATATATTTATATTTTACAATACCAAATGAACTTTATTGAATAACATTGTTTTTAAAAAGTCATATTTTTACAGAGTTTAGTAAGGGACTATATTTTGTGGCAGAAGGTTTTCAAGAAGAAAATGAACAATTTTTTCAAAAATTTTTAATTTTGAGATGTGACTCCTTACTTGTTTTACTTTTAAATGAGACATTAAATGTATGTCTATTTGTATGCAAAGTTCTGAAAAGATGACATTACTATATTTTTTTTACTTGCATAATAATTTGATTACTTTAAAATTTTGAAACATTTGTTGTTGTGTTCATTATGTCCTGGCCTTTAATGCCAAGAGTAAAGCAAGAATTATTAAACTTTGACTTAGATTTTACTTTTATAGTCACTACATGTGTTCAACTTCATACTGTATTAAAATCAAAGCTAAATAATAGTTCAAACTATTATAGCATTGAATCATGATTTTTTGAAGTACCCGGTATACAGTCTCGATCATAACTGCAGCGGTGTGTGCATACAAATTGAGTAACGCACGTTAGCGCGTTATGAAAATTTGTATGCACACATCGCTGCAGTTATGAGACTGTATACTTCAAAACATCATGATTTAATGCTTATATTTACATTTTTTCAACTTCTTGCCTTGTCTGCAAATGTGATTTATACCTTAAAATTCCTATCTTATCCTAAGGGTAAGTTCCTATTAATGGAAGAGCCACAGTAACAACCCGAGTGTGACCTTTGATTTTCGCTTGTGACGTTGCAGTTTACAGCGTTCAACGTTTGTGACGTCATAATAAATCTCTTCATTTTAACCTTTGAGTACCCTGTGTACATTACAGTGTCATAACTGCCGTAGCTTTCAACACACTTTACAAGCAAAAAATATGTGGAATATATATATATAAATATTTGTTTGATTTCCTCAAATTATCAATTTCCATGTCAAATTTAAGCAAACATTTTCAGGAATATTATCAATTTTGTTTGGGGCCCCATATTTTCAAAAAATGGCATGTGACATGGCTTTAAAATAAATGAACATTTTAGGTCTCCATCAGATCTTTATATCCAAGTGGTTTTCAGATGATTGACATTACTATCATTTCAGGTGCCAACTTCCTTAAAACACATATTTAAAATCCATGATACATGTATTTCTACTTAGAATTACATGAACACACTTTATATATGAATTTGAATATGGTTTGGTACTTGATTAAAAAGTTGTTACACGTACTTAATATTAGTACTAGTAGATCATGTATGTAATGCGTAATTCTGGTAATATAAAATAAACCATTTATCAAATGAATGTTTGAAATACAAATCGATTTATTTTTTTTACAATGTCACAAACATAACTGTTTAATACATGTATAAATTCATATGCTTATGATATACAATGTATGTTTATATGGAAAGATCAGGTCAAGACATATAACTAAAGATCTCCTGTTGTGATTCTTAGGAATCATGAATTTACAAGGAAACACGGAATTTCTTAGCTAACAAGAATCACATTTTGATTTATGGAAGGTCACATACAAAGTGTATTTTCAAATAAAAGTTTTAAAAAAAACCAAAACATGTTGTCTCAATAGAATAGCTGGTTTTGGTGGTTCGCCTCCTACACTTACATGTACATGCGTATACAGCATGAAGTATTATTTTGGAAAAAAGTAAATGGATATTTTCACAACCCATAGAAAATATCCTGAGGTGACAGGGTACAAAAGGAAAAAGATTTCTGCAGAGTGTGTTCATTGAATCTATGTTTAAATTAACCCATTCTAAATGTTTCATCATACATGTATATTGATACAATAAAGTACTAGAGTAACCTAGAAATCTATTTCAACTAAACATTTTATACAAAAAGTATGTTTTTATATTGATGTTTTTTCAATAACAAAGAGGATCATCTTCTTAGATGTAATTTGTATGTGTGATAACACTTCTGGTTGAGGAATTGCTAGGGAGTGGTTGTATGGGTGTCATAACACTGCTGGGTGAGGAACCAGTGGGTGTGGTTATCTGGGTTATAACACTGATGGGTGAGGGACCAGGGTGTGTTTGCATGGATAACACTGCTGGGTGAAGGACCAGGGGAGTGGTTGTCTGGGTAATAACACTGATGGGCTAGGGACAAGGGGTGTGGTTGTATAGATGATAACACTGCTGAGGGACCGGGGGTGTGGATGTCCGGGTGATAGAACTGCTGGGTAAGGGACCTGGGAGTATGGTTGTCTGGACAACACTGCTAGGTGAAGGACCGGGGGAGTGGTTGTCTGGGTAACACTGCTGGGGGAGGGACCAGGGGTGTGGTTGTATGGGTGATAACACAGCTGGGTGAGGGACCAGGGAATGTGTTTGTCTGGATAGCACTGATAGGTGAAAGGCCGGTGGTGTGGTTGTATGGGTGATAACACTGCTGGGGGAGGGACTGGGGGTGAATTCAACTTACTGTGGTGGGTAGCCATCCATTGCTTGATTGATGGACTGGAAACAGGTCAACTGGTGTCTGTAACTCTGTGTATAAATAGATATTGATTTAACAATCAAGTCTGTATTTATATATAAACATTTATTATATCTGTGTGTAAATAAATAGACAATAAAACACACTTTTTCAAAGCAAGAAATGAATGCCTGACACAATATACATTATATATTGCAGAAAGTGTGAATCAGATGTCCACTTTTATCTCCAGAATAGTGTTGGTCAGTGCATACACAGCTCAGCTTCTGTCACACTGACAGAGAAGGTTCAATATCTGTACTAAACTACACAGCTGTTGGCTTTATGGTTCATAACAATTATAAATTCATTTACCATTTGATAATAAAATGGAGTTGGCAGGCATTTAAATCCTTGTAACATTTACTTTTTGTGCAATATATAATAACATGGATATTTTAAAGTTCTTTAAAATTTAAGTCAAATTATAAGATCTGCTTGTTTGTTCTAATTTCATAGCTTGGTGGATAAACTATCAAACTGAGAGTATTGATCCAAATACTAGTATCCCAATTTTAAGCACCAAGGAATTTTGTTTTATGAATTGAGATGGGTTTTTTTTTCCTATTCTCAAGTCGCTACCTGTTTTTTCTTAATGAAATCTAAACACATGCAAAAGCATCAGATCCTTCATAATTTAACAAGTTTGTGTTAATTTAAGAGGTTTTTTTTTCAAATGTGTTGAGGACTCTCAAGTTACAAGTTCAGTCAGGTTTGTCCACTGACTATCATCAACTGACCTTTGTAGATTTGTCTTCATTGAAAACAGAGAAGATAAGCCCAATGAATCCTTCATCCATCATCTGATACATGGCCTGTGTCCTAACATCTGCAATAATATTGTAAACTCATTCAGGCAACAACCAAGAATTACAATATTTTAATACAGTAAATAATAAATAAAAATTGAATTGAATGGTTACAGATTTTAAATCATGAATGTGGAGTACCCAATCATTGTATAAAAAATGAGCCATTACAAACTCTAATGATTCTCCAGTACCCTTGCATAATTTGATTTTCATCAGTAAATTGATAAAATAAAATGAAATAATCCAGGATAGAGATAATCATACTGGAAATCAAGAACTGAGTATGGTATGTAGATAAACAACTCTGAGCAACAATTCTGACAACCTGATTAGTACATACCAACATGTGATGGCCAGACTGTGATGTGGGGGTGAGAGTGATACCAGCCTAGGACTCTCAGAGGTCGGTTATACTGCTGGGCTAGTCTCTAAAACATTATGAACAATCATTCAAGTCTTATTATCTTGAATTCCATGGGAACAAGTTTAAAGTATGAGAAACCAGTGGACTACAGATACTGGAGTTAGAAAACACATCTTGCTTGGAACCTCCAACACATCTTTGGTTTTTCAGACCAATGTTACATGAAATACATGAAATGTCATCAAAGTTAAATAATACATGTACTTGTTTTTTGTTAAAATTATTCGCTTGAAATTTGTTACTCTTTCAGCAAAAGTAAAATTATTTGGTATTTACCACTTAATAGATTAGCATGATATGTTATTCACAAGGGAACACAAAGGAAAGACTTGCAAAAATGCACGGTTTAGTACAATACATCACTTGCAGATTTTCTAACAACAAAAAAAAATTGTGAAAGTCTCAATTCATTGTAGAAGTGGTTCTTCTATTTCTACAGTAATTCTATGAAATTGTTGACTAACACAGTTTTTGTATTCAGAGAGTACAGTGAAAAGGACTTTGACAACAATGTAGGCCTACATTCCATTTAGATTATAATCACCTCAGCCTTGCTCGAGGCATCAGAGAGTTGTTCAGGAGAGATCTCCACTCTGTCTGGCTGTTTGTCCGATCTTCTTAACATGATCACAGAGAAGATGTGTAGAACTCTATTTTCATCCACCTGAATGCATATCGAACATATTGATTCATCAGAAACATGAATACTGTACTTATCAAGTTTATATACATTATAATCTTATGTCATTTTTTTTGCTTTTTAACAACGTAGTTTGGCAAAATGAAAATGTTGTCAAAATGTGTTCAAAATTGGCTTTTCACTTCGAAATTCACAAATTCAGGAAAATTTAAGAATTCAAATTGCTAAAATATTATATATTTTTTACGCATGACCGGTTTCCAGCTGATCAGCTGAGACACAGAGAAAGTAGGTCACAACGCCATTTCCTTTTATTACCTCTCCTATGAGTAGCCCCATCACCTCCTCTCTTTCCGTAGATAGTGCATGTGTTAAACACACCATATAGGCATCAGCCTCCAAATGCACGCTCTCTACAACCATTCTGATCGGTACAACTAGCAGTGCCTAGGCAGTCCCTTGCACCGACAGACCGGAAATCTCCCCGAGAGAGAGAGGGAAGAATTTACCTCCACGTAAAAGAGTTCACATTATTTGAATATGTGTCGTAGGACTACAAGGCTAGCCTGTGTCTTTCTCTCTGCCCAAAAATGAACGTATAACATGTACATTAAGTTTGAATTAAGATAACAATTCATTTTTCTTATTTGCATGTTTTCCTTTTATTTACTCATATTCAGTTTGATCATATAATCCAAGTGATTTAAAATTACGGTTTAAGGTACTCACTACACCTAACTTATACTTTTTAAAACACTACGTCATAGGATGGCGATTTTGAATGTTTTGTTAAACAGTTTATATTGTTCGATTGGGTTGTATATTGCGGTAGCTCAGTGGTTAAAGAAATGGGCTTCTGAACCGCAGATCATGAGTTCGAATCTACCTGGAGATTTTGCCAGGTTCATGTTAACTTAATTAAATTATTGAAAATGTAATTTTTCATCCAAAATTGCACATTTTTTGCATATTAGGCTCCAATACTTCTTATCCATTATGGTATATCTAATAATCAAGTAAATTTCTGATGATTTGAGAAAATATTTCACGGTGTAGTGAGCCACTGTAAACACGTTTTGTTACATGTAGTAACTTATCATGCACGTTGGGAATAATTTTTTGTGATTTTTACAAAAAAATGATGCCTCTGCATTTCTAATAGAAGTATGATCAGAATGATGTATGAAAAATATTTTGCATTGAAATCGGGAATGGACATGTGTACACGTAAATGCATATAAATCAGGACTCAACAAATCTTTTGTGAAAAAAAAATTATACACGTACCTTTAATATTGTTTTCGTTGGAAATTGAAAAAAATATTCATGAAGTATACTCATAGTACTTATAAAATGTAGTGTATTTTAATATTCTATTGCTAATTTTTTTTCAGACATGCTTTTTTTTAAAGCTGCGTTTTTTATACAACCGTGGTGCTAATTCAATCGAATTAAAAGTATATCTTCCATCCGCTCCATCAAAAACCGGGGAGCAATTGACAATTTCTTTATTCTCTGAACTGCATAAATTACAGTGTTGAGTGCGGATGGAAGTTCTAATTTTAATTAGACAGAATTGGCACCACGATTTTTAATTAGATTGGGTGCCAATTTAACTTGATGAGTGACGATTGGCGGGTTTGTCAACGTACCGATACTGACTCTTGTGAAAAAGTAATTGATTATCGATACAGCTGAGCACTATGTTTTATAACGTAAGTAATGTAATATTACATGTGTAATAAATATGTACACCACAGACATCCAGGCATGTAGCATAGCTTTTCAGAGTGGAAGGGTCATAAGATAAGTAGAGATACCTTGCATACAGTTGCCTTGTAGGTTTAGTTTCTTATTGAAACAACAAAATGCATACATTTATCTTAAAAAGGACCCCTAGACCAAATTCAACAGAACTGTTTATACATGTACGTTTGTTCAATAACTTAACTATATTAGTAATATCCATTTCTATGTACTTTCCATTCTAAACTACTATACAGTTGTAAATTGTTATACTTGGTAAGAACCTCGTAAGTTGTAAGAACTTGTGTTCGAACCATTTGTATATGTTTATGCAATAAAACATATTCAAATCAAAGGACCCCTCCTCCCTATAAACTGATGCTACGTGCCAAATATGATTTTCCATAAAAACCGGAATATATATAGTTCACGCCATTCAGCTTCTACAATTATATTGTAGATATGCATACTACAGACGCATTCATGCGCGGATCTATAGGTCGGACCCCTGCCCCCTCCACTGGAAAACCATTTTCTGATTTCACATAGTAATATTACCGAAAATAGGAAATGCTCATGCAAACTGAAATATGAAATTCCCTTTTTAATCTGAATACATTATGTAAATATCACTCATTTCAAAAATGTGTCATGTAAATTGTAGAATTTGAAAAATAATCTACATGGTACCTAAATTGATCAACAAGTGCATATATACGTTAACAAAAATATATATATCCACCCCCTCTCTTACCTAGCAAACATAATATTACCTCGCCTTTCCCCATCCCCAAAAAATCTCAATGCTCGTTTAAAATATGATGTTAAGAATTAAAAGGTTCTGTCAAGTCTAAATTAAATGAATTTGAGCAATGTCATAAAAAGTATAGCAGCATGAACGCTAGTCAGGTTCCCGAGACCCCTCTTCAAAGGGGTCTTGGGGGCCTGACTACACGAACGCATAATTTACATTTGTTATTTTGAGAATATCAAAACTCTTTTTTACAATTTTCCGAAAAGTTCGAGTAAGGCCAAATTATAGACCAAAAGAAAAAGGGATGTCCCCTACGCCCGCCCTGACTCTGACAATTTTTTTCTTCTATAATTCACAAATGGCTACAAAGTCTTCAACTTACATGTATTTCATTCAACAAAGATGCTATGTATTTGTGCTTAATAAGTTTAAGGAATCGTTGCCCCATGCTTTATTTCTGACAACCACCAGTTGCGTTTATAACTCAATAAACGCAATCGGTCTCTTTTTGAAACGTTGGACCCCCCCACCCTAAAAAAAAATATAGATAGATAGATAGATAGATAGATAGATAGATAGATAAACTATTGATAATATCATATAGCATATTGAACCATGCGCGAGCATGGAAAATAAACAGTCTGCACGCAGAGCTGCTCAACTACTTAGTTGCGTTCATAACTCGAGATAAATCCAATATTGATCTCATTACAACAAAAATATGCAAACAACACGTCTTAGTTCATGCCTACATGTATGCTAATGACTTTATTTATTGAAATAACAGCAGAAAATATTGCAGTGACGATACGGTGTTAATTATAACTGATAAAGTGTTTATTGCTTGATTAAAGACATGTTTATCAAAATAATATAACCAATTGCTCGATTTTGATATAGAATAGGGACTAATCAGGGAAGTTAAAATTTTATTCTTAATACCTTTCATACATGTCATTATATTTTTCTTTTCTTTTCATGTTAATTGATGATAAAATTTATTTTTACTGAATAGAGTTGTGCGCCCTTAGAAAACTCTTTAATGTGAGAGATACGTTCAAACGTCGCCCACCCAAAATGGCGAGAAGGTGAAATTGCCTATCCCGTTTGTAAAGTTCATTTCTTTGTTTCTCTACATCCTCGCGGGATATCGGAAAGTGTTCTTTTCCTAATCAATGTGTTATGTATTCGAATAACAAAGAAGTTTCTGCAATGAATTACCTGAAATATACTTTTTAATATCCAACTTTTAAACGATAACAGCAATATCAGAGAAAATCAAGCCGTCATCATGCGAGAATACAAAGTGGTCGTTCTGGGAAGTGGCGGAGTTGGGAAGAGTGCATTAACAGTCAAATTTGTCTCTGGGACTTTCATGGAAAAGTACGATCCAACTATTGAGGATTTTTATAGGAAGGAGATCGAGGTGGATTCCGCACCATCGGTGTTAGAAATTCTGGACACAGCAGGCACTGAACAATTCGCTTCAATGAGAGATCTGTACATTAAAAACGGGCAGGGTTTTGTCATTGTTTACAGTATAACAAGTCTTCAGACTTTCCAAGACATAAAAACTATGAAAGAACAAATTATCCGTGTTAAAGGAATAGAGAACATACCAATGATATTAGTTGGAAACAAAGTTGACTTGGAACATCAGAGAGAAGTGCCACGCACAGAGGGCGAGACTTTAGGGCACATGTGGGGGTGTCCTTTTCTCGAGACATCGGCTAAAAATACCCAAAATGTGAATGAAATTTTTATTGAAATAGTTCGAGAAATGAACACTAGTCCAGTAAAGGAGAAAGGAAAATGCTGTCGTTGTGTGATTTTGTGAAAAAGGTAAAGGATGATTCAACTATTAGCATCATGCCTCTGTTGTCTTTGCATGTGCAGTTAATAATAGAGAAGAGTTCATAAAGTTCTGACTGTCAAAGGAATTAATTGAATTTATATAATCATGTCTTGCATGTTTAGTCAGATTTGTTTAATTCATACTAAGTACACAATCATTCACTAATCAAATCACACAAAACTTTAAGAACCTCAGTCTTTATAAGTATTTTTTTCTGTCAGATAATTCTCTTATTAAAGCTTATGAAAGTATGTATAAGAGAGGTGAAAATTATTTTATTAAATAAAAGCAGATAAAGTATTAGTATCTGACAGTGACTATATTATACACTCAGCGTGATAAAGATAATTGACTTTAAAGTTATCTTTATGGAATTTTTAATTGAGAAATGTACATGTATGTCAATTATACAGCACTTCAAGATTGACTGTTAATATGAAGTACTGTATGAATGACTAACATACATGTACAATTCTTAATTTAATCAATAACTTGTACAAATCTGTTAATAATTTAGGTGTGTTTGTTTTTGTTCTTTTGTTACAAGTTTTTGACATTGGTGACATTTTAGTGTAACTTAAACGTCTGACTCAGCCACCTCCTGTCTTGATTTGTCATCTTCATTCATTCAGTACTGTCACATTCTGTGCGTGAAACATGGGAGAAAATGGTCAGTGTACTCCATGAAAGTCGTATATAGGATTTAAGTGGGATAAACGGATATCTTTGTGTATAAATATACACAATTATTTTGTCACTTACATTGCTTAGCAAGACTAGTTTTAAGTACCGGTAGATAATTTCCCCTTGATGTCAATAGCAAATAGATATATATCTGATATATGAAATCATTCCTTTCACGTACAAGTAATTTATATGCACTTTTAAAAGTATTTCTGGAAGACCCTGTGTTTATGTCATGTATATATTTATTTAAAAGCACTCCTTATGTTATCAGGTGTTACTCAGAAAATAACATTTAACGAACTTTCTGTACATTCGACTTAGAGTTGTGTAAATGTACCCTTGTGACCCTGACTTGTTTGATGTCAATTTAGCACTCTGCAAGTGAGACCATGACATGGGGTTAGATATTTAGCAGTTTTGTTGCTCTGTGAATTTGTGGAATTTTTTTTTTTTATCAACATTATGCATGTGTGTTCACTTTGGTTATCATGTTGACCAGGAAGTCATTTGCTTTTAATAGTGAAGTATGCCTCTTGACGATCATATATATTTATATCTTATGAAAACCACCACTTGAAAGATTACTCCAAAGCATTGATATGAAAATGATAGGATGCATGATGTTGAACAAATACAACAGTACATTAAAACTATCGGTACGTCATGCTCAAGAATGGTGTGGAATCAAACGTTGATTTTCTTCTTTTTATCCTCTCCCACCATCATGACCATAGTTAACAAAGATTTTTGACATCAAATAGTAAAAAATGGATCAACATCCAAAATAAGATGTATCTCTTAAATATTATACAATTTACATGTATTATAATATAAGTATTCAAGATGATCCTGAGCTTTAGGTTGTAGACATAAGTGATACATGTTTATTAAGTATTACAGACATAAATGTGCATTTGTGTCCTATTCTGAAATTCCATGTGATATTTTAAAAATCAAAACTGATAGATTCTATTTACTATCACAGTATTGCCAAATTTGCCATCATCAATACAATTTTATAGGTGGATCATTTTGCTAGACTACATGAACAGGGAATAACAATTATACATGTATGATATGCTTAAAGTTTGAATTCTGACACTCCAAAGTTTAATATGATCAACATTTATTCCTACTTTACAAACAATTGAATCACATTTTGTGGTATTCATAATATTATATGCAATATGTTATGCATGTACACATTTATGTAGAATCATCCAAATCAATGTGTTTACACACTGTGTGGAAGCCTTTATAAGGTTTCTAGTTGCGATGTATGTTGACATTCAATTGTGGAACATGAGCCTTTATACTATGTACAAAAACCACTGTAAAACATCTTGAATTTTTATCTGCTACATTAAAATTTATCTGTGGTACAATTTTTCTATACCACAGTGAAATTAACGGTATTAACCACACCTCATGAAGATCTGCCTCTGTTGTAAGGGTCTGTGAGGAGGTCAGGCTTATTGATTAATGAAAAAACAAAGGATGATAAGATGTTATATCAATTGAAACTAAATATCGTATGGTTTTGTCTCTTTTACTATGACAAAATGGCATTGATCGTCAAAATTATTTTGCAACAGTTACACAGAGCAAGTCTTAGGTGTTTTGCATCACTTTTTATTACCGGTATACGGGGTTTAATTCTTTAAAAAATATGTATGGAAGTAAGTCGTCTCAAAATGACGTAATAGTTAATACCAGTACTACTTTATAGTCGATGTTGACTGAAATTATCAAAGTTATTCAATTTTATCACTTTGGAATTCAAAGTTGTGTATTGACAAAAGACGCCGGTGTGAGGGAGTGATTTTCCCATCCGATTTACATATTTCTGAGAGGATTAAGTGCTTTGATAGCTCAGATTAGGTACTGTAGAGGCAGCAATTTTTAATCCCAGAGTATGTATACAGGCTATATAAGTAAGCTCTTTATATCACAGCTTATCCAAAACCTAATAGAGGAATCCTCAACTTAAACCTCTGGTGACGGTACTTCAATTCATGTAAATATATGCAGCCACATGTATGTGTACTAGATTTATGAATTTTTTGTATACATGTACTATTGGCATAAATTTTGTATAGATTCATGCTGTGTTCATACAGCTATTGTTAAAAAAAAACGATTCTCGATCTAATCAGTTTAAGGCATTGTCAGAGTATGAATATATACACATCCCATGATCTTTTATTTCCAATTTTTATAACTGTCTTCAAATGCATTTTTAGCAGTGTTAACTGTTAATAATTGACAATATTTATTTTGAATATAAATAAATAATGTTTTACTATACGTTTATTAAAATTTTATATGACACCTTTGAATTTGGCTATGCTGGATTATTTTATTATCTACTTACCGGTAATATATATAGCTATACCGAAAGCCAAGAATGTATAGATCCAACTTTCAACTTCCTTACTATTAATGTATGTGGAGGATTTAGACCCTTCATTGAATGCATTAATCTATTTAAGTATTACCTACATACTTTTACTTACTTATATTATATAAGGAATTTAAGATATTCAGATGGAATGTAAATATAAACAGTTATATGCTTTTTTGTTTGCTTATATGGCTGACGAAGGAAGTGATAGGTGATAATAAAAGTTAAATTACCCCCAAACAGATATGTATTTTCTTATCAATGATCGCTAGCGTAACTTCACACCCACTTGAAACCAAAGGAAATATATTGTTAACATTATATATTGAAAGAGTAGAGATTGAGTTTGATAGTACATGTAGTATCAGTGGGCACAACGAATTAAAATTATTTGTTCTGGGCTGATATCATGTTTTTCGTATATGTATGAGTTTTTGACTTAGTCTGACATGCATGTAGCAGGTGACACAAAATCCTAATCAAGTGTATATTTATTTAAAATACGATTTTTTGCTTGTATTCCTTCTTGTGAAAAGTTAACAATTACAATTATTATACTTCCATGTTAAATACTGAAATCTGATTGGTTTAGATGCAGTTGATAATCTGTTCTATTACCCTTAGTGTTAGCAACACACTTAGCAACGGGTAATACTATATAAATAGTGCCTGTTTTGGAGGGTAACAGTCGAAATTGACACCCCTGAGAAAACTATTGTCAACCGACGCGAAGCTGAGGTTGACAATGGTTTTCGAGGGGTGTCGATTTCGACTGTTATCCTCCCAAACAGGCACTATTTATTTTATTATACTGAATGTCATAATTTTAAAGAAAACTTAACAGCTTTTCTATAGGAATGACTTTTTCGGCGAACCGTACGCGCATCATTTACGAGCATGTAACAATTCGTTATGTTATATATTTCTCAACATGTTGATAACACAATGGTACATGTTATCAGACTTAAAAGATCTATAGCATGCTTCGTTGTGAATTACCATGTTAATTACACCCAATATGTCCCCTGGTTTTCATTTATTTACTGGACTCTGATGGGTATGTGCTATTGATTAATGACAAGTGGTAGGTTTTGTGTTGTAACTTTACATCAATACATAGTTGTCTTAATTAGTTTAGTGCAGGTATTGGTAATTGAATAGAATGCTCGATCGTTGAAACATAATACCAAAAGCTTTAGACAAATCAATTTCATTCATAAACACGTAGAAGTTGTGAATAATGGTAAGGCGGAAATAATAGCGCATTCCACAGCTTCTGATCATCTGATACACTTCACATGTGAAGTGTAAAATACATACTACATGTATATCAATGACTGTTAAGACATACAAGGCCAATTTAACAAGACCATGGGCTTTCAGTCTGCTTAAACTATCTAGTTCAGGTATCAAAGCATGTTTGAAATGATGGTGGCCCCAGGTGAAATATGCACTGATTTCTTGGCATATTTGAGTTTGATATGATGGTGTTGATATTACTAGCCAATGATCATGACTAAATCTACTGTACCGATACATAATCTTTCTGTTTTACACAAACTTAGTCCATGGTCTTGTTAATATAGCTATAAAAACTTCCTTTTGTTTTGGTTTTTTTTTTCATCACCATTAGACTGAGAAAAGAAGGAGGATGTCAATTTTTGTCACATCCTTTTCCTTAGCAGTTTTAAGTTCCTGTTGGTTTTATGAATTAACTTTTCCTGCTTCATCAGTAGTTTATGATTTCAGCTTGTTTTGAGACATGACTATAAAAATGTCTCTAGTTATTTGTTTATAATGATACATCAGTGACCTGTCTGAGCCATATCTTAATAAATCTTTTATTTTTCTATTGCAGGTAGAAAATAGTTGACCAATGAAAACCAAGAATCAAACCATGTAATCCTGCCTGGCTGTTTCATTGTTGCCTGGCCAAGTGCTTTTTTGTTACTCCAGTAATGAACCAATCAGATGCCTTTTTGCATGTGTAACCATGACTACATCTTGCATCAACTTACCATTCTGGAAAGAAGACTTCTTCTAATGCAGGCCAGTTTCTGTTGACAATTCTTTGGTGCGAGCTAGCTGTTGAGAACAAAATTATAGAAGAGATGTCTGCTCCAGTGTTTCCATAATATCAAAAACAAAATGAAGAATCGTCATCACTTTTGTATTGCAAAAATTGTTTATATACATTCTTAAATTTTTTTTACAATTTATACTTAAGGACTAGGTCATTGATTATTTACGATAGAAATTCATAGAGTATGGCATGTAGAAAGATTCAAAGCATACTATTTTCTTGTTTTAATATATCTTGGATATGTAATTGGCTTGTAAAACCATGTCACATAGGATTGTATAGTAAAGGGGTGTATGAAAATGTATATATTTTACATGTTGTACTATACCATAGTGATGAATAGTAGTGAAATCACATGTGATTTTTACCCAGCAGAGTAACATTATTCATATTAATAGATATTTGTCATTTGTGTCAAACAAGTAGAGGCCATTTATTGTTGATTATGCATGTTGTGCAATGATATATTATACCATGATTATTATGCTTGTATATAAAATTAAAGTATTGCAGAAGCTTTAAAATTCATGTACACGTACGTTTCTATACTTAATCTGAGAAATCAATCACTAGGTGTGATATTAGTCAAATGCTTTGTTAATTAAGCCTTATAATTTTGCCAACAACTGTCAAAATGTTTGTAATTCTGTATATATTGAATTTTTATATTATTTTTTAACAGTATGTTTGTATATATACGTCACAAGCATCTCAAAATCCAATGGTATTACAGTTGAGTCACGCAGAAAAAGGGAATGTGTGCTACTGGATTTTTTTCAAAATGTTTTTAATTAAACTTTTAAGATAATTTAACTCAACTTTCAGAATAGACTGAAAATTACATGCAGATACTTTTAAATTATATGCAGATAATTTTAAATCACATGCGGATAATTTTTAATTACATGCAGATACTTTCCGCAGGCAATGGCATTTGACTCAGTCCCAATATCAAACAGTATTAGGCATATCGTGTAGATCGAGACATGAAGAAATGGCAACTTCTTTCTGATATCTTAAGCCAAACAGGAGAATTATCAAACATTAAGTACATGTTGAGATAGCACAAACTGCTAGTTAAAGTATATAGAGAACCATTGTACCATAGTAAATATCAGTTCATACGATTTCAGATCTATCTATGACATTGTATAAAAAAATTATTCTGTAATGGAAAGAGGAAGTTAAAGTAATCTAATTAAAATGTGTAACGATTGTATAATACCATAGTGCACATATTATAGAATATTTAGATTCATATACACGTATATTATTTTTCCAGGAAATTTGGAATTAGTAAAACAGGATTTTCTTTCTAAAAAATGTCCATGATTGTACATTCAGTGGGTGATTGAAGTGATATAGGACTAGTGCCATATAGGGGAAGAAAATTGTAATGTTTTCTGTATAATTATTAGAACAGACAGATTTTGAAATGCGAAAAAAATAGATTAAATAGGTGTTAATTTAGAAAGTCAGACAACATGAACTTGTGTTTATATTTTTAGTTTAAGTGGGTACTTGTTCATGTTGTGTACTTTAAAAAAAATGTTTTTGTGAAAATAGGTTGACAACAGAGAGTGAAAGGCCTTGTTATTTTTGGAGGGGTGTAAAGATTTCTCTGTGTTAAGGATGACTGTATGGCGGCCCCTTGTGGTTACATAACGGTCAAGATTATTGCACTTGCAGACACTTGTGTACAAGTAGACATCGGATTAGGCTTGCTACTTCATGTTTAGTCAGTGTGAAACACAAGTTGTAGGATGTGTAATTTTAAGAGAAAAAAATGCCTAAATAAGAAAAATTATTCACCAAAAATATGTATGTAAAAAAAAAATGATGTATCATCCCAAGATATTCTATGTATAAATGGGTTATAAATAAGGAAGGGAAAATTTTTTTTCAAGGTTCGTCATTTATTCATTGATAGTTCTTATGAATTTAATTTTAGATTTACTTCCCTTGGCTAATGGAAGTTATGATAAAAAAAGGAAACAAAGGAAAAAAAGACTTTCCTGATGTGCGTTTGTGGGGGTATATGTACAAATAAGTTGTTAAATTTGAGACTTTTTGACTTTCGACACATTTGTAATCATTATTGTCAAGATGTTTCAAACTTTATTTGTACAGATAGGAGAACATGTAGAAAATCTTGAGCCTCTCTAAAGAATTTGGTTGAAATGTTGAAGTGATATACTTGTAGCTTGTTGATATGAAAATGTAATTTTGGGTTCTGTTTTTTATACACTGTGATTCAATGATTTAGATGAAATACATGTATTTTCGAGGAAGGACAAATAGAGTGGTATATTTATAGCTTAAGTTTAAAAGTTCAGTGAGCTTTTATCCAAGTCAGCCAGAAATATTGAAATGGCTTATTTGGAGGGAGGTCATGCATGTTGATTTAACACATTGTCATTGTGGAACTGATATTATTTATTAACATATATATATATACATATTAATATTCATGTGCATCAGGAATGTACACAGGTGTTAGGCAATATTATTATGTTATACAGAATGATGTAAATGTATTTATGAAATAACAATTTTCTCCAGAAAGGCGATTTTATGGAAAACGAATCCAGTTACAATTTTCTTTTATATTCAGATCTTTACTGTACATGCAAAACTGCACAAAAAATGCTAAATCTGATTTTGATGATTGTTGTACTTGGGGTTTCAGCAATGAGCTGACCGTTTAGCAACACCTGTAGTCTGACATAGTGACTGCTCAGTGTATATTACTTAGCTGTAGCTTGCTTGGCTATAAGTGTACTATTTATACACACCAATCAGCATTAAGATGTAAATCAAGGTCAAAGGTCACTGTATAAAATTGAGAGCTTCCGTTTTATTTTATCCATGAATGGTCACATTTATGATTTTTTAAAAAATCTGTATTTTAAAAAGAAAGAAAATTATTATTTTTGTGTAAAATTTCTGTGAATTTGTGTTTTTGAAAGGCTAGATTTAAGCTTGCAATTAGAAATCTCACGATTATTGTTTCAGTTGTCGATTTTCAAAGTCTGTTCATTTCGTTCCTGATTGTTTCCCCTTTTATTCTTCAGTACCTCTATTTTGTATTATCATCGACAGTTCTTGCTTTGTGTCAATGTGATTTGAATACACTCACGTAACAAAAGAAAACCTTTATAATAAAATGTATACTCTGAATTCTGTTTTCTTTTCTGTTTCCATAACCTTTTCTTCGATACACCCTTTGCTATTCAAAGAAACTTCATCCCTCTCCAATTACGAGCTTCCATGTACCAAAGAAAAAGATGGAAAAATCCGCACTTTTTCCCTCTGGACAAGAGATTATTTTACATGCTTTGACTCTGGTCCTCCCAATTCCGACGGATAATGTGTATTTGCTATTCAATGAATTTTTGAATAGATGACTAAATATATGTATTATTCAAAGTACAGAATTATCTTTATGAAATGTCGCATTGTGACTGCTATTCTGGCATCATTGCTTCAGTGTCAGTTGTTAAAAAGATTGCGATATTTTAAATCGATATTAATGTACATAAGGAACTGCTATCGTTTTGAAAACAGTAACAATTACATGTATCCTATTTCTCCAGTAATTTGTTGTACAGAATCACCACTCTCTCATTCATTGTACTGCTTAGAATGGAATTTTAGAGAATGTTTTTGTATAAATTGTGGGGAAACACTCGTAAAAAAAAAATCAGTGTAATCCACAAGGGCCGATAACATACGATCATTTATTATTCGGTCATTTCCATGTGGTATTGGTTGGATTTGTAGGTATACATGATATGGGATGCCGTAATATCAAAACATATGTTACCGGTCCCCGTGGTTTTATTATTCAAGAAATACCAAACTATATTTACACAATCAAGACAAGTTGTCTATTTTTATTTTGAATTAACACAAAATGTAATTATGAAATGCGTCCAATCTCTGTCATATCAAGAAGACAACAATCGGACCGTCGGTGTATTATGCAGATTGAGTGCATATATCGGTAGCTTTACAGTGGGTGGGGCAGCTTATACATGCAGATAACATGACATAAGCCCGGTACTCCCTTTGGTAATGCAGTAGGCCTACGCAGAAGAGGACCCCACTTAAGATACAAAAACTCCACCCCTCTATGTCTCAATATCGAAAAACCCCGCCCTTTGTATCTGCAGCAGCGGTTTTAGAAGTAGCCATAACAACCAAAATTTTTTCGAAATCTTTGGGAAGGTTTACCTGTGTGGAATGTTGACAAATTAGCAACATTTTAATGAAGAAGTAATTTCGTTCTTTAACTTCTAAAGTTTGGGTCGAGTCGTCCATTTACTGGGTGCATACAAATACATTTTGTCATGCATCATATTGTTGCAAATATTTTTATTCGTGTAGACCCAATGAATTCAAAATTTACAATGATACTTTGACACTATCGACTTAGAACTGTTACTGAACATCAATTGATAGAAATCATTGATTCATGGGGACAAATATCACGTGATTTAGGCATTAGTATGTGCACTAGTTAGAACTTGCTTTCAAAGTTCAATGCTACTTATCAAAGTGCCTTACCATTGATTTGTTGTACTTGAAACAAAAATCAATGCGGGTGATGATTCTTGCACTTTGAAAATTGATAAGATAGTCATTTGAATAATTAATGCAAAATAGTTATACGTTATCATACACTTTTTGTCAACAATGTAGACTTTTCTTGCTCTCTTGCTGCTGTATCTATAAACCCACAAATAACATGCGAGTAAGTGTCTGATAAAAATATTTCTTCAAAATCTTATCGTAGATATGTTATTTGTATAGTACATGTTATTAAAATTAACGGAAAGATCTAGAACTATGCTTTTATAAGAAGATGATCTGAATTTGTACACGAGATTGTTTTACTGATTTAGTGCACCTTTTATCAGCCCTTTTCCCTTTAATAGTTTCAAACACTAAATTCGTAATACATTCATTTTATTTGACGATATACATGTAATTTCAATTAATTAAAAAAGATACATTTTTAAGTTTGTAATTGTTCCAGTAACAAGTACCTGAAGACAAACCTTAAAATTTTCAGCTTCTTTCTATGAATGAAAAAAAGGTTAAGAAAGAAGCAACAACCAAAAAACAAAAAACAAAAACAAAAAACAAGACAAATAATGCCCCCGGAAATACCTGTACATCGTAATGAAAAAACCCCCACCACATCACCCCTCCCAAACCCCCTACCCTCAACAAAATAAATAGTGAGACAAAGGCACCCCCCCCCCCCGGAGTTAACATTTTATTGTTTGCGATATTGAATGCAATTACGATACTTTAGATGTCTTCAAAACAGCAGTGATGATCTGAGGATTGGTGTAGGTCTGATCATTAGGATGTCCAGGGAAGACGGTATATACAGAGTTGAAAAAAGTGCACTTCCTATTCTTTGTGATTGGTAGATAGTACATGTACTTTAATGATGTGAATAGTGTTTCATTTGTTAAACTGTTGTTCAAAGCATTGGCGATAGTTTGCTGGCGATCTACCTTACATAAAATTAGACATTTTCAAAGAAACCTAGTCGCGATTTGAGACCAAAAAATATTTTTTATGTTTAAAATGCTTAACTTGTGCATTTTAAATGACTGGCTAAAATTTGGATGTAAGATGTAAAGTTACAAGCGAGATATAGAGGTAAGAAATAATTGTTACGTTATCAAAGTTCGAGTCTTATTATGTAAAGAAATGACCAAATATTTCTGACAAAATGATTCTTGGCAAACAAGATAAACTGATTCAATGTGTTCATAAATAATATCATGAACAGAAGAAAGCTACATTTGGTTGAAACATGTACAACACATAATGTAAACAATAACGACTATTTTTTGTATATATCTATATAACTGTTCGACTCTACGATAATTTTGAAAAACAAACGCAAGCTAAGCTAAGCTAAGAACAGTTTAGATAAAGACAGAATATATATATATATATATATATATATATATATATATATATATATATATATATATATATATATATATATATATATCGCAACACTGAAACCATTTTTTTCTTCATTAAAACATTTCCAAGATTTGTTGCATAACTAATAGCGTTAATTTCACAGAGGTTGTCAAGTGAATCATCCGTGAAATTAGTTCATACAAGTTCTCCTGAATAATGCAAAAGTAATGCACTTTTGAAAAAAAAAACTATATCTATACACTTTATTTTCTGATTTTATTTATACACAAGAAAAAAAGTCTTCAACAATATAGTTATATAATAGAAGCATATCTCTAATTATTGCTCATAAATATTAAATGAGCTATAAATCGGTTTTTGCATTTACCATGGTTGCGAACAAAATGTCAATTACATTGCAAGTCTGACAGTGTCCTCTATCAACCCGCCCAGTATACTATTACTATTCTATGGTTGATAGTTTTACCATAGTGGCCGTGCAGAAGATTGTCTATATTAAGTTGCTTTAGCAGTTGTAATTATGGCGATTTTAGTGTGAACGGTTATAGGGTAACATCATTCCTGATTCTACTACGGTTGTTACTTGACACTTTATTGATGATGGTAATATGTCGGTAATGTTAGACTGTTTTGGTTTTGGTGACGACAGCGTTACATGCATTTATTTACTGTTTTCTCTGTAGGAATTCTAGCTGGTAACGGCAATATTAATGCCATAACTGTTGTCATCTCTGCTTAAATTCTATGGATTTTGCCTTGAGGTATCTATATATTTTTGTTATATTTGAAAAATATACATTTTTCCATTTTGCGTGCCGACCCAAAGCCTATTTTTGCAATCACAGGCAAGTGACCAACATTGGTCAAGTTCAATTAGCTTCTTATCGAAGCGACCATTGGCGGTCAGCCTATACACAGAATTATCACCAGTATTTACGACGTAAACTCGTCCTTCGGAATCACAGCATACTCCACGTGGAATGAATTCCGATTCTTCCTTGCTGTCTGGGCTTTTCCCGTCAAAGTAATTCAGCTGATTTCCCTCTGAATCCGTAAGCTGAACCTGAAGGGAAATCCAGTCTGAAATGATAAACCAGTTTTCATTTTTGTTAATGGCAAGTCTAGCAGGATACTTCATCATATTTCTTCCCATCACTCTTTTCTCAGTCTCCATGTTTACCATCTTCACCATGGACGCTGGTGGATTTTCGCTGCAATTGAAGAAGACGTCCTTTTCCGTTAAACTAACAATTAGCGCATTACTTTCTTGATTATAAGCTAAACCGCGAGCGCAGCCTTTTGTCCGAAGAAATGTCTTCGGATCGGCATTTCCATTAGTTTTGATAACTTTTTTCTTTGCATTACATGAGAAAAACAAGTTCCCTTGCCCATCGCAGGCAATATCATCGAGTTTATAGTCGCAAACAAAGGAATCGAGACACGTTCCCCTGATGTCGAATAACTTGGCCACTCCTTGATTTCCACTGCACACCCAGGCTTTGTCGTCATCCAAGCACGTGATCCCCGTCACAAGCTCCTCCTCTATTTCACAATCGAACCTCTTCAGTAACTTCATATTCCCGCTCTCTTCGTCATCACTGGCAACGGACAACACCCCAAATAGATCTCGCACTTTTTCTTTCATCATTAACCCCTTCACGAACGAAAGATTTGCATTATCCGTTTTCGGAGCTTGAACCGTGGCGCATTTCACTGATTTCAACCTTTCTATCAGTTTTGTGCCGTGCAAAATGATATCTATGTCATTGCCTTGCTGTAAGAGAATATCTGAAAATTCATATAGTCCAAGATACTGCAGTTTTATTTTTTCACATTCTTTAATTACGCTATTGTCAGGAGTGTATTCCAAAACTTGACCGGAATATTCATCTTGAATTTCGTCGACTAACTTATGGAAAAGCTGAGCCTGTTCTTTAATGATCTGTAGCAGTCTTTCTTCTTTATCCAACATCTTGTTTTTGCTTTTTTGGGCTTGTGATTTTTCGTTGGCCATTTTTGCGATGAATTTCTTGTGCTCGGTTTCCTCAATTGCATTTTCCAGAGCCTGTTTGTACTCTACCACTGCTTCAGACATGTTTTTACACTCATGACTTTTATGAAAGGTCATGTTGCAGTCCATGCAAATCGGCTCTTTACATGTCACACAGAAATATTTTAATTCTTGTGAAGAATGCTGCGCACACAACGAAAGGCCCTGTGAAACTTTTCGGTCACCCTTTTCGTCAATAGTTACAATTTGGTGGCTTTTTGTTCCTTGGAGTTTGGAATGCATTCGCAGACAAAATGAACAAAAGTTCTGTTCACAGGAAAAGCAATAAAACTCAGCCCTGGTTTTCTCTCCACATACATCACATTTCACGATAGCGTTCCCGTCCTTTTTAATATAGTACAAGTTCTTGGGAAATCCCTCTTCAATATTGTGTGGAACGTTGCTTTCGGCTCCACAAAGAGTACAATTGTACGTCGATTTCGCATTTTTAGCCTCGATTTGGTACTTTAGACAGTCATTGCAAAAGGAATGGTAACAATCCAACAATCTGGGGTCTTTGAAGTTGTCATAGCAAAGAGTGCATTTGAGACTATTAGGATCTTTTGATTGCCTACCTACTTCATTCTTTTGCTGAACCTTAGCGTCTCTGAGGTCATCACTACTTCCCTGGCCGGAAGTTGGACTCGCCATTGTAAATTCTAGTTCATTAGTTTCAAAATCTCAATTTGTTGATGAAAACGCAGCAGAACAACTCTACGGTCTCCGAGGCAAATGAATCCTCTTCCTAACTTTAATAAATTATTTATCGTTCTCAATCACAACTGCACACCTAGAACTAACACCGTGCTTCTGCTTGACTAGAATCTCACAAACTAGCCATTTTACACATTCCAAATAATAAGCTTGGGTGCGCTAAACGGTCACAGGTACAGTGTTCATGAAAATCAATTGCTTTCTTCTGTTTAGCTCTTTTAAATGATACGGTATCACCTGTCGCCAATTAAATACATAATTTATCTTCTGTTCCTACACCATAGTTATATAGCATCACCCTTATAAGATTTGCGGAGTGCTGTATTGCAAAACGGTTGCGCTTCTTGTTTAGACATAACAGAATTGTAGACCGTGCTGGGGATGCCATTTGATCACGATTGATTTTTTTCTCAATTATCCATCCAACAGTCTCAATTGCTTGGCTTTAAATTATAAATTAATGGAAGGAGATTCAGAAAGTCAGTTTTCAATGCTATCAATCAACTATTGATTAGATGATAACTGAAGACACGGTTAATAATTTTTATCCCTTTTGTTTAAAAATTGAAATCTTTTTCACATTAATCATAATCAAAGGATGATACATTTTATATAAACCACAAATTACATTTTTTTTTAAAAATGATTTAAATTTGATTGATGGTAATTACTACTTTGATCATATACTATAGTTGGTGATGTTGGCATACATCCAGACACTTGCTCTTCACTGCAGCTTAATTTAAGCTTCTTATGGATAAAATGTTTCTCTTTGTTTACTCTCGTCTTCAACTCGGAAACATAAGGAAAAAAAGATTAAACATTATTAATTACTCAGTTACTGCAGTTTGCCCTTTGAAATCAATAAATAATTCATTGCTTTCTATAACAGTTACACTTTCTTTTTTGCTCCGCACGTTTTTTATACTTTATACCTTATCGCAAGATAACATAATTGATCAGAGAATGCAGTTATAATTTCAGATTTTTGATAGTCGTGCGATAGTTAAAACTGACGTTTTTTTTAAAAAACAACACATTTCTATAAAAACACTAATATGCATGCAACTCCTAGTATGCAAACCAGTTAAACACTAGTAATTTAAAAAAATAAAACGAACACCCACACCACCCCCCCCCCCCCCAAAAAAAAAAAAAAATTAATAAAACCAAAACAACCAGAGGTAAAAAAAAAAGAAGTAAAAAAAAAAACAACAAAAGGGAAACTTTGGTTCCAATTGGGCGTCATACAACGTGACATCAAGTACGCTTTAGTCCACACACACGTCTGCTTCTTTGACTACTAGTATACTGTGAATGAGATTTGACACATAAACTATCTGTGTATCCATGCAGTCAGAGGTGGAAACTTATGTGCATGATTTTTTAAACAGGAACAAGTGCGAAGAAGCCATAACATTTAAGGTTATATGCATATCAAATTTCCTTGCATTGAAATTGCGTCCAATCGAGGCAATATTTGTTTCACGTGCCAGATATTGTGTTTGTTTAATTTGCTTATCGAGAAATTGTCGGCTTGGGTGATTTATACTGTTATTTTTATTAATACATGTATAAGGTATTTGATGGAATGAGTCATTACGGGATCAACACATTTGTAGAGATTGCGATATGATCCAATTTCTATGTGATTTTTTATTCAAGTATTTGAAAAAATCCACATGAGGTTATTGGCCGTTTTTGCGAGCGGTGATCAATCTTTTTAATTAATTGATCATCAATTACCCGGTAGGAATTTTGTAAATTGATAGGTTGGACGCTTCAAATATGCTAGAATGCAAACGAGAGTCCCGTTCACATACATAGAAATAGTGTAACAAATGAATTACTTCTCCCTTTTTTAATTCCTTTCAGAAAAGCGTTACACCATTTTCATCTCTTTGCTGTGTGCCTGTGCTTTCACTCAAGGGTCTCCGATCCTCAGCCTCAAAGTGTTTTTTTTTCATCATAGAAATGTTATTTTCTTTCAAACTTTAAAATGGAATGAGATACAGCTCTTCTCTACCTAGAAATGCCTGTAAATGAGCTCGTTTTCAGTTCTGTCCTGTTAATTAGTTTGAGTGCCACGTGGACCCGTGATGTCATTGGTGTCATCCTTCGAAATTTATCTTTAAAAAGATGATAATTACTAGAGATGATAATTGGCCAAAATAAACACATTCTTTCCCAGTTTTAGCATAAAAAGTAATTTCATATTTCACAGCTATCAATTAATACTGACAAATATGCTAGAATATTTAAACATAAGTTATCGCGATGGTGATAAGTCGGATACCGTATTCATGCCGAAGAAATACCGAATCAGCAGACAATACAAATACTTTTGCAATATTGACCATAGGTGAAACAATAAAAAGAGAGACAGAATTTACAAAACTTTATTTTAAAGTATAAAAAAATAAAACATAGAAAATGGAAACAAAATTCAAATTGTTAATAAAATTTGTTCCGCTGTAATTTGGTTTTGCTTTGTGTTCAATGTTTGAAAATAAATACAAAATCTTATGTTTTACTATACTATAACAAAAATAGACCAATCATGACGGAGTAAAAATGAATGTATACATTAATAATGCTGCCCTTAATCTTCTAAACAACGTCTAATTTTTCATTAAAACCCTTGTTTAAACACCCAGGATCGTCCACTTTTCGATAAATACCCGAAGTGTGAGCCGCTCCTGTGGCAATTTCAACATTTGAAGCATAATAGTGACGCTCTTCTCTTTTCGATAAAGGAAGTGACGTCACGCCAGTAAAAAGCGGAAGAAAAAACAGAGTCGTGAGCATGACAAGCAATAAAAGGGCCTGCTCTACGAACAAAATAACGATAATGCTGGAAACAACGGCGAAAACCGAGTAGCCCCAAAGATGCTTAAGGCTGGATATAAAACAGTTGGAGTCTTTAAACTCGTCCTCTACCGCTCTCTGTGGAATCCATTTGATGTTAGCTCCAAGGTTAGCTTGGACAGCTTTAACTAGTCTAACACACCCTACTATTGCCTCTGGTGTAAACTGTAAGATAGAAGCCACAGTTTCGATTAATACATACTTGTAGTTCTTTTTGTTGCACGTTGCGAATTTTGGAAACACTAGCACCAAGAACATTACAATAATGATGGAAGCGTATCTATATCGAAGATGGACACTGATATGGATGAGAACATAGAATAATAGGAAAGGCTTCATCATCATCTGTCTCAGGGCCGCATAGGCGATGAAGCTGCTCACGAAATCTAGATGAGACTCTGTACGAAGTTTTGTTCGATTGTATTTATCTTTCTTCATCTGCTTTTGAATCCACCTCATAAGTCTGCCAACAGCATTCTTCCAGAAGTACATCGCTAATAACACTTCTCCTCTATTCCATCGTCTCTCTCGAATGTTCCATGTAACAAAGTTGTATGATGGCGCCTCCAGAAGATGAACGGATCCCGCATAAAGAGGCTGCAATATGGCTGCCTCAAAAGTATCGTGGCTCAGCACATCGATAGGTACCCTCTCTATCGGGTTTTCCCGCGTTCCGATCACTCTGTCTATATAAACTTTGTTTTTTATCATTGCTTTTCCGAAATAGGCTGACTGACCGAACAAAGCCATAACAGCATTGGTCATTGGCTCGTAAATTGCTTGTCGCATAGACTCTATATGCATAAATATCGTGTCTTTATCAATACAGTATAATTTAATAGCTGGCTGTATGATCCCCCGTTCTGGGTTTGCCGCTGCTATAGACAGCAATTCATAAACACAGCCATCAGGTACACCCGTATCGCCATCGAGAACAAGAGTATAGTCAAACTTCCTTCCAAAGATGTTGTTTACGTCCTCCGAGTTGTGAAACAGAGGTTCGGAATAAGGTCTGGCGTCACTTCCGTAGTGTTCCCAGTCACAGTAGGTAAAAGCCAGGTCATCTCCTTCAGAGAGGAGCATCAGGTCCTGGTACTGACCACATTTACGGAGCACGCGGCTCACGCGATGGACCACCATAAACTCACGTGCAAAACGATCACAAATATCGTGCAGACACTCTGTTATGAACACAGATTTCTCAACGTCTTCATACAACTTCCACAGATGCTCCAGATGTGCAGAGTTGATAGAATCGAATTCATTCTTAGCGAAAGACACACCCTCTTGAAACAGCTGATCATATATCAGCGATCTGTACTTTTGGACTACTTCTATTTCATAGTCTTTCAGTTCTTGTGGGCCAGTTGCACTGACCAACACAGCGGATACATTGGGACTTAAATTTCCCATAAATGCCTGGAACATATTATCAAGACAGTCGTCTATCTCATCTTTGCTGAGGGCAAGGAGGTTATAGTTTAGAATGAGGGTAAATCTATCACACTTGGCTCTCTCAGGGTCCCTGGTTTCTCCCCCTATTAGTAGTGTGGCAACCGTCTGCATAGGAAACTCCATCACGCTCCCCTGCAGCACCCCCAGGACAACAATGATGAAGATTCCGTTGATGTAGTTGGTTCTCGTCCAGTCCACGTTCAACACATTCAGCAGGATGGCGAAAAAGGACAGTGAGATCCATATTCCGAAGAAAACGAAAACCCTCTTGTTTCTATTCATTTTAAGTTAGCTGATGGCCCGAAACATCTAAAGGTAAAAAGCAAAATAGCCGATAATGAATAACAATAATTTGAATTATGATTGTTATTCTTAGACCACAATAAAAAAAATAAAGAATTTCTTACCGCAAAGAAAAATATCCTAATAGATATTCGTTCAACAGTTGTTAGAATAGCCACACTTTCGCTTAATTTACACAGGTAACTAATTAGGACGCGCTGTGTATACAATCTCGTCAAACAATCGTCGTTATAAGGAAATCAAGCCGAAACGGAACAAAGGGCGTGCATATGAACAGGCGATCCATCACAAATAGAGGAACGATGCAGAGGTGTAGAAACTTTGTGATCACTTCCAGTACATGGCGACCCCAAACAGGGAAACCTTGGACAGAACAAACAATGCATGGCCCCTCCTTACAAAACACGCGAACACCGGTGAATGACGTGAGCCCGAGCTGATTTGCATAATGTCGTGGGATCATCAGTTAATCAAGATTATAAGAGGTCTATGCTATTTATTACCGCACAAATGTTTTATTTCAAAACTTGATTAATTGAAAAAATGATTTAATAGAGGATTTCCTGAGAACTGCCTGACGATCAATGGTTTGCATTCGTGACTCTCGCACCTGTAAATCAGTAAGGTTAGGTATGCGAATTAATGATTTTTTGTGCCTTTATGAAAAAAAAGTCATGTCATTTCAAATGTGCATTGTTTTGATTTGCATTTTATTAATATTCAGTGCCGCACAAGGCCATTTAGACTTTGAGAATGCCGTCTAACAAGTTTTGTTATTAAGTTTGTCATTGTTGTTATGCTTATAAAAACACTGATTATATAAGTAATATCAAATCATTTCTGGACGACATTAAACTTCCAACTAATTCGATGGTTTCTTTTTTTTCCCTCAGATATACGATAAACCAAAACCAATAAGCGTTATTCGTTCGACTATTTTAAAAATATTATACAAACCCCTTTTTACTTTTATAGAAATAAATCTAACGAAATGGAGTTGTTGTTGTTCTTTTTTCATATTTCAGCCCGTGACACAAAAAAATCAGCTTGAGTGGAAATTCATATCTAGCAAGTTAAACATAAACTACCAGTATGACACATAAAACAAACGTTTTTCATATGTTTATTGCACACACCGGGTTTTTGTGAAATTTCATTTTAATCTAATTTTTTCCCTCTCCAGTAAAGGAAACAATTACAATACGACACAACCCCACACCAAAATAAAAGAAAACCCCGTTATGAAATTAAAAAGACGTTTTTATGTCTTTATTTTTAAAAATATTATTTGGTATCAGTGGTGGAAGTGATAACATTGACTAATGATCGCTCCCGTAATAAATGTTTAACTCCCTCATTAGTCACAAAGTCAGCGCTGTGAGACAGGAACACGACCCGCTCCTCTAGAAACAGCACACGCTCCGACTGTTAACTTAAAGCGAAGGATAAAACAGATTGCATAAAACTGCCCCCCTCCCAAAAAAAAACAACAACAAATAAATAAAAAAATTTAAAAAAATTAAGAAATAAGAATATTGACTCTTAGCAACCCGTAAATATACTATGATGTCAATCATTAAATATGTACATGTATATTTCAGTGATAGAAACGTATTAATTTTTGAATATTTTTATTTTTCAGGAGATTTAAACTTCAAATCATTCCATTACATAAGGAATATGTACATGTAGTCTTAATCCGACATATTTTATTTTCGTACCCCCCCCCCCCCCTCAAACGAAATATTGAAAACGGCTTAGAGCTTGTTCAGAAATGTCAAACAGTGCAAGCAATGCAAGTTATGTCAATTTTACAAGACAGCCTAGATGATAAGGTGAGAAACTAGGTATTTAAATGAGATAGATATAATACTTAACTCAAGGTAAGCCAAAAAGGGGGTAACATTCTTGGATTTATGGTCAATTCACTGCGTTGATCAAACAGCCATAGTCAAATACATGTTCACAGGTTTTGACTACTGTCTTGTCAAATATCTGAAATGATTGCTGCATGGGTTTGACAAGAGTTTTAAGTGTCGTCAAAGTAAATACATAAAATAAATCATTTAAAATTTTATTGTGAACATGTTTACACTTTCGACATTCACATTTTGACTGCAATCAATGCCTTTGTTAAATCAGACATTCAAAGAGTTATCTGAAATTCTTCTTCCTTTGCAAAATAGAATGTATCTATCGTAAGAAATAATCAAAATCAAACACGTGCTAGATTGTCGGTTTGGATGTATATCGACTTTATTTTTTATTTATTATCATTGTTTATCTAACCTTTATTATTTGAATGACCTAAAATATTAATGATTAGTTAAAAAACTAAACACAATACACTTCAAATAAATAATTACTAAGTACATGTACATTGAAATCACAATTTGTTTGAAGTTTTTATTTCCTAAGTATATATATTTATAGTTTAAATATAATGTATCAATTATAGTATAATTTATAAATTATATACCATTCGCACAATAAAGCGTGAACTGGTTTTTAAAGGGGCATGGTCACGATTTTGTTCAAACTATATTTTTCTGTTTTTATTATTTGCAATGCTTTAGGAATGCATTTCTAATGATCAAATGAATTTTGAAAGTCTATCGTAGAGTTATAAGCAAGATACGGGGTTTACAACTCTTTGTAATGTAAACAAGGCTCGTGCCTTGTTTTTGTTTACATATGTTAGATATACCAGTAAAAATCTTTTTCTCTTTTTCAAACTGATATCTTCTTATTCATTTTTAGCATAAACAAACAGTTCCTAGCGTTTAACACATTTATTTTTGGTCTAAAACTGTAATTGTTCATATCAACATTCAAAAATGTAAACAAAGACTTTGTTTACATAGCAAAGAATTGTAAGCTCTGTAACTCGCTTATAACTCAACAAATGGCACCCAAATTTTGGTTGCATATTAAAAATGCCTTACTGAAGCATTGTAAACATTAATATCGGAGAAATAATTTTTGACCAAAATCGTGACCATGCCCCTTTAAAACGAACTCCGATCCTCATCAATGTTCGATAACTCTAAATTATCCGGATTTTTGTTTATTCGTACTACAGGGGCCAAGCCCGTTATAACATTAATTTCAATGTAACCATAAATAAAAATCTTTATTTATGGTTTAATACATTGAAATTAATGTTAAAACGGGCTTGGCCCCTGTGATTCGTACCATAAATCTGCCATTTATCTAGATAAATTTTTAAAATTAGTTTTGTAGTGTTAATATTACATTCAGTTATTCAATGAACTGCTAAGCTTAGTGGTTCCACGGAGAACTACTAGATTCTAGGAAGGCGGTCCGACCCTCCGATGCACCGGTAAAACCGTATTTTCCTCAATTCTATCTTGATTTATATATTCTTTTCACCATATCGATCGTGGGCAAAATTGCAATAACTTCGTAAAATGCATGGATACCATCAGTTAATTTCTTTTTATTTGATATCCTTAATGAAGTTTGAAGGATAAATAACATTTTTATGATGAAATACTTTGAGGCTGTAGATTGAGAACCTGAACCGAATATTCTTATAAAGAATGGTGTTAAATTCATAATTTTTAACATTCTATTGATGTAAAATCACAAACAGTATAGAGTCCTCAGAATTCCATGTTATGGAAGTCTTGTGAAGTCTTCTGGCCCAGTCAAACCATATCGAATAAAATTTAATGGACATCTAACGAATGAAAAAAATGGCGACAAAATGTAATACAATGTACATGTCTGTTGGTTGTCTATGTTTATATGTAGATCCCGCCGCTTTTAAAGGTGGACCAATGAATTAAAGCATATTTATAAAACATAAGCACCTGACCGATATATTTTTTTATAAAAAAAAATTCTATAAAAAAAATATACCTCTATCTAATAAGTAGGTAGATGGTACATTTTTTATAATGAAAAAAACTTATAACGTCGTGTGTGTTACAAAACAGATAAAAGGAACGATAACTGAAATCTTCTGGTAAAACAACGTTTAACAAATTGGCCTCAAGTTTTCAATGTGGAATGGTTATCAGTTACAACCAATGATCTACGCCTTAGAAATTGTTTTCGAACGGTAGATTAACAGTCGTCCGGTTACGTAAAAGCCAGTCCTAGTTATATCTTATACGACCGGTAGCTGTCTGTTTCTGGCTCACGTCCAACGGTAGAATAACAGACGTCAATGAAAACAGACCGTTCAAATAAAGAGAAGAACTGCGGGAGTTCCGTACAAAACGCGTGCAAACGTAAAACTACCGTATTTTAAGCGAACACCTTAGTCCAGTATTGTCAGTTCCAAGTGTTGAATATGTTCCAAACTTTCTGCTGAAAAGAAAGGACTCCACCAGATCTAACTGGAGACAAGACATACTAAGTATTTACCGAAAAAAGGCAAGAGGCGCATGAAAATTGATACTTACGGATTGATAATTTTGCCATCCGTTGGACGTCTGTTAGCGCTATCCGGTGAACAAATTTATAAGCTCTATAATGCATTTAAATCTCTAGATTGTTTTCAGGTCTATTAAAAATTTTAACAAAAAATGAGCTAGTTAAATTTTAGAAAACATTTTTCAATGATAAATTAATCAATTTTTTTTTTTAAATTAAACATAGAAATTGTTTGGAACAACACGAATTCAAGAAGAAGATCTAATTTGTGGAACAGTTGCAATGCCAACTGATAATATCTAAAGAATTGTTACATGCAGTTAAGGTCCATGGACGACAACAACAGCTTTACCAGGTTAAAATGACAGCAATCAAATGTCACTCGAGCTTTAATACTACACTAGAGTATCAAGTTATCATTTTGTTTGTTGGATGTTAAAGAATGTACCGGTATTTTTCAGATAAAATGTGCAGGTGTGTGCAATATCAAATTGGTCTGATTGAGAATGTTGTTTTAAAATTGTTGAAGGGACATACTATTTTGAATCGAAAAAATCAATTGCGATATATATATATATATATATATTTCGGGTACAAAAATATTTACTTTAGACGCCTTGAACACGGAAGTAAAAATAAATGCTGTCTTCAGTGAACACAAGCCAACCAGAGACGCAAGAATAAGGTTCAGAATGCGAGCTCAGATATTTCTTCAACTGTTTTGGGGTTTAGGGATTTATTTTTCAGAAGCGGGTGAGTAAATGATGTATCTTATAAGACAAAATTTAATTTATTTGAACTGTTTTGTAGTTACACACTAACTATTTCTAATTTATTGAGAAAAGTGTATACAAGTACAATGTATATCGCCTACTTCTCTACTTAGACAAATACATGACATTGTATATGGTTAGAGAAAAAAGGCAAATAAGTAATGTATCCTTTTTTTTTACAATAAAATGATGGGCATTAATTTTACTTTACCTCAAATCTGCATGATACATTTTTTTGTACCCATTGCTGGGTCAATCGGATGATTTATCAAAGCTTTACCCACGACCGTCATGGTTGGCACTCATCCCTCAACTAAACAAAGGTCAAACCGTCTCTCTCTCTCTCTCTCTCTCTCTCTCTCTCTCTCTCTCTCTCTCTCTCTCTCTCTCTCTCTCTCTCTCTCGTTTTCGAACAAAGCATAATTTAATTTCGATTGAATTGCATAGTCCATATTTTTGCCATAATGTGAACCAATAAATTGATTAATATATGTTACCGTCATTCACCTATCTCGTCACCCATATTAGAAAATGTGAAAACTTTAAACCAATTTAAATGTATGGTGTTGTAATATCTCGTACAGATCTTTTTTTTTTCATTAAAAAAAACCCGTGAATCAATAGCTTTAAAAGACATTTTTAAAATAATAAGACTATATAAATTAAATATAGGGGGGGGGGGGGGAAGAGCGCTCCCCCACTCTTTATCGTAACAAACATTTTTCTTAAATTTTAATATAAATTTAATATAATTTCGGATGAGTTATACCTCCGCCTTCAAAATCGTTGCTACGTGCCTATTCCGCATTTCTTTATACAAATGTACATCGCTATTTGTCTCAATAGATTAATATAGCCTAAAATTGGCCACAACCATCTGGATATCTGAAGGCGAAACATTTTGTTTTTTTAATTTATTTGGACAAATTGTATAAGGCATAGAAAACAAATTAGTGCATATTGTGTAAAGGATCAGTATGATAATTTTACTGTGATAGCAAACAAAGCCAAGGTTAAATTGTAAACCGAAAAAAGAGACTAGTGATCAAAATATACCGGTTGAATAGAGCAAATAGTTACTGCAAAAATTTCACAGGAGCATTATATTATACAATTATTTAATGCTTGAGCAGTCAATAGACCAGAATTTCTGGTATATAATTAAATAATTGTTTTATTACCTAATTCCTTTTTTAGTTTTCGGGGTTTACAATTTGCATATTGCAGATGGTTTTCGTGCCATTATGCAATATACTCTGATTTTTTTTCATCTTTTACATGCACAATACCTGTTGCATGCATTACAACATCTCATTTTAATATTAGTTTTCACAAAGAAGGGGGAGTCTTAAACCCATAAGATTTTAAAGTCTTTTATCTTATATAAAGCTTTAGATTATATGATACTCCATTTTTGATAACATTGAATTTGGTTTCACTTAGTATTAAAAACAGCGTCTATGTAAAGGAATATACATTCCCCGAGAACTATCGAAAGGATGTAACATTAACATACCCGCGTTCTGAAATACGTTGCCGGTCCAATAGATAGACTGCGATCTATTGACTGGCAGTTAAAAATAGACGCAAATATTTAATTTGTAATAAAACAACAAAATCCCTTTGATTAGGTAATAAATGTACATGTGTTCAAAATGAATATATCCGTGACAGCTGCATTTTATCTATCATAAGTGAATATAACTTATGTCTGCAAGTACTTCCCATAATCTTCTTTGTGGCAAATGAATTGTTATTGGCTTTTTAGGATTTCCACCCCAGATTCCATACCTATTCTGGACAGTCAATACAAATCAATTGTTTTACCTGAATAACACAGAGAATTGGATTCGGCAGAATGAACCACCAAACATATTTCGCTTTTCATACGGAGACAGTAAACACAAACACTTAGGATGTTCCTATGATTTGGAGAGAAATTACCTGCTCTTCAGTGATAATTCAGCGAATACAATTTCACTTCTGGGGGTAAAATCCAACGGAGGACTCCAAGGCGCTTACGTACACATCGGGACTTCCTCCGGGGTTGGACACGTAGCCGTGGATTGGATAAGCTCCAATGTATACTGGTCCGATAGTTTGTTTGGCTGGATCGGACTGCAAGCTCTGCCAAAGAACATTCATAATGCAGCATTTAACCGAAAGTTCAAGGTAGTAGTTGACAAGTTCTTAGACATCCCCTCGGGTCTTGCTGTGCACGCCAGTAAAAGGTAGAGTATATTCTGAAATGAAGTTTACTGCGAACCTTTTGGAACAAATATAATGAAGCTTGCTCACAGATGTTGTCATTACTTTTTAGAATACAGAACACCACATTGTTATAAATCAAAAATCGTTTTCTTTAAGACATACATGCATCTTGAAATTCAAACTAAGTATCAGTAAACACGGATTCTTTTTATAGTGTGCACATTGTACATATGATGGCATAAACTACTCATTTGAACAAAAATTGCCAAAAATTATTTCTATTTTTCTCCTAGATTCTTGTTTTGGACCGATACCGGAATCCAACCAAAGATAGAACGTTCTCTGCTAGATGGTTCTAAAAGAAAGGTCCTCGTTTGGTCCGGGATTCTGTACCCGGTTTCCATTGCTGTTGATGTCCATAGCAACACAATATATTTCACCGACTCAGCGCGCGAAACTGTGGAGTCATGTGACCTAGAAGGAAATGCAAGACGAATTCTATTCTACGAGACAAATTCTGTCTTCTATGGGATCGAAACTTTCAAGGTCAGATCTTGTTTAAATATTGTTTTCCTGCGGTTAACAGTGATTAAGATATAGTTAAAAATAAATTTATTTCTTTCGTGGCATTAAAAACATACACAACCACAGCTATCGTTGTATTTGCTTTGCTGTCATCTAAATCCTGACAAATGTGTTTGCTAAAAAACAAATAAAATCTCTGCTCTAAGTTATACAATGGAGGAATTTTAAAGCCCCTGGCAGGTTACTGCACTCTTGAGATTGAGATTCTTGTCACTTGGGGAATAAATGACTGTATTGTGGAAGTTTCAAGCTTTGAAAGCCTACCTGCAATGCATTCAACTAATTTACGACACTCTTACTTATATACGTAGCTTAATATATCGTATCAAGAATATACATAAGTTGGTCTATACTTCTGCATATATTTTGAAATTTTGGTATTGTTTTGTTAATTTCATGGATAAAAACTACAAGAATGATTGATATGAATGTTTCAATGATCATCCTTTACCGAAAAATCTAATTTACAAAAAAAACCTCAAATTAGAAAAATAAAGCACCAAAAATTGCTGCTTGCTGCTAGATTTACCAGTTATTTCTATAAAAACAATCATATACAAAAATAGTTATGCACTGAACACTACTGTACCGAAGTTTTATATCGCGCCAGTCTTTTTGATGTTCTAGAAATATTAAGGACTTAGGTCAGTGTTTTAAGACTGAAAAATCTGAAGAAATGGACAAATTTCTCTTACTCTTTATATCTTTATAGTTATGCAATCATCATGCCACAAAACAGCGATAAATGTTGAATTTTAGGTTTTGAAAATAAAATTTAAATTCATTTTAATGCGGGAGGTTTATGGAACAAAATGGTCAATTTGTAAACGAAGATTTATTATCAATTGTAATACAGAGAGTGTGCCATAGTGGAACATTGGAATGTATTAAGTACGTTTGATTATCAATCCTCATTAGCTATAGCCATGACTGTAAACATAAGGCTAAAATTAAAAAGAAATTATATTTGTATTTACTAAATTAAACTAAGTGCTATATCCTTTCATTTTTTTAGAACTACGTGATAGTCTCCGACCAGACATCAAACCGTATTCTCGTCCTGTCGAATTCAACTGGTCAGAAAATGGTGACCCCATTAAGGACTCCTTCCCCTCCGTTCTCATTGGGCTTGTTTTCACAGGACAACCAACCGATTGGATCCACGGGTAGGTGAAATCTGATTTGAAATTCTCAGTAAACTATCAAAAATATGTCCTGATTTCAAAAGAATAAGTTCCAATTAAATTATGCGACGAGAAAATAAGAGCTGAAATGTTATATCAATCAGTTATTAAAATATTTTTGTTGTAGTATACAGGAAAAAATACTGTATATTGATGTAGCCAAATTCATCAAAATACAAGGAAAAAAATGTATGAAGTCATCGAATAGTGCAAAGGAATTTTAAAAGTCATTTATTAAAACACACGAATTCATCTGTCACGTTCACAACATAAAAATCTACCGAATCTAATATGAAACTGATATGGAGAATAACCTGGTCACAAATTATTCTGAAATGTAACTTTATCCCAATGTAAGACATTGAATGATGCGTGTCACCCTTTCAGATTGTGATACATTTGGATGTAGCCAGATATGCATCATTGAATCCTCGGGGGCTAGGTGTCTGTGTGAGGACGGGTACTCTTTGTTGGCAGACGGTAAAACCTGCACTGGTAAGGGCGCAAATAGCTATCAAGTGTTATGGAAATATAACTTTCTCAGAGAAGGGATATTTAAGTTATATCTTTGGACATATAAGATAAATTAAGGCTCGCATCTTCTAAACATATTATAGATAAACTGGTAGACACATTTTTAACAGAAACAATGTAAAGAAACCCATTAGCAATCCTCTTTATAAATCAAGTCTAATCAATATATACAGATCGTCATTACAAATGTTGTATATCTTTTTCTTTTACCAGTTACAGACAAAACCATACAAAGGAGCATACTTTTCGCAGCCGGACCACAAATTTGCCATTACCCTATAACAGTTATAAATAGCTTTAAATATATGACTATCTCAACACCATGTGACCTTATTGCTACAACCCCTGGCAATGTTTCGTACTTTGCGATTTCTATGCACTCAAATCAAGTATTCTACGCTAAAGATGACATCATTTTCAGTCAGAATTTGTTCGGAAACGTTATCGTCTCAAACTTTTCCACTCGCAACAAAATTTCAGGTTACTTCTTCTACTTATCATAATCTATTAATTAACTTAAGAATTTGATGATTATCTGTTTTTTAATTTAAGATGAAATTGTAATGTATTATAACGTAAGATATTTTTCAAATATTGTTATAAAATTTACACATTCTTCAATCATTTTTATTTGCAAATTCATTGCTCAATATTATCATCATGTTTACGAGAGCCCCTTTGGTTTACAAGAGCCCTTTGGTTTACAAGAGCCCCTTTGGTTTACAAGAGCCCTTTGGTTTATAATAGTTCCTTGGTTACTCTCCCCTAGGTTTGGATTACGACTGGGTGACAGATACTGTGTATTGGAGTGAAGAATCTGTGGCAAAGATCTTCTATTGGAACGTTTCAAGCGACAGGGTTGCCAATACAGGAGAAATAACGGTCCCAGGTTTAGGAATTCCAAAGGCACTGAAAATCGATCCATTCAAAATGTAATTTCTCTATTCTGAGCCTAACACACATTTAGTTGTTTCGGGATTTTAAAAGTCCCAATCATAATTAACGTATAACACTGCAGGTTGCATTAAGATATATTATAAATTAAGATTTTGTGCACCTAAAGAATAAATAATCTTTAATTAAGCTTCTCCAACCAAGATCATAATGAGTAAAGTACCGGTATGTTGATATTGATATAGAATTACAGATGTAATTCATACATTATAAACTATCAATCTAGTTTCACATCAAATGACATATAAGTTTGGATTTGGAGATGGTGAGTTTCTTTAACTATTGTATTGTAAACGTAATTAATCCGTTTTCTATGACACTTGAACAGTTATACCAATGTTTTCTGTAAGAAATACTATACATGCTGATATCACTTTCTTACAGGAGAGTATTTTACATTGATTCCTCAACGACTCCATCTATAAAAGTAATTTATTTGACGAATAACAGAATTGAAACTCTAGAAAACTATGATATATCAAACCCAATATTCCTGCATTTCGATCGACGAAAGGACACGTAAGAATTTATAATAAGTAACTTTAAGTAATGTTTTCCATGGCATCTTCGATTCATTAGTGAAGATAAATGCGTTCACTTAAACAAAAACTTTCCTATTTTAATGAATAGTTTAATAAATTTTGACTTTATATTTTTGTGCATCTGATTTAATGGATTTAATGAAGGAAACGCAAACTTAAAAATTGTTTAACTATTTTACCCTACAGCGTATTTTGGAGTGATAATGGCAGGTCCTCTTTGGGATCGGTAAGAGCTGATGGCCTAAATACAAAAATTAAACAACTTCCGGAAGGATCAATTCTAACTGGAATTGCAGTATACAAGGTAGACCTGTAGTAGAATGAACCCAACCTTTATGCAAATATAGCATAATAGTAACCCGGTGCCGAATAGTTAATGCCAAAAAAGCATTCTTGCACCCGCCTATGTTACAGTCTCCAAAAATTCCATACACCCATACACAAACGTTACTCATTTCGCAAACTTATTCAAATTTGTTTTTCATGATTTTTAGATTTGAGTCTTTGAGGGGTGCAGAACTGCAAACTTGGCACTGTCATGATTATCAGGCAAAATATTAAATACTTGCGACTTAAAACTGTTTTATAATTATTTTATCCTTTTTTTTATAAATTGTGTCTTTCTGTTACAGGATTACTTACTTTGGTTATCCAACACCCATTCGAACCATTCTCTTAACGTACAGGAGAACACAACTTTGGGCTCTGACACCATTATAAAAATGCCGCTTGGTGTAGTGGCTCCGAGAGTATTAGACTTGCGTGTATTTGATAGAGCCTTGCAACCATCTGTCAGAGGTACATGTACTTCAGATTATCTCATCAAATTGACGGACAAATATGAAAGAAATTTACATGTATACTTTATTTAAGAATACATTGCCATATATCCTTAGCTACTTATAAACAATGCAATATTGTATTCAATGAATATTAATCTGACTTCATAATGGTTTGTAAACGAAAATTCAGAGGAAAATGCTTGATGTTGTAAAATTCTACAAGGAAATGATATTAATATACATGTACTTAATTTTATGTTTATTATAGAACCATGCATCACTGACAACGATGGATGTCAACATATTTGTATCGTAGAAGGGGAATCAAGTCAGTGTGCATGTCACGTGGGATACACTCTCCAATCTGACCGGAAGTCGTGTTTGTCGGGTATTCAAAATTAATGATGAGATCTATATTTATACTTTAATATACGAAAAGTTTCCTCATTAAAAAAATAGAGACAAATAGATACTTACAAAACTGGTGTATATAAGTAATGTTATAAAGAGGAGTGTCTCCTTCAACTTTTGGGTCATTTTCAAATAAAACACGTCGATTTATTTCCGGAGATTCTGCTTTGGAATTTGTTATGTTAATTAATGAAAAGAATACAAGAAACTTTGTATTACATTGGAAACCGTTGTTTTAGGCAAATGTTTCTCCCTTGAGTGTTTTAACAAAACATCTTTTCTTAGCTCCTGTTGCCAGTAACTTCCTACTGACCACTGATGTCCAAATTAATGGCATATACCAGATAGATCTTGAAAATAAAAATATCAGCGCTGTAGACGTATTGGCGGGAAACCCTAACATTCCAGATTATGACAATGTCAGAAGAAAACTTGTTTGGTGGGACAAATCAAAAAACATTATTATGAAAAGTTCTCTAGATGGAACAGATGGAAAAGCTGTTAAAGGTATTATTATAATAAAGAAGGTGTAATGGATTTATTAATGAAAAATCACACTTGCCAATGTCCGATCCTCATTAAACAGATAACTCTTGGATATCCGTAAAATGTTAGCTCATGTCACAAATTTGTATTAAATATTGGAAAACTAGCTTTTTTGTTTTAAATATAAAACAGTAGTAACATCGGTGACCTTTTGATTGGGTTTTTGTCTTTGGTACCTTTAACATGAAAAATCATACGTTTTGTTCTAAATATATGTTTTGTATTGAAAAGAAATTGTTGAAATGTATAGGTTTTAGTTTAACAAGGGTTGCTTATTTTTTTTGGCATTTCATTTCGTTTATCGTGTTGTGTTTACAAAATTAGGTGGTGTGAGGAATGTTGGGGGACTAGTGATTGACCATTCGACAGGAAATATATTTTACGCATCGGACAACAATATATATGTTACAACCAATTCAGGCAATGTGTATCGTAAACTTTTGAGCGGAGTCAATACCGGATCTCTTCAAGTAGACTCAAAACGAGGGTAACTGTAAAACAATCTACATGTATTCTTTAGTATTTCAAAACTAAAATGAAACATTGAATAATTTTTTTTATGTAAAAGTGTTTTTCCCATTTCTTGCAATATTGAATAGATCTGAGGTTTCAGTTTTAACGAATTTATTCTTTTTTTGTGTCATTCAACAGCATCATGGTATGGATTGAGGGGCGACCAAACCCCAAAATCATACGGTCTTATATGGATGGCACCAACGTTGAAACTATTATTTCCAATTCAACCCATTCCATCAGTACACCAATGGATTTAGCCATAGACAACTCAGGTATAAAGATATATACTAAAAAATAAAATTAGAAAAATGAAAAAAAAATACCCCTCCAAGACCATTGAACACGAAAACATTATTGTATTACATGTATGTATCGTCAATTGAGTATTCTGATGTACCTGTAACGATTTGGGTTTGAGTTATTTTCATTTGTAGATGGCAGTCTTGTATGGTGTGACGATACCTTGGATAAAATTGACATCGTAAGCATGATCACTCTGACGTCAAGTACAGTCATTAGCAACAGGGGAGAATATCCTGTATCGGTGGCAGTTCTCGGGGAATTCATTTATTATATAGCCAGAGACAGAAGGTAACAACACCAAACATATCAAATCTTAAGAATTCATCGAATGAATTTTATGAATTACTCAAAAATAAACATTTTTTAACAAACAGATCAATCACAAAGATTTCTAAAATAACTGGATCCAAGCCTGATGACGTGGTGTCCTCTCCATTATTTGGAAAACTTTTGTACTTAACCATCTATGAGGAAAGTAAAAGCTGTAAGTAATTGTACATTGTCGTTTTTGCACTATTTTTGTCCCCCGCCGCAACGCGGTGCGGGGACATAGAAATGCCGGGCGTCCGTCCGTGTGTCCGTGGGTCCGTGTGTCCGTGGGTCCGTGGGTCCGTGTGTCCGTGGGTCTGTGTGTCTGTGGGTCCGTGCGTCCGTGTGTCCGTGCGTCCGTCCGTCACACTTTTTTGTAAGCGCTCTCATGCCTACAAATTTTGACGAATTTTCATTAAATTTATACCAAATGTTTATACCACTATTATCTTGGTCAAGTTCGAAAATCAGCATTGGTCGATACTTTTTGTTGGAGTTATCGAACTTTGACCACTATAATGACTCCGTTTTATGAAAAAATTGACCTTGTAAGCGCTCTCATGCCTACAAACTTTGACGGATTTTCATTAAATTTATACCAAATGTTTATACCACTAATACCTTGGTCAAGTTCGAAAATCAGCATTGGTCGATACTTTTTGTTGGAGTTATGGGACTATGACCACAATAATGACTCCGTTTTATCCAAAAATTGACCTTGTAAGCGCTCTCATGCCTACAAACTTTGACGGATTTTCATTAAATTTATACCAAATGTTTATACCACTAATACCTTGGTCAAGTTCGAAAATCAGCATTGGTCGATACTTTTTGTTGGAGTTATCGAACTTTGACCACAATAATGACTCCGTTTTATCCAAAAATTGACCTTGTAAGCGCTCTCATGCCTACAAACTTTGACGGATTTTCATTAAATTTATACCAAATGTTTATACCACTAATACCTTGGTCAAGTTCGAAAATCAGCATTGGTCAATACTTTTTGTTGGAGTTATGGGACTTTGACCACAATAATGACCCCAGTTTACCCAAAAATTGACCTTGTAAGCGCTCTCATGCCTACAAATTTTGACGGATTTTCATTAAATTTATACCAAATGTTTATACCACTAATACGTTGGTCAAGTTCGAACATCAGCCTTGGTCGATAGACTCGATACTAGTATACTGCTTGACCGGCGGGGGACCCAGGAATTCTATTCTTGTTTAAATTTTCATGTGTCTAATGTTTTGTTGAACTGCAAGGCTGCAATTTTAACCTCTTTTTTAGTACATAAACTGTGTTCTAACCAAAACGGTATGTGCAGCAAATTTTGTTTACCAAGAGGAGAAAATGATAGAGTATGCGATTGTGAAGAGGGCAACAATGTAAATTCAGAAGGACTTTGCCCCGGCGGTATGTACATTGGTGACATAAACGCATCATATTAATTTGAAAATTTGTCGTTCTAAAATAATTCATATTGTTCATATTATCACAGGATCATGAAATATCAAGTTCTTCAATATTTTATGTCGAGTTACTTTTTACTTGTAAAAATAAGCCTGTTCAGAAGCCTCTTCTGAAATTACCCTCTTTTTCATCGAGCAGACGTACAGTGCCAGTTAGTTATAGACCACGGAAGAATCCCAACAACTTGCAGACGACTGACCGGGGACGTTTGTGAGTTCACGTGTAACGAAGGTTACCAGCTCGGTGTACCGGAAACAACCATGCTTCTGTGTGAATCCAATGGGAAGTGGAACCAAACGAGCGAGCTGTGTAAAGGTAGGGTACTAGTACCCATTGGTTTAATAGAATACCTCTTTAAGATATTGTTAGCTTTATTTGATGTAATTGCTGGATCACTGAAAATTAAAACTCAGAAACATGGCATTGTAAATTTTAAATTGCCAGCATTCTTTATTCAAACAAACTTTTACAAATCAACTTTTACTCATTTATACATTTGAGATGCAGTCTTTACAGGTATTTTAATGATACTAATAGTAAATTCCGCACTTTCATATTCCACAAAGAAAGAATATTCATTGATATTGCCGATATATCATCTTTCAACCTCTTAAAAAATCTATATATTGCTAATTTTTTTTTTTAAATATTTACAGTTAAAAAGTGTCAGGACTCGTTTGAAAATGGTAACATGGCGTCTGGTTGCAGCCTAGAGGTGGATACTACATGTGGATATACATGTCACGATGGATATATTAAGTCGGGATCGGTATCCTTAGTCTGCAATAAGAATGGAGCTTGGAACGAGGAGATTAACCAGTTATGCAAACGTTCGTTCCTATTTAACATTTATTTCTTATACTATAAAATTCTATAGATATTATTTCCACGCAATTGTCGTAATGTACCAAAGCGACGGTTAATGGAAATCGTCAAACTTGCACTAAAATGGCTCAACACCCCTGTTTGCATTTTAGAAGAATATTTTCTTCAAATTGAAATTAAGTTTAGAATAAAATGGTTTTAATTACTACGATATGAAATTTATTTTTCATCATATACCAACGCTGATATACACAGCATGATTTTACGTGTACGAAAAATTTGAAAACAGTTTCCTATTCAAAATATATCATTTCTTATAATAAGTAACCATTTAAAAATATATTTTCTTAATTGTGATTTTCTGTGATAAAAGAATCTTATTTCGCGGTTATATTGATAGAAATACTTGTATTTAATTTGTGTTCCTTCAGTCAAAGACAAAGGCAACACCGATGCAATTATAGGAGGAGGAGTGGCTGGTTCAGCAGCAGGCCTCGTTTTGATTATTGTCATCATTGTTGCTGTCGTCTGCATGCGGAATAGGTAGAATTCAGACTTCATAAATTCTTTGATACTTACATTCATTTTCATAAATGTATGATCAAAATATGATGAAAGTACATTTATGAAGTGTAAGATTTTAGATGGCTTGCTGACAGATGAACACCAGATTGTATGCCAAGAGACTTATAAGCGTCTCTTTAAACAATTATAATATTTTGAAGACATTTGCAAACATTTTCTTGTAGGTAAAAAATCTTTATTGGTGAATTATCTTGATAATATATTCGTGTTCTTTTGCAGAAGAAAGAAGAAAAGGGATTCAGAGAACCAACCCATTAACGTGTCTTACGTTTGCCCAAGCGTGAGTGGAAGTGTTCTCTCCACCTCTCAAATAAGTACCTACACAACACTTACCGATGACAGAGAAAGTGTCTACAGTGAAATCAGAGAAGAGTTTGATCAACCCAAAACGGTTGAAATACCACCAATACATGATAAACATTTTAAGGACATGGGAGTAGATATTCAGAAAGGTTCCTCAATTAGATCTGAAAGATATTCCATCTTTCCAGGAAAAAATGCGGACGAAGGTGGCTACCTTGAGGCATGCCATGTAGGAAATTCTAATGATTTTCTGCCAGTGCCTGATTATGATCATGATGATTGGCTGGAACCAAGCCCACGTAACGGATATCTGGATGCAGTGATGATAAATGATCACTATGGAAACCCAAAACGCAAGGATGATGCCCGTTTTAAACATCCGTATGAGTAAAAATGTTGCATAGTTTTAGGGAAGAATGTCGTTATAAAAATGCTGAGTTACTCCATGTGTGAGATTATCATCCTTTTGTCAATTATTTTGAATTTCATCTAATGCATGTAATACTAGTATTTTGCGGCAAAAAAATAAATTCAGTTGGCTATAGCACTTATCAGTATACACAAAGGACTATTAATGTTTAAGTGCCTAAGATTTTAGAAGCATTGCAAAGTAGTCAAACGGAACTAATACCACATTTAGGGAGGTTGGATGGTCAACAATTAACCATCAGATGTACTTGAACATTTATAGATATTATTGTTATTACTATTATCAAGTAAAAAAAATTTATATATTTTACTTTCTAAATTTGGGATATTCCCTATAGCTCTTTCTCGTAAGGAGATCAATGCAGTGTAAAAATGCAACGAAATCATAATGCAAAAAAGTATGTGTATACATGTATAACTGGCGGTATATCTAAATACTAAGTATATGCAGTTTAATTTCTATGTACTTGAGTGTATCTTAGACATATTTAGACTATGTTGAATAAACCATTATTCGTGTTATTACTGTGGAATTCGAAAAGTATTGGTAGCTTTCATAGTCTCCACTGGAAAAACCAATCCACTTAGTTTTGAGTGACAGGGGGTCCAGCTCTTCGGCTTGCTTCAGTGGTTGATGACTCGGGTTGCAGAGAACATGTGGTATTTGTTGTTTTTAAACAACTATGAAAAACGGTCACATGCGTTTTAGCCGGGCTCTGCTGAAAACAGAGTCCTGGCTGTAGGCTGGCAAATCGCCAATATTACTATAAATAGGACAACTTCAAAAGAAAACAAAAAACCAAACAGCGTTATAGTAAAAGCTTCTGCTATACCAAATAATTATACAAAGAGCCACGTTTTGTCAAAAGTGTTGGCATTTTGTTGCTTTTTTTTAATTTCGAGAGCATTGTCTATCTTTTTTAGTTTTCTTATTAATAACATGTTTTAAAAACAAAACTATGCATTTTGGACACATACAATGCGCATGAATTTCCATGAACTACTTTGCTGCGCTTTAAAGAAATAGGGATTGAATATATAACGCTTGTTGCAAAATTAAAGGCAGCAACTGTTGAACTTTTTTCTACTAGACAGATATAATTTTGTTTATAGCCACTTACAAACTATGCATAAAGACACACCAAAAGAGCCCGACTTTCAGTACTTCAGTACTTTGATTATAATGATATCGGTAACAATTTCTAGAGTTTATATTGCCCCAATGTCAATTAACCTATTCCATGCTTACGAAAAGGGCAAATCTATCAAGTAAAATGGATTGTCGTGAATACCCAGAATATTGAAGTTAGTTTGATTCTGTTAAAAAATAAAGCTCACCAATAAAATGATACATACACTAGAATATGAGATAAACAGTAAAACATGATGATGTATTTGTTTGTATATATAGTATAGTATATGTAGCGGTTAATTTTAAAATTTTATTAATCTATTGTGAACTTATTATAACATCTTCCATCTCGCTACGATCCGACCTCAATATCTACTACAACACTGACACAGTGAAATTAAAGATGCGATGAGGCACATTTATATGCTCCGTACAGGACGTATGGGTTGTTAAAAATAAAGTTGATTCAGTTAAAAAGTAAAGCTCACCAATACAATGATACAAGCACTAGTATATAAGAAAAACAGTTAGGTATGATGATATAAAGCCACGTTAAGGCACAAAGGTTGAATTGATCTTGGCACGGCCACATTTGCTTTCCAATTATAATGTATTTTTGAAAAAAACGAAGAAGTATCTTAAAAACAGTGCGAAACTATGATCTAAATTTCAAGTTTAATCAGTTGTTGTTTCTTTAATTTTTAAAGATTACTCTTTTCACAATGAGAGAAAGAGTTGATCGAAGCCCGAATGTAAACCTCTCAACAATACAATTATATTTTTTAATTCTTTCAAATTCAGTCTTCTTTTAAATTAGTACTGTTTCTTTTTACACGTATTGGATAATTTTAGGTATGCTCGTATCAAGGGTTTTTATGTTGTTGTCCAAAAATTCCAGTTTCCTTCACTCTTCTACTGAGTAACATCGATACCTTTTATTCTGTTGAAGGTAGCATTTTATTACTCAAACTTTAAGACTGTTTCATTGATAGTTGTATGAGTGATATTTTGGAGACAGAGAAATTGAATGACAGTGTCAAATTATGATTTTAATAACAGTCTCTTAATCAAAGTACTAAAAGCCGGGCTCTTTTGGTGTGTCTTTATGCATATTGTGTAGTAAAGACTCAAAATCTCTCTCTCCCCTCCCCCCTCTCTCTCTGTCTCTTGCTTTTATTGTCGGCAAAGCGTCAGAGAGCGACTAAATGTTGTAAGCGGCTGTAAACACAAATATGTCTGTTTAGTAGAAGAAAATTCAATAGTTGCTGCATTGAATTTTGCAACGTATTATATTCAATCCTCATTTCTTCAACGCGCAGCAAAGTAGTTCATGGAAATTCATGCGCATTGTATGTGTCCAAAATGCAAAGTCTTGTTTTTAAAACACGTTTTTAATAAGAAAACTAAAAAAGATATTAGACAATTCTCTCGAAATTAAACAACAAAACAAACTGCCAACTTTTTTGACAAAACGAGGCTCTTTGGGTAACTATTTGGTATAGCGAAAGCTTTTACTTTGAAGCTGTTTGTTTTTTTGTTTACTTTTGAAGTTGTGCTATTTATAGTAACATTAGCGATTTGCCTGCCTACAGCCAGGACTCTGCTTTCAGCAGAACCCGGCTAAAAAGATGAATTAAGCCAATCGAAACAAAGAAATTGTGGATAGATTATATGAAGGAAATTCCTCATGCAGATGAGGTTTGGGTGTCTTATCCAGGAAAGAGGGGGTTCGGACGTTGATAGAATGAATTTAACTTTTAAATAAGTAAAGAATGTGAATTTAAGATATTGCATTAAATGTGTTCAATCTTCGTTATAATGTGTTAGTAAGTGTGATATGGGAGATTAATTGTGATTTTTAAATCTTAAAGATGGAGTAGATAATTAAAATATTAGATAATTTACGAATAATACAGTGTTTCTCTCCAGCACTGCTGTCTGTGCCTTTTCAGGTGTTGATATAATGATATTAAATCTGTTGCCTTCGTTGACAAACATATTGTCTAACCCAAAGCCGTCCTATAATCTTTTAATTTTATCTTTGAGTATCACTGGCCATTATGTTCAGTTCTGCATATTATTTTTAACAGAATGGACACCTATAGGTTACATAGTGGATTGCGTATCAAAACTTAGATTTTTTTTCTTCTTCTGGTTAAAAGCCATATAACACGGATCGCTGAACAAAAGTATTTTGAACCGCTACGATGAAAGATCCAACCCTTTACCCGCAAGTGTTTTCTTTAGAAATCATATGCCTTATTCTTGTATCAATTTTTTTTTAGGAAACCATAATTAATTTGTCGGTTAAGACTGTATGTATTTGAAACAAAAATTATTAGTTTGTATGCGCAGCAAGCTATTCGTATTAGCGAAATTTTTTTATGTACATGTACTTTCATTTTCAAGTCGGAAAATATGAGAGACAGAGAGACAGGTAAGTTTGAAATTGCCGTATGTTACGCTGTCAAATCTTATTAGATGACCAGAATAGTGTATCATTTGCACTTTGAAAACTACACTGAACTTAAATATGGGCTATATGTTTCTTCATCTTCCAGAAACTTACGAAGAACCTAAGTTCTTTTAATTTTGTTAAGGAACAAAAATTGAATAAAAAACGGCTGTCTAAATTTTGTTGAGTTGAAGGAAATTTCCGTAAGACTTATTGCACATTAAAATACCTAGACATGTAATCTTTATAGTTTACATGTTAACAGAACAACCTTTAAATCTTTTGCCTTTACCTACCTTCTGATTTCATTTCAAATCGAAACAGTGTTTGTTCACACTTTTTTCAGTTATGAAGTGCCAGTCGTCTACAAACGGTCACCTACACCTGTACACTAGTTGCACCTTTGAAATGAATACTACGTGTGGATATTGGTGTGTCAATGGATATATAAAGTCGGACCCACCATTCGTAGTCTGCAGCAGCAATGGAACTTGGAATGAAGATCTTAACCAACTGTGCAAAGGTTCTTTTCTTTTTAATTTGTTTTTTCTGAATAAGTGTTATATATGGAAATGTTTTTCTCTAAATATTATTTCTGTAAAATGTTATGTTCCCAATAATGATTTCTTCTACACTCCGTCCCAAGATATCTTCGATGCACAATATTAACTTAATGTCTCTCTATTATTTTATTGTTCATTAGGGTTCAAACGATGTTCATTCAAAATAACTTTTTTAAACTATTTATATATATCTTTATATAAATAGATCTATGAAATTAACCGGATGCTGAAGTTGAAAAATTGTGCGATGTATTCCGAGTGACATTCAAATGGTTATAAAGATATCAAATTTTAACATTGTTAATATCCGTAAGAAATCTGTTTGAGCTCTGTGATTTTTTTTTCAACTAAAGAATGATAATGTATTGATGTAGAAAACTTTGATTTTGTCCTTTTCCTTTTCATCAATTTTAATAGCACGTCTTTAACGGATATGTGTATTTTTAAAAATTGTCCATATGTGACATAAACAATAATTTAATTGATGTCGGTCGATTAGCACTACTTGAAGACGACATGCATACCCCCCCCCCCCCTCCCAAAAAAAAACCCAACACACAAAAACAAAAACCCCCACTTATATAACCTAACTCCTTTGGCTTTGTTTGCATTATATGTGAAGTTTGCGACATAATGATGTGATATACATGTATGTTGAAACTAGTAAGACAAAAAAAACTTATCATATATCACATTGCATTTTACACCATTACAGCGTCTGTTCTTTGAGATAGTTCTAAATTATATTGATTTCTGTAGATGACGACAAAATCAAGATAATGATTCCAATATCTTTCATGGGAGTAATAATGGTTCTCCTGTTCCCATAACAATCAGTTCTGTCCGCATGCACAAATGGTATGACTTAAATAAAATTGTTTAAATGTGATTACCAGGCACGTAGCATCAGAGTAGAGGGTGAGAAGGTGTACACCATAATACTTCTTTTACTCCTTTTACTCACAACAGATATTTTTTCTTAGAATTACAGTGTATATGTAAAGAATTTTAAATAAGTTGCTCCCCCAGCTCTTGGAGACATATAAAAAATTAAAGGATAATGAACAAACTAACAGAGTTGGATGTTTAAGATAATACGGAGTCATCCTCCCCCATTTCACACTGATTAGGACTTTGAAGTCTACCCCTTCCATCTTCAACAAGAGGCTCATGGGCCATCTCGCTCACATGAAAAAGTTCTTGTATCATTCTATATCAAAATGATTAAATATGAAACTCTTAAAAGTATTGCATTCCAAGATTTTAAATATATTAAACAATACATAAATAGGCTACTTTACTGGACATCACATCTTAAGATCTACTTAAAGGTGGACACAATTTTTACAATCTAGAATTTTCATTATATATATAAACTTTGGTGTAAATATTGGCGTTTCTCGTGCAGTGGTTTTTGAGAAGATTTTAAAAAGACACACATCCTTGGTTCATTTTTTAATTATTTTCTCCATTTTGAGAAAGTTTTTGTCCTTAATTTTTATAATTTTAAGATTTCCTTCCCACTAGGATGCTTTGTTTATAGTTTGGCTTAGTTGTTAGGTTCTAAAAAAAGTTGGAATTTAAAAATATTTACGGACGGACGGACAGACAAACGGACGACGAACAACAGGTGATCAAAAAACGATGTTACTTGCCTGATAAATAATTTTTTTAATGGAAAGAAAACCGTTGTAATTATATTTGTTTGCAAAAAGAAAGTTCGAAGTGTTTGCTTTTATCAATGATGGATAAATATGAAAACAGTTGTATTTATTATTCGTAGAAAATTCTTGTCTTGTATTATCTTTAAAGATATAAACGAGAGCATCCAGAGAGCCAACTCGTAGAGATCAGTCCAAGCGATAGAGTAAGCAGGAATGCTTACGCAAGCGTGAGTAAAAGCAGAAACGTCTGCCCAAGCGTGAGTGGAAGCGTTCTCTCCACCCCACAGTTAAACACATACACCACACCGACCGATAGCAGCGAAAATGTTTATTGGGAAATCGGGGAGGTGTACAGCCAACCGAAAAATATTGAAAAACCACAACTATATCATAAACATTATAATGGCATTGGAGAATACATTCAGAAAGGGTCGTCGGTTAGATCTGAAAGATATTCAAAATTTCCAGTAAAAAATGTGGACGAAGGTGGCTACCTTGAGGCATGCCATGTAGGAGATTGTAATGATTTTCTGCCAGTGCCTGATTATGAGCATGATGAGTGGCTAGAACCAAGCCCACAAAACGGATCTCTGAATGCTGTGAGAAAAACTAATTATGAAAATATGAAAACATAGAGATGATCCCGTTCTAAACATCCATGAGTGAAAATCATTTTGCATAGTTTTAGGCGAGAAATATGTCTTTATAAAATGAAAATGGATTTGAACTATTTTATTGTTTATATAATATACAAAGGGTTCGAACACAAGTTCTTACGACTACTACAGAGATATATGTGTATGTTACAAAAGTACATGTATTTATTTAAATAAAAAGTCAAAATACAGTTGACTATATCGCTCATTCGTGTATGATATGACTGAGTCTAATAATTTCAATGGTATTAGGTCTTTTTAGCTATGTACAGAAATCACAGGAGGCTATCACTACGTTTTCAAAACCTCGAGATGAAGTCTATACATTCAAATACCAAAACTAACGAATGCGCATACAACTGTGGTATATATCAAAATATCCGGTTAGGAATTTATTACACAGGAATGTTTACTATGTTGGTTTTGTATTTAGTATTTAGTATATCTTATTAATTTCACGGTATCACGGTGTGATAATGAAAGTCAGTTTTGTTTCTAAAACAACTGATCATAGAAAAAAAATCCTCTAAGTTCGAAGTGGGTTTAGGTGGGTGGGCTGGTTCTCGTTTTGTTCCAGAGTTTGGTAATTCGGGTTTAAGAGAACGTATGGAAAATGTGGAAAAATGAAGACATGTATAATTCGGCCTGGTTTAAACATATTTTAATACATTTACATGATAATGAAGTTCCAAAATATATATCGCCCGATTCCTACAAATTAATGTCAAGTATGTACTAGAGAGTCTCTCTTTACACATTGCGGTAGTGACAAAGTGACTGTGCTTAACGGTATGTAGTAGCAAATCCTACCGAATACTTTTATTTACTATTAAATAGTTTTGTATTTAAATCTTTATTTTGTAGGAATTCATATTTACATGTACGAGGGTTGTTCGGAAATTATTGAGACATTTCCTCTTATTCTTTTAGTGAAAAAGATAAACCATTGAAATTTCACCAAAACGTAAATCAGGATCGAGACTATCAATATGAAAAGTTTCTTGTTCATGGCATGAATAGATCATTCCTGGTAAGCTCACCAACCTACCTTCGTCCAATGACCCGGCGCAACCGCAAACTTTAAGCAACGTCATTTTAACGCTTCTTATTGCTCCTGTGTTTTAAACACCTTACAAACGAACGGAAATAAGAATTATTCTTTATTTATCATCTTTTGTTTTCATGTCAAGATGTCATCATTTACATTTTCTGTCATTCTTGTTATTTTCAGGGGGAAAATCGAGTTATTTTTCCCGAAAGTCTAATTACTGCAAATGTCTCCTGCAGTTATCTTTTTATATATTTTAGAACTGTTGATAACAGTTAGTGTGTCAAAAGTACTTGATAATTAATCCCTTTGGCCCAATTCTAGTTAAACAATCAGTGAAAAAAATATGATGAACTGAAGCTCTATACCTTGTCTTGTCATCGTATAGTTTTTTTAAGCAATTGCTTGGCCTTAAAAGGTCTTCTTCCGAGATTTCCACCAGTTTGACGGTTTTTAATGCGCCGCCTTGACGCCAAAATTCAATGTAAAGTCGTTGTCAGATTTCTATTGTTTGGTAAATATATGTGTACCATATCCGTATTTCATCTCAAACATAAGTAAAAATTAATCAAAAGTTAGTCGCAAAGAATAGCAAAATGAACATATTTAATTTGATTTCTTTTATCATTAACTGTAATTCTACGGACACTTATAAAGTAGATGTTTAAGTTATTAAATCTCCGAGTTCATGGCTGTGCCGGGTACCCCGACCACCGACTTGTTTATCTATCGTCGTAAACAAAATATTAGATATTCTTTTAATATCACTTTGTTTTATTTTTTGTTTGCGTAACTTCAGTGCCTATGCCAATTTTTACCAAAATTCGTCAATTAGGAAAGAAAATATTCGAGTTGTCTCAATAATTTCCGAACAACCCTCGTATTTTTCATTTCATTAACTGCATATCAATAAGTTCTTGTAGATTCGTATGTAGGGAATACTTATGGAATTATCAAGCTTTAAATTGTTCTTATGACAAATATCCAAGTTAAAAGCTTATATTTAGTTAATGAATTTTACTGTTAATATGTACAATAATAAATTTATTATTATTATTATTATTATTATTATTATTATTATTATTATGTTGTATACATGTACTTGTTATTATTGTATATTTGAAAATATTAATAAATTTAAAATGAAAAAAGGATTTCAAATAGTTCAATAAAAAAAATTATGTCCCTTATACACAAAACTATTTCACAATTATAATGGGAAAATATGATTGAGGAAATAACTAAAACAATAAATTTGTATGATAATATATCCTTACTTTTATCAAGACTAGACGTATTTCTAAATGATTAATACATATATTTACAAGGTCCTTATTAAATGCGATTCTATAGATTTTTTTTACAGAAAAAGAAAGACGCGTAATAAAATTATCTCATGGAGCTGAGTTTCTCTAATTGTCTCTCTCAGAGAGAGAGAGAGAGAGAGAGAGAGAGAGAGAGAGAGAGAGAGAGAATGTGTATAAACATAAGGTTGGAGATATATAATCAAATTCTTGAATTATTTTATGGTTTTTTTTAAATCATTGTAACATCATTTTAACAACATATTTGGTATATATTCGATAAATAAGGTTTAGTTATAAATATATCATAACGATCTGTGCTGTAATAAAACTTTGGTAAAATACGTGTTTTTTTGTTTAAAAATTATTTTTATTTTTATTTTGTTATCTGAATAGAAAAACGTATTAGATTAAGAAAAATCTCAATACGGAAAAAAATCAACACCATTACACAAGGATAGAATAAAAACGTAATGATAACGCGGAAATATTTACTTACATATACCTAGCTGAAGTCAACGCTCGCTCACGTAGGATAAGACGAGAAGTCTCTCTCTCTCTCTCAGGTAAAACGCGCAGTTCATATACAGTGTGGGTAGTAGTAGCTTATCGGGGGATAAGTCAATACTGTGGAGGGGTACACATCACAACAGCATTTATTAACCTGTATCAGACAGTACAAGGTTCTTGTGCCGTATGAATTTTATATTACCCCCAATTCACAATCACGCCCTTCGAATACGTGTGCTCTTTTATTTACTTCCTTGCGTTAGGGGGTGTGTGTTTTGTAACGAAGATATTTTCGATATGTGGAACGGAATATTTCATTGAGGATGAATTCTAAATGAAAGAATTTAAATGATTTCCTTTTTATTACAAGGAGCTAATGAGTCGTCAAAATGACAACAACCAAGGTAAAATACTACTGATTATTTTATGTCAGATAGGCTTAGCAGTGTTTTTATTAATGATCATACATTCATAATGTAATTAATCGGTAAAATATGTATATTATATTTTTCAAAATAAACTACAAATTAGTGAGTGAAAATGTCGAACCACAGGTTTACATAAAAAAATCCAAGTCATAGTATTGATTTTCAATATAAATGTGTCCGGTTCAATAAAAACAACCGCATGTCACCCGATAAGAGTTAATCAGTATAGCATGGCGGTTTATATATTGTTTGCAAAACATGCACCCGATAGGATTGTATAGTCAAATGTCAGCACTTGGTCAAATGCTCACCTACCTTAACCTCAGCCTATTTGTCAACAGACAACAACTTTAACAATAGCACCAGCAACAGAAATAACGAACGCAGCCAAAACATCGAGCACACCCTTGCCACAGACAACGCAGCATGTTTCGTCGGCGACCAATAACACAGCACGTGTACATAGTGGCGGCCTGCCGAAAGACGAACTGGAGATTATCATAATCGTCATTTGTCTCATTGCCCTCATCGCTCTCATCTTACTGATTTATGTAACTTTCAAGAAATTCAGGTGAGTGATTTGTTTGACCACAGCTTCTGGGTTATATTTACAAGCATGTAAATGTATTTAACTGCTAATGCGGGCAGCTGGTGGTATTTATAAGAGGTATAGCGACTTTTCCCATTATTTCGCCTACACTTGTGTTTGGACGGAAAATACCTGACACTAAAAATAGCTTCAGGTACCTCGCTGTCGCAATATGATTTTTGAAAATTGACTACACTGCACTGATTTTATAATGGTGTCTGTAACAACTGATGTTTCATAAATTCGAGAAACTTTGTGTATATTCTGAACCGTGATAAGTTCAAGCAAAGCAATGGATCTAAGTGTAAATAGAGTACAAGTACAGTGTTAATGAAGAGAACTGTTTATATTGGGTGTACTCATACTCAGATTGAATTAAACAGGATAATTTTTTTTAAAAACCCAGAAGATTAGATACATGTAACTTAATCTCTCTATTCTGTTCATGTTACAATTTAAGTGAAAATATTTACTACTTAGTGGATTCGATTCAGCGACCACAAAATCAGAAAGACCTCTGCGTTACCACTAGGCCACGCATCTAACATTTTCAACAGATGTATTTTCAATATATATGGCTATAAACATGATTGCATTAAAAAAGACATTGTCTAATTGAAATATTTGTTTAATTTTCAGTACGAAGACCGCGTTAAACCAAAACTAATTTTATGTAAACGTGTACAACAATACCTGTAGAACATAATTCTAATCGAATGCCTTTGGTTTAGAGTGGTTCAAATAGTCAAATATCCAATTTTTTATCGTATACTAACTACTTTCCTATATACCCCTAACAAAACCTGAATATTTTAATTATGTAGTGTAAGATAATTAAGACTCTTAGGGCATGGTGATTGTGTAATTTGCGTTTCTTTGAATATATTTAAACTAAATATTGTATAATATTGAAAAATGTCTGATGTTTGCAAAAGGCTAGTATATTTGAGGCCAAAACGTATATTAAGTGCGCTATACCTCTTTCTATATTATAGCTTTGCAAAAAAACTTAAAAATTTGGGTTGATAAATCTGTACACTCTTTATTAAAACTATCACTTTTTCATTTTTAACCACCATTCTATAAAAGTTTATATGCATGTATAATTTTATCATAAAAAGCACAGAACTCTTGCAACAGTACAAAAATTTGCTTTTATTAATACTATGAACAGTAATAGATTCAAGCAAAACGTGACACCCGAAAAGGACATATTAGATAAGTATAAACAAAATCAATACGAGAAAATCTGATATCTGGTGACACTGAGTTTACAGAACATAGCTTTTACAATTAACATCTCTGTTTATAGTTACATGTATCTGATTGCATTCGTATCCAATTATTAGGAACATCTACATGTGTAATGATGTAGCGTTTTATGTTGTGATTTTCAATAGAAACTCCAAGTTATGTCTACGATTAACACAATTTACCCGTGTAAGAACAACGTCTAGCAGCCACCATCCACTAGATCCAGATGACGTGGAGGAGGATCTTCCGCCGCCAAGAACTGAGCGGGAGCTGTTTTCTATCGGTGACCATGACGACATCGACACGCGCCTGGGGGGTGCCGCTCCCAGCGACGATTACTTTTTCGACGAAATTTATGAAAAGTCTGCATTTGTGGACGAAACTACACATTCTTCAATAAAAGACTTGAAACTTGAATCAGAGAGAGACAATGTGCCGGACTTGTTATTTAGGTCACCTCGATAAAGAACCATACGTTTAGGATTTATAACAATGTCAAAATTGTACAAAAATTACACATTCTACAATATGTATACATGTATGTAACTTTGATATTTCAAATATACAATACTTTTTTACGCAACCATATGTATTCATGTTGTATTTTTTTTGTTAGTTCTTTTTTTGAAATTCTCTCGCGAGATAAGGTTGTGTTCGAGTCATATGCGCAGGTTTGGGATTCGAGCCTTAACTTCACCAAAATTAAGTCGAAAATAATTTATTACCAATTGTTTCATCACTAGGTTTTCGATATTTGCGATTCTTTTTAAAATCATGAGTCCTGTTAATCACAGTTTTTGCTGAGAGAGGACTGGTTTGCTCTTCTGATTTTGGTCTCGGTGACGTGTCTCAAACCCATTCAACATAAACCCTCGTTGACTACAAAGCTGTATACCACAGACTCTGTATAGAGAACTGGAGACTGGAAATGTCGTTATGGGTCTCATAGCTATTATGACCACAGAAATCATTTATAGCATAAATGTCAGATAACAATATTTCAAGAAAGGAAAGGAAAGAATTGTGTTTGTTCAGAACGCAATTATCCTATTATATAATATCATATGTGAACATGTACACACAGTACTTGCAAATCTGTTTATCTATGAAGTATGAATATTTTAATTTGCTAAAAGAATTTTTGTTCATCAAGAAAAAGGTCATTAAGGAAACAATCCAATCAGGTCGTAAGTTTATTTATTCGGTATTTAACAAAGCATTTCCAAAATCAGTAAACTATTTGTAAGATTTACAAAGATAGAGTTTAAATACATATAAACTCAAATGGACATATGAAAAGAAACCAAAATCAAAAAGCCCTGACGGAAACAAACCCAAAAAGAACAGGTACACTGGTCTGGTGGTGAATTAACAAGAATGATCGCCGAGTTGTAACGGGTCTGGGTAAAATTCTAGAGTGTGGGATAAGAGAGTCGAACATAAGAACTTCAATCACGAAGAATTGAGCTACTTGGCCAACTTCGTGATCGAATCTTTCTGAGTATCGCATGATGCTATATTTTGGTTTTGTTTGTTTTGTTTTTCTTTAGTTTTGTACATTTTATGTGGTGTTATCGTTAGAAATATTATGACACTCTAATAGGACAAGGTATATCATCTGCACAAGCACCTGACTTTATATATTAAATATATGTATATATACATATATTCCTAATAAAACACACCTTGTGTATTATTGGGTAGAGGTTATATATTTTTTAAAATGAGAAAAATATTCAACGACAGATGTCTGTGAACTAAATCTAAACTCTTGGAGTGATAGAGTTATCGAACTTTACTTTACGAACTTCATTGAATTATATTGACAATGTATATCTTTAATATAGATAAGTACATCTACAATAGTCATTGAACGATTGATAATTTTTTTTCCCTTCTAAATATGGGCGCACTGGATAATTCTATGTACAGCTCAAGGTTGTGTGCCACTTTTTTCTGTGTGCTACCTTTTGATTAATGAAAACAGGAAAATTAACCAGAAGAACACCTAGGACAAGTCATTTTTTTTTTAATTTGTCGTATAATAATTTATCACGTATTCAATAACCAATTCAAATACTATTTAACGTGCACTTTGTTTATTCCTACCTTCTCTATTGGAACATAAAATCCTATCATTTTTCTCCGAAAAATTCTGCATTTTAATATGTTATCTCTCTTTTTTTGGCAGGAATTAAAGAAATTATAAACATCTTACTTTGCTTTTTTTTCTATACATGACCGATATTTTGATTAAAGTTGGTTTGAAAAATGAAAATACTGAATCGTAAGTTTGCTCATTTGCTTCAATTGTCGCAGTGACGTATCTTTATTCATTTTTTACTCCGATAAAATCCATCGGACCTAAGTGTGTGTTTGTTTGTCTGAATTCTTATAATCTACAGTATATCGGTTTCTAATCAAATTCACACCCCTTAGACCTAAATCTTTGTTCATTTGTTAGGAATGTTTTATCATCTCGGTTTCTATTCCAATTCACACCCACCAGACCATGCAATCCGCCCCGTGTGTTTTCACTGCGACATGTGCGACATCAGGCGTGTCCAAGCGTTCTGCCCGGTTAGAAAAACCATGTAAACTTCCTTTCCCTGTCCGCGAGTCGCTACCTTATCAGAATATCCTTTCTCTTCCACCTGTCCTAATCACCTACCTGTCCGATCGAAACTGGGAACCCAGTCGCTATTGTGTTGATTTTAACATGTTATGAACTTGTTTCGTCAATTGCTTATTTTTAAATGTCTGTCGTTCATTCAGAAGGAATTTGGGTCGATACGCGCCTTATTCTATTGAATTACAGGAAAAACGCTGCGTATAGTTCCAACTCAAAGAACTTGGGTGTATTCAATTCAAAGATGGCCGACCAGTATAAGTTTTAATTAGTAAAATTAACTTCATATTATTATGTAAATACGGATGATAATTGGATTCGGTGAAGTAGCTCAGTGATAGGATATCTTTTGTGTGTCTACACCGATGTTGTCCACGCTTCCTTAAGTTTACCTAAGGATACCTTTTTTCGGGTAATTTAAGACTAGTTACCCGTACACTGGGTTACCCAGACGGGTCTACACGCCCTGCAGAGTGAGAAATTCCACAGCGTATGTTGTTTAATTGTTTCCCCATGGATTAACCTATTCCTAATGGCTACAGCAGTGAATGGGACGAAGGTTTGTATTGTTTTTGTTGACAAATTATAGATTTTCTCACCAACTCTTAATACATTTATATCACTTCAGGTGACATTACCAAGGAAGTCCGTTTATGGGACGTATTTGATCTTTAATTTAAATTTTTCTGCTGCTTTCCGTGATTTCTTAGTAGTAGATTGTCGTCTGCAATTTATAGAACGTGAAATCTGTCATCACAAGTTGATTAAGCGCTTTATGCATGGGTTTTCTATATCGCAGTTTAAATGTCATGAAATTTAATTCAACACATCAAACACCGGGCGCAAGTAGGGAAATCACCTGGTTTCTGATGTGCAAACAATAGTTTTAATTATCAAAGCTAAACGTAAACATGGTCCCAGATATAATATCATTGACCGCTTGCATTCACTATAAAAATAGCATTAAGATCAAAATTAAACACAAAAATCATTTGTTTACTCCTACAAAAAAGTAAGAGAGTTGGTTTGCCAACTAACTTTTGCCCTTGGTCAAAGAATCTAGACAATTCAGACATTTTGCTTTGCTCTGCTATGGTAGATGGTGACATCCAATGCGATTCTGATAGAAGACATGGTTTCTTAGTTGAGATTAACGCTTTATGTTAGATTTTCCGGTTGGGACATTTTTCAGTATCACCGCACCGCGTATCAACGTAGAAGAATTTGATTTACTGCACTTTCACAAGAAAAACGGACAGCTTTTTCAGACTTTATGCATTGATCATCGATATTGGTGTGTGTACGTGCTAATCGGGGGAAAAGATATTGCATTTTAAAGCTCCATATTGTCCTTTAAAAGTGTTTAGAAAACATGCAATAATTGCATTGAAAATAATTATATTGCACAAATCACAAGGGCTAGAAATCCAACCGGGGGTATAATTTTGAAAAATGTCTCCATTATACAACGTTCCCAAAAAGTGTTTGTCCTTTCTTTGTTAGGTAGACAATGTGGGTATACTTAAGTAAATCTAAATGCGGGATGACAGTTGTATATATACAATGTTCAGTAGGGTAACAAAATACTTAAGCCTCTTTGTTGTGTCATGAGCTCCCTTAAGGTATTAAACGCGGAAACAACTTGTGACACATAGTGGTTTTGACTAATTCCTTCTTAAAATTCTTTAATCGTTTACCTTAAAAAGGTAATTACGGAAGTTATACAGCACTACTGAAATGACCTATCCCCTTTGGATAGAATGAAATGTTTTTTTTAACACGAGTCTTTGAGGCCTTTCAATTCTCTCTACATGTACATGTAACCAATATTTTTTATGCAAGACCCATACTGTATGTACCCCGGTTTTCGAATCCATTTCGTTCAACCATCTGTTCTGCATTGTGCCGAATTTACAATTTTTAACCGGACATTTATCAATATTCAAGCACCAATGCATCCAAAAAGCACGCAAAGGTTCACTGCATTTTAAAATTGCCGCAGACACACCTTTAAAATGTCATAATATGTTGCAAAACGAGTCATTTTTTAATCAGATAGGAAATCCATAAAGTATTCATGCATCGCTGAATATGTGAAATGTCTGTAACCCAAACTTCCACTAGTCTTTGCCGTGAATTATGCTGAAAACGTAACTTATATCATTAAAAAAAATATACACCTTTTTGATCTGAACTATTCAGAGTTTTTATTTTTTTCCCTTTTCAACCGGAATAAGAATCGTTTGTTCTAAGCGAAATTTTATAACTTCTTCCCTCTGTTCGCATTTCGTTTATGATTGCGTTAAATCATTTGCGGTTGCATGACAATTTTCAATGAATTTAAGCTATGAACTTTTACACTTGAAAATTGCCAATCTGGATATTTACTCAGAAACCGAACACCCGCTTCGTATCTTATCTCTGTGATTGTCAAGTAAATGGGAAAGTGGACAATGTTATCCTTAACCCGAACGGCTACTTTCGTAAGAGGTCTCGCATAAAACTCTATTTACATTGAGATAACAACTAACATAAAATGTAACCTTAAATTATAGTACATGTATTTAATTGCTTCTATATAAATAATGACGATCTAATTTTGGGTTGTCTTTTTTCTTTGGTAAATGCGACATTGATGCGAAAATATTACAAACTCAAAAGTACTTGAATTCGATAGAGAAGTTAAAAGCCAAGTTTGAAAGGTCCACTCGAGAAAGAGCAAACAAGTTGTTAAGAGATTTCTTAGCTTACTTGTTTTTACGATTCTAGCATGAGATGTCTACAATTAAAAGTTTTAACATCATTCTAAACCCGATTTGTCTGTAATTGCTTCTCTTGTTAACGCAAGAACACAATGGTCCTTTAAATTAAGCATTCAGACAACAAATAGAATTTCATTTTTCCTTCAATACAAAGCAGAGCTCGAGAAAAAGGGAAAAAAACCTGGCTCGCAGTGGGGAATTTCTGGAATGTTTGTCTTGCTAGCAGTGTATTTGATTTGAGCCAATTCATATGAAGTATAAGACAAACTTGTTCCCAGTATATCACATGATTGCAGATTGTAGCAATATGTATCAAATTCTATATAACTTGAATGTATGGGTCATCAGAACTTTTGAAATTTTAATTATTCGCATTTGTATGGACGTTGAAATCAATATTTAAGAAAGATTGAGATATAATCGGTCTGAGTTGGATTCATTTAAATATATCTGTATTAATATGTTTATGTTTAACTGTGTCATTCGTAACATTTTCGTATTGTTTACTTATTGTTGAGGAGAAGAGGCACTAGAATCATAAAATCATTAAAATATACTATTATAATGCTAGATAAAGTCGGGATGAATTGACACAATGCACATTAGTATGCTGACACGACTATCAAGGCTTATATACTGGCTATTGTAAACACACATGTCGCAACCTGCTACTAGAATAAGGCCACCGAGAAAGACAAGAACGAAAAAAGCATGACAAAAAAGCATTAGTTTATCAGAGAACACGTTGATATGGATTAGGTGTGACCTTATGTTTATACATGTAAGGATCTATATATGTAATGACATTAACGTGTTCACTTAACAGACACTGACAGTCATACAGGCCTACATTGGTGGCCGTCTGTGTTTTCCCTGTAATTGATCTTTAGTGTTTTCTATTTATTGTAATGACCAATGTACATGTATATTGAAAGATATCTTTGGTCACGGTGATAAAGACAATAAAAGTAAGCATAAAGGTTAATTTGTAACAGCAATAGGTGGTGTCTCGAGATTCTTTCGCCTGAATTTCTTATGAAAGTGAGAACAGAAATATTCGGGAGTAGAGTAGACTATTGTCCTTTCTGATATATTTCATTTCATCAAATAAAATATACAACATGACTAAGTAATCATGTTGTGTATTTTGTTTGATAAAATGAAATATATCGGAAAGGACACTATATTGATAATAATTATTGAAGTGTTAAACTGTTTTTCATCTTCAAATTGTTATCATAGAGTGTTTTACATATTTCATTTAAGCGACCACATGCATAAATAAACACTGCAGCTTGAGTCAAACCCCTTACCCCATCAATCATAATGCTTCGGAATGGAATTTCTATGATTGATCGTATTTTTTGAAAATTTCGTTTGAAAAAGATCAAAGGCTAAATAAAACCCGTGTTTTGACTAACATAAAGATATGTCATAAAAGAATTTATCCCAAAATATAAAACTTGACTGGTTTTGAAATGAATGGCTTTTATATGTATTTTAAGTAAGGGGTCTTGTTTAATAATTACTTTATGTTTGTATATGTGATCGGTTTGATACATAACGTGTTTGTTATTCTATTTGTCCCAGGCTGGTAAGCACGTCAGTCAGATAGCGGTGGGTGGACCCGCCCCCTCCAGGAAGGAATCTGTTCCCTCCCGGAAGGAGTCCATCCCCTCAGCGTCCGCCTTCGGGGGCGACGAAAGACACTTCAACCTAGCGGTCATCAACGGGGAGAGCACTGAGGTCAAAAGGCCAGTTAATGGCGGGAATATTGAGGATGAACTGGGGCCCGAATTCGGAAAGGCGACCCTCTCAAAATCCGCTCCTGTTGCAGACATAGTGGTACAACACTGTTTAATTACCCTTATGGATTTTAATATGAATAGAAGACTATACTTTTTTAAGTATTCTGGCCCCACCGTCGCCAAAATTTAAAATCACTCAACTCATTCCTCAACTCAAATCCTTTAATAGAAAAGTGCATAGATTTGAGGCCAGTTGTCAGAACTGCGACTGAGTGTTCTCTTGAGTGAAGTTGGTGACAGCGAGGCCAGCTTACATCTAAATTATTACAATCTTGTTTACATCATAAAGGACCTCATTTGCATTAACATCAAACTTAACTTATTTCTCGTTTGTAATTAATCCTTTCTCTTCAGAGGGAACGTCTGACAAGTGAGGTACAGCCCCCGGATCTGAACGAACTCACCAATGGCAACGGTCACCATGAAGCTAGTTCTCCATCCAGTGATTCTACGACATCGGACGAGAAGTCTTCCCACAGTTCTTCTCTTGAGTTCCCAGAGCCCCACGGCGCTGTCACCAGTTGGACCCTCTTTGCGCAGTCGTTCTTTCAGTTTAAAGGCGCTCATACCTATTTATGTGCAGCTCTCAGCAGCCGCTTCTTCCCAAAAAGGACAAGGCAGATGTTTTGGTAGGACCATCACCATTTATTACACGTACATGTTTTCTATAAAAAAAGAAAGACATACAAAATTCATTTTATTTCTGCAACACCAACACCCCCCCTCCCCCAAAAAAAAAAAAAAAGAAAAGAAAGAGGAGGCTGATGTTTTGGTAATTTTCATCAACATTTTCCTACAACTGTACAATTGGCATGTATACATTCTTTTAAAAAGAGTGTACAGTTATGCTTATTTATTTCCATAATATTTGCTATTAATTCGTAGGCTTCCTTGGCGGCCTGGGTTTCCATCTTGAGGATCATGGGAGATCTCCCGGAATCAGATCACGGGGAAACACTTGATGTTGCTGGGGTGAGCATAATTGTTCTACTTCATTCGTTTTCAAAGTGTAATGAGCAAAGTTAATTTTTCAAGGACATTGAAGTTTGATGCATTTATTATAATACTTGAAAGTAACCATAAAGTTAGGCATGAAAGGGAAAGGTGCATCTTGTAGAATTAATTACTTGTACATAGCTGCCTAGCATTGCCTTTGATTGCTATCTGTTGACGGCATCTTTATATATTTGTCAGACGTGCGCCACCAATTATAAGTCAAGTGAAACAGAGTTTTCACAAAAAGTACACAAAGCGAGATGTGGACGAGGCTTACAAAAAATACTCAGAACTGGTAGGTTTTTTGTTATACTAGGCAACTTCAATAAAATGTTCAAAAGAATGTTTAAATAGCATTTATACAAAAAACAAGACAAAAATATCAAAAAGCTTTTCTGCATTACAAATCAGAAACTATTAGAAGGAGAAGGTAAACAAGCTATTATCATCCGAACATTAAATAAGCTTTACACACTCACGTTTGTGAAGACATTTGAATACAATTAGGGTTAAAAACTACATATTTTCAGGACAATTAGGCTCAAGTTTCAAGGCTAAAGCTGAAACGACAAAATACTAATATAACTCTGCAAATAATCTACCATAAAAGCATGTACGAGTACTAGAAAAAACGCACTTTTAGTAATTTCAAAGCAAAAATTTTGACTTATGTTTTCAGTTTAAGGACCCATCTCATTCTGATGTCAAAAACATTCCCTTCTTGTCTGATAAAATTAGCACGGTCCTGGAGAAAGTCCAATATGTCTGCGCTCTTGGAATCTACAAACCGGAACTCAGGTAGCGATAGAAACGGAAGTAATGCAAAACCGTGAACGATATCTGTAACAAATCATTTTTACAATTAAGAATTCCAGTATATTTTTTTTCAACACAGTCAAGGTTCAAGTTTTGAGAAAAATTGTGAAAATCAAAATTGAGTGTTCATACCAGTCTTGGGTATTGAAACCAGGACTGAATGACGGTTTATTGAGTATTTTTTTGTCTTCGCCAGGGGACGAGATATTTTGCCAGGTCTGCAAACAGTTGACGAATAACCCATCCCGTAACAGTTCAGTACGAGGGTGGGTGCTTCTTCATTTGTTGGCGGGTTGTTTTGCCCCGACAGAAAGAGTAAGTATTTTGTATGCGAGCCCCGTTTGATAAAATAATCGTCAAATATTTAATGAGGATACAAAACTAAATGTATATAATACGATAACTTTACATAACATGCGGCAAATATGAGAAATATGATTTAGAATTTTATGACTTTTAAATATATCACTAAAGTATTTTTTAAGCATTCAATGCTCATACCGGTTATTTATATTCATTTGATGTTTTTTCTGTATGAAATATTTTTGTATTATCGCTTTAAATCCATTGTAAGATGGAACAGCCGTAAAACATGTCATTTAGTGCGCTTCTTCGGCTAAACACTTTGCAAAAACACTTTTTTCAGATAGAGATGATTTAACGATTAACTTTTTCAAATATACATATCAAAATTGGTTTGGTAAGTTTTAAAGTTTTATTAAACCTAACAGTAATACAACTGTACGTGAATACGGACGCCTTTACTTGTGCCCATAAGCGATGATCAGATTTGACGTGTGTTATTAAACATTGAACATTGCAAATTTGAAATGCAAACACGTACAAGGGGAAATATACACCGAATGTAAATAATTTCTTAAAGCGATATAAAAATACACTGTGATCCATATTAAAACAAAATGAGGGTGTTATTATTTTCTTTGCAAATCACAAAATTACACTTGAAAATTAAAATAGTTGAAAGGGATAATTTCCAAGATAATTTCATTGACACATTAAATCATCTTTCACTCAAAAAAATTCACAGGAACAAAAACTGATTCCTTACGGAGATTTATAATGGGGAATGTTTACATCTTTTCTCCATTCGGAATGCACTCGGAATACATCGCGCAATTTTTCAACGTTATCATCCGGGCTTGATGCAATACAAAATCCCCGTAGACATCACATTTTTTAGCATTGTTATGAAAGCTGATAAGCTAGCAGGGGCGTTTCGCCTGAGAAATCTTGGAAATTTTTCATACTCTTGAATGAACATCATTTGAACCCTGAAGTATTGATAAATATCAAGCAATAAGCGAAATGTGAATCCAGGATATCTTGGGACAGAGTATAAAACAAAATATGATAGTTACCTACCAATAGCTATCTATTAATAATGCTAATTTCATTAAACTCATACAAGATGACATGAATCAAAAGAACCACCATGTTAAATGCTTTTGCTAAGTTATTGATCAAGACATCTGTTTACTTGCAGTTTTTCTCGTGTTTCCTCCATTTTCTCCAAGAGTCCTCTCCAATTTTCTCCTGCAGGGTCGAACGTCTAGTTCGGCGCACGGCTATTGTAGGGACGAGGGGCTATCCCCCCAGCTGGCTGGAGTTCCAGGTAAAACAGCCACAATAAAGGTTGCTTCTGTAAATACAAGTATCACAAACACTTATCCACTGAACTTAACAAGACATCTTATCATTTCTTCAATAAAAATATCACACGAGCTTATCCACTGAATTCAATAAAAATATTTTAATTTGCAAAAAAAAAAAGTTTTTTAATACAGTACATGTATATCTTCACACACACTTTTGTGGTTTCATCAATTTTCGTAGAATATCAATTCAATAATCCAGAATATTGTTTCTTACGCTGCATGCAAGTCCCGTATTTATAGTATCTCATATTTATAGAGACGACGTTGCCTTATTCTTTCGATAATTTGTCTATTAGGCGTCAAAGAATTGCAAACCCATCTTGATACCGATGTCGATGATGAACGGACAACGTATGATAGTGGAGGCTGACTCGGCTTCCACCGTTCAGGAACTCGTCCATCAGATTTGTCATAAGGCTGGACTGCAGGACTCCTCTGGCTTTTCTATATACATTACTCTCATGCAACGTGTAAGAAATTTTTTCTCTCTGCAGAGATTTGCAAGAGGCAACATCAATTGGGACAGAATTTCCAAACATGAATTTAGCATCACGAACTAAGAAGACAACAATCTTAGCCGAGATTATTGTTATACTTAATATGAATAGCTACTAAATTATATCTTGCAAATGATGGTGCCCGTGTCGAAAAAGAAAAGATAACTTTATTATTAAAGATTTTAAAGTGATGGTTTTGGTAATTTGTGGAATGCTTCTCCTAGATTTCATGTCTCGGGAATGGTACACATCGTGTAATGGACGCCGTTGCAGAATGTGAACAGCACACGAAGCAAAGCGGCATGCGTGAAAGTAGTTCCTCCTGGCGACTTTACTTCCGGAAGGAGTACTTTTTACCCTGGCACAATCCCAAAGACGATCTAGTAGCCACAGACCTCATTTATCAACAGATCATGCGCGGGGTGTCTGTTGGGGAGTACAAGAGTAAAACGGTGCATCTCCAACTGACCTCTACTTCACAATTTGAATTTAAAATAGTCTTGTCCTAATAAAAAATATATGAAAAAGATTTTTTTTTAAATCAATTTAAATTAAAAATAATCAAAACTCTTTACTTATTAATGAATTTGTCCTGTTGTTTTAACCTTGTATATTTTGTAAATTTAAGGACGACGATTTGGCCAAATTAGCCGCAAAACGTTATTTCATCGAAAACCCAGGCGCTGTTGAAAGTACAAATTACAGACATTTTTGACGGGTTGGCTTCCTGAAACAAATAAGAAAACTATAGATCTGACCTACTGGACGACAAAATTATGAATGTGCTTCAAAATGATATACCAAAGGACCGCAATAAAGTGCGAGACCTCAAATGTGATGTTGTGAATTTCGCAAAGGATAAGTGGCATGCAGTGTTTTCTCGATTTTACGATGCTCACAAAATACAGAACGCCTCAATGACCTGGCAGAACGTTATTCTGGGACTGAACAATAAAGGTCTGGAAATCATGGACGAGATGGAGGATGTTAAAAGTTCCATTTCGTTCATTGAAATCACTGATGTCTCTAAGGGAAGGTAAAGTACTTATTGGAAATATTACAAACTTATACCGGGGTATATAACGTAAACTGCAGTGTACAATAAAACTAAGTAGTTTAGATATGTCATTATAATAGAAATCATTTAAATAAGTCATAATAATAGAAATCAGGAGGCAGTGTTGTTAAAAAGTAATCCATCAACTTCGACACATTTTTAAAACGTTTTTTTTTTCTATTCAATAACTATTACTGAAAAAATGCCTATCTAGTAAAGACAACCAAAATAAATAAGATTTGTTAACTTATTTAATTGAAAAAAAATGAGTATTAACCATTTTTTAAAATACGAAGTTCCTATCAAGATTACAAATTGTCTAAAAATGGTCGTCACCATAAAGCCTACTTAATATTCATTACGGACGATTTGGTTTTGGTGGTATTGAAAAAGTGGGGGTAGGTGTAAATTGTCAAAGAAAATGCCTTTAGTAAGTAAGTTTCTAAAAATGGCAATGATCATTCATCCCCTTGATATTCATACCATTTCTACTAGTTTTCGTGTCATAAAAAATGTAAACTTTTGGAAAATATAAAGACTATATTTCTCACTGCGTGATTTACTTACAGGCACACGGTCACTCTCAGTACTCTACGGTCTGAGGACTTTGTAGTCAGTTCTAATCACGCCGATGACTTGTTTTCGCTGCTGACCAAGTTCATGGATGGTTTGCGACGGAAGTCAAAGTACGGCATCGCTGTCCAGGATTCCACACAAATTGGTAAGAGTCTCTTAATAAGTTCAAAGTTTGCAATTTGATAAATACTGTATAGTCAGTTTTTTTTGTCGGGTCACAAATTTCTGTTTTACACTACTGTAGTCTGTTAAGAAAAATATTGGATTTGTGTTCCTTAAGTATTATTTTGTTGCAATTTGGCATGTACTATTGTCATGTTGTAAATTTTGTATTTACTGCCTCCCTGTAAATTTAAAATTTACAACATGACACTATTTTCGCCGAAGAAAAACGGGTCGCCCTGATCAATGGAGTTTGCATGTTGATAGGAATTTATTGATTAATAAATAGATTATTATACGAATTGATTTTTTCCATTCATTTTTGAATAAAAACATTTCCCATAAATGCGACGGTTTAGTATGTCATGTAGCCTTACATGTATTTCTGGTCCTCTTTGAAGATACAAAACTGATATCGGCGGATAATTTGTGTTCACAAGACAGTAAATCTTTACTTGTACTTTACCTTCTAAATGAATCATACTCTGTAACAAGAATAGAATGTATTGTACAAAATATCACAGAATAAATGGACTGCATCAAACAAATCGGTGTCCATTGTCACTGCTATAAAAGAGAGAGATTCGCGCTTAGTTTTAAATTGACAAGATAAGTGTACCTTGTCATAACAGCATCTCAATAGCCTGAAGACAATTTCCGATGTAATTGTCATCTCTTTAGTCAGCCACAAAAGAACCTCTTATTAAGTCGTCAAAATACTGTAAGTATAACAACTATCCGGAATTTTTTAGGTTTACCACCCGTGGTAAAAATTAGGATATAGACATTTTAAACAACAGGGTCCTTTCAGCATGTCCATTAAAGCTGCAATTTTCTCAAATGCTTATTGCATATGTTGTTATTTACTACTTTAAATGACTGGCAAAATTAAGGTTTCAAAAAGCTTTTCTGCATTACAAATCAGAAACTATTAGAAGAGAAGTAAACAAGCTTATTATTATCCGAACATTAAATAAGCTATACACACTCCATGTTTGTGAAGACATTTGAATACAATTAGGGTTTAAAAACTACATATTTTCATGGACAATTAGGCTCAAGTTTCAAGGCTAAAGCTGAAACGACAAAATACTAATATAACTCTGCAAATAATCTTACCATAAAAGATGTCCGAGTATAGAAAAAACGCACTTTTAGTAATTTCAAAGCAAAAATTTTGACTTATGTTTTCAGTTTAAGGACCCATCTCATTCTGATGTCAAAAACATTCCCTTCTTGTCTGATAAAATTAGCACGGTCCTGGAGAAAGTCCAATATGTCTGCGCTCTTGGAATCTACAAACCGGAACTCAGGTAGCGATAGAAACGGAGTAATGCAAAACCGTGAACGATATCTGTAACAAATCATTTTTACAATTAAGAATTCCAGTATATTTTTTTTCAACACAGTCAAGGTTCAAGTTTTGAGAAAAATGGTGAAAATCAAAATTGAGTGTTCATACAGTTTGGGTATTGAAACCAGGACTAATGACGGTTTATTGAGTATTTTTTTGTTTCGCCAGGGACGAGATATTTTGCCAGGTCTGCAAACAGTTGAGAATAACCCATCCCGTAACAGTTCATACGAGGGTGGTGCTTCTTCATTTGTTGGCGGGTTGTTTTGCCCCGACAGAAAGAGTAAGTATTTTGTATGCGAGCCCCGTTTTGATAAAATAATCGTCAAATATTTATGAGGATACAAAACTAAATGTATATAATACGATAACTTTACATAACATGCGGCAAATATGAAAATGATTTAGAATTTTATGACTTTTAAATATATCACTAAAGTATTTTTTAAGCATTCAATGCTCATACCGGTATTTATATTCATTTTGATGTTTTTCTGTATGAATATTTTTGTATTATCGCTTTAAATCCATTGTAAGATGGAACAGCCGTAAAACATGTCATTAGTGCGCCTTCTTCGGCTAAACACTTTGCAAAACACTTTTTCAGATAGAGATGATTTAACGATTAACTTTTCAAATATACATATCAAATTGGTTTGGTAAGTTTTAAAGTTTTATTAAACCTAACAGTAATACAACTGTACGTGAATACGGACGCCTTTACTTGTGCCCATAAGCGATGATCAGATTTGACGTGTGTTATTAAACATTGAACATTGCAAATTTAATGCAAACACGTACAAGGGGAAATATACACCGAATGTAAATAATTTCTTAAAGCGATATAAAAACACTGTGATCCATATTAAAACAAAATGAGGGTGTTATTATTTTCTTTGCAATCACAAAATTACACTTGAAAATTAAAATAGTTGAAAGGGATAATTTCCAAGATAATTTCATTGACAAATTATCATCTTTCGCTGGAACGAAAACTGATTCCTTACGGAGATTTATAATGGGGAATGTTTACATCTTTTCTCCATTCGGAATGCACTCGGAATACATCGCGCAATTTTTCAACGTTATCATCCGGGCTTGTGCAATACAAAATCCCCGTAGACATCACATTTTTAGCATTGTTATGAAAGCTGATAAGCTAACAGGGGCGTTTCGCCTGAGAAATCTTGGAAATTTTTCATACTTCTGAATGAACATCATTTGAACCCTGAAGTATTGATAAAATCAAGCAATTAAGCGAAATGTGAATCCAGGATATCTTGGGACAGAGTATAAAACAAAATATGGTAGTTACCTACCAATAGCTATCTATAATAATGTTAATTTCATTAAACTCATACAAGATGATATGAATCAACAGAGACACCATGTAAATGCTTTGCTAAGTTATTAATCAAGACCTCGTTTACTGGCAGTTTTTCTCGTGTTTCCTCCATTTTCTCCAAGAGTCCTCTCCAATTTTCCCTGCAGGGTCGAACGTCTAGTTCGGCGCACTGCTATTGTAGGGACGAGGGGCTATCCCCCCAGCTGGCTGGAGTTCCAGGTAAAAAGCCACAATAAAGGTTGCTTCTGTAAATACAAGTATCACAAACACTTATCCACTGAATTTAACAAGACATCTTATCATTTCTTCAATAAAAATATCACACGAGCTTATCCACTAATCAATAAAATTATTTTAATTTGCAAAAAAAAAAAGTTTTTTAATACAGTACATGTATATCTTCACACACACTTTTGTGGTTTCATCAATTTTCGTAGAATATCAATTCAATAATCCAGAATATTGTTTCTTACCTGATGCAAGTCCTATTTATAGTATCTCATATTTATAGAGACGACGTTGCCTAATTCTTTCGATATTTTGTCTTATTAGGCGTCAAAGAATTGCAAACCCATCTTGATACCGATGTCGATGATGAACGGACAGCGTATGATGTGGAGGCTGACTCGGCTCCACCGTCAGGAACTGTCCATCAGATTTGTCATAAGGCTGGACTGCAGGACTCCTCTGGCTTTTCTATATACATTACTCTCATGCAACGTGTAAGAAATTTTTTCTCTCTGCGAGATTTGCAAGAGGCAACATCAATTGGACAGAATTTCAAACATGAATTAGATCACGAACTAGAAGACATGCACAATCTTAGCCGAGATTATTGTTATACTAATATGAATAGCTACTAAATTATATCTGGCAAATGATGGTGCCCGTGTCGAAAAAGAAAAGATAACTTTAATTATTAAGATTTAAAGTGATGGTTTTGGTAATTTGTGGAATGCTCGATTAGTTTATCAGAGAACACGTTGATATGGATTAGGTGTGACCTTATGTTTATACATGTAAGGATCTATATATGTAATGACATTAACGTGTTCACTTAACAGACACTGACAGTCATACAGGCCTACATTGGTGGCCGTCTGTGTTTTCCCTGTAATTGATCTTTAGTGTTTTCTATTTATTGTAATGACCAATGTACATGTATATTGAAAGATATCTTTGGTCACGGTGATAAAGACAATAAAAGTAGCATAAAAGGTTTAATTTGTAACAGCAATAGGTGGTGTCTCGAGATTCTTTCGCCTGAATTTCTTATGAAAGTGAGAACAGAAATATTCGGGAGTAGAGTTAGACTATTGTCCTTTCTGATATATTTCATTTCATCAAATAAAATATACAACATGACTAAGTAATCATGTTGTGTATTTTGTTTGATAAAATGAAATATATCGGAAAGGACACTATATTGATAATAATTATTGAAGTGTTAAAACTGTTTTTCATCTTCAAATTGTTATCATAGAGTGTTTTACATATTTCATTTAAGCGACCACATGCATAAATAAACACTGCAGCTTGAGTCAAACCCCTTACCCCATCAATTCATAATGCTTCGGAATGGAATTCTATGATTGATCGTATTTTTTGAAAATTTCGTTTGAAAAAGATCAAAGGCTAAATAAAACCCGTGTTTTGACTAACATAAAGATATGTCATAAAAGAATTTATCCCAAAATATAAAACTTGACTGGTTTTGAAATGAATGGCTTTTATATGTATTTTAAGTAAGGGGTCTTGTTTAATAATTACTTTATGTTTGTATATGTGATCGGTTTGATACATAACGTGTTTGTTATTCTATTTGTCCCAGGCTGGTAAGCACGTCAGTCAGATAGCGGTGGGTGGACCCGCCCCCTCCAGGAAGGAATCTGTTTCCCTCCCGGAAGGAGTCCATCCCCTCAGCGTCCGCCTTCGGGGGCGACGAAAGACACTTCAACCTAGCGGTCATCAACGGGGAGAGCACTGAGGTCAAAAGGCCAGTAATGGCGGGAATATTGAGGATGAACTGGGGCCCGAATTCGGAAAGGCGACCCTCTCAAAATCCGCTCCTGTTGCAGACATAGTGGTACAACACTGTTTAATTACCCTATGGATTTTAATATGAATAGAAGACTATACTTTTTTAAGTATTCTGGCCCCACCGTCGCCAAAATTTAAAATCACTCAACTCATTCCTCAACTCAAATCCTTTAATAGAAAAGTGCATAGATTTGAGGCCAGTTGTCAGAACTGCGACTGAGTGTTCTCTTGAGTGAAGTTGGTGACAGCGAGGCCAGCTTACATCTAAATTATTACAATCTTGTTTACATCATAAAGGACCTCATTTGCATTAACATCAAACTTAACTTATTTCTCGTTTGTAATTAATCCTTTCTCTTCAGAGGGAACGTCTGACAAGTGAGGTACAGCCCCCGGATCTGAACGAACTCACCAATGGCAACGGTCACCATGAAGCTAGTTCTCCATCCAGTGATTCTACGACATCGGACGAGAAGTCTTCCCACAGTTCTTCTCTTGAGTTCCCAGAGCCCCACGGCGCTGTCACCAGTTGGACCCTCTTTGCGCAGTCGTTCTTTCAGTTTAAAGGCGCTCATACCTATTTATGTGCAGCTCTTCAGCAGCCGCTTCTTCCCAAAAAAGACAAGGCAGATGTTTTGGTAGGACCATCACCATTTATTACACGTACATGTTTTCTATAAAAAAAGAAAGACATACAAAATTCATTTTATTTCTGCAACACCAACACCCCCCCTCCCCCAAAAAAAAAAAAAAAGAAAAGAAAAGAGGAGGCTGATGTTTTGGTAATTTCATCAACATTTTCCTACAACTGTACAATTGGCATGTATACATTCTTTTAAAAAGAGTGTACAGTTATGCTTATTTATTTCCATAATATTTGCTATTAATTCGTAGGCTTCCTTGGCGGCCTGGGTTTCCATCTTGAGGATCATGGGAGATCTCCCGGAATCAGATCACGGGGAAACACTTGATGTTGCTGGGGTGAGCATAAATTGTTCTACTTCATTCGTTTCAAAGTGTAATGAGCAAAAGTTAATTTTTCAAGGACATTGAAGTTTGATGCATTTATTATAATACTTGAAAGTAACCATAAAGTTAGGCATGAAAGGGAAAGGTGCATCTTGTAGAATTAATTACTTGTACATAGCTGCCTAGCATTGCCTTTGATTGCTATCTGTTGACGGCATCTTTATATATTTGTCAGAGTGCGCCACCAATTATAAGTCAAGTGAAACAGAGTTTTCACAAAAAGTACACAAAGCGAGATGTGGACGAGGCTTACAAAAAATACTCAGAACTGGTAGGTTTTTTGTATACTAGGCAACTTCAATAAAATGTTCAAAAGAATGTTTCAATAGCATTTATACAAAAAACAAGACAAAAATATCAAAAAGCTTTTCTGCATTACAAATCAGAAACTATTAGAAGGAGAAGTAAACAAGCTTATTATCATCCGAACATTAAATAAGCTTTACACACTTCACGTTTGTGAAGACATTTGAATACAATTAGGGTTTAAAAACTACATATTTTCATGGACAATTAGGCTCAAGTTTCAAGGCTAAAGCTGAAACGACAAAATACTAATATAACTCTGCAAATAATCTTACCATAAAAGCATGTACGAGTACTAGAAAAAACGCACTTTTAGTAATTTCAAAGCAAAAATTTTGACTTATGTTTTCAGTTTAAGGACCCATCTCATTCTGATGTCAAAAACATTCCCTTCTTGTCTGATAAAATTAGCACGGTCCTGGAGAAAGTCCAATATGTCTGCGCTCTTGGAATCTACAAACCGGAACTCAGGTAGCGATAGAAACGGAGTAATGCAAAACCGTGAACGATATCTGTAACAAATCATTTTTACAATTAAGAATTCCAGTATATTTTTTTTCAACACAGTCAAGGTTCAAGTTTTGAGAAAAATTGTGAAAATCAAAATTGAGTGTTCATACCAGTTTGGGTATTGAAACCAGGACTGAATGACGGTTTATTGAGTATTTTTTTGTTTCGCCAGGGACGAGATATTTTGCCAGGTCTGCAAACAGTTGACGAATAACCCATCCCGTAACAGTTCAGTACGAGGGTGGGTGCTTCTTCATTTGTTGGCGGGTTGTTTTGCCCCGACAGAAAGAGTAAGTATTTTGTATGCGAGCCCCGTTTTGATAAAATAATCGTCAAATATTTAATGAGGATACAAAACTAAATGTATATAATACGATAACTTTACATAACATGCGGCAAATATGAGAAATATGATTTAGAATTTTATGACTTTTAAATATATCACTAAAGTATTTTTTAAGCATTCAATGCTCATACCGGTATTTATATTCATTTTGATGTTTTTCTGTATGAAATATTTTTGTATTATCGCTTTAAATCCATTGTAAGATGGAACAGCCGTAAAACATGTCATTTAGTGCGCTTCTTCGGCTAAACACTTTGCAAAAACACTTTTTCAGATAGAGATGATTTAACGATTAACTTTTCAAATATACATATCAAAATTGGTTTGGTAAGTTTTAAAGTTTTATTAAACCTAACAGTAATACAACTGTACGTGAATACGGACGCCTTTACTTGTGCCCATAAGCGATGATCAGATTTGACGTGTGTTATTAAACATTGAACATTGCAAATTTCCAATGCAAACACGTACAAGGGGAAATATACACCGAATGTAAATAATTTCTTAAAGCGATATAAAAATACACTGTGATCCATATTAAAACAAAATGAGGGTGTTATTATTTTCTTTGCAAATCACAAAATTACACTTGAAAATTAAAATAGTTGAAAGGGATAATTTCCAAGATAATTTCATTGACAAATTATCATCTTTCGCTGGAACGAAAACTGATTCCTTACGGAGATTTATAATGGGGAATGTTTACATCTTTTCTCCATTCGGAATGCACTCGGAATACATCGCGCAATTTTTCAACGTTATCATCCGGGCTTGCTGCAATACAAAATCCCCGTAGACATCACATTTTTTAGCATTGTTATGAAAGCTGATAAGCTAACAGGGGCGTTTCGCCTGAGAAATCTTGGAAATTTTTCATACTTCTGAATGAACATCATTTGAACCCTGAAGTATTGATAAAGATCAAGCAATTAAGCGAAATGTGAATCCAGGATATCTTGGGACAGAGTATAAAACAAAATATGGTAGTTACCTACCAATAGCTATCTAGTAATAATGTTAATTTCATTAAACTCATACAAGATGATATGAATCAACAGAGACACCATGCTAAATGCCTTTGCTAAGTTATTAATCAAGACCTCCGTTTACTTGCAGTTTTTCTCGTGTTTCCTCCATTTTCTCCAAGAGTCCTCTCCAATTTTCTCCTGCAGGGTCGAACGTCTAGTTCGGCGCACTGCTATTGTAGGGACGAGGGGCTATCCCCCCAGCTGGCTGGAGTTCCAGGTAAAATAGCCACAATAAAGGTTGCTTCTGTAAATACAAGTATCACAAACACTTATCCACTGAATTTAACAAGACATCTTATCATTTCTTCAATAAAAATATCACACGAGCTTATCCACTGAATTCAATAAAATATATTTTAATTTGCAAAAAAAAAAAGTTTTTTAATACAGTACATGTATATCTTCACACACACTTTTGTGGTTTCATCAATTTTCGTAGAATATCAATTCAATAATCCAGAATATTGTTTCTTACGCTGTATGCAAGTCTCATATTTATAGTATCTCATATTTATAGAGACGACGTTGCCTAATTCTTTCAATATTTTGTCTTATTAGGCGTCAAAGAATTGCAAACCCATCTTGATACCGATGTCGATGATGAACGGACAGCGTATGATTGTGGAGGCTGACTCGGCGTCCACCGTCCAGGAACTGGTCCATCAGATTTGTCATAAGGCTGGACTGCAGGACTCCTCTGGCTTTTCTATATACATTACTCTCATGCAACGTGTAAGAAATTTTTTCTCTCTGCTGAGATTTGCAAGAGGCAACATCAATTGGGACAGAATTTCTAAACATGAATTAAGCATCATGAACTATGAAGACATGCTACAATCTTAGCCGAGATTATTGTTATACATAATATGAATAGCTACTAAATTATATCTGGCAAATGATGGTGCCCGTGTCGAAAAAGAAAAGATAACTTTAATTATTAAGATTTTAAAGTGATGGTTTTGGTAATTTGTGGAATGCTTCTCCTAGATTTCATGTCTCGGGAATGGTACACATCGTGTAATGGACGCCGTTGCAGAATGTGAACAGCACACGAAGCAAAGCGGCATGCGTGAAAGTAGTTCCTCCTGGCGACTTTACTTCCGGAAGGAGTACTTTTTACCCTGGCACAATCCCAAAGACGATCTAGTGGCCACAGACCTCATTTATCAACAGATCATGCGCGGGGTGTCTGTTGGGGAGTACAAGAGTAAAACGGTGCATCTCCAACTGACCTCTACTTCACAATTTGAATTTAAAATAGTCTTGTCTGAATAAAAATATATGAAAAAGATTTTTTTAAAAATCAATTTAAATTTAAAATAATCAAAACTCTTTACTTATTAATAAATTTGTCCTGTTGTTTTAACCTTGTTTATTTTGTAAATTTAAGGACGACGATTTGGCAAAATTAGCCGCGCAGCGTTATTTCATCGAAAACCCAGGCGCTGTTGAAAGTACAAAATTACAGACATTTTTGACGGGTTGGCTTCCTGAAACAAATAAGAAAACTATAGATCTGACATACTGGACGACAAAAGTTATGAATGTGCTTCAAAATGATATACCAAAGGACCGCAATAAAGTGCGAGACCTCAAATGTGATGTTGTGAATTTCGCAAAGGATAAGTGGCATGCAGTGTTTTCTCGATTTTACGATGCTCACAAAATACAGAACGCTTCAATGACCTGGCAGAACGTTATTCTGGGACTGAACAATAAAGGTCTGGAAATCATGGACGAGATGGAGGATGTTAAAAGTTCCATTTCGTTCGTTGAAATCACTGATGTCTCTAAGGGAAGGTAAAGTACTTATTGGAAATATTACAAACTTATACCGGGGTATATAACGTAAACTGCAGTGTACAATAAAACTAAGTAGTTTAGATATGTCTTTATAATAGAAATCATTTAAATAAGTCATAATAATAGAAATCAGGAGGCAGTGTTGTTAAAAAGTAATCCATCAACTTCGACACATTTTTTAAAACGTTTTTTTTTCTATTCAATAACTATTACTGAAAAAATCCTATCTAGTAAAGACAACCAAAATAATTAAGATTTCTTTACTTATTTAATTGAAAAAAAAGAGTATTAATCATTTTTCAAAATACGAAGTTCTTATCAAGATTACAAATTGTCTAAAAATGGTCGTCACCATAAAGCCTACTTAATATTCATTACGGACGATTTGGTTTTTGTGGTATTGAAAAAGTGGGGGTAGGTGTAAATTGTCAAAGAAAATGCCTTTAATAAGTAAGTTTCTAAAAATGGCAATGATCATTCATCCCCTTGATATTTATACCATTTTTACTAGTTTTCGTGTCATAAAAAATGTAAACTTTTGGAAAATATAAAGACTATATTTCTCACTGCGTGATTTACTTACAGACACACGGTCACTATCAGTACTCTACGGTCTGAGGACTTTGTAGTCAGTTCCAATCACGCCGATGACTTGTTTTCGCTGCTGACCAAGTTCATGGATGGTTTGCGACGGAAGTCAAAGTACGGCATCGCTGTCCAGGATTCCACACAAATTGGTAAGAGTCTTCTTTAATAAGTTCAAAGTTTGCAATTAGATAAATACTGTATAGTCAGTTTTTTTTGTCGGGTCACAAATTTCTGTTTTACACTACTGTAGTCTGTTAAGAAAATATTAGGATTTTGTGTTCCTTAAGTATATTTTTGTTGCAATTTGGCATGTACTATTGTCATGTTGTAAATTTTGTATTTACTGCCTCCCTGTAAATTTAAAATTTACAACATGACACTATTTTCGCCGAAGAAAAACGGGTCGCCCTGATCAATGGAGTTTGCATGTTGATAGGAATTTATTGATTAATAAATAGATTAATATAGGAATTGATTTTTTCCATTCATTTTTGAATAAAAACATTTCCCATAAATGCGACGGTTTAGTATGTCATGTAGCCTTACATGTATTTCTGGTCCTCTTTTGAAGATACAAAACTGATATCGGCGGATTAATTTGTGTTCACAAGACAGTAAATCTTTACTTGTACTTTACCTTCTAAATGAATCATACTCTGTAACAAGAATAGAATGTATTGTACAAAATATCACAGAATAAATGGACTGCATCAAACAAATCGGTGTCCATTGTCACTGCTATAAAAGAGAGAGATTCGCGCTTAGTTTTAAATTGACAAGATAAGTGTACCTTGTCATAACAGCATCTCAATAGCCTGAAGACAATTTCCGATGTAATTGTCATCTCTTTAGTCAGCCACAAAAGAACCTCTTATTAAGTCGTCAAAATACTGTAAGTATAACAACTATCCGGAATTTTTCAGGTTTACCACCCGTGGTAAAATTTACGGATATAGACATTTTAAACAACAGGGTCCTTTCAGCATGTCCATTAAAGCTGCAATTTTCTCAAATGCTTATTGCATATGTTGTTATTTACTACTTTAAATGACTGGCAAAATTAAGGTTTACACACTTCTTTCATACATATTTTTTGTGGGAAAGCTATTTAGGGGCTCTTTACATAAACATTATAATAGTCGTCCTGTACAAAAATTGGGTTTGCTATATCTTCTAGTATTCCATAGTTAAAAATATTATGATATATTTAGCGATTTATATTTCAACCTAATAACGAGGGACCAGGTTACGCAAAGAGATATCATACTGCCATATTTAAAAATAAATTAGAAAAGAAGAAGCACAGTTTTACATTGATGCCAAGCTGTAATTGGGTGCCTGGATGTCTGTATATCTAGATCTGATTCATTTTTGTGTATACATGTATAAAATTTTATTGGTTTCAAGAGGGTGCAATCGGAGTTGGCCTAACCAAAGGAGATCTGGTTGAACTGGAACAACCTTATGAACAGTTCATGTATGAAGATGTTTATAGCGCCACCTGTGTAAGAACAGGGAAACTTAACATGATGCCAAGGGACTTAATCTACGTCATTCCGACAGTAGAGGAGCCAGCTCATGATACATTAGTAGGTTTTGACTTAATCAGCAAAATAAATTGACTGGAGGAAATTTAAGCCGTAAAATGACATCGTTCAACTTAACGAATTTCTTATTTCTAGGGCATGTTAACTGTTCAGTTACGCAAAGACCCCAGTGTTTTCCCAACCCAGCAAATTGTTCATCGAGAACACACGTTGCAAATGTACGCCAAACTTCACTTCAGGTACCGTGGCACTATTCACTGATTTACATCTACAATTAAACGTTTAATACAGGAAAACCAACTATCGTGAATTCCATCTAATATGATAAAATAAAGTTGTTTCACTGGCTAGCATCAAGCTAATTTCCGATAAAAAGCAATTTTCAACTTTGAAAAATTTTGCTAATGACTTTCTTAATTCTTTGTTTGTTTAAAGTATATTTCTGTTTTTGAATTCATATCCTTTATTTGGTAATTGCAGACAGGGTAGCGACAATGCTGTTAGTAAATTTTTGTCCAAAGCTTCATTCAAATCCTCAAAGAAGGACAAGGCACAAACAAACTGGCAGTATCAAAAAGAATCAATCAAAAAGCCGCTGCTGAAGAGAACACATCTCAGGGAGGAACTAAGAAGAGCCAGTTGCAGAAGTTTTCTTGATATCCTTTGATACTTGCATTTACATTGAATAAAATCCCCGAATTAAATAACCTAAACAACAAGTCTCTGACTATCCCTCAATTTGAAATATCTCAATATGCACTACGAGGAGATTAATGAGCATTAACTTCTACAAATTATTATCAAAAGAGTAATTGTAAACTATACCCGAAATTCATACGCAACTTAATTGTGAGTGTTTGATATACCACCACTTAATGTGAAAGATTTCTTTTTATACACTAGTTACGGTATATACCGTTTATTTTAATATCCTTAACAATATCACCTATTCAACAGTACATGGGCGATTCTCCGTTACCTGACCAGATGTCTGAAATGGAATTATCTAATGAAAACGTCATCGAGCCAGGAATGAGAAGCGTATGCTCTCTCTCTTTCCCTCTCTCTCTCTCTCTCAAATATTTTAATTTAATAAACAAAATACATCTATAGAACAGTTATCTGTTAATTTGACTCATACCATCATTTGCAGAGACACATGCGAGATGAAATATATTGTCAGATAATCAAACAGCTAACAAATAATCCAAACAAGTAAGTAAATTGATTATTTTAATAAGGAATATTAAATTTTTTACTACTTGATAACCATTTTTTATGCGTCATTTCTGAACCATCATTTAGGTCGAGTGAAGATCGAGGATGGAGACTCCTCTACCTCGTCTGCACATGCGCAGTGCCAAGTACAGAACTCTATGATGAGTGTGAGCAATTCATGAGAGGCAGTAAACACCCGTTATCTCAGAAATGTCTGGCAAGGCTTCACCTTACCAAATCGTAAGCTAAGTTGTCACCATCTTGCTTTTTATGAATCAAGAAAACGATACACCTACTTTTTATAAAAAATCTATTTTTCAAAATATGGATTTGGTTTGTTTGTTTAGCGAGGGGGCAAGGCAGTATCCGCCACATCCAATGGAGCATGCAGCCATGGAGAGCAAGAAACACACAATAAACATTACTATAGGTTTTCCCTTCCAGCACCAGCAGGTACCCTTTCCATAGAAAATGTCAATCCCTCATGTTTCGATTGATGATACTTTACATTATGCCTTTTTAGGAAGTTAAATGATCATGATATGTTTTTATCATAAAAAACGATTACATCTTTTAACTATACAGACACCTCCAGTATGTATTGGTATTTCGTAGAGTTTTAGCGTGGTTGCTACTTTGATGTGAATGATTTTTAACAGGCTGTGTGTTTATGTAAAATTGAAGATAGTTCTACAGAGTGACTTTTATTTAAAAAGTTGTTGTTATGAAAATTACATTGTTTCGTTTCTTTCTTTTTTTTACTTTCAACTAACGTTATTATAATATCAATGCATCTAAACTATTTTAGAGTATAAAACATCACTAAATTCAGAATATAAAGAAAATGTCTTATATCTAAAACAATAATCAAATTAATCCAAATCTACTTTATATTTAAAAATATTGATTTAAAAGAACGCTAAAAATCTATCTTCACATTGTAATATTTTTGAAAGAAAGACCAATATTCTAATAATAAAAATGAGTAATAAGAAAAATGAAAAAGAACTGCATTTTATTTAATATACAAACTCGATTTTTCTTACCAATGATTGTCTTTATCTCAGGACTTTGAAGTGGACGTCAGCTGCCGTGTAGTAGAAATCAAACGGGTCATCATGGATGCGTTCGATTTGGAAGGCATCGACGAATACGGACTGTGTTTTGGATTGAAAGATCGAGGTTCTTCCCTTTTTAAGCCTAGTGTGTGCTCATGTTTTTACTTTCTTCCTAGATTAGCTTCAAAAGACTAGTTATGTTTGAAATTCTGCAATTCATTATGGAAACAAAAATATTTTACGTAGCGTACATTTTGAGAAGGTTGGATGGGGTAAATTTTTTAGGTGACATGGTATGTTTTGATATCATGAGATATTTTAGTAATATAACTACATGTACTTCTATTAGTGTTTTAGAGTATTGTTTTTCTAATACTGAAACACTCAAGTAACTGGACTTTTGAGAATTAGCATTTATCTGCAAGACGTATTGTTACAACCATTAAGGTTGCTATAATGCTGTCAATAGTGTTTACATAATTTCTTTTATTTTTTATGCTAACGGTTTTTGTTGATATACTTATTGTTGACTTTTGTTGACAGACCAAAGCACAGGAACTTCCTCAAAAACAAAACCGTTTTGTATGTAGATTAGTCATCTCTCTGAATGTACATGTACAGTTCACTGTATAGTCTTGTGGTCAATCTGCACTTAAATTAAAAAAGAGGAAACTTAACACTGTGCACAGTCAACTGGTGATAGGGTGCAAAAGATTAATAAACAGATAATAAAGACATGCTCAATAAAATGGAATGTCAGTATATTTCCATTCAAATTCCAAAAAAAAAGTGTGTTTGTTGGGTTTTTTGACAGTTACAGTAAAATGAAAATTTATAAAAGTGGGCTAGATCGACTTGCTAGCATGATTAAATTCCAGCTTTGCTGCAAACCATCTTTAAATTTCTGGAGAGCTTCATTCAATCAGTAACAAACTTGCTGTGGTTTTTGCAAGCTCGTTGAAAACAGGCAGCTTCAGCTTTGGTTGCATTGCTTGCTTATGTAACTTTGAAATTTTTTAAATCTAAATTAAAAAAAAAAAGTCAAGATAATATAGAATCTTGATTTGATGAACTTTTTTAAAATCTGTTTTAAATTTCTGTTTCTTTGTGTACGTTTAGCTTTCCTTAAAAGATAGACATAGATATTGAAACAAAGTGTACATTTTAGAATTAACAACCACCATATATGTATAGAATTAAATAAAAACCAAAACCCTGTATACCCGTTAACATGTAGTAACAAATCGCCCGTAATACTAATCAAATATTGTCTTGTAAAATATTGTGCGTTTTACAGCTTAGTTCATCTGAGTATTAAGAATTTCTATAGTAAAAGTTTACATCTCTAATTCACAGTGATAAGTGCTCCAGATGGCGAGTTTTTCTTGGACTCTCTCACAAATGTAGAGCTTTTCTGGGCAAAGCAGATGAGGTCGCAGCGATCAAGTGGTAAGGTGCTTGACAAATCATTTGATATATTCTAAACTTATAAATGCTTCACATTCTGTAAGATAGACGACAAAAACACAATCTGATTTTATTCTTAGTTACATTACGTTTTAGTATAACGGTTTTTTCACAGTGACGGAATCCAACAAAGGGTCCCCCGATTTCTCGGCTCCCACCACCGTCCACGTGTTCTTCCTGAAGAAGCTCTGGGTGAACTCCGAACCCGGCAAAAATAAGAACGCGGATTCCATGTTTCATTTTCCACAGGTAAATTTATTAGATCACATATAATAAAATTGTCCCTATACAATACATCAACACTGGAAAAAAGAATTCAAAAGAAAGAGCCGTTAATCTGCAGGAAAATAATGTGTTGAAAGATTAAGAAAAATGTCAATCGCAACTTCTCGGGCCTTTCCGGCAGACTCGGAAAGTTTTTCCGAGCTGTGTCGAAAGGCCCGTTGAGCTGCGACTGAGACAAATGTTTGACTGACGTTTACAGGAGGTTCCTAACTACCTCCGAGGCTACCACAACTGTTCGGACAAGGACGCCGGGAACCTTGCCGCTTACATCTACAGGGCGCAGTTTGGAGACGACATGTCGGCCCTCTCAGATTTTGAGTGAGTCTCTATATACATGTATAATGCCTTATAATTGCATTGACAGTTTCCGCTACATTAGTCAATCATTTTAATTGTGTGTATTTTTATTACATTAAATATTTATTCATGCATATACAATGCGTTCATTTCAGATCCAATATGAAAGCTCTTATTCCTCATCCAGTCTTAGAGAAGAAACCTCCAAATGAATGGAAACAGGTGAATAGACTAGTTGCTAAGCATATGAGCATCACATGTTGTCTTTCAATGCTTTGGATAAAAATTTCTTCATTTAATTCCAAACTATGATTACCAAATGCATAACTGATATACGTATTGTGTATTTTCGTACGTAAAGCTGGTTAAGGAGGAAATCAGTAGAACAAAGGGAACTAACTCTGATAAAGCAAAATTAGCTTTCCTGAAAATCATTCACCAGTGGCCAACCTATGGATCGGTCTTCTTCACAGTAAAGGTATCTGTCCGAAACTTCAAAAAGTCCAAAATGTTGCCCGTTTTCTTCTAAGGTTTTCTGATGTAAACCATGGAGATCGTTTTTAATAGTTTTTTCACTTTCTGTTTATTTAACAGCAAAGATCAATGAAAAATTACCCCAAGCACGTACTATTCGCTGTCAACGTCCACGGGATCATGTTCTTAGACGTCACGTCCAAGGTACGATTTAGCAGTGCCTTCTTGCTTGTGGCCATGTATAGGCTAAATTAATCTTCCAGAGAAGAAGAGCTTTGTATATGAAGATATGGGAAATAATCCTGAAGCCAAATATATGGAATTTTTCTTTACAAAAAATAGTTTATTAATAGCAAACAGGTCATAATAAAATTTTAAGGTAATTCTGATGGGTAATTTGTTGACCACCAAGCCTCATATAGAACCATATTAACAGGAGCTTGGACTTTGTGTAGTTGTGCCAAGCAGCTATGTGACGCAGGCCTGTCTATTTCATTGCTGACCACTCTTTAAAATGAACAAGATTTGTCTGCTCATGGCTCTTGAGCAAAGCTTAAGACTACGCAATCTGTGTTTATTTCACTTAAAACCAGCGTCATTTTTAACTTGTTTTGACGCAAGAAAATTAAGACTCTACATCCTACCGAATGTCCAGTGTCTTGTTAAAATGGTTCTATTTCTATCTTGATTGCAGCATTTATTCACTGCATCATGACGCTTGAGGGTGGGAAATTGGAAAAATAAGTATACCTGCAGATGACATTTTTTTTTATTTCTTCATTCCAGAACGTAATAGCCAAGTACGAGTATAGCCAGATCCCTAACTGGGCCTATGATGAGCAGTCCTTTACCCTTGTCGTAGGAGACGGTCCCAATGCAACCAAGATTTACATGGAAACTAATCTGGTTTGTATCTATTTCCAGAGACATAAATAACAGAGATTGGCAACTCCGCCATTAGCGTGTTTGTTGATGATAAATGTTACGGGACCAGCTTTACTTAGAGAACTACTTATTAATGAACTGAGAAAATGATCTTAAACTAAAAGTATTAATACTGTGGTTTCATTAATATTCAAGGGCATCAATTTTCGTGGATAAAGTGAAAATCACAGTTTCAATGATACGTAAATTCGTTGCCAATGACCCTATCAATACAAAATGATAATACAAATTGAACTTCAATGAACATTTAATTTCGTGGATCAACTAAACAACGAAATCCACGAAAAATGGTATTCAACGAATATTGATGAAACCACAGTATTGTTTTTATGAAAAAAGGGCATAGGTTTTAGACATTTTTGAAACAAAAAAATGAAAAATAAGATTGATATGTATATCATGTTGTAAATTTACAACATGACATGTAGAAAATATATTGGCCAGCTAAAAAACATCGGCGAAAGCTCGGACGACGGGTAGCCAACTCCTCTTTTAATACTGTTTATAAGACATAAACTCATGAAAATTTGATACTTTTAATGTTTTGGTAATAGGTTTTAGCTGTTTATATTTGTTTATTAGAAAGATTTACTGATTTAAACTTGGCTGGGGATATTTTACAATATGGACCGCGAGATTTCGCGAGATTTCGATCTGTTGCCAATCTCTGTTATTTATGTCTCTGCTATTTCAAATGATTTTATTAATTTTCAAACTTTAGTTGTTATTTTTTTCTCTTGTTTCTTGGTTTCTCTTAAATTGGTTATTAGATAATGTACAAATAAATTCATTTGAACAGTGAACTGTCAAAAGGTATACTAGTAAATGGTATAAATTATAAAACTTTTCGAAGTTCGGGTTTACTCTTATCACTCAGGACTATATATATCAATCCAATTTTCTAAAGCTGTTTCCTTGTACGATATCTGTTTTCAGAGTGGGTAATTGGTGTCTTTATGTTTTAGGGACACAATATGGACGACATCATCATGTCCTATGTAGCCTGGATGATGAATACACACATACAGAAGAGGCCGTCATATGCAGGAGTGACTGTAGGCGAATCTCTGTGTTAATTGAGTCATGCGGAATAGACATCCTTATATAAACGCAGAACTGTACACAATGAAAATGGAAATTTTGTATTATGTTGAGGAAAAACTAATAAAGAGGGTTAAATTCTTATTCAAAGATGAATTTTTTTTTATTATTAATTTTATTGAGAACTTATACATTGAATAAATAATTAAATGGACCGATATTATTTTCTTTTTTAAGATATCTAGAAAATTATACATGAAAGATAGATTTTTGTATATTAAGGAAATTGGTGGGTCTGCTCATGATATATTTCTTTAATGGCGCGCCGGTTTTTCTCTATAAGTTCTGTACATTAATATGATTATAGTATGTATATATATGTTTTTATATATGTTATAAATTTATAATGGATACAATATGCGCATATACACGCATAACTGACACCGGTTCACGGAACCAAATAAATGAAAGCTTTTCGTATTGTGGATGGTATATATTGTGTGTTCATGTTTTATATATAATTTGTGATGTGGTTTTTTTTTGGTATCATAAATATATTTACGTGTGGTCTCTGAAATGCCATATGTTGTGATGTTATCATTATACTTTTAATTAATAAAAAATTAAATTAAATTTGATTTTCCTTATTTTAGGGTACAAAATCAGTTAAGAATCAAATTCGCTGAAAGTTAATTTGACTTCACATGTTTATTTGATCAGATATTTGATCAGTATATGTTAGATATAACTAAACTTTCGACATTTCTCCACCTCCTATATATCCTCAGTTTTTATGGAAAACTTCCTTATAAACTTCTCTTTCCATTCATGATAAAAATGTTTATCTTTCTTCCTATTGATGGTCATTGTCATTACTTCTGTTGCCATTCATATTTCCAATTATAATTATATTCGAACAATCCTCGTCAGTGTTGCTTTTTTATCATTTGCTGTGTTTTTCGTCTAGTTTTTATGGGACAACTTTTGTTATTGTTCGATCATTAATCTTCTAATGAAAATATGCTTACAAACGTTGTTTATTTCAATTATTTCGAAAACAAATGTACATTTTACATGTATCTTGAGAACAGTTAGTTATACTTACCAGTCACTCCATTTCCAAAATATTCGAATTCATGGTTCAATCATGAAATCGATGTGCACATATGCATATACCCAGAAAATCACAGATCAGTCAAAATGCTGGTCTATATATGTATTCAAGTACTTGTAGTCTGTCCCATGTTATTTGTGCAGCACATTCCATTAGATGATAAATCAACAAGAAATATGTGTAATTGTATGTATGACTTGCGCCACAAGTGGTTTTTAACCAATGAATTGAATGAAAAAAATATTAGCAAAAACATAACTAGTTTTTCTTCGTTTGTAAAGATAACAAAACAGACTATTTCAAATTTGGAAATGTATTCCGCTTTGAAACTTCCATTTAGTTATTCGTATTTTATAGTGTTTTACTATGAATTTTTTAACAGTAAAAAAAGCTTTCGATTTATAATACGAAAGCTTTTTAAGATTGAATTATCTAATCTCTTATTCCATTGTGCTACTTCCGGTTAATAAGAAAGTAGAATTACTAACCATGCTAACACGATGATGACCATGTCGGATGTGCACTTCTTATTTGAATTTAACTTGATTGTGAAAAACTGATACATATCATTCAATCAAAATGACCCAGTGGACTCTAAATACGTACCTCCAGAGAGTACGTATAGTTGAAATTTTGAAGGATTAACCCAAATATTCGCTATTTTATAAAACGATCAACTTGAAAAAAAATGTTTCAAGTTTACGCAAATAATATGAATAACATGATTAAGTATACAAACTTTTAAATTGTTATTAGGACAAATGTATAATTTTAGGCAGTGATTCATTTTTGAGGGCCTGCCACTAATCCCTTTTTTATTTCAATATTCTAATTCAATTGTATACTGCATTTAAAACTTGGTCTAATGAGATTATATTTTTATGTGAAGTTTTATTTGACTTTAAAGGTCCTACATCATGTACTTAATGTTTCAGATTTTAATTTTGTATAAGTTGCTGAAAAAGAATTCACGCAATGCAGATGTCTTTTTTTAATTCCTTGCATTGTTGCATTTAGGTACATGTTTATATAAAATCATGCATCAAATGATCATGGGCAAAAAAAATAAATGGTTATTTATTCAGGGCACAAGGAAGGACAAAATCACTGATTTGAAAAGGGTTAAGATTTATCTCATTACATCTAAGCTAATAATCATGATTTTTTAACTTTGTTTTCAACATATATATCTTTTGCATAATATAAGTATTAACTATTTTTTATCAAATCAAACATGTTCGATTTACATACCTGTATAGTATTAATATTCAATTTGTACTCTGCAGCTTTATGATGCTATTGACGACAAGGATGGAGTTACAGCTGGAGTAAGTAAAACATCATTTGACAAGAATTCTTGTAAAATTTTAATGACTTTTTATCAGCAATTTAGATACTTATTTTCACTACTTAGGCATTATTTTCCTTTGATCATCCACATGTGGCAAATCCCCGTTTGCAAATAGAGAGACCTGAACCAGCTGTTCAGAGGGTGTTTGATTCTCCAGTAGACGAACTAGTGGCTGCTCACATCAGGTAAATTAAATGGTTTCAGTACACGATGGCGCAGAGAATGTTTACCTCATGACATTATATACATGCACTGTGACAGTCAGACCTGATGGCTGGCACCAAACAGCTCAATAGAAGAGCATCTGGCTGACTAGAGATTCAGGGGGTCTGGGTTAAAAGTCTGGTATGGTCTAGCTGTCACTATTTCTCCTATCCTGTTCCAATACTAACTGACACCAACACAAATAGATTTACATGTAACTGAGTTTTTGTCAACTGGCAAGTTTTATGTCAAACATTTAACAGAAGATGAATTTTTATGATCTGTATCATTGCATGTATAGATAATATTCAGTTGAGGTATAATTATTAATCAAAGGTTATCACTTTTTTTTTAAGTTCCTTGTTTAATACAAGTACATCCATAGTTAAGCATGAGTTGTACATTAAAACCAAATGAATGCGATGGGTAACATATTTATCCCTCTTTCCTGTATGCACTGCTTTGCCTTTATCACAGAAGGTTATAGTTTTCATACTGCAGAGAAGTGTGTTTTTCCCCTCTTAAAGCTGACATGAATTCATGAAAGCATTTGGTCGCCATATTAGTTTTGATCGCTCCTCTACTGCCACTGGGGTATATATACCGGTTGAGAAAGTTACGGTCGGTTGCTTTCCGATCGAGGCATTCGCGTTGCACGGACTCCTAAATGCATGAACTACACATTGTAGTAAAATGTAGTAATAAATAATAAAAAAACAACAATCAATGAAATACAAATTTTTAAATATATTTATTCTTTGAAAGGATTCCAAGTTATCCATATTATTTTGCACATACAGTGCTGCCTTACTTCGCATGCACATCGAACACGTGTGTCGTTCATACAGAGTGCATAACGTCTGCATCTTCTTGAAAACTCCGGCGACACTACATCCAACACAGTAGCTAAATGATAGTAAATCCAAGAAAGTAACAACGTTTCCATCCGTTCCTACAAAAACGCCCCCATTTCTAAAATCCATGCGATAATTGACATTGCTCGATCTGCCACAGTGTGTGATTTGCGCATGTGCGATGTGCCTGGATTTCAGTCTGTCTTGTTTCGTCGTTTATTGTATATATCTTGCCAGTGAAGTGGTTGTCATATTATTTTTGTTCAAAACGCGTTTTTACAAGTCTTTTCGTCCAAGGTAACGTGTTCGGGTGTATGAAATTCCTGAATGCGGTGAAGCATGAATAGTGCTCTCGGTCTTATATAGGGGGTGTGTAGCGATGAGCAGAAAAATAGAAATCGACAACTAATATGGCGGTAGTCAGAGATAAAAGGGAAATAATACGTATTTATGAATTCATGTCAGCTTTAATATGTATCTCTTATCTTGAAAATTTACTGTATGTAAAAAAAAATGAATTCAATTTTAAAATTAACTTCTTAATAGAACATTTAACATGCTGAAAATGGTTAACTTTTGTATTTTTGCAGATGTTGCTGGGCAGTATCTAAACATGACTTTATAGAAGCCTATGGATGCCAGGCAGTCGCTGTTCAATATCCTTTTTGAAATGATTCATAGTAAATGCCAGCTTTGCCTATACACATTTATAAATGCTGTTATCATGCTATGTCAGATTTGCATGATTAACTATTATACTAGCCTTGAATTGGTAAAAATTATTAATATACCCAGCCCTTAACATTAATGCACAGCTTTCACAAAACTCTTTCAAAGCCAAAAAGATGAAAACTGGTCACTTCCTGTGATGTTTGCTGTGTGCCTTGATCTGAGGTTATTTGCTAATTCAGTAAGTTAAATAGCATATCCACTTTAAAACTATTCCTTCATTTTGCAGTATGTATACAGATATCTTCAAAAAGCATAACTAAATATATGTAGTGCATTTTCATTTTAAAATTACCAGTTTGACTTTATCAGCAGCGGCACTGAAAATGTTTAAATATATGTGCATTGATATTGATTTCACATGTATGTATATTTTTGATGAAAATTCTATTATGAATGAAATTTTAGGTTTGGTTGAATTGATTTAATGTGATTTTGTAAACATAAAATTGTTTGAAATCTAATGACTGTGTATATCATGTAGGCAGATGTGCAGGCTCAGAAAAAAGGAAAAGGCAAGGCCGGGGAGAGACTGGAGAAGGCAGCAGAGTTATTGATGGGCTGCTTCAGAGTGTGTGCCTCAGACAAGTATGAACCTTCATCGTATATTGGAATGTATACTGAGCATATTTCCATGCAGTTTTATACAGTGATATATTTTGCACTTTTTTCCAGTCGTGCCTCTGTAGAAGACACAAAGAAATGGGGGATGTTGAATCTTGTTAATCAGCTCTTTAAAATTTACTTCAAAGTAAGTGGGCTAGGATCATCTTAATCTACAGCAGAAGTCATTCAGTAAATTTAGTATTCACCTTATGCTTCTAAACATTGCATTGAACATTTCTTAGAGAGTTTATTTTTCAGAAAGGATTGTGAATCAATTTGCTGATTGAACATCTTGTATTGCAGATAAACAAGTTACACCTCTGTAAACCTTTGATCCGTGCCATTGACAGTTTACCTCTAAAAGACAGGTTCCCTTTAGCTCAACAGGTGACATTCAGGTACATTCATTACACATTTTGTATCATCTTGAGGTAGGAAATGAAGAACAGTTCTTCTAGTAAATACATTATACATGTATATGAATTAAACTTATTCATGCACAAGATGTAATTGCATGTGATTAGATTTTGGAATGTTGACTGAAAGTAGTTTAGTCATCTTTAATTACTGTATTGTGTGGTGCTTAGGGGAAATACAATGTATTCTAAGCTCAACAAACTACAGTCTATTTTGATTTTATTTCAGATATTATGTGGGAAGAAAAGCCATGTTTGACAGTGACTTTAAAAGTGGTTTGTATTTCACCGTTTCACACATTAATTGTAGTTAATATTTCTCTTTTCATACAATGTATTAACTACATGTACCGTATGTTTTTTTTTTTTGAAACTGTCTAGTCATAAAGTTATGCTATCAGGTTTGGATCACATCCTTATCTAAAATATGTAAAAATGGCCTGGCCTAGATATTTATTACTACATGTATTGTCAAATATATTTTGCCAGTAAAATCTAGATAATCAATTTTCAAAATAAGTATCACTTCTGTTTAATGTTGTAAAGCTGTATAAATTGATGATTTTGCAGCTGATGAATTTCTGACATTTGCTTTCACAAGATGTCACAGATCAAGTACAAAGAACAAAAGAATGACTCTTATCTACCTTCTCCCTGTCAAAATGTTATTGGTAAGTCTACATCAAATTGAAACGAGTAAGTTTATACATGAAAATGGCTAGTCAGTTTGAATATTACCGAAAATTTTAAACACCGTATCAAACTATTACTGTTGAGTTTTTATCAAATTCTCTATCATAGGTCTGTCTTATTTAAGTGGTTTTTTTTTTAAAAATAGACCTTTTGCTTTGTTGCCAATTGGTTGGTCCAAATACATGTAATTGTGAAAACTATTCTGAGTTTGGTGATATAATTTGTTTCAGGGATACATGCCTTCCCAGAGAGTGCTGAAAAAATATGATCTCTTGCAATTTGCTGAAGTTGCCCAGGCTGTCAGGTTTGATTAAATTCCTCAACTCGTTTCATTATTTAACAGTTCCATGCATTTTCGTTTTGATTTAAAGTTGCAATTTCCAGTCTTTATTTAAATTTTACTCTACAATTGTGTTGAATAGGGTTTTCATAAACTTCTATGTAAAAATTTCAGTTCAGGAAACCTCTTATCTTTGAACAATGCATTAGAGAAAAATGAAGCATTCTTCATCAAATGTGGAATCTACCTCATTCTTGAGAAGCTAAAGATCATCACCTACCGCAATCTTTTTAAGAAAGTGTAAGTAACAAAGCAGTGTTGTATCAACGTCTTAGGCAGTATCCATTTTTCTTTTCTTTTTCTTTGCTGAACTAAATACAGCCTACTCCGGATATATTGAAATTCAGGGGACCATGCAAATTATTTCAATATATCCGTATTTCAATATAAGCGAAATTGACTGACGTGAAGCCGCCATTTTGGAAAGTTCAATCCCGATGTAAGCATAGAAAACCAAACCTGAACAAATTATTAGATCATCATATATCTATTACAATAAACGGATTACATGGAACATTAGTCCTTGAAAGTTTGATTAAAATTATATCCGAAGGTTTTGTAAGTTTTGTTTTGTTACTATCTTAAACCTCATCATAATCTCGGATCGCATTCTTTTACGTTTTAGAAAAACGTTACAGAAAAATCACCACACTCAAACGCTTCAAATATTGCTGAACGCTGCTTGTATATCATCGTAAGTGTACACACGATAATCTCAAAATCCTTAGCTATTTCGAATTTAGGCTTTGTTCATAACTAGTTTGTATTGAGCGTCCGGAGATAAGGTATTTCTTTTCCGTGGGGTTTCCATATTACGTCTAGCCTCAATACATCCGTATTCATAAAAACAAAACATTAAACAGTGAATAAATTTTACTTTTTAATAAAAGTATAAAAACACACATGAAGAGAAACTTATCAATTCACACCTTTGTATATCAACCGGTCAGTCTGGCATAATTACTGTCACCAACCGTGACGACAGCCGCCAGGGAGAACTTCAATATAACCGTTATAAAAACAACTAATTATCACCTTTGGGGACCGATCAGTGGCTTTAATATAAGCGATATTTAAAAATAACCGATTTCATTATATCCGTGAAATAAATGCAAAGAATATGAGAGGTAAAATCTGGGGATTTATTCCTATTTCAAAATAAGCGGAATTTCAAAATAAGCGAGTTCAATATAAGTGGAGTAAGCTGTAGAATAATACATGATTTAAAACTGCATGTATAATACATGTAAGTTTGATACCGTAATACTGTAAGGAAAAATACAAATAACTCTAATGCTTGTGGGATTTTCTTCACTATTAAATCTGACAAGTGTTTACTACTTGTAGTATATATATGACATACATATACAATATAAGTTTTATATTTATTCATAAATATCTAATTTTTTTTCAGTCATCTCATCCTCAACACTCATCAGCTCCCAATCGAAGCATTCACTGCAGCACTCAGAATGATGAAGGCAAGTATACTGTAGTATGTCTCTGCCTTTATTGTCTCAATCATATACTTATAATGTACCATGCAGTATTAATGATTACCTTTCATTTATTCCTCAGGTGGAAGATATTGACAATGATGAAACAGCATGTATAATTGCCAACCTAATATATGAGGTAAATATTAATTGTTACATGAAAACTGAAGTGTTATGACCAGTAGTAAGTACATGCGTTTTTTATCCCATGACACATTTTTATCTTACAGAACAAAATCAAGGGCTACATTTCCCATCAACACCAGAAGTTGGTAGTGAGCAAACAGAATGCTTTCCCTAAACTTTCCACAGTATTGTGAAGTCAAACATTTTCATGACTCAGACTGAGATCAATCAATCGTGATTGCCTATTCAAGATGAAGCTGTTAAGTTTGTTAAGAAAGGTACATTTACAAGACGTTTCAGATAAATTCAAGGTTGTATCAATGAAACTGTACCATTGTGTCAATTGCTTTGAGATTACAGACTCTTCAAAGAACAGAAAAGAAATTGTGCTAAACTATTCAACAATTGGCAAATAATTGTACTGAAGGAGGTATGAAAGAGAGGGAAGATGTATTTTAATCTGCTAATCTAAATATTGGTGAATGATAATAAAGGCACTGTATTTTATACTCTGCCAAAAGGAAGTGGGTGAATATCAATTGATAAAGTGCTTATTTACTGCAATTTATTGTTTGTAACAAAGTGCTGTATATGGCCATTAGATAAAGAAGATGTCAGTAACAAGAATTCAACAAATATGAAATAAATCTTGTGAAATTTATTCTGTTTTGTAGTATATGACTATAGTTGGAGTTTCAAAATCATACTCACATATTGTGAATTAAAAAACAAATCATCAAATGATTGTCAGAATTGCTACAGACTCATGAGTTTCATCAGAATTATCAGTTAAAAGTATGAATTATTACAATATTTCTTTTGAGTCTACGTACATTTTGGCATGTTGAAAGTTCTATGCATTTCCAGTACTGCTTTAAATCTTTTTCTTGAAGGAACAGATGGGCATTTTTGATGAAAAAAGTTCTCAAGAAGAATACAATTGTACATGTACCGTATTTTCCCGACGACTCGTCGATGCGGACGACTCGTCGAATTGCCCATTTTTAGCCAAAATTTTAACAAAATCCTATGATACGTCGATCTCAGACCATACGTCGATCTTATCACTTCAAAATGGCCTATAAAACTGCAGTAACATTATCAGTGTATGATGCCACGATGTCACCGATATTGCTACCAATTATTAATACCTGGTAATGATTAACATTTAAACAATTACGCTTTATACTTATGCATCAAATTTTCAAATACCGGCAACTTCTACAAAGTCGCTTGCATTTTAAACAATTCCCGATATCGCGTGTTATGCAAAACTAAACTTACTTTGTCAGAAATATTTTATTCCCAAGCATTAAAATAAGTATCCACTCTGACTATCGCCAGTGTATTCGCCATTACGTAACCAGCCACCTGTTGACTCGGCGCGTGGTCAATGTTTGTTTAACAATTTCCGGTGTCATAGGCATGCACCTGTCTCGTGTCGGACTTCAAAGGGGGATCTCAAGTGCAGAAAGCTTAGCAATTACTATGATTTGATGAAACTTGTTTACTTTGTATCCAGTAATGCAGTTACACGCTATTGTTTTACATAGACACTGTTAGAAATAGATCGATCATTTGTACGACTTGATAATGACGATATACGACATACATACGTTTCCTAAAAAAATTATCTAACAATATTCAAAGAATTGGACAATAATTAATCAATGAACTATAATCACTCTTATAACGGTACTCTTTATATACACAGGGAGTGAAATTGCCGTAAAGATCTCAGCCTTAGGGCAAGATTATTAACACAACCGGTGTCAGCCTATTGTATAAACAGTAGTATTGATAATTGCCGATTACGTATTTTAAGATTGAATTTGACCATTAAATATTTCTGATTTATACTTTCTACTAACAACTCTTTACAAATAAAATAATTAAATTTAAAAAAACATCCCCCGGACCTACTGCAATATTTTCTTCCATTCAAACTTGGTTTCAATTTTACTGCGCAATGTTATCTTCCTACTAGTGATACATAGAACCATGTGACGATGTGTTTATAAAAACGGAACGGTAAAACTTTTAATTGATAAACGACAATGTAACATTTTTTAATAACTGTTGTTATTATTATGTATTTAAGTGTTGACAGATGAGTGAAAATGATAATTATTAAAGATGAACAGTGAATTCAACAACGTAATTTTCAATCACACAGCCAACTCAAGATGATTAAAACCAAGATTTTTAATGCTATTTTTAAAAGATTTCTGACTACGAGCCTACGACAAGTCGAACAAGACGATAAGTCGGGTGCTCTGCTTCAGATGAAAAAAATACCGACTAATCGTCGGAAAAATACGGTACACATTCCTTACAAACCATAAAATTCACAGAAATTCAACATAAAGTTGCATTTAGTCTGCCATTATTCTAACCTCACTAGTTTAGATTGCTTTGTACCCCACATTGTAAAAAAACCTGATGCAGCGGCAGATAATTGAAAATACCAGGGCAGCTATATTTGCCTACTTTTGTTCATTTAAAAAAAGGAGTCGAGGGTATTGTCCCAAAAGAAACCCTGAAGGGTAAATTGGATCTTAAAGTGGAGGGGTTGCAATCAGAAAATAGGCTGATGTAACTGTTACTAATTTTGTAAATACCTATATTGTAATACTGTATGTGTCTTCTTTTTGCAAGCTGGACAAAAGAATAAATTAAGAATTGCAAGAAAAATCTACAGCAATCTACAATGGCGAATTTTTTTGTATCAGTTCCATTTTGAAGATTTTTCCTGCATTAAAACTTAAATGGCAGATACCCTATATTGAAGCAGAGCTAGACAAACTAAAAATACTTAGCTCTTTGCCATAGGATCCCCCCTCCAACGGATTATGAATTTCAGGATTTTGGAAAGTAACCCCCCCCTTTTTGATTTTTTTAATGAGTCTGCCCCCTCCTCCACTTTCTAAAACGATGCTACGTGCCTGTTTCATAAATATTTGCAATGTTCTACAAATAATTCTTAGAAAGAGTTTATAAAACTCAAGTTGGCAATTTGACCCGTGAACCTCTTGATGCTTTGACAAATACAAGTACCACTCGTCTGGTCTAGGTGCGCGCATCCAGCGTGCAAACTACATTGTATATCATTTGGCCATCAAGGAAAGCAAAATATAAACTTGCTGCCGGTGACGAAATAGACTGAGACACGCTCACAAACACTAAATGGTCTTACAGATATAGATCAAAAAGTCAATATGACAGAATCGCAGCTAAAGCGAATGCTGGAGAAAACGTACCCAGGAGAAAATGTACCCAGGAGAAAACGTACCCAATTTATAGGGTACGTTTTCTCCAGGAGAAAACGTACCCGGGTACGTTTTCTCCAAGAGAAAACGTACCCTATGAATAAATAATAAATAATGGTTTTCATAGAAAATCTTAAATGAAACAAAATAAAATATAAAATGAACATTTGTATCATTTGTTGTTGTTGTTTTTAAATGCATAGTCACGTACTTAAATTATTAAGACAATAATTTGTAACATACACATACCATGCATACACGAACATGGCATGAGCAGTTAAATTAGTCTACAATTAATACACCATAAACGAAACCGTTAAATAATAAGTTTTTATTGCAATCTCATTTGGAGAACTAAATGATGAGTATGTCAAGAAGTCGATATCGCGTTATTTTTAACATTTTTTTTTAATTTATCTATAGAACAAAGTTTGCCTAATAAAACCAAGTCTACTGAAGTCTTTTAAATATTTGTTTGATTCATATATATGGAAACTACTACGAAATGTAACATTGAACAGTCAATTTGCTTCCGACGTCACTGTGTGGAGAGTGAATATGTCTACCTGCTGCGCGGGGAGGCAATACATAATATTACATAATAATAAATTAACTGCTCAGGTATTTAATTGATTATCACTATAATAAAAATCAGGGGATCTCGCATAGTGAAACTCAAATTGGTAAGGCTACCGATAAATGGATAATTAGAAGAAGTTGACTGATAAACACTTTATGACAGGTAATTATTTCGTACTAAAATAAAAGTTGCTACAATTATTATAAAGATGTTATTCATAAAATGAATATATTTCTATACATCTATGCATTGAAATATGCATAAAAGTAGCATTTGAAAATTATTTAATATGTCCAACCCCTTTAAAATTATAAAGTATTAAATTCATATAGCTATAAAACTCTTACATTTCTGTATATTTATTATGAAAATAGTATTTAAAAGTATTAAAAACTATTAAGTAGTATAATTATGATTTTCAAAGGGTACGTTTTCTCTTGGAGAAAACGTACCCGGGTACGTTTTCTCCAGGAGAAAACGTACCCTAGAGATTGGGTACGTTTTCTCCTGGGTACGTTTTCTCTTGGGTACGTTTTCTCCTGATACCGCTAAAGCCAGGGCGAAAACGCGCGCCTCCTGGGTTTTCAGCATTATTTATATTTTTAAAGAATGGGCATTTATTGTATATACATGTACTATCAATTTGGCCTACATGAAAGTTTAGAATATTGATTAAATTTTTTACACGTGCACACGTGTATCTTGATAATTTAAAAGGGACATCGGGTTATTGTTAGAATCTATAACTATATAGAATATAAGTACATGAACTAGAATGGGAAGAAATGAAATAATCATTATCCGAATATGATAAATATGATGAATCGCAATTATGGTTAATTCATTCTTTAAAAAAAATAAATAGCAAGAATTAAAAAAGATCTAATCCGAAAACAACAGAACATCAAAGAAATGACAGTCTTATTGATTACACTAATAGAATGAGCCTTTTTCCCACACCAATGACCCCCTCGCGCTAACATCCGTGCCAACGAGAGATATTAATATAAGTTGTAGAACTTGCTTATCAATCGTTGCAAAATAAATAAAGTTCAGTTTTTTTCAGTTTTAACAATGAGCCTCAGATGAGAGAAATAAAAAAATCACCGTTTTTAAACCAAACTACACGTATGTAAGTTTAAAACTAGTTTTAAAAATAAAAATGGAAAATCATAAATACAATCTTTTAAAAAAAATTAAAAGATTTTTTTAAATTGAAAAATGTGAAAAGACAAATACATGTATATTACTGAAAGCGTAAAATTATACTATGCAATTATGAAATTAACTGGCGTTGCATAAGTAAATATTAATGATGTAAATAAAATATTTTTAGCATCGCTGTAACGGAATTTTGAAAAGGATGCTAAATTATGTAGGATAAACACGACAAACTAGTGTACATTGATTATTCTGATCATATGAGAAGACATATTTGATCCGCCCTCGAGATACTCTTTGAAAAAAAAACTGCTCCTACTTCCGGTTATTTGACATCTTCCTCTAAAAATTAAAATGGCGGCCAAAAGAAAGCAAGATGAGAAACACCTCAAAATGTTACGGGATATGGCGGCATTACCCCACAACAGACAGTGTTTTGATTGTCACCAAAGAGGACCAACATACCTGAATATGACAACTGGATCATTTGTGTGCACAGCTTGCAGCGGGATACTGTGAGTTGTCATATTCTCGTAAAATATACAACTTTAGATTTTTTTACGTCGTCTAAATGATCTAACGGTATTCAAACAAGATCTGGGGATGTAGCAGAGATAATTATATTAGTTTTATTGTGACCTCAACATTAAAAGAGATATCACTATGACAGTATGCCTTTTACATCGATTAACTCGAATTGCCTCTCTGTATCTTCTGTTAATTAGCTCATTCCTCAAATTTGTCTATGGTTTCAGTATTTCTCTGAGAGCGATGAGTCGGTAAATTCAAAGATTCAAATATGTTTAAAAATGTCTTCTTACACAGTGAACGACAAATGCTTGATCTTACAAAGGAGAAAAGGATAATTGTTTTATAAATTAAGTGTGGATATCTATTAAGAAATAAACAGCTATTTGTTAAGTTCATTGGGATATGAACTTGGTTGGTCAATTCCTGTGAAGCCTGAAGGGCTTCTCAGAAGATTTGATCAGGTACCAACCAAGTTCATATCCCGATTAACTTTTTAACATGCTGTTTATGACTTATATTTACGTTTGAGAATGGCAAATCATTCAGAATCATTAATATAGCTCCCCGTGTTTTTACGTTTCCAATTTTGTAACCACCAATCGATAAGTGTGTACAATTATCATTATGATGTCATGAAAAAGTTCACACAGAATTGAAGGTTCTTGCTATTTTATAGGTTCATATAACTTATTAGGATGCATATTTGCAAATGTAAATATGAAGTTATGTACAAATTACTGATACATGTCATGATATGTGCTGGGATTGGAGAAATAATGACAAACTATATAAAGTAGGATTGAACCCAAGTCCCAGAATCTAGTCAGATGTGCTACCAACTGAACTATGAGTATCTGGTGACAGCTATAAAATCAAAGATCAAGCATCTCAGGTTTTTCTGTGACATTAATACTTGTATTCATGTAATGATGTATGAATAACATGTACTGTATTACATACAATATAGTGAAAAAATAAAAAATGATTTGAATCGTAGTTGATTCTTTTTAAACAGACGAGGAATTAATCCCCCTCATCGAGTGAAATCAATATCCATGGCAAGTTTTACTCCTGAAGAAATTGACTTCATAAAATGTCATGGAAATGAAGTAAGTTTAGAAGATTTATTATGTTTTTTTTTGTTCTTTCTATTTGTTGTTAATAAGAAGTTTTTCACACCCCCTGCCACACAACCCTATTATAAATCAAATTAGTCTATAGTGACTGAAGTGTTGGCAGGATTCCTATGCATATCTATTTAAAAACATATTTGATATTCATATTTGAATTTTCACTATATTCATCAAATTTTTTTTTCAACAATTATTTTTTTAGAGGGGGGGGGGGGACAGGGTGGGGGAAGTAGTAGGAAGAGCAGGGGACAGGGAAAGCAAGACTTAGTCTTTATCCAAGTAAATTACATCAAGAGATTTTGCTTAAAATTCTAGAGCAATAAAACTTGGTATTAGCACATGTTTCTTTTCTGAACTAAAATTTAAATTAATTAATAAACTGCAATGAGTTTATTCTTTTCTCTGGATTTTTAGAAAGAAATCTTATATGCAACTTATTAATGTATATTATTGCTGAACAGTTCTGTAGAAAAGTATGGCTGGGACTCTATGACAGTAAGAAAGACCAGGCAGAACCCGATTCTAGAGATGAACAAAAGATCAAGGACTTCATGGCCCAGAAGTACGAGAGGAAGCGGTGGTATCAAGCCCCCACAGACTCCATGAAGGAGGAAGCCAGACAAATCAATGAGTCGGCCACAAACCGACAGCCACCCACGCGGCAACTGAAGACACTTCTAGGGGACAAAACACCACAGCTTGTGGTAAAAAATCAGGTAAAGGTCAAATGTCATAGGAAAAATATTATTTTCGTATAAAACAAAACCTGTACAAACTAAAGACATGGCACAAAAGTATTAAACAGAGCTCTTATAGTATATAAATTAGCATGCATGAGTGTTATTTCATTGTTTATCTTTATGGTGGATGTTTCCCTTACAGCTAGTTTGTTGACAAAGTTTATCACTGTTGAATAAACAATTCAGGTTATGTAAACAGCAAATAGGATACAGTCAGGCTTTAAGGTTTAATTATTGTAAGCTGTAGCGGGATTGTTGTCAATATACAGTTAACATTAAATCAATACTGTCGCTATTTGTCTGACCAGTTGAAGTGTTTTTTTTTAATAAAAATAAATATTTAGATTTATTATAAAATTTTGATAACTTCAAATGTATATTTGTACAAATAAAACTAAGAATTACAGTAAATTGATGATGTTCATTTAAGGGGGCCATCTTAGTTTCAAACCATACATAAATATATGCAGTCCTTTATCATGAATTATAAACGGTAAACCCAATGAAGCGTATATATGGTTGTGTCTTTAGTATTACATTGTATTTTAGAAGTGAAGAAATCCACATGAGACTGTTTTTTAAAGTTTTATTCACAGATCAACAGAATTTTATCCCCACAAAAATTTCTGTTTCTACAAGTAATGTCTTTTTTTTTTTTTGAAACACCAAATTTATACAGTATACCCGGTAGATATGGTAGTTTTTTGTTACACAAAATCATATAAATGAATAATGAGAACATTATTTATTATTAACAATAACAATATTAAAACATTTTCCTAGGTAGCTTAAAAAGGGTTTAGTAAAAATATGCATGTTACATAAGCATTATTTTAAGCATGAATGACAATTAACTGCAGGTAAAAAGAATGTACATCATTTTTCAGATAACAAAGGTGTAATCATATGTTGATTACATCACCTCATTTCTGAATAAATAATATTTAAGGTATTTAAAATGATAATTAAGTTACATGACCTCATTGAATGATTTGTTGATTACATGACCTAATTGAATGATTTGTTGATTATATGACCTCATTAAATAATTTGATGATTACATGACCTCATTTCTTGTTCACAGTCCCCCCAGACGACACCAAAGAACCATGCGGCCCAGCAGCCTCCCCCCGTGGCCCAGCCCCCCGCCACACAGAGTTTCTCCTCCCCGGGGCAGCACAGCCAGTCCTCACAGTCCTCCGGATCCACCACCATGGATCTCCTTGGAGATTTGGGGGGTGACCCATTTGCTTCCTCAGCCCCTCCAGCTCAGACCCAACCCATAGGCGGTGGAGGGGGAGAAGGTTTGTTCTGTTATATAGGGGACAATAGTTATGTTTAACAAAAAGTTAAGTTCAATTTGAGGAAAATAATTCTGTTGTTTTGGTCTGATATTAAGTAGGTTAACCTATATTATATTGTCTGTTCCCTCTGATGTATATTTTGAAAAAAGTTGAGATGACCACGATTGAGTTTCAGCCGACAAGGTTGGAAGTATTTGGGAGTACATTGTAATAGCAGTATCTGTAGTTTCTGAAACAGATATTAAATGTAACAAGCAGCAAAAATTACACTTCAACTGAAATATGATAACTCTTACTGGTTTTAGTTTATAAAGACAACATTGCTCTTCTTGTGCATCACATACAGTAACAGCTGTCAGCTGAAAGTTTGAATAAAGTGATTCTACACACTGTAGCACAGTAACACCTTTACGTCATGAATTGTTTCAGGAGGTTTTGCCGACTTTAGCCAGTTTGGCAGCCAGTTCACTGCACAACCTGCTTCTCAACCCTTCCCAGCATTCCAGAGTTCCAGCAGTAAGTTCCCTCCCCTTAGTTTGCTAGTATCTGCACTCCAGGTTGTCACTTTGTTAACGAAATGCATGTAGAAGTCATCATTTGTCAAATTTTTGTTGTGATGTTTTTTATTTTCACTTTAGGGAACATATTTGTTTAAGCAGTGTGACTGAAATTACTTGTTACAAATGTACTGCTGTCCTTTTATCTTCTTATATATCATGTTAAAAGTCATGTCAAAAAGAAGTTTTTACTTTTTTCAATTGCCATTTTCAATTCTGTCAGAATTATGAGTAGCTTTTTAAAATTCAGTATAAAAGGATCAAACATGGGAAAAAATCTCACAAGAAGAATTTGAAACATGAGTTAAAAAACTGAATATTTGAAATTTCATTGTCTGATTATTATTTTTCTCTCCACATAAAGTTGATTAAAGTCATCATTGATGGGATATATGTTAAAAAGGGAGCAATAATTCAAATAGGAAAATAATCAAATTTCGAATTTTTGAGGTTACATTGCATGCATATGTACATGTATGAAGGTAAAAACATTCAAGCACATTTCTATGTTGAACCTTCATTGAAACTCATCAATTCCACAAATAAAAACCCATGTAGAATTACAAACTGTCTAAACCTGCATGCTATACCATAAACATCATCTTAGATCTTCACAGTGAGAAATCGGCGTCCAATGCAAAGTTGCTAAACAGACAGATTATTTTATTTACCTTTTCTGCAGTATGTGTCTTTGAAATGATTTTATGAAGTTATTATGTAAACACTAAGATTGATTTCACAGGTTCCCTTTTTCCAATGTCTAATACACCGGCCAGTGCAGCCCCTGCAGTGAATGGCGGGTTTGCCAGTTTTACCCCTGCCCAGTCAGCAGCGCCACCTGCCAGCACAGCACCCTCAGAAGCAGGGGGAGACAAATACTCATCGCTGGGAGACTTGTTCAGCACTCCTGTGACAACAGAATCCAACACCACCGCTCTAAGTTGGGGAGGATCCAGCTCCAACTCAGCTGTTAACTGGAATGGAGGGGGAGGAACCAGCACCAGCGCAGGGGGAATTGAATGGAACAGCACAGGAAGTAGTGGATCTGGAATGAACTGGGCTAGTGGAGGTACAAGCAATACCATGGGAATGACTTCCAACTGGAACTCTTCCTCAAGTGCTAATAATTCCATGGCCCCATCCAACTCAGGTTTGTGAATCTACATGTAAAAGATTACTCTGCTTGAAAATACCACTATGATAAAGAAATTATATTTTATTTCCAAACCTTTCCTAAAGACACAGCTGGATATTTTATTTAAACATGGCAATACTCAAATAATATGATTTTTAAAAATATTTTATTCCAGTTGAATTTTTGATAACTTTATGAAATTTAAGATTGGAAGATAATGAAAAAATAGAATTTACCGTACTGTGACGTTCCAGTTGTGTGTATAAATGCATCTGTTACAGCCTTCTGTATTCCACCCAGTGCATACTCTTACACCCAGATGGGTAGGAGTGGAAACCCGTTCTTCTCAGACTCTGGGGGTAAATCTGGCATGATCTCCGTGGTTCTATACTTTTCTCTGTTGAATGTTGCATTGACTGAGTTCAGTTCCTTTGAGATCATATGTTAGCTGCATATAAATTGTACATATTCAGCTCTGTTGGTTTTATATTCCTGTTTGTTACTGTTTATCTTATGCATATTTCCATAATTTTAAATTCTAACATAAGTTTTAGGGAGAAGGGCACAGTTATTTTGGAATAGCCATGTCTGTCTGACCAGTTTTAAGATTAAAAAGGTTTTAGTGGGGGTTTACAGTCCCAACACTTTGCATATGCATGTTCCCTCCCCTTAGGAAGTCCTCTTTCATTATGAAGTTAGAAGGTCAAAGGTCATAACATCAGGGCATGGATTAATTTTATTGGTAGTTTAGCATTTTAGTTTGAAGCTGTATCATAATCATCCAATCCATCTGTGTTAGTTAAACTCTGTATTGTATAAAATATGAAATGAACAAGTTTAGATTAAATATTATACCCGTTTTTCTCCTTTAGAATTGAATAAAAAAGGTTTTTCAGAGAGCCTTGAATGGCATTTTTTTAAAAAATTAAATAATATTTATATTAAAATTTTTATTTATTCTATTTTTGCAATTATTTTTGAAATACATAAGAGGCTTAAATTTCATCTCTTCTGTAATTGATTGTTATTAGGAAGGTTTCAGTCCAAATACATCTAGTTGAGCTGATCAAATCTCAGCCAGGATTAGGACAGATTTAGGAACTTTACTTGGGGATCCATTACCTTTGGGAAAAAAAAATCTGTGTATGATTTTTTTCTGAAGCATGAAAGAGAAAGAGATGAAACTCTACATGTTAAATGCTCTTCTTTAGGATAGTAGCTGTATTTCACAATTTGTCCATAGCTCTGCTTACAAATTAACCAGGGGGTGAGGGTATGTTACTTTAGTAGCTCCAATAATTCCCAGGATTTGTACATGAAGATTGGTTAGGATCCTCTTCTGAATTGGTTTCTGCATTGATTAATTGAAGAAAAAAATGTTTATGTACTCATGTACATGTTCGCCATTTCTTGCTTACCCAGTATAATGTAATCTGCCTACATGAAGTTTTATCTTCTGGTATTCTCCTATGACTATGAGAGATTATTGATAAGAATGGTGTTTGTAGGTAATGTTTGTTAGCAAGATTTGATCCTTGTTGTAGATAGTGTTAAAATAGTGAAGTTTTAACAAAGATTATGCCAGATGAAGTTCATAGTTTTTCATCATAAATTTTGTATTTGTATTACTATATTGATATGTGATAACAATTTACTAACAGTGATTACTCTATAATACATGTGCTTTATGATGAATATAAAGCATGGCCATTGATGATAAATGTATTTGTGTATGTTGAATTTCCAAGTTTATTAAAATAGCATGTCATTTCATGCTTTAAACAGTACTCATAGCATGTAATATTTGTAACAAAGCTTTACAACATATACATGTACTTGCTTATTTCCTGCTGCAATAAAATTGTGATCAAAGAAAGACACATTCACACCTTAACACACAAAATTCTTGTTTATCAAGAAATAATTGTGTGAGATTAACATTTTATTGAAAATTGTTGGATTTTTTTTAATGTTCAACACAAGTTTACATTGTATTCTTATTCAACAGGAGCGAATCCATTTGGAGGGACATCAGCTTCCACCCAACCAAGCAATCCCTTTGGTGGAGCAGGAGGGCAGCCATCTTTATTTGGTAACCAGCCAAATGCGGGCTTCGGTCAACAGCCTGGTGGATTCGGAAATCAACCAACAAGCGCTGCAGGATTTGGAGTGCAAACATCTATGGTCGGAGGGTTCGGAACTCCCACACCTGCTGTCGGGGGATTTGGAGGAACCCAGACAAGTATGGCAGGAGGATTTGGTGCCCCGACGTCAATGGCAGGAGGTTTTGGACAACCAGCTTCAAATGTTGGATCTTTTAACATGGGAGGTTTTGGACAGACCTCTCAAGCAGGAGGCTTTGGCCAGCCAGTGGGAGGTTTTGGGGGTGCAGGAATGACAAATCAGTTAAATAATCAGAATGGAGCATTCAGTTCAATAGGACCAACAAATACAAGTGCTGGATTTGGGGCTTTTTCACAAGCCCAGACAGTGCCCAATCAGTTTGGACATTCAATGCCCGGACAGTTCGATAATAAAATGGGAGGTTCCCAGGGATTTCCCTCAGGATGGGGAGGTCAGCCAGTGGCCACTAACTCGCACACAGTCAATCCATTTATGGTATGTGTTATATACTATTTTCCTTCTGTATTGTTTTTGTCCCTTGTAATATAAACTGTTGCAAGATCCTTCACCTCTTCAGATTATCACATAATGTATACAAAATTGGCACAGTGAATGTGTAAACTGGCTGATTTACATTATTGGCTTTGTGTTTAAAGTTATTAACAGCCAGAATAATGAAATATGAGTTTAAATCAAGGACTTATTTGAAAAGTTTACAAAATAAAGTTCAATTTTGGTGATAAATGCAATGTGAGGTATTTGTAAATTACTTGTATTATTGAGTTACTATTACCACGTAAAAAATTTTATTGTTCTTTTTTTTCAGTCCACAGCTGCCCAATCGATGGCTCCAAAAAGTGGTTCTACCAACCCTTTCTTGTGATGGACCGGCATAGCTTTGTTTTAGCTTTTAAAAACACATTAATTTTGAGTGAACACTTCTCGAATGTCATTTGAACCAAAGTTGATTTCCTGTTGAACAAAGACGTGGTGCCATGTGCTTGTGTATGCTGTCAGTGTGGGCTTGAATGGGATTACCATGAAATATGGAATGGATCTAGAGAGGGGTGTATCTGTATTCTGTTATAGGATGGAAAGTATCTTAAGTGTGTAGTATTCACTACTGGTCACTGTAACAATACTAATACCATTAGTCAGGCTTTATTTTATCAGATGAAGAATAGAAAAAAGTGAAGTCGCGAGGTACACTTTCTCATAATATGTCTCTGAGACAGTGACAATGTTGTCAGCTTGGGTTTGAATACATGTATTTTGTTGTTAAGTATTCATTTGACAATCTGTTAGAACTGTCGAGACTGTTCTTATGAGGAACAATCACATGCTGTTTAAGATGTTGAACGGCTAACTACTGATCCTGTATGTGAATTCCGCTGTATGTAATGTTGGGCCTGGCTCACCAAACATTTCTCTTTATAATATTAATTGATAATTTAAACAGTGCTAGTCAAAATCCTTGTTTGTTGTAGATTTTGATTCTTCTGTTATTGCTAAAAAGTGCATGCATGGATTAATGAATTAAATTTAAAAAAAAAAACTTCGACCAGGAATTAAGCGATCTAGTACACCACATTTGTAACGCACTGTATTCTGGATACATACATATAATGTACTGATATTTTTGTTTTAGTTTTTGAAATAAAATTTTAGTTCATGAAACTCCCAAAATGTATGGTTAGTGAGATATGTTCAACGTTGAAAAACTTTGTATTCTTAAAATTGAAATTATATATGTGGAAAGAATAAAATGTTTTATTAGTTATTTTATGCTCATATATTCATGTTAAAAGTTTCTGTGTAAAATTATTCAAAGGGGCTTGGTATGCTTCAGTTCATATTCACAAATTATTATGTGGAATTTTCCATCAAGAAATGTGCTTGGCAAAAAATGAAACAAGGTGCATACAAAACTAAAATGATTCGTATTCAGGGATGTGCTATTGTAACCTCATGGATGTGCATGATGTAACATAAAAAGTTATTTCATCATTATTATTTAGGGTACTATATCATGAATTTTGTGTTTCAACAGTAGTTCAAAGTATAATGAAATTAAAAAATAGGTGTGAGGAAAATTCACTAGACAAAAATATTTAGGCCTGCATAAATTTCTCTTTGCTGGCTTGTCTTCCTTTGTCCAGTAAAAAATAAATTTGAAGCATGTTTTCTACATATTTTAAATTGCAATTTGAATGCTAACTAAAGTTAATCCCAAAGAATGTGTAAGTGTGAGTTATGGAAATCATTTTGATTGAATGTTCAACTATTATTATCCCTGCATTCTGGCTATATGTTTATATTTGTTAATCATATTTTTGAACAAAAAATTGACTGAAACAATCGAATAGGATAATTTCTAGGTACCTATTGTTGTAGAAAAAACTATGTACTTGATACTTATTTGTTGAAAACAAAAAGTTATAACAGCTTGTATTGTTCTCGGTTTTGAAAAGCTTGATTCTGAAGCAGTCTGTCCATCACATTCCTTTAATGTTTGTATTTGTTCATTTGCTTAACTTGGTTTTGTTTGTTGTTTAATTACAGACATTTCTTGTTTTGGCCAATGGTGATTTTGACACTTCATGATAAATATATTACAAAAGTGAAAAAGGGGTTTGCCAGACATTTTGTTAACACAAGATTTTATTCATATTTATGCGTTTTGTTAACTTATTTAGAAGCAATAATTGGTTCATAAAATTGAAAATGAACCGAGTTATATGGAGTATGTCGTCTTGGTTATGTTGTATAATTACAAATAAAATAAAATCAGATTTTATTTACAGTGAACTATGTGTTAGTTTTGTGTCATTAAAAAGTGTGTAAACTATCCCTGTACTTTGGGGGCTGGGATGGCTCTGTAGGTTCGTGTTTGAGAGTATATTTTACTATTCAGGGCTTTCTTTGTCAAATTGTTACATGTATGTTGTTTGCTACGAGTTTGTTTATATGAGTATGTTTTACTATGAATGATTACATATATGCTGCATGGGGTTTGGAGATCTTATTTTATTTAGTTAAAACTCCAACAAACAACAGTAAATTATGGGAAATTTTAAAAATATGTATTTATTAAAAGGCGCCTTTTCACTGACCATCAAATCACTAACGTCAAATAATACACATTGTAGGATTTGATATTCAACTCTAAGTCAGTTGTTACGTTATCCAAGAATTAAGACACTTTTTTCTGAATCTGGGTATATATCTCTTACGCGGGCACATCGCTGATTGGTTGAGAAGAGAGCGCTTTTGTCACATAAGTTGGTACATCCAATGAATTTTTATCATCACAAACGTAGCATCACAAACATAGTCGACAACTTTTCCGTTTGTGGATATAATTGCTTGACATACGTGACTCGCAGGTTATATGCAATCAAAATGATGACATTTTCAGACTTTGAAATAGTTTCTTTGAAACACTGTAAGCAGTAAGATTCCCTAAGGTACGATGGGGCCGCAATGGGGGTCGAATTTTTAAATTGGCTTGTATAGAGAAAAATCCATCAAAATCCTCTTCTCAAAAACAAATTGGCCAGAAAATCAGTAACTTGTGTGGAAGTATCCTTAGGTATGTAGATTCAAGTTTGTTCAAACCATAATCCCCTAAGGTACGATGGGGCCACAATGGGGTCGAGTTTTTACTTAGATATAAATAGAGAAAAATCTTTAAAAATCTTCTAAAATCAAATTGGCCAGAAAAGCAGTAACTTGTGTTGAAGCATCCTCAGGTAGAGTAGATTCAAGTTTGTTCCAACCATGATCCCTGGGGGTATGATGGGGCCACAATTGGGGGTCGAAATTTAACATAGGAACGTACAGAGAAAAATCTTTTAAAAAATGTTCTTCTCAAAAACAAATTGGCCAGAAAAGCTAAAACTTGTGTGGAAGCATCCTCACGTAGAGTAGATTTAATTTTGTGCAAATCATGATCCTTGAGGGTACGGTGGGGCAACAATTTGGTGTCAAATTTTTACATTGGAATGTATAGAGAAAAATCTTTAAAAATCCTCTTCGCGAGAATGTGTGAAAGCATTCTTAGGTAGTGTAGGTTCAAGTTTGTTTAATTTTAACTATGATCCCTGGGGATAGGATGGGGCCACACGGGTTACCATGGGAGTTGAATTATTACATACGACCATATAAAAAAGGGTTGAATTTTTACATACAAATATATAAAAAGAAATCTTTCAAAATCTTCTTCTAAAAACAAATTGGCTAGAAAAGCTACATTTTGTGTGGAAGCATCCCCAGGTAGTGTTTTATATATAGAAATAATCTTTTAAAATCAAATAAAAACGAATGAGACTATAATCCGGGGGGGGGGGGGGGGGGGGGGGGGTAGTGAGGAAGATGCGGAATAGGATACATGTAGCACAACTGTCCATTCGGTTTAGTCGTAAAATACAATTTCAAATTTAATTTCTTTCAACCAAATATAGTTGGTAATATTATAATAGAAGTTTACAAAAGGACACTTTCTAACTATGCTCAGTTTTGAATATTTTAACAAACGATAAGAAAAAACATGAATTCTAAAATTTTAATGGTATCGAATGCACAACCTAAAAAACCTAGCTCTATAAAGTTACCTAATGTCTGATGCTCTAACCACTGACCATTTCAGACACAACAAAAGCTATTGTTTAAAATCTATACGCGACGTCGACCACAAATTTACGGACTTATATTATTATTTTTCTAAAACGTTTAATTGTTGGGATATTGCATGATAATTTTAAGATATAGTGGGTCACATCTGTGGCAACGCACTTTGAAAAAATGACGCACTTTGAAAATTTTTTTCAAAGTGCGTTAAATTTTGGAGAAAATCAACGCACTTTGAACATTTTTTTCAAAGTGCGTTAAATTTTGGACCATGTTAACCCACTATGAAAAAAAATTTCAAAGTGCGTTATGAAGGTACATCAACATTTTTTAGTATCGATAATATTAACGCACTTTGAAAAAATATTTCTATATCACAAATTCTGGAACTGAATTTCTAATTTGTTGATAGTATGATTATTTGTTAACGCTCGTTAATCTAAGTTACCGTATTTAGAACGGGAATGGGGGTGGGGGTAGGGGTTAACCAAAGATACAGGTCAAATACCAGTGCATCATTTAATTGATTACAAGAAGAAGGCCCCCTTCCAAAACATATGATCTTCAGAAACTTTGGGTAAACATTTAAGATCGGAAAAAGAAATATGTTTTGTATAAGTACATGCAATGTTTTTGAAAAAACAAGCTGGCCGAACAATAATTTCTCCATTGGTATGTTAAAGATTCTATGTGTTTCAACAGTAACCCTCTTTTCGTATTCTAATCAAATAAATCAGTTCAATAAAAGAATACATGTATCAACATTACCGAACATTAAATTATCATAAACTTAAAAACAAGCATTAGGATGTGGGTTAATTTTCTCGAACTGATCTTCCAAAAGATCATATTGTTTTTGATAAACAGAACTAAGGTATCCTTTTGCACATCATATTTGCAATAAGCCAGTTGAAATATATTATACAACGATCTCCATTATTCATTTATATATAAATGATATTAGTTCGGGCATAGCCCGATAAACCAGATAAGAGGTAAACTTGCTGCATATTCAAAAAAAAAAAAAAAGAAAAGAAAAAGGAAAATGCAGTTGCTAAGCGATGAAGTTTTGTCATATTTGGATAATTCAAACCTCCCGATTTTTTTTTCTGTGTAAATTGTCGATATTGTCTTAGGAGAAAAGAAAAAATTCTCATCTAGAAACTGTTTATCAAATTAGCTGAGAATGCAATTAGTTCTCTTTTAAATATATCACAATAAGGGGGATGTCTACACCAAATAAGTGTAGGAGATTTTTGTTGCATTCATTTGTTACTAATAATAGGTAAAGTATTCAACAATAATAGACCTCAAAGTACAATACTCTTTTTTTAAGAGAGTTTTTAAAATATCATTCTGCTTCCAGGTCACCCCTTATATGTCAATTTTTTAAAACATTTCTGTTTTAAAACTCTAACGAAAGTGAAATGTTATAAAGTTTGAAAATGAAAAACAAAATAATCATGAATGAAGTTTGTATGATTTTTATTGGAATCCACATAAATATGAAATTAAAATATTTAAAAATTCTTTTAAGGCAAACTGCTGGATGAAATCCCACAAAAATCTGAAAATAGAAACAATATTCGTTGGTTAATGAGATGAAAAAAGAAATTGAATGAAATTGAAAAATTAAAAGAAATACTGAATTATTTCAAAAATCTTGGTTTGAAAGATCCTGTTTAAGAGTTGTCTTTCTTGATTTTACTTGGCCTAAAATATCTTGGGACCAATTTTCTAATTTAAAAAAAAATCACGAAGAAAAATTTAAAAAAGGTAAAAGTATATGCTAAAATGTAGGAATAAGGTTAGTAGTGCTTATGATAATGTTTGAATCTAAAAAATTATATTTTTGATGAATGCATTAATATATTACTCTTTAAAACAACATGTTAGTAGTTACATTGCCTTTTACTTTTTTATATACAATACAAATTATAAACAACCATATGCATATTTATACATACATTAGATGTCCATAGTGATACACATGTACATGTATGTGTGGTAATTAAAAACATGCTCTTTTTCAAGATTCTGTCGTTCCCTCATTTGGCTTGCAAATCCGGCTTCTAGCTATATCTATTTAAATTAAAATACATTAGTTAAGTTTCAAACTTTCAATACAAGTCTAAACTGCAAATATTTTAAATTTGCGAAGTTGGAATCAAATAATACAAGAGATGGTACTACGGATCTTTAGTTTTATATCAATCATGCATATAGGGTTCAAGTGAAAATTATCTGCTCACCTTTATCGATAATCCGTCACATATTTATGATCGTCTGTTGCAGATGACATGACAAATATGTATTGCCATTAGCAGGGAAACAGTATATTATTTCGATTTCACGTTTTCTCTACATAACAGCTGATAATCTATGTTAGTTGAAAGCTTTAATCACGAAGGGAATTGACATATTTTCTAAGCGTTTTGGTGATTTCATTCTTATCTCATCTCCCTCGTTAGAAGAGTTCAATTGAACGGTGTATAGCTATTTTGTACCACGACATAATGCTATCAATCTGGAACAAAATGGCGTTTCAAACGGATGTCGGACATATTGTGACGATGTAGCCTTCCACCTTAAGCTAAACACGGTTATAACAATCATTTATTGTATATAAAACTATCAACTATTTTCACTAAACCATGAATTTTTTTTTTCAAAGTGCGTTAATATCGACGATATCAACGCACTTTGAAAAAAAATATTTTTTTTCAAAGTGCGTTGACTTGGTCCAAAAATTAACGCACTTTGAATTTTTTTTTCAAACTGCGTAATTTTTCAAAGTGCGTTGTAACACACCTCTCCACGTTTTGGTTGGTTGAAGTCGGTTTGATTTCCTTGAATCTTTATATAGACAATGACATAAAAATGAAGCTCAGTGTCTTTTTAAGAATAGACATTGAAGTTCTAAAAATGACACTATTTGGAGGTTTTGACACGCATACGCCAGTTTAAATCAACCTATTCCAAGTATTTAACATATTTAAAGGTTAAAAATCGAAGTTATGGTAAATATACATTGTTTTCAATAATTTAGACAAAAATTATGAGGATTGTTGATATTTTTAATTTATAGTTTCTTATCTATCCTAATTTACACGCCTTATTCACCCATCTTCTTATTACATGGGAAATAAATTTGATCAGACTTTCAAAAATATATAGTATATCTAATATGCATGCATATTGACATTTGTTTAATCCCAGTTGTTTTGACTGTTGCCTTGAATAATTCTTGGGCTACCAAAGGAATGCAAAGTTTATATTCATATGAACAGTTCTTTAAGATCTTTTTGAGAATGGCAATGCCCAATAAGTGATATAACTATGAAATCATCTAGATACAAAAAGGGACTCAACGTAAGAACATATGTAGAAGATTTTGAAATTATATTTAATTCAGGATTTTACTCATTTATTGTCCCGATATTCTTAATATGACCTCATTAAGCAGATTTTATTATGTTTAGTGCAGCTCAGGTGAGCGATATAGCCCATGGGCCTCTTGTTTTTGAACATTGCTATTTTTTCATTGCCAATTCCGACATTTGCCTTTGTAACAGAACCTTTACCTAAAATATCACAAACTCAATTTATGATTTTATTCCAATAAGTACGAATTAACAAATTTGTATTTCATTACAATCGACACGATGCTTCAATTCTTATCAAGACAAAAAGAAACAACAAAGCTTTTTTTGAGCACAGCAAATGGCCATACGGCCAATAAGTACGTTTGCATTATATTGTAGTTTTACCATAAATTACAACATTAATTTCCTTATTAGACAATTACCAGGAATAAAGTTGCTTGAGAAAAATACAGCTAGTCATAAAACCTCTAGTCAAAAGTCCCACTTTTACCATATTGCCAGTAGTGGTTGCCCCGTATGAAAACTTTTTTTTTTTTTTAGTTTTTAATGTATTTTCTTTATTCTTTGATATCTGTTAGTGTGTTCTGTTTTTTAATTTCTTGATTTTATGTTTTAAAATATTTTAAATTTTATGTAGACAAAAAAAAAAAGCATAAAAACACCCGACAAAAATCAACGCTGGTTGTGATTCTATATCTAGTAGAGCTTGTGTTGTAAGTACAATTACAAATTCATGAATTTAAGTATTTAAACTAACACTAGAATATGGTGGCATACCTCTGCCTCTTGAGTGGAATTTATTTTTCTTTCAAATATGTCGACATGCGAGATAAGTATGTTGACATGCAAGATAATTATTGCAAGATGTAACAACTATGTTGAAATGCAAGAAAATTGTAATCATATCAAAATTATTTTACATCTAAAAAAATAATTTGACCAATTTTTTGATGTAGAAGCATATATATATATATATATATATATATATATATATATATATATATATATATATATATATATATATATATATATATATATATATATACATGCAATTGATTGCTTCCGTGAATTTTATGTTGAGGAACATTAGCTTCAGATAAACATAATTATATAACTCGTATTTCCCTGTCAAAACTGGTATAATAAAATTACCAGTTTATGTTCTCTCCAGATCAAGAACTGTACATGTGCTTGTACTGGCGCTTCATTGAGTTCTTTTATTTACCGTCAAGTAAGTATTAATTCTTCATTTAACACAAATATTCATATAGACTCAACTTTCTTTTAGTAAAACTTAAAGTAATTTAGTTAGCACATCTAAATAAAAGAATTCATTAACTTAATGTACGGCTATTTTATGCAATCATTTTCAATATAAACATGAGTCATTCGAGTATCATATTCTTCATCGCATTCTTGGTTCATTAAATGCTATCAATATGTCTTGGCCAATATTAATAAATATTCTACTTAGCATCTAAAAATTGAATAGCATATTTAATTATAGATCGAAAGGGGTACATATGAAGCAAGAACTACTGTAACCACAGCAAGTAAAAGCACAAAATATTAAACTTTGAGCCAATTAGCTGCTTAATTAAATAGTACATAGTGATAACAATAATATATATGTTTTATACCCAAACTGCAAAAAACCTTTTATCAAAACTCGAGAGTTGAGCCCTGCAAGGTATATTATAAACGTGCTTTCTGTTATTAAACATCTTACCAAAGAATAAAAAAAACGATGTATATATAAAAGTTCGTTTCAAGATTTGACAAGACAAAAAGTGGGAATTTCATGATTAGTGTATTATAGTTTAATACATTCTAGACCCCTTGATAAGAGTAATCTTTGATTCATGTGATAACATTGTACATTTGAATGATAAAGAATTTTGCTATTGAACTAAGAATTTGAAAGTCTTGTGTATCGATCAGGGACAGGCACGTAGCATCAAGTTTTTTGCGCACAAAGATTTTTCTTAAATTTACATACAAAAAATGGAATGAGCATGGAGTTGGCCCCACCCCCCCCCCCCCACTTTGATGGGACCATGTAAAAAAATGAATGGAAAGTAGGGAAATAAATAGTGAAATTGAATATTAAAGGTATACTCCCCCCCCCCCCACCACGGATTAGGATTTTCAGGATTTTGGAAAGTAACCTTTTTTGGATGAGTCTGGCCCCCCCCCCCACTTTCAAAAACGATGCTACGTGCCTGAGGGAAACGTTTAAATTGTATCCCTTTGCTAAAAGGACATTTAATGCAGGAAATATTTATTATCAAATTGCAGATATGGCAAGTCTAGAACAGAATGAGGACATTTCCCATTTCTTTTTCGTTAACTCTTTGGTTGGACCAACATGTGTTCTGTTTATGTGCATTGTAATAATGATTGTGTTCACCACTACGGAACCATTAGCAATACCCCGCCCCGTGGTATGGGGGACAGAAGCCATCATAACTCTCCTAAGTGTGATCGTTACCTTCGTCATCTGGTTTTTAGTCAAACGCAACACACGAAAATATTTAATTGAAAAACAACAACAGGACGTAACACTGAACATAAAACTTGTTTTCTTGTGGACGTTTGGATTTGCAAGTATCTTCCATTTTGCTATAAATATGAGTGCAAATATTGACTGCTTGCTTAAGGATGGACGTCAACCGTATTCAATTGCATATAATTTAAGTATTGTAACTAATTTAATAGATATTTGTTTCTGTATTGGACAACTTGGATTCTTAAGCTTGTATGGACAATTTTGTTTCAGACCTTCGTCTCTGATCAACTATGGTATCTCTCTTATGATTATCACACATCTCCTTCATTGGTTTAGGATGATATTTGACTCTGTTATATATGCCAGGAATTGGATGCCATCGAATCTAACTCGGTTGGACGATTGCTTTCGTTCGTCTAACATTACCAACATTAGTCATGATTTGATATTATACATTAACCCATTGATTACCGAATATAGCTTGCTGTCTGTTACCATTGCTGTCGGAATGTTTGTAAATATTTTCCGTAACAATTCTGTTCAAGCATCTTTACCTATCGACCCTCCAGAAATTTCCACTGAAACGGAAGACCAAACAACAACAAACGATGAATCGAACTCATCTGAACATCTGACAAGACGCGTCTCAACTATCATTGCCATATCAAGTGGAATAGTTCTTTCACTGCCCTATTTGATGACATTAACGTTTGTCTTTTTAAAAACAGCAAACTTGTCAAAAGTATTTCGTATTTTAAGTACCATATTCGAGATAGAATTCTTAGCCCTTTTATTTTTTGTAAAAAGACAATTCCAAGTTCAATTCAATGACGTTTTGGTAAAGAGAGAAAACCCTTCTCCTTCTAGTGGATATCAGATGACACTTATAGTGATTACATCTGTCGCTGTTGGTTACGAAACATTTGGTGCAATAGCCGGACTCATGAAAGCAGAAAACATCTTTTGTTTCTTGTTATTTTTAAATAAATGTCTTGAAATAGCTGTTATTATGATACAGACCGGGTTTATTCTTCATATGAAAAACATCTCTTATAAACCACGACAGGTGCGAGTTAAATATTTCAGAGTCAGTCGAATTTTTCTGTGCATATTTGTCATGAATATTTCGAGATGGCTGTTTGACAGTATTACCATTGGACAGACCATTGATGTCGTATCTATACAACGACAGTTCTATGGAGAAATCTACTGGAAAACTATTTCATCTGCTTTATTTCCTGTTAATGTCTTTTACAGACTTCTGACAGCAATAGAGATGTATGAACTTTACCGACACACAAATACTGATCCAAAATACAATTAAAGTTGACAAGAAATATTAAATACGTATTATATCCATTTTATTCCCGACTACCGCTATATTAGTTGTCTATTTCTGTAAAAATGTTCTGCTCATCGCTATACACCCCCTATATAAGGCCAAGATCACTCTTCATGCTTCACGGCAATCAGGTATTTCATTTACCCGAACATGTGACACTGGATGGAAAGATTTGAATAAACACACCTTGAACAAAAATGATCTGAAAGCCACTGCACTGGAAAAGAATATCCAATGAAAGACGAAACAAAAGAGACTGAAATCTTGGTACATATATTTTAAAAATCGTCGATCATTGTAGAACGTTTTTACTGTGTCTTACTATTATAAATCGTGCAGTGACAACAAGGACTTCAGAACGGAGGTTTTTTTTAAGATATTGATAAAAACGTTGTATATACATTCTTGGATCTACTATCACTTATCAACTGTGTTTGATGTAGTGATCGAGCGACCGTGGTGTATAATAAAATGCAGGCGTTATGCACTCTGTATAAACCTTTGACAGATTGTCTCATATGTGTTGTTTACTACAAGTTTGTATATAGGATAATATTTTACTATGTTGGATGATACCATTTACATTTATGCCATATTAGGTTTAAACGGCTCGTTGCCGTTGTATACAATTAGACTGCTCAAATGTGCACTGTGTTGTGTTTCCGATATGAAAGAACGTTCGATTGAGTATCTCGTGATTTCATCTCTAGTCAAAACTTCGATGAATAGCCATATGGTAAATCATGCTCATTATCACCATACTATATATCATGCTAATTATCACTCATCTGTTGCTTACAAAAATTTAGGTAGACCGGCAAGGTCTGTAAATCTTGAATTTACTGAGCGGGAATAATATTGTTCAAGTTTAACGTAACATCGGAATTTTAAACATACGAGGGATAGAGAAAAGTAAAGAATTTTTAAAAAACAAATATGCATTTATTGAACATCGCCTATTCATTAACCAATAAATCAACAATGTCATATAATAACAGTGTAGGAATTGATATTCAACTCTAAGTCAGTTGTTATAGTTCATGTATACAACAAGTCAAATCGTATACAAAACCGAGATTCAAGTCTTCTACCAAAAATGTTTTTCGTTCGTAAGCCTTTAAATTGTTTTGTGTATTGTGAAATTAAAGTTAGTATGCGAAACGGAAAGTAAACTTTAAGATGAATTAAATACTTTATAGTAATTTACAGTTGTATTAAATAATTGATATTTTAAAAGAGAAAAAAATGTTAATTAAAAACTAAATTTCAATTAAGATTTCAAAGATATAGGAATTTATCACAAAAATATCAATTTAGTTTATTGTGGTTGAACATCGTTAGAACAAGTTCTGAGCAAGCTTTAAAAAAAACATCGTGTAATTATCGTTTGAGATCATAAGAAAACGCTTTGTCATTAGCAAAACTGTTAAGATTTTTGTTCCATTGAGGTACTATACAGAACACCAGTTACTGAATTTTTATTATCCCAACGCATTTATTATCTTTATACATTTAGATGATGGATCATGTTTGTATATGTAAATATATTCACAATATTTTGAATCAAATAAGTCAATACAGTATAAAGATATTATCAACATACTAGTAATCCATATACAGTGCCATGTATATTGCGATCAATTAATTCGAACACTTTCCATATTAAGGACTACGCCACTGTAAATACTATTTTAGAAAAAGAATGCGGTGTGCAGAGATTGATTTCTTTTTTTAAATGTATACTTCACTATTTGTTTTAAAAATATAGAATAAAAATAGAAACCACACATTTTAGTTATGACTAGCAAATTAACTCTCACCCCTTACCCGCGAAAAGCTTATAAATGCGTGCGTTTAAAGAAACCACTTTTCCGCTGTCTTAGCTATATTCAGTAGTTTCCTGTATTATGTTCTCTAAAAATCTTTTTAATCTTTTAAAATTCAAGGATGGACAGCATCCTCTGTAAAACTCGTACACTCCATGTAGATCCGCTCTATTTACATAAATGATTCAAGCTCAGGTCTTGGCGATTACAAAGTTCAAATTCATCCCGGTTCAAATTTTGGATTTTTAAGGCTTATTTTTCCTGATAATTTATCAATTATTTAATTGATTAATTCACACTAAGAATTTTATATAGTAGCATAGATATTTCTGTTTTAATGAGGGATTTTAAAGTAAATTCATTAAATCACCGGATTGTACAATTGCATATACGAGAACATGTTTGAGCCATTTGTGTAAAACATGATTTAATATACAAAAATACAAAGATTAACACCTTTTTCTTTGTCTTGTTTACGAGTTGATTTTTTGCATACGAAATGACATGTGTACGAGATGGTCTGTGTAAGACTTCACTGGACACCGCGCGCGTTGCTTCTCCAACACGCCACCTGGCGTTTATTTTTGTGCGTCCGCTTGTTTTATGTTGATGTCAGTTCGTTTTGCATTTATGTATGTTGGTTTTACTTTTTGTTTGTTTGATTGTTATAGAGACACCTTTAGTTGATTTTATGTATATTTAAATTGTAAAGAAAACTGTTGGTTTGGCATTTATAGTCATTGATGATATTATTTCGCATTATTGAATTCAAATTACCATTGATTTTGTAAAAATGTATTTTTTGCCCTTTCCGCTGCCCATACATGTACGATCTTTCAAATGGGTGTGTATAATACAGGTATATCGAAGGAATTTTTGTTTATGCTTTATCGATTTTTATCTTTGTATGATATGATTTTTATCTGTACATAATTAATGTGAGCGAATGAAAGGTTCAGGTTTTGACCAAATCTTATTATTATAGAAGCAAATATTTACAATAAGATTATTTCCGTGAATTTTAAAAAGTTAAGGAACTGTAACTTATCAATAAATATAACTATTTCCCTGTTCAAGTTGGGTATAAAATTATCAGCTTATATCCTCCAAGAATTGTCATTATTTTTGCATCTTCAGAGGGTTCTTTATTTTACAATCAGGTAAGACTAAATTTTCCATTTAACAAAAATAGCAATATTATCGCAAACGTTCTTAGAAAAAAGTAATTGATTATGATAGTAATATAAATGAACTAAAATTAGGTATATTTATATACAGTTATTTCAAATATTCATTTTCAAAGTAAACGTGAGTCTTTGCGTATCATATCCTTCATTAGATAATTTTGATATTTGTCGGCAAATATTGATGAATATTCTATTTAGCATCTGAATGGATATGTCAAATTAAATCACAGATAAAAGGGGCACTTTTGAATGAGGAACTACTTTAAAGACTGTAAATAAAAGCACATTATATTAAACTTTGACTTATTTAACTGCTTGAATAGTACGAGGGTTGTTCAAGAAGTTTGAGTCACTTGTAAATTTATTCTAAATATCGACACTATTTTCAGGGAAGTATTATAATATTCCAATATAGAATTCGAAATAAAAATGTCTGTGTATAAAAATCAGACCAATGTAAATACATGTATTGGAGTAATTATAATAAAAACATGGTATTTACTGATATTTTACCCAAGTCAACACGGAATTTCAAGCTGTTCCAAGCGGTCACCGATGTCGCTTTTTCTGGCATTTTAAAACCTGAGTCATAACTTATAGGGTCGCACGTGATTCTATGGGTGTTGTACGGGCGTATTTAATAAATATCTTGCGAGACACGCAAGTGCATTTTACTAATTTGGAAGGACGTATGCTTCCCGGAGGTACGCACGTAGCTGTTGGACATGCAAAGCAATCACTACGGTTTCCTTGCGGGATCTGAAAATGTTCGCTGTGCTTGCACTTCACTAAAACCCCGATAAGATAACCGTACGATTTGGCTTGCATGAATGACGTAAGGAGATCTAATTTGTCCATTGCGTTACCCGCACGTTGACTGTAAGTCGCATGTCATTTTTATTAGGCTCACCATCAACATATAAACCGAACACTCAGCAAACGTACACCATACTTAGATCATGCATACTATAGTTATTCTGGTGCGTGCAAATCGCACACAAACACTATTTTTAATGAGAAATGACTATGAAAGAAAATTCCTATAAAGAAAAGAAAATCGACAGTTTTACATTTCATGCATCAAAATCATGTCACAGATTCGAGTAAACTAAATGTACTTTAAACATCAAACAAATACGTTCTTTTTGACAAAAAGTTTAAAGGCAATGAAAAAAAACCCGGACAAGAAGGAACTGGATATATTTAAAGTAGGTTGTAGAGAAAATGTGTAAAATTCCCCAATCACTTCGACCGGCAAAGTTACTAAAATAGAAATTCTTCCAGAGTAAAGAGAAGAAAAACAATATTTACGCATAGAACGATATTTTCAACTTGAATCAACTCCACATAGAATTTCCAACACATTCTTCTTGAGAAGTTGTTTTCTTATAATAATTTTCGTTTCAAAACAGAGTACTTCTCCATTTTAAAAATATTCATTATTATATAATAGTCTCATATGACTATTAAAACTGCTTTATATGAGAATATCAGAAAAGAATGTTTAGACTTGATTTATAATGAAGTGAGTGTAGATGGTGTCACTCTTTTGATAATAACATTAATAAAAGCAAGGTGCTTCGATGTGGCTTTTTACTTTCAATTGAATGTTTCAACGCTCTTTTGAATATTATAAAGTTCAAGAAATATATAACAAAATTGCCAAATCATATAAATATATTAGACTGGTCAGGAAAATTATTAATTGATGACTAATTTGCTGAAATTAGATTTTTTGTGCAGAATTCCTTCTAACGAAAGATAAACTATGTTTCAAAACATTCTTTGTGTTATCCAGTTTATTTAGTCTATTCACTAAAGCAGCAATTACAAAATACTATTAATAGCTTGTCTTCATTTTCTACAAGTTCTTTTGACGTTTTAATATTACTTGTATGCTTAGATATTTTTAGTACATGTTCAGAGAAAAAAAAATTCTTCATTCAATGTGAAAACTAATAATTGTCCGTGCAGCTGTCGTGGGGCCCGAACAGACTATGCTACGATTGACTTGTAGGTGACCAACGACGCGAATGCTATTACTGCTGTTCACAAGGCAATCGTACGTCTTGTGCACGACAATCGTAAGACAGACCTACGGTGCCAACGGGCATCGCACGTTGCGAGTGCCAGCGTCCGTTTGTCTTACATACGTTGCACTCTCATTACTTTAACACAATTTTTAACGCTACGATCAGCCACGGAGACACGACTGGAAAAACCCGTAACACAGAAACGATCAGAAAACACGTACGGCCAATTGTGACTGAGGCGTTTAACATGTTCTTGTCCTATTATCTTTGAAAACATTTTTTTCTTGTAAAACGGCTTGAAATCGGATATGAAAAGATACATTATACTGATTTCTTCCCAGTCGAATATAATGATGTATTTACATGTCTTTAAACAACTCTAAATACTAGTATTAAATGTTTTACACAGGGCAATGCGTACTTTCCGCGTAAAGTAAAATTTTAGTTAAATGTTAAGAAAACATTCAAAACCACTCTACTTTGATTGAAATTTAAAGACAAACATTTCAGTATGCAATATGGACATAAAAATTCATTTAAAATGACTAACACGCAATTGTTCGCAAACATTTTGGAAAACCCTACGCGGAGTGTTAACATCATATTATGTTTTCTTCCCAAACTGCGAAAATCCTAATTAAAACCAGAAAGTTGGGGCATACAAATTATATTTTAAAAGTGCTTTATGCTATAAAAAAATCTTTTCAAAGAATGAAGAAAAACGGTAAATGTAAAGATAAATAATACAAGGCTTGACAAGAAATGGAAATGTATGATCATTGAATTATAAATTAAGCATTCTAGTGCTCTATATAAGTGACATCTCAGATTCAGGTGATACATTGTAGAGTTTAAAGATAAAGAATTTTGCTATTAAATTTAGAATTTAACTTAAAATGTTTGTGTATCGATTGGAGAAGCGTTTAGATGTTTCCACTGCATGGAAGGACGTTTTTATGGTGGGAAATTGTGTCCCTTTGATAAAAGGAAGTTTTTATGCAGGAAATATATATTATTTAATTTCAGATATGGCAAGTGTAGAACAGAATGAAGATATTTCCCATTTCTTTTTCATTAATTCTATGGTTGGACCAACATGTGTTCTGTTTATGTGCATTGTAATAATGATTGTGTTCACCACTACGAAACCATTAGCAATACCTCGCCCAGTGGTATGGGGAACGGAAGTCTTTATAATTTGTCTTAGTATGATCGTTATCTTCGTTATATGGTATTTAGTCAAACGCAACAGAAGAAAATTTTTAATTGAAAAACAACAGCAGGACGTCACACTGAACATAAAACTCGTGTTTTTGTGGGCGTTTGGGTTTGCAAATATCTTCAAATTTGCTTTACATATAGCGACAGATATTGACTGTTTGCTCAAGGATGGACGTCAACCATATTTAGTTACATATGATTTAAGTATTATAACGCATTTAATAGAGATTTGTTTCTGTATTGGACAACTAGGATTCTTAAGCTTGTATGGACAATTTTATTTCAGACCTTCGTCTCTGATCAACTATGGTATCTCTCTTACGATTATCGCTCATCTTCTTCGTTGGTTTAGGATGATATTTGACTCTGTTATAAATGCCAGAAATTTGATGCCATCGAATGTAACTCGGTTGGACGATTGCTTTCGTTCGTCTAACATTACCGCCATTCGTTATGATTTGGAATCATACATAAACCCATTGATTACCGAATATAGCTTGCTCTCTGTTGCCATTGCTGTCAGAATGTTTGTAAATATTTTCCATAAAAGTTCTAGTCTAACATTCTTATGTAACGAACCTTCTGAAATTTCCACTAAAACAAAACACCAAACAACAACAAACGAATTATCGAAATCATTTCAATTGCTGACAGGACGCATATCAACTATCATTGCCATATCAAGTGGAATAGTTCTTTCACTGCCCTTTTTGATGACATTAACTTTTGCCTTTGTAAAACCAGCACACTTTGCAAAAGTATTTCGTATTATCAGTATCATATTCGAAGTAGAATTCTTAGCCCTTTTAATATTTGGAAAAAGACAATTCCATGTTCAATACAACAAACCTATGAAAAAAGAAACTCCTTCTTCTTCTAGTGGATATCAGGTGACACTTATATTGATTACATCTGTGGCTGTTGGTTACGAAACATTTTGTGGAATAGCCGGACTTATGAAAGCAGGCAATGTCTCTTGTTTCTCGTTATTTTTTAATAAATGTCTTGAAATAGCTGTTATTATGATACAGACTGGGTTTATTCTTCAGATAAAAAACATCTTTTATACACCAAGACAGATGAGAGTTAAATATTTCAGAGTCAGTCGAATTTTTCTGTGCATCTTTGTCATGAATATTTCGAGATGGATATTTGACAGCATTGTATTTGGACATATCATTGAAATTGTATCAGTTGAACGAGAATTCTATGGAGAAATCTACTGGAAAACTATTTCATCGGCTATATTTCCTTTTTCTGTTTTTTACAGACTTCTGACAGCAATAGAGATGTATGAACTTTACCGACATACAAATACTGATCCATAATACTTTTAAGTCATGTATGATGCCAATTTACCTGCTTTTTATGTTAGTTTGCGGTAACCGTGTTACACATTTGTCAATTGCTCTAGGTACATACAGCTAAACACTGTTTTTTTTATGCTGAAATTCAATGTATTAAAGCCTTTTACAAGTGAAGGGTTTACTTGATATATCTTTTGTGTTTATCTTATTATTAAAGTAACTTTTATCTTCAACATGTATTGTAATAAAGTGTTCAGAGATTTGCAGGTCATCAGCTTGATTATGTCACACTGAATACGTTGAAAACAAAACGTTATACATGTACCAGCTTGTATGCTCAATTTTTAAAATGTTTGATTCTACAGAGGTAAAATAGTTTGTCTGTCCGTACCATTCCTTCAATGTTTGTATTTGTTCATTTGCTTAACATGGTTTTGCTTGTTGCTGAATTACAGAAATTTCTGGTTTTGGCCAGTGATGTTTCTGACATTTAATGATAAAGATACAACAAATGGGAAAAAGCAGTTTGCAAGACAGTTTGTTGACAAAAGATTTTATTCATATCTATGCATTTTGTTAACGCATTTAGAAGCAAAAATTGGTTCGTGAAATTGAAATTGAACCGAGTTATGGTTATATTGTATAAGTACAAACAAAATACAATCAGATTTTATTCACAGTGAACTATGTGTTCGTTTTCTGTCATTTAAAAAATTGTAAAATATCCTGGTACTTTTTTTTTGGGGGGGGGGCTGAGATTAATTGATTTGACTGTATTTAGGCGTATATTTTACAATTTAGAGCCTCCTTTGTGAGATTGTTGCATGTGTGTTGTTTGTAACGAGTTTGCACAAAGAAGTTTGTTTAAATATGTTGGATTAAAACATATGCTTAGACAGTTCTTTGAAAATGTACACTATTGAGCTGTTCAAGTGTGTACGGTGCCGTGTCTCCGACATGAATGTATTTTAGAATGAGTATTTTTAAATTTTTTTTTTAGTTAAATCTCCGATGAATAACTGTACGATATATTATGCTAATCATCGCTTATCTGTTGTTTACGAAGGATTTATAAGAGCAGCAAAGTCTGTTAATCTTGAATTTACTTGATAGGTGTAAGACTCTTCAAGCTTGACGTAACATCAGAATTAGAAATCTCCTAGGAGGGATGGAGAAAATCAAAGACATGTTATTAACAATTGTGTACTTTTACTTAAAGTCGCCTTTTCATTGACCATTAAATCAACAAAGTCAAATAATACACAGTGTAGAATTTGATTTTAAATAGTCAATTTGTTGCGTTATAAAAGATGATATATGTATTTTTTTTCTTAATCTGGGCATCATGCAGATTGGGTGGGATGAGAGTGGCTTTGGTCACATCAGGTGTTACATCCAGTATGATGGACTTTCATCACAACATGCTATCTGAAATTAAAATTACGATAACATTTTCACAAATTTTGAGAACCCTTTATCTAAGCACTATACGCACGTGCTTACATTCTCTTTTTATCCAAATTTCAATTTGTTTTAATTCAGGACACTTTTTTTTATCCAAATCCTGACCATTATTTGCTTTTGTCCAAAAACTTTTCTTTTCCACAAGCATCCGAGCTTGTTCTTTTAGTAAAACAGTTTTTGAATTATTGACCAAGTTGTAACCAAAGATTTCTATCAATTTAGTAAAAATTAACAAACTTTGTATTTCATTATAATCGACCCAGTTCTTTAATACTTATCACATGAAATTTCAGAACGGCCAAAAAGTACTTTTCATCATATAGGAACCGTAAATTTCAGCTTTTATTTTTTTGCTAGACAAAACAAGGTATAAAACTGTTTGCAACATATTGCAGCTGGTCATCAAAATCCTCTAGTCAAAATCCCACTTTAACCGTATTGTTAGTCATGGTTGCCCATATAAAACTTTGTTTTTTGATTTTTTGGATGTATTTCTTTAATGTTAGAAGATGTAGTGTACATTCTTTGCTTCTTTATTCTAATATGTTGTAACGTGTTTTTCTAACAACAATACATTTAAGGGTTCTTTTTAAAGGCCGAACATTTTTACCGGGTGGTAAATCTCAGGTGAGGGCGGGGCTTAATTATTAGAGGTGTGAAAGCCTCCGGGGCTTGCAGTCTACCTGTGGTCGTGAACGCTGCTAATCGCTATACACAGGAGGCAAATTAATACACAGGAAATAAAGAATTAGTCAGAATTGGTCTTAGTTTGAATATCTTATTGTTCTAATGACCATACGAAGCGATTTTATACGGAAATGGTATGTATCGTCCGAATTTTCTCTAAGCACACGTGTGTAAAGCACAATTGAAAAATGCCGTAAATTAAGTCTGCTATAAAAGTTTAACTCATTACATTGTGTTTAGCACTTGACATTGTTTAAAAACTTAATTTTAACAATTATAATAGTATAAGAAAACCATACGATCAGTAAGAATGTGGAATGTAAAGATAGCCATTATACGTCGACAATTAATGGAGTTCGTTTTCCATGGAGTGACGTTTACATGCACCAACTTCCAACTGAGTGAATTATCAGTAAATATAGGTTTAGTAGCACAGTGTGCGTTTGTTGTAAAAAGAAAATTGTATATGTTTTAGAGCTGTCCATGCATGTTCGTGGAATTTATTAGGTCACACACATTCAACATAATTCAAATATAAATTGTGCGTATTTTCAATCACTGAATAATTATTTTTCATAATCAATTTTAATACTGGTAATGTTTAAAAATCAATTTGCAATTCCCCCTTTTTAATTCATGACGGAAGATATCAAAGATAACGTTGTTAATTGCTAGTAAACAGAAATCCGCGGACCTGGCAAGATCACGATCGGACGATCACGTCAATCAAACTTGGTGCTATTGTTTCAAACTTGATTGACAAGCGGCATCATTTTGAAGTTTGTACAGGTAAAAAAAGGGGGCGTTTGTAAAATGTTCGGCCTTTAAGGAATATACAATTTTCCTAAGATATTCTGAGTATTTTGATTGATCCGATTATAAAATATTTTCCTCTACTCTTCCTGACTTTCGCGGGTATGATAAGGCAACTCACAGCGATCAAATTCCTCTAATCGATATGACGTCACAATAAGCAGCATGATGTCATATTTTACTCAGAAACATGTCGATTTTAACTTTATCTCTGGTTTATATTATAAAAATTACAGACATAAAATATCACTAGAAACTCTTCTAACTGAATATATCTTCGATTTCTCTCTATTACGTATAATTATCATTGATGACGTCACAAGCATGTTTAAAAGAGAAGATCATGTCGGGAGACAAATTATCGGAATGCACTGTAAACAATGCCGAAATAAGACTTATTTAATACGGATACCTAAGATTTAGATGAGTGTCAGTTCGAATATAATCAGGATAATACAGGCATGGATATTTTGTTTAATCAGCGAGTGTTGTAAGGTAAGGGAATCGACATTTATATGGCTTGACCAGCCTTTCCTCTGTCAGTGTGTACAAAAAATGGCAAAAGTGTAACACTACCCTGGATATTAGGAAAGATGACTTTGGTAAATATCAACAGTATATGACCTAAACTACATGAAAAGTGCTGCTAGAATCCTGTGCTTTGTTGTTTTAAACGAAAAATACGTAGTATTTTCAATGAAATTTTAGAAGTTGAGAGGGTTTCCGATAAATATTTACAATATTTATTTCATGCGATGTACAATAGGATTCTAGCAGTAATACTAATAAACATGAACTAATTTCCAATCGAATTATTGTAGAAAACATACAGATGAACTTCGGGGTAGTGTTACACTTTTTGATTTTTTGTTAAGGTAAAAAAGTGATCTATTTTTAACTGTCACGTGATACCATGGCACGGCAGCTTCAAAGATAGAGTCGATTCAGAAGTAGAAAAATAATACCTTGGTGAACTCTTTCACTTGGTATTAATATCCAGCGCTGTTTTCATAAAAATAAACATTATTTAAATTGATCATAATTTTGACGGTCATTAAATTATGAGTTGCCTTAACCTACCCGCGTTTAATGATTTGCTTCTATTAAAATGATTTACCAGAGACTTTAGCAGGTATTCTTTAGACTGGGTATTCTGTCACCGCAGACTTCCAGGTACTGGGTTCCTATTAATATTGGGAACCAGGTGCTTCAATCTTATGCAGATCGACAACGTCCTGTTTCCCAACTTAATTCCCCAGACACCAATACTGCTGGTGAAACCTTTTCCAATTCCCACCCTAGCCTCGACTTTCCTGACTATTGCTTTCCTAATACTTTTCTTCTTCTGCTCAGGCTTCTCCAATGTGTTGCCTTCGAGCTTCTCAGCCAGACTGCCACAGCTGCCGGCTGGGCTGACTTATATACCCTTGGAACTGTTCATTTTAAGGTGTGTCAGGTCATACGATTTTTATGGGTGCGTCCAATTCGTGTCAATGTTTTAAACTATTTAATTTTTCTTTAGACAAAAGGAAAAAACAACCTTAACATACCCCCCCCTCAAAAAAAAAAATCAACGCTGGCTGTGATTCTATATCTAGTATAGCTTGTGTTGTTAGTACAATTACAAATTCATGGCTGGGGTATTAAGTCAACACTAGATTTAAATTACTGTTCCCGAAACCGAAATAACTGTTACTGTGATACAGACCGGGTTTATTCTTCATGTGAAAAACATTTCTTATAAAACCCCGACAGCTGCGAGTTAAATATTTCAGAGTCAGTAGAATTTTTCTGTGAATCTTTGTCATGAATATTTCGAGATGGATGTTTGACAGCATTGTCATTTGACAGACCATTGACATTTTATCAATCCAACGAGAGTTCTATGGAGAAATCTACTGGAAAACTATCATATCGGCTATATTTCCCGTTAACGTCTTTTACAGACTTTTGACAGCAATAGAAATGTATGAACTTTACCAACACATAAAAATATTGATCCATAATACAATGTTTTTATGTATGATACTAATTTGCCTGGCTTTTTATATAAGTTTAAGGTAACCATGTTACACATTTGTCAATTGCTGTCGATACATAAAGCTAAACTGTGTTTTCTAATACTGAAATTCATTGTGAAAAACTCTGTTGCAAGTGAAGTAATAATCTAATATATCCATTGTGATCACTTTCATTATTCAATCAACTTTCATCTTTAACATGTATTGCATTAAAGCGCTCTGGGATTCGCAGGTCGCCGACTTGATCATGTCACACCAAATACGTTGAAAACAAAAAGTTGTATAAGCTTGTTTTTGTGTCTTAAAAAGCTTGATTCTAAAGCGGTAAGAGTTTGTTCATTATATTTCTTTAATATTTGTATTTGTTAATTTGCTTAACTTTGTTTTGTTTGTTGGTAAATTACATAATTTTTTTTTTTTGCAAGTGGTGTTTTTGACACTTAACGATAAAGAAATAACAAAAGTGAAAAAAGTGGTTTGCAAGACATAAACAAAAGAGTTTATTCATATTTACTATACCTTTTGTTAAGATATTTAAAAGAAATATTTGGTTAATTGAATTGAACCGAGTTATATGGAGTAAGTCGTCATGGTTATGCTGTATAATTGCAAAAAATGTAAAATCAAATCTTATTAAGGTAAACGTTTACTCAAAATAAAAAAACATTCCACAGATGGTGATGAAAAACCATATATTGTGTCTTCAAGACCTATCATGGAAGTGCTGTTCTTCACTTTCAAAACAGTAGGTCAATGACCTACTTTTTAAGTTAATGACCATTGAATATTTGTTGGAAATTTTAAAAATATCCCTAAATATTTTAAACTATCATTGAGATTTTCTTAATTATGAAAATAAAACAAATTGCTAAACTCTTTAAAAAATAAAATACAGTTTATGAATGGCAGTGACACTAAACAAACACAAAGCATTAAGTTTTCATTCACAATTTTTATAAATATTCCAGTCCGAATTTCCTCTATCAGTTTTCAAATCCCTTCCCATTTTTAGTTCAATGTAGCAAAAAACTGAATTACGATAATACTAAAACATTTTTAGCATTAAACGGGGTATATTGACCTTACTCTGCAGGCATAAAACTCATATGAAGTCAATGATCAAATTTTTGAGGTATGGTGTCTTTTATCGTTTTTAAGCATTTTTCAGTATTTTTGTAGTATGTGCCATTTTACTATCTAAATGAAAAAGTGAGATAAAACCAACAGAAGATATGCAAAATTATGTTGACTAACAAATAAAATCTTAACTATGAATAATACTGTACTACCAAATATATTTCAGTGAAAGACAAAATCTGAAATTTTTAGTCAATAAAAAATTGCAGTTCACATATGCTTAAGCAAGTATTTTTTTTCTCTTCTTCGCTTTTCAGAAAGATTTAGTTTTCTTACCTTGGTTTAAACAGCTAATACAAAAATGATCTCAGTAGTCACGTGAGTCACTCTTTTAACTTATCCCTTTTTGCATTCGATTTCCATTTTAAATGATTTCTAACGGATAAATCTAGGCCAACATTGGTGCATTTTCTAGATAGCTAAAGCAAGCCGAGCGTAAAGTGATTCAAACGCTATTATTTTTACACCTGAAATGCGACTAACATTAAGTTAAAACCAAGCCCGCGGGCCATAAATCTTAGACAATCTCACTTTTGATGCGCTTAGTAAAAGTGAGACTCAGATTAAAAGTTATTTTTTCAAAGGTTTATGACCCAAGTGTCAGAGATTTGACCAATGCCAAACTTACAATGAAAATGCTAAGTATTGTTTTAAAAATCTCATCATTCATACACAGTGAGTGTATAAATATTATTACATTTACATGGCTGGAAAAAGGATGAAATAATCTTTTATATGCGAATTACAAATTCAATGCTTCTAGTTCTCGCATTCATTCATTTGATTTCAGGATTTCAGTTTTATGGCTTGTTTCATTAACTGAACTTTATTAATTTTACAACGATTGATAAACAAGTTATACAACTTAATATCTCTCGTTGGCACGGATGTTAGCTTGAGGGGATCATTGTTGTGGGAAGAAGCCGAAGTACCCGGAGAGACCGCCATACCTTATCACATGCAAAAACTGTCGCTCATGGGAATCGAACTCGGGTCGCAGCGGTGAAAAGCGACTGCATTGTCCACTACGCTACTTGGACACCTTGTTTAATTATCAGGTTAACGTTTAGATCTATCCCAGTAGCAGAAACAAAGTTTTATTCAAGGAAAAATTTATTATCTAATTTCAGATATGACAAATCTAGAACAGAATACATTTCCCATTGGCTTTACATTAATTCTACGTTAGGACCAACATGTGTTCTGTTTGTGTGCATTGTGGCCATGATTGTGTTCACCACTGCGAAACCAATAGCAATACCTTGTCCTGTGGTATGGGGAATACAAGCCAACATAACCTTTCTAACTATGATAGTTACCTTCGTCCTATGGTTTCTAGTCAAAAGAAGCACAAGAAAAGTTTTAATCGAGAAACAGCTGATGGATGTCGGCTTAAACATCAAGCTCGTGTTCTTTAACTTTGCTGCACATATGGCTGCCGATATTGACTGCTTGCTCAAGGATGGACGTCAACCGTACTTAATTGTACATTATTTAGGTATTGTAAGGCATTTAATAGAGATGTGTTTCTGTGTTGGACAACTAGGATTCTTAAGCTTGTGTGGACAATTTTGTTTCAGACCTTCGTCATTGATTAACTACGGTATCTCTCTTATGATTTTCACGCATCTCATTCGGTGGTTTAATATATTTTTGTACCCTATTGTGAGCGCAAAGAATTGGATACCATCAAATGTAGTTTAGCTAGAAAATTGCCTTTGTTCATGAAACATTACCACCATTCATAGAGATTTGGAATCATACATTAAATCGTCGCTTACCGAATACAGTTTGCTCTCTGTCGCCATAGCTGTCAAAATGTTTGTAAATATATTCAATGAAAATTCGGGTACAACATTTTCGGACATTCAAGATGCTTCCATTGATAGTGAAATAGCAACATCAAATTTACATCAAACTCCTACTATGGACATATCATCATTCGCTTCCTGTACAAGCAGATTGACACTTTCATTGTCATTCTTAATTGCCATTATTTGTGCCTTTTTAGGAACAGTGGGCCTAGCGGAAGTATATCGTATAACGTATAAATGTAAATGTACTTCCTGTTCAGTAAGACTTTTTTTTCAACATTATCAACTGTATTACAATTATTTATTTCGATGGGGTAGTGAAAAGGTCATAGGCAATTGTTGGTTCGATCAGCTGACGTGTCATCAAAACTGATGATTACAGAAAACGTTTTCCAAACTTTTCTAGCTAAGAGCTGAGAATTGAAATGAACGCTGCGCCTCTTTTTGGTAAGATTCCTAAATAGAGATCCCATAGGTTATAATAGGCGATGACCTAATACAAATAATAACTGTACTATGATCTTCGAAGCCTTTCACAAAAAATTCTCAGAAAACCAACATTCACGCGATCAGTAGAGCGATTGATAATAAACACTATTGAAATCAAGGAGAAACATTCACACTCCGACAACTGTATTCATTAGGAAAGTTAGGAAATGTAACAATACATTCACAACATTTGATCAGCTGCCAGCAGATAGGGTCATTATGGATACTTCGACTATGAGCATTGATGTTGAGTTGTGAGTTTAGTTTATATCATAAAGGCGATACCAAGATGCAATCATTTATTCAGTCTAATATTATACCAATATCACACTAGTACCCATAATATCTTAAAATTAAGTTTGTAGGCAGGAGAAAACATCAGAAAAGTATCAGAATTATGTTTCAACTGTTCTATCTTTACCAATGAGATATCCTGCAAATTCGATCCATGTAAGTTCACACATATGTATCAACTGATATGTCTTTGATCCAAATCTCCTACTTTCTGATTCAAATACCACATTAGTCAAATGTAAGCGAGACACCACCGGTATAACATTGCCTTACAAGTACATTTAGTCGCGCCTGGAGTTAGATGTATATTACTTAAAGTGTGACATGCTCCAATTCTAAAATGTTTTTTATTAAATTTAGATTTACTATTCATTTTGTTAGTCCACGATTCAGTCAAAAGGCAAAGAGTTCTGGATATCATGGAAAGCCTTTATAGTAGTCTAGCAAAAGCTAGATATAGAAAGCACATTTAATAGAATGGCTAGCCCTTACCAGGTCTTCTAATCCCACTCTTCAAAATTTACCCTTAAGCATTATGCCGGAGAAATATAAGAATGTTTGTTTTGTTTATCATCTTTGATGCAGTTATCATCAAATTGAAACAAATATTTGCGTAATTTTCAAAAGTTTGATAATTTTGGAATATAAGTTAATGGAATGTCTAGGCAAATGCATTTATCAAGAAAAACTGACCGAAGAATTAATTGATCTGTTACCATGTTTTTTGACTTGAGTTATTGATAAGTTTAAAATAAGACAAATGTACCACATTTTGGTGACTAATAAAACAAGATCAAACTGTATCATAGGTAGTAATACAGTCAATGGGCAGCAAGATGTATTACCAAAATGGATTTCACTAAGGAAAAATACCCGCTGATGAATGATAAGAAAATGCACAAGGGAGTCCAGATTGATCTCAAAATTCAGCCATAAATTTTAATTATTGCCTTTTCTTGGTGGTATCTGTACAGATAATAAGTTAAATTTCATTCGAAAGGATCAAAAGAAGTTCACGGTTTTCTCTAAGGCTGAAGCAGAGTTAAAATGACAACAATTAAAAGCAACATTGCCGACCTATTTACTTTTGGCTATTTCCAAAACGCTTAAATTGCCATTGATACAAATTGGAACATAGAATCAGTGTTGAATGTTTCATGTACAAATCCCCAATAAAAAGCTTTTATTTTAAAATTTACCCGCTACATAAAAAGATGCATTAAAATAATACTGATACTAATTAAAAGCCAACTTTGCAGAAGATCTGAAATCGTTTAATATTTGTTTCAATACATATTATAAACAAAATGACAATAACAAACTGTCAACTATCTCAACATCCATAAAACGAAATACAAATTCAAAGCAGAGCAACACGGACCTCTAAAACGGTAGAGGTAGTATCAGGTGCCTAGGAGGAGTGAGCATCCTCTGCTGACCGGTCGCACCAGCTGTGTGCCCCTTGTAACAATTGGGCATGTCAAAATCGAGTAAGTATCGAAATCGAGAAAATGTCATAATAGGGAAAAACGAAACGTTGATGATTTGGTTTGTTTGTGAGGGTCAAATAAAACATTGAGCAAGCACGAACCTCCATTAGTTTGGAGGTAGGATCAAGTGCCTAGGAAGAGTGAGCACCCTCAACTGACCGATAATTATATGAATGATCGATAAGATTTTACAAAACTATTTGCAAAAAATAAAACAAATGTTCTTATTTTTCCGTTTTGCAATAAATTTATCCTTTCTGATATATTTTTTTAAATGTAAGGGTAGTACTTAAAATAATTTACATCATAGTAATCTTGTGCGATTACAACAATCGTTGACTTAAGACATTCAGTTTCACTACACATTGTATTTGTTTCCTTTCTTAGTGTGAAATATTTCCTTAACATAATTCATGGTATCAACAGAAAAAAAACATGTAAATGTTTAACTGCAGCTTGGTATTTACATAAGGCAGCTGAAAATTTATTATTTACATTGACTTTCTTTCCTCCTATCAAATTACATTGATAGATTTGAGTGATATTTACGCATAACACAGAAGACCCAATCACCAAATCTGGTGCGTATGAACACATTCAGCATTACTTCAGAACATGACTGACTCTCCTCCCGACTTCAAACCGGATCACGACCTGATATTATACATGGGCTGATTAATATTTCATGGATGTAAAGATTTTTTTAAAGATTTGAATGAATTTAATTGATTAATTTCTTAGTATATACCAAAAATAAATTCATCAAATTACAGAATGAAAAATAAAATTGTGTTATTAGAATTTAAAACGCTGTGCACTATCTTTGTCAGCATTATTCGGCTGTTCCAATGGCTCTTCCGTTAATTGTGCAGTACTCGTTGAATAATGGCGAGATTTTTAAAAATAAATCATATTTGCGGAAAGAGAACAAATGTTAAAAAACGTAAATATAATCATTATGTGTTTTGAAAGATGTGGTCTCATAACTGCAACTAGCGTACGTTATTCAATTTGTATGCACACATCGTTGCAGTTATGAGACCACATCTTTCAGAAAATAATGATTCAATGCTTAAATATTTTACAACTGGAATGACAGCATGAAAAGAAACAATTCCGATTACTTTAGGCATAAGAGATGATGACGTACAGTTTTCTTCTAGACAGATTCAAATTACTCTGTTGTTGTTTTTATTCTTCTTGTTTGTTAATCTTATTAGTGTGTTATCTAAACCAATCAAAGAGAGCTTTTAAATTAAAACAGAGATACATTGGCAAGTCAATTTTTGTAATTTTCTTTTTGAAGACTATTCATGTGAAGGACTTTGTTGTAAAGATTTAAATGTAGTAATTTTTCAAAAAAGACACACATTTTAAATAATGAAGCGCGCCCTCCCTCTGCAGAGCAATGATTTTATTCGCTTGGATCATTAAGTTAATTTTTTTAATCTGACATACTGTAACATAGTGCATGTTTTGTGTCCATTATGTATGCAATATTTCTATTTCGAAAACGTTACTAAAGAGGTTAATGAAATAAACACTTAGCCTTAAGTCTTAAGTCGACCAGGAACTTTTCATTTTTTGTCTTATTTTATATATGTTATTCATTAATAGAAAAGCAATCATTAACATGTAATTAAAGTCCCATCGGGTTTGTCGTTTAAGTTCACCGATGCTGCATTCGTCCTCACAATTTGATCCATAGCTGAATAATTAGAACATATACTAACAGTTAGACCTATGTTATGTCGAAGAACGTATTTGATGAGGATCGTCCTAGATATAAAGCAAGTCTCGCCTACTCATACGACATTTAGCTGAGGTTTTCGACATTGGAATTCTATAGAGGATGCTTGCCGTTTTTTTCGGGCAGTGCTGAATATAAATAAGGGCACTGAAGTACTGAAAGCCGAGCTCTTTTGATGTGCCATTATATATATTATGTAGTAAAGACTCTCTCTCTCTTTCTCTCTCTCTCTCTCTCTCTCTCTCTCTCTCTCATGCTTTTAATGTCGGCAAAGCGTCAGAGTGCGACTATGTCTTATTTGTAACTATTAACAAAAATATGTTTGTCTAATATAAAAATAAATCAAAAGTGCTTTGAATTTTGAATCAAGCGTAATCCCCCAATTTCTTCGATGTGCAATTTAAAACCAGTGCTTTGTATTCAGTAGTTCATACGGGGTGGTGTGAGTCAATACGTCTTTACGCTGTTTGTTGCTTTGACATGGTAAGGTCACAGTAGACATTTTTCAGGTGACACGATCTATCACGATCTCATACGATAACATACTTTCTGATAAGATTGTTCAGAAAAAATTTCCGATTAGATTTCGATCTGATCCGAAGACAAATTCCAGATTTGGAACGACTGTGTACTTGCAGATACTTTTGTATATGCTACGATACGTTCATCACAAACTACTGCGCTTTGTTGCGATAGGGCATGATAAATATCTTTTCAAGATCAAACTGGAACGTGATTACAATTTGTGGTACGATTGGACCCCGACTGATTAATCTATACAGCCCTACTGACCATAATGACACATCTCAACTGCACGACGCGCAGCGTAGAGTTTGTCTCCTCCAAGATTAGCCGAAACCTCACGATGAAGAAGGCACGATAAAATGCGACATGATGTGATTACTTCGATTACTTTACGATTACGACGGTAAATTGTGATAGTGTGAACGTTGCATCACGGAGTAAACCTAATGATGAAATGGAAGAATCAAGGATTTTCCTCATATTTGTTACCAAACGCTTGGGTTCCAGCAATGATTCTGTAGTTTTAAACTTTTTCTATCAATTCATGAGTTGTCCGATTATGAGGCAATGAAAATAAATAAAAATCGCTTTTCCATGTAACAAATTACAGTTACAGACCTTAAAAGGGCATGGTCACGATTTTGGTCAAAAATTATTTTTCCGACTTTAGTGTTTACAATACTTCAGTAAAGCATTCTTAAAGGGACATGGTCACGATTTTGGTCAAATTTTATTTTTCTGTTTTTATTATTCATAATGCTTTAGGAATGCATTTCTAATGATCAAATGAATTTTGGGAGTCAATCGTAGAGTTATAAGCAAGATACAGGGCTCACAACTCTTTATAATGTAAACAAGGCTCGTGCCCTGTTTTTGTTTACATATGTTAAATATACCAGTAAAACTCTTTTTCAAACTATTTTGTCTATTTTCTTATTCATTACAAGCATAAAAAACAGTGCCTAACATTCGACACATTATTTTTTGTCTGCAACTGTAATTTTCACTTCAACATTCAAAATGTAAATAAATGCTTTGTTTACATAGCAAAGAATTGTAAACCTTGTAACTCGCTTATAACTCAACAAATGGCACTCAAATTTTGGTTGCATATTAAAAATGCCTTACTGAAGCATTGTAACCATTAAAATTGGAGAAATAATTTTTGACGAAAATCGTGACCATGCCCCTTTAATAAGCAAACAAAATTTGAGTGTCATTTGCTGAGTTATTAGTGAGTTACAGAGCTTGCAATTCTTTGCCATGTAAACAAAGCTTTTGTTTACATTTTGAATGTTGAAGTGTAAATTCCAATTCTAGACCTTCTTTGAATGTGTTAAACGTTAGAAAATCTTTATCTATGATTAAAATGAATAAGAAGATAGACAAATCAGCTTAAAAAGCATTTTTATAGGTTTATTGAACCTTTGTAAACAAAAACAGGACACGAGCCTTGTTTACAGGACACAGATTTGTGAGCTCTGTATCTTGCTTAAAACTTAAAGACTGATTCTCAAATTTAATTAGATCATCAGAAATGCATTCCTAAAGTATTGGAAATAATAAAAACAGAAAAATGGAATTTGACCAAAATCGTGACCATGCCCCTTTAAAGGCTACAACGAAATACCTATTGTTGGCGGCCAATATACATTACTTTAAAAATATATTGATTAAGCTATTTCATGTATATTTGAAAGCTGCATTATACAAAACACAACACGAATTCAATTAAAACAAAAATAGATTCTGGATAATGAAAAAAAGCAACGTTTGCGATTTGAAAGCAAAGGGTTATAACTTGGCATAGCCATCAGATCACTTACTCAACCCTCTTTGTGCCGTCAGGTGCTTGAGGCGTCTACAAGGGATTTCCACCTGGCTCGGTCTGCAGCTACTCTAGATGCTGTCTCCATGGTCAGGCCTCTGCTTTTAAGGTCTTCCAGGACAGTTCTTCTCCAGGTCTCCTTTGGCAGGCCTCTATTCCTTTTTCCCCGGGGTGTCCATCTTATAATTAGGGCGACACTGGGCAGTAAGTTGGCGGGCATGCGCAGGACATGACCAAGCCATCGCCAGCGTCTTGCTTGGATGATCTCTGATATTGTAATCATCCCAGTCCTTTTCAACAGATCTTCATTTGAGATGGTGTCTGATAAAAAGATCTTTAGGATGCGTCTGAGTGATTTGGTTTGGAAGAGACTTCAAGTTTTCTTTCAATCAGTAGAGAGGTTTTCCAGCACTCTGAACCATATAGGAGGACACTGAGTACATTACTATTGAAGATATCAATCTTGGTGCGGATGTTAAGTGCAGTAGATCTCCATATTGTTTTCAACATTGCAAAAGCTTGGTTTGCCTTGCTGATCCTGGTATCGATTTTTTGTTACAGTCTCCCGTTGTGGTGACTTTGCTGCTCAGGTAAGTAAACTCCTCAACATCCTCTATTGGTTTGCTATCGATAAGTACTGGATTTCTACTGGTAGTGGTTACTCGAAGAACCTGTTGTCTTTTTGGTGTTGACTTTTAATCCAATTTTGCTCGCTGTTGCTCCGAGCAGCTCTGTATTCTGTTGGATGTCCTGGTGTCTGCTTGATAAGAGAACCAGGTCATCAGCATAATCCAGGTCCTTTAGGATTGAGGTCAGTGTCCATTGTAATCCCTGTCTCTTGCCTTCTGTGGTGTTCTTCATAATCCAGTCAATTGCGAGGGAAAAAAACACAGGTGACAAAATGCATCCTTGCTTCACTTCGGTGTTCACTGCAAAGGGCTCTGTGAGCTGGTTGTTATAAATCACCTGGCACTCAAAGTTTTCATAAAGGGACTGGATGATGTGAACCAGTTTCTGAGGGATGCCGTAGTGACGCAGGATCTTCCAGAGAGACTCACGGTGTAAGCTGTCAAAAGCCTTCTCGAAATCGACAAATACAGCGTTCAGTGTGCTGTTCCACTCACATGACTGTTCCAGTATCTGTCTTATTACGAATATATGGTCAACACAGGATTTTACCTTTTTGAATTCGGCCTGCTCCTGTCGAAGTATGTTGTCTACAGCTGTTGTGATGCGCTGTAGTATGATACAACTAAAGACCTTGCTGGTGAGAGATAGAATTTGTTATCCCACACCAGTTGTTGCAGTCTCCGAGGTCACCTCTTTTGGGCAGCTTGATGATGACTCCTTTCTTCCAGTCATCTGGGATATCCTCTTTATTCCATATATCTTGGAGGATTCGCTGCAGTATGTAAGGTGTTTCTTTTTCATCTGCTTTCAACATCTCGGGACATACGGCATCCTCCCCTGGGGCTTTATCATTTTTCAATTTGTGTATCGCATTTCTCACCTCATTTAGCATAATGGGGCCTATTTTTATCTCAAGGTCTGTCTCTGCTTCATCGATGTCTGAGGGTATTGGTGCATCTGGTTGGTTCAGTATCTTTTCGAAATGCTCTCTCCATCTCTCTAGTTTTACTTTTTTCTCTGTGATTGCCGACCCGGCTTCTGCTTTTACCGGGAGGTCTTCGTTGGAACCGTGATCACCTCTTAGTTTCTTCGTGGTGTGGTAGACGGTTTTCATATCTTTAATTTCAGCTGCTCTTTGTGCTCTCTCAGCAAGCTTATCTGTGTATGTGTGCTTATCTATCCTTACTGGTTTCTTTACTTCCTTATCATTTTCTCTGTATAAGGTAGCTGCCCTTTCTTTCAGTCTGGGTGATTTTGCACCATGAAAGTTTTTCTTTAGTTGTTTCCTCTTTTCAATGGTGTTTCATGTGTCTTTGGATAACTATTCTGATTTTGTGGAATTTTTTCTAGCCTATTGCTTCAGTTGCAGCGTCATTCATGGCCTGGTGGAATTGGTCGATAGTGATAACTGTCTCTTCTCTTAGTGTGCTGTATCGGTTTCTGAGAGTGATGTTGAATTCTTCTCTGACAACTGGGTCCTTGAGCTTGGTAACATCAAACCGTTTACTGTTGCTAGTACCGATTTTGGCCTTTTTCAGCTTGAGCCGAATCTTGGATGTAACAAGATTGTGATCACTTCCGATGTCGGCATGGCGCATTGCTCGCACGTCCTGTAGAGATTGTCTCAATTTGCTATTAATCATAATGTGGTCAATCTGACTTTTGGTGTGTCCATCTGGTGATGTCCAGGTCAGTTTGTGGATGATTTTGTGAGCAAAAAGACTGCCACCTATGACAAAATCATTCTCCTCGCACATGATGAGCCTTTCACCGTTGTCTTCTCCTATTGTGGTTTGACTGCCCCACTCTTGCGTTGAAGTCCCCCATCAGTAGGTGACATCATGTCTTGGAATTTCGTCCAGTACTGCTTGTAGCGAGCTGTAGAAGTTGTCTTTGGCTTCTTCATCTGCTTTGTCAATTAGTGAAGAGGCACTAACTATGGAGACCTTCGCATACCGCGTGTTGAGTCTAACATACAGTAGGCGTTGATTGATAGGCTTCCATTGAAGGATGGTATTGGCAAACTTTTGGCTGATGAGAAGAGCTACTCATTCATGATGGTTGTCATATGCATGTCGTCCAGACCATATAATAACTTCTCCTGAGTTCAGTCTCTGTTTTCCTGTTCCAATCCATCTGACTTCACTCATGACCAACAATGATAAGTTGTACTGTTTCATCTCGTTAACCGCTTGGGCAAGTTTACCGGTTTGGTATAGTGTCCCGACATTCCAGCACCCAACTCGGATGTATTGTTTCGGTGTTATCGGGTCTTTAACCGTCTTAGTTCCATTTGTATGGCCTGCTTCACTCTGTTCAACAGTTGAAATATAGTTCCTTGTAGTCGTTTCCGTAGCAGTCGTGGGTTTTACGAGGTAGGGTCGCTGGCCCTACGCTCAACCCTCCTCTTTCTCATTCGGGCTTTGGTCCGACAATGGCTGAGTTTAGCCATCAGATACAAGAGATAAATTGAACAACAAACAATTTATGTCGGTTTGAAAAATGATTAAAATGATTTAAAGTAATATTCGACATAAAAATTGTTGTATTTCTGGAATTTTGTTCGAAATGTGTAACTTTTACGAAAATTTTCATGGAAGGAAAAAGTTGATGATATTATAATACAAAATGTTTTACTAGACTAGGTACATTTGTACATAATGCAATTTCCCTAAATCAGAAACATACTGCAATGTGTCGAAATCTAAGAGGGGTCGATAGTTGTGGCCATTTTTAGACCATATTGGTCTCCTTTAGAAAAAGAGCTCTATATGGAAGTATAAGAAAATACAAAAATTAAAAAGATAAATTGTATGGATTTTTTCTTTACATGTATTTTGTATTGTATCATAAATAATTGAAAATATAAACATTTTCCTATGACTGTTTATTATATTATATTTATTTACCAAGTATAATTTCCTCTATTTCTTACGGAAACTTATAGTAACTGTAAGTTCATAGCTCTATAGAAACAGCCAGACTAAAATCTGCACACCTATTTATCGATTGGTCGAAATCTACAACGACTGAAAGTGACAGGACTGAAATTGACACGCCCTTTTTATCGATTGGTCTGAACCTACAGCGACCTTAGTAAAATCCCAGACTGCACGAAATAATCATGACGATGCCAGACTCAAAGTCTCACAGGAGACGATTTGGCTGTTTCTTTTAGCTAACGTACTTTTGTACATTAACAGTAATTTAGTGAATTTTGCTAACTTTTCATATTCAGTTTATTAATAAGTTAAAGAAAGATGTTAATATAAACAATAAAATGCTTTCTTTGATGATTCATGCGGGTTATGAAGGTAGCGACATTGCAGAAAAAATACTTTTGTAAATTTTCCCTGCAATGTCGCTACCTTTATATCCCGAATGAATCATCAAAGAAAGCATTTTATTGTTTAAATCATCAAAAGATATTAATGTTGTTAAAGGCCATTTAAGCTTCACCCAATTAGAACTCGATATATTTCGAAGAGGGTCAGTTACTAATACAAGAAGTCTTTTGTTTTGCCATCGATCCGAACAGTTTGTGCGCTAATTTGAAAAAAAGAAAACATAAAGAAAACGACGTTAGGTTATCATTTTGCCTTCTATAATATGCTGTTTTTTGACCAAAGAAATATGATATGACCAATAAGATTTTGTATAATATGATATAAATAATGACGCGATAGATGTTCAATATTTGACGGCCATATTTGCTACTCCCCTCAAATATTAAATAAAAAATCTCAACCCCTAAGCAATACGCAGTAATCTTCACAATTTTAGAACAGTACACTACATACATAAAACAATGCATTAAGTTACAACTGAAAAAACAGAAGAAGATATTATAAAATTCAAAAAAATTTTCAATGTGGCTATAATGGGCCTACCCAAAGGTCCTGAACCCCTGACCAGGGCTCAATGGTTAAAACATCTAGGTAGAGTGCTTCATGAATAGAATGACCAAGCATCTCCCCCTGCGCTGTGTATGAAATGAGATGATTTTACAAGATGAAATACATTTTTACTACATAGCCATAGTGTCCGCGCTAGTGCCTGAGGCCCCGACACAGGGGTGATGAATTTCACAATTTTGGTGAAAGGCTTCATGACCATCAGATTCATGCATTAGGTTTATTTCACTCTGCTGTGGGTAAAGAAAAGAAGATGTTGCAATATATAATACATTTTTACTAAATCGCAATTTTTTTTTACAAGATTTATTGACAAAGAAAAAGACAGCAGAAAAAGATACAAAGGATACAAGTACACATATCTCACAATGTAATAGCTTGTCTCTTAAAGAGAAAGAACTTATGCATATTACTCTTTACAAATGTACCTGTATACTACTTGAAAAAGGAAGTTAGTGAGAAAACGATGAAAGAAAAGTGTTTGTGGGCGAGTTGGGGGGGGGGGGGGGGTAGTACATTATATAACCTATTGAATCTGATAAATATAGCTAGTATATCATAATAATAAGTCACATATTCTTTGCCAGTGCCTTTCAAACTCTGAGAATCTACAATTTTTAAGCAAAATATATTTCTCCACGGATATTCTGTTTTTCATTATATTTCCGAGTGCACCAAAATTCAGCTTTATATCTACTTACAAATATCTATTGTTTTATTATTAGTATTAAATGATTATGTACTTTATACAAATCTCTCTCTATATATTTTCCAAATAAAATTGAGTTTTTGTCAAATGTTACTTGCATTTCCAATTTCCTTAACAACCACTCCTCACATAGTTCCCAAAGTTCTTTTATAACAATAGCAATCTACAAATAAGTGTTCAATAGTCTCATTAACTCTTTTACAAAAGGAGCAGACTGGGGATTCTTTAATCCTAATCTTGGGAAGATAATCATTTGTAGGTATTATTCTGTGTAAAATTTGAAATTGTAGCCATTGTAGTTTTGACTCTTTAGTAGTTTTAAACGGAAGTTCAAATATTTTGTTCCAGTCTTTGTTGTTAAAAATAAAACTCCTTTCTAGCCATTTATTTACAGATGTAATTGGCTCTCTTTTCTCCTTAATAAGTTTGTTATACATGTCTTTGCAACTTTTTTTTTGGTGAAGAAGATATTTATGTGACTGGTTATACTTGGACCAGACTTGTATTTGATTTCATTGATATTGTCTTTATCTAATCTTTCAAGTATTGCTCTCTTTAGGCTTGCATATTAAAAAAAATTGTTTTTTTTATTTTGGTTTTCTATTGTTTCTAGACTAAGAAAAACACCCTCATTATCAAGAAGATCTTGTATATGTATAAAACCAGCATTAAAATAGTGTTTTAGGAAAAAAGAACTGTTATTAACTTTTATTTTTGGGTTGAGCCAGATGTTTTCAAATGGATTATTCATAACTTCTTGTCTAGTTGCTTTTACGATGAAAATCCAGCTGTTAAAAACTTCTTTCCAAAAAATATTTTTTGTATTTTTACATAAATTAGATGTAAGTCCATACCTATAACCCATAGGTTTTTAATTTTTGTTTGTAATTCTGCCTCTAAGAGATGTATCCAATTGTGTCTGAGAAAATCATTCTTCTTATCCAACTAGATTTTAGAGCAGAGCAAAATCTGTAAAATCTATCATTTTTAAACCACCATATCCATATTCCTCTATAATAGTTTTTCTTTTTACTTTGTGAATATTGCTTCCCCATAAAATTTAGTAAATTTCCTAATTTAAAGTTTTTGTAAAATCAGAGTCTGGGTTAGGTAAAGAGATCACCAGATAGTTTAATTTGGGCAGAATCAATGTTTTTATCACTGAGATTTTACAAATTGGGGTTAGTTTTCATTGGTTTAAAATCATTTTAATTTCTGATAGTTTAGGCTCATAATTAAGGCTAGACACCTCATCTAGAATTACAGAAAATTTTATTCCTAATAAATCAAAGGTTGAGTTATTCCAATTTAGTTTCCATCTTGTATGGTGAAATACATCTCTTGAAAATTTCTTACTCCCAATCCAAACCATTTTAGTTTTTGTGTAATAAATTTAAAGTCCTGAAAGGTCTGCAAAATAATCTAAAACTCTTAAAATACCATCCATAGACGGAGGTGAACCATAAAAAATAAGAGAGATGTCATCAGCATATTGAGAAAGCCTATATTCTATTCCATCTATAACAATTCCTATAATACCCCTTTTATTTATAATTAAAATCCCTAAGATCTCCGCGCATAATAAAAAAAGATATGGACAAATGGGGTCACCTTGTCTACAGCCCCTTTGAAGATATAGTCAGAAGAAAATCCATTTTGCAAAACACATGATTTGGTGCCATTGTAAAAGGTTTTTATTCATTTTTTTTTATAGATGGTCCAAATTTAAAAGAAATCCAGTGTTTCAAAAATAAATTTCCAAGATAAAGTATCGAAGTCAATAAGCATTAATAAACCTGGTATTCTATGTAGTTCAGTATAATTCATTAAATCATATATGAGTCTTATATTTTCTCCAATAAACCTTCCTTTGATAAAACCAGTTTGGTCTTTATTTATTAATTTCTCTAATAGTGACTAAATTCTATTAGCAATGCATCCTGATGCTATTTTGTAAACAACATTTAGAAGACTTATTGGGCGCCAATTTTTTAGGAACTGTTTTCCAGCTTTCGGCATGCAAGTTATGATTCCTACCTTATTTGGTTCTGTAAAATGCAGTAATTCGTTTGAGTTATTAATTGCTCTCGTAATAAAGGATCCAATATTGTTCCAAAAAATTTGAAAAATTCACTATCTGTCAGGTCCTGGACTTTTATCATTTTTCATGTTTTTTTTTAAAAATTGAAAACTTCTGTGTTTGTAATAGGACCTTCGATATTTTCTGATTCCACTTGATTTAGTTTAGGTATATTAAAGTCTTTCAGTTTTTCATGTATATTTTCTGTTTCTATTTTGTCCTTTCTTGTATAAAGGTTCTCATAGAATTTCTTTGTTTCACTTAGAATTTCTTGTTGATTTATTATTATTGATCCACCCTCCTTCTCAATTACCAATATTTGTTTATTAATATAGTTTCTTGATTCTAAATTAGCAAAATATTTTGTTGGTTTTTCTCCCAGGTCTATCCAATTTGCTTTTGATCGTATACATCGACCTTTTAATCTAATATTCCTAATTTCTTCAAAATGGCAATTTTGGCCCTGCCCAAGGGCCTGATTCCCCGATACAGGGGCTATGAAATTTACAAATATGATTAATGCTTTATGAATATCATGACCGTCCATGGTGGCTTTGTCTTGGAAATAATTCTACAAGTAGTAAGCAAAGGCGGTATAATGATATAATTTTTACATTCTAAGGCATCTTTGTATATTTCTGATAAAACTCTGAATAAAGTTTGATTAAGTAAAAAAGTAAAAATAAACTAGACTCTTGTTGCTTTTGATTCTAAATCTGTAAGAATTTTCTCCTTTCACCTCGAAAGTAAATGATGGATATAAAGTTCACTGTGAAGAAAACTTCCATAGCTTACTTCAATGATAAACAATGCAAATTAAAAAAACTCATATTTGGAGATCTTCCTGTGACGACCGGAAGTTTAAAACCAAACATTAAAAACAAATATCCAATTATACGTTTTCTACCTTAAAGTCTAGTTTTCATTAAGACAATGTTTTTTTGTCTCGAAACCGGACGTAGAACATGGTGATTCTTGTTCATTTTCCAAAAGAACATTTTTGATTAATAAAAAAAACCCAGTAAAATCATTTAAATTAAGAAAAACCTGTGTTTTTTTTTGTAAAAGTTTCCGGTGAGAAAAGTGACGATTGACAAAATAAAACTCATTCAATTTATTTTATTTCTTTGTTCAATAATAGTTGCGTTCCTTGATCATTTACAGTTTTTGAGATCTTGCAAGGAAAAAACCAGAGCTTGTTGAGATATTTTAGATATCTCACAGGAAGTTAATTATTTTTGCTTATTTAACATTGCATTCATAAAATATCCGTTTGAAACGGAAGATTTTAAATATTTTGTTTCTCTTTATACTTGTTCATAGTTAGAGACAAAAAAATGAATTCAAGAACAATGTATCACAAAATCTTTTTAGGGATATTAGAATGTTTTTTTAATTTAGTTAAATTTACGATACAAGTTTGAATTGATTAGGACCAGGACTTCTAAAACATATTACGTAGAATCAGCATTGAAACCTGTCAAGTTCATAAGTATCACAAGATGCAACATCAATCAAAGTTCATTAAATACAAGACAAGTGATGATTTAGATACGGAAATCAACTTTTACTGCTTAAAACCTTTAACCTGATCTAAAACATTTAACCGCCACTAACATTTGAAATTTGAGGTTCAGATTTAGCATCAAGCGTCAGTGAATGTTGACTGTATATATCCCAAGCTGCACAATCTAATATAATATTTAGATTAAATATATTATCATTAGCTAAAATCTAACGATAGTTAGGTATCTAATGAAGGTTTATACATCTGATTACATAATAAGCACATATGGTAATTTTATTGATATTGTAAATTAACAACATGTAAATTTTCACTAATTCGTGAAATGCTTATTACAAATTACGGACATTACAAAGACGATCAACAAGTCCCCAGGACTTCTCTACAATTTTTCCGATCAAGTACATGGTGATTTTACACTTATGAACATCAATAAAATTAATCACGGGTTGTTCTTTCCGTGTTTTGATATTAACAAATACTGATTTTGTCAGGAAGAATTCATTTTTTGAAAACACCTTGAACGTATGAACTTCCTGTATTCAAGAAAGTAAGTCTAATTTTCCTTTTTTATTAAAGCATTTTTTAAATTATTTTTTACCATTAGTAAGCTAGAAAAAATCTCTATAAAATAAATATATTTCGTTGAAATAACATGGTACTTTTTTTAAAGAATAAAATATTTCGATTTCAGACATGGCGAGTGCAGAGGAGAATGACAACTTGTCACGTTTCTTTCTGATAAATTCTACGGTGGGACCAACCTGTATTTCATTTATATGTATTACAATAATGATAGTCTTCTCCACCACCAAACCAACTGCTAAGCCAAGGCTCGTGGTATGGGGAACAGAAGCGACCATGACGCTTCTATGTATGATAGTAACATTTGTAATATGGTTGTTGGTCAAACGAAACACGCGACAATTTTTAATCGACAAACAACGAAAAAATGTTACCTTCAACTTAAAGCTTGTCTTCTTTTGGGCTTTCGGGCTTGCAAATATATTCAACTCTGCTCTAAATATGGGATCCAATATTGACTGCTTGCTCAACGGTGGACGTCAACCATTTCTCAGTGTACAAAACCTGAGTATTGTAACACATTTAACGGAGATTTTTTTCTGTGTTGGACAATTAGGTTTTTTAAGTGTGTATGGAAAATTAAGTTTTAGACCTTCACTTCTTATGAATTATGGCATATCTTTTATGATATCTGCTCATCTTCTTCGTTGGTTTAGGTTTATTTCCGACTCCCTAATGAGCGCAACTCCGCATTCGAAAATATCGCATGAAGATTGCTATAATTTGTCAAGCGTTGCTATTATTCACCATATAATAAGTCCTTATATTAGCCCGATGGTTACCGAATTCAGTTTGCTATCCGTCGTTTTAGTGGTCGGAATGTGTGTTAATACTTTTAGATTTCAATCTATTTCAATGCATTTCGCGGGAAACACTCAAGAAATGTCCGGTGCGACGTCAACATCAAACGAAGAATTAGACTCATCTGAAATGCAAACAATGCGCACCTCAGCATATGCTGCCATTTTATGTGGAATCATACTTTCATTGCCATTCTTTATATCATTTATTCTAACTTCTATCAAAACAAACAATTCGGTCGATTTATTTCGGATAATTAGTACTATATACGAAGTCGAAGTTTTAACACTCCTGCTTTTTGGAAAATGGAAATTCAAATCTCAGTTTCATGAAAAGTTAATTGAAACTACAAAGTCTACTAGATATCATGTTTTACTTGTATGCATAACTTCTGGTGTCGTGTCTTACGAAACATTTGGTGCAATAGCTGGACTGATGAAAGCAGGAAATGATCTCCGTTTTTTATTATTCTTCAATAAAATTCTTCAATTAGTAGCCATCATAATACAGACTGAGTTAATTCTCCACATGAAGAATGTTACTTTTCGACGAAGACCTGTTAATGTTAAATATTTCAGAGTCAACCGCATATTTTTATGCATATTTGTTATGAATATATTAAGATGGCTTGTAGACAGCACTGTTATGAAACAGAAAACAAACTTGTCCTTAACTCAGAAGCAATTTTATGGAGAACTCTACTGGGATACTATTGGATATGCCTTATTTCCTGTCAACGTGTTTTACAGGTTTCTGGCAGCAGTGGAAATGTATGAACTTTACCAAACCACAAACCAATACTAACTCTGAACATTCATTTTCATTTAATCGTTTTCTTGATGACCAATGTTTTTCAAAGGATATGAATATATTTGATGAGAGAAAAAAAACTACAGGTACATGCAAAAACTTAATCATTATTAAAACTTTTTTTGTGTCACTGGCGGATTTATTTCATTTTAAAGAGCACCCAGTGCTTTTGAAAATGTTACATAAGTAGTTATAAACATACAGAGGCTCATAAATGGCAATTAAAATAATGTAGAGCTGAAGTGACTGGTTTCCATATATCAAGGATATTTAAATTTCTTTAACTGATTTTAAAATGCCTTCAGTGATAAGTAAATTATTGCTTATGTAAACTTTTCAAAAGACTTGGACATAATTTGAGGTGAAATATTTGAAAACTAGTTTTTCTCATTTCTTTATTTATAAAATGGCTTATTTGAATAGTTTTATGCTTTTTAAAAATTTAAAAGTCAAACGCCGAGTTAAAAGCTAGATACAGACATTCTTTGTTGTAAACAAAGCTTGCGTCCTGTTATTGATTACATATGTGTTGTATTGGTATAAGTTTCAAACTTATGTTTTGTTGTTGGTAAATTATCTATAATCACACGGAACCAGTTTATCTTGTTTGCAACAAGTTATTTGTAAAAGAATAGAAAATTCTAAATTTTTTGTAACCAAAGATAAGATTTGAGCTTTGTTTACACAACAACGACTTCTTTTTCTTGTTTTTACTTGCAAATTGAATTGTAACATTTATATTCTGGTAAATTATTCAAAATACAGAAGTAAGCCATTTAATACACAACAATTAAATTATCATATCAAATTTTGTTAATGTCCCTTTAAAACCTTTATCTGCAATTATCAGAATGTCGAAAAATAAAATCAACAAACGTTGAATAAAAACTAGTGAATTGTTCTTCCTGTCTGAAAATGCCACTTAAAATTATAACTTTGACAGGTGGCTTTGAACATAAACAGTATGATACCACTATAAAAAAGATTCAAATGTACTTTGACATTTTCATTGCTCCTAATAGATAGAAGGCATCAATTGTACAATGTCATAGCCCTATTTATTCCGAATTCACTAAGGAAATATTTAGTTAATAAGGAAATGGGAAGCTAACGTTCGAAAACATTTAATGTTGTTGATTAATTCATTTTTTCATTTAAAAAGCAATATTTCTTACAGGATTTTATTTATTTTGTTGATTAAGTAATTCTATTGATCTTTTACAGCAATGTACAAAAGCGGAATTTAAGTTTGTGAAAACATGAAAATTTTTTCTCATTAGCAGCTATTCTGTTATACTAGACACATATAAATTGCCACCGTGTGTTATACCTCAAACACATTCGAATGTAAACAATTCTTAAAAAAATTCACCAGTTAATTTTAATGAAAATTGCAAAATATCGACAAATATTTGGAGTAGAACTTATATTCTTAAGAATGGCCATGAGTTCAGGTGTTTGATTCACTTTTAAATAAATCCAATTTCAGAATGCATCGCGGTACGCTAATTAAGGTGGACCTTAGAGGCACCGACAGCTCATGACTCAGGGGCTATTCAAGACATGTAACGACGGCCAGATATGATTTTTTTAAGTTAAAGTCGAATAGGGCTAGATCTGGAGAGTATGCTGGGTGGGACAAAGCGGTAACCTTCTCCGACTTTAAAAATTGCCTCTCAAGCTCAGATGTATGTGATGGATTATTATTACGAAGTAGACGAATCATTATAACATTTTAATGCTTATTTTAGGTAATACCGACCTGTAACATTTTTGCATTTCAGCAATACTATTACTTGAGAATATTAATATTTTGTGACAAAGAGCATTCTTCATTATCATGGTTCTTTTCACAACTATAGGCTTTAGACCGTGTTTAGTCAGTGGAGGCTTCTTTTCAATTTTTCCTAATGTTTCGAAAAAGTGAACCCATGTTTCGTCACAAGTACCAATATTTTAAAAATTGTGGGATATATTTTTAGCAATTGCTCAGCTGTTTGTACCGTACCCGTGTTTGGTTATCGTACTTTAAAAGTACGTTTCAAAATAAAATGCACCCTCGATTACGATAGGTCAACTGCTTTGACAGTATCACAAATCATGTATCTGCCATCACTTTAAATTTTTCTTAACTGTTTAGACATTTGCATTGCTTGTTACGTCACAGGTAAGCCACATGCTGCTGTATCGCTGACAGACAATGTCAGGTATTTCTTTTACATCCTACCATCTGTCTCATAAGATATCTTATCAGACACATAAACTTCCCACAATTCAGAGAATATCTGCATTATTGAATGACTGAGTTGTGTGCCAACTTTTATATAAGCTGTAATTTCTTCAATATTCCTACCCCTGTTTTCAAACCATTTTTTAAATCTCTTTATTGGAATGCAAATAGAATTAAAATTATGTGGATTTGATGGTTCATGTCTATACTTTTTGAAGGGCATTTATTTTTTTGTAAACTTTTCTTCAAAAGCTCACTGTTTAAAATATAATTCCTCTATAAATCTTGGATAGAAACTTTTGCCTTAAAATTACTACCTTTTGTATTGTTCATTAAGATTATAACATAATTATTTCCTCAAATGCTTGTGAAAATTTGTTTTATTTAATAACAAATATTTTAAAGGATTTTTGAAATCATTTATAGAAAGTTTACTTTAGAGCCAATATTTATTGTATCTTTCAAGAGTTTTTTTGTGCGTTTTAAACAGTCTATTATAATATTTTCCGGATAAAAAGTTTTTTTTACTTTTTTAATTTGCAAAATTACTGTATCAAAATCATATACTCGGGGTTCCAATTGTTAGTTGAGAAATATCCACCGCAATATTGCCCTAGTCCATACCAGAAATGAAAATGATTTATCAACGTGGTACTGAAGGAGGCCGATTTTTTTTAAGGGGGGGGGGGCGAAAATAGTACAAAAAATCCTCTTTACATCTTTAATCCACTTTAGTGTACAATCTTTCTTGATAATCTATCGTCTGGTTATATTTTTAGGGACCGTTTCGAACTACGCGTACACTATATATAGGATCATAAAAGAAATTTCATTTTTTTTTTTTGCACGTCGAGAAAGATTATAGAAATACCAAAAAAAAAGTTTCTGTCAAACTGATTTATTTGTGTTAAGGACGGCGGACCTAAATCATTTCTACAATGGATTTTTATTCGAATTTTTATATAATTTTAATCAATTAATGGTGAGTGAAATCAGTAAAAAATTACATGATCATCGACTTCCTTTTTTTATGGGGCGTTTTAAAATTTGGGTACGAAAAACCTCAGTTATAATACAAAGTACTGGTGATTTTCTTGGGTGTGGATTAAAATCTAATATTTTAAACATTCTGTAATAGATTTTTTTATTCTAATTAGAGTGTAGTATTAAGATGTAAATTACCTTTCCGATGACATAAGAAAAAAAATGGGTCACCGACCTAAAGTATTTGACGGGTTGTATCAAAGTTCACAGCATGGTTAATTTTTTCTTCAGAAATATCATTGCAAAAACACATATAATTAATTATTGCCTGACGTTACATTAACTGCTATACAGATAAATTGTAAATTCAATATCTACCAGATTATAAGTATAAAAACTGCCTTTGGGCGTTTTAGAATTTTTAAACCGTGAAAAATTTAACGGACTCGTGGCAAACAGAGGAAATTCGGACTATTTTTTCTCTTAATTTTTCATTTTTTCACTTAAAATATTTTGGCATCACAAATTATGTTTAGAAGAATAGTAATTTTATTATCTAAGATACCTGATGAATAAACTAAGAGAGATTGATTAGGACTAAATACTTTATTATGGTTTGGCGTTACTGGCCGCAGTGACTTTAGGCTACCAATGGGCTGCCTCACAACAATTCAAACAATACAACAATACGTGACGGCACATCAATAGGCTCATTGCGCAGTGGGTGAGCGCAAATGCACAAACGTCACAAAATATAATATTCTGTACAGTGGGTAAGTGCAAATGCACAGACATACAAATGACAAAGTTATACACAAGGTTTGTGCGAATGGGTAAACGCAAATGCACAAGTTTCAAAGTTCAAAACACATTAAAATTGTCAAAGTTCTTGTGCAGCAAGTATGTGCGCGAATGCACAAGCACGAATACACAGCATTTTAAACACATTAACAGCATTATAAACACATTATATTGACAGTAAAAAACTGTATCCTATGATAATTTGAATGATTGCACTCTTCCATTGGAGTTGGGGTGCGACGATAGCGCCACTTGCAAGGGTCATGAACGTTTGTTTATGACACTGCAACCGCCACCAATGGAGTGCGCCACTTTCCAAAAGTAACATTGGTGACGGCGGCAGGACCGCAACTCCAATGGTCACCACGAGCCAGTAGTAGTTAATTGTGATGTGGTTAGTCCGGAAGGCCAACACCGCCACAATTTAATAAATCTTGCAACGCACCTTTAATGGTATTTAAAAGGATATCATTACCCAGCTGGGACAGGTGAACTCCATCAGGGTCAAACAACGTAGGTGGTTTTTGGGAAAACTGAGGGTATTTGATGTAATGACCGCCCCTGGATGTTACAAATTTTATCGCTTCTCTATTCATTCGACCCCTTATTTCATTCATTGCTTTAACATTCTCTGAAAAGCGCCAAGCTAATCTAGGCAGGGCAGAGGACCAAACTATCGTTGTGGTAGGGAACATGTCACAAATTCGTGACAAGGTTGTGGAAAGGAGCTCCAGCAGCTCTTCAGTGGTTTTCTGGCCAACATTGTTTGCTCCGCAATGAATGATGAGAAACTCAGGACGATCTTCTAACCTTAGCAACGTTGATAGCCTAGTATTAAGGTCTTGTAGCTTCATGCCACTATATCCCTTCCATAAGACTGAAGTATTCTCGAGATTAAGATTAAGCCCCCCCCCCCCCCCCCCTGTCTTGATACTGCACTCATAGCTGCTCGTTTGATGATAGAAGATCCGACAATCCAAACTCTGACAGGACCTAGAATTATCTTGTTTATGGTTAGTAAGATAGATACTGTTGGAATGATAAGGTTACCGAATGTATGTACGAAATGCATTAGAGAGCCATCGTCCTGACTCTTGGATGACGTCACTGTGAACGCCTTGAATAGCAAGGGTTGTAGCTGCACCTATTCTAAATGAGTGGGAATTATAATTGGAGCTATCAACCCCTATTGCATTAAGACAACGCTTCAATATGGTGATAAATTGATAACGGGTCAATGGTTGACCTTCAAAATGAATAAACAATGGGCCAGTTTGAGATGTGCGCATGTGTAAGTAGGCATGCATGGCGGCAAAAGGACAAGCAACACCATTTGAAGCAGGAATCTGCAAGTTTGCCCCCACACCTAATTGGTCTGTTTTTGAATGACAAATTGTCAATTGAATGTTGGTCTGCTGCATTGTTATGTCATGAAATTGGATGATAGTTGCTGGTGTGTTGCCTTTAGACACTGTGAATTCCCCTATGCGCAAGAGGGCGTGAAATGCTAAAGTGAAAGCTGCAGTGAATAGTTTGGTTTCGTATATGGTGTTGCATACGGTTTGCAATGTTGGTATAATTTTGTTTAAGAGCTGTAATGTAATAGGCAAACGAGTGTCCTTGTGTAGTGTCGTTCTTTGCATGCCCTGAAGTAGCTTTCTTATAATAAAATGATTAGTAGGATCTACATTGTAAATTGCTCTGCTGTAAAAACTGATGGCTGCAATGTATGACTGAGCTGTGGAGTATTTGTAACCTGAAAGTGACAGGTAAGCGATAAACCTTGTAATGTGAGTGTCGAGAGGTGGCCACAGACTGGGCAGGTTATGAGACCGGCGAAATGTTTCAAATGAATTGATGCCTGCTGTGTGTGTTTGCCTAGTGTTTACAGCAACTGAAGCGTTGAACAATGATTGGATGTGACTTGTGAGAGTAATGTCTGGAATAGGGCTGGAATGGCCTGCGGATGAAGGTCTGCATAAGGTGCTGCTGCTCGAAAGACTTCCCACTGTTTGCGAGATATAGAATCAGCAATAATGTTTGATTTTCCCGGAATATGTTGTGCTTTAAATTGTATGTTGTGTTTTAAAGCCATTAAGACTAACGATCTGACAAGTACCATTACTCTTGGGGACTTGGCTGACTGTTTGTTGAGAATATGTACAAGGGAAATATTATCTACATGGAGGATGACTTTTTTGTTTTGCAAACGCAATCCCCATATCATGTAGGCTAATACAATAGGTACTAATTCGAGAAAAGTTATGTCCCGCAAAATTGGCTTGTTTAACCATGAAGATGGCCAGGTAAAATGAACCCACTGACCCTGAAAGAAACTGCCGCAACCAAGGTGGCCAGAACTTGCACTATCCGTGTAAAGTTGCAAAGTATCTAGTGTAACCCATTCAGTGTCTGGGAAGTATACAACGCCGTTAAAGTTGTCTAAAAATTGTAGCCATGTGAACATATCTTCACGGATAGGGTTCGTAATTCTGATGTGATGATAGGGAGAGGGCACCCCGGACATAACATTGTAAAATCTCCTATTGAATGCACGGCTACCTGGGATGGCTTTGCTAACGAAATTGAGCTTGCCCACTAAAGATTCTAACTGGGAAAGAAGAATTTTTTTCTGTGTGACCCAATGCTGCAACAAAAGTTTAAGTTCTTGAACCTTACTAACAGGAATTTGGACCAGCATATTCACAGTGTCGATTTCTAAACCAAGAAATGTAAGCTTAGTGGTTGGCTCAATAGTTTTGTCTTGGTTCAGGGGGACCCCTATTTCTGAACAAATGTCCTGAAAAGTGTGCATGAGAGCTGAACAATTATCTGAATTGGACTTGCCAATAAAAATAAAGTCATCCAAGTAGTGGTGAACTGTATCGAGTTGTGTTTTAAATTTGACAGCCCATTCTAAGAAAGTGGAAAAAGTTTCAAATATTTTGCATGATATTGAACACCCAAAGGGGAGGCATTTGTCGATGTAATAAGCCCCATTAATGTAAATTCCTAGCAGTTCAAAGTCCCCTGGGTAAATTGGCAGAAGACGAAAAGCATTTTTAATGTCTACCTTAGCTAATAGAGCCATAGGACCTAGTGTGCTTATGGTTTGGACCACTGTGTCAAAAGATGTATAGGTAACTGTAGTGAACTGTGGGTCTATGTGTTCATTAATACTGAAAGAGGGTGGGTAGGATAAGTGTGTTATCATACGCCATCCACCGTCAGCTTTGGGTACAATACCTATGGGAGATACGTGTAAATTAGGCATGGGTGGGAGTAAGTATGGGCCAGACATTCGACCTGCCGTAACTTCACTATATATTTTTTCCAAGAGAACCTTCTCGCTGTCGGAAGCTGAACTCAAGTTTTTTGAGAAAACTGAAATGCGTGGCCCAGAGTATTGCAATTTAAAGCCATGTTTTAGACCATCCTCTAAATACCTTGCCGAGACCCTATCTGGGTATTGACTCAAATAATTGCTAATTGCGCTAATGATTATGGAAGAATACCCTAGGACCCAAATGTCTCTTGGGTTGACGAGGGTTTCCTGCCCAATGTTGGTTGGTGCGTGTTTGGTGTGCTGGTGTCTGATACCTCAATGTGGCATAAGAGTTGTTGCGGACTGGAGTGGATGCCCGAAAGGAATTATTTGCATGACCCGGAGGTGGGTTAGCACTGTTGCACAACATAGATGGATGGGTGCCATTGCATTTAAGGCATCGGTGTATGTACGGACAATGGGGCTTGTAACAGTTTGCTTTGAGATTGTAATCAAAGCACTTGTGGTGTTGGGTACTAGAAGATTTATTTGAATTGGCAGTCATGTATAATAACCAAAGCTCATTATCTATGATTCCCCAGTTCTGTGACGGGTTGTGTGCGATCCTTAGCCTAAATTGTTCATCGTACGAAACCCACCCATTAGAATTCTGTGCCCCTAAGCGAACGTCGTGCATATATTTAATAAGCTGTTGCGATCTAAGTGGGTGCACTGCAGTGTAAATGCTAAAATAAATGAGAAATGCATCTGTCCATTTTTCGATAGATGTTATTCTGGTTGTGGGTTTTGGTTGGGATATGATGTTACCCTGCGCATCAATTGTGAGAGTAGATGTTGCATGGGCATTAGTGGGGTCCCTTACCAATAATGTTCCCAGATTGACAAATTCGCCCTTGATGATTTTTTGCTTAATTGGTTGGTTTACATGATACCCAATGGGAACTGTAATAGAGTTGATTGGTTCAGGAGTAGGCTGATGGGTTGAGGTGATAATGGAAGTTATCCCTGTATCAGTGCATGTAGATGTGAGACTAGAATTGACAGGCGAAATGAGGCCGGGCATTAGAGTGGTGGATTGTTGTAATGTTGCTACAGGGGGGTTAAAAATCACATTACCCGCCTGATCCTGGGCTTGCTGTGGTGGGGCTGCCTGTTGTAACAGTGCCGCCTGATGCTGTGGGGCTGCCTGGGGTAGTTGGACTGCCTGGGGCTGAGGGGGTGCAAGTTGAGCCTGGACATCTTGTTCGTTATTGTTGGTCTGTTGGCGTTGAGCCCTGCGCCGGCCTGGCCTGCGTGCTTGTCCTGGGTCTTGAGTATCACGGGCAGCCGCCCGTTTAAGTTGTTTCTTCGGCCTTGGCATTGACCCCGTTGATCTCGTGGTATTTTAAAACAAAAGCGAAAATTGTTACCTAATTAATTTGTAAATAAATTAATGTTAATCAATTTCATAAAATTCTATTGGTATATTGGTAGCTAAGTCGAAAAAAGCAGTACATTTAAGATCAAGCTAAAATAATGTGCGCCATTGAAGATTGCACTCGAGAGATTGTTGCATCTAAATCCATACAATCAAAGGACCTCAGTGGCCATCGAGCGGAAATCGGTGGCAGATATGCCTTTTCTCGACTTAATAAAATTGATAAAAGTATTTGAACGATTAAATTAATCTAAAGAGTATACTTTATTACAGAGAATTAAAACATGTCTTACCAGTTTCATGAAGAATCCAGAAATGATGCAAAAAGAGGCCTAATTTTAAAGCGAGTATATTCAACCGGAAAAATTCCGGAAAAACATAAACACTATTTATAGGTCCTTGGATAAATTTGCATATCTTTGACAAGCCAAGATATGCCGTATTATTGTCTCTTATTCTGATATACGTAATTACGACAGTCATATTTATAGCATATACAAATAATGCATTTCAAAGTTATTCATGCCGCTTTTTTTATAATACAGCCATCAGGTGTAAATTGTAGATGTGTGTTTGACAGTGAATCCGTGTAAACGGACATCAGTTGAGAAAAACGCATGCTGTTTTAAACACAGTTTAAACACACTGATCATTCCCTGTGTAGTGTGATACACAATGTAGAGAACTACTTAGATTAAATGTTAACATCACATTGGTTAAAAAATACAGAAATATTGTAGAAAGGAATTCCAAACATATAGTTAAAAACATTAAGTCATGCACTTAAAGTCATTGCAATAGATGTATGGTATTCCATTATAAAGTCAATAATAGACCAGTATTAATCGATATCGAAGTATTGGTCTACTTTCCTTGCTGGACAGATATAATTGTTGATATATGATACATGTATATCATATAATTTCTAAGATAATGAATCATATGATATGATATTTCATCAAACAATATGATATTGTACCGTGTAATATGATACATTTTTCTAATATATAATATGATATTGTAGAATACTATTACGATACGATATTGTAATGATATTACGATAGACGTTGTATCATGATGTTATTTGATATTAAATGTTATATGACATTGTTATGTATGACATTGTATTATATGACTTTGCATACTATATATTTTGTATTATATATGAGTTTGTATCACATGATGATGTATCAGAATATGATACAATGTGTAGTAATATTGCATCATGTGATATTGTATCATCTGATATTGTATTATGTAAACAAGGCTCGTGCCCTGTTTTTGTTAACATAGGTTCAATATACCAGTAAGAAATCTTTTTCCAGCTTATTTGTCTATCTTTTTATTTATTTTAAGCATAAATAAACGGTTCCTAACGTTTAACACATTCGTTTTAGGTTTAAAACTGAAATTTTAACTTCAACGTTCAAAATGTAAACAAACGCTTTGTTCACATAGCGAAGAATTTCAAGCTCGGTAACTCTCTTATAAGTTAACAAATGACACTCAAATTTCGGGTGCCTATTAGAATTGCCTTTCTGAAGCATTGTAAATATTAAAATCGGAAAAATAATTTTTGACCAAAATCGTTACCATGCCCCTTTAAAGGGCTATCTTCTATACGTTATTTTATTTTACAATTTATTGTCACTTTTTCTACTTAACTACTTGGGCGGAAGTGCGTCACCCGAAGTTTCAGACGCCATATTATTTACTGTAAACAAATAACATAGTTACCATATACTTACAATATTTTGAGATGTTGCCTTTAATATAATACTATCTATACATTATCATAGTTTGATACTATCAGTGAGATACTTATATAATGTATTATACAATATTGTTTTTATTATGGTGTTATGGTGTCACTTGTACACTTATTGTAGTGTCATATTGTTGATGGTGAGGACGATGATGATGCGATGGTGATATCGACGACGATGGTGATGTCGATGACGATGCGATGTTGATGACGACGATGATGTTATGGTGATTACGACGACGATGATGATGGTTACGTCGATGATGATGATGATGATGTAGATGATGTCGTTCATGGTGACGTCGGTGACGATGATGAAGTAGATGATTATGGTGATGGTGATAATGTCTATTATGATTATGGTGTTGTAGATGATAATGTTGACAACAGTGTCGATGATTATGATGACGATGGTGATGATGATGATTTTGGTGACGTAACTACTTTAGTTGTGGTTGTCCGTAGTTGGTCCAGGGCTACATCCCCGGAAATTTCGGACACTCTTCTGATATGATAGTTGATAAGTTGTAAAGAGGTGTTTGTTGAATCATATTTTTTGGTCATTTTTATATACATCATTTTTTTTCTAGTTGTGTGACAGGTGTGTGAGTGTTTGTGTGGTTTAGTTTTTATATTTCTATCTTTTCCCTCTTTTTCTTATTTTTTTTTGTTAATAAATTTTGTTAAATTTAAGATGTCTTGTTGTTGTTTGGAGTAGCCTCCGCTCATCCCAAAAATTATTACATTCTGGACTGACTGATTTCATTTAAAAACAAGAAACCGATGCAAGAACATTTTTAAGTTAACTTTATCATAAAACCTCAACAACATACTCTGAACTTTGCAGTACAAGTGAGGGAAAACAACAGACTCAAAGAATTGGACAAAATATAATTCCGAGTTGTATAAATTCACACATCCGGATGAATATTAATAAATGATTGAAGAACGTGTTCATCACAATGCTGCTGTGCATGATTTTTTTTACTTTTAGCAAGTTATTTGACATAGTTTCACACTTTGTCTTAGTAGAAAAAGCAAATGCTTTGAAAACCGCTCCAACCCAAGTTTCAAAACAAGACTATCTTACAGTGGACTCCTCTGATGTAGGCAAACTTAGATATATATGTGGCAGATGTGTTGCAAATCTAAACTTCATTTTATGAAATTAAGGAGAAATAACATGTACAAAAAAAAGACAAAGTGATAGTTGTTTCTGGCTGTTTTCTGAAAGTGAAAATGTTTGATTTTTTAACTTTTACCCATGTTGATTTGTTCGACAAGAGCATCTACAAAGAAACTCTTAAGGAGACAAGAAGACACCAGAACATTTCCCAGGGATTGACAAATGTCAAAGACAATGTCTTAGACTTTTTCATTAAAGTGGATAAGATGAAGTCCTAACTTTATGAACAGGCATTTTATATGCAAGGTTCAAAAGTCTTAAATTCTGTAAATGAAAAACTTTCAAAAAATGATGAACTATTTAACTCATTCAAGCACTTGTTACAGAACTTTGATTTTAATGAATCATTTCTAAAATGTAATGTGAACATGACATTGAAAAGTTTGAAAGAACTCTATGATGATATGATCTGCAGATTTTGTCGCGTTGCAGATAACCAGTTCAGAAAGGATATGATCAAAGTTTTCAGAAAGCAAAAATCGGACACTCTGGGAAAGCGAGTTGTGGAATCATCAGCCTCAAGTGTTTTAAAAGACAGTACAACCACACTTACAATGATGTACATAAACAATGATAACTCTCATGGAAAACTTCGATCTCATTTGAAAATCCAATCTCTCATTTTGGAAACTGGACCTTTAGCTTTAAAAAGACACAACTACTTAATATTGCTAAAGCCTACAATTTAAAATACAATTTAACACTGTCAATGAAAATTACTAAAGCAACCATAATTGACAACCTAATTCATCACATTCCAAACTGTCCAGGTATTCCGAACACTGATGTTCTTACTAGTGATGATGCACCAGAGTCAGGCATGGGGTAATCGAGTAATCGTAATCGATTGTAATGATTACTCATTTTCAAGTAATCGACAGTAATCTGTAATCAAACAGATTTTCGATTGCTTGTAATCGTAATTTAATCGATTACAGGTAAAAATTTCAGTGTAGTTATAATTACTTTTTCGATAACTTTCGATTACTCTTCACATAAATATTTTGTGATGCACACATTAGTAGAAAAATACTCTACATTCAAGTGTTATTTATAATATTATAATCAGAATAAAATTGATTATATTCATGTAGTAAGTATAATGTTTCTCTTTCCCTTAAAATATAAATATTGGTTAACTTGAGTGTATCATCAGATAATCAGTTGTTCTGTATGCGTTTAATCCGCCTTGCAATTTTCATTATTTAAACTAATTGATTGACCATGAGAGAGAGAGAGAGATCACTCAGTAGAACTGCTTAATGATTGACCAATATTGAGAGAGAAACAGAGAGGGGAGGGGGTATACATGTATTTTGTGTCTATTTTGCCAGAGAAAGAGACAAAGGGGTGTGTAAGTGTCAATAAGGGTGTTTGTCTTGGTCAGTAAAGGAATCCACAATGCAGTTAATGATGTGTGACCACCCTAATGTTTAGATATTAACAATTAAACTATAGCCCCAATAAGGATTTAAATTTTAATTAGAACAATTAAAAGCTCCAACAACAATTAATCCAAATCAAGTATCAAGGTTCCCTCAATTATTTTTACATACATGTATTACCAGTAATATATTAATTATCAAATTTCAATCAAATTCTAATTTTCAAGAAACCAATAACAACAGAATAATTATGATGGCTAAAGGTGCAAGTTAAAGATTCTACCTAAACCCTACAAAACAAACCCTTGTTTACTTAATTTTATAATTAACAGATTGATCTCTCCATATTGTTTATACTTTGACATTTGAATAAGCAGTAGAAATTATAAAACGTTGTCTTAAGAAGATTGAAATTGATGGCTTAAATTTTTATATCATTCTTAATGAAAATCCCTATATAATTCTAAATCCAAATCAACTTGAAGAGTTTATACACTATGTTCATAAGAGGTATCGTTTACATTTGAGTGAAAAATAATAGAAGTAAACGATTATTAGTCGATTACTTGTTTTAAGTAATCGATTACAATCGATTACAGGACAAAAATGAGTGTAATCGATTAAAAATCGATTACACAAATTTTCACTATGTAATCGATTATAAATCGATGACATTTTCAAGTAATCGTGCCCATGCCTGACCAGAGTTACATTCAGAGGAGGCTGTTCCATCAAGTAGCAGTGTACAAACTTAGTCAGAGAAAACAGTTGGTAGAAAAAGTTAAGTCAGTTTATACAAGAAAGAAAAGAAAACCCCAAACTGATGTTGCTGAATTTGAATGTAAAGATGAAACTGTGTGTTCCAGCTGTGGTCTTGTTAAAACTGATTAAGCTGAATGGATTCAATGTGACCTTTGTGATGAATGGTATGATAGAATATGCCAGAATATAGATGGGAAAGCTTTAAAAACTATTAGAGATCAAGGAGACTGGTATTGTAAGAGGTGTTGTGTATGAAGGCAAAGTTAAAGATGTGAGTACCTATATATACAGTTAAGTACATAAAATATGTATATATTATAATATATTATCTTTGGTAGCCAAACTAATTAAGTTGCTCCTACAAAACCTTTTAGACCAAAATTATTCTTGGCTAGCTAACATGTAAATTTATATTAAGTTAATGGCATATTGGCTGTCAAATGTGTAAATTTAAAACATTATTGCATTTCAATATTGATCTTTTTATTGATGCTTCTTTTATTTTTTTTTTATCTAGGACAAGATGGAAATGTGAGTGATATCATCAAAACTATCTATGACAGTTTGAAAATCTTAAAATTCAGGATCATTGAGTTTATTGAGGTCATGGATTGGTCCATTATATGTTCACTTGGTAAGTAATGATCACTGTTATTTATTACAATTTTTAAAAAATTAACTTTTTAATGATTGAATATACTAGTAACTACATGTATATCTATTCCAAAAATACCAGAGCAAATACCAGTATATACCGGTATAACAAGCATTCTGAGAGTCATTTTTTTTTCTTTAATACCTGTTAATCAATGAACAAAGTATAAACTTGTTCTGTAGTTTGATCATACAAACCTATCCAGCAACTTTTGTTACAACAGTCCAATGCATTTTGAAAAAGCGGGGAATTGTGAAGTGTAACAGACAACTGACGGACATAGAGCAAACCTGTAGTCCCCTCTGGTGAAACCCGTAGGTGAATTAAAAAAAAAACACAAATGGACTAATGGATGCAGATGAAAACTAAAATTTTAGTGTAGAAAGGTTGCACATTTTAGTTCCCCACTGGACTAAAATGTACATGTTCTAAACTTCGAATTAAAAGATTAAGTAGACCAATTTAATAAATATATGCTTACCTGTTGTTTTTTCAATATATATTATATGTCAGGCTTTACAATCAGTTCTTTTTTATTTTAAAGTCTCAGTTTTTTGGGAGGTATTTCCGCAACAAATGGAGATGCAGAGTGTCTTCCAGAATTTGACTTTTTAGACACAACGGTTTCCCCTATTATGACACTGTTGATGCCAGTTCTATAAGAATTGTAAGTAGGATTTGTCGTAAGTCCATGATAGAGAGATCTGCTGGCAGAAAATGTTTTCGATTATGTCACTATTAAGTCTAGCAGGGACTATTTCTGTGTGAATCTCTTCAATGCACAATTTAATCAAGGACATGACACTAAAATACATAAAGTCGAGATCTTCACGAGTTTCCATAGTTATCAAGCTCTTATAACGTTTGACTGATGTGTCGCTCTGACAGACTTCTTCCTCCCATGCTTTAAACCAGTTGTACGACTCCTTCAGTTCATTTAATCTTGCATCACTCATGTCTTTTACAGGTCTTGGGTCCACACAAAAAAAACCACAAGTATATTAGATGCCTTAAAGAACTCTACAGCTCCAGAAAGAGCAGCCTTACCAGCTTCACCGAGAGCGTTACTGTAAGTTTTCTTTAAATGCAACATGTCAGAGTCAATAGTTTCGGAAAGCCAGTTTATTTCTCATTTTCTGTGCATTATTTGGATGTATGTGGTCCTGTGATAACCTGTGATGTATTTTAAAAGTATGATTATTTTGGTCCCAGTTATATTCATCAATCCGCATTTTCCGGTGAATTGATTTTCCCCCAACTGTCAATAACCTTTGGTGATTTTTTTTTAATCCCACTGCTCAGTACACTGTTACGTAACTTCTTAATAAGATGACATGGATCCATAATGAATATCATTTTTCTTGCAGGGTTTTTGAAGTGCCTGGCAACCATTTTGGTAGACTGTGGTTCATTTTCGGGGAAATGCATTTTAAGAAATGTTCGATTATTGCTGGACCCATCCAAACAACAGTAGATTGGTTTGAATCCCAATTCATACAAAGAATCGACGCATTTCCAGGTGGACACAAATATATCAGCTGGACAAGATTGTGTGGTCGGATAATTTGCAAATGGCCAACGAAAGCCAGAAAGTCCATGAAATAAATACTGCATGACATGGTTAGCCAGTTTGTTCTCATATCGCCCTTCATTGATATTGTGCATCAGCATTACATCTGCTTCGCATTCTACAAGTCCATACAAAGAGCTCTTACTAATATTTGAGTTAATAGCTTCATTCCTCATCCACCGCATCATTTCAGGAATGATTCCAGGTCTCTGTTTTACAGCTGATTTGTAGAGGTACAAAAGGCTTTCAGACGGAAGATTTACCCATCCATTTTTTGTGATGTCCCTATAGGCTGAAGGGTTTCTATTGTACAAGGTAAGGGACATGCTTTTAACTTCTTTGGGCTATCTCATTCCACTTGCACTTGTACACTCTGATGATTTTATTTGTGTTGCTATCAGCATTAATTGGTTTGAACTTAAATTTGGTGCTATTTTGTTTAATTCTTGTATAACCGTTGGTAAATGTGTAAGGTTAGGATCAACATTTTCTTTGTCAACAGTAGAAATTTTCTTGTTTGATTGTATATTTTCCTAGATTTTTTGCACTGGGAACATTTTAAACATATGCCAGTTTTTGAGTTCACAGAAACAACCCTTATGCAATCAATATGCCTAATAACCGTTTTTGAGGTCTCATTGCATTCGACTCTTTCCTTTACAGACTTTCTGCCACTGAAAAAAATGTCCACTTCACCAGGATTCAGGACGGCTCCATGACAAAGAGAGAATGAATTAAGTGTTCTAAATAGGCCATCCACTGCTGCTGTGTTGAACTATATAGTTGGATACCAGAAACAAGAACTTGGACAAAACCTGTATTGTTAATAATTAGTTCAGTCATAACAGAATTTCCGTTAAACTTCTCTAAGGAAATCAACCCTAATTTTAGCATTTCATTTGTTTTCTGCAGTAATTTCCACTGGGCTGGAATCTGTGTTTGTAAATCAGTGAAATTTATAAGAGTCTTTGGTCTCACTTCAAATGTTAAGCCTATAACACTTGTTTTCTTTTTAATTTCATTGTTTCCCTTTTCAGCCACCATAGACTTTTTAATGCTTGGAAACATTGCTTTTAACATTTTAAACAATAATTCTACAGTGTATATGTCTTTGACAGATGGAAAAACATAAATAGCTTCAGTAAATATTTGTTCGAGTGAGATGTTGTTTAACTGTAGTGATCTACTTCTGTCTTCTGCCAAATTCTCAGCTAGCCTAAAATTGAATGTGATGAATATTAAATACTGGTGTCATATTATACTGTTATGCTAAAAAATATTAAGCTTATAGGTAAAGCATTTACTCCTACTTTTTGTTATATAACTGCATGCACAAATCAAGTGGGTGAAATTTGGAAACCCCTCCACCCACCACCCCAGCAAAACATTAAAATGACAGCGTTAAGTATTTTTATTTTATTTTTATTTGCAATTTCAATTTTTTTTGCAATAAAAATTGGCTGGTTTCTTTATTAAAGCTAATATATAAATTTCCTTCTTGTGGATAAAAAAAATGAACATTTTTTAATTTAATTTAGTATTATGGGTTCATAATCTTCCTTTTTTTTATCGTTCTTTTTAAATGTAGGTACAGTGTAGCACAATCATTTTTTCTTGTCATTTGAGTTTTTCAATGTATCAAAAGTTGCCATAGTACATGAATTTGATTGCTGGCTTTTATAGAGATGTACTTATTACAGTAATAGAATTATAGTGAACCATTTGAATTTTTTTTTAACTGTGTTTCATTTGACTATTTAATTTAAACATTGGAGTCACAGTCACTTGTTTTCAATAACAAGTGCCTGTGATTAGAGTCTATGGGCAAAGCATGCATACATCTATTTTCGACACATTACATGTATTTTAAATAATTATATTAAATGCAAAAAGTTCAGATAAGTGATGATTAATGTCCAGTACTCCTAATTCACTTTAAAAAAATAACTATTTTTATAAGATGAATTTTACCCATTTTGAATCATTCAAGAGGTCCTTCTCAATACATTTGCGTAAATAAGAAGCCCATATGTATACCTGATATTAATTAATTAGTTTGTTTCACCCCAACCCCAACCAAATAAGGGGGGGGGGGGCACTGGATCTTGGTGTTATTCCCCCAGACACATTTCTGTAAAATAAAAGTTTTTCCAAAGTTTATATAAATTATTTATGAATACCATTAAACTATATGTGGCAAACTTTTTTTCAAAGAGTCAGTTGTCAGTGAGATTAACAGGCTATCAGATTTAAAAGAAAAACCCTCCTTGGTATTATACAGAATTATAAGCATTGTATGCTGTAGGTTTTTTTTTTTGTAAAATCAGAACCGGGTGACTGTGATTTTTTTAAAATGCAAAATACACACAGCCCATTGTAAACTATGTAACGTTGACTATATTGAAAAAAATGTTTTTGTATTTTTCTTTATATGTGTAAGCTGTCTATTACATAGTTATTTATGTAATTCATAGTTAAATGTTGTATTTAATTCATTCCATGAACAAAATCCTTCTTTATGCTCCATTGCAAAATTCACTGTGTTTTCAAATTCTACCGCCTGAAGTGTTTTCAAAATCCATTATCCGGTGATTGTCTTCTTCTTTCTTTCAATGCAATGAAAATTCCCGAGGTATACCGAAAACCTTGGAATTCACTAGTAGCTAAAAATAGAAGCCAGCAGTGGCTGATCATCAATTCATATTAAATTAACGAAACGTTTGTTTTGCAATATTTTATTTTATTTAAACATCACTAGTTTTTTGCAAATTTTAGACACGGAAAATATTTTTTAAATCACGTTGTTTTATTTTTTTTATTCACTGCGATACTATCATGTCAGTGCCTACGGTTCAATTGGAGACTATCATGTTTTGACGCAGATTATGCACATTAGAATACAACAAAAGTAAGCATGCTATATATGTTTGTTTAGATAATTTATTGTAGAAGAAAATGGTACTAAACACTTTTGCATTGCATTTCGTATAAAAGCCAAAACGACTGCAAGACACGGGAGGGGGTAGTTTACCTCATTTGGAGTTAGATACCTTGTGATATTATTATACATGGTAAATTTTTTTTCTTCTCATTATATCACGGGTTCCATTGTATCGCAGTATATTCCCAAAATAGCATTTCCGGTTTTTTTCGCGATATTAGCGCCACCTAGAGCAAAAAGACTGCAGACTGAGTTCATATAAGGTAGCGTAATAATGTCAGAGCATGAGATAAGTGTTTGTTTTTTGTTAAAATTACAATATATTCTAATAAGAAACGAGGATTTGCCAGTAAATACATACTTATCATTTGTAAAAATGTAATTAAAATTATAAATTGTAAATGAATTGTCAGTCTGTCGTCTGGTTGTTGACATTAGCTACGTAATGGCAAGTCACGTGATGTTTTAGAAAAAAAAAGTAAGGAACACACTATGGATATTAATTATTTGAAATAAAAAGGCTAAGTAAAAATTTGCACTCAGGTTCAACTTGCTGTAATGTTTGAAATATTTATTGTAGAATAAATCAAAGAGGTTACAATATGATAAAAGCAATCTGGATAAAGCTCACAAAGCTGTCATTTCTGACAAATTATCAGTATATAGAGCTGCAATAATGTTTCGAGTTCCTGAATCTACTCTGCCTGACAGAACCATACGAAAAGTTGAACCAATGGCAAAAGTAGGGAAGGAACCACTGTTCAATGAAAGAGAAGAAAAAGATTGTGCAGATGTACAATCTGTGAGTTTGAGTGTCCACACTGTATCTAAAGAAATAAACTTAATAAAAAGCATAATGAAATGCACATTTCACATAACATTACCTGTTTGATATTTTTTTTTTTGGGGGGGGGGGGGGGGGGGGGGTGGGGGGTTCAAGTAGTATCATATTTGAATTTAGTAAATAAAACTTTTTTTTATAACTATACCAGGCTTCCTTACACTCAATACCGCGATACAATGGAACTCTCTACTTTTGAAGGTAAATAAGACTTATAGTTTTAAAACTAGCACACAAAATAAACAAAGAAAGATTAGAAAATGATGTACAACTGAAAAGCTAGTGTAATATAAGCTTTTTTAAAAACACTTGATGACATGTAAAAATGACAGAATGGAATATCTTATTTTAAGGAAAAGAAATAAGTACCGCGAGATTATGAGACACCAGTATATATGTATTACAGTCTGTTCTCTTGTTGATCATTTTACAATGATTTAATTATTAACAGGGGATATCATTAAACTCCTGTCTTGAAATAGAATAGAAATATAAGATAGAGTTTTTGTAATTGTGCTGTTTTTTTTCTGCTTAATCATTAGCAGTAGAGTGATTATGAATTCTACTGAAATATTTGGAGAAATCAAATTTCATGTCAAAAAAATTACATACTTTTTACCTCTCTCTCTCTCTCTCTCTCTCTCTCTCTCTCTCTATATATATATACCGGTATATATATATTATAAAAAATAATATTTGTAATAATAAGTTTTTAGTTGTCAATAAAAAAAAATCCAATTTCTTACAAAGTGCGTTACATCCACACATCCTTCTTACGACATAGGAATTAGTTTGGAAGCAATGTCTTTTTGACCTATACTTAAAGCTGACAGGATTTCATAAATACGCATTATTTTCCTTTAATCTTCGTCTACCGCCATATTAGTTGTCGATTTCTTTTGTTATGCTCATCGCTACACACCCCCTATATAAGGCAAAACGCATTATTCATGCTTCACCGCATTCAGGTATTTCATTCACCCGGACACGTTATCTTGGACGAAAAGACGTGTAGAAACGCGATTTGAACAAAAATAATATGACAACCACTGCACTGTCAAGGAATATCCAATGAACGACGAAACAAGACATACTAAAATCCAGACACAGATACTTCGAAAATCCTCGAAAATTGTAGAACGTTTTCCTGTGTATGTTCTAACATTGCACATGCGCAATCACAATGTGGCAGATCGAGCATTGTCAATGATCGCATGGATTTTTTTTTGTAGAAACCGATTGAAACTATGCTATGTTGTTATTTTCTCGGATTTACTATCATTTATCTACTGTGTTGGATGTAATGTCGCCGGGGTTTTCAAAAAGATGCAGACGTTATACACTCTGTATGAATGACACACGTGTTCGATGTGCATGTTAAGTAAGGCAGCACTATTTGTAAAAAATAGAACGGATACCTTGGAAATTCTTTGAAATAATAAATAAATCTTGTATTTTATTGGTTGTTGTTTCCTTTATTCTTTACTACAAAGATTTTACTACAATATGTAGTTCATGCATTTAGAAGTCCGTGTAACCTAATTGCCTCGATCGGAAAGCAACCGACCGTAACTTTCTCGACCGGTATATATACCCCAGTGGCAGTAGAGGAGCGATCAAAACTAATATGGCGACCAAACGCTTTTATGAGTTCATGTCAGTTTTAAATTTTTGAGTTCTATACAGTGAAAATCTCATTGCACTAAGTACTATGACGACAAGTTTAAATTTGTATCAATATTTTTATTAAAGTAAAATCAAATTAATCCAAATGTATAGCATACAATCATATATTTGATCACTGAATATATCTTATATTTCATAGCTGCAGCGCATCGTTACTTATTCCAAATAGTAGGATGTCAAGATGCAATTACTTAATGCGACCTTTCATCCGATTTTCAATCGACTTACTCATGTTAGTCGATTGATGTTGATTGTTGAAGTGGTCACATGATACGATTTAACACTCGATTTTCAATCAATGCAATTAATTTTAAAATGAAAATTACAATGTAAAAGTGATTGTGATGTCACGATTCTCAACAGAATCGGAGATTATCAGAATTTTAATCGACTTTCATGCTTTGCTGTTTTCGAAATTACACGGACTTCTAAATGCATGAACTACATATTGTAGTAAAATCTTTGTAGTAAAGAATAAAGGAAACAACAACCAATAAAATACAAGATTTATTTATTACTTCAAAGAATTTCCAAGGTATCCGTTCTATTTTTTACAAATAGTGCTGCCTTCCTTAACATGCACATCGAACACGTGTGTCATTTATACAGAGTGCATAACGTCTGCATCTTTTTGAAAACCCCGGCGACATTACATCCAACACAGTAGATAAATGATAGTAAATCCGAGAAAATAACAACATAGCATAGTTTCCATCGGTTTCTACCAAAAAAAATCCATGCGATCATTGACAATGCTCGATCTGCCACATTGTGATTGCGCATGTACAATGTTAGAACATACACAGGAAAACGGTCTACAATTTTCGAGGATTTTCGAAGTATCTGTGTCTGGATTTTAGTATGTCTTGTTTCGTCGTTCATTGGATATTCCTTGACAGTGCAGTGGTTGTCATATTATTTTTGTTCAAATCGCGTTTCTACACGTCTTTTCGTCCAAGATAACGTGTCCGGGTGAATGAAATACCTGAATGCGGTGAAGCATGAATAATGCTTTTTGCCTTATATAGGGGGTGTGTAGCGATGAGCATAACAAAAGAAATCGACAACTAATATGGCGGTAGACGAAGATTAAAGGAAAATAATGCGTATTTATGAATTCCTGTCAGCTTTAAGTATAGGTCAAAAAGACATTGCTTCCAAAATAATTCCTATGTCGTAAGAAGGATGTGTGGATGTAACGCACTTTGTAAGAAATTGGATTTTTTTTTATTGACAACTAAAAACTTATTATTACAAATATTATTTTTTATAATATATATATACCGGTATATATATATATATATATATAGAGAGAGAGAGAGAGAGAGAGAGAGAGAGAGAGAGAGAGAGAGCGAGAGAGAGAGAGGTAAAAAGTATGTAATTTTTTTGACATGAAATTTGATTTCTCCAAATATTTCAGTAGAATTCATAATCACTCTACTGCTAATGATTAAGCAGAAAAAAAACAGCACAATTACAAAAACTCTATCTTATATTTCTATTCTATTTCAAGACAGGAGTTTAATGATATCCCCTGTTAATAATTAAATCATTGTAAAATGATCAACAAGAGAACAGACTGTAATACATATATACTGGTGTCTCATAATCTCGCGGTACTTATTTCTTTTCCTTAAAATAAGATATTCCATTCTGTCATTTTTACATGTCATCAAGTGTTTTTAAAAAAGCTTATATTACACTAGCTTTTCAGTTGTACATCATTTTCTAATCTTTCTTTGTTTATTTTGTGTGCTAGTTTTAAAACTATAAGTCTTATTTACCTTCAAAAGTAGAGAGTTCCATTGTATCGCGGTATTGAGTGTAAGGAAGCCTGGTATAGTTATAAAAAAAAGTTTTATTTACTAAATTCAAATATGATACTACTTGAACCCCCCACCCCCCCCCCCCCCCCAAAAAAAAATATCAAACAGGTAATGTTATGTGAAATGTGCATTTCATTATGCTTTTTATTAAGTTTATTTCTTTAGATACAGTGTGGACACTCAAACTCACAGATTGTACATCTGCACAATCTTTTTCTTCTCTTTCATTGAACAGTGGTTCCTTCCCTACTTTTGCCATTGGTTCAACTTTTCGTATGGTTCTGTCAGGCAGAGTAGATTCAGGAACTCGAAACATTATTGCAGCTCTATATACTGATAATTTGTCAGAAATGACAGCTTTGTGAGCTTTATCCAGATTGCTTTTATCATATTGTAACCTCTTTGATTTATTCTACAATAAATATTTCAAACATTACAGCAAGTTGAACCTGAGTGCAAATTTTTACTTAGCCTTTTTATTTCAAATAATTAATATCCTAAGTGTGTTCCATACTTTTTTTTCTGAAACATCACGTGACTTGCCATTACGTAGCTAATGTCAACAACCAGACGACAGACTGACAATTCATTTACAATTTATAATTTTAATTACATTTTACAAATGATAAGTATGTATTTACTGGCAAATCCTCGTTTCTTATTAGAATATATTGTAATTTTAACAAAAAACACTTACCTCATCTTCTGACATTATTACAATACCTTATATGCACTCAGTTGTGCAGTCTATTTGCTCTAGGTGGCGTTAATATCGCGAAAAAACCGGAAATGCTATTTTTGAGAATATACCGCGATACAATGGAACCCGCGATTTAATGAGAAGAAAAAAAATTTACCATGTATAATAATATCACAAGGTATCTAACTCCAAATGAGGTAAACTACCCCCTCCCGTGTCTTGCAGTCGTTTTGGCTTTTATACGAAATGCAATGCAAAAGTGTTTAGTACCATTTTCTTCTACAATAAATTATCTAAACAAACATATATAGCATGCTTACTTTTGTTGTATTCTAATGTGCATAATCTGCGTCAAAACATGATAGTCTCCAATTGAACCGTAGGCACTGACATGATAGTATCGCAGTGAATAAAAAAAATAAAACAACGTGATTTAAAAAATATTTTCCGTGTCTAAAATTTGCAAAAAACTAGTGATGTTTAAATAAAATAAAATATTGCAAAACAAACGTTTCGTTAATTTAATATGAATTGATGATCAGCCACTGCTGGCTTCTATTTTTAGCTACTAGTGAATTCCAAGGTTTTCGGTATACCTCGGGAATTTTCATTGCATTGAAAGAAAGAAGAAGACAATCACCGGATAATGGATTTTGAAAACACTTCAGGCGGTAGAATTTGAAAACACAGTGAATTTTGCAATGGAGCATAAAGAAGGATTTTGTTCATGGAATGAATTAAATACAACATTTAACTATGAATTACATAAATAACTATGTAATAGACAGCTTACACATATAAAGAAAAATACAAAAACATTTTTTTCAATATAGTCAACGTTACATAGTTTACAATGGGCTGTGTGTATTTTGCATTTTAAAAAAATCACAGTCACCCGGTTCTGATTTTACTAAAAAAAAAAACCTACAGCATACAATGCTTATAATTCTGTATAATACCAAGGAGGGTTTTTCTTTTAAATCTGATAGCCTGTTAATCTCACTGACAACTGACTCTTTGAAAAAAAGTTTGCCACATATAGTTTAATGGTATTCATAAATAATTTATATAAACTTTGGAAAAACTTTTATTTTACAGAAATGTGTCTGGGGGAATAACACCAAGATCCAGTGCCCCCCCCCCCCCCTTATTTGGTTGGGGTTGGGGTGAAACAAACTAATTAATTAATATCAGGTATACATATGGGCTTCTTATTTACGCAAATGTATTGAGAAGGACCTCTTGAATGATTCAAAATGGGTAAAATTCATCTTATAAAAATAGTTATTTTTTTAAAGTGAATTAGGAGTACTGGACATTAATCATCACTTATCTGAACTTTTTGCATTTAATATAATTATTTAAAATACATGTAATGTGTCGAAAATAGATGTATGCATGCTTTGCCCATAGACTCTAATCACAGGCACTTGTTATTGAAAACAAGTGACTGTGACTCCAATGTTTAAATTAAATAGTCAAATGAAACACAGTTAAAAAAAAATTCAAATGGTTCACTATAATTCTATTACTGTAATAAGTACATCTCTATAAAAGCCAGCAATCAAATTCATGTACTATGGCAACTTTTGATACATTGAAAAACTCAAATGACAAGAAAAAATGATTGTGCTACACTGTACCTACATTTAAAAAGAACGATAAAAAAAGGAAGATTATGAACCCATAATACTAAATTAAATTAAAAAATGTTCATTTTTTTTATCCACAAGAAGGAAATTTATATATTAGCTTTAATAAAGAAACCAGCCAATTTTTATTGCAAAAAAAATTGAAATTGCAAATAAAAATAAAATAAAAATACTTAACGCTGTCATTTTAATGTTTTGCTGGGGTGGTGGGTGGAGGGGTTTCCAAATTTCACCCACTTGATTTGTGCATGCAGTTATATAACAAAAAGTAGGAGTAAATGCTTTACCTATAAGCTTAATATTTTTTAGCATAACAGTATAATATGACACCAGTATTTAATATTCATCACATTCAATTTTAGGCTAGCTGAGAATTTGGCAGAAGACAGAAGTAGATCACTACAGTTAAACAACATCTCACTCGAACAAATATTTACTGAAGCTATTTATGTTTTTCCATCTGTCAAAGACATATACACTGTAGAATTATTGTTTAAAATGTTAAAAGCAATGTTTCCAAGCATTAAAAAGTCTATGGTGGCTGAAAAGGGAAACAATGAAATTAAAAAGAAAACAAGTGTTATAGGCTTAACATTTGAAGTGAGACCAAAGACTCTTATAAATTTCACTGATTTACAAACACAGATTCCAGCCCAGTGGAAATTACTGCAGAAAACAAATGAAATGCTAAAATTAGGGTTGATTTCCTTAGAGAAGTTTAACGGAAATTCTGTTATGACTGAACTAATTATTAACAATACAGGTTTTGTCCAAGTTCTTGTTTCTGGTATCCAACTATATAAAGTTCAACACAGCAGCAGTGGATGGCCTATTTAGAACACTTCATTAAGGTCTTCCGTTTCCAACGGAAGACCTTGTACTGATTCTGTTGGTAATTCTTTTTAGGGTTTTCCGTTTTTCAACGGAAAACCCTTCTGTTATTCTACTGTTTCTTATTATTATTTTTTTTTTTTATCCGCAAATTTTGTGTAGGCCATTTCTCGTACATTTGTTGTCTGATTGTTATGAAACTTTCAGGGTATGTAGACAATGTTAATATCTCGAGACGTTTTTTTCAAATTTTTAAAATTCACTTCCGGTTATGAGTTATTGCCCTTTAATTGAAAATTGGGGGGTCTTTTGTCCAGAGTTGATCTCGGGAACTACAAAAGATAGTTGCATGAAATTTAGCAGAATTGTTGGTAACATTTTATAGTTTTGCTGGCATGAAAAGTTTGGCAAAATGTTTTTAGCTTTTAAGCTATTTGCCGGTAAAGTCTAAGGTTTTGGGGGGTCTGAAATTTTGTTGTTCTTTGTATAATAACCTTTAAACTAAAAATATTTTGTTAATACATATAGAGCAAAAGTTGTTTAGAATAACGAGAGCTTTCATTTAAAATTAAGAAAAAAGGGCTGGCCCCTATAATTAGGGGTCAGCAGCTCATACACGTATTTTTCTGATAGCAAAAATCATTATCATTTAATGAAAAAAAATGAATTCAGTTATTGTTAATATATTAAATAATGTCATTTGGTATCAAATTAAACAAGTTCTGTGCTACATTTTTTTTCAAATTTCATAAAACAAATATGTGAGAATCGTACATGAACGAGTTAATATGTCTACATAGACACACAAGCGAACAAATGCCACATTAAGGCCCAGGCATTTACTGCATTACGTTGTGTTGCGTCTTAGATAAATTGTTGTGATTCAATTTCATTTTTTTCATCTATATCATTTATGAATTCAATGAACACACATTATTTAAACGTTCTATGTGCAACTATTTGTCGGGGCGCCCCTGTATGTAACCCCCGCGCGCGCGCCGAATGTAAACAGTAACGAACGGCATTGTAGAAAAGAGAGAGCCGTAATGCAGAAGAGAAGTTGTGTATTCTTTCGGTGTATACATGCATTTTCAATTTACTGTGAAACATATGAACATGCACAGGGAACAATACTACATATTTGTTTAAGGAGGATATTTTTCTCGTGTGAATCGTTTACGAGGAAATTCTGACAGCCACACTTCTGTCGACGATCAGCCGTTGATCAGCTGTTGATAAGCTACGAGTAATAAAGGAGAAAAGATGGACATTAAAGTGTGTGATTTATGTGGATGTTACTGAATAAGGTGAGGCTTTTACTCCTTTTAAAGTTTCTTGTTAACTGGTTAAAATTTAGTATATAGTATAGATGTACATGTAAGTACGTGCACACTGTTAGACTGTTAGATGTTTTTGTTATAATGTGGGTGTTTGTTTACTAACGTGTAATTTTTACATGTTTCATGGATGTTTAGACTCGCTCGAGGTTCATGGGGGACTGGAAAGGGTAACTGAATTTATCTATTTAAAAAAATAACAGATTGTGAATTTTCAACTCAAAATTCAAAGCAGGGTCTAATTAGAAACATATCATATATTCTTGTGCAGAAGACTCCAAATGTAGTCATGAATACCCTGTAGACATAACTTCAAGTAAATAAAATTGTATACTTCAGACTTCAGAGTTAAAACATGACTTTAATATCTTTATGATGCCGATCATTGTATCATTAGAGAGGTTTAGCAGACCAACGGGTACCCGGTACATGTACTTCTACATGTAGGTTACAAGTTAGAACTATGCGTACCTTTCTACCAGTTCACATAATTTTTCTTGTTTAGCAGTTATGATGTGTACTTAAATTGTCTTTGTTAATGTTTTAAATGTAATTTTTTATTCTCTTTTTTTAATCTGACTACTGGCAGTACTGGCGTGCGAGCAGTTCTCGCCGAGGACCATTTCTCCCTGGTGCACTGTTACATCATATTTTAGTATGTAATTTTATGTGTTGATAAAATGACGTAACAATGCACTGGTGAGAAATGGTACTCGGCGAGAACTGATCGCACGCCAATATTGATTAATTACAGACAAAAACTGAAGGTTGTGAGTGTTATTTTTTATTGAACAACATTGTTTAAAATAATTCTTTATATGTGTGACGATCAGACCGGTTTGAATACCAGTGCCAGATAGCTCAGTTGGTAGAGCACCTGACTAGAGATTCAGGGGGCCCAGGTTCAAATCCCGGTTTGGTCCTTCATTATTTCTACCATCCTGTTACAATATTGGTGTTGTGACCAACCCCTGGAACTAACAGGTTAACTCGATCCTGCCAGGGGTGATCTTCGAGGGTGAAGATCATTTAAGGGGGGAGGAATGTGACGGTCAGACTGGTTTGAATACCGGTGCCAGATACATGTAGCTCAGTTGGTAGAGCACTTGACTAGAGATTCAGAGGGCCAGGTTCGAATCCCAGTTTGTTCTATCGTTATTTCTCCCATCTTTTACATATACATGTATATCAGATATATGACAGATGATTAAGGGTCATCACATGTTTTGCAAGATGCAATAAGTGTTAAAAACCTTTACTTTACAACACAATACATTTAAGTGAATATTTATGTTTCTTGTTATTATTTGGTGTGGTTTTCTTGACAGTGTCGCATAAACAATTTACCCGCTCCTAAAACACAAACTTTCTTTTTGTGGATTCAGCTTACCGCTGATTGGCTGCTGTTGCAGCAGACAAATAAGATATGCACGCACAAAACACAATGAACTTATCAGAGAATGAGTTGAGTTTATTTCAACTGTTGGAATTTGGGTATTTTTTTTTTAAATGTATACTTGTAACAGAACATATATGTGGTACATACAGCTGTAGCTTTATGAAGAAAATTTTGGTTAGACCATATATACCTATCATGCAAGTAAATGATATTTACAAAAAACTTGCAATTTATGGCGCACGAAATATACGCTAGTTTTATAAAGATTGACATACATGTAATGTACCACATTCTGTGAAAAATAATCTATTAAAAATTCTTCATTAAGTTTACTCATACATGTTTTATGCTTATTACACATAGTATTGTTTTTAAAACATGTAATTTATAAGAAAATAAACAAAAACCCGCGCTAAATTTATTTGCCAAAAAAACAAAACACAGTAGAATTGATAAAAAATGGTATACCAGAAGCTAATACCAGTACATGTACTTTGACGCTGTTCGGTGGGTAATATTCATTTGTAATTTACGAATTGAAATATTGACTGTTGCACTACAAGTACGGTACCGTAATAAACTCTCTCTCTCTCAAACTCTCTCTCTCTCTCAATTTGATAAGTGTTTATACCTATGAAAATTTTTTAATATTATGACTTGATATGCAATTTTTTGATCTTGTACTGCCTAAATGTTATATCATGTATTGGGATATGTCATACTTATTACACTGCATGGTCAGTGTATTTTTTACAGAAATACTATGCATATATATGTTAATGTAAACACAGCTATTACTAGTACATGTATGTAAACACAGCTAATTATTATTTTTTTTATTTCAGCTCAAAACAGCCTCTTGTTACCACATGGCTTTTACCGGTACCTGTTGATTCTTGTGGGTCAGCTCCTGAGATTAACCTGTCACCTCTATCCACATGCATATTCCTTGTGTTCTACAGACTATTTACCAGTAATTCAAATTAAATCCAATAATGCATGAACAATAATGGAACTTGAAGAAAGCATCATGCCATGTTGTGGTTTGTGTTTGATAAGAAATTATGAAAACAAAATTAAGGCTGTTTAAAGAAATTCATAATTGCTGTGAAAATTTGTTTTTCAATAAAAGTATGCAATTATGTTTCCTTTATTTTTTATTTCATAAAGATATTTAGATGTGTTTACATAATTGAAAAATCCCCCCTCCCTCTATTTAATTGTCTGCATTAAGATTACATGTAGGATATGTAAATGTACATTTGACTTTGAAATAACATCTGCTATGATAATTACTTTTGAAATGAACAAGAAACAACCTATTTCTACCTTTCTAAGGTATATATGCAGAAAAAAAGTAGAAAAACATGTCAAATTTGAACATTTTTCATTGAAATCAACTCTGTCTTCAGCTACCTGGGTGTGTTTGAATTTAATTCTAATTTAAGGCAGATGTCTAACTTGTAGGTTGTAACTTACTGTTTTAGCATGGTTAGAAGGAGACTAGAAATCAGAATAGATTAGATATTCACTAAATATGATTGTTAGCTTACTTTTTTCATGAAAACAAGAAATCACAAGCAGGACAGCTGTCTATTTGTTAATTAAAATGGTACAAATCATACAATAAACAAATAAAGATCAAATTTTAGAATCATTGATGATTGTTTTCAAATATTTGTGAGAAATTACTCAAGGAAATTGCCACATGTTTCATAAAATTAGGTAAAACATTTCAAACCATGACTTTTTCTGAAAATCAAAAGATTGGGGGGGGGGGGGGTATACATGTAAGGGTATTTCTAAGTGATGTGAAGCTTTTATCATGATTATATCATGTAGGCATATGTTGTATTGTATAAGGTTTCTTTTTAAAGGTGGTTGAACAACAGTTGACCTCTAAAAGGTCAGGTAAAGATGTTTTACTATGGAGAACCCTGTAAATCTGTGTTTACTAAAAGAAATTGGAAATGGTGGGTTCACTTAAATGGCCATATTTTTATTAAACCTCAATGGAATTGGCAATATGTAGTATTCTTTTTCTCAGAATTGCTTTAGCTTTCTTATTCTAAGACAAACCGTCTTTTCATAAAAATGTTAGTGTACTAAGTTAAAGGTACAAGGAACAGTTTCGGATAAAGTATCGTCAATATTTTTGTAAAATTGAGAGTGACTGTACTTGAAGGTTTATATTTGTTGCGTAGATTCATGAAATGAATTTTAATGATTATCAATAGTTAGAGGGATGTCTCTTGTTGGAATTGGTAAGCAATATTAAGGCCCCTAATTTTAAGTACATGAGATGCAGAAATAAATTGTGAAACTTGCGGCTATGACAGATGTGTTGACTTTACAGTGAAATTGAAGGTTACAAACGGGAGGTTATATAACATGAAATGTAGGTGGATGGGATATTATATGCCTATTTAGTATTTACTGGGTATGAGGACAATAGCAAGTTTATTGTCCCCCAAGACAGCAACTATTTAATGAGGCAAAGCCAAGGGAAATAGTTGCTGTGGAGTGGGACAATAAACTTGCTATTGTCCGAATAGTCAGTTAATTGGTATTTCATTATACAGAAGAAAACTTTATTTGTTAGCGATGCAGAATTTCTTGATGATAAACAAATTAGAGTTAAATCAAACTTTGTATTTAATGCGGCGATCTTATTAGGTCAGAGGTGTTCCGAGTTTAAGGTGATATGGGACACTTCCATGTTGTGACGTATTGTTTATCGAAATAAACAATAAAATAAAGTGTAATTATATAAGTACATGTAGTTTCTTTTCAAAAATGGTCACCTAACTCCTTAACGCAGTGGGTTAGAGGGTTTACTAGGAACCTGTAAGTCATGAGTTCGAATCCCGCTGGGGTTTTTACAATTTTTACCTTTTCAAATATTTTTAAAAGCTATTTTTTGGTTAAATATTGTAAAATTTGAAAATTCTAAACCGGTGAAATTTTTTAATTATATAGTACTTTAATCCACATTAATATCGACAGATGTCCCATACCACCTTAAAAAGGAGGGAAATCAAATTCTGCTGATGAATGGTTTTGATGACTATTCACCAAGGGCAGATAGCATGGATACTATTTTAAATTAGATAAAAAGGCATGTTTATGCGGGCGCCTTCTAGTGATCAATTTGTCCGTCTGTCCATCCGAGATTGCTTGACTGGAGCATAGCTTCTCTCCCCTTGGCCCAATCTGGCTCATACCTCATCCACAGGGTTCCTTTGGTTGAAGGATGCGCAGTGACCTTGAACCATGTTTTTAGGTATAAGGTTAAGGTTATAGCAGAATTATATATATAAAATCCTTGTCTGGGGCATATCTTTTTTCCCTTTGGTCCAATCTGGCTAATACTCGCAGAGTGTCTCGATGTGCAGTGACCTTGCATGAAATTTCTAGGTAACGGGTGAAATATTATATCAGATCATGCAAAAATCCTTTTTTCAGAGCATATATACTTTCTACTAACCCCTATTTGGCTCAGACTTCACATAAGCAGAGCTTTTGAGTAAAGGGTGTGTAGTGACCTTGAACCTATTTTCAGTGAAAAGAAACTGTGAAGGTCATAGCAGAATTATATTTTTAAAAATCCTTGTCCGGAGTATATCTTCTCTCCCTTTGCTCCATTCAGCTTCATACTTCACCAACATGATGCCTTTGATCAAAATATATGCAATGACCTCGAATGATATTTGTAGATGAAGGGTCAAGGTCATATCAGAACACACAAAAATCCATATTTTAAGAGCATAGATATACTCTCCTTTTAGCCCCTATTTGGCTAATATTTTACCTTTACAGAGTTTATTGGTTAATGGCGTGCAGTGACCTTGAACCAAGTCTGTCAATGTGAAGGTCATAGCAGATCTTTTTAAAATTAGTTTTAGACAGTAGATTATTTTCCAAATATGCTTAATCTTGGTCAGATTGAACAAAAATGCATGTATGTTAGGGGGAATGAAATTGAATTAAAAATTCTATGCCAGCTGGAAAAATTTCAAGTTATAGGTCAAGGTCAAAGCAAAATTCTCTGAAATAACATAAGCGGGGCCCTTTGAAATGTTCACCATTTCAATGTTGTCTGGTTCATAGTAATTTTACATAGAAAATATTCACAGAGGTACAGTAAAGTAAACTTTACATCGATAAGTTTCTGACAATTAATGACGCAACGAGCACACAGTACGAAAGGTCAACCCTTTGAAAAGCAGTGAAGAGGAAAAGTTGCTCAGAATTATGTTTTAAACAAAATTGATTTTTTACGTAAATTTTAATTTTGCATTCTGGGTTAAGAAAAAAGATGTTAGTTCAAGGTAAAGTTAACTTGTACCTAAAATGAAGTCAAATTTGTTAAGTCGTACTTAAACACATTGTTTTTTTTGTTAAGTCGTTCTTGAAATGGGTAAGGGTTTTTGGTTAAGTCGTGCTTAAAACCATTCGGATTATGTTAAGTTGTACCAAAAATCATTCGTTTTTTAAGGTCTTCCGTTTCCAGCGGAAGACCTTATTGTTTTCGTACTGTTTCTTATTATTATTATTATTTTTTTTTTCCAAATTTTGTGCACGAGATTTCACGAAATCTATTCGACCGATCTCAACCATTTTTTCACAGATGGTTGGGCGTTATCTAAACTTCATACATTTTTCTTAATTTTTTCGTAGTCACTTCCGGTACCGAATTGTCGGCCATTTTGTAATTTTTGACGACCCATTTTGTGCAGCTATAAACTCGGAAACCATAAGAGATATGAATATGAAATTTTCAGGATAGGTAGACTAAAGTTTGAAGTTGTGCAGCATGTAGTTGTTTAATGCCTGTTGCGCCATTTCTTGGAGCTCGCCTGGGCACGAAAATTGGGCACGAATTTTCAATCAAAATTTTCACACGTTTTGATTTATATCTTTTTATCAGTTGATATTTTGTTTAGACATATATAACAAAAGTGGTAGAGAATCAACAGTTCTTTCCAACAAAATCTTTATTAAGGGGCCAAAGCACTCAAACTCTATTACAAATAACTTAAAAACGATAAAGATTTTGTAATGCAATATAGAAGCAAAGTTGTTGATCGTACCAATATCTATTAGAAAAAATTATTGCCACGCCCATTTATTACGTAATTAGGGATTTTTAGGGGCCAAAGTACTTAAACTTTGACGCAATATAACTAGAGAAGTAGACATATTTTGTTAGACATGATAGAAGAGAAAATGTTTGAATTTATGATTTAAATCGATTCCACTTATCAAAACACGAATTCCTGTCCCCATTAAGGATCTAGAGGACTGGCTCCTAAAATATTCATACATTTGTATCTCAAAAATGATCAACAATTTTAGATGGGTGTAAGAACAAAAATTGTCAGTATTCTTAAGACCTTTTCAAAGAAATCAAGAAAAAGGGGCTGGCCCCTTTTTTTGGGGGGTGGGGGGGGGGGCAAGAAACTCGTAAAGTCTATTACAAATTACATAAAAACGATTAAGATTTCGAAATGCATTATAAAAGCAAAGTTGTTAATTGTAGCAATATCTATCTGGAAAACTCATTGCCACACCCATTTATTACGTAATAATGGATTTGTATACATTATCTGAAAGTAGGGGGGGATAATTCTAGAATTGTATGGATTATTCATGGTATGATTTAAAACAGAAATCGCAAGGAAGACCTACTCGTTACTCGTAACGAGATCGTATCTAGTTAAGGTCTTCCGTTTCCAACGGAAGACCTTATAGTTTTCGTACTGTTTCTTATTATTTTTTTTTTCCAAATTTTGTGCACGAGATTTCTCGAAAACTGTTCAACCGATTTCAACCATTTTTTCACAGAAGATGGGACTTGATGTAAACTTCATACATTTTTGAGATTTTTCCTGTCGTCACTTCCGGTATCGATTTATCGGCCATTTTGTACATTTTTACGACCTATTTTGTGCAGAGCTGATCTCAGAAACTATCAGAGATATGACTATGAAATTTTCAGGATAGGTAGTCTATAGTTTGAAGTTGTGCACTATTATGTTGTTATACGCCAGTGGCGCTATTTCTTGGAGCTCGCCTGGGCACGAAAATTTGGTACGAATTTCTGTTCAAAATTTTCATACGTTTTGATTTATATCTTTTTATCAGTTGATATTTTGTTAAAATATATATAACAAAAGTGGTAGAGAATCAAAAGTTCTTTCCAACAAAATCAAGAAAAAGGGGCTGGCCCCTTTATTTAGGGGCCAAGGCACTCTTAAACTCTATTACAAATAACTTAAAAACGATAAAGATTTTGTAATGCATTATTGAAGCAAAGTTGTTGATCGTACCAATATCTATTAGAAAAAATGATTGCCACGCCCATTTATTACGTAATTAGGGATTTTTAGGGGCCAAAGTACTTAAACTTTGACGAAAAATAACTAGAGAAGTATACATATTTTGTTAGACATCATAGAAGAGAAAATGTTTGACTAAATGATTTAAATTGATTCCACTTATCAAAACACGAATTTATGTCCCCTTTAAGGGTCTAGAGGGCTGGCCCCTTAAATATTCATTCATTTGTATCTCAAAAATGATCAACAATTTTACATGGGTGTAAGAACAAAAAATATTTGTATTCTTAAGACCTTTTCAAAGATATCAAGAAAAAGGGGTTGGCCCCTTTATTTAGGGGCCAAGGCACTCGTAAACTCTTTTACAAGTAACTTAAAAACGATAAAGATTTTGTAATGCATTATAGAAGCAAAGTTGTTGATCGTACCAATATCTATTAGAAAAAATGATTGCCACGCCCATTTATTACGTAATTAGGGATTTTTAGGGGCCAAAGTACTTAAACTTTGACGAAAAATAACCAGAGAAGTATACAAATTTTGTTAGACATCATAGAAGAGAAAATGTTTGAATAAATGATTTAAAGTGATTACACTTATCAAAACACGAATTTCTGTCCCCATTAAGGATCTAGAGGGCTGGCCCCTAAAATATTCAATCATTTGTATCTCAAAAGTGATCAACAATTTTAGATGGATGTAAGAATAAAAAATGTTAGTATTCATGACTCCTTTCGTATAAAATCAAGAAAAAGGGGATGGCCCCTTAAATTAGGGGCCAATAGACTCCTAAACTCTATTACCCATACCTTAAAAATGATCAAGATTTTGTAATGCATTATAGAAGCAAAGTTGTTGATAGCAGCAATATCTGTTTGTAAAACTCATTTCCAAACCCATTGATGACGTAATTAGAGATTTTAGGGGACTATAATCTTAAATTTTTAATGTGCTGTATGTTAAAAAGCAAAACTCTTTGTTAAGCATTTTAAATGATATTGACAATCGTATACATTATCTAAAAGGAGGTGGTTGAGGGAGAATTCTTAAATTTCATTGATATTTTAATCGAATCGTTTAAAAAATTGAACGGAAGACCTACTCGTTACTCGTAACGAGATCGTATCTAGTTATTATTATTATTTTTTTCCACAAATTTTGTGCACGAGATTTCTCGAAAACTATTCGACCGATTTCGACCATTTTTTCAGAGAAGATGAGTCTTGATGTAAACTTCATACGTTTTTGAGATTTTTCCTGTCGGCACTTCCGGTACCGATTTATCGGCCATTTTGTACATTTTTACGACCTATTTTGTGCAGAGCTGATCTCAGAAACTATCAGAGATATGACTATGAAATTTTCAGGATAGGTAGTCTATAGTCTGAAGTTGTGCACTATTATTTTGTTTTACGCCAGTGGCGCCATTTTTAGGAGCTCGCCTAGGCACGAAAATTGGGTACGAATTTTCATTCAAATTCTTCATACGTTTTCATCTGTATCTTTTTATCAGTTGATATTTTGTTAAGACATATATAACAAAAATAGTAGATAATTAAACGTTCTTTCCAACAAAATCAAGAAAAAGGGGCTGGCCCCTTAAATTAGGGGCCAAGACACTCGTAAACTCTATTGCAAATAACTTAAAAACGATCAAAATTTTGTAATGCAATATAGAAGCAAAGTTGTTGATTGTAGCAATATTTATCAGGTAAAATCATTTTCACACCCATTTATGACGTAATTAGGGATTTTAAGGGGCCAAAGTACTTAAACTTTGATGCAATATATCTAGAGAAGGAGACATATTTTGTTAGGCAATGTAGAAAAGAAAATGTTTGCATTGATGATTCTAATCAATTCCACTAATCAAAACTCCAAAGTCTGTCCCCATTAAGGATCTATAGGGCTGGCCCCTAAAATATTCAATCATTTGTATCTCAAAAATGAACAACAATTCTAGATGGGTGTAAGAACAAAAAATGTTAGTATTCGTGAGAACTTTCGATTGAACTCAAGAAAAAGGGGCTGGCCCCTTAAATGAGGAGCCAAGACACTCGTAAACTATATTACAGATAACTTGAAAACAAGCAAGATTTCAAATGTCTTTGGTACTTAGCCTTTTTTACAAAATTGATACCAGCGAGATTTTAGTCACTGTAAGTGATTGAGACACAAACTTTTATAAATGATAGACAATCGATTGAAGATATATTTAACGGGTTTTCTTTTGTCAACCGTCACTTCCGGTACTCACCAGAAGAGTTCAAACAATTCATTTTTTTCACAAGTTTAACTGATTATCTTTGGTGTTTCATCTGCTATGATTAACAGTAGTGTACACTAAACATATGTATAAAAAACCCTAGCTTTTATTTTCATAAACCTCTTTTGTTCGTCCGTTTTCGGTCTCGTGACAAAAAACCTAGATTCACCAAGATCGCAGATTTGGCAGAGAATATCGATATTTCATCGTATCATATGAAAACAAAATCGGACGGAAGACCTACTCGTTACTCGTAACGAGATCTAGTTATTAAGGTCTTCCGTTTCCAACGGAAGACCTTATAGTTTTCGTACTGTTTCTTATTAAGGTCTTCCGTTTCCAACGGAAGACCTTATTGTTTTCGTACTGTTTATTATTATTTTTTTTTTCCAAATTTTGTGCACGCGATTTCTCGAAAACTACTCAACCGATCTGAACAATTTTATCACAGATGATGGGAAATTATCTGAATTTTATATGTTTTTGAATTTTTTGTCGTCGTCACTTCCGGTCCGGATTTACGGTCGATTTTGTAATTTTTTACGACCAATTTTGTGCAGAGTTGATCTCAGAAACTATAAGAGATATGACTTTGAAATTTTCAGGATAGGTAGAGCATGGTTTGAAGTTGTGCACTATTTAGTTGTTTTGTACCAGTGGCGCTATCCCTTGGAGCTCGCTTAGGCACAAAAATGGGGTACAGATTTCGAATCAAAATTTCCATATGTTTTGATCAGTATCTTTTTATCAGTTGATATTTTGACAAGACATATAGAACAAAAGTAGTAGAGAATCAAAAGTTCTATCCAATAAAATCAAGAAAAAGGGGCTGGCCCCTTTAATTAGGGACCAAGAGACTCGTAAATTCTATTACGAATAACTTGAAAACGATAAATATTTTGTTATGCATTATCAAAATCAAAGTTGTTGATCTCTACATTATCGGTTTGAAAGAGTCATCGTCAGGCCCATGTCTGACGTAATTAGGGTTGTTTTTCTTTATCTTCAATTTTTTTTTTTGGGGGGGGGGGTAATTTTGAAATTGTATCGATATCTCATGGTATCATTTTATCTAAAAAAAACAAAAAAACAAAAATCGGACGGAAGACCTACTCGTTACTCGTAACGAGGTCGTATCTAGTTATTATTATTTTTTTTTCCAAATTTTGTGCACGCGATTTCTCAAAAACTATTCGGCCGATTTCAGCCATTTTTTCACAGATGATGAGTCATTATCTGAATTTTATATGTTTTTGAAATTTTTGTTGTTGTCACTTCCGGTACCGATTTATCGGCCATTTTGTAGTTTTTTAACGACCTATTTTGTGCAGAGCTGATCTCAGAAACTATCAGAGATATGACTATGAAATTTTCAGGATAGGTTGTCTATAGTCTGAAGTTGTGCACTATTATTTTGTTTTACGCCAGTGGCGCCATTTCTTGGAGCTCGCCTAGGCACGAAAATTGGGTACTAATTTTCATTCAAAATTTTCATACGTTTTGATCTGTATCTTTTTATCAGTTGATATTTTGTTAAGACATATAAAACAAAAGTGGTAGAGAATAAAAAGTTCTTTTCAACAAAATCAAGAAAAAGGGGCTGGTCCCTTTTTTGAGGGGCCAAGACACTCGTAAACTCTATTGAAAATAACTTAAAAACGATCAAAATTTTGTAGTGCAATATAGAAGCAAAGTTGTTGATTGTAGCAATATTTATCAGATAAAATCATTTTCATACCCGTTTATGACGTAATTATGGATTTTAAGGGGCCAAAGTACTTAAATTTTGACGCAATATATCTAGAGAAGGAGACATATTTTGTTAGGCAATGTAGAAAAGAAAATGTTTGCATTGATGATTCTAATCGATTCCACTAATCAAAACTCTAAAGTCTGTCCCCATTAAGGGTCTAGAGGGCTGGCCCCTAAAATATTCAATCATTTGTATCTCAAAAATGAACAACAATTTTAGAGGGGTGTAAGAACAAAAAATGTTAGTATTCGTGAGACCTTGTGAATGAACTCAAGAAAAAGGGGCTGGCCCCTTAAATTAGGGGCCAAGACACTCGAAAACTATATTACAGATAACTTAATATCAATCAAGATTTTGTTATGCATTATTGAAGCAAAGTTGTTGACCGTAACAATATTTATCAGGTAAAATCATTTCCACACCCATTTATGACGGAATTAGGGATTTTTAGGGGCCAAAGTACTTAAACTTTGATGCAATATATCTAAAGAAGGAGACATATTTTGTGAAACATTGTAGAACAGCAAATGTCTGCATTGATAATTCTAATCGATTTCACTGACCAAAACACCAATGTCAGTCCCCATTAAGGATCTAGAGGGCTGGCCCCTAAATTCTTCAATCACTTGTATCTTAAAAATGAACAACAATTTTAGATGGGTGTAAGAACAAAAAAGTTTGTATTCGTAAGACCTTGTGAATGAACTCAAGAAAATGGGGCTAGCCCCTTAAATTAGGGGCCAAGACACTCGTAAAGTCTTTTACACATACCTTAAAACGATCAATTTTTTGTAATGTATTATAGAAACAAAGTTATTGATCGTAACAATATCAGTTGGTAAAACTCATTGCCACACCGATTGATGACGCAATTAGGGATGTTAGGGGACTTAAATCTTAAATCTTCAATGTGCTGTATGTGAAAATGCAAAACACTTTGTTAATCATTTTAAAGGATATTGACAATCGTATACATTATCTGAAAGGGAGAAGTTGAGAGGAAATTCTGAAATTTCAATGATATTTTAATCGTATCGTTAAAAAAAGTGAACGGAAGACCTACTCGTTACTCGTAACGAGATCGTATCTAGTTATTATTATTTTTTTCCACAAATTTTGTGCACGAGATTTCTCGAAAACTATTCGACCGATTTCGACCATTTTTTCAGAGAAGATGAGTCTTGATGTAAACTTTATACGTTTTTGAGATTTTTCCTGTCGGCACTTCCGGTACCGATTTATCGGCCATTTTGTACATTTTTACGACCTATTTTGTGCAGAGCTGATCTCAGAAACTATCAGAGATATGACTATGAAATTTTCAGGATAGGTAGTCTATAGTCGGAAGTTGTGCACTATTATTTTGTTTTACGCCAGTGGCGCCATTTTTTGGAGCTCGCCTAGGCACGAAAATTTGGTACGAATTTTCATTCAAATTCTTCATACGTTTTCATCTGTATCTTTTTATCAGTTGATATTTTGTTAAGACATATATAACAAAAATAGTAGATAATTAAACGTTCTTTCCAACAAAATCAAGAAAAAGGGGCTGGCCCCTTAAATTAGGGGCCAAGACACTCGTAAACTCTATTGCAAATAACTTAAAAACGATCAAAATTTTGTAATGCAATATAGAAGCAAAGTTGTTGATTGTAGCAATATTTATCAGGTAAAATCATTTTCACACCCATTTATGACGTAATTAGGGATTTTAAGGGGCCAAAGTACTTAAACTTTGATGCAATATATCTAGAGAAGGAGACATATTTTGTTAGACAATGTAGAAAAGAAAATGTTTGCATTGATGATTCTAATCAATTCCACTAATCAAAACTCCAAAGTCTGTCCCCATTAAGGATCTATAGGGCTGGCCCCTAAAATATTCAATCATTTGTATCTCAAAAATGAACAACAATTTTAGATGGGTGTAAGAACAAAAAATGTTAGTATTAGTGAGAACTTTCGATTGAACTCAAGAAAAAGGGGCTGGCCCCTTAAATGAGGAGCCAAGACACTCGTAAACTATATTACAGATAACTTGAAAACAAGCAAGATTTCAAATATCTTTGGTACTTAGCCTTTTTTACAAAATTGATACCAGCGAGATTTTAGTCACTGTAAGTGATTGAGACACAAACTTTTATAAATGATAGACAATCGATTGAAGATATATTTAACGGGTTTTCTTTTGTCAACCGTCACTTCCGGTACTCACCAGAAGAGTTCAAACAATTAATTTTTTTCACAAGTTTAACTGATTATCTTTGGTGTTTCATCTGCTATGATTAACAGTAGTGTACACTAAACATATTGTGATCCTTCTGTTGTTATTCATTAGACTTTTGAAATCATAAGTCAGTTGGAGTTTTATGATATTTATTAAGCACTGTAAGCGTATAGTGGTATAAAAGCAATATATAATCAATCTGCTATCAATCCAAAATCCATCTCCTAATTATTAATCAAATCATAAGTATATAAATCAGTAAAATAAAATAATCAATTGTTAGAACATCCTTTCGGGTCACAGTTCATAAGTGACTTATAACGAAGTCCATTGTTAAAGGTTAATTACAATTAAGAGTCTTGCATCCGTTGACCGCTTTCCAAAGTCCAATCATCATCGAGAGTTTTATTCTTCCTGGTCATTCCGCTAACACCACGAGTTCTAACTACGCAGTTGTCCCTCTCGGTCAATGACCTTTAACATTGTTCACTATACACTTATTTCGTATCGAGTGCACAACAAGCTAATGACTAATTAACGTAAAGCAGAATACAGTCATAAAATTATATTTCATATATATATGGCTATCTGGTTACATACGTCCCCCTAACAAAAGAAATATCCCCGAGGGAGATTTCTTTCGCCAGGTGCCCGATGTGAGAAATTATCCTTCAAACTCTTCTAGGTCAGATGAACTTCCTGGTGACACACCGGTCAGAACATCTATGTTAAGAGGTTGAATGAAGTGACCAATTTCCTATACCGGCTTGAGACACAATAATAGTCTGTCAACAAACATGTATACTTCACTCATGACAATATATAATTGTTTAGCAATTCATGCAAAAGTCAATAATAATCATATATACTTTTGACAACAATAGAAATCAATACAAAATAATCAAAATCAAATATAATTGCAATCATTTGCAATCAGAAGTGTCCAATGTCCAAAGTTCCACACAGGTAACATATAAAGTCCATTAAAAAATGTTAATTCAAGCATAAGCGCCGCTAGAATTATAATAAAATACATAAGCATATATAAATGTTACACAGTCCAGCGTACATAAAAGTTACACTAAAGTTATTGATTTCACACAATTGTATCCATTTCGAATAATCGGAACGATAATCAAGAAAACGTTGTGTAATTCGGATTCGAAGAATTCCATTCGCAGTTCTCAGCTCACCACATTTGATTTCAAATATAACATTACATAATTATTTCAAAAACATTTTACATTTTTCACAAATTTGAACATATTGAATACACAATTTTTATAAGCACACCAACGGCACTTCCTGCGCGGATGGCGAGTTTGCTCCTCGCGGAACATCGACTGCGTTCCTCTATTTCTTAGACATCAACGCCCTTTCTGCAAGGTATTCGCGTGCCAAGTCCGGGTCCGGTCCATAGCGTTCAGGCCTCGGATAATCGGAGTTCCTATTCGCTCCGGTCAACTGGTATGCTAATTCTTCAGTGATTGGTCCAATAGCGTGAGCGTCTGCAATTGATCGTCGTGGTTTTCCATAACGGTGAGGTCTCTTTGGGGTTGTAGTGTCCTTTACTATGGGGTTCATTTCAATAGTCTCTTGGGAATTTCGTTGATCAGGATTAACACCAGACAAATTGTCTCTGCCAGAACTTTCCTCATCCCCGTCACCACCCCTTTTTCGACAACCCGACCAGCAACCACGGCACTTATATCCTAACTTTTTGATAGTTTTACGTTTCATGATACAAATTCCGAATACAATTATCATTGCCAAAATCAAAAATACATAAAACCAAAGACTTCCCACCCAAGGTAATGATTCCATAGATTGTAGCTCATTGTTTACTGGCAATTCCGCCATTAGTGTGTCCATAGGGAAAACTTTAATATCCTTTAATTTATCGGGAATCTTAATGTGTCCCACCCCCGGAAATTTGATGTTAAGGGGATCCCAAAGTGTGTATGTGTTTATGCCATCAATAAAATTTTGAAAGGAGTCCGACATATTAAATTGACTTTCTCGATTATAGTAAGGAGGAAGTAATTATGAACCAAGAAAACCAGAACATCCTTGCCCAATCTCAAGATGTTTATCCTAACATTTATTATTTTACCAGTAATTTTAAATTTCTTACAACGACACGGTTTTACGGTTTCTTTACATAATCGCGGGTTCCGATATTTCAAACGTATTACGTCCGCGGTATTTCATTATCAGTCAAAATGTCAAAGGGGTCACACTATCGTACCTAATCCAAAAGCGAACAATATATCCAAAGCAAGTTTACTCATTATTATTTATATTTACAACACATTATACAATTGCTTTAAACGCTTCAGCCATGATAGCAAAACAATTTTCTACGTGCTGTTGTTTACTAACAGCTATATTCTTACGAGGTTTGGGGACTGGTTTACGCGGTTTGGGAATTGGTTTACGGGTGAAGCCTAGACCTACTTTAGAATTTATTTCACCAATTTCCATATCCTCGTCTAAGGGTATAGCTGGGGTATTTATAGGTATCTCATAATTTTGATCATGATATTCACTTTGTTCTGACTCAGGGTTCTCATCCGATTCCGACTCAACAGTCTGTTCATGCTCGTCCTTACTCGGTCGACCATCCATGATCTGTTTAGCTCTTATGCGTCTCTGAAGTTCAGCTAAGGGTATATCTTCTTCGTCTGAAGAATTTTCTCTCTCTTGTTGTTTAAACCGAATAGCTCTTTCTAATGGCTCTGGCTGCAACTCGCCATCATCTTCCGAAGATGATTCCTCCTCAGGTGGTACCACATAATTGGTTTTTCTCAGAGTTCTTCCACCTTCTTCAATATCTTGTGAGAGGGGCCAGTGCGAAATATCTGCCAATCTCAATTGCCGTGCATGGCACTTGGTGATAGATCCAGTTAGTTGATCCTTCACCACAAAACTGACTGGTCCTTTCTGTTCAATAATTCGGTAATAGGGGAGCCACTTTTTATCTAGTTTGTTTTGTCTCCTGTTGTTCTTGAGATAGACTGGGTCTCCTACCTGGAAATCTTCATCTTTGCTCTTCTTATCAGCCTGGGCTTTCTGTTTCTTCTTGGCTTCTTTCATATTTCGATGTACTAACATAAACGCCTTGTGCTGTTCTTGAAGGGCGATTTTATGTTGATCTTCTCCTGCATATCTTCGACGAGGTTTCAGTAAAGTATCAAGAGGTAATACAACGTCTCTATTGTACATCAGATAGTATGGGGAAAACTTTGAAGATTCATTCGGGTGAAATCGAATGGCTGCCAATGTTTGGTTAAGATGAATATCCCATGTTTGAGCGTTGTCTGTTATCTTCTTAGCCATTACGTCATGAAGAGTGCGGTGGAATCTCTCTACTTTGCCGTTGCCTTGAGGACTGTAGTAAGATGTTGTGGTGTGGTTAATGTTTAGTTCTTTCAAGGTTTCTTGTACCTTTTGATTTACATTCTCTGTTCCATTGTCTGTGAGAATTTGAAGAGGACAGCCATATCTGGGGTATATTTCTTCTAATATAAGGTGCACTATATTGTCAGCTGACTTGTCAGGAACGGGGAAGGCTTCCGGCCATCCAGAGTAAATGTCAATGAAAGAAACTATATACTTGTTTCCTGTCATTGAAGTTGGATATGGTCCTGACAAATCGAGTCCTACCTTAGCCATTGGAAAAGGTGGTATGTCTGTCTCTTGAAGTGGAGGTTGAGTTCTCTTATTGCTCCTCGTTTGGCATATTACGCATCCTTCTATATAAGAGTATAACCTCTTGTATAAGTTTGGCATATAATATTTTTGTCTGATTACATCATACGTTTTGTCCACTCCCATGTGTCCAAGTCCATCATGGTATTGTTGTACTACCAAAAGTTCTAACTCACGTGGTATATACAGGCGCAGTCTCGGACCTTCGGAATCTCCATCTGAAAGATAGTACATTAGGCCATCTATTTCAAGAAACTTCTTTTCTTCGGTCGCCGTTGCTTTTCCTTTAGTCAACCTATTCCTCAGCTTTTTGATCTGCTCATCATTTTGTTGGCTCTCCTTTATGTTTATTTCTTCCGGTAAGTCGATGAAAGGCTTGAGCAATTCGTCCTGCTGTTTAACTTCGCACCGGGCTAATCTTTTAGGTGAGAAAGCATTTGAGTTTAATACGTTAACTTCAAAGAAATTGTCTTTAACATCCGGTTCATCACATTCAGATTTTTCTTCCGCTTCATCCTCAGAGATAGTGGACGGTAACCTGGATAAAAGATCTGCACAGCAATTGAACCTTCCTTCTATGTACTCTACCTTGCAGTTATATCCAGCGATACTCAAAGCCCATAATTGAATCTTTTTATTTTGCATAGGGGATTCTAAAATATATTTGAGCGGTTTGTGATCTGTCCGTATAGTAAACTCAGCACTGTGAAGGTAATGGTCCAGCTTCTGGAGGGCGTAGTGGATTGCAAATGCCTCCTTTTCTATGGTTGACCATTTCACCTGGGTTTTACTCAGCTTGTGGGATAGAGATTTCTTTTGGTCTTAATGCGGTGACACGTCCTACAATGTAGCCTTTAGGGATTTTGTAACTTTTGTTGGTTTGATTAACGAAGATCATGGGAATTTTTCTGTCTCTTCGGACAACACAAACTGAGTCTTTTAAATATAGTCCTGGGTCCTCCATGATACAATTATTGTCTATACTGTTCACTTCCACTAAGTCTTTTTCTTCAAGGGGGAAATTATTGTTCACTTTTCCATAAAATACAGTCACAGTATTTGGTTTCACCATAAGTTTCTTGGGTGTTCTTACGATCGTTGAGATGTGTAGATCCTCCTTTAATTCAGCATAAGCCCTGCCATCAATGCGCATGAGTCCAAGATCAAAGTATAAACGGACATTGTTTTTCTTGAGCCAATCACGACCGAGAATCAGGTTTCGGTTGAGTCCCTTTGTCACAAAAAGTTTATGGTCTAAAGTTAACCCTGCAATCTTAAATGAAATAGTTACATAGCCTAACGCAATTAAAGAATTACCATTTGCTGCTTGAAGACAAGGAATATCATTTTTACACAATTTGGGGCGGGGGAACAAATTATCATACATTTTTTTACTAATCAAGGATACGGCCGCGCCAGTATCTACTAACGCTCTGAATTTATTTTTTCCAATTTTTAATAAACAGCTACTGGGGTTGTTTGTAAAATTAATTTCAAATGTAGGTCTTTTATGAACGTTCTTCCTTCGGGCTTCAACGAAGGAAGAACATCTTAGTTTTCCTGATTTTGTTTATCAAAAGTGGTGCAACGGGTCCAGATTTTGGGTGATCTCCTATCATTTTGGTCTTTAAAATCACGTGATCGATCTTGACGATCAGCTGACCTACCTCTGTTTTGCTGCGTTCTGGAAAACCTGCGTTTGCTCCAGCAATCTGCACGCAAATGTCCTATTCTACCACAATTCCAACACTCAATCGGTGGGCGGGGGCTTTGCTCAACATAATGCACAGACTGAGTATTATGAAGTCGTTTATTTAATTGGGGGCGGGGCCTAACCTGGGGTTTATTTAGTGGACAGAATCTGGCCCTATGACCAATTTTCATACACTTAAAACACCCTTTGTTCCTCGTGTGGTCAACCTCCATGGGTTCTTCCTGTCTATTGTCTGTCGAGGACAAGTTAACCAATCTTTCACTTAATAAAGGCGTTGTACTGTCAAACTTTGAAACAGTCTGTCTATTGTCATTCGGCGTAGTACTTGTTATACTTGACCCCCTTATAGCTAGTCTTTGTCTTAAATTTTGTTCGCGCATTGCTAACTGAATTGCTGACTCCAAGTCTTTGGGGTTTTCTCTAAGGATTTTCATCCTGAGATAGTCAAAGGTCAGACCGTCACAGAATATGTCTACAAGTTGTTGTTGGACTAAGGGATCTTTTAATTTGTCTTTACTATACGCGTCTTCCGCGATTTGCAACAACCGTTCCGCGAATAACTGTACACTTTCGTTTGAATTTTGCCGCGTCCTGCGCATTACTGCTAACGCGTGTTGTGAGTCGGTTATCTCCGCGAATCTGTTTTTTAAGGATTCTTTTAAATCGTTCCACGACGGCATTTCTTCCGACGCGTCTGTTTCGTCCAAATATCTTTTGATAAAGTCCCCTACCGAACCTTTACTCGTAATATACGCGAGCATGGGGATTTCATGACCCTGTTTCCCAGACAATAAACCATATTTTTCAATTTCCTTTATCCACTGCTTGTATTTACTAGCATCTCCTTCGAAAGGAGTTATCACAGAAGATAGGGGCACTGTAAGCGCGGATATTATAGCTTTAACCTGACCAATGAAAAAATCTTTATCATCATCCTGATTTGGGACTCGGTGTCGAGGTTCATTAGTTTCATACAACCTTGCATCATAATATGTGTCAGTTTGTTTTTCAAAAGTGTTTTGTTTTACCTGTTCTTGTTCTGAGAATTTTTGACCTGTTTCATGCCCTTCCTTTTCTTCACTTTGACCCAACCCCGCAAATTGTTTTTCCAATTGTTCCATTTGATTTTTAAATTCTTTTCTATCATAACCATTTCCAGTTGCCATATAGGTTGCTGATCAGAGTTATTTACTTTGAGATAGTGAACAGAGATATTGAGAAAAAGTTCTTACCTTAACAGTTCAGTTTTTCTTTAGCACTTCGTTTGATCCTGGTCACGGCACCATAAAAGTCTATGTGATCCTTCTGTTGTTATTCATTAGACTTTTGAAATCATAAGTCAGTTGGAGTTTTATGATATTTATTAAGCACTGTAAGCGTATAGTGGTATAAAAGCAATATATAATCAATCTGCTATCAATCCAAAATCCATCTCCTAATTATTAATCAAATCATAAGTATATAAATCAGTAAAATAAAATAATCAATTGTTAGAACATCCTTTCGGGTCACAGTTCATAAGTGACTTATAACGAAGTCCATTGTTAAAGGTTAATTACAATTAAGAGTCTTGCATCCGTTGACCGCTTTCCAAAGTCCAATCATCATCGAGAGTTTTATTCTTCCTGGTCATTCCGCTAACACCACGAGTTCTAACTACGCAGTTGTCCCTCTCGGTCAATGACCTTTAACATTGTTCACTATACACTTATTTCGTATCGAGTGCACAACAAGCTAATGACTAATTAACGTAAAGCAGAATACAGTCATAAAATTATATTTCATATATATATGGCTATCTGGTTACAATATGTATAAAAAACCCTAGCTTTTATTTTCATAAACCTCTTTTGTTCGTCCGTTTTCGGTCTCGAGACAAAAAACCTAGATTCACCAAGATCGCAGATTTGGCAGAGAATATCGATATTTCATCGTATCATATGAAAACAAAATCGGACGGAAGACCTACTCGTTACTCGTAACTAGATCTAGTTTTTTTTTATCTTTTTGTACTTAGGTTTCTTTGTTACTAGATTAAGAACTCTGCTTCTTAGACGTACTTCAAGCGTTGCTTTCGACATTAGCGGAAAACCCACTCGTTGCTTTGCAACGAGCTTTGCTCTAGTTATTCTTTTTTTTCTTCTAGACGTTTTTTAAAACTCAAATATCTAGCTTGTTTGTTATCCTATAAAGTTCAAATTTTCAGAGCTTATCGGTAGTTACTATTTCTCAATATCTAAAGAAAATGGTTGAAATCGACACTTCCGGTACCGAGTTATTCCCCTTTTCCCCAAAAATATAGGCATTCTTGTGCACGCAAAGGCTCTGAAACCGCTCACAGCATGTGTTACAAGGTCACAAATCTTAAAAATAGAGAGTTTGAACGTTGTCCTCCGAGTTTTGTTTTTACAATTTTCCTCCTTTAAAGTTTCAGAAAATTAATTTGAATTTGTGTTTCAAAAAATGCTGATTTTTGGTTGTGTTTTTGTTATGTAGCTCTTTAGTTTAAAATTTTCTCTAAACACATATTGAACAAAATATGTGCAAAATATCAAGGGCTTTCACTTGACACCATTGAAAAAGGGCTGGCCCTTTAAATTAGGGGTCTAGAGCCCTTAAAAGTATTCGCTTTATAACTCAAAATTGGTTAATATTTCGCTATAGCTGTCGATAGAAAAGTTGTTCATTATTGTGTTATCAATGTCGTTACAAAATTATTTTGTATCGGTAATGCGTAACATGAGTGTAAAAAGCTTGTCTTGTTAACATGTACCTGTATTCATTTGGCAAGTAAGCGAATCGTCTTCGTGCGCATTACGTACATAAATTAACAGCTGAAAGTGTACCAGCATATACGGGATGCTTTGATTCATTTGAAAAAGTGTCTGAAAAGTATACGTGTACATGTTTTTCTTACAGCCTTTTTATTGGAGTCACCTCTGTTTAGGTCTTATAGTGGACAACCGTTAAGAAAAACAAAAAGAGAAAATATAAACGTTCTTTTCCTTATCTAGTGAGATATATAAACTAGATTTAAAAAAAAAATAACTTCCATGAAATAGATTTGAGTCATTTTACTGCAAGCATTTTAAATCGACATAAATTCTTAGTTGTGTGCGTCATTACATAACCCATCTCGCCCGCGGCCGAGAAAATCGATCACCAAGGTCGCGGCTGGACTACCTAGCGGTCAGCGGTTATCTAATACACAAGAATCACGTCTGTCATATGTGATTTTATTTAGCCGCAAACACAAGAATCGTACACAACGACATTAAAGCTTACTCTTCTTAATTTGAATAAAACGATAGAGTGTCAATAAGAAATCGTTCTGTTTATATAATCATAAAAGCAATGCCATCCTCGAACTGAAGCAGTATCAGACAGATAGATCAACTGTGGGATTAAAGGGTAAAAAAAACTTATATTAATTAAGCTTAGTCATCATACTGCAAACATTGTAAATCTTCCTGGGTTCTGAGCTCTCTATGTGTGTTTTACCTATACGTAAGTTATCCGATCCCTCATCCGCGGCCGAGGAAATCGGTCGCGGCTGCACTACCTAGAGGTCAGCGGTTATCTAATAACAAGATATACATACAAGAACTGTTTCAATTTTATGTTCTTAAAGTTTGTTCACCTTAAATTTATTTAATTAAACATTAGAATGTGAATTGAGAAGCCCCTCTAAAAATTGATAAAAGCGATATTATTCCAAATCAGAAACATCATCAGACATAAATCAATAGTGAATTTGTAATTCTAAAATGTCCTAAAATCTATACATCAGTCATGTACTAATGATGTTATAGGTTAACAACGAAAAACCACAAAGTTTAAACCTTAAAATGATGATCACCCCTAGAACATAGCCAAGGAGATCCCGCGCGAGTGGACAAGTGATCCGCGGTAGCTTCGTGTTCTTCTACATGTACTTTATCACACGTGCATGTTTATTGATATTTTGTACGATTCCAACTATTTGTTTATTCGAGATTTTGACCGGTACATGTAAGATTGACTTGTGTTTCAATTTCAGATTTTTTTATTTACCCACGAATGTTTCCGCTAAATACTGCTGAGAGGTTTTATAGATATCGTAGAAAGTAGTTGACGTCTTCATAGGGTTGCAGATAAAATGAGAGAGAGAGAGAGAGAGAGAGAGAGAGAGAGAGAGAGAGAGCGCTCAAAATTGGAAGCATTATTTAGCCGAATTTAGAAAATGAAACAGTCCCCAAGCGTTCAAGGCAGGATAAAAAAAAATCAAATATCAAATTAACACATGTGGTAGAGGCAATTGCAACTTCTCTGGCCTTTCCGGCAAGTTTGGAAAAACACCTCGAATGTATTAACATCACCGGATGTTGGAATTTTATACAAAATGGAGTCGCTTCCCATTAAAATAAGTATCGGCAAGAAGTCTTGTATGTCGTTTCTGTGTTATATTTTAGTGTATATTGATACCTTTAATGAAGTATAGCTCACATCTCAACAGATCATAAAATGTGTTGTAATTATATCAAGTTTTATAAAAAGGGGGGTTGTCATGGACGCCTAGGTAATACATTCGAAGTGTTTTTTCGAGCTTGCCGGAAAGGCCCGAGAAGTTGCGATTGGCGGTAGAGGCTTACACGATAAAAGAATTGTCCAGAATTGAGGGATTTAGTGATTATTTTTAGAATGTTTACATGAGTTTTTAAACAAGATTTGTTTAGATTTTATCGGTTTCATGATCACAGTGCAAGGGCTTTATTTTTTTCAAAATGTGGCGAAGACCTATTTTTGGCGACTACTTAACATGTGTACATTTTTCTCCTCAATGTATGTCACTTTCCCACCCGTGTGTTTATTCGGTCAGTCTATGCTAAGTCAATCCGCTCCACGTGCGACCTAAAATCTCGTGTCACGTCAGCGCGCATACACTGTAGCTCAGAATATTGCCCCCGGGCTGCAGATCAGCAATTGGTAAATTATTGAGTAACATTTGGATGGATGCTTTCACTGCAGCGGTCAATTGTTAAGCAATAAGTGTCTAAATATTCGATGTCAATCAACCTCAAATTAAAGGTGCGATATCTTAATCTGAGAATGTGGCTAAAAAATTAACCTGTTGAACACGCTAAACTTCTATAGTTATGAACAGAATAAAATATATATTATCAGAGACATAAATAACTTAATAAGTTATTTATGTCTCTGGTTTTATAAGTTAACAGTTTTAAGTCAAGATTAAATAAAATTTGTTCTCAGGATTAGAAGTAATGATATACGACTACATTAAGCAATAAAGTCGGTCGATCGTCATTAAATCATCAGAGTAATGCAAGTGTCGACAGTTTCTTATTTCTTTGAAATAATTGTAGTAGTCAATTGACTTGCAGACTATAATATAGCGACCATTGATAAAAAAATCATTGAAGTTGTGTAGTATGAGTATGAAATTAAGTCTTTATAGCTTACGCTACATCTTCTTATTTATGTGTACGCGTACATAAAGCTATTTTTGATTTTTTTTACTGTATAAAAAAGTGTTGTTTTTCCTAACCTTAAATTTAAATCTATAGAAATTCAATATCTGCATGTAACATCTCAAAAGCTTTGATAGCTTACCGCTTGGAAATCATTTAGTGATGCAAATTGACAAATGCCCATGAAAAGACATTATTGGACCTCAAGGGTTTCTTATCCTTTCCGACGATGATAAGAAGAACTCAAATGTGCATACAAATCATACACATATTTTACATATATGTGTTATGATAGAAATAATTAAAAAATATAGGTCTTTTTTTGTGCCGCACAAAACGGGCAAAAAGGATTTTTATCCCCCACGAAAATAAATTGAAGGGGAGGGGTAAATGAAAATCACCTTGTCCGTCCGTACGTCGTGTCCGGTCTATATCTTTCTGATGGAGAAATATTGTAAGTGTTCTTACTTCATACAAATATTACTCATTACCTGACGAAGCGTCATGACCTAAACCCAAGGTCATTTGGACAAAGTAAAGGTCACTGGCAGGAAAAGTGCAAAATTTGTTTCCAGTTCACTTTGGAATTTCTTACTTCACACAAAGATTGCTTATGACCTGAGGGTGTGTAATGATTTGTCCCTAAGTCATTTAAGGAGAAACAATGGGAGTTTCTATTTCATGTAAAGATTCCTGATGACCGATGGTGTGTCATGAACTTGACCAAGGGTCAGTTGCGCAAGTTCAAAGTCATATTAAACATGTGCCATATCTTGTATTAATGGAAATGAGTAAAAGCTAGAGTTTGACATAAAGATTATCTGTGACCTGTAAATATACCCTGCCTTGTCTGACTCACTAAAGAAAAAGAACCATCCATTATTCTCTAATAGAGAAATACGTGAGTAATGACTTCTTTCTTAGCGGGGATATCATTGGTGAGCTTGCTAACAGTACCTTTCAGATGGTCCAGTGGGAGCAATGTCGCGGATTGACTAGCTAGCGGTCAGTGGTTACCTAATACACAAGAGTTGCGTCTTGCGTACATGGGTTTATTTGGATTTACAAAGATTTTTTTCAATTTTAGCCTTAAAAATTTAACTTAACATGTAAATTTATGCTTTTTAGCATCATATAATTGATATAAATTCGGGATATAAACGAGAGCTTTTCATGAATGTTACTAATATCAAATTACAACAAATAATCTATTTCACAACACAAGATGATATGTTTGTTTTAAATATCATATACTAGTATTTAAAACTTGTCTTTGTTTCCTTTTCCACTTGATTTTTCTGTGTGTGTGTGTGTGGGGGGGGGGGGGGGGGGGTATTCTAAGACAACAGCTAGTTCGCTTGAAAACGGCAACATGAGATTTATATCAAAAATGAAAACAAACTAATCAATGAATCATTTTTTAATAGATGCGTATACATGTATATGAGTATTTTTTTTTATCTGTACATAAGCACTAAAAATTGTCATTTAACTGCACGCATTTAACCATCCAATTTGTGCGAGGGGATCATGCGAGAGTGGAAACAATAAATTATTATCTACACACAAGGTCAGTACGCTTCAATATAATAGATTCATCGTGCAAACATAAGTTCAAGTTCTTTATTCAAAGAGACAAATAGATCTAATAGGTTGAACAATATATAACTTGAGTTTTGACGTTCTAGAAATTCGCAGAATGTAAAGATCGATCAATTATATAAAATATCGGCTAGCTAGCTTTGATGAAGCATGAATTATAACTTTGTTCAAACAAACAAGTAATGAAACTATTTTTCTATCGTAATATTGTCTTTTTGCTCGAGATTTTGTCGCATCTATAGTCATTTGTTTACATAAGCTGCGTATAGGTTCTGTGTGTAGTTTGTGTGTGCGCGCGATACTTCGAATTTTTAAAACCTGTGTCCTTTTGGTTGTCATCGATCCTTTAATTCCTGTGTACATACATATGTATATACAGTTTGTCCTTTCAAACTGAGTTATATGAGAATCTTGAATGTCAAATTGTAATATTTAAGATATTTTTATCTTCAAATTCAAAAGATATTTTATTTTGCTTTTTACACAGCTTAATTTTAGTGTTTTAATTAGTTAATTACTTTAAAATTGTTTAGGTAGGGCTTTCTATTAATTAGCGATGAATCAAAAGATGCAATCATTTTCTGCAAAGATCGATCCTCGCTGAACTTTTCGAAAACAATTATTATGTAACCACATTGAGTCATTTGGCCTTCGATGTTTCCTGTGCTTCAACGGTAGCGACCAACCGTTATGTAATACCTAAACCCTAACCCAGATCGCCTTTTAACCTGTATTCCCCAAAGCTGCAGTGAACTCCTCCATTCTATTTCACTTTAGGCCAAAACTGTAATACGCATGCGCTTAATCTATCAAAATTCTATGTAGTTGTATGAAACAACTCAAATTAATACCAAACAAATTATTCCTAGACAAAATCCATGTATTTTCTATTAAGAATACAAATATTTAAAATCACTTTTACTTGGAAACATGTAGCTCTGATATCAGTAAATGTGAGAAAAGTCCAAAGCAGGTGCATGGATTTGTATGGCACGAATATCGATCGATACTTAAAAGACCCATTTCACGGAATATTTATAACTCACCTTGTACAACGCAGTGTCATAAAAATTACAAGCCTTGGTATAATGAGCCATACTTTTATATTTATTTATTTATTTTGCGTATACATTTATATATATGAGTCGAAGTCTGGTTTATTATATTTTAATTTTATTTGTATGTATGATTTTGTTTTAAATCTTGCCAGGCCTCTATCAGGTCTCTATCATGGATGATGGAAAATAAATCTAAAAATAAAGATGCCCAAATAAAATGATATTTTTATGGTATAATACGCAACATTAAAAAATTGATAACAGCATTTCTATTTAATATTATTTAAGTTCAAATGGGCTTTTTCATCAGCTCGGTATGATACTTAAGAAATAAACAACGTTATTTAGTGAACATGGCGTTATGAATAGCAATTGCTCCGTTGGCATATTCCATGATGCGCGCTAGCGCATCGTGGAAACCGTTGAATATGCCAGCAGAGCAGTTGCTATTCATAATGCCATGTTCACTAAATAATCGTTGTTTATTACTTATATTTGCATTTTACCACTTGCAAATACCCTATGGAGTTGGAGAAAAACACATGATGTATCGTATAGTGGTTTAATAATTATATAACGTCAAGGTAAAGTAAATAACGTCACACCTTTATGACGTCATAGTAAACAGACAGAGCAATAGCGATTATAGAAAAATAATTGCAGTTCCTCCGTATAGACTTACAGTGGAAATGAACAATGGATATGCAAATATATTTAAATGCATCTCTTAAACTGCATGTTTATGTATGATCTTACTTACGGTAAACAGGCACGTAGCACTTTTTTGGGAGCATGTAGAAAATTGATATGAAAATAAGGAAACTAGGATTGATATTGAAGTTATATACTACCGCAGCCCCCCCCCCCCCCACACACACACACACGGATTAGGATTGTGAAGATTTTGGGAAAATCCTACTCTCCTTTTTTTTTGGTATGAGTCTGCCCCCCCCCCCCCCCCCCACCACTTTCAAAAACGATGCTACGTGCCTGGTAAATGCTATGATGAATACATCATATGAACTTAAATAAATAAAAATTGTTAATTGCTCTGTAACCAATTCATACGCGAATCAAGAATTTTTTTTCAGGGAGAGGGCCTTGGAACTGAGGTGCATGTCTGTCGGATAGCAGACTCAGATTGACAAGGGGAAGTGGGGTGGGGGGTGGGGGGTCTGAGGCCTTTAATACTACATGCGTTTAAATTTGAATTTTCCAAGAGGCGTTTTGGACCACCGACCCCCTCTTAATCCGCGGCATGCAATCCATGAATGCGTGACACGTGTTTGTAATGCAGTGCGTAAATTGGAGCTGTTGTATATCATCGCCCCTTCAATAATATTTTTTTGATCCAAACGGTTACGTTTTCATACTAAAATTATTCGTTTATAGCCCATTCAATTAGTTTTTTTTCTCAATTTGAATGTTATATTGGACAACACTTAATTAACCGGCTAATTTCCTGAGACTAACGTTAAATGGTAAGACTGGTCTTGCGAATATCTAGCAGGTCCTAGCATATTTTTGTAATTATGTTTATATAATATTAATGATAAAATATTTCTTATAAAATTACTTGGTATATTGTGGCATTGTGAAATATTGCGAGGGGTTCGAGTGATCATGTTTGCGAGTTATCTAGCGATCTAATGTAGTATTCAGGCGCCATCTAGCGGGGAATCAAGATTCAAGCTCTGAGACAGATTGAAGTCTGAAACGCCAAACAATTTTACAACGGTCAATCGTGATAAAAATTGATGATTTAACTGAAATATCGCCGGCCAAGTGTTGATATTCACAAGCTGTAAGTCTTCGGTGTCTGTTTAATGATCATAAAGTGTTTATCAACGATAATGTTTCTTGACCATTGATAAAGTGTTATGGTATGCTACCCCCCCCCCCCCCACCCCCCGGTTGTTTTATATGACAACGTATGCGATCTTTATGCTGTTCTTTGAAGATTGAACATGGATTTTCAAACTGTATTTTATTCTTTATATTCTTATTATGGTGCTGCATCGCTAAATGGATATGAAAGTGTTGTTCCAACCTTCACCCCCCCCCCCCATTTATCAAGAATGAACTCATCCAGAGGTTAACGAAACACGGGCGGGTTCGGGATTTCGTTTTTTGATTAATATGAATTAAATCGATTTATTTTGCATTAAGTGAAAAAAATGAACATATTACAAACCCGTTAGTTGTATTTGCAGGCTTTACCATAAATACTATGCTTTTCAATAGATGATGTAATCAGCTGGTAATGATAGATTGCCAGTTTCCCAACATCCCTGACCATTTTGACAAGCAGAAAGTTATCAAAGCTGCTCTCTCTCTCTCTCTCTCTCTCTCTCTCATACACATTCACCCAATCTTTTCATATATACAAAGCAATATATATATATTATCTGCTAAAATTTGAGATGTAGGCACCCAGGCTGTCTAACAAATGATATTAAGTTGAATGAAATGTCCCTTGGCAGCTTAACTTTTGAAGTTAAATTTTGATCATAATTAGAATATAGCTTTGAACTGTTTGTAAGTATAACTCCTATAAAACTGCACCACAGAGTTTTGTGCAACTTCGTAGCTACATGTATTTAAGACACTATGTGCAGTAAATTCTGACATTGTCTTTTATAGGAAATACTGCCTGCTTTGTAAAGCATGCTTAGTTTTAAATATTGTCTGTCCTATAACATTAGTCATACCTGGCGTCATGATGATTTGTCTGCATGACCATGATGACCTGATGTGTTATAGGACTAACTGACAATATTTAAAAATAACCATTCAATGCTTATATTTACATTTATATTTATATTCATAATGATATATTTGTGTGAAATATTTTTGTATCATTGCTTTAAAGCCATGAAACATATGCTCTAGTCTTTGTCTGGGATATAAATACTTGATGGAAAAGCCACAATATCGATTAATAGACTGATTTAAAGCTTCGCTTCAAGTTAAAAAAAACTTTAATTCATAAATCAGTCGTTGGAGACTCTCCCTGCTAATGTAAAAAAATGATGAAGAAATTTTAAAACAACTTGGCACAGGTGAAAGATCAACAAGATTTTCAAATATTTACGTAAATTGCCAACGAATATATCATGCTTGCGATACCGACGAGTATACCCCAATTAAATTATATCTAAATTACTATTAATACTAGTATGTAAAAATGTACCTTAATTTATTGATTTCATGACATGTTTTAACAATATCTTTAAAATAAGAAAATTCTATGTCAAGCCCAAGCAAGAACCTCAAAAAATATGACAAAAAAAGAATATCTATTAAAAATATTTATGACTTATTTTCATCAATCACCTGCGCCGCTGCGATATAATTCGAAAAATTGCAATGTAAGGATAATACCGGTATCCTCACGTGATAACAATGCACAATTGACGTCACAAAAATGCAACAAATATAATGTTTAACATTGTTGGCAGTATATGTCATTCAGATTTTAAGAAGAACTCCCGGACAAGATATTTAATGGTTGATCCACAAAATATCGTTTTCAAGCCGTATTTCTCTACATTGATGCGCATTTTAACGACCCAGCTCCGGCGGAAGACCTACTCGTTGCTTTGCAACGAGCTCGTCTCTAGTTCATTCTCTCTTTGTCATGGAGCCGTCCTGAATCCTGGTGAAGTGGACATTTTTTTCAGTGGCAGAAAGTCTGTAAAGGAAAGAGTCGAATGCAATGAGACCTCAAAAACGGTTATTAGGCATATTGATTGCATAAGGGTTGTTTCTGTGAACTCAAAAACTGGCATATGTTTAAAATGTTCCCAGTGCAAAAAATCTAGGAAAATATACAATCAAACAAGAAAATTTCTACTGTTGACAAAGAAAATGTTGATCCTAACCTCATTTACCAACGGTTATACAAAAATTAAACAAAATAGCACCAAATTTAAGTTCAAACCAATTAATGCTGATAGCAACACAAATAAAATCATCAGAGTGTACAAGTGCAAGTGGAATGAGATAGCCCAAAGAAGTTCAAAGCATGTCCCTTACCTTGTACACTAGAAACCCTTCAGCCTATAGGGACATCACAAAAAATGGATGGGTAAATCTTCCGTCTGAAAGCCTTTTGTACCTCTACAAATCAGCTGTAAAACAGAGACCTGGAATCATTCATGATGCAGTGGATGAGGAATGAAGCTATTAACTCAAATATTAATAATGAAGGTCTGTATGGTGGTATAATCCTTGAAGAGATGTCCATTCAGGAGGACCTACAAATTGTAAACCAAGGTAGGAAGAGCTCTTTGTATGGACTTGTAGAATGCGAAGCAGATGTAATGCTGATGCACAATATCAATGAAGGGCGATATGAGAACAAACTGGCTAACCATGTCATGCAGTATTTATTTCATGGACTTTCTGGCTTTCGTTGGCCATTTGCAAATTATCCGGCCACACAATCTTGTCCAGCTGATATATTTGTGTCCACCTGGAAATGCGTCGATTCTTTGTATGAATTGGGATTCAAACTAATCTACTGTTGTTTGGATGGGTCCAGCAATAATCGAACATTTCTTAAAATGCATTTCCCCGAAAATGAACCACAGTCTACCAAAATGGTTGCCAGGCACTTCAAAAACCCTGCAAGAAAAATGATATTCATTATGGATCCATGTCATCTTATTAAGAAGTTACGTAACAGTGTACTGAGCAGTGGGATTAAAAAAAAATCACCAAAGGTTATTGACAGTTGGGGGAAAATCAATTCACCGGAAAATGCGGATTGATGAATATAACTGGGACCAAAATAATCATACCTTTAAAATACATCACAGGTTATCACAGGACCACATACATCCAAATAATGCACAGAAAATGAGAAATAAACTGGCTTTCCGAAACTATTGACTCTAACATGTTGCATTTAAAGAAAACTTACAGTAACGCTCTCGGTGAAGCTGGTAAGGCTGCTCTTTCTGGAGCTGTAGAGTTCTTTAAGGCATCTAATATACTTGTGGGTTTTTTTGTGTGGACCCAAGACCTGTAAAAGACATGAGTGATGCAAGATTAAATGAACTGAAGGAGTCGTACAACTGGTTTAAAGCATGGGAGGAAGAAGTCTGTCAGAGCGACACATCAGTCAAACGTTATAAGAGCTTGATAACTATGGAAACTCGTGAAGATCTCGACTTTATGTATTTTAGTGTCATGTCCTTGATTAAATTGTGCATTGAAGAGATTCACACAGAAATAGTCCCTGCTAGACTTAATAGTGACATAATCGAAAACATTTTCTGCCAGCAGATCTCTCTATCATGGACTTACGACAAATCCTACTTACAATTCTTATAGAACTGGCATCAACAGTGTCATAATAGGGGAAACCGTTGTGTCTAGAAAGTCAAATTCTGGAAGACACTCTGCATCTCCATTTGTTGCGGAAATACCTCCCAAAAAACTGAGACTTTAAAATAAAAAAGAACTGATTGTAAAGCCTGACATATAATATATATTGAAAAAACAACAGGTAAGCATATATTTATTAAATTGGTCTACTTAATTTTTTAATTCGAAGTTTAAAACATGTACATTTTAGTCCAGTGGGGAACTAAAATGTGCAACCTTTCTACACTAAAATTTTAGTTTTCATCTGCATCCATTAGTCCATTTGTGGTTTTTTTTAATTCACCTACGGGTTTCACCAGAGGGGACTACAGGTTTGCTCTATATCCGTCAGTTGTCTGTTACACTTCACAATTCCCCGATTTTTCAAAATGCATTGGACTGTTGTAACAAAAGTTGCTGGATAGGTTTGTATGATCAAACTACAGAACAAGTTTATACTTTGTTCATTGATTAACAGGTATTTAAGAAAAAAAATGACTGTCAGAATGCTTGTTATACCGGTATATACTGGTATTTGCTCTGGTATTTTTGGAATAGATATACATGTAGTTACTAGTATATTCAATCATTAAAAAGTTAATTTTTTAAAAATTGTAATAAATAACAGTGATCATTACTTACCAAGTGAACATATAATGGACCAATCCATGACCTCAATAAACTCAATGATCCTGAATTTTAAGATTTTCAAACTGTCATAGATAGTTTTGATGATATCACTCACATTTCCATCTTGTCCTAGATAAAAAAAAAATAAAAGAAGCATCAATAAAAAGATCAATATTGAAATGCAATAATGTTTTAAATTTACACATTTGACAGCCAATATGCCATTAACTTAATATAAATTTACATGTTAGCTAGCCAAGAATAATTTTGGTCTAAAAGGTTTTGTAGGAGCAACTTAATTAGTTTGGCTACCAAAGATAATATATTATAATATATACATATTTTATGTACTTTACTGTATATATTGGTACTCACATCTTTAACTTTGCCTTCATTCACAACACCTCTTACAATACCAGTCTCCTTGATCTCTAATAGTTTTTAAAGCTTTCCCATCTATATTCTGGCATATTCTATCATACCATTCATCACAAAGGTCACATTGAATCCATTCAGCTTAATCAGTTTTAACAAGACCACAGCTGGAACACACAGTTTCATCTTTACATTCAAATTCAGCAACATCAGTTTGGGGTTTTCTTTTCTTTCTTGTATAAACTGACTTAACTTTTCTTTTTCTACCAACTGTTTTCTCTGACTAAGTTTGTACACTGCTACTTGATGGAACAGCCTCCTCTGAATGTAACTCTGGTCAGGCATGGGCACGATTACTTGAAAATGTAATCGATTTTTAATCGATTACACTCATTTTTGTCCTGTAATCGATTACTTAAAACAAGTAATCGACTAATAATCGTTTACTTCTATTATTTTTCACTCAAATGTAAACGATACCTCTTATGAACATAGTGTATAAACTCTTCAAGTTGATTTGGATTTAGAATTATATAGGGATTTTCATTAAGAATGATATAAAAATTTCAATCTTCTTAAGACAACGTTTTATAATTTCTACTGCTTATTCAAATGTCAAAGTATAAACAATATGGAAAGATCAATCTGTTAATTATAAAATTAATTAAACAAGGGTTTTTTTGTAGGGTTTAGGTAGAATCTTTAACTTGCACCTTTAGCCATCATAATTATTCTGTTGTTATTGGTTTCTTGCAAATTAGAATTTGATTGAAATTTGATAATTAATATATTATTGGTAATACATGTATGTAAAAATAATTGAGGGAACCTTGATACTTGATTTGGATTAATTGTTGGTAGAGCTTTTAATTGTTCTAATTAAAATTTAAATCCTTATTGGGGCTATAGTTTAATGTTAATATCTAAACATAAGGATGGTCACACATCATTAACTGCATTGTGGATTCCTTTACTGACCAAGACAAACACCCTTATTGACACTTACACACCCCTTTGTCTCTTTCTCTGGCAAAATAGACACAAAATACATGTATACCCCCTCCCCTCTCTGTTTCTCTCTCAATATTGGTCAATCATTAAGCAGTTCTACTGAGTGATCTCTCTCTCTCTCTCTCTCTCATGGTCAATCAATAGGTAGCTCTAGTGATTTTATTTTTCTAAGACACATTAGTTTAAATAATGAAAAAAATTGCAAGGCGGATTAAACGCATACAGAACAACTGATTATCTGATGATACACTCAAGTTAACTAATATTTATATTTTAAGTGAAAGAGAAACATTATACTTACTACATGAATATAATCAATTTTATTCTGATTATAATATTATAAATAACACTTGTAGAGTATTTTTCTACTAATGTGTGCATCACAAAATATTTATGTGAAGAGTAATCGAAAGTTATCGAAAAAGTAATTATAACTACACTGAAATTTTTACCTGTAATCGATTAAATTACGATTACAAGCAATCGAAAATCTGTTTGATTACAGATTACTGTCGATTACTTGAAAATGAGTAATCATTACAATCGATTACGATTACTCGATTACCCCAAGCCTGACTCTGGTGCATCATCACTAGTAAGAACATCAGTGTTCGGAATACCTGGACAGTTTGGAATGTGATGAATTAGGTTGTCAATTATGGTTGCTTTAGTACTTTTCATTGACAGTGTTAAATTGTATTTTAAATTGTAGGCTTTAGCAATATTAAGTAGTTGTGTCTTTTTAAAGCTAAAGGTCCAGTTTCCAAAATGAGAGATTGGATTTTCAAATGAGATCGAAGTTTTCCCTGAGAGTTATCATTGTTTATGTACATCAATGTAAGTGTGGTTGTACTGTCTTTTAAAACACTTGAGGCTGATGATTCCACAACTCGCTTTCCCAGAGTGTCCGATTTTTGCTCTCTGAAAACTTTGATCATATCCTTTCTGAACTGGTTATCTGCAACGCGACAAAATCTGCAGATCATATCATCATAGAGTTCTTTCAAACTTTTCAATGTCATGTTTACATTACATTTTAGAAATGATTCATTAAAATCAAAGTTCTGTAACAAGTACTTGAATGAGTTAAATAGTTCATCATTTTTTGAAAGTTTTTCATTTACAGAATTTAAGACTTTTGAACCTTGCATATAAAATGCCTGTTCATAAAGTTAGGACTTCATCTTATCCACTTTAATGAAAAATTCTAAGACATTGTCTTTGACATTTGTCAATCCCTGGGAAATGTTCTGGTGTCTTCTTGTCTCTTTAAGAGTTTCTTTGTAGATGCTCTTGTCCAACAATTCAACATGGGTAAAAGTTAAAAAATCAAACATTTTCACTTTCAGAAAACAGCCAGAAACAACTATCACTTTGTCTTTTTTTTTTGTACATGTTATTTCTCCTTAATTTCATAAAATGAAGTTTAGATTTGCAACACATCTGCCACATATATATCTAAGTTTGCCTACATCAGAGGAGTCCACTGTAAGATAGTCTTGTTTTGAAACTTGGGTTGGAGCGGTTTTCAAAGCCTTTGCTTTTTCTACTAAGACAAAGTGTGAAACTATGTCAAATAACTTGCTAAAAGTAAAAAAAATCATGCACAGCAGCATTGTGATGAACACGTTCTTCAATCATTTATTAATATTCATCCGGATGTGTGAATTTATACAACTCGGAATTATATTTTGTCCAATTCTTTGAGTCTGTTGTTTTCCCTCACTTGTACTGCAAAGTTCAGAGTATGTTGTTGAGGGTTTATGATAAAGTTAACTTAAAAATGTTCTTGCATCGGTTTCTTGTTTTTAAATGAAATCAGTCAGTCCAGAATGTATTAATTTTTGGGATGAGCGGAGGCTACTCCAAACAACAACAAGACATCTTAAATTTAACAAAATTTATTAACAAAAAAAAAATAAGAAAAAGAGGGAAAATATAGAAATATAAAAACTAAACCACACAAACACTCACACACCTGTCACACAACTAGAAAAAAAATGATGTATATAAAAATGACCAAAAAATATGATTCAACAAACACCTCTTTACAACTTATCAACTATCATATCAGAAGAGTGTCCGAAATTTCCGGGGATGTAGCCCTGGACCAACTATGGACAACCACAACTAAAGTAGTTACGTCACCAAAATCATCATCATCACCATCGTCATCATAATCATCGACACTGTTGTCAACATTATCATCTACAACACCATAATCATAATAGACATTATCACCATCACCATAATCATCTACTTCATCATCGTCACCGACGTCACCATGAACGACATCATCTACATCATCATCATCATCATCGACGTAACCATCATCATCGTCGTCGTAATCACCATAACATCATCGTCGTCATCAACATCGCATCGTCATCGACATCACCATCGTCGTCGATATCACCATCGCATCATCATCGTCCTCGCCATCAACAATATGACACTACAATAAGTGTACAAGTGACACCATAACACCATAATAAAAACAATATTGTATAATACATTATATAAGTATCTCACTGATAGTATCAAACTATGATAATGTAGAGATAGTATTATATTAAAGGCAACATCTCAAAATATTGTAAGTATATGGTAACTATGTTATTTGTTTACAGTAAATAATATGGCGTCTGAAACTTCGGGTGACGCACTTCCGCCCAAGTAGTTAAGTAGAAAAAGTGACAATAAATTGTAAAATAAAATAACGTATAGAAGAAAGCCCTTTAAAGGGGCATGGTCACGATTTTGGTCAAAAATTATTTTTCCGATTTTAATATTTACAATGCTTCAGAAAGGCAATTCTAATAGGCACCCGAAATTTGAGTGTCATTTGTTAACTTATAAGAGAGTTACCGAGCTTGAAATTCTTCGCTATGTGAACAAAGCGTTTGTTTACATTTTAAACGTTGGAGTTAAAATTTCAGTTTTAAACCTAAAACGAATGTGTTAAACGTTAGGAACCGTTTATCTATGCTTAAAATAAATAAAAAGATAGACAAATAAGCTGGAAAAAGATTTCTTACTGGTATATTGAACCTATGTTAACAAAAACAGGGCACGAGCCTTGTTTACATGACAAAGAATTGTGAGCCCTGTATCTTGATTATAACTTTACGAATGACTCTCAAATTTATATTGATCATTAGAAATGCATTTCTAAAGCATTGTAAGTAATAAAATCACAAAATTAAAATTTGACCAAAATCGTGACCATGTTCCTTTAAATCACCGTTTCTTTATACAGCAATATCAAAAACTGTACTATAGAAAAAGACGAATTCTATTTAAACACTCTCGCTAAAGTTACACATCAGTGAACACACAGGTAACTGAACAATGGCCAAGGTGACTTGATAGGACGACTGCGTAAAACTAAAAAAAGGCAACAATTTACAAAAAAAACTACACCAAACTAAATTGATAGTTGTAACGGTCAGCTATCCGTGTCCGCGTCAAATGCTGAACTTGAGAGACTAACACATGCCACACAGGCTTGTTCTACGATACCCCCTACTAACACTAAGCACGTCTTTATCGCTGGACAGCTTCACCCCTGCGAATGTTATTGTCATTCAAATTTTAGACCACGTGGTTTTATTTGACCATTTCAGTTTCGCAGTAAAAATCGTACCTCGTGTATAAAGTCTATTTCACAGTTCATGTATCTAGGTTCTTAATATAGTAGTCAAATATAAAATCTAGAGGTTTATTGATTTTAAACTTTATCTTCATTAATTGGTGAATAAAATGTGTTCTAGAAAGAAATGTGACCATACAAAAATTAGTTTTTGTCTGCTGTTGCAACAACTAACATGCTTAAAAGAGATCCCTCCTGAGGATTAATTTTCGATCCGCGCCGGACCTAGTAATAACATCAATAGTGAAACAGACTATACCATTTTATGCAGAATGTACCTTGAAAATGGCTCGATATACTAAGTTTTAATGCAAAACAGACACCCATTATTTTTTTTTTTAAACATGGTATTGCACACCACAAGCATCAAACATGGCTATGAATTTATTAAGCAACCCAATGGTTATATTTTCAACCACTCTACACGTGTTTGCACACGAACGATAACTCTGTTCTGAATATTATCGTTTAATATAAATAACTGCTAGATGGTAAAATAAGACATACATCTTGAAAGCTTTTCCCGTTTTAACATAAATCACAGTAGGATATGATATGAAAAACGACCAGTACTTACGTATTTTGAGAATATTATCCGATCACTTATACTTCCGCTCGAAATTTCACAGGAAGTGAACAAATATTGGTGAAGTCTCGTGAACTTTCATTCGAGCACCTCTGGATTTATTACTTACTTAGCAACGATAAAGAAAACATTCCGAACACATTCGCAGGGGTGAGCTTGGCCGGGTATAACCTAGCGCCTATTGTTAGGGTCGGCCAAGCCCGTTGCAAAGAATTATGGATAAAAAAACAAAATCGGGTGCGTTCGATATGAACACAGATAAAGATTGATTACACATTCTGTCAATTTCAAGTATTTCATCTGAATCAAAGTCTGACGTTCTGAGTCTGAAGATAAAAGTTTGTTTTCAAAATCTTTGTTCAAATCTTTTTCCTATGAATATGAAAGGACCAAGTGCGGTTTTATGCAATTTTTGCCCCCCAAAATCAAAGTTTTAGAAAGAGCTTTAAAATAAGGTGAAAGATAGTTAAAATCATATTGGAAATAAAGGTGTAAAAGGTTATCACAACAGTGACGTCATAATGTAGAAATGATGTCATAAATATTGCATTATTTTGATAAATTGATGTTTTGTAGCAAAATATGGGTGTTTTCCGATGGTTATTCGACTGGGAAACATCGAGCGCAGGCTTGCTAAAGTACCATTTTTTAGTATAATATGTATAACTATCTGAAGAAAAACATATGTTAAAATCGCACTTGAGCAGACCTGCGCTCTATACTTCCGAATGCAAAATATAGAGCAAAAATGAGAATATCTTCATTTGTTTGCAAATTTGCGGGAATTAGGTCATTTAGGTGACGTCATAGATACACAGGGAGTGAGCAATGATGACTAAAATCATTATTAAAGTTATAGGCATCCTCTTTACAATGATTTGTGAAGATTTCATTTTTATACGATACTATTTAAAAATTGGTTGAAATCGGGGGCAGATATTTGACCATACCGCACATAGTCCTTTTGCAGCATTCTAAGTAAGGAACAAATAGAAATGATTCCTTGCTGTAGAAATCAAAAAATAGCAGCATCTGGTTTCAACACATTGGTTGGGTAAAAGTTTAATAGTCTCAATCTTTTCTTCTTTCTTGCCCGTCCAATATCAACTCTTAACATGCCTGCTTTAAATATTTTTGAACAATCACAATCTACTTCAACTCTGTTCAATGTCAAACCTTGAGCTTTGTGAATTGTTATACCAAATGCAACCACTAACGGAATTTGGGTTCTGCTCGCAACAACTTTTTCACTCTTCGAGCTATATGCAGTGAAAACTTTTTTTCTTTAACTCTGTCACTGTATTACTGAATGTCACCGTGACTGAATCTTTTGATATGCTCAAAACTTTTCCTTGAAGACCATTTACTAAGGTTTTGCTTAAATTTTTAACAAGCATAACAGGACAATTTTCTTTTAAATACAAACATTTTGGCACAGGAATTTTTTTTCTAAATAATTTGCATCCCCTTCATCAATTGCATTAAAGGTTTTGATTTCTCCAGGTAAATCTATTAATAGTGACGAGTTAAATATTTCCTTGTCAAAATTTCTTGCTCAGTAGATTCAAACTTTCACTCGGAAGTTGGCCCTTTGACACATCATTGATAACATTAACAAAGTCTGCTTCATCTTGTCTCATCACTTTCTCCAATATTATTTTGTGTCTAAACACACTCGAAAATTGTTTAGATTTAAAGCAAAAGTCACCAGAATCTAGTTTCAATGCATCAGGGACAGGGGGCAGTTGGAAAAAAATCCCCTATGCCTACAACTTGAATGCCACCAAAGTAATTGTCATTTGCTCGAATTGTTCTACATATATATTCCAGTTGGTTAAAAAGTTTCATGGAAAGCATGGACAACTCGTCGATGATCAAAATATTTGTTTTCTGTATGTTGTCTTTGAATTTTACGAAATGTTTATCATGTAAAATTTTCGTATACAGTTTTTCATTAGAAAATCTGCCATCTCCAATACCCGACCGCGAGTGAATTGTCACACCACCGATGTTCAGGGACGCCACGCCGGTAGTTCCTGTTACAGATATACATTTTCCAGAGTTTTTAAACTTTTCACGTATTTTATCGATTAAAAAGCTTTTCCCCTGTACCACTCCGTCCTAAAATAAGAAGATTATGTCCTTCTATGACAACTTCTACGGCCGCGACTTGTTTGGCATCCATGTTTTACCTTCGAGGTTATAAATAACTCGTTCAGTTTTCCTGTGTTTTTTAAAAACAGACTTCTAGCCAATCAGAATCCGATTTACTATTCTCTGCGATACTATCATGTCAGTGCCTACGGTTCAATTGGAGTCTATCATGTTTTGACGCAGATTATGCACATTAGCATCAAACAACAAAAGTAAGCATGCTATATATGGTTGTTTAGATAATTTATTGTAGAAGAAAATGGTACTAAACACTTTTGCATAGCATTTCGTATAAATGCGAAAACGACTGCAAAACACGGGAGGGGGTGGTTTACCTCATTCGGAGTTAGATACCTTGTGTTATTATTATACTATAGGGTAAATTTTTTTCTCAGAAACAAGTGCCTGTGCATGAGGTGGAAAGAAAATGAAAATCTCTCCACACTCTGCATACGTCACCCTTGAGAGGGTGAAATTGTACTTAGTTAGGCCCGACCCATTTCTGCGCAGCGTGATACTTTTTTTTCATTGCAAGAAACAATTGGTGCATATTAGATCAAACTTCATACAATGATGCCAATTTCTAAAGAAAAAAGTATGTTATTTCATGTAATTTTTTTTATCCATTTCAGTGCTCTTTGTTTTAACAGTTTACCTATTATACAGAATCATTTATTAACTTATTCCTTATCTACGAGGTACATTTTGTTGATGTGAGGGAAGAGGGGCAAAGTTTGTAAAAAAATGATTTCAGCTTGTTTGATTCTTTGCAAATAAAAAATGCTATAAACTGAGTTGTGAGATGAAATCAAAGCAGGGTCAATAACGCTAGCACTGTCATTGTATGTGACCATGTCTTAATATTTTGATTTCAACATCAATATTTATAGAACTGTTTACTTTCAATACACTTTTCCTAAGCACATGTAAAATATCCATGCACTATTTATTATATAGTGCTGCTAGTGCATGGGATATTAACAAATTAATTTTGCGAAACGTTTGTAAAAATATTGGTTTTTCTATTGAAGAGTTTGGCACAGTTTATTTTCTCTATTTAAAAGCAGCAATTCACGCCAGTGTCCACTATGTAGTCCATCTGCTCCAGATCAAGTCCTGTGTCATCTTCAAAGTACAGAACCTCCCCCGTACGTCAACCATGGGCCGCCAATCCTCATACACAACTCTCAGTCCAATGCATAGAGCCTCGTCCATACATTAAATGAGACTAACCCCCGGCAACCTGTAACTATAAAGCTTACATACATGTAACTATAATGTATTAATTACCCTAACCGGTCGGTGTACAATACATTTAAACAAAGTGAATTACTCTATAAGACTATAATGCATAAATATTGCGACATACACATTGCAAAGATAACATTCAAGTGGCAACTTTTGTCCGCTATTTATAGAAATATAAAGTAGTACGATTATGAGCTTTAAGATTCACAAAAACAAAAATTATCTAATTTAAAAAAATCAAACTCACCCCGTCTGGGGATTTAGTTACTAAGCTATTACTTATTTCTATACGTGGTCAGATCCGTGGGTGGAAATCGAGCGCTCTGCCCAAGAACTGCAAAACCCGAACCTTATAAAGCCCTAATAATGCTGGTAGAATGAGCCAGGTTGAGTCTATTATGCTGACCAATGCCAAAACTGAAAAACATGAGGCTCCATATGGGATAAAAAAAAGTATTTGAAATCACTGGCATTCAGCACAGGATAAATTCACAACATACAAAACGTCTAATAGCACAGCAATAACTAGGATTTGATTGTGACACTCAGAACCGAACCCATCCTTTAACATCATTAAAGCATTTTATTCTCTATTTGAAAATAGTCGAGGATATATTGATTACATTAAAGCTGCTTGGTCCGATTTTTTGTTATGACAGTATCAAATTTTTTTCTATACAAACCATTTATTTTAGAAAGTTATGGACTTTCTCCTATTTACACCAGCAGAATCAGTCTCCTTTCAAAGTTAGAAATATTCAAAGTAAATAAAAATAATTTCTTTTTGGGCAAACGAAAAAACAAACCAAAATGCATCACGGGATTGTTTAGACAAGGACACCGCTTGGTTTCGTCCCCCGAATAATTGGGGTTATTCAACCCGCATGCTATGCATCGATTGTAAAGAAAGCAAACTTTAAAAATATTAGCGAACAAAACGTACACATGTCTATTTGTGATGTGTCTGATCATTCCAACCTTTATTTTAAGCGATGTCAAATTCGTAATACAACCATACCCGTCTTGTTGTCAGGGGTGAACTTTAACATGAGGCGAAATAACGCGGTACCCTTTTATGTCATTTGTTTTGTTAGCAAATTTTGTACGTAGTTTTCTTTATTGAAATTTGGCTTAATTGACTTGGAAAACTACTGCAATGTCTTTTATTATACATATACTTAGCATAACCATCGTTTAAAAGCGTGCCTAAAATTTGATATAAAATAGGACCAAGAACCTTAAATAATGAAATTCAGTGATAAGTATATTTATTGATTTCAGATACCTGGTTCTAACCAGAATTTTTTTTTATCAATCATGAATCCAATTTGTCGCCCAAAATGTTGCTTTATGGGATCATTGCTTTTAATTGATATGGGAAAATCGTTTATCTATATAATTGAATAAGCTAAAAGTTCACGGCCTTGAATGCCCTTGGAAAGCTTGACGTAAATAATGACTTTGACCTGAAAAACACCTGCTTTGAACCTTACATATTTTTCAATTTGACCTTAACATTAAATATAATGAATTTACAAATTTGCAACAAATATGCTCTTCCTTGGACCTGTTTGACCGATCAAATTGTATCTTATCTTTAGCCAATGATAACATTGATATATAAGCGGTATTGGAGAGCCGCAAGTGTTTCATATTGCCAATCATTTAACTTAATAGGACAGTGTTGGGTTTGCACGTTGATTCAGAGTCTTGTGAGTATATTTCGAGTTCTCAATAACTGCTTCGGTTATATATATATATATATATATATATATATATATATATATATATATATATATATATATATATATATATATATATATATATATATATATATATATATAAATTTACTATATATCCTTGTCCATTTAAAAGTTTTAATTACAGAACCATTTTTGAAAAATCAATTGTATGACGTTTACTTATATAACAAAGCTATTTTGAAACGAACTCTTTAAAAAGGCGCTAAAATACAGGCGTTCTTTAATGCGTACTACGTCATCAGTTTCAGAGAGTGGTGATTCGGAATCGAAAAACCACAGTGTGGTGATCCGGAAAAATGGATCACACTCTGTAAAATTGATAGTATCAAGATGGGAAAATTGAGATGGATATATAATAAATGCATCTATCTAGGGATAAGTCATAGAGCTAGTTCTTGACAAAGTTTTTGGCGCCATCAGCATCATGTCTAAATAGTCTCTTCTCTGCATAAAGAATTCCAGGTTTATAGCTATTTTCAATGTAAAAATAAAATAAGAAAATAGTAAAAAAGAGTACCTATATCAAAATTTACAAAAACCTCCTTCAATTACTTGTGGAAACGTTCCCTTGCTCATACATTTACGAGACATGCATATTTTTTTAATTCGGTATACATTAATTTTATTTAACAGATTAGTATACTTATTTTAAAAAGTTAACATACGATTTTTAAAAATAGGTTGATGATTCCTAACAGTGAAAATATAAAGGAGTTAGAAAAATAACATCATTTTCATCTTAAAGTTTGAAATATACCATAGCTCTTTTTTAAGATGGCTGTGTGGTCGGGGGCATTCTTAGACAAGATGAATCTTTAAAAAAAAGAGCTCTGTCAAAGATACAGGTTATACGAATTTTAAGCTAAGATATTTGGATTGTTTCTTTAATGAACAGTAGTTTTAGCTAAACAAATTACATGAAAATATTTAAAGTAGATCTGATGGGTAATTTGTTGACCACCCAGCCTCCTAAAAAAGGGCTGACGATCTTATGCATAATACATTTAGAAAAAAAGGAAATAAGATAAGGTGCAATTTATTATCGTTCTGTACAACAACATTTAAAACAAAACAGGACACAGGGTCATTTGCATATTTTATTTTACTTCTACACCTTACAAATGATTTTGATACTCTTTTGTTGGTTTAATAATTAGCATTTTCAGATAAATCTATGACAATGATGAAAATTGTGGTGAAAATAAAAGAAATCATTGTATATATTATAATGAGTTGTTGATATTATGTCAAATTCTTTAATTAACTTTTAAGAATTGTATAAGCTATCAAGTTTGTTCCATTTTTACACGAATACCGGGAAAACAATTCCATACTATGAATCTCTTTCACAAACAACCGGAAACGTCATTGAGCATGGAACGTCATGCCACCCTTCCATATTTCCGGGCATTAATGTAATACATATTTCACTGGGACCAAAAAAATCATTTGGTTCACCAGGGTACCAGTTAGTGTAGTTAGCTGGAGTTTGACTCTCAATCCACGTAAACGTACCGGAATTATCCGTATCGTATCCGTTCAGCCAGTAGCGAGCAGACTCTCCACCATTGGGCAATGCTACACGTTTAAAAAGACATGAGAGAGAATTCTATGAATTGAACTTTAATAATGCTTAATTACAGACCATTGTACATATTTTACACGTGTTTTATCGATTTATAATTGAGTTCGTTTGTTTTCAATTGTATATAACATTTGTAGGTTAAAAACAAATATGTATAGAACTGTATCATTCATAAAAACCTACTTAACTCAATGAGCCAGTCATTCTCAGCTTGAGAGTCCACTTCAGTGACGTAAGATGTTGGAGACAGGCTGGCACAAAACGACTTTGAAAAGAACATTGGTGAGATTTATGATTTATACAAAGTATAAACTAGTAATTGTTTTATACTGTTGATTATATAATATAAGCATGTTTAGAGACACTTGTTGACAGGGACTCATTGTCATTCTTTCCCCATATTTTGGTAAAACCTGTGTTAATTTACGTTCAAATTCTTGCTTTTGTTTTAGTTGTAAATTTGTGGTATTAATAAATGTATAAGAATGAACATTGACTGATTGTTTCTTAACAGAGTAAAGAAAACGCATGACATTCCATAACATATTGGAATTTTAAATGGGTTTCGATAACATAATTGACAAAGTCTGAAACATTTTTCTGCATTATTTCACACTCAAGGGTAATTACATACATCTGCCGTCAGTAATTGAATTAGACATAACCATTTTTTTTCAAAACTTGAAAATCCGATATTTAGCAGCACTAACTTTTTAAGTATACCAAAAAGTTACCATCTAATAAGTGAGAAACATAACCGTAATGATTTACACTGTTCAAATGACAGTTAATCTACAACGCTTTATCCGAAGCAAAACGACTATCGATTTAATAGAAAGAGGTGAGTTTGCTCAATTTTGACCAAAACATGGCTTTTTTCGTTAAACCGCTTTGTCCGATTGTGTACCTAATTTTATGTTCCATGTATAACGACGGTTTTGTATCGTTTGTGTATAGTACTGATAGGCAATGCAGTTGTTAAGCTATGAAATAATGTACAAAGTTTGTTTACAGGACAAATTCAATAAGAGAATGAACAGGTAACGGATGCCTTTGCCCTTTTTGAAGATTGCACCGATGCTAATGTTGGTATGTTTGTACTAGAAAATTGGCTTTCACCAACAACAATTTGTGTTATAACATACTTATTTTAGACGTACTACTACTCATTTACAGACTATATTGGTTATTTTTCTCTATCAAATAATGACCGGTACTTATGTTTAATATTGAAAAAATAATACTTTTGATCATGATTAAAGGAAAGGCGTTATTTGACTTTACAACAGTATAGACCTTCGACTTGGCGTGCGACCTTTGATGAACAGACCCCTGCTTACAAATAAATAACAAGTTTGCAATAACAATTAACTTCTGGCTATACTGCAAAATTGAATCAACAACGGCTTGAATGAGATGTAATCGGCATTTGATATATTCGTATAGTCGATTTTGCAATTTCCAATTGCAAGCTAGTTAAGCCCCTTTCACAATTGGCACAAGAGCACTTTACAACACTTTGCGATCGAAACCCTTTGGCTTTACACGAGCTATCGCATACGTTGCACGAGCTCTTGCATTCGTCGCATGTTTTTTTTGTTGGCGCATCAAGTCTCCTCAAAATTGTGGACATGCACACTATTCAGGCGCGACCGAATGAGATCCAAACTATTGCAATGCAACGCCAAACTTAAGTACGAATGTTTTACAACGCGTCGTGTACTCGCAATAGCGATGTACGATTTTTAAAGATAGTAAGATAAAATGCAGCTGTTTTTGTCTGTGACTGTTGCAGCCATGAGATTGTTGCAGAACGTGTCTAATGTAATCTTGAAACGTTTTTCTATGATTGCAAGATTTATCAGTTTCAGTTTTCATCCTTTTCTACTAGTATATACTGGATACTTGGTTATTTTCGCCCCGTGTAATTTTTGCTTCGTCTTGAATTCGCCCCAATTATGTAGTGTCAAAAGAGAGATAATATGAGACATTGGAATTTACCAAGTTTTAATCCCCTTACTGACAAAAGGAGCACAATAATCGAAAATAAAACGGGGGCGAATACCCCTTATACAGTATACTCAGTATAAGCATATCTGTTTCAGGCAACAATTGACCTTGAATTTGGCTGTTGCCTATGTCATCTTCCTCGGCGGTATCTTCTCTTGCATCCTACTGACAACTATTTCTACTGAAGACCGTCGGAAACGGGCGGTATATACCAGTATACCCCTCTGACTTACGATAAAACGCATGATTGGATGAGCGTCGCTTGTCCTATCGCATCGGCGTACGTTCAGTCATTCGATCATCTTGTCTTTCGTGCGATCCTATCGCATTATCTTGCAACATTCGTCTTTATTGTACAACAGTAGCATGTAGACGCAAGACCAGTTATCAAATTTTCCGTGATGTTTTATAAACTTTTTTTGACATCACCATGCGTTTCGATATTGCATCATGCTTATCTATATTAATCAATTGTTGTGATATTTGTCAAAAAATTTATGTTGGAAAACTAATCAAATTCTTTATTTTAGCCTTTAATTACCTTTTACAATCACCATCTTATTTAGCAAATTTTTAGCCATTGTGATATATGACGTCACAGACCATGTTGCATTCAAATTCAAAATAGAAAGACCGTAATTACATAGTCGAAAAGAAACTAAATTGAAGACTTTATCCGATTGAATGTAGTTGTTAAACATATCTTAAATCTACGAGTAATTCAAAAATATAAATAAATATTATTGAAATCGTGGTAATTCCCTTTTTGAAAAGAAACAATATCACAAATGTCATCTCACCCGAGAATCATTGAATGTTCTTTCATTAGTATCCAACATATACCAGTGACCTAAATGTTTGTGCCAAATTGAAGAATCTGAAAAAATAATATGGATTTTTAATTCTTCGTTTTGCTTTATACACTATACTTCGCTCATATAAGCAATAATACCGTACGCATCTTAAGACCGATATCTGCCTGAATGTCCAATAAATCAAATGTTGCCCGAATCCCGGCTCCGATTTCACAAAAAAACTTGTCTCAGACTTAAGTTTTACTTTTTTCTCAAATATTTGAGTTTTTTTCTCAAATTTGAGAAAACTCAAACTTACTTTTTTTTTTTACAAAAATATCTCTGATGTTTTTCATTCAATTTGAGAAATAACTTAAGTTACCCCTATAGCAGACTTATTACAATCTCAAATATGAATATGTCATAAACATCAATAATAGAGTATTACATTGTCTGTAATGTTCATTTCTTAGATCTATTCCACTCAATAATCAGAGTCTATGCAATACTTCATGGAGAATTGATTATATATTTTTTCCATTAAAAAATTGTTCTTTTGGGGAACAAAAATGTAAACAAAGGAAACTAATTTATGCTTTTTTTTTGTTTTGTTTTGGGGGGGGGGGGTTAAATTGCATATCTGTGATTCTACTTTCTAATGATTTTAAGGTAATCATAAATTAAAAACATGTTTTTATTTGTTATATTTTATATAAGATCGATCATTTAGATATGTAAACTATGAATAGCATAACAAAGTGTACAATTCATGACTGATTCCCATGTAAATTTAATCTGATTTTCGTCTGTTGAAAACATAATCCGACGATTGTTTTTATAGAGAATAAATAAAAAAAAACATCAAGAAAAGTTATAAGGGGCCACATTGAAAATTCTTGACTCAGTTAAGTAAAATTTCAACACAGCTGAGAATAGACTAAGTTTGATTTATGAAATGCAATTTGAGAAAAATCTCAGCTGAGTAAATTCTCAGATTATAACATTAAACCTAGGTAAAAACCTATGTTTTTTTGTGAAATCGGAGCCTGGCCAATAGCTGTTTTGTTACACTCCTCACTATACTGATGCAGGTATACCTGATTGGCGGCTGATATCTAAATACAGTAAAACATTATCCAAACATTTCACCTGTACTTCACTTTAAAGGTAAATATAACAGTTTTTTTTTCTACTCGCTAAACTAAAGAAATATCGAAATATTATAATCTATTCGGAATATATATATATCAACATAATAATCGTTCTGTGCAAAACCGCGTTTATTACTGTGTTCGGTTTTGACTTTCAGTAGACCTGCATGAGTTAAAAAAGATCAGCATAATGACACCCAAGTTAAGTAAACCCAAAAATAAATCACTGATAAAATTATTGCCGTTTTTATTCAACACGGCGATTTAACTATCCTCTAATTACAGTATTCCCAATATTGTTTTCCTTAGGTAATCAATGTTTTGCGAATAGGTTGTTAAACAACTAAAAAATCATAAGGTATGCTTTTGAATTGTCAGAAGATTAGTTTACATACCAGCATGTCATGTAGCGCTCTTTACACTTATTTAAAAAGCTTTACTGGTCCTTTACAAATCGTGGGTAACTGACCTCTTTGTTAACGGTAACTCTACTAATTATGACTTCAACATAATACATACTTATTATAGATAATAAATGATTATTAAAGAAAAAGTGTATGAATATTATGACTTAAATTCCTTCAAAAACATGACACTATTACTTATTAGGTTTGTTACCTACTGTTTACCGAAATTTGTGGGGTCGGTAAAGTCCATGTTTGTTTACATATCATACTTTATGTCCTCGACAAAACAAAACAGGGGACGGAGCCGAGCCGAGCCTTCTATGGACTATACCGACCCCACAAATTTTGGTAAACAGTTAGTAACAAACCTAATATTTGTTTTTTGTCGGGGATCTAAAGTTTGATATGTAAACAACAAAAGATAATATTATTTAACAATTAAATTCATAGGCTAATTCTCTAAATTTTAACCTTCCTCGTCAGTGGTCTGTGCAAACCTGAATGCCATGTAGGATCGTTTTATTACGTCACGGACAAAGGGGGTCACTCTAAATATTATTGGGTTTTTAAATTAAAGATATGATTGAAGGTTTGTGTAAAAAAATAAGCTCAAATAACGTTCCGTCCGCCATGTTGCCGTATAAATTTTGACTCCCGCCGTGTAAAGAAATTTGTAAGGCAATCATCCAATGACGTCGAGACATTCTAGTCCGAGGCAAAACAAAAAAAATTGTTTGTCACAGGCACTGGTATTCATTGCATGTTTAAAACAGCTATGCCTGGTAATGTCAAACTGTTTCAAACCCTTTGATCTGATTTGAATTTGCTTAAATTCACACTTTTATCCAATAATGCATAAAATAAACTAAATTATAAATAATGTTAAATGTAGACTGTGTAATTCCAGGGCTGACTTCTGTTGTCACCACGTCAACTGTAAGAGCGGTTGACATTGGTTCCTCTGAAATTATTGCAAGTCTTCACACAGTTTGTATAGGTGATTGTAAAACGCCAACTGTTATTAATTTTGTTTCGGTTTCCAACGGAAGACCTTATTGTTTTTGCTTTGTTTCTTTTCCTCTATTATTATTAATAAGGTCTACCGTTTCCAACGGAAGACCTTATTGTTTTTGCTTTGTTTCTTTTCCTCTATTATTAAGGCCTTCCGTTGAAAACGGAAGACCTTCTTGTTATTGCTTTGTTTCTTTTTCCCTATTATAATTATTATTAATTTTTTTCTTTCATGTTTTCTCAAAAACGCTTTAGCCGATTTTTATGAAACGTTCAGATCTTAATCATGACAAAATTTGTAAGAAAATTTCACGATCTTTTTTATTGCCGTCACTTCCGGTACCGACATAATAGATATTTTACGTTTTTGCTTGTTCACAATTTTTCTCCAAAAGTATTTAAGATAGAACTTTCAAATTTTCAGAGATGATAGAGAGTGAACGGCTGCAGTACCCTTTGCATATCTGAACGTCTGTCGTTACTTCCGTTCGTCACCGGAAGGAAATGAAAAACCTTAATTTTTCAATTTTTTAAACTTGATTTTTTTTATGTTTTGATTCGATAGAGACACCCTCAAAACTTCTGAATATGAAATTTGTTTTAAAATCGATCGACGCATGCTCGAGATTTTGGACTCCAAAGTCCTGAAGCGAGAGTCGGCGTATCTCAGTCGTTAGAGTGTTGGACTTGTGCCCAGACGACCCGGGTTCAGTTCCAAAGTGTCGACTATTTTTTCTTCCTTAATTTTGTTTTGTTTAACGATTTTATCTTTAAAATGATGGATTTTAAGGTTTTCCGTTTTATTTTTATTATAAATAAAAATAATATAGCGGCTTTTTTAATACAAATATAGAGCTAGTTTCTGTCAGCAGTTCGCTAAATTCAGACGCTCGTCGCATCGCCAGCATCAAAGATATGCCGCCGAAGTGCCCCTGCAGTACGACTGCAGTAAAGTTCACTGGGTCGCTTTGTCGGCATCAAAGAAATGCCGCCATCTCAATGACTATGCACACAACATTTAGCAATGCATCCATGTTTTAAGTATTCTACTTGACTTTAAAAGGAGGAGTGATTAGTATTTATTCACATATATAGATACACGCATGCATGTATACATGTGTTTATTGACATATTATGTGTTGCTTATATATTGATTTCCTGAACACTATAAAACAATATGAAATCTCTCTCTCTCTCTCTCTCTCTCTCTCTCTCTCTCTCTCTCTCTCTCCATTTTTTAAGTATTCTATATGGCTTTAAAATGAGGATTGATTAGTATTTATTCACATATATAGATACGTGCATGCATGTATACATGCGTTTATTGACATGTGTTGGTTATATATTGATTTCCTGAACACTATTAAACACAATGAACTCTCTCTCTCTCTCTCTCTCTCTCTCTCTCTCTCTCTCTCTCTCTCTCTCTCTCTCTCTCTCTCTCACGTACGAATATCTCTAGTGCTGAAATTTGAGGCCCGAGTCATAAAGGTAAAAGCACGTTAAATACCCGTACATCATTATTAAATTGGAATTTAAATTAATTATTCTCCTCTGGGAATAAACCCCTTTTCAACATTGCCCCCACTTGATTTTAAACTCGGATGGGGATCTTCCCACATTATTGCTGAAATAAAATGTTTTTCTATTAACTTACATAGCAAGTTAGAAATGCTGAGGTGGATTGAAAATATGCTTCTTATAAAAAAAAGTTTCAATCTAATGTTTTCTCAGACGTCGGCGTCAATTTGTTCCCGCCCATTTTAAATGTTTTGACTGTAACAGGTGAAATTGACGTAAGCTATATATTTCCAATCCTGTCAGTTAATGTTCTGCGGTCTTAATTATGCCAGTTAACGAAATAACATACTTTCATAACATTCATGCACTTTTTAAAAATCAGATTCAACATGTTAAATTCAAATATTCATCTTCTAGCTAGAAAAGTTGTCTTATACAGGTACGTATGATCTAGGGGGAAGCGTGCTGCCGCCCCGACCCCCTTTTCTTGCAGAAATTACGTATACATTTCAAGAATTAATTGAAGTTACGGGTATACTACAGACTACTTAACCCCCCTTACGGATTAGGATTTTTTTTTGGCTCGTCAAGATCTTTAAATAAGTGCCCCCCTTTCAAAAATGGTGCTACATGCCTTCTTAAGAATATATCATTCTTTTGTGATGGTAACATTCAATAACAATAAAAATAAGTAAATGGTAAAACATACCGGTATTGAATGAATGGATTCTTCTCTATGTACAAAATGTTAATGGTATATTTATCATAATAAAAATGAATATCGAATAAAAAATCATACTGAAGATTTAGAGACTGGATTTATTTTTCAAATTAATGGTACATATGTACAGGGGCGTACAGTAGGGTACATTTCTGGTCAGTTCTCTGTACAGTGCCGTACAGTGAGGTACAGTGCTTCAGCTTCATTTCTTTTGTTTTGCTGTTTTCGTTTCGGGAGGGGGGAGTCTTGATAATGGAACGATAGTTGTTGAGTAGGTCCTGTTTCACAAATCGTTTTGTTTTGGGCACACCATACTACTAATAATAAATGCATTTGTCCTTTGACATATTTTTAGTTCCAACCCTCAATATTGGTGGTGGGAGGGTAACAAATCCGTCTGTAAAAGTGCATTTGGCATCGGAACAAGTGTTGAAGCCACTATTGGGCAACTGGATGTTTAAGATTCTTAAAGACGTGGTAATAGGTTTTGACAGGTGTGACCCTGCAATTGTGTTTTAACTCTTTATATTGCAAACAGGTTTGTCTTTGTGGCTATCTCATTAGTTGCAGATTGTTCTGTGTGGACTTTGTAGCCTCGAATACACCAATGGAATTTCAATATCTTGTTCTAGTTTCGCAAGGATTTCATCAGAACAAAACTACATCTGAAAGTTAATCCTCTAGCAACACATCTAAATATACTATTATTTGGAGAGTGACAGATTAACAGCTTGAGAGATGAGTTTCAGCGGGTTTTGATATGCACGAATGAACAGTATATCTTAATATGTTCTTACGTACCGAGGAATAATTCTTATCGAGTGGTATGACATTTTGAAACAATACAGAATGCGTAAAATTCATAGATAGACTGGCGAATAGATTGGTAGGCACATTTCAGCTAATTACATTTATTTAAAATCGTTATTGTTCAAATCAGCTGCACAATTTACACTTCATTTAATTTTTACTTTATTAAGCTCGTAAGAATTATTTTCTGATACCCTGAATTTAATATAATTTTAATAACAATTTAAAAAACTCATAGTTTAATAATTTAATTAATTAATTAAGTTGTCGGAATGCCATTTCAAACTGCTACATGAATTATCAAAAATTAATATTATTTTTCATACTTTTTGCATTTGAATGCAATTTTTTTAGGCAATTGAATTATGAAGTGTTATATATGTCTCAAATAAAAGTTACGGGCATTCATTTATTACATATTCGAAATTTGAAATCAAAAATTACGTTTGTTGGTTTTTTTTTCATATAAGAAACATATTATTTTCATCATATTTATTCTATTCTTACTACTTTTTTTCTCTATGCTTCTTTTTGTTTCCATTTTCGGAATGATTTTGACTCAACTTATGTTGATTTGCAGAACAAAATGATCAAGAAACCAAAGCTAAATGAAGCAGCTTAACATTTTGTAAGCACATAGATACATATTAAGTGAATACAATAAGAAAGCAAAATGAGAGAGATAGAAAGAGAGTCAAATTTTTTTTTTAAATTGACATTCCTTTCGATAGAAAAATTTAATTCAAGAACTTTATAAAAGTAGACCTACCAAATTTTTTCTCATAATACAGCCATCCAGTGTACGTTTGTGGCCCTGTGTCTGACATGTGAACGGATAGCAGTTGGCAAGAATGAGTGTCCATGTTAAACATGATGGATTTACACTCGTCATTTCTTGTACAATGAGATGCACAGTGCAGGGAACTTCTGAAAATAAGTGTTGATATAATATTGGTTGATAGAGTTGCCCTGTTGTCGTAAGTTGGATTTCTGGACATGAAGTCGGAGATGATGACCCCACGTACAGCTAGGATCACCACAATAACAAGGTATAAGTTCATCCTGAGATTCAAAAACCACATTGAAGTTCGAGTTGTTCTCCTTATATAAACATGTTTCTTTAGAAATGTGTTGCCATTGGTCAAGATACAATAAAAAAGGTTGTCTTCGACTTTTTTGTATCGAAGCAAACGAATTTCTTAGAAAAACAAACATTCAATTTGTAAGTGGGTTTAAAATTGAATATCGACATGAACACACTTTAAAAACATACAATATGCATGAGAAATTTTCTAAAAATATTGTGACTGTCTCCTACATCCCATATTAGAAATCAAATGGAAATTATCAAATTGGACTCATTATGTGTGTGATGCTGAAAATATCAAATGTTTCCCATTTGAATTATCAAAAATGACTTTGACCCTAACATTTGCAAATTTTCTTTGCAGTCATAAAAGAATATTGCATATACTGTATATACATGTGCATATGGAATCTTTGTGGTCTGTAAAAAAGAATCTAGTTTGTGCAATAAAGGTTTTTAATGCATTCGTTATTCCTTAAGCCTCAGTCACAACTGGCAGTACGTGTTTATTGTTCTTGCGTGGGCGAGTTTTGCCCGTTGTAGCTACCGTGGCTAATCGTAGCGTAAAATATCGTGTTAAAGTGTTTGAGAGTACAACGTAAGACAAACGGAAGTTTGATGCGCGAGTCGTAGGTGTCACATACAAATTGTTAGTTGGCACTCGCAACGGGCGATGCCCGTATGCAGCGTACATCTCTTACAATTCGCTTTCACCAGTTTGCCTTGCTAAAGCTGGTTAAGAATTTTGTCTGCAATATCACTGCCTTCATATTCTTTCTTCAGTAGGATTTGTTCTAGTATTTTGTGTAGTTGGTTTTTGATAAAAAAAAAAGGGTATCGTTCTGCGCGTAAATATCATTTTTCTTCTCATTACTCCAATAATGTTTATAATTCTATCACAGCACGCTTATAAGTCAAAATGATCAGGAAAGCTTTTTACTTTTTCTCTACAATCTCTAAAATATCCAGTTCCTTCTTGTCCTGTTTTTCTACTTTGCCGTCAATCTTTTGTTGCCATATAGAACGTATATGTTTGATTGATTTTGGTTTGTAGAAGAAGGCTTCTATAGAATCTTTAATTTGATTTTGATGATCGATAATACTGTCGATTCTTTTACCTAGTGGTGATTTTTTACATAATCTATTTTTTAAAAATAAAAATCTTGTTTATGGACTTGCAGTCAACCTACGTGTAACCCAAAGGACGGGTGAGATCTTCCTACGTCATTTTTGCAAGTCAAATTGTACGGTTTTCTTACTCATTTTTTAAGTACAGCGCAAGTGCAGCACACGTTTTCAGATCTCGCAAGGAACCTTGGTGATTTTGTGCATGTCCAACCGCCATCGTGCGTGCTTACGGGAAGTGTGTTTGTCCTTTCAAATATTGTTAGATGCACTTGCGTCTCTCCCAAGATTTTCACTATAATCCGCACGTAGACCATCCGTAGAGGCACCTACGACCAGTTATGACTAAGGTTTCGGGTACAAGGTATAGAATGATGCGTTCTTCTCAAAGGCGACGCATATGAGTAAATAATATTTCAAATTATTACCTAATCAAAGGGATTTTGTTGTTTTATTACAAATTAAATGTTTTCGTCTATTTTGTATGTGTATTCGGATTTGAAAGTGATATTGCTACATGATGGAAAGATAACTTTATTATGTTTATTTTACTATTGTTCTTAAAATTTATCTTCATGCTATGAAAACCTTTTGTAATTTATTGTAAACACAAAATACTAAACACGGAATTAGGTAATAAAAGAATTATTTAATGCTTGAACAGTCAATAGACCCGATTTTTTTTCCCTTGGTGCAGGGAACAGCTCAGTATGATCTATTGCCCTCGGCAATTTGATTTTACTTAAAAAAAATGTTGAAACAAATTGAAACTTGTCGTCATAGTACTTAGTGCAGTGAGATTTACAGTGTGTAGAACTCAGAAATTTGAGTATGGGTAGAAATAATATTGCTTGCAAAAATAACGCTTATGTCGTACGAAGGATGTGTGGATATAACGCCGGAGATTTTAGAGCACAAGTACAGCTAAGATAATCATTAAAAAGACAATACATGTTTCGTTTATTCAAAATACATCAATTTTGTAACAGTCGTTACAATAATTTTATACTTTAGCCACAAAAGGTTGTTTCTAGTAAATTCTTTATTTCTTCCTGAATTACTTATTATTGGTGGAGGTTGTTTTAGGTCATATGACTTATCGTGACTGCGTTAGCCGCCCATTAATACAGAGAATGTTATATTTTCAACTATAGTTTAAATTCCGCAAAAGTTATCATTCTTGGTGTGATTCTTCTTTAAAATATGAGTAGTTCTAATTGAGAAATTAGATATCCCTTGTCATTTGTTATCAGAGTACCTCTAATCTCTAAATCTTTCAAATCACGTATAACTTTCAAGGTAAAAAAAAAAATAACGCTATATCGCATTAAAAGTCAATAATACATTAATATGTGGCCGGATTTTAGTATCATTTGAAGAAAAAACATAAAAAACAGTGTTCATCAAGAACAATGACCAATATTAGAAAGATAATCATATTCTTATATAAATATTCTTTCATGAATCTATTACATTATTTTGATTGATCCGGAATAACATGTATGTACATTTGTGACAGTCATCATGGAATTATTTCAATGGAATTACCTCTATTATCAGAAGGTCTACCTCTATTATCAGAAGGTCTGTTGACCTTAAAGTATATATTCACTCTATTTTAAGCAAAAGAGCATATTCCTATGAAAAGAATCACAATACATAAAAGAATAGAATGAATTATTGAAAATGGGTAAACAAATGCATAAATAGGGTTTTCAGTAGGATACACCCCGCGGATTTAGGTCAAAACAAAGCAAAATTATAAATGATACGTGAATTTACCTCTAGTAAGTATATTTACTATAAACGCATTATTTAACAGTGTGTCATTTCATAATAAAGTGACACATGTTTATACGGTGAAAATTGTTATTATCAATATGCATTGATTCGTTTGTGGTAGTTTGAAACTTCAGCATAGACATATTCATCCTAGACACAAAAACTGTTTTAAAACTTAAACAATAGACCAGACAAAAATTGTGCACTTTACCTTCCAGTGACCTTGACCGAATGACCTTGGGTCTAGGTCGTGACACACTTTAAGGTCATAAGCGATCTTTGTTTGAAATTAGAACATCCAATGTTTTTCCATATGAAATATATGGACCGGACACGAATTTTGCACTTTTTCTGAAAGTTACCTTGACATTGCAAAACTAGTAGTGCTACATTCTTGTCAGAAACTCTGTGTTTTTAATTTATGCTTTAATTTAAATATTAATCAGGTTTTTAAATTTTTGTCGTTATTGTCGTTTTGTTTTTAGACGGTTTGTAAAATAAACAATCAGTAAAATATTATTTTTGTGGTTCATATATGGGCAATAAATAGCACAATTAGATAAAAAAAAAAAAACCCACACCAAATGTTTAAGAAACTGTAAACTTTTGTGTTTTTTTTTTTTCAAAGGAAGAAATTGGATTTTTATTATTGACTACTAAAGACTTATTTTTACAAATCTCATATTATAACATACATGTATATTCCGGTATGCAGAGAGAGAGAGAGAGAGAGAGAGAGAGAGAGAGAGAGAGAGAGAGAGAGAGAGAGAGAGAGAGATGTGAAATGTATGTTATATATTTGACATGAAATTTGATTTCTCCAAATATTTCAATAGAATTTATACTCATTCTACTGCCAATCATTAAACAGAAAAAACAGCACAATCACAAAAATTCTATCTTATATTTTTTTATATCTATTCTATTCCAATATAGGAGTTTAATGATATCCCCTAATAATAATTAAATCATTGTAAAATGATCAACAAGAGAACTTACTGTAATACTTATACCACAAAAATTGTTGGAGTTCAAAAAAGAAAGGAAAAAAGAAATTATCCACAAAAAGCAAACAATTGTTGCAAAAAAAATCATACCTGTGTCCCTGAAAACCAATAGGCACAGATAAAATCTAGAAAATGTACAATTAAATAGAGCCAGATGATTGTACTATATACATGATCACTTATCCTCCACAAATCATCAGACACAATAATGTTTAAATTCAATGTTTTTCATTAAGTGTCTTAAAAACACATTGACTTTCGACCTGTGTACTGTTCACATATTAACACAGCAGTTTACTTCTGACCTGTCTGATGTTCTTTATAGGTGCATCGCAAGAAATTAAAAAAAAACATTATTAGTAGACAGTGTTTATGTAAATGGTAGTTTAATACCCACGCCCATTCGTAAAGTAATGAGAATGTCATACATAACTTTACAATGTAATTCGCCCCAAGCCTGGTTTATGGTGATATTTCGAATCGTGACATTATCCTAGGGGGGTAAAGTGGACAGGTGTGAGACCAGACAATAAAGTTCCAGAACTCATGAAAACAACGACTTGACGCAAAATTTAAAGATATTTTCTGTATTGCAATTGGCATCTCTAAAGTACATGTACCTTCGGTGATGAGAGAGGTTTTTTGCGGTCGATTTTCTTTTTAATAAGTATTTTTTCAGACTGGCAAACAAGACGTAATGTTCAGCGCAGACGTGACTAAATTGATTGAAGCGCTCTTGAGTACAAAATACCGATTTTAGATAAAATGAATTCAAAATTGTTAGTCTTTTGATTGATGTGTTCACTTGCATTACATATGTCCTAGGCACGTGTCTATGGGGCTAATGATACTTACACACTAAAGGCTTACATTGGTCATCGACCACTAAGATGTTCGCACCTCTTAAGAACAATATTTATTTGCACAGCGGGTTACATTTATTGTTTTTATTATGGCGTAATTTTACAAAAAAGAAGGCTAAGTTACCAAGACGAGGTTTTGAATGTATTAAAAAAGAAACACTAAGGAAAAATGAACAAACCCGTCATTTAGTCTGTTGGCTTCGATAAAACATTTCTCTCGTTTTTATTATAATTAGTGTTTGCTCTTTAAATAAGCAAACAATTAAAACCAGATGGGTTTGTTTGCAAAAGAAAGTGAAAATATCTGGTCTGATAGTCATTGGTAAACATATGCCTTTGGAATATTTTTTTAATTATCAGCAGGAAAAAAACCCAAAATGCGGTAGAAAGATGAAATCAAAGCAGGGTCAATAACGCTAGCACCGTCAATGTATGTGACAATGCCATTTAAAATATTTTGATTTTAACATCAATATTATAGAACTGTTTAATTTCAATACACTTTTCCTAAGCACCTGTAAAATGTCCATGCACTATCTATTCTATAGTGCATGTATCTCAAATGGGATATTAACAAATTTATTTTACAAAACCTTCGTTAAAATATTGGGTTTTCTATTGAAGAGTATAGCGCGATTTAAAATCAGCAATTCACGCCAGTGCCCACTGTGTAGTCCATCTGCTCCAGGTCAAGTCCTGTGTTATCTTCAAAGTACGGAACCTCCCAATCATGGGCTGCCAATCCTTATATAAACCTCTCAGTCCAATGCATAGAGCCTTGTCCATTTATCAAATGGAACTTAATAGATTAGAATATGTTTACACAACGTAATGAACGGAACAGGTAGCTAAGATACACTTTATACTAAATACCTAAACATAACAGGACACTATTACACTATAATGCATAAATATTGCTACACACACCTGGCACAATTAAACATACAATGCAAAGATAACATTCACGTGGCAACTTTTGTACGCTATTTATAGTAACATAAAGAAGTACTATTAAGAGCTTTAAGATTCACAAAAACAAAAATTATTCAATCAAAGAAAATAAATCTTAACCCGTATGGGAATTTAGTTACCAGGCTATTACTAATTTCTATACGTGGTCAGATCCGTGTGTGGAAATCGAGCGCTCTGCCCAAGAACTGCAAAACCCAAACAATGACCCATGTTGAGTCTATTATGCTGACAGACTAGTGCCAATACTGAAAAAAAAAATGAGGCTCCATACAGGATAAAAAAGTCTTTCAAAACACCGGGTATCAGCACAGGATAAACCCACAACATAGAAAACAACTTAAAGCACAGCAATTACTAGGATTTGATTGTGACCAACAGAACCGAGCCCATCCTTTAAAATCATTAAAACATTTTATTCTCTATTTGAAAATAGTCGAGGATATATTGATTGCATTGTTAAAAAATTCAGTGATAAGTATATTTATTGATTTAAAAGATCTAAAAAGAATTTTTTTTATCATTCATGAATTACAATTTGTCGCCAAAATGCACCAAAAACATTTCCCGTGTTAACTGAAATCTTCCTATTTGATCTAGTATATTAGATATTTAAAACACGTGCCCTGCAAAAGTGTAGGTTTCCTTAACATTGAGTTCATACTTATCTAAAATGCCAACTACATCTGAATTATTTTTGCTCGTTTTTAAGTTTTTTGTTGATCTTGTTAAAATACAAATGTCAAATTTTTTTTTATTTTCCTCACATAAAATTTTCGCAATAGAAATTAAGTAGAAATAAATTTTTTCGAAACCCTTTCTACATACCAGGAAATTTCAACAAAGAGTGTAGCATTGAAAGTTTTTTTTTTCATATCTAAATTTGGCCCCGTTATGAATTTTCAAAATGGCTAACGGGGTATTATTTCGTCGGATATAATAAAACGCATTCTGAGTAAAAAAAAAAGTACCAATATCAAATTCACAAAAACATCCTTCAATTACTTGGAGAAACGTTCCCTTCCTGATACATTTACGAGACATGCTATTTTTTTTTTAATTCCGTATACATTAATTTTATTTAGCAGATTAGTATACTTATTTTAAAAAAGTTAACATACGATTTTTAAAAATAGGTTGATGAGTCCTAACAGTTAATAAATAAAGGAATCAGAAAAATAACATCAATTTCATTAAAAAAAATTTAAATATACCATGGCTCCTTTTACAGATGGCTAGGTGGTCGCCCTTGTTTAACTAAAACCTATACATTTTAACAATTTCTTATCAATACAAAACATATCATATTTAGAACAAAACGTATGATTTTTCAGGTTAAAGGGACCAAAGACAAGAACCCAATCAAAAGGTCACTGATGTTACTACTGTTTTATATCTAAAACAAAAAGCTAGTTTTCCAAGATTTAATACAAATTTTATGACATGAACAAACATTGTACGGATATCCAAGAGCTATCTGTTTAATGAGGATCGGACATTGGCAAATGTTTTCATTTATAAATCCATTACACCTAGTCTATTAGTCTAGTCCGATTTAGTCGAAAAAAAAAACGTTTAACGGCAATTAATTATGTTTCCCCTTTTAAAGGTGAGAGGCCATTTTTAGACAATGTCAATCTTTTTAACGAAAAGAGCTCTGTATAAAGATACAAGAAAATCTTCGATTTTGAAAGGTTAATATTTTGAATGTTTCTTTACTAAACAATAGTGAACAGATAAACAAATTACATTCAAAAGATTTAAAGTAGATCTGATGAGTAATTTGTTGACCATTCAGTCTCTATCAAAAGGGCTGTTGATCTTATACAAAGTACATTAAGAAAAAACTAAACAAAATAAGATAAGGTGCAATTTATTATTATTCTGTACAATAACATTTAAAACAGAACGGGACACATGGTCATTTTCATATGCTAAGTTAACACCAAACCTCACAAACGTTTAGGATAAATTTTTGTTAGTTTAATAATTAGCATTTTAAGATCACTCTATGATAATGACAAAAATGTGTGGTGAAAAAAAGAAAAGAAAATCTCATTGTATATTCATAATGAGTTGTTGGTATTATCTCAAATTTCACAAATAACTTTTAATGAATTATATAAGATATCAAGTTTGTTCCATTTTTACATGCATACCTGTAAAACAATTCGATACTATGAATCTCTCTTACAAACAACCGGATGTGTCGATGAGCATCCAATATCATACCACCCTTCCATTGGGTTGGGTGGTCGAGGTAATTTTTAAAAGTATCAACCTCTTTTAGAAGAAGAATTATGTATACAGATATAAGAAATTATTCGAATTTTAAAAGCTAAATTTTTCGGTATTAAACCATAGTTTTGTAGTTTTGCAGCTAAACTGATTTTAAAGATTTAAAGTAGATCTGATGGGTAATTTGTTGACCACCCAGCCTCCTTGCAACGGGCTGACGATCTTATGCATAGTACATTAAGAGAAAAAAAATAAGATAAGGTACAATTCATCAGGTGAAAATAACAATGACGAAAATTATTATGAAATTTAAAGAAAGGAAAATGTCATTGTATATTTTATTAGTTGTTGATATTATCTCAAATTCCACAAATAACGTTTAAGAATTATACAAGACATCAAGTTTGTTCCTTTCTTATATGAATTCCTTTCACAAACAACCGGTATTGGCAAAAGGCATCTATTAGCATGTCACCCTTATAAATATTCGTTACTGGATGCAGTACATTTTTCACTGGTACAAAAAATTTTTGGTTAATCAGAGTACCAGTAAGTGTAGCTTGCCGGGGTTTGACTATTAATCTACGTAAACGTACCGGTATAATTTGGTCCTGCAGATGAGTAGATTTTCTCAACATTGATTCATACTTACCGACTATGTTAACTACATCTGAATATGTTTTCCCATTTTTAAGTTATTTGTGTTGTTGCATTACATTTTTTATTTTCCTAACATATATTTTTTCGAAATAGAAATTTAGTAGAGATTAAAGTTTTTGAAACCATTTATACGTACCAGGAAACGTGAACAAATATTGTATTATTGAGAGTTTTTTCATATTTGACTTTGTTAAGAATTATCAAGATGGCAAACGGAGTGTATTTTCGATGGAACTGATAAATGTTTTCAATTTAGAAAGAGTAAACATATCAAATTCACAAAAACATTCCTTACTTCCCTTGGAAAACGTTCCCCTGCTCATACATTTTCAACACATGCATATTTTTCTCATTCCATTTAGAGTTTGAAATATACATGTACCATGGCTTTTTTTTTTTAAATATAAAACTAGATGATACCACGCGCAAGCGCGGGAATTAACACTTTATAAATTTTTATCATAAAATACTAATATTTATAAATATAAAAACTAAACTAAGAGTTTTAAATATGTTAAACCATATTTTTGTTCACTTTTGCATATACTTTGTCCGATTTTTTCCTTTTTTCTTTCTTTAAAATTGAAATAAAAAACAAACTGTGTTGTTAGATATTAAGAGGAGCGAACAGGGATGAAAAACTAAAACTGAAATGGATAATATATACATGTACGTGGCCTTAGTCCTTTTTGTTGCAGCTGACTGAAAAACAATCGGGGGGGGGGGGGGCATCCAATTAAGCTTATAGACGTATAAATTAATGTTTACGAATTAATGTCTAAGGTTTACAACCAATTTTTCGTGGTATAAAAAGAATATAATTAAAATACGCTAGCTTATACATTGTTATCCATTTGCATGCATATTTTAAACCAAAGTTGTCGGATTCAAAGTATCTGGCCGATGGGTAATTCGCCTTGATGTCAATTAGTCAACCCGTTTTTGGGCACCTCGTTTTGGAAAGTTCTTTTTATTAATACTAAAACCGCATTAATTGCTCCATTTTATTTATTAATTGTTTGTATTAATAGAAGTCTGATCTAAGGTAACTGCCCGCGATGCATGATGAGTTTGTCCTGCACTTTTCGTTAATTAGTCAGTCCACGTTCTTGGTTACGCCGTTCTGGAAAATTCTCAAGCAAATGCGAACAAAACTAAAATCGTCCACTAAGAAAACGAATTGACTCAGTTTACTTATTCAATATTTGTCAAATCTTAACTTCTATGTATTCTCTAAATAGGCTCACAGTAAATATATTCACTCTTTACGTAATCATTCAATATTACTTCATTGCAAGTATATAATTTGATGCTAACTATCCCTGACTTGGATCCGCCTAAGCGTGTCCACCACCTTACTTTTATTTTTGCTAATTCGGGCTTGTTTATCGGAAATGAAAGTAGGTTTTTGATTAATTTCAGAATAGTAACTGATCAGTTAAATTCAATTATACGTTAAGGACATCATCTAAAATGTGTTTAAATATCAAAGGCGTAAGCAAGTACTCTGGTGCAGGCATTTTGTAGTTTATTTGCAAAATGCCTTAATTTATTAGAAAATATGGCTAGGTGGTCGAGGCCATTTAAAACAATATCAATTTCTATAAGAAGAAGAGTTCTGTATAAAGATTCAAGAAAATATTCGAATTATAAAGCTTAAATATTTGGAATGTTTCTTCACTAAACAATGGTTTACAACTAAACAAATTTTATGAACAGATTAAAGGTAGATATAATTGGTAATTTATTGACCATCTAGCCTCCTTACAATAGTCTGATAATCTTATGCAAAGTACATAAAGAAAAAAAAATAGAATTAGATGCAATTTATTATTATTATTATTATATATAACATTTAAAACAGAGCGGGACAAAGGGTTTTTTCATAAATTATTCTACAGCCAAACCTCATAAACGATTGTAATACATTTTTGTTGATAATTAGGATTTAAAAGATCACTCTATGATAATGACAATGACGGGAAAATAAAAGGAAAGAAAATTTCATTGTATATTTTATAATGAGTTGTTGATATTATCTCAAATTCCACACATAAGTTTTAAGAAGTGAATAAGACATCGAGTTTGTTCCATTTTTACATGAATACTGGTAAACAATTCGATGCTACGAATTCCTTTCACAAACAACCGGATACGTCCATGAGCATGGAACATCATGCCACCTTCCTGAATAGACGTTTTCTGATGTTATACATTTTTCAGAGCCGGTTCCAAAAAAATCATTCGGTTCACCAGTGTGCCAGTTAGTGTAGCTTGCTGGAAGTTGACTCTCAATCCACGTAAACGTACCGGAATTATCCGAATCGTATCCGTTCACCCAGTAGTAATTTGCCCTTCCGCAATTGGACAATGCTACATATGTTTTAAAGAGAAATTGAGAGAGAATTCTATGAATTGAACTTTAATCATGCTTAATAATACACCATTGTACATGTATTACACGTGTTATAATTGAGTTCCTTTGTTTTAAATTGTATATCATATTTTTTGGTTGAAAACAAAAATGTGAAACCGTATTATTCATTAAAACCTACTTAACTCGAAGAGCCAGTCATTCTCAGCTTGGGAGTCCACTTCAATGACGTATGATGGTGGAGTCAGGCTGGCACAAAATGACTGTGAAAAGAACGTTGGTGAGAATTATGATTTATTCAAAGCATAAACGATTAATTGAATTATACTGTCGATTTAATAATATATACATTAGAGTCATTTGGTAAATACAGATTAAGGTTATCACTCTTTTCTTATTTTTTGGTAAAACCTGTGTTTATTTACTTTTTAAAACTTGCTTTTGTTTTATTGTAAACTTGTAGTATCAATAAATATATAAGAATGAACTTTGATTGAATGTTTCTTAACAGGGTAAATACAAAGCAAGACAATGCATGATATTCCATCACAAAGTGGAATTGTAACCTAATTGGTTTTGATAACATTATTGACAAAGTCTGAAACATCTTTCTGTGTTATTTCACATTCCAGCGTCGATTGGAAGTTTATTTTCTTTTATTTTTGAGTAAAATATCTCGGATTGCTTGGAAGTTTGTTCAATACCTTTAAGGTAATTACCTACATCTGTCGTTTGTAATTACTTTTGATATAACCATTTTTTATTTCAGAAGCTTGAAAATCCGACATATTTAGCTGCATTAACTTTTTAAGTATACCTTAAAATTACCCTCTAATAAGTGAGAAACGTAACCTAAATGATTTATACTATTTAAATGACAGTTAATCTACATCGCTCCAACCAAAGCAAAACGATCATCGATTAAATATAAAGAGGTGTGTTGGCCCAATTTTGACCAAATCATGGCTTTTTTCGTACGCGTTAAGCTGCTTCGTGCGATTGTTTATCCAATTTTATGTACTATGTATAATTACAGTTTTGTATCGTTTATGAATACTAGTTATAAGCAAAGCTATGATATGATTTACACATTTTCTTTACAGGACAAATTCGTATGAGAGAATAAATAGGAAATGGACCCCCTTGCCCTTTTTGAAGATTGCACCGATGCTATGGTTATAATGTTTGTATTAGATAATTAGCATTCACCAACAATAATTTGTGTTATAACATACCTATTTTAGGCGTACTACCACTTATATAGAGGCTAATTTGTTATTTTTCTCTATCAAATAATGACCGGTTCTTATTTTTAATATTGAACAATAATACTCTCGGTCACGTTAAAGGAGAGGTGTTATTTGTCTTTACAACAATGTAGACCTTCGACTGACTACGACCTTTGATAAACAGGTAATAAATAAAATGAATTTGCAAAACCAGTTAACTTCCGACATTTCTGTAAAATTGAATCAAGAGCGGCTTGATTGAGATCAAAACGGCATTTGATATAAACGTATTGTTGATTTTGCAAGTAGAAACACTTATCTAAAGCTAGTTAAACATCTATTCACCCATAGTTGATGAAAATGATTTTAAAATGATAACTGAAAAGTCTAAAGCAAACAGACCGCTACCAGTTATTAATTTTTCTGTGATGTTTTCTAAACTTTTATTTGACATCACTTTGCGTTTAGATTTTGCATCCTGCTTATCTAAATTTTTGTTATATTTGTCATGTTAGAAAGCTTATTAAGTTCTTCATTTTAGCCTTTAGATGCCTTTCATAATCATCATCTTATTTAGTAATTTTTGAGTCATTGATACATACACATGTATGACGTCACAGACCGTTTTGAATTCAAATTCAAAAAAGAAAGATCGTAATTACAAAGTCAAAAAGAAACAAAATTTTAGACTTTATCCGATTGAATGTGGTTGTAAAACATTTATTTTAACAATTAATTATCTTAAATCTAGGAATAATTCAAAGTAACAATAAATATTTTTGAAATGGTGGTAAAATATCTTTTATAAAGTAAAACAATATCTCAAATGCCATCTCACCCGAGAATCATTGAATGTTCTGTAATTAGTATCCAGCATATACCAATGGCCTAAACGTTGGTGCCAAATTGAACAATCTGAAATAATAATATACATTTAATTATTCGCTTCGCTTTTTTTTCCTTAGAAAGCTGTTTAAGGTTCTTAGAGACGTGGTGATAGGTTTGGACAAGTGTAACATTAAAGTTGTTTTATTATCTCTTCATATTGGTGTTTCCTGTCATTTGTATCTATCTCATTAATAGCATACTGCTCTGTGTGAGTTTTGTAGCCTCACATACACAAATGCGATTTAAAAGTATTGCTTTGTTTTCACAAATATTTCTTTAATATATAGATTTGTCTATATCTGGTAGTTGGTCATCTGGGATCAACTCTAAAAGTACTACTATTTGGAGCGTAGTTAGACGGATTGAGGTGGAGATGAGAGTCAGTGGGTTTGGTGTGGAGACTGGACTCCATAGAATAGTATATTTTATTTTCATATGTTCTTAACTTTCTGTTAATTATTCTTTTCAAGTTGTAAATCATTGTTGAAAAAATACAGAGTGCGTAAAATTCATAGATAGACTGACGGATTGTCTAGCAGGCACACGGACGCTGGAAAAAAATTGACCGTAAAAGCTTCCTTGAAATTATTCAGGTAAAGCCATGGTCACAACTGACCGTCCGTCGTGCGTGTACCACATGTTTTGTCAGTCAAAGCTGTAGTAGGACTCGAATATGATACTTAAGTGATTACATGTGAAATCTAAGACAACGAACGTTGTACCTATCAATCGTAAGTTTTACGTCCAATTGTCTTGGAGACGGAATGCCACTCCCAACGTAGGATGCCCGTCTATTGATTTTTGTGCTATATATTTGAGAAATAAAGTACGAGTTATCGTGAATGTTGCAGAATAACCTCCGAGGTCGAGAAATGTTGTTTCGAAATATAAAAGCCGAGGCGTTAGCCGAGGCTTTCATATTTCAAACAACATTTCGAGACCGAGGAGGTTATCCTGCAACGTTCACGATAACAAGAACTTTATTTCTATTATACTAACACCCCAGTATTTCTACAGATCTTTTCTTCTATAGAGAGACGATCTAGGTCATTGTGACGGCTGTTCTGTGTAACCCCAATGGTTTGTTAGTACATAATGTTTACATGTGTATCGATCAAAGGAATCACATGCAGACGGCAGAATTTTTCTTTGGATTTTAAATACTCTTTACTTATTTATAAAATATCTCTGAATCGTGTTCCTAATATTTTAAGGGCAATTTGATACGATTATTACCACTACACGTTATATATTTTATTTGAAAACACGCAGTGAAAATGTGCTAGGGAGGTGCAAGTAACAGCCGCATTGATCTCTTAAAAATAAACATTTGAGGCAATACACATCGTTTTGACTGGAACTAACATATGAAATTGACATAGTTTTAAAACTTTTTACGGTTTGAAGTTGTACTTTCATGGCCAGTGCGAGACAAATAGGTATTTCTGATCTGATAATTTACTGATGACGTTCGTGGTATATTGAAGAATACTGTGGTTTCATCAATTTTCGTTGAATACCAATTTTCGTTGATTTCGTTGTTAAGTTTATCCTTGAAATTAAATATTCATTGAACTGCAATTTCTACTAATATTTTGTATTGATGGGGTCATTAGCCACGAATTTACGTATCCTTGAAACTGTGATTTTCACTTTATCCACGAAAATTGATACCCTTGAATATTAATGAAACCACAGTAATGTCCGCGGCATCTCTTTGATCTCGGCAATAACTGTAGTAGAATAAGATATATGTTCGTCTTGCGAATCGTATTACTAACATCCACTCCGTGGGTTAATTGCAAGTCATCACTGACGTCTTACTTTCATCTTTAGTCATACGTGGACCACAGGTGGTCTGCATGTGGATTTTGAGAAAAATGTTGCGAGACACGCAAGTGCATCTTCCGATTTTATAAGGGCTTACATTTTATACGTTCTAGTACACTCTGAACAGCGGCGGGACGAAAACAGCCAACGATTCGTGGGGAAGGGGAGGGGGGCTGTCCGTTAGATTTCGTTAGGGCTTAACTAGAACATTAAATTGCTTACCAAATGTTGTCTGTGTAGTTTCAATGCTAACCACTGTGGTCTCGACTTCAACTGTTGTTGGCATCGTATCTTCTAAAAAATTAAATGCTCAACAGCATTAGGTAGAATTGTAGAAAGACAAAACAATTTCAAAATATTCTAGTTCAAATAAAAAATATATCAAAGTTACATTATAATAGGAATGATGCAACGAATATCAATAAACAAGATGAAACGTTCATAATGATTTAAATTAATTCATAAGCTTTTATGAATCCCGAAAATTAAAAATAATTTCTTTGAATCTTGCATAATGTTGTTTAAATTTATCACCTTGAAAAATAAACAAACTGTGCTATTAGACATTGCTATACTACAATGCATATGCCAAGTATATATACAAATAATGCTGTTTTTAAGGTTATTTAGATTTAAGCTATCCGAGAGGTAGACTATTTTCCGAAAATATACTAACTAAATTGAGTGTAATAAACGGAGGGTGGACAACCTCGTCACCTTAATCTAGTTTGTTTACGAAAGGTGATAGCCATAGTCATAGTAAAAAAAACCGGAATTTCATTTGGACGACAGAAATAATGATAACCAATCGTACCATTTTAGAAACTTTCCATATATTTCTAGTCAAATGAAGACACACATGTTGCCGAAGACCAATGACAACATTTTTGTCTGAAGGTCCAATAAATCAAATGTTGCCAGAATCCCGGTCAACAACATTTTTGTTACACCCATCACTACAGATGCAAGTATACATGTCCAGTCATTCATGTCGCTCAACTTTTCGGCTATTTTTGTTCCGCCGAGATCGAACAAATATTAATAAGCTGAGATAGTTAATATTGGCTAGGCGCGCAGACCGGTCAACATCGAATTGTTAAAAAATTGAATTAATAATCGTTTCTTTGGACGTTTTGTTTGTATGAACTGTATAGAAAAATACAAAACGTCGGGTATCAGCCGCCACGACTTGACTTCTCAATCAAACACATGTAATCAAAGTATTTTTATTATCTTAAAATGAACATCCTTGATCTCGGACTGGCTTATATCTAGACATCGTAAAACTTTATCAATAACTTCACCTGTACGTAACTTAAAAGATGAATTTAACAGTTAATTTTTCTTTGTGCTGGAATAGGCAAATATCGAAAATTTATAGTCTATTTTGATTGTTTATCAACATAATTAAAGTCTAGTGCATAAATACGTTTAAAATTGTGTTCGGTTTTGACTTTCAGCAGATCTATATGAACTAAAAAGATCAGCATAATGAGGCTCAAGGAAGGTAAGTAAACCAAGAAATGAATCACTGGTTAAATAATTGCGGGTTTCTTTTTTACTATTGTTTTTCTTAGGTAGTCAATCGTCGTATTGACCCAAAACAACAAATAAATAACCATAAAGCATGCTTTTGAATTGTCAGAAAAATAGTTAACATACCAGCATGACATGTGGCGCTCTTTTCTCATTTTAAAACGTTTACTGGTCCTACACAAACCGTGAGTAAATGACCTCTTTTTTAACGGTAACAATACCAATTACGATTTCAATATAATAAATAATAAATTTAGATAATAAAGGATTAATATTGAAATAATATATTATTATTAACACTTAAATTCCTTCAAACAAATGCCACATTTTTTTTTGGTAACAAGGATTGGTTAGCATTAAAAACAGCTAGACTTAGTCATGTCAAATTTTTATCAAACTCTTTGATCTTTTTTAAATTTACATAAATTCACATAATAATCCAATTATGCATAAAATATAACAAACTATGAATGATGTCAATCAGTTACCAAATGTAGATTGTGTAATACCAGTGCTTTCCTCTGTTGTCAAGACGTTAACTGTGAAAGTGGTTGGCTTTTGTTCATCTGAAAGCATTAAAAGGCATCACACATAGAATTTCTTTAGGTGATTTTAAGGTCGTTAGCGGGTTTAAAATTTTGCGCCCTCTGCGCAGGGTATTGCGCACTACTGTTGTAAAACACAAATTTAAAGTAAAATGTTCAATGATACAGGTTATCATGTAACGTTTTTATTTCAGAAAAATTACTTATCAAAAAATTATTATTTTAAGTGAAATGAATCGTTAAAATAATGTCAGAAGTATTTTAATTTTTTCGCCGTTTCTTCAAAATCGACGTTATTGTCGTCGGAGTCAACATCTTAGGATGACGTCAGTTGAGACTCTGACGTAACAATTGACAAAAATTAACGTCGTGCATTTTCTATTACATCGTCAATAATTTAAAAAAATTAAAACTATAATTTGCAAAATAAAAACATATACGCGACCCTTCTACGTTCTGTGTGAGTAGAAATGTATTTTTTTTCTTCTAATACAAATAAAATTAAATTTGATTCGTAATCATCCTTTTGTTTTATACAATTCTATAATGTAAAATGGCTGGCACGGCACGTTTATAGGATCAAATTATGAGGACAGATAGCCTAAAAACCATCCGGTCAATTTCGTTTTAATTTGGCAAAAAGTTTACTTATACGTTAACCTTCCATCGCTGAAAAGTTAAAGAAAATCGTATGTTTGTAATTTTTTAAATATGAAATTGAAAATGAAAACCCTCATTTTCCTGTATAATCCTATATAAAATGTCGGTGATGAATCGGACATACGACCAAAATTTGAGCGCGATAAACAGATAAACTATCCGGTCAATTTACTTTATATTTTGCACATAGTTTATTCATAAGTTGACACTTCACTGTAAAAAATTTAAAGGAAATCGTATGTTTGAAACATTCTCCCCCGAGAGTCCTTAAAATAGAAAAAGACTTTTCGTGTTTTTTGCTTCAATACATGTAGATATGATATGATTTGAAGGGGGTTGAATCAAAACAAAAGTTTGTGCATTTATATATGAGTTCGGTAAAGGTCAAAAGTTGACAGATTAAAAGATTAAGATTGATTAAATCCTGATATTTGATATTAGCAATTCAAAAAAAAATTATGGCTTGCATCTTGCAAAAGGCAATAGTGAGCTCTAAAATGATCTTTATGTTGTGTTTAAAATATCAAATTTTACAAATACGAGGGTTGTTCGGAAATTATTGAGACAAATCGATTATTTTCTTTTCTAAGTGACAAATTTTGGTGAAAATTAGCATAGACACTGAAGAAACACCAACAAATAATAAAACAAAGTAATATTTAAAGAATATTTAATATTTTGTTTACGATAGTAGATAAACAAGTCGGTGGTTGGGGTACCCGGCGCAGCCATGAACTTGGAGATTAAACAACTTAAACATCTACTTTATAAGTGTCCGTAGAATTACACCTAATGATAAAAGAAATCAAATTGAATATGTTCATTTTGCTATTCTTTGCGACAAACTGTTGATTAAGTTTCACTAATGTTCGAGTTGAAATACGGATATGGTACACATATATTTACCAAACAATAAAAATTTGACAACGACTTTACATTGAATTTTGACGTCAAGGCGGCGCAACGAAACCCATTAAACTGGTTGAAATCTCAGAAGAAGACCTTTTAAAGCCACGCAATTGCGTAAAAAATCTATACGATGAAAAGACAAGGTATAGAACTTCTGTTCATCATATTTTTTCCACTGATTGTTTAACTAGAATTAGGCCAAAGGGATTAATTAACAACTTTTGACACACTAACTGTTGTCAACAGTTCTAAAATATGTAAAAAAAAAAAATGACTGCAGGAGACATTCACGGTAATTAGACTTTCGGGTAAAAATAACTCGATTTTCTCTCTAAAAAAAACAAGAATGAGAGAAAATGTAAATGATGACATCTTGAAAGTAAAACAAAAGACGAGAAATAAAGAATAATTCTTATTTCAGTTCGTTTGCAAGGTGTTTAAAACAGGGGAGCAATAAGAAGCGTTAAAATGTCGTCGAGAAAAGTTTGCGGTTGCGCCGGGTTACAGGACGAAGGCACGTTAGTCAGCTTATTAGGAATAATCTATTCATGCCATGAACAAGAAACTTTTCACATTGATAAACTCTATCCTGATTTACGTTTTGGTAAAATTTCAAGAGTTTATCTTTTTCACTGAAAGAATAAGAGAAAATGTCTCAATAATTTCCGAACAACCCTCGTATGTTGTCTAAGAGCTAATCCAAAATTAATTTTCTCGAAATTTTACAAATAATGACATCGGAAAATTTTGATAAATAAGCCTTGTTTTCAAAAAATGTATAGGGAAAAATGATAAAGTGACATACTTTTTTCATTTTAAAGTAATTTTTTCAGACAATTGTGTTAATAGTTGAATTTATTGAACTCTGCTAAATGTTACGGGCATTCTCTAGTTATATTATTGAGTTTTGAAATTACATATTACTTTTTGTTGTTTTTTTTTTCATACGAAACATATTATTTATATCAACTTTATTGATTTTTTGCTTTTAAATTATTATCTATTCTATTGATACTATTTTTTCTTTTTGATGCTTTTCCTTTTTCCATTTTTTGGAAATGATTTTGACTCAACTATTATAGAATTACAAAACAAAATGATAAAAAGAACGAAGTTAAATAAACTGCGTTACATGGTCAATAATTTGTAAGCACATAAATACCAATTAACTGAATACACTAAGAAAGCAAAATGGAAGAGATAGAAAGAATAATACAATTTTATTTTCTAAATCTCCTTTTGTTTGAAATTGTTACGATATAAAAATACAATCCATGAACTTTATAAAATTAGACCTACCATTTATTTTCTCATAATACAATCTTCCAATGTAAGGTTGTGGCCCAGTGTCTGACATGTAAACGGATAGAAGTTGACAATCATGAGTGTCCATGTTAAACATGATGGATTTACACACGTCATTTCTTGTACAATGAGATGCACAGTACATGGGACTTCCCAATATAAGTGTTGATATAATATCGGTCGATAGAGTTGCTCGGTTGTCGTAAGTTGGATTTCTGGACATGAAGTTGGAGATGGTGACCCCACGTACAGTTAAGATCACCACAAAAACAAGGTATACGTTTCGTTTCATATTGAGATTTAAAAACCACTTTGAAGTTCGGGTAGTACTTTTTATATAAACATGTGTCTTCGAAAATGTGATGCCATTGGTCAAGATGCATTAAAAAGTGTTCTTTACTTTTTTATGTAAGCAAACAATTTTTGTGGGAAAACAAACATGTCTACTCTTAAGTGGGTTTAAAATTGAAAATCGACATAAATACACTTTCAACACAGACAATAAGACTGAGAAGAATTTTTAAGATAGTGTAATTATCTCATGCATCCCATAACATAAATTGAATGGGAACCAGTTGAATCCACTATGTGTGTGATGCTGTAGATATCAAATGTTTCCCAATTTAAATATAAAAATGTCTTTGACCCTAACATTTACGAATTTCCTTCGCAATTATATTTGAACTAGATGATATCCCGCGCAAGCACGAGAATTACCACTACTTCACTTTAATATAGTACTATGCTTAATATATTGAAGCAGATTTATTTGTGGTTTTTTTATGAACTGTGTCCAAAATGTTTCTTTAATGTTTATCTTGACCTATTTTACGGTATTGAATTGAAATCATAAAGCAACCGCATGGTTGGATATTTAGAAGAGCGGACAGGGATGAAATCTAAACTGAAATTGATTATATATACGTGTACATGCACATGGCTTAAAATCTTTTTATTGCAGCTGACTATAAAATACTTTTTTTATTCTATTTCAAACCAGGGAATGAATGTGTTGTGCGTCGCATCTCTTCTCTAAAGTTTGCCCTTTAGGTCAAATTTCACTATCATTTAGATCATTGCCCCAAATAAGAGTTTTGGATTAAAGACTGTCAACTACCCCCACCCTCACCTCCGAATTCAACTTTCTCTTCTTATGCATACATTAAATGTTCATCATTTTTTCAAACAGACGCGTAGGGTTGTTTACACAGTTTGTTTATGGTTCACAATTGATACATAAGGTTTACTGCTTACCTGATGTGGTGTAAAAAACGTATGTAATTCAAAAATGTGAACGCACAGTTGTTTGTATATATTAAGCGAAATTTGTCTTCAAGGGTGCATGCATCTGCCCGATGTTTAACTAGCCCCAATTTTTCCGCCATGTTCTTAATTATCAACCAGCGTTTTTTAGCACGAGTTTTGTAAAGTTCTTCCTTCAAACCTAAAATGGCATCAAATTGGTCTATTTTATTAAACCAAAATGTCTGATCTAATGTTTCTACAAGCATTGCATGATTAGCTCGTCCTCAGTTTTCCGCAATGACGTTAATTTGTCAACCCGTGTTCTTGGTTACCACTTTCTGTAAAGTTCTATCCATCAAAATCGCGCATTATAAATGTATTCAATTTTTACAACATCGTTCAATATTATTTCAGTGCAAGTTTCGATGTATATTTTGATGCAAGCTTCAACTGAATTGGATCCACCAAAGCATGTCCACCACCTTACTTTCATTTTTGCTTTTTCAGGATGATTTATCAAAAATGAAAGTATTTTTTAATTTTTTATGATTAATTACTGATCAGGTAAAATTCAATTATAGTTTCCGGAAATTATCTCATATCGTAAATTATTGTCAACATGTCTTAATTCATAAGTATAGATGTTGTATATACATGTATATACATGGACTCTTTGTGCTCTGTAAAAAAGCATGACTGTACATAATATAACATTTTTATTCGCATCATTTTGTTCCTTTGCTAGTTCATTTTATATTGATGTATATATATATATATATATATATATATATATATATATATATATATATATATATATATATATATATATATATATATATATATATATATATATATCTGATAGTAAAGCTGCCAAGATGAAATCACATGACGATCATCATTCATTTTGAATTTTAAAAAAACAATATAGTAATGATAAATAGAAATCTTGTTTGTGCAATAAAGATTCTTTATGAATATAACACTTGTTTTCGTTTCTGTTTTGTATATATGGGGGTGGCCTGCAATCTAAACGTCGCATTTATGTACGCCTGTGATCTGTGCCAGATATATCTAATAATTACTTACCATGTATTGTGTGTGTTCTCTTTGATATCCACTCATTACTTTCCAAATAAAGTTAAATACTAGTAAGCAAAGGTTCGGTCTCATCACGTTATAACTTTTCCCCGACAATAATCATTTTAGTAACAATTAAAAATCGATTGTTTAATCGTATCTTGTGACCACCTCAACAATCAATTCCAATATACTTACCTGAGCAAGTCGATTGAAAATTGGATAAAAGATCTCATTGTGTGACCACATTATAACATCATAATATTTGAAATCAGCACTTTAAAGATGCATTTATTAATTATTGCAAATATTATATGTTTGAATTTACGATTGTTTGCTATAAAGTTGGATAAATTTGATTTTTCTTTAATAAAATTTAATAACATTGAAACTTGTTGTCCTGAAATGATATGTATGCTTTTACATTTAAAACTGATTCTTAAGAATCATGAGGTATTAACAGGTATTTGAATCAAAACCTTATGTTTCCGAACGAGTAATTTATGTTATTATACTTTCATGTTAAATACTGAAATCTGATTGGTTTAGACGCAGTTTGTAATCCGTTCTATTACCCTTAGCGTTAGCAACACACTTGGCAATGGGTAGCACAACAACTTGTTACATGCGCGTAAATTATACGCGTACGGTTTGTTCCAATCATTAATGGGGTTGTTAGTAGGATCAGCGTGATGTTACCAGCGCGTGGTTTCAGATCAAAACAAATCAAAATTATAAAGAATACGTGTATTCACACCCAATTAGTATTTTCCCTATGGATGCATCATTAAGCAGTGTATCCTTTTATTAAGTGACAAATATTTATCAGGTAAATATTGTTATTATCTTTTAACGCTGTGCAATAAATGGACTATGAAATATGAATTAAAAAAGTTCGAAACTTAAACATTGACACATTCATCCCCGTTGCAAAGATTCTCCTTACACTTACACAATACAAGTTTTAGTATCTGATCACAGATGGTTGATAAATGTGATAAGTAAAATGTTATTTTTGTGGTTTATTTATTAGCTATGAATAACAGAATTAGAAAAAAAAACAAATGTTTAAGAATTAAACTGTGAAATTCTGGTTGGGGGGGGGGGGGTGGTATTGTTAAAAATTGGATTTTTTTAATAGATTGACTACACCATATCTTATATTATATCATAAGTACCGGTAAACCAGACAGGCGTGATCCCATAGTTTAATTTAAGGTTCGGTTTGATTCAGCATTTAAGAAAACAATGACATACAGCAAAATCAACGAGATTTTTGTATTTCAATTGTCATCTCTATTATACATTCGAAGATGAGAGGCTCTTTCTTGTGGAGTCGATTGTTTTAAATAATAAATTTCGCCAGATTGGCAAACAAGGGGAAACAATAAAGAAGAGACAATAACGATAAAAGCTCTCTCTGAAATCTTTGAGTACAAAATATTGATTTCGGGTAAAATGAAGTCAGAATTATAAGTCTTTTGGTTGATAGAACACTAGCAGTACATATGTCTTAAGCACGTGTTTTAAGGGCTAATGATAAATGCAGACTAAAAGGCTTACATTAGTCATCGACCACTAAGATGTTCGTACCTTTCAGAACAATTATTATTTGCACAGCGAGATACAATTTTTAATATTGGCATGAATTTATAAAAAATGCTAAGTTTAAGAAAACGAGGTTTAAATGGTATTAAAAAGAAACACTGCTGGGAAATGCAAAGCCCGCCATTTAGTCTGCTTTTGCTTTGGAAAAAGCTAAATCTATATTTATATTCACATTTAAATTTCAGTTTGTTTAACATGTACTTTCACATTTATTTTATAAAAACTCATTCAAAAAAGCGAAATAAAACTGGATCGGTTTGTCGGCAAAAAGAATGAAAATATATGGTCTGCTATTCATTGGTAAACAAATGCCTTGGGAAACGTTTTTATCATCAGCAGAAAAAAACAAATGATGTTGGAAGAAAATGAGATTCTCTTCGCACTTTGTATACGCCGCCCCACGAGAGGATAAAACTGTACTAAGCTAGGCGCGGCCAATTACTGCGCAGTGCGATAAACGTTTTGCATTAGCAAGAAATATTCGATGCATGTTAAAATAAATGTATATGGACATACAAGTGTATGTACATGAACGATAACTGTTTTTCAGAAGTCAACGCAATAAAATACATGTACCTCAAACTCTTACATTGCAGGAGTGAGAGTCAGGGTGTTTTGTAAGAAAATTTGTGAAGGAGAGAGGGGAAAAGACGTACTTGGAGCTAAAAATACTGAATTGCATACTTTGTTATAATATTCTATTTTGTCTTGTATACATTGTATATGACATACTGTGGTTTCATCAATATTGAAGAGTATCAATTTTCATGGTTTAAGTGAAAAGCACAATTTCGAGGTTAAGTAAATTCGTGGCCAATTATCCTATTAAATTGAATGCAAAATGTTAGTAAAAATTGCGTTATAATTGACATTTGTTTTCATGGATAAACTTAACAAAGAAATCCATAAAAAAAATTGGTATTCAACGAATATTGATGAAACCACAGTTGCTTTCATTTTATAAACGTACTAGATAAAGGAATCCAAATTAGTCAACTAATTAGTCATTAGTTTTACATCTAAGTCTTTATCTTTTATTGTGATGAATTGCAGATATGTTATGAATGGGGTTATTTTTCATTCTCCATTCTACAAATACTTAAATAATTTTAATATATTATCTTAAGAAAATGATATAAGACATTCCCATAATTTAATCAAGGCAGAAAAGATGATTTGGAAGTGCTTTTCACATTATATTACATCAGAAATTACTTCTAGTTACTTTTATGTTCGTGTCTTATAGAATTAAAAAGGTTCCCTTTATAAATAGCAGTACAAACAGTTGTAATATCTTAAAAAGTAACTTGTTTGCCTTGCAGATTCTAACAATGACTATTTCATGTTACACTCCACTGAAAGGAGATTCAAATAGTAGACAAAAGTTGTCGAACGGATTTTTCTTCAATTTTTCATATTTAAATTTTTTTATTCCAAATACATGTAACTAAGTAATGTAGTTTTCAAAAATAGCTTATCTGTTTTTATACTATCTTAAAAGAGAAGTTTTCATTCATTTTTATTATTAGTTTATAGCATAAAGTCTAGACAAATCATAGAGTTTAAATTCGTGTATTTCACAAAAACGTATTTTTCTTCTAAAACATTTTATAAAATATTTTAAACCCTATATACAAGGGTTGTTAGAAAAGTTCGCGAACAAGTTTGATTGTGAGCGGACTTTTCGCATGATACATGTTCCAGCGAAACTTTTCATATTTAATCTTGACGTAGAAATATGTAAAGATTTGTTTATTTTAAATGCACTTTAAAAATATAAAGATTAATTATTATGTTAAGATATGCTTCACGGAGCATGTCAGTTTTAAATTGTTTTATATTTCGTACGCATTTTTCCTTTTAACGTGTAAGGATATGTACAGTTTAAGCGCACAAAAATATATGATATTCCATATGAGATCACAATAAGTTATGAAAGTCATGTTGGGAAAGTTTCAATTAAATTGAAACATTTCTTATCGTTTTATCGCCAAATACTAACTCAAGAAAAATGAGTCAAAAGCATAAATGGACAACTTGTAGCACCGGGCCGTCATTAAATTTTGTGTGTACGCAGAAATATGTCCGATGGAGACCCATAGGTTCTTGGATGCTGCTTTCAGACCTAAAAAATCTACGATGAACACAAACGACTTTTTACAAAAATGTGACAAGTAATGGTGTGAACATGCGTTTTATAAATAGGTTAATGGCATGAAAAGTGTGTGAACTAAAAGGTGTTTACTTTGAAAAAGAGTGACAGGTTTAAATTGCCTTTTAGTAGATTGACGTCACCGGTGGAAATATGAAATGATACTCTGTAAATCCAATTCATGCAAAATAAAAATAGCTGTATCTTTTAAAAACTTCTTCAAAATCATATGATTTTTTGCGTACTTATTTTCAATTGGTAGTCATTCAATACTACATACGTCATCCTACAAAGTACACAGTACATTTGCCGTAAATCATTTTGTCCGCTAACTTATCTAACAACCCTCGTTTAACGGCAAAAATACATTAATTAGCATGTCCTGTAATATCAATATTGCTAGCATGGACATCGTATATGATCATTCTGTAATATTTTAATTTCAACATCAATACTATTATAGCTGTGTATTTCAATACAAATTTACTGATCACATGTAAAATATCCATGCAATTACTTATGCTATAGTACATGTACATACATATCAAATGGGCCAATAACAAATTAATTTTGCAAATCTTTTGTTGAAATTATTGGTTTTTTTATTAAATGACTAAACCCAGTTGGTTTTCTTAGACTGTTTATGTGATTTAATTTTTTGTTCTATGTCTATTGACAAATATCTTATAGACCAGCAGGCATGTTCAAGAGGTTACCTTAGGACTAAGGTGCGTCCTATTAAATAAGTACGTCTTAGGATACGTCTTAGTCTTAAGTCTGTTTCTCGAAGCTCTCCTTAATTTAGGAACAGCCATAACTTTGTCCTAACTTTAGGACATCACTTACCTTGTCCTAAAACCATCCCCAGGTTGTAAAATCACGTTTATTGGAATATTGGGACTGTTGTGAAGCTTTTTCTTAAGACAGGTAGAATTAGGCAGTCTTTTCTACAGCATCCAGCATTTCCGACAAACCTTAAATTCCAGATCCAGGAGGGGGCATATTCATTTATTCTAATATTTTTTGTCTCCATACTTTGTTTCAGCACTTGAATATGGTTAGATGAATTGGAGGAGGGTCCGACATGTTTTGAAACAGGAACATGTGGAGAAAATGGTGAAATTTGTGATTGCGCTGTTAGTATCGAACATCGCCTCTCAATGATGACGTCATCTTATCCTATTCTTGTTTGTCCAAATAATGGAAGTCTATACAGATTTGACGACAAGTAAATGAGATATATCCGTTGACTAAGTACTATTGAAAATGCAATCACAGCAGACGGTGTTGAATCACGAATAATTATAAGGGTTTTAACAGATTTATTACACTGTCCGTCTTGTTCACACAGTCAACTTGTAACATGCATGGTATCAAACAAACTAACACGGTTGGCGCGGATGGAGTTGCCTTTATCACTTATTGTCTGATTTTCACGGGTTAAAATGTTAAGTATAGATTTAAAGTTAACTCATAATTACCCATCTTTTTTATAATCATTCAATAGGAAGTCATTAAAGTATTGGTCTATGTGATGCTTTGATAAACTATCAAATAGAAAAAACTTTGTCAAAACCTAATAAGGAATTTACCGTTTTGTTGCAATATTTGAAACATTATGATGACCTAGATACGTCGTATTTATGCACATATAAGATAGTATGTATGACCTCTATACTAGGAAAAAGATAACAATCTCTATATGATATAAACTTTATTTAATATCAGTTTACTCTGAACTGATAAACGGTATGAGACGATTTTACAAAACGAGATTCTTGAGCAATGAAGTACCTCTGCAGGTATTTGAAGTACAAGAATCACTGACCTACTTATTCCAGGATATAAATGTTTGTACAGCTTACCTTTTCTGTGTGTGTATAGAAGATCATCAAGCTCTAATAATTTAAATCTCATATGCATATAAAATATCCAACAATGCTGGTACTACAGGTGGTAAATATGTCGTTTAATCATTCATTATTCATCCAGAAGAACGATTTTGATTTCGGTATTCCTGGTGATGTAATCAAGGACAATAGTTCAATTAAAGGGCAACAATTTTGTTTTCATTGTTTTCCATTGGCATTATCATTTTTTTTTAAAACCCAAAAATAAAAAAAAAGTTTTGTCAACTTGATTTAAGTACCATAGGTGATAGAAAACCGGTCACGCTCCATTTATCTGCATGGAAATCATTTTTTAATTAATTTAGATGCGCATGTGTTTTGGATTTTATGATAGAATATCAGAAGGGTTTCTAAATGAGACTTATGATTATTATGTACTAGAGAATCAAACCAAACATGTGCAACTCTGAAAACTGGAAAAGCAATGCATAGACAGTAATTCTTAAATAAAATTATCGCATCCTCGTATAAAATACGCAGTCATTGTTTCTTAAGGGAGATATGTTATCATCCAGTCCAAAGCGAACATTTCTGATTCTTGGTTTTTCTACAGTCAAGTTCACTTTTATACCATCAATGGAATTTAAATTTATTTTTTTTTAAATAATCCTATGTATTCAGAATTAATAAATCCTCTATCATGCTGGAATAGAGGAATGCAAAAACCTGCGGCCAACGGTATTGTGATTACAGATTAAAAAAAATAATTAAGGTGCGATATAATGAAAAGGTTACTTGAGAATTTCTCTGTTTTCATCTTGAAGATATGTAACAGACCAAGAAAGTGTTTTGAAAAACTATTGTTGTAGTCGGGATATTTGTTATATACAAAACCTTTCAATCATAGTGACGATATATTATATTAATAAATAACTTGCGCCGTATTTTAGCTCACATTTTAGGTAATTACGTTTTGTTCTAAACTGAAATTATCAATTTGATAAGAGAAAAATAAGGCACGAATCTCCGAGCTTTTACCGTGTCCAACAAATAAAAAAATATCTCAAATGCCGTCAGCTTTCAATGAAACGAACTGAATAAATGTTCACTTCTATTAAATATATAAAATCGAAAATAAGTATCGGAAATACTTTTTTTATTTTTCGTATGAAATTTTCAGAAAGTGTTTAAACTTTATTACTAGAAAGCATTAAAGTACGAGTAGAAAGATGTCTGAAATCAGTGGATCTAGCACCTTATTAGCACAATGAATGGTGACACATACGTAATATTAAATGTAACGCAGAATTTGAATGTCTCTTTTTCAATCAATTTCTTTCCCTTGAAAAAATCCGAGAACCCCAATTTAAAATAAACTCACGATTCATCAAATTATTTTTTCCTGTATAACAATAAATAAAACTATGGTCATTTTACAACGCCGGATTTCCCGGTGTCGCATACGCCGCCGATTGTTTTACGTGCACTGCCGGTTGGCGTTTGCGATAACGCATTTAACCATGGTTGAATAAAAAACAATCTGGCGTCGAAATTTTCATATTTAAACAAAACCCGGGGATATCTATAACGTCGTTTTGTTTAACTTCATTGTATGGTATTAAAGCTCCAAATATCTTTATTATACTTCAATTTGATTACTCTATATAACGCGTAATCTGATTGGTCTTGAGAGTCACGTTACAGGGCAAACAAAATGCCATGTCTCCCGGAAAATAAATATTTTGTCTCACCTCTTCAGAAATCTCGGCATTTTCATTCCAAATTCATGAAAAAACCAAGATGTTGACAAATATGATAAAATCATAAATATTTGATAAATTAAATTTTCTTTATATAACCAAAAAACCAAATTCACTATATATGATTCAAATATATGATTACAAAACAACCAAACAATCACAACATTATTGCTCTCAACAATTATAAAAATTATTAGAAACCGACGTATTTTGTGCAAGCATATGATGTTCAGTATAATAAAACTTTGATTGCCTGAATATTTGGAAATATGAAGATTTTTACCCCCAGAAAAATCATATTTCTATTTGGCAAAGCCCTCGGGAAATATGATTTTTTCTTAGGGGAATTAATCTTCATATTTCCCTCTTCATTATGCAATAAATGTATATTATTTGCCGGACCAAATTTAAGACATTTATAGCTTTATAACCTTATTGGAGTTTTGTGACGTTGTCAACCAATTAATGTTACCGTTGTCAACGAGGCAGTGCTACTGCAAAACGCTATAAACTAGATCTTGAAAATCATATTCTGCTTATTTTGAATTGAACGGTCATACAGAAGGCACGTAGCATCATTTTTGAAAGTGGGGGGGGGGGGGGGGGGCGGGGGGCAGACTCATCCAAAAAATCTTTCCCAAACTCTTCAAATTTTTTACATACTCCCAAAAAAGTGGGGGTGAGACCAACTCCATCATTATTCAAATTTTTATATGTAAATTTTAAAAAAATTGTTGTTGCGAGAAAAATCGGGGGGGGGGGGGGGGGTAATTTTGGTTTCCCCGGTGATCTTGTGAAAAATAAAGGTTCCGTCAACGGTCGTCAATTTATGTTCCCAGCAGAACCAATGTTATACAGATATGACAAAATAATAGCGCAATGTGAAAATGCTCATTGTGGTCCGGACAATGTATGTCGATGCACATTTTATGAGTTTTTGAAAAAAGATGTGGCATATCAAATTGTATTAAGTAACATAGATGATGGTAAAGGCTGGTCCCATCCGATTCACTTGCATGGTAATCACATTTATGTGATTAAAATGGGATTTGGAAAGTATGATAGACAGTCAGCAAAGTTCATAGAAGAGACGAATGACATTCGATGCACTGGTTTACCAACACCAAACCTGTGTAATAAAGAACTCTGGAAACCTGAATCTTGGATAAGAAACCCTAATTCAATTCCGGACATAAAATTATTACATCCTCCTATAAAAGACACGATCATTGTTCCTTCAGGGGGATATGTTATTATTCGATTCAAAGCTAGCAATCCCGGTCCATGGTTTTTACACAGTCAGGTTAACCTTCATACTACGTATGGAATGGGAATGGTTCTTTACGTAGGTAATATCGCGGACTCTCCAAAACCAATTAACCCTCTTCTATGTTGGAAAAACAATCTTGAAATCAGTGTGAATCAGAAAACAGAGTGTGAACTTTTAAACAAACCTACAAAAATATTATTAGGAGTAATCGTATTAATTTTGCTAGTGGTAATACTACTAGCAATAGTTGTATATTGTAGGAATAGGAAATCAACAAAATCTTCGCAGTAAATAAAACTGAATCCCTGGTAGTTTTAGTTGTTCTTTATTTTGAGTATCATTGTGATAAACGGTGTGATAAACGGTAACTGAAAGGTGACTGAATGGCATATATATATATATATATATATATATATATATATATATATATATATATATATATATATATATATATATATATATACACAGGGCGAAAAACAATCTTTAATCAAGTCCTTAAAGCTGAGCTTATAGGTCCTTAATGTCCAAACTTCTTTAAGCCATCTTTAAGCCACCTTTAAGTATCTTTAAGGTGGATCCCTACTCAGACGCGTCATCAATTTAGCAGATATAATAAGCTTTAAAATCGAAAACGATATCTGTTCGGATTTACCGTTTTTTGCCCTAATTTTTAATGTTTAATTGATAATTCTGAATTTGATAGAAGCAGTCAAGTGTAAGTAATGTCTACAAGTATATAAATGTTTTGATGTTATTGAGTCCAATAATTGGAAATCGTGAATTTTTGTACTGAGATTTTAGTACGTTTGTGTTTATATATGCAGAGGAAAGGTACTGTTTATCCAAAAAATTAATTTGTACTCAATACATTTTTTGGAGGAAGAATTTTAGGGTTTATCAAAGCAAAGAAATAAAATGCTGTTTTCTGATATATTTTTAAATTGTGTTCGTGACACTTTTTTTAGCTGCATTTGATAAGGGGGTATATGTGTTCTAAAGGTCGTAGAAAAAAAGAAGCATGTGAAGTCCCATGCTTTTTTTTGCTTTTTAGTTGCAGTAGACATAAATCTAATATTTTAAATTTAAAAAAACTGGTGTTTAACCATAATATTTTTAAGATAAGTTAAAAAATGTGAAATTATGGAAAAATTTTGAAATAGCATTTTTGTAACATTTCATTTAAAAATTCAATTTTTATCAATCAAATAATGATAATCACACTTGTTATTACTTTCTTACATTATTAATGATTAAATAAAACATTTGAATCTTTGTTTTGCTTTGATATTTTTTTAATATGAGCCAAATAATGATTTTGGTTGAAATCATGTGATCGAAGAAGGGAGTATGCATCTTCTGGAGACTCTAGTGATAAAAGTAAATAGTTAAAGCATGTAATTTTGGGGCTTTTTAATAACGTAAGGTATTATTCTACTTGATTAATGAAAAAAACCCTTACTTTAACCACAAAAATCCTGAGTAAGGACCTACCTTAAGTGGCATTTACGCTCCCTTTAAGTTGTCTTTACACCATCTTTAAGTTCCCTTTAAGTCAAGTTTGATCAAGCTCAACAATGAAAACATATATTAAATGCAAGTGCTCTTTTATAGGGATTGGAGGGGGTGATCCGAGTGATGATATAATTCCAAGGAAGGGGGGGGGGGTTCCAGGCGGTTTTAATTGTCGCTCCATTTAACACAGATCGCTATCATCAACACCGCTCCGATAAACACAGATTGCAGTTATAAAATTCTTTATAATTAATTTTTTTTGTTTCAAAATTAGTGTAGGGGTAAGCGCAGTCTATGTATCTAAATATGTGCATGGATTTATATTAAATTATGTTTGTTTCCTATTATACATTAATCGGTAAAATATCTCTCTCTCTCTCTCTCTCTCTCTCTCTCTCTCTCTCTCTCTCTCTCTCTCTCTCTCTCCCTCCCTTTATCCGGTTATAAAACAAAATAAAGATAATGAACCAAAACAAACGCATGATTTAATTTAATAATCGGTTCAATTATGTATTTTTTTTCAATTTTAATTATTTCTAGGTCTAATATATAGATCTGCTAGATACATGTTAAAGATGAAAAAACTCTCAACTGTCTTTGTTATATCGGGCAGTATATTACTGCTTTGTTTGTCTAGACATAGTTTTGTTCGTTTGTGTATATGTAATTAGAGTCTATTGTTTGTCCAAGTTAAGAAAATCCCTGGAACTAACACAGAATATACAAGATGTACACAACAGATGTGTCGGATGCCCAGGTGCACGTTTGTGTATATCTAATTAGAGTCTATTGTTTGTCCAACTTAAGAAAACCCCTGAAACTAACACAGAATATACAAGATATACACAACAGGTGTGTCGTGTGCCCAGGTGCAAGTCAGGGTTTTTAAAGGCGTTGAAATATTAGTATGTACGTGTTTACGATAAGTGTAGTGAATAAAAGTTTATTTACATTTGTAATTTATTTTCAAAGTATTAAAGTTTAACCCTAACTCTGTATTTTAAAAATGTTAAAAATACATGTATGTAAGAGTAAAATCTAGAGGCTAATTAATTACTGTACCGGTGGTCATAAATAGGGGTTAATTATTTAAATATATGTATAAGAGTAAATATGTCACATACCCGGCCTTGTACATCATACAATTGTGTGTACAAGTATATGTAAACATCATTTGCAATTGGCACATGCAGTAAATACGTCACCGGTAATTGGTATTATTGTTTGTTATCACAGATATAAGACACAAAGTAAAAATTTGGGTGGGATTTATTTTAATGTAATTGGCTTATTTGGTCGCGGTGATGTAAGGAACAAAATTTGGGAGCGGCCGCAGGGTCGTCTCCCAACAACAAACAATCAAGTGTGGCGACCCCAAAATGGGCTAAATTGTGCACTGGGTAGGTCATAAACGCACAACACCACTCAAAATGCAATATTGGTCAAAGTTCAATCAGAGGCCAAAGTTCAATCAGAGTTCAAAGTTCAATCAAAGCTGCATTAAAGTGCAATAAGGTTAAATGGGTCAATATCCCATTTAATGCACAATTGTATAATTAAACATAATAATTTGCATGTATCATAGTTGCAGTGATGAAAAGCGCTATTTGCGCCACAAAAATGATACACGGTTTAGAAAACACTGTTCCATTTGAAGTGGGGTTTGACGAAAGCGCCACATGCATCCGCCACCAAAGGTCCTACATATTGGTGACGGCGTCACATCCCCACCTCAAATATATACCGCCGACCAATGCCAATGAGGATGGGATTGCTTTTACTTGGTTTTGTGGATTTTGACCCCCATTATGTGTTCAATAGCCCCTTGTAAATTGTTGAGAAAAAGGTCGTTCCCCAACTTGGATAGGTGGGTACCGTCACTATGAAAAAGTTGGGAATGACTGATTTTAATTTGAGGATGCTTGATGTAGGCCCCTCCCAGGCCCACCATGGTTTTAATTGCTTGGCGGTCAACTCGGGTTCGGGTTTGGTTCATGGCTTTTGTGTTTGTTGAATAGCGTCATGTTATCCTGGGGAAGGTAGAGGACCACACAAATTTGGTTTTTGGGAATAATGTTTAACATTGAGACAGAATGTCATGTACCATGGTCAACAGCCGGTCAAGACGAGTTTTGCCAACATTATTGGCTCCACAATGAACGGCAATAATGTGAGGAGGACTTTGAAATTTGAGGCCATTGAAGTACTTAAGTTCGGGACAAGGTCCAAAAGTTTCATGCCACTGTATCCCTGCCACCATATGTTGGCATTTGGAATGGATAGGTTGGTTCCTCCGATTTTTTGTGAGGCTGCTACTGTAGCTTGTTTAATAATGGAAGATCCCAAAATCCACACATCAACTGGATCTGCAACCACTTGGATTAAATTGGTTTAGGAATGCAAATATTTGTTAAAATAATGACAGATACAAATAGCGAATTAAAACGAAGATCTTAAGGGAGGGAACATGATAGTTAATCACCAACTGCCGGTGGTTAGAGTGAAGGGGAATGCTGAATATGAATTACCTAATGTAAGACCTATAGGCTTGTGAATGCCATCGCCCAGAGGCTTGTATGGCTTGTTCTGATAGGCCCTGCTGTGCCAGCATGGTAGCTGCCCCTATCCTGAATGAATGAGATTTGTAATACTTGCTCTTGATTCCCAAAACTTGTAGGGCTTTTGCCAGTACTGATGAGAACTGATAGCGGGTTAGTGGTTGGCCGGAGTAGTGGCAAAACAGGGGGTCTGTAACATTTGGCCGGACTTGTAAATATTTGTTCATAATTTTGACCGGACAAAATTGGGTGTCAGTGGCATTGATGCGCAAGGGGGTTCCTTTGCCTAGTTGATCCGTCTTGGAGTATTTAATAAGGAGATTGATAGTAGAGTGTTGAATTGAAATATGCTGAACCTGGATGATTCTATCGGGTGAGTTACCCTTAGATAATGCTAATTCCCCCACCCTTAATAATGCATAATATGCTAAGGTAAACGCAGCGGAAAACAGTGAAGTTTCATATGTATCCTGGCATACCACAGGCAACTTATGAAGAATTTGATTCAAAATGTCTAGTGTTATGGGCATGCGCACATCCCTGTTGTTATTTTGCCTTTTCATGCCTTCTAATACTTAACCAACAAGGAAATGTTTTGTAGGGTCACCATTTCCTAATACTTTACATTTAAATGCAATTGCAGATGTATAAGCCCTAGCAGTGGTTTGTTTGCAGCCTTGTATGGACAAGTGAGCTATGAACATTAAAATGTGATTTGAAGGTGGTGGCCAAAGGATGGACAACTGTTGATTTAATCTAAACTGGTCGAAAGCTTGCAGACCCACAGCGTAAGCTTTGGTAGTGTTACTGGCTAGTGATGACATGAGAAGGCGGTTCATTTCATCTTCAAGAGCACGTTGTGGAAGGATGTTGGTATGGGCTGGGGTAGCTGGTCTGCTGCTGGAGCCAGTTCCCTAAATCTGCCCCACTGTTGACGAGATATTGCATCTGCTATACCATTTTGATTGCCAGGAATATGCTGGGCTTTGAACTGAATGTTGTTTGTTATAGTGACAAGCATGAGTGGCCTAATGAGAAACATGACTCTATCAGATGACGATGATTGTTTGTTAATGATGTGTACAAGAGCTATGTTGTCTATATGTAAGAATATTTTTTTTGTTTCGGAGTGCTTTAGCCCAAATGGTGAATGCCAAAACAATTGGGACTTATTCTAAAAATGTAATGTCATGAATGATTGGTTTGTTTGCCCATGACGATGGCCACTGGAGATAGGCCCACTGCCCTTGAAAATATGAACCGCATACTAATGAAGCTGTCCCAGAGCTATCTGTAAAAAGGTTAAGTGTTTCTTGACAACTCCATTCGGAATCCGGGAAATATACAACCCCATTGAAATAGGTCAGGAGGTCGAGCCGCATCTGCATGTCTAATTTCATTGCAGAGGTAATGTTAACATGGTGATAGGGTTGAACCATACCAATCATAGCATTATAAAAACGTCTGTTGAATGATCGACTCCCTGGTATAGCTCTGGCAAAGAAATTAAGTTTACCTACAATGCTCTGCAGTAAATTGATGGTAATTGTTCTTTTCTGAATATGATGTGTGAGAATTGACAACATTTCTTGAATCTTTGGTGGTGGTATGCGAATTTGCATTTGAATTGTATCTATGACCAGACCCAAGAACACAAGTGATGTTGTAGGCCCGTGTGCTTTGTCCTTATTAAGTGGAATCCCCATATATGTACATAGGCTATGAAAGGTGTCGACTAGCATACGACAATGGTTAGTATCGGACCGACTGGCAAAAATAAAATCATCTAGGTAATGGTGGATGGTTTCTAAACCAGATTGCCTTCTGACCAACCATTCGATGAATGTAGAAAATGTTTCAAAAATTTTACACGAAATTGAGCAGCCAAAGGGCAACATTTTATCGAAATAGTAAGCACCCACAAAGAAAAGTCCTAGCAGTTCAAAGTCCCCAGGGTATACGGATATTAGCCTAAAAGTACGTTTTATATCCTCTTTTGCCAACAAGGCCCCCCCTTCCCAATTTGCTAATGGTATTTACGACTGTGTCGAAGGAAGTGTAGGTTACTGTTGTATCTTTAGGGTCTATGTGGACGACGGTGGGTAAGATAAATGTGTTATCATTCTCCAACCGCCGTCGCTTTTGGGAACTAAACCGATTGGTGAGACATGAATGTTGGGCATTGGTGGTTGTAGGAAGGGGTCAGCCATGCGTCCCTCATCCACCTCCTTAGAGATTTTTGTTTGCAAAATATCTGGGTAGTGATTGGCTGATACTAAGTTGTGAGAAAAAATAGGAAGTCTAGGTCCTGCATACAACAATTTAAATCCTTCCTTAAAACCAGTATTTAAAGTTTGTGCGGCATGCCTATTTGGGTAATGTTGTAAATACTGTGAAATGGACTTAACGAGGATTGGGGTGCTTCCCAGAGACCAAAGGCTATTATTGGTTGGGGTGTCGAGGGAATTTGGCTTGGGGTTGTTGTTGTATTGATAGGGGGTGACCTTGGTTTGGTGTGTTGAAGAGAAATGGCCTGTTAACTTTGGTTGCTTGTGTAGGCGTACCCGAAGAGCAGGTGTTAGAGGAGTGTGCATTATTGCACCTATGGCATCTGTGTACATACTGGCAGTTTGGTCTGGTGCATGCACCTTTGAAGTTGTAGTCAAAGCATTGGTATGATATTCCAATAAAGAATTTTAACTAATGAACAAGTTTTAACCGAAATCGCACTTCGATGTAGGAATTTGTACAAATTAAAAGCTACGCTCTCTTGAGTTTTGGTTATTATAGACAAAAAAAATAGCACGGATACTTAGGCTAGTATTTCTAAGATGTATGGTACACAACTCTCAAATTTAAGAAGGCTGGGGGGTCCAAAGAAATTCTCTAAAATTCACCAAAGAGCTAGAGCCACGAAGCATAAAAAATTGCCCTATCATTAAAAATTACCATATTTTAGTAAAATATAGGGTAAAATCTTAGCTTTTCATAACTGTTTTTCTTTTTTCGATATCTATTATACTTTTTTATTAACGGAGTTCACAATATGGCATTGTTTTGATGAAAAATGTAGAACAGACGTCATTTTTGTTCAGTAACGTCATGAAATGATAAAACTACGTATGACTTGAATCTAATAAAATAAACAAAAAACAAATAAAATTATCATGTAGACATTATAATTAATTTATGAAAATAAATTTATTGATGAAAATACCATGAAAAGCTTATTTACAATAAAGTTTAAAAAATATTACAGGGACCAGTGCTGAAGGTCAATATAACGGCGGTACATTAAAATATGTCGGTGTCTTAAAATTTATTTTTTCTGCAATTTGAAACTGCATGAAGTAATGCTGATGATGCGCAGTGTATAACTGAGGATTAATCATTGAATTCTACCAATGTAATCACAAATTATCAAAAATAAATATGACAGAGAATATCATAACGTCCATTTCTATATCATAATTCCTCCAGTCTATTTTATAAAATTCGACTTGGGTTTATATGGACTGTTATGATATTTAAATTATTTAGATCCTCGGGATCTTTGTTCCAACATCCCCACACTTGGCGGGTGCCCTAGCCAAGGTGTTTCCGGAATGTCTCCTCCTCTACATGGGGAGTAGCCCGTGTCCCAGTCTGTATAAAAGAGGAGGCAGAAAGACAGCTTCCAGATGACTACTCTTTTATTAATTTAATATGACATTTGAACAATAAATATCAATATTAATTACAATGAAATTAATCAACATTAATATTTATTACAAAAATCTCTGAAAATAAAATATTAGTTGAACCCTCTGAATTAACTTTACTATTGAGAATGCGCGCAAGCGTTATAATTTATCTTACCTGTATAAAGGAGGAGGCAGAAAGACAGCTTCCAGATGACTACTGGAGAGCCGTGTTTCCCGCACCCCAATTTTATACGCACGGACACTGCGCTACAATATTCTCCTCCTAATAAGTAAATGCGATTAAGTGCATACTAATGATCTGACGCACCGTGGTCAGTAGGAGCGTTTTATTTAGATTTCTGACCCGGCGTCGACAGGCTCATCACTGGACTTAATAACACATTTCTCCATGAACATAAATAAACATACGCTATCTATCTAAAGCATGTACGTTAACTAATTTCTATAGAATTTCCGTTATGATAGAGATACGGTAAATGAATTTAATAGAAATATATGTAATCTCAAATTTTGATGCATTACTGTAACAGTCTGTGTACATGATTATTCTACTTGATTATTTTACTTGTTTCAAGGCTTCGATATTTTCACCCAATCCTGGCGCTTTACAGCAGTTAGATGCCAGGGTCCAGTCCTTTGAAATTGTTTATTTTCCCGTGAGTTCACTGTGCGTTCATGTGCGCTCACCATGCGTTCACTTGCGCTCTCCGCTCCGCTCCGTTCCGGTGTAATGAAGAATAATGACCCCCGTAGAATAATGACCGGGGGTCATTTTTCGACGTAGAATAATGACCCCCCGGTCATTATTATACGCAGAAAAATGACCCCCGGTCATTATGCTACGTAGAAAAATGACCCCTTTGCCTGAAGAATACGTGTCATTTTCATAAAAATGAGCACACTCCACATGAAGAAAAGTGACCCCTGTAGAATAATGACCCCCTTGTAGAAGTTTTCCAGTATATTTTTTTTTAGTATTTGTGAAATAGTCTTTACACTATTGTAATTTTTACTGCTGCAGTTTACAGAAAGTAACAGAAATATTAATTCATATTCAAATAAACTTAAAGTGAAAGACGGGGTATATCTTAGAAAATAAAAATCCTTATAACAAGACATTAACGTATTGCATCGGGGTATGGTTGTCATCATAAAGGGGCATGGTCACGATTTTAGTCAGAAGTTATTTTTCCGATTTTAATGTTCACACTGCTTTTTCAATAGGCAACCAAAATTTGAGTCATTCGTTGAGTTAAAGGCAAGTAACAGAGCTTGCAATTCTTTGCTATGTAAACGAAACTTTTGTCTACACATTAACTGTTGAAGTGAAAATTCCAATTTTAGACCTAATGAATGTGTTAAACGTAAGGAACTGTTTATTTATGCTTACAATGAATAGGACGATAGACAAATCAGCTTGAAAAGATTTTTTACTGGTATATTGAACCTATGTAAACAACAACAGGGCACGAGCCTTGTTAACATGACAAAGAATTGTGAGCCCTGTATCTTGCTTATAACTTTACAACTGACCCTCAAATTCCATTTGATCAGTACAAATGCTTTCCTTAAGCATTGTAAATGATGAAAACAGAAAAATAGAATTTGACCAAAATCGTGACCATGCCCCTTTAACAATTACAGTTACATATATCTATGGTGTTCCGATAGGGCCACTTCGGCCTAAGGGCGAAGATGCAAAGTTGCAAAGGCGATAGTGAGAAGGCGAAGGAGCAAAGTGCGAATATATGACGACGAAGCGCGAATATGTGATGCCTAAAGTGCGAAGGTGCGAAGGCGAAGGAGCGATACTACTATCGCTCCTTCCCAACTTCGCACTCTGGCCTTCGCATCTTAGCACTTTCGCCGTCGCCTTTTTTTTATTGCATTTAGCAAGTCTCGGTCGATTAGATAGAATTTAATGCAGGCACCGTACTTGCCAAGATTTCCCGATTAATCCAGGCTATTATTGGTACGCATGCGCTAGGCCATCGCGCTTACTATGCATGTTTATAAATATTTTAATGTGTACATTTGACATATATGTTCACCAGTGCTAGCTATGCCTAATCATTATCTACTCCACACAAAATTTAATGTCCACCATAATGTGTACATATGCACTTCCAGACTCTTGTCACTTACCAGCCGTCTGTTTACCGTGGACCAAATACAGTAACATTCTAATTTCATTATGCGACACTCCTTGCTCATGCATGGATCTAGAGGGGGAGAGGGGGTCCGTCCCCCCGGGAAATTTAATATTTATAATTTCACGCAGTAAAAGGGGAGAGGGGGTCCGGACCCTATCCCCCTGGATAATTCAATTTTATCAATTTTATAAAAATAAAATTTCCAAAATATGCCTCAGAACCCTTAAACAATAGAGAGCTCTGCAAGTATAAAACATAGGTAATCACAGATTACAAAGCTCACCGAGACGAGGCATCACCTTTATGAAGCATCACCTTTATACAACATTGTATGATATCAAATGATACAAAATCATTGGATGAAATAAAATAGTATATAATACAATTAAATAAAACATATTGTATCATATGATACAATAAGATATATCACAACATCATAGAATACAATTTCATGTCATATGATAATATATCATATAAACCAATATCATATTATACAATATCGTATGATATTTTATAATATTACAATATCATATATATAATTTCATTTCATATAATTCTATATTACAAAAACCAACATCATATTATACAATACTGTATGATACAATATCATAGAATATACAATATTATATCATAGGATGCAATATTATATATTGCAATATCATATGTAATAGTATCATGTGATTAAATAATTAATTAATAATACAATATAATATTATACACTATTTTGTCATAATATACAGTCCTATACATAACAATATCATGATACAATATCATATCATAAAATATAAAAAAAATTGATACAATATTATATCGTATCATATAACGTTTTACAATATAACATATGGTATTGTATTGTCTCCTATTAAACAATAATGTTTCATATCATACAATACTATATCATAGGAATCATGTTATATCATTTAACAACAACCACATCTATCTATCAAACAGGTTTGAATGAGGTAGGAGATTTCTTTAGCATCCTTGATAATGGAGACCAGGCTCAGCATCTGAAGCAACCTCTGCATTTCATTTATAATATAGATAAATCATATAGAAGTATCACTTCGTCTTCGCATCTTCGCGCTTTGCCGTCGCATCTTCTATATTCTTTACATTGTTCATGAATTATACTTTCATTGAGGATTTCCACTATTACTTTGGATACAATAAAGATCGTGTGATCAAAATCAAAGGGATATAAACCCCTAACATAGGCCCTAACCTTTTATCAACGCTTTTAGAAACAATCTTTTCTTACAATAATCGATCAGTGTTTTTATCTATTAAGAGTTACTATAGTCAGGTACTCTTCACACATTTGCTATAAAAGAAAAAAGTCTATTCACGATCACAAATACAACATTTCAACAAATGTTTAGAATATGATGTTCATGTATTACATGTACGTAGAAGAAAACAAAATAAACGCAAAATGTTTTTTTAAAGATCACTTTCCTCATGAAATGTAAATAAGAAGTATTCATATAGCTGCCCCCTTAGTATTTTTCCATAAAGACATATACATGTATCATTCTAAGATTGACAATTCATTCACCAATGAATATTGCTTATATTATTACAACAATTATTCTTTCATGATAATTGTTCGTTAATTATCACACAATATCCTCATTGTGTATGAATCTTTCTTTATTTGCGTCATTTTCAATTCAATTCAATTTCAATTCTTTATTCGCTCAAGACCAGTTCACTGGTATTTGAGGTTCAAAATCAGTATATACAAATGTACACGAATACAGTCAAGGATCACATGTACAGTAGAAGTAATAATGACCAAAAAAAGGTTAAAATCACAATACAATAGGTTGTTAAAGTTGGTTTCTGGAAAAACAGACTTTGAAAATTTTCTTAATTAATATTGACAAGTTTTTTTGTTTTTCTACATTAAAAGTATTCATGAGCTCGTTAAATTCTATAATATTTGGGTTTTCATAATATTTCTTGGGTAAAAACATTTTTCTGTCGTTTACAAAATATGTACATTCTAAAATATAATGAAATTCATCCCCAATACTATTAGAATCACACATTGTACATTTTCTTAAATGTTTTTCAATATTATGCCATCTACCTGTTTCAATGGGGAATCGATGATTACATGTTCGTAATTTTGTAAATGTGATCCGTAGATCTGTAGGTAAAATCAACAAGTACTTTTCTAAATTTAGATTTGTTTTAAAAATTCTATAATTAATACATTTTGGTTAGTTATCTACAATACTTCTCCAATCTTGTACAAATTGATTTTGTAATATTTCTTTAACTATTGACTTAAGCCAGTTATAACTACATATTGTTTGATTTTCCCATATATATGACAACCCGCACGAGTTGAGTATATCATGTATACATTGTATCCATTTTTGTAACATCTATAAAAATAACAATAGATTACATTAGTGAGTTTACAATCGTGGGCTGTCAAAACTTTTGCCCAGTACATTATCATTTTAATTTTAACAAAGAGTGACAATGGATACCTTCCAGTTTCTCCATACACCATACAATTTGGAGTACTAGATTTAAGAATAAGAATAAATTTCAAAAATTTTAAATGTACCTTTTCAATAATATCTAAATTTTCGTAACCCCACACTTCGCACGAGTAAAGTAAAATTGGGTTAATGACCTTGTCAAAAAGGTCTAACTGACAATTAATTGGTAGGCTAAAATAACGCATTTTACGTAAAACATCATACAATGCCTTTGACGCTTGTTCTACTAAATGCTTTTTAGCATTATTAAATTTTCCACTTCTTGATAAAACAATACCCAAATAGCGAAATGATTTAACGTTTTCAATAGTTACTCCTTTATACAAAAATTTACGCTTTGACATTGCACCTTTTGAAAAAATGAGGATTTTTGTTTTGGCTATATTGACATTAAGTTTCCATATATCACAATAATTTGCAAACACATCTAAAGCCTTTTGTAAATCAGGCGCAGATTCAGATATTGAGATAGTGTCATCGGCATAAAAAAGTAGACAGAGTTTCAACATAGCAAATAAATCATCCTGCATTTGAAGAGAAGGACAAGTAAAACCCTCTATCTGGTTTCTTAATAAATAATCTTCCAAATCGTTAATAAAAAGAGAAAATAAAAATGGTGACAAATTTTCTCCTTGTCTTACACGTATGTTACACATAAAAAAATCTGATAAATGTTGACTAATTTTTACCTTTGATGTTATACCCTTGTACATGTTAATAATAAATCTCAAACATTTTCCATCTATCCGACTTTTAAGAACTTTCGTCCATAGTTCATCTCGCCAAACTGTATCAAAAGCTTGTTTAAAATCAATGAAAGCACAGAATAGTTTCCTCTTATTGTTTAGTGCATATTTACAAAGAAAATGTCGACGAGAGAAGTGACGTAACTGTTAACAATCAATTTGTGGCAATGTAAGAGTGTTTTGTATGTGCTTGCTACGGATATGAAAAACTATATACAGCTATTTATTTACGGGGTGACCAATACGGGGGGGGGGGGGGGGTCATTTTTCTATGGGGGTCATTTTACTTCATGTTTAACATGAAGAAAAATAACCCCTGGTTCTTTTTTCTTCAGAAAAATCCAATTATTCTTCAGCTAGGGGGGTTATTATTCTACGTCGAAAAATGACCCCCGGTCATTATTCTACGGGGGTCATTATTCTTCATTACACCGCCAAAGCGTGTCCACCCCTTGCTCTAATATTTGCTATTTCGGGCTTGTTTATCGAAAATGAAAGTAGGTTTTTGATTAATTTTATAATAAAACTTATCAGTTAAAATTCAATTATACCTTACAGACATTATCACGCATGTGTTGAAATACCAAAGGTGTAAGCAAGTACTCTGGTGCAGGCATTTTGTAGTTTATTTGCAAATTGCCTTAATTTATAAGTATAGATATGCATGTTATTTTATTCTAAGATTTGACAATACAATGACAGGTATGATCATAATATTGGTGGGTTTTTTTACTTCTGTGTTGAGATTTACATCCATATCAAGGCCCTAGTATTGGTTTGATTATGTTACTTTTGATCGTTGAACCCCTTAATAATCCCTCATGGGGAAACAATTTATTCCGGGGTTACGGTTGTAACAATTTAGAATTTACACTATGATAGGGTCCTTGAGTAGTTATCTCTAAACATGTAGCATTGTAGTACTTGAGGAGTTTCTATGATAAATTTTGAACCCCCCTGGAGTCCCAGTAGTGCTCCGGGGGTCCTGGTTTTATCAATTTATAAAATACTTTATCTCAGGCTGAAATGGACACACATGTAAAACATTATTCTCAGGGAGATACCATACAATCTAAACAGGTTTTATCTGCAACAGTAATTTTTGAATGCATAATTACTTTCTCCCTTAGAAGTAGCTTTATGTATATTCTTATACGTATCTTTGATTTTTTATAAACAAGGGTTTCCAGTCAGTAGCGGCGTGGTAAAATATATGACCACACAATGGAGAATTTCGTTATTTTGAAGAAGCTACATTGAATTTCCAAATCATTTTATCCCAAATGGATTAGAAAATAGGTCGGAGGTTGTTTTTGCTTAATAAGCTGCAATATTTCTGGGTCTAGTTATTGTCATTGCCCTTCGTGCCTTCCAAATGATTCATAGGATTATTGATAGAAGCTCAAAGTTGGTTCTCTAAGGTGTGCGTTTCTCTGTTTTCCCTGCCGAATGGAATTGAGAACTTAATGATCCTACAACCTAAAATACTTTATTTAGTTAGTTGGGTTTTGATGAGTGCGTATCTGTATATAAATGTAAGAACTATTAATGTGTTAATGTCAAAAGGATGCCCTCTCGCGCTGTCGAGTAATTTACACAATGTAGATGCACTTAAGAAAGACTGTCGGTTTCCAAAGACCAAAGTACTGCTAGATCGGTGGTTCTAACAATTCTAAAACTGTGGGTGCACTAGTGGCCAGGTATTACAGTTTTGATGACGTTTAGTTAAACTGCGTTTAATTGGTACCTCGTTAATGGTTTAGTGTTAAAGTGGATGAAGTTATCCATTGGTAGGGGATAAGGCCTGCATTCCAGGAAAGTCAAGCTAACGTTTACTCTATATGACTGAATGTGGTTGACTGAGAATAATGAGAGTGGTAGCATAACCGTTTTGGTTTCTTTTGAAATGAGTATTTAGATTATTTTAACTGCTGCGTTGGGCATACCTGAACTTGTACGTGTTGTAGCTGTTTGAGGTGGAAGTGTGTTTTGGTTAGTAACGGCAAACACACTAACGGAGAGCACTCTAAAGTAATCAACAAAAATGTTGTGAAAATTTTTGTCTCGTTATATGATGATCACAATGGGTGCAGATATAAAGTGAGTTTTTGTAAAATAGGAATGGTGATAGAGAGTGGGTTGTCCGAAATGGTGTTTTAATTGCTCTTCAGGCCTCGTAAAGCTTTGGTTACTAGGAATGACTATTTAGGATCTGGAAGATGGCTAATTTTGTGGTAATAAAATATGGTGCTTATGTGAAGGTTAACTGAATTTTGTGAAAACTAGTACTTATAGTTAGGTATAATATTTTATAAAGCAACCCACCAGGAAGCATCGTTGTAGTGGTAGGCGTTGGAATTTGGTGAGTATTTGGTTTTTAGTTGACCGTGTCTGTTCTGTTGGATAGGTCGCCTCCACCTTGCTCGGAGATGAGATGAAAATTGGTTTTTTCTGTCCCCCTGGAACGTGTTATTTTATCCTTTATGGGTGGCATTATCCAATATCGTCGGATTCGACGAGGGAAGATATTTCAAAGATTTGATCGGTGTTTTGTTTGTACATAGTTATTCGTACTTGAATTAGTGTAGTTATTTCGAACCCACGGCAATCGAATTTTTTTAAACGTTTTAGTTTGACCTAGAAATACAAGGTGTCCAATAATATTTGATACCATTTTCTCTGTAAATAACTTTGGATTACATTTATTTAACAAAAACATCAATGCATTTTCATAAAGATATATGATGTAAACATTTACTCTGCAAATTTTACAAACATTCATAAGTTATTGACATATTAAGCGTTGCTCATAAACACACATCAAATTTCGAAAGAGTGCACAAATAAAATGACGTCATTTTGATTAATAGACCATGTCCTTAAGCGCCATCTTTGGGGGGAAAACATATATTTCTCACAGAAGCCGTTGTAATTAAGAGGGTTGTAACTTCGTCATTTGACATTAGAAATTCGTTTTCATTTCTAATTGTTCCAAGTAGGGGTAATGCACACATCGAAGGAATAAATTAAATCACAGGACGTTTCTTCACAGGACGCCCAAAAAATTGGTTGCATAAAGAAAGAAAAAGTTGTTCTTCCCTTTTGACCTATATGTTGACCACGCAAAGGGGAACAAATTTTGCAAAGTGTGAATTGAACTATAACAACGTCAAGATGGTGAGTAAAATTCCTAGCAACAGCTACTGCACGGGTTCCATTTATTTAGACCTTCTCACTATTCGAAGAATAGGTTGTTTGTTGGGTTGTGTTTCCCCAGGGTATTTTTTGCATATTTTTATAGCTATAAATTGATACTGTATTTCGTAAAAAATACTTTAAACTAAAGATGCCTGTTCTCTTGTCAGATTCATTTTGAAAAAACTTCATTTCAACAAAAGAAATACATGTATTGTGCAGTTGTGTAATGTCATATCAAAAAAGAAAAGTAACCCCCCCCCCCCCAACTTTTTATATGGGAAAATTAAATGATTTTATTTTTATCTTTTTTTGTCAATTAAAAGGGAGTGATTTTCATAAAAGTAAATATTCTGTTGTTTAGCTAGAAGTTTTTGATATTGCCTTATCAGAGAGCGAAGAATTTTTCATTAGTAAAATTCGAAATGTCGATTTTTATTCAATTGGGTCTTAACGATGCAGTAATAGCAGTAAAAGACTTACTCTTAGTTAATTTATATGACCTGTCATTCATATGTGTAAAAGACCGTCGAGATAATTTTGACTCTGATCTCATTAAACTTTTAATTCTTGATTTGTTTTAGTTTGTGTACAATTGCAATTGCTCATATTTCTTAAACAAATATAATTATATAAAATCACCTAATCCCTTCGCTTATTGCTACGGAGGACAAAACAAAACCCCGTAAGATTTGGTTTATGATGAAATTGTCATTTCACAGTTAAAATTTCATTGTGAAGTCTTCATAATAACTAAACTGTATGAATGTATTTTCTCAATTAGTTGTGTTTTTTTTACTTTAAGTAAAAATGGGAGCATAGATTTACTTCGGTATTGTCAGTTATCAGTATGGTTTTCTTTTTTACTTCGCCTAGATAATTGTTTGGATTCTTTGTTCCTTCATAGCATACAGCGACCAAATGAATACATCAGTGTCTTTTCAATCTGTCCAGTGAGAGAGCAATTAGTCCTGGCCGTTGCAGATGACGATGCTGAAAACGATGTTAATGGCATGTTCTCCGATTAAAGTAAAATTAAAAATGCCACATACTTTCATAATTTACACGACTATTTGGAACACAAAACATATGATAGTTTCTGCCGTTTACTCTTTAAACAATCATATAAGAGTTAACGCTCGAGAAACTCTTACAAAAAATGCTTATGAACATAAAAAGGTTTATGAATAATGATTATTCATTTAATTTGTATACATGAATGGCGTCTGTTGAAAGGGTTGAGAGAATGCATTATTATTTACATAGTTGCCGCATGTGCAAGAAAGAAAGCCTCATTTGCAATTGTTTCTAATCTGCAAAAAGAGATCGGATAAAGCCTTAAAACCACCCCTCCTCCAATTAACCCATCTTTGTTTAACAATTTACATTGGTATCTCTTTGATATTGTACTGACAGGCGAGAATAGCACTGTCTTTGTCACTCCTCTAACAATTTACTTTGTTTCTTTTTATGATGTACTTATAAAATAAATCTTGTCATCAATATGTTACCGCAATTTTAACATAACGACATTCCCTTTTTATCTATTGTATACACATGTATATTATTTGAGAAAGGTAGCAGTGTTAACTACATTAATTTGTGCTAAATACTCTTAGTCATTTAATTTCTCAATACATGGCCATTCTAATTCCTCACAAATGTGTTGTGTTAACGTGCTGAGAATGTGACATACCAAACGGAGCACCATTCTATCAGTTATTCACAAAGACGTTTTTGTTCGATCACTCAAAGATGATGAAGTTGATAGGTTATATACGAAAGCCGAGAAGGATCATTCGAGATACGAGATTCGAAATACGAGATTCGAAATACGAGATTCGAAATTCGAGATTCAATATCTAATTAACCAATCAAATCAAGGATCTGAAAACACCTATGTATCACATGCACATGAGGCATATGTATCACACCCAAGTTGAGTGTCTCTGTAGTTTCCTACCCCCCCCCCCCCCCCAACGCATCAAAATTGACAATAAATGCATATAAATCATACAAAAGTTTACTTTGTATGTAAGTAACTCTCTAAAGATGTAAATAAGCACTGTAAAGATGTGTGTACTTAATATACTACTACATTACACTTAGCCAGATAAAATGTAATCAGGGTGATAGCTACAAGGGGCGAGAAGTGCAAATTTACCAATTTGTCGCCATACACACAGAACACCAAATAAAGAAACTGTGTGTGGTGTGGGGAATGCATAGAAGATGGCGGCAAATTATCTCAAATAACCAGTGCGAAAATCAACAAATAGGCTGTTATTTGTTACCTATCCTGCAAATACATTGATCAAAAATTTTATCGTCACATAGCATAGCCGATTAAATTAATGTTTACATATTATGGTCAACGTACATGTAATTAATATTTTCCGCGGTACGGAGATTAGCGGAAAATAGTTGTCTTGTTGATTCGAGTAGAAAATTGTATCCAATGAAATTCATAGTTACGAGTCACGTGGTGACGAGTGTATGATTGGTGTTCGAATAGCACGAGAAATCAGTTCTAGCCCGTCTTCTTACAAAGACGCATCAAATTTACATCAATAAAAAATTGTTATTTTTTATTTTTTATTATACTATAATTTAGAAGCTTAAAAATTTTCATATTTTTGTCGTAAAGTCCCTGCACTACCCTTGAGACGGCGCGCATTTGCGACTTTGACATGGTTTGGGACACAGGTTTCCAGAGATTTTTCTATTTAATAGTTTTTTATTTCTGGTTTTTTCTGGCCGGTCACGTCGTCGATGAAAGGTTCAAATATTTGTTTAAAAAAGGGTGAGGCAGTGATTTTTTATATTACAGTATATGTACATGATACAATTTTGTATTGTTCAGCTTAAAATAAACTTCCGGCTCCCCCGTATGCATTCTGGGCTAGTCGGCAAATATATATTTGCTTGTCATTTTTGTAAGAATAGATAAGACTTCTAATGTACATGGAGGCGGACGTATCAGGCGGGGATCCAGAATTTTTTTTTCCAAAAATGATCGGTTGGATTACATTAAATGCTTTGAAAATTGTCTTAAAGTATCGCGCGGGTCAAAATGCATGATAGAAGCTATGTACAGTGTAATTGGAAACTTTCATTTTATATCAATATGTAGTAATACCTATTATAACAAATGAGAGTATAGCCCAACTGCCACAAACAATACATGTCTTTTACCGGCACCACCCCCTCCCCATAAAAAAAATGAAACAATTGTCGTTTTATTTGCTAAACATGTGTGTGGTTCAAGATTTTTCTAAAGGACATATACCCGATTAGAATTGAAAAATGAGTCGTTTAAAACTAATTTTGTCAAATTTTTTAGATTCATTTGGTTATATTTTGGTCCATTTGGGTAAATAGATGTACCAGCGCAGCTCTAATTTATATATAATCAGGCCATAAATTCATGCAAAAATTAATAGCTTTAAAACCAGTGGATAAAAAAATGAAAGTCGAACTCGATGAGTGCTAATATCTGTGTTGAATGAATGGTACCGTAGGATATGCGCAAAAAAGTCCCGTCTACTCTTTCCTACCCTATATTTATTGGAACATTAAATCCGATTATAAGAGTCAAATTTAATTAAGTACGGATATATTTTGCCGAGCCAAATAAAAAAAAAACCTTGGAAAACGAAGAGAGAACGAAGTGGGGACAGAATAACTGACAAATTAAATTAGGACTATATAGCCCCCCCCCCCCCCCCCGAAATTTATATACTGAAAACAGATTATTGAGTACAACATCCGCACACAATTTAAAGAAAATTCCATGGTTTTTTTTATCATTTTTGCTAGCTAATGTAAGAAATCACAATTACCCCAAACCCCTCCACGGAAAAGGAAATGCTAGGTGATGAGAGAGAGAGAAAGAGAGAGAGAGAAGGTCGATGTAAATCACACGTGCGTTAACACCGTTCAAATTAAAGCTTGCTAGATGGTATGCCCTATCCTAGCTACCTCCTCTCTTTTCTCCTTTGAGTGGCTTAACTGTCTGTATATGCTTGTATCAAATCAAACAATTTCAAATTCTAAATCAAAATTGAATATGACACTACAAAACTCTCTCTCTCTCTCTCTCTCTCTCTCTCTCTCTCTCTCTCTCTCATATCGACAATGACATTGATACCCTACAATACACTATTCCTATCTGGATTGTTGTCGTTGAGGTTGTAAATCATTATATCTCCTATGGTTTAAAACTTTATCATAACCTATATTTTGACATGTCGATTATTTCATTGAATTTCGTTTCATAGCTAAAACCACACTCAGTTTTAATTATTTAGATCAAACAGATCTTTTTTCGCGAGCCGATTTTTACACAGTTGGGGCGAATACACTACGGGTTAAAATGGTTCGGGGGGAAAATACATACAGGACAAACAAAATCACATAGATTCGCAAGCCAACAGTGTTATCACTCATTTAATTGTTTATATTGTGTGGGGTTAATTCATTAATGTTAATTTAACCATTTTATACCATTACATAAGAGCTATTAAGACATTTATTTGTAGGAAAGAGCATGTACGAATGATCTTTATTTAGAACAGTTTGATGTTGCTAGGATACAGGTTTCAGATCCATGATTTGATTGGTTAATTTAGATATTGAATCTCGAATTTCGAATCTCGAATCTCGTATTTCGAATCTCGTATTTTGAATCTCGAATCTCGAATGATCCTTCTCGGCTTTCGTAGTTATATCGCTTTTACATTCAAAACAAAACAAACCACCACAATGGTGCATATCAAAGGTATAAGTCCCTGTAGACTGAATTTATCAATTACTCTGCCATTATTATTTGATATTTAGTACGCGCAGTGTAGGACGAGTTTATCATGCATCGCAGGCAGATACCTTGGATCGGACTTCTATTAATACAAAAAGTTATAAATAAAATGGAACTATTAATGCAAGTTTAGTATTAATGGAAAGAACTTTCCAGAACGGGGTGCCCAGAAACGGGTTGACTAATTGACATCATGACGGAAAGTATAGGACGAGTTAACACTTAGACATTAATTTGTAAACATTAATGAACATATTATTGTATTCTACATCTTTAAGTTTAATGGGGATGCCCATCCTTCCAGATTGTTTTTCAAATCAGTCTTTTATCTGATATCCTTATGTGGGAGAGTAATACATAAAAAATTGAAAATTAACCAAAGAACCAAATTTAGAGAAACGTACACTCTATACTCATTCACTGATTGGAAATAAATACAATAAAAAAGTTATTTTTTTCAGTCAGCTGCAACAAACAGGATTAAAGCCCCGTACATGCATATGTTGTCCATTTCAGTTTAGATTTTTTTTCATCCCTGCCAGCTTCTTTAAATATCCAACGATGCAGTTTGTTTCGCATTTATTCAATTTTAAAGAAAATGATGAGGAAAAATCGGACAATGAATATACAAAAATGAACAAAATTATAATTCAGCATATTAGGCAACTATATGATACATGTAATAATGTGTAAAGTGTTAATCCCCGCGCTTGCGCAAGGTATCATCTAGTGTCCTCAGAAATTAATCAATCTTTCCTCTATTTTCTCTTTCCCTATTACTGGAATTTGACTTTTCGCGGAAAATACACGCCAAATACGGGCCGATAGTTTGCCCAATCTGTGTTTACAATTCTTAATGAGATATACCAAGATACAGGTAATAAATAATGACTGAAATTAAATTATATCTGTTCATTGTTCAGGTTTATATGATTCTATGAAACAAAAAGACATTTTTAATACTATAGACAACTAAAATGCAATATCCTATTTTTAGTGGACACACATTTTACTGAGGAGATGGAACAAGATATTAGAAACGGGCATGAAGCGCGTTTTAATTCGTTTTCGTTTAAGTTAAAAGGAGTTGCTATTTTCTTTAATAACGATCTTGATTTAAAAATACATGAGCAAAGTAGAAAATACATAGAATTTTTTGGCACTTATAATTTCAATAGAGAATAGAAAATTAAGCCTATTGTGTTTGTATGGACCTAATGAGGATACTCCGAGATTTTTATCAGATTTTTATCAATATTGTCACAAAACTTTAAACTTCAAAATGATGAACTGATTAGTGTTGGAAATGTTTGCTTAATATTAGATACAAGTCGAGATTACTTTAATTATTTACATGTTAATAATCCAAAGGCGAAAGAAATAGTCTTAGAGCATATGATTTCTTACAATATAGTAGATATATACATGTATGTATATAGAGAATTTCATCCAAATGATAAGAGGTATACTTGGAGAACACCAACACATCTGAAACAAGCGCGTCTAGGCTTTTTTCTTGTTTCAGTTTACTTGTAAAACAAGTTAAAAATTCTGATATCATGACAAGTTCAGATCATTCTCCGGTGCCAATCTCTTTAAAGTTTAACTATTTTAAACATGGCAGTGGCCTTTAAAATTCAACAACTCGTTTTAAAAAGATTTAGAATGTGGTAAAAGTATAAATTGTCATATCAATCAAATTAAAATGCAATATGCAGTTATAGAATACAAAAAGAATATTATTTTGGATATTCCATATTCTGAAATCCAATTTACAATTAATACACAGCTTATATGAAAATAATAATTTATGATAGCAGAAATACAAATATTTCACTAAGTGACATTCTAAAAGAATACTCTGTCTCTAAATTATCTAATGATGAAATACAATCAACTGAGGGAAGCATTACACATAACTATAAGGAAGGCTCTTTAGTATCAAAAAGTATGTAAAACAATAAAATCCAGGCAGTGATGGGTTTACAGTTAAAATTTTCAAAATGTTCTGGAATAAAATATGCTCCTTTTAGTTAGATCTTTAAATTATGGAAAAAAAGGTAGGAGAACTATCGTCTACTCAAAACAAGGAAGTATAACTTGTATACCCAAGTAGGTAAAGAGCAAATACTTTCTTGGTAACTGGAGACCTATCTCATTGCTCAATGTTACATATACATGTATAAATCGGGTCAGGTTGTATAGCAAAACTATTCTTAATAAAATTGTTAGCAATGATCTAACAAGTTTCATCTCTGGAAGAGATATAGGGAAAAATAAAAGATTGATTTTTGACCTGATGACTTCTACGGAAATTAATTATATTCAGGGCTATTAGTTATGATAGATTTTGAAATATACAATATACACTTAATTATTTTAATTTTGGCCCATTTATCTGTACCTGGATTATAACTTTTCAATGTAATGCTGTGTCCTGTGTGTCCCAGCAGGCATACATGTATCAAACTCTTTAAAACTCGAACGAGGTTGTAGACAAGGTGATCCAAAAATTGTTTAATTTTTTTTAACCGGGTTTTCAAACAGAAAAATCGGGTTATCAAAATGGCGGGCGAGCGGCTTCTAAAGGATACCCTCATTGTACGGATAACTCCTCCTACAGTTTTCAAGATAGTAAGTTGTTCTTTTGCATATTAATTGTACATATCAGAGGTGTGCATATTGCTATGATTTTGATTTCTGGTAATTTATGAAAAAAATACTAGCTTTTGAAATTAGTCATTTGTTTTGGCAAAATATTGCATATTGGGTACCCTCATTGTACGGATAACTTCTCCTACAGTTTTCAAGATAGGAAGTTGTTCTTTTGCAGATCAATTGTACATATATCAGAGGTATGCATATTGCTATGATTTTGATTTCTGATAATTTATGAAAAAATTGCCAGCTTTAGAGCTTAATAATTTTTGGCAAAATATTGCATATGGGTACTCCATTTCACTGGATACGGTAGGTAGCGTTTATCAATTCAGGGTTGACATGGACTATGGATACAGTTCACATTAAAGAAAACCCAGTTTGCTGTCACATTGACAGCTTTTCACTTGTTTATTATGTGCAAATGCATTGTCAATTAAAATTAAAAATAATGAAAATATAACAAAAATCAAAGTTAATAACACCCAATATTTAATATCACATAATGCAGATGACATCAATAATCCTTGATGGATCTTGAAAGTCATTAAAGGCAACCATGAAAGAAATAGATGCCTATTATAAATTACCTAGTCCTAAATAAACCAAGAAAAACCTCAGATTATGTTGATAGGGAGTAAGAAATATTTAGAAGGAAAAATGTTTTCAGAGAGGAGTTTTCTATGGACATCTCAATTTAAAACTTTTCGGCATATATTTTGATGAGGATTTAGATAAAATTAAAAAACTTATTTATGACAAGAAACTTGTTAAATAAAATCTATAAAAGAACGAGGGAGCAAACGACACTTGACTCCAATTGGAAGGATAACACTGGTCAAGTCTCTTTTAATTTCCCGATTATACCATTTATTCATATCCCTACCCAACCCTAAGAATAATACAGCAAAGACTTAAACAATATTCTATTCCATTTTATTTGGAATTCAAATTGTGATGAAATGAAAAGACAAGTATGTACTCAAAAGTATAAACATGCTGGGTTAAGGATGGTTAAATAAATTCTTGCATTAAAGGATTGAAATGTACTTGGTTTAGGAGATTGATTAGGGATAATAATCTAAAAGTGGAAAACATTGTTGGATAATATTATTAACATAGAAAAGCTATTAGTTGGATAATATTATTAACAAAGAAAATCTTAAATGCAGGTTGTAAATTCAAAATAAGAAATCAGTCATTTTTTAAATGCAGGTTGTAAATTCAAAATAAGAAATCAGTCATTTTTTATAATCCCTCGTATGTCAAAGGAGTAGGATGCTTAATTGACTTGTTTGATGAAAATGATAACTTTTAAGATCCTAAAATATTACAAAGGTAATTTAATATTCAAATAAATTTTCTAACATGGGAATATGGGAGTAAGGCAAACTGTACTTTCAGATTTAAGAAAATACAACCTCATTAGAAATGGAGTTTTTAGACCTTTTGTACAATTTAAGAGTAAAACATTTGTTTTAACCAAAAAAGGTTCAAAACCTATGTATGATATACTGAATCAAACTAATGTAACACCAATGAGAAACGCAAAAATGGAGTAAACATTTATTTTATGGTAGAATAATAATTTATTTCAATATTTAATCTACCTTTTACTGTTACCCTGGTCTCTAAATTTCAATGGTTGCAGTAAAGAATAAACCATTTCATATTAACTACAAACAGTTTTATGTGTAAAATTGGTAACATGGATACTTATCTATGTACCTTTTGTGAAGATGCTGAGGAAACAATATATCACTTATACTGGGAATGTCCAAAGGTACAAAATTTACTAGCAGAATTTGTTAGAGTTTGCAACTGTAAAGGAACTAGCTAGAATAGACTTGGACAATAAATATTTTTTTGGGCATCTTCGTTAACCAAGGTTTTCTGATCCGCACCGCTTCTCACAAATCCTTGGCATATCGTGGTATAAAAAGTCAAGATTTTTCCATGGATTTTGATTTGAGTTTACTAAACTGTTCGACCTATCAAAAAATGCAAAGAATATCTGATTTAATCAACAGTTATTCACGAGTGTCTCTAACACAAATAGCTCAAAGCCCTTATTTTTTCTAGTCTTTCTGTTTGAGCCTTCATGATGCATGTATCATTCCATGGTGCAATAACAAGTAAACCAGGTTATTTATCAACATAGGCATGCACTCGTAGACTAAGAATTTACCAGCTGTTTACCGCTCCCAGTCTTTCACCATTCGAATATATTCGAACTATATGTAACAATTCACGTTATTCCTATTTATTGAATACACTGGGTATTAAAACGTTCTTCCAAATTGTCAATATAAATGTCTACAGAGGCTGCCATTTTTGCACCAGGTACGTTAAAGTATGGCATTCTACATCATTTGGTTGATTTAAAAATAGGATTGGAGATCACGTGACGATATGCCAAGGGTTTGTGAAAAGCAGTGCGGATCAGAAAACCTTGGCTAGCGAAGATCTTATTCTGGGTGATTAGGATGGTGTGAAGTCAAAAGTGCTCAATATTGTACTCATCATGATAAAAAAAAATACATTTACAGAAGTAGATGCCAGAAAACCAATGAAAACAAATAAATTTAACCCTTTTTGAACGAATGCCCGAACAAAATTAACAAAGTATTACATGTAACAAACATCACTCCATGCAAACCGGTAACCGATGCTTAAATCCGCAACGCCAATATGTTATTGGAGTTAAACTACCCGAATTCGTCAAAATATTTAAATTTGTTTGCATTTAATAAAAATATTTCAAGACACTGAATTGGCTTTCTCAAACTACACCTAAGAGATGATTTCACTGTATTATTCCAACATTTGAATCACATTAAAATGTCATTTGTTTTTATTTTCTTCAATATTCCAGACCGAGTTACGTGTTTGAAACAGAAACAATTGAAAAATTTACCAAAATGATATTGAAATGATACGAAATCAAAAATTTTCCTTTTAACGTTTGATTGTCATTCAATATTCCATTGTTGGTTTAAATATATCTATAGAGACCTGATAATGAAACCCTTTGTAAAATCAATTTGATTGAGGTAAAATGTTTGTTAAAAAATTTGAAAATAATGAACAACTAGTTATAATTTAGGTGCTTTGGTATTGTTTCTTCATCAAACAAAGGGGCTTTTTCGTCGTTTTTAGATATTTTACATAATAATTCACATATGTTCCTCGGGTTAACACATTTTTTGTATCGTACACATGGTACCATGAAAATGGACACAATCACTAGTGCTAATAGTACACAAGTAACTGTTAACCCAATCTCCCTTGGTGACATGCCTGCAATATATAAAAATTGTTTGTATTAACTTATGTAATATCACACCTATTATAACTTTTTTTCTTTCTGTAATTATATTACTTACAGTTTTGGCCCGCAAAATAGAGATTTTTAAAAATTTAATTCATGTACGATATATCACATCTTTAATAATGTTACTATCTGTAATTATATTACTTACCTTTGACCTCAGGTGTAGGTTTCAGTATTTCTTGATTCCAGCATGTTAGAGGATTTGTTGATTTTTTAAATTTTGAGTTATCACCTACGAGAAGAACCATTCCCATTCCATTGGTGGTATGAAAGTCAACTTGACTGTGGAAAAACCATGGACCTGGATTGTTCGTTATGAACCGGATAACAACATATCCCCCTGAAGGAACAATGATTGTGTCTTTTATAGGAGGATGGATGAATTTAATCCCAGGAATAATATTGGGGTTTGTCACCCAAGCATTACTTTTCCAGATTTCAGCGTTGCACATGTTTGGGGCTGATTCTCCAGTACATCGAATTTCATTAGTCTCCTGTAATAACTCTGCTGTTGTACTATCATAAGATCCCAATCCCATCTTAACGACGTAAAAACTATATCCATGCAGATGAATGGGGTGTGACCAACCTTTACCTTCACCAATGTTACTTATAACAAGTTGATAAGACTTATTCATTTCTAGGTTTATATAATTTGTGCACTGGCATACATTGTTTTCTCCACAACCAGCATTTTCGCAACGTGCTTGTATTTCAGAGAATCTGTATAAAATTGGTTCAGATGGAAACAAAAATTGACGTCCATTGACAGAACTATTTTTCTTGATAAGATCACCAAAAATACCAAAATTAAAGTACAAAGTTTCATCCACATTGATGATATTTTTATAATTACTTTCTTTACTATAGGAATCATTGTGAAATGTCCAACAATTACGATGTGTACCAAGTGGGTAATATTCAAATGGACAATTAAATGTATTACATGGTTTAGAAGGTGTGCAAATATTTGGTGTTGCTTTTGGTGGATTATTCATCACAGGAGTTCCAGAATAATGCACTATGGCTTCTGCAACATGGTATTCGTCAACGGAGGGATTCAGAACTTCTAGGCTTTCTGCTACTAGAAGATATGTACCTGGTTCCTGATTAGCATGGAGTATAAAATCAAACCTTTCTCCCGGATGAATGATAAATGATTCGACGACAAGTTTACTACCTGTCGTACCACCGTTGTTGAATATTTCATATGCATCTGAAGACTCAATTGTTAAAGCTTGGTGACCTTCAATATACACACGGAAAGGGTAAGCTGTACCGGCGTTTATAACACGAAATCGGTAGGTTTGTGATTCTTTTACTTCAAACACCTGCAGGGGTGCTTCATTGCTCATGGATGCTGTTTTGTAAAATCGTCCCATACCGTTTATCAGTCCCGAGTGAAATTGATAATCAGTAAAGTTTGTACCATCTACAGATTGAGGAGCATTGATTTTCTTCCTAGTATTGAGGTCATACACTCCATCTAGCATGCGTAAATACGACGTATCTGGGTCATCATAATGATTCCAATCTTGCAACAAAACGATAAATCCCTCGTTGGATTTTGATAAAATTTCTTCTTTATGATAGATAACTAAAGCACCATACAGACCCATGCTTTGTTGATTTCCTATTTGGGCATGATAAAAATGTGTACCTATTGGGTCCGCTATAAATCTATATGTAAAATTTTGACCTGGAAGAATCGGACATTGAGTGATAAAGGCAACTCCATCTGAGTCAACCGTGTTGGTTTGCTTGATACCATGCCAATGTATGGATGTTGACTCCGTGTGCATTAGATTCCGGACATGTATTATCATTGTTTGACCTTTGTATGCTACAATAGATGGACCAGGAAATAGACCGTTAACTGTTATTACCATTCGCGAACCAACGCCGTCTGCTGTAATAGTATTTTCAATTATGTTTTTTGTCAATGGATTGTTCCCGTCTGCGTCGTCAAAACGGTATAGACTTCCATTCTTTGGCCAAACAAGAACAGGATTGGGTGACGTCATCATTGTAAGGCGGTGTTCTATATTTAGAACACATTCACAAATTTCATCATTTTCACCACATGTTCCTGGTTTAAAACATGTCGGACCTTCCTCCAATCCGTCCCACCATGTTTCAGTATTGCATGTTTTTCGTAAAAGTGTCAAGATTATAAGAAACAGACCTACTAATCTACAACAATACAAAAAAGATTTTTTACTTAACGTAAATAAAGAAAACGGGCTAAATCTTTGATAATAATTTATGCATGTTGATCTAATATTCGTAAAATTCCCAAGAAGCAGGAAATCTTATTTACTTATTTTCATGGTACATCAAGAGTAAATTGAAAGCAACTCTGTGAAAATAATTTAGCACATAGGTTTTTTGTCGTTGTTCCTGCAATATTATAATGCTGTTTTTTAAAATTTGTACGTTCTCCATGTCCATATATATTTTCACTGGTTCGTGAGTATTATTGCACTTTTTCACCAAATGTTATGTTTGTCAAAACATGTGCAATGGGTTTAAAAATGAAAAAAAAAATATGTTAAGGTATCCCACTCCTCAATTTTCTTGTATCAAGAATTTCTTGAGAGGTATATACTTGAAATGTGTAAACAAAATATACTTAAAAATACAAAGATAATGGAGGGATCAGTATTCATCCCTCTGAGTTTGACCTTTTTGCACCTAGAATGCAATTTCAGCCTGATGAGGATTTGATGTCATTTCTTTTGATTAAGCAAACTGTTTTCTTCAGATAATGTTTTTACTTATGCACAATGGTCACACTGAATAGAGTGATAGATATATGGCATCAAAGGTAAAATTCTCGCCAAAATTTACTTTAAAGTATTCAGACATTTTCTATATTTGTTTGTTTAGATATTAGTTTGCATTCTGTGGCTATGATAATAATAATAGCTTATAAAACGAAAGTATATTTGGTTTTTTTTTACTCTTAACTGAGTGATCGATAAGAAGTTAGGATTGTTTAATTATAAAAGAAAATTCTAAATGAAATAAAGCTGAGTGGTTTTTTTAGTATTTTGATACAAGAACACCTAAGAAAGGTGAACAATACAATAAATTCAGAGAATCGAAAATATGTTCAACTACTTTGTGTTTTTCATATTCTCTTCTGAAACCATACCAAGGTAAACACAGAAGATCATCGACTATCTGTAGCAGATAGTAAAGAATTATTACCCTCGACCTTTATCACATCGTCACATGCACTACCATTTGAACAATGATAAATTTCATTTCTAAGAAATTCACCTTTACTGAGAAATAGGTATGAACAAAACTTTAAATTTTCTTATAAATTGAATAAATAATACGCATTATCTTTTTAAAAAAACAATGCACATGTATTTTTTTTAAAGGGTGGGATGTAGTTACGGACTTCGAGAAAAATATGTTTTGCAGTAGAAAACGTACATTTATATTGAAAAAAAGGTTGGTCAAACAATCAACCATATCTCTTCTGATTTAATGAAAATCTGTAGGTCTCTACACCTAAATATATGTCCCCAATTCAAACCTAATTGATAATTTCATTATAAAGACAGTTATATTGTACAACTATTAAGGTATTATCAGATTACAGTTAAGCATAGAGGCCTGTAACTCTTTGATATATTTTGTTTGAAAAAACATTTAATATATTTTTGTCGTCATGTTTGTTCAAAAGCTTATTAAAATTATAAACCAGACAATGATCTCTATAAAATATATGATTTAAGTTAATGATATAGTTCAATGTTTTGAGACAATTGCGGTCCTTTATAGATAATACAAATTTCACGAGTTGTTCTTAGGTTGTAAATTGTTGATTTTTCAAATAAAAAGGCTAGCGAAAAATTCAACTGGGTTCTAAGTTAAATGAATTTCTATGTAACCTTACAATAACCGTTTATGATATTAAAATGTCTCAATCTTTTTTGTTTAATTCGAAGTGTGTTGTGACAGTGGGAGAATCGGTTCGCAGAATATCACTCCTTCAATTCGGAACACAGTAACACTTATTTTTGAATGTTGAAGACATCAAAGGATTAGAATATTTATAATTAGTAAAAACCAAAATATACACTCCATTCTAATGAATGTACCGTATTTTAAAAAACAAAAAATGTTCTTTGGATATGCTAACATTCCTTGATGTAAGCGCTCTGAAAATGATGCAGATTAAAAAAAATTAATTGAAGATGAGATGGAACATAAATAAGATACCTGATAGATAGCTTCATTTCCTCTGAATATGATGCAGTCTGATGGTTTGTAATTGTGCATATATATGTTACACTTTGCTTTATATTAATTTTTTTTATCAAAATGGATGCGCATGCGCATTGATTAAGCAAACAGCAATGAAAGATAAAGCCGGATTTTAAATTGATTTCTTATTTAAAGAGTTACCTGATGTCTAGACATTGAGTTTGACTCGGACAATGTGGACTAACCAATGTAAAAAAAAACCGAAAGAAATAAAGTAAAACGATATCACTGATAGTAGCCACCGATTCTCGATTAAATGAACTTTTTAATACAAGGCAGTTGCAAGGTAATTGCAAATGACAGGACATTTTATCGGTATCAACAATGGATATAACAATAAACAATACCACAAAATAAAAAAAAATACTATAAGGCAGACCTTACAGTTTCGTAGGATGATTTGTCCACCGAGACTCAAGGTAATGTTTACAACTGTGTAAATAACAGTAGATTTGAACATTCAACTTCTAGTAAAATTGGACGAAATGGAGGTTTTCGTATTTACATGAATGAAAATAAACACATATTTATGTGTATTAGAAAACTGGATTGTCGTGGCATTTTTATACTATAGTAATCCCCTTGAGAAGAAGAGATATAAATAAAGATAAGGAAAATTATTAAATATATAAAATTTTAAAGCTAAATTATTTTAGTTTGTTATTATAAGATAGTAGTTTATTACCAAAAAATGGTCTTTTAAAGTGTTTTATATATCTTAATGGTAATTTGTTGACTAACAAGACTCCTTGATATTCAGTGTGTCAGTTTTCCGTTGCAATGAAAACATGTAACTTTCATACAGCAGTTTAACAGATTGCAATTTTCTGTTGAAATCAAATCCGCTACTTAGACATCAGTGGTTTATCACTGAATACTACTCCCAGTAACTAGGTCTGTGCTTGCTTTTACTTTTTTTATTTAAAAAAATAGGAAACAACGCCAGAAATACAGTGACGGAACATGTTGAGCCGTTATATACTTGCGCTTTATTTTCATTGTATTGGAAGAAGTTTTGGAACTTAGTAAAAGAAACAGTGTGTAAAATACGATTGTCAATATAGGGCAACTGTACCGTTGATACACAAGAGTATGCTGCATCGGATAATTGTTCAGAAGCAGAGCAGAGCAATCACGGACCTCTGGAAAATCCCAGAGGCAGAATCAGGTGCTTATGAGGAGTCAGCATCCTCTGCTGACCCGTCACACCCGCCCTGTGCTTTTTGTCGTAATCGGGGAAAAAAATTCATAGATTCCCACTCGTCATTTCATACCATAGCGAAGCATACAACATGATTTTAACTCGGTTTTAATTGTTTTTACTTAAAAGAATCAATGTTCACATCGCAGATTAGTGATAAACTGTGCCTTTTTTACATTTAACTTCGAAATGTATGGAACTCTTCTGCGACATTAATTTGTAAACATTAATGAACATATTATTGTATTCTACATGTATTAGTTGGATAATATTATTAACAAAGAAAAGCTTAAATGCAGGTTGTGGAACAATGATAAATTCAAAATAAGAAATCAGTCATTTTTTATAATCCCTCGTATGTCAAAGGAGTAGGATGCTTAATTGACTTGTTTGATGAAAAAGATAATTTTTTAGATCCTAAAGTATTACAAAGATAATTTAATATTCAAATAAATTTTCTAACATGGGAGTATGGGAGTAAGGCAAACTGTGCTTTCAGATTCAAGAAAATACAACCTCATTAGAAATGGAGTTTTTAGACCTTTTGTACAATTTAAGAGTAAAACCTTTGTTTTAGCCAAAAAAGGTTCAAATCCTATGTATGATATACTGAATCAGACTAATGTAACACCAATGAGAAACGCAAAAATGGAGTAAACATTTATTTTATGGTAGAATAATAATTTATTTCAATATTTAATCTACCTTTTACTGTTACCCTGGTCTCTAAATTTCAATGGTTGCAGTAAAGAATAAACCATTTCATATTAACTACAAACAGTTTTATGTGTAAAATTGGTAACATGGATACTTATCTTTGTACCTTTTGTGAAGATGCTGAGGAAACAATATATCACTTATAATGGGAATGTCCAAAGGTACAAAATTTACTAGCAGAATTTGTTAGAGTTTGCAACTGTAAAGGAACTAGCTAGAATAGACTTGGACAATAAAAATTTTTTTGGCATCTTCGTTAACCAAGGTTTTCTGATCCGCACCGCTTCTCACAAATCCTTGGCATATCGTGGTATAAAAAGTCAAGATTTTTCCATGGATTTTGATTTGAGTTTACTAAACTGTTCGACCTATCAAAAAATGCAAAGAATATCTGATTTAATCAACAGTTATTCACGAGTGTCTCTAACACAAATAGCTCAAAGCCCTTATTTTTTCTAGTCTTTCTGTTTGAGCCTTCATGATGCATGTATCATTCCATGGTGCAATAACAAGTAAACCAGGTTATTTATCAACATAGGCATGCACTCGTAGACTAAGAATTTACCAGCTGTTTACCGCTCCCAGTCTTTCACCATTCGAATATATTCGAACTATATGTAACAATTCACGTTATTCCTATTTATTGAATACACTGGGTATTAAAACGTTCTTCCAAATTGTCAATATAAATGTCTACAGAGGCTGCCATTTTTGCACCAGGTACGTTAAAGTATGGCATTCTACATCATTTGGTTGATTTAAAAATAGGATTGGAGATCACGTGACGATATGCCAAGGGTTTGTGAAAAGCAGTGCGGATCAGAAAACCTTGGCTAGCGAAGATCTTATTCTGGGTGATTAGGATGGTGTGAAGTCAAAAGTGCTCAATATTGTACTCATCATGATAAAAAAAAAAATACATTTACAGAAGTAGATGCCAGAAAACCAATGAAAACAAATAAATTTAACCCTTTTTGAACGAATGCCCGAACAAAATTAACAAAGTATTACATGTAACAAACATCACTCCATGCAAACCGGTAACCGATGCTTAAATCCGCAACGCCAATATGTTATTGGAGTTAAACTACCCGAATTCGTCAAAATATTTAAATTTGTTTGCATTTAATAAAAGTATTTCAAGACACTGAATTGGCTTTCTCAAACTACACCTAAGAGATGATTTCACTGTATTATTCCAACATTTGAATCACATTAAAATGTCATTTGTTTTTATTTTCTTCAATATTCCAGACCGAGTTACGTGTTTGAAACAGAAACAATTGAAAAATTTACCAAAATGATATTGAAATGATACGAAATCAAAAATTTTCCTTTTAACGTTTGATTGTCATTCAATATTCCATTGTTGGTTTAAATATATCTATAGAGACCTGATAATGAAACCCTTTGTAAAATCAATTTGATTGAGGTAAAATGTTTGTTAAAAAATTTGAAAATAATGAACAACTAGTTATAATTTAGGTGCTTTGGTATTGTTTCTTCATCAAACAAAGGGGCTTTTTCGTCGTTTTTAAATATTTTACATAATAATTCACATATGTTCCTCGGGTTAACACATTTTTTGTATCGTACACATGGTACCATGAAAATGGACACAATCACTAGTGCTAATAGTACACAAGTAACTGTTAACCCAATCTCCCTTGGTGACATGCCTGCAATATATAAAAATTGTTTGTATTAACTTATGTAATATCACACCTATTATAACTTTTTTTCTTTCTGTAATTATATTACTTACAGTTTTGGCCCGCAAAATAGAGATTTTTAAAAATTTAATTCATGTACGATATATCACATCTTTAATAATGTTACTATCTGTAATTATATTACTTACCTTTGACCTCAGGTGTAGGTTTCAGTATTTCTTGATTCCAGCATGTTAGAGGATTTGTTGATTTTTTAAATTTTGAGTTATCACCTACGAGAAGAACCATTCCCATTCCATTGGTGGTATGAAAGTCAACTTGACTGTGGAAAAACCATGGACCTGGATTGTTCGTTATGAACCGGATAACAACATATCCCCCTGAAGGAACAATGATTGTGTCTTTTATAGGAGGATGGATGAATTTAATCCCAGGAATAATATTGGGGTTTGTCACCCAAGCATTACTTTTCCAGATTTCAGCGTTGCACATGTTTGGGGCTGATTCTCCAGTACATCGAATTTCATTAGTCTCCTGTAATAACTCTGCTGTTGTACTATCATAAGATCCCAATCCCATCTTAACGACGTAAAAACTATATCCATGCAAATGAATGGGGTGTGACCAACCTTTACCTTCACCAATGTTACTTATAACAAGTTGATAAGACTTATTCATTTCTAGGTTTATATAATTTGTGCACTGGCATACATTGTTTTCTCCACAACCAGCATTTTCGCAACGTGCTTGTATTTCAGAGAATCTGTATAAAATTGATTCAGATGGAAACAAAAATTGACGTCCATTGACAGAACTATTTTTCTTGATAAGATCACCAAAAATACCAAAATTAAAGTACAAAGTTTCATCCACATTGATGATATTTTTATAATTACTTTCTTTACTATAGGAATCATTGTGAAATGTCCAACAATTACGATGTGTACCAAGTGGGTAATATTCAAATGGACAATTAAATGTATTACATGGTTTAGAAGGTGTGCAAATATTTGGTGTTGCTTTTGGTGGATTATTCATCACAGGACTATGGCTTCTGCAACATGGTATTCGTCAACGGAGGGATTCAGAACTTCTAGGCTTTCTGCTACTAGAAGATATGTACCTGGTTCCTGATTAGCATGGAGTATAAAATCAAACCTTTCTCCCGGATGAATGATAAATGATTCGACGACAAGTTTACTACCTGTCGTACCACCGTTGTTGAATATTTCATATGCATCTGAAGACTCAATTGTTAAAGCTTGGTGACCTTCAATATACACACGGAAAGGGTAAGCTGTACCGGCGTTTATAACACGAAATCGGTAGGTTTGTGATTCTTTTACTTCAAACACCTGCAGGGGTGCTTCATTGCTCATGGATGCTGTTTTGTAAAATCGTCCCATACCGTTTATCAGTCCCGAGTGAAATTGATAATCAGTAAAGTTTGTACCATCTACAGATTGAGGAGCATTGATTTTCTTCCTAGTATTGAGGTCATACACTCCATCTAGCATGCGTAAATACGCCGTATCTGGGTCATCATGATGATTCCAATCTTGCAACAAAACGATAAATCCCTCGTTGGGTTTTGATAAAATTTCTTCTTTATGATAGATAACTAAAGCACCATACAGACCCGTGCTTTGTTGATTTCCTATTTGGGCATGATAAAAATGTGTACCTATTGGGTCCGCTATAAATCTATATGTAAAATTTTGACCTGGAGGAATTGGACATTGAGTGATAAAGGCAACTCCATCTGAGTCAACCGTGTTGGTTTGCTTGATACCATGCCAATGTATGGATGTTGACTCCGTGTGCATTAGATTCCGGACATGTATTATCATTGTTTGACCTTTGTATGCTACAATAGATGGACCAGGAAATAGACCGTTAACTGTTTACCATTCGCGAACCAACGCCTTCTGCTGTAATAGTATTTTCAATTATGTTTTTTGTCAATGGATTGTTCCCCTCTGCGTCGTCAAAACGGTATAGACTTCCATTCTTTGGCCAAACAAGAACAGGATTGGGTGACGTCATCATTGTAAGGCGGTGTTCTATATTTAGAACACATTCACAAATTTCATCATTTTCACCACATGTTCCTGGTTTAAAACATGTCGGACCTTCCTCCAATCCGTCCCACCATGTTTCAGTATGCAGACCTACTAATCTACAACAATACAAAAAAGATTTTTTACTTAACGTAAATAAAGAAATCGGGCTAAATCTTTGATAATAATTTATGCATGTTGATCTAATATTCGTAAAATTCCCAAGAAGCAGGAAATCTTATTTACTTATTTTCATGGTACATCAAGAGTAAATTGAAAGCAACTCTGTGAAAATAATTTAGCACGTAGGTTTTTTGTCGTTGTTCCTGCAATATTATAATGCTTTTTTTAAAATTTGTACGTACTCCATGTCCATATATATTTTCACTGGTTCGTGAGTATTATTGTACTTTTTCACCAAATGTTATGTTTGTCAAAACATGTGCAATGGGTTTAAAAATGAAAAAAAAATATGTTAAGGTATCCCACTCCTCAATTTTCTTGTATCAAGAATTTCTTGAGAGGTATATACTTGAAATGTGTAAACAAAATATACATAAAAATACAAAGATAATGGAGGGATCAGTATTCATCCCTCTGAGTTTGACCTTTTTGCACCTAGAATGCAATTTCAGCCTGATGAGGATTTGATGTCATTTCTTTTGATTAAGCAAACTGTTTTCTTCAGATAATGTTTTTACTTATGCACAATGGTCACACTGAATAGAGTGATAGATATATGGCATCAAAGGTAAAATTCTCGCCAAAATTTACTTCAAAAGTATTCAGACATTTTCTATATTTGTTTGTTTAGATATTAGTTTGCATTCTGTGGCTATGATAATAATAATAGCTTATAAAACGAAAGTATATTTGGGGTTTTTTTACTCTTAACTGAGTGATCGATAAGAAGTTAGGATTGTTTAATTATAAAAGAAAATTCTAAATGACATAAAGCTGAGTGTTTTTTTAGTATTTTGATACAAGAACACCTAAGAAAGGTGAACAATACAATAAATTCAGAGAATCGAAAATATGTTCAACTACTTTGTGTTTTTCATATTCTCTTCTGAAACCATACCAAGGTAAACACAGAAGATCACCGACTATCTGTAGCAGATAGTAAAGAATTATTACCCTCGACCTTTATCACATCGTCACATGCACTACCATTTAAACAATGATAAATTTCATTTCTAAGAAATTCACCTTTACTGAGAAATAGGTATGAACAAAACATTAAATTTTTAACTTAAACTTAAATTTTTTTATCAAAATGGATGCGCATGCGCATTGATTAAGCAAACAGCAATGAAAGATAAAGCCGGATTTTAAATTGATTTCTTATTTAAAGAGTTACCTGATGTCTAGACATTGAGTTTGACTCGGACAATGTGGACTAACCAATGTAAAAAAACCCGAAAGAAATAAAGTAAAACGATATCACTGATAGTAGCCACCGATTCTCGATTAAATGAACGTTTTAATACAAGGCAGTTGCAAGGTAATTGCACATGACAGGACATTTTATCGGTATCAACAATGGATATAACAATAAACAATACCACAAAATAAAAAAAATACTATAAGGCAGACCTTACAGTTTCGTAGGATGATTTGTCCACCGAGACTCAAGGTAATGTTTACAACTGTGTAAATAACAGTAGATTTGAACATTCAACTTCTAGTAAGATTGGACGAAATGGAGGTTTTCGTATTTACATGAATGAAAATAAACACATATTTATGTGTATTAGAAAACTGGATTGTCGTGGCATTTTTATACTATAGTAATCCCCTTGAGAAGAAGAGATATAAATAAAGATAAGGAAAATTATTAAATATATAAAATTTTAAAGCTAAATTATTTTAGTTTGTTATTATAAGATAGTAGTTTATTACCAAAAAATGGTCTTTTAAAGTGTTTTATATATCTTAATGGTAATTTGTTGACTACCAAGTCTCCTTGATATTCAGTGTGTCAGTTTTCTGTTGCAATGAAAACATGTAACTTTCATACAGCAGTTTAACAGATTGCAATTTTCTGTTGAAATCAAATCCGCTACTTAGACATCAGTGGTTTATCACTGAATACTACTCCCAGTAACTAGGTCTGTGCTTGCTTTTACTTTTTTTATTTAAAAAAATAGGAAACAACGCCAGAAATACAGTGACGGAACATGTTGAGCCGTTATATACTTGCGCTTTATTTTCATTGTATTGGAAGAAGTTTTGGAACTTAGTAAAAGAAACAGTGTGTAAAATACGATTGTCATTATAGGGCAACTGTACCGTTGATACACAAGAGTATGCTGCATCGGATAATTGTTCAGAAGCAGAGCAGAGCAATCACGGACCTCTGGAAAATCCCAGAGGCAGAATCAGGTGCTTATGAGGAGTCAGCATCCTCTGCTGACCCGTCACACCCGCCCTGTGCTCTTTGTCGTAATCGGGAAAAAAAATTCATAGATTCCCACTCGTCATTTCATACCATAGCGAAGCATACAACATGATTTTAACTCGGTTTTAATTGTTTTTACTTAAAAGAATCAATGTTCACATCGCAGATTAGTGATAAACTGTGCCTTTTTTACATTTAACTTCGAAATGTATGGAACTCTTCTGCGACATTAATTTGTAAACATTAATGAACATATTATTGTATTCTACATGTATTAGTTGGATAATATTATTAACAAAGAAAAGCTTAAATGCAGGTTGTGGAACAATGATAAATTCAAAATAAGAAATCAGTCATTTTTTATAATCCCTCGTATGTCAAAGGAGTAGGATTCTTAATTGACTTGTTTGATGAAAATGATAATTTTTTAGATCCTAAAGTATTACAAAGATAATTTAATATTCAAATAAATTTTCTAACATGGGAGTATGGGAGTAAGGCAAACTGTGCTTTCAGATTTAAGAAAATACAACCTCATTAGAAATGGAGTTTTTAGACCTTTTGTACAATTTAAGAGTAAAACCTTTGTTTTAACCAAAAAAGGTTCAAATCCTATGTATGATATACTGAATCAGACTAATGTAACACCAATGAGAAACGCAAAAATGGAGTAAACATTTATTTTATGGTAGAATAATAATTTTTTTCAATATTTAATCTACCTTTTACTGTTACCCTGGTCTCTAAATTTCAATGGTTGCAGTAAAGAATAAACCATTTCATATTAACTACAAACAGTTTTATGTGTAAAATTGGTAACATGGATACTTATCTTTGTACCTTTTGTGAAGATGCTGAGGAAACAATATATCACTTATAATGGGAATGTCCAAAGGTACAAAATTTACTAGCAGAATTTGTTAGAGTTTGCAACTGTAAAGGAACTAGCTAGAATAGACTTGGACAATAAAAATTTTTTTGGCATCTTCGTTAACCAAGGTTTTCTGATCCGCACCGCTTCTCACAAATCCTTGGCATATCGTGGTATAAAAAGTCAAGATTTTTCCATGGATTTTGATTTGAGTTTACTAAACTGTTCGACCTATCACAAAATGCAAAGAATATCTGATTTAATCAACAGTTATTCACGAGTGTCTCTAACACAAATAGCTCAAAGCCCTTATTTTTTCTAGTCTTTCTGTTTGAGCCTTCATGATGCATGTATCATTCCATGGTGCAATAACAAGTAAACCAGGTTATTTATCAACATAGGCATGCACTCGTAGACTAAGAATTTACCAGCTGTTTACCGCTCCCAGTCTTTCACCATTCGAATATATTCGAACTATATGTAACAATTCACGTTATTCCTATTTATTGAATACACTGGGTATTAAAACGTTCTTACATGTAACAAACATCACTCCATGCAAACCGGTAACCGATGCTTAAATCCGCAACGCCAATATGTTATTGGAGTTAAACTACCCGAATTCGTCAAAATATTTAAATTTGTTTGCATTTAATAAAAATATTTCAAGACACTGAATTGGCTTTCTCAAACTACACCTAAGAGATGATTTCACTGTATTATTCCAACATTTGAATCACATTAAAATGTCATTTGTTTTTATTTTCTTCAATATTCCAGACCGAGTTACGTGTTTGAAACAGAAACAATTGAAAAATTTACCAAAATGATATTGAAATGATACGAAATCAAAAATTTTCCTTTTAACGTTTGATTGTCATTCAATATTCCATTGTTGGTTTAAATATATCTATAGAGACCTGATAATGAAACCCTTTGTAAAATCAATTTGATTGAGGTAAAATGTTTGTTAAAAAATTTGAAAATAATGAACAACTAGTTATAATTTAGGTGCTTTGGTATTGTTTCTTCATCAAACAAAGGGGCTTTTTCGTCGTTTTTAGATATTTTACATAATAATTCACATATGTTCCTCGGGTTAACACATTTTTTGTATCGTACACATGGTACCATGAAAATGGACACAATCACTAGTGCTAATAGTACACAAGTAACTGTTAACCCAATCTCCCTTGGTGACATGCCTGCAATATATAAAAATTGTTTGTATAAACTTATGTAATACCACACCTATTATAACTTTTTTTCTTTCTGTAATTATATTACTTACAGTTTTGGCCCGCAAAATAGAGATTTTTAAAAATTTAATTCATGTACGATATATCACATCTTTAATAATGTTACTATCTGTAATTATATTACTTACCTTTGACCTCAGGTGTAGGTTTCAGTATTTCTTGATTCCAGCATGTTAGAGGATTTGTTGATTTTTTAAATTTTGAGTTATCACCTACGAGAAGAACCATTCCCATTCCATTGGTGGTATGAAAGTCAACTTGACTGTGGAAAAACCATGGACCTGGATTGTTCGTTATGAACCGGATAACAACATATCCCCCTGAAGGAACAATGATTGTGTCTTTTATAGGAGGATGGATGAATTTAATCCCAGGAATAATATTGGGGTTTGTCACCCAAGCATTACTTTTCCAGATTTCAGCGTTGCACATGTTTGGGGCTGATTCTCCAGTACATCGAATTTCATTAGTCTCCTGTAATAACTCTGCTGTTGTACTATCATAAGATCCCAATCCCATCTTAACGACGTAAAAACTATATCCATGCAGATGAATGGGGTGTGACCAACCTTTACCTTCACCAATGTTACTTATAACAAGTTGATAAGACTTATTCATTTCTAGGTTTATATAATTTGTGCACTGGCATACATTGTTTTCTCCACAACCAGCATTTTCGCAACGTGCTTGTATTTCAGAGAATCTGTATAAAATTGGTTCAGATGGAAACAAAAATTGACGTCCATTGACAGAACTATTTTTCTTGATAAGATCACCAAAAATACCAAAATTAAAGTACAAAGTTTCATCCACATTGATTATATTTTTATAATTACTTTCTTTACTATAGGAATCATTGTGAAATGTCCAACAATTACGATGTGTACCAAGTGGGTAATATTCAAATGGACAATTAAATGTATTACATGGTTTAGAAGGTGTGCAAATATTTGGTGTTGCTTTTGGTGGATTATTCATCACAGGAGTTCCAGAATAATGCACTATGGCTTCTGCAACATGGTATTCGTCAACGGAGGGATTCAGAACTTCTAGGCTTTCTGCTACTAGAAGATATGTACCTGGTTCCTGATTAGCATGGAGTATAAAATCAAACCTTTCTCCCGGATGAATGATAAATGATTCGACGACAAGTTTACTACCTGTCGTACCACCGTTGTTGAATATTTCATATGCATCTGAAGACTCAATTGTTAAAGCTTGGTGACCTTCAATATACACACGGAAAGGGTAAGCTGTACCGGCGTTTATAACACGAAATCGGTAGGTTTGTGATTCTTTTACTTCAAACACCTGCAGGGGTGCTTCATTGCTCATGGATGCTGTTTTGTAAAATCGTCCCATACCGTTTATCAGTCCCGAGTGAAATTGATAATCAGTAAAGTTTGTACCATCTACAGATTGAGGAGCATTGATTTTCTTCCTAGTATTGAGGTCATACACTCCATCTAGCATGCGTAAATACGCCGTATCTGGGTCATCATGATGATTCCAATCTTGCAACAAAACGATAAATCCCTCGTTGGGTTTTGATAAAATTTCTTCTTTATGATAGATAACTAAAGCACCATACAGACCCATGCTTTGTTGATTTCCTATTTGGGCATGATAAAAATGTGTACCTATTGGGTCCGCTATAAATCTATATGTAAAATTTTGACCTGGAGGAATTGGACATTGAGTGATAAAGGCAACTCCATCTGAGTCAACCGTGTTGGTTTGCTTGATACCATGCCAATGTATGGATGTTGACTCCGTGTGCATTAGATTCCGGACATGTATTATCATTGTTTGACCTTTGTATGCTACAATAGATGGACCAGGAAATAGACCGTTAACTGTTTACCATTCGCGAACCAACGCCTTCTGCTGTAATAGTATTTTCAATTATGTTTTTGTCAATGGATTGTTCCCCTCTGCGTCGTCAAAACGGTATAGACTTCCATTCTTTGGCCAAACAAGAACAGGATTGGGTGACGTCATCATTGTAAGGCGGTGTTCTATATTTAGAACACATTCACAAATTTCATCATTTTCACCACATGTTCCTGGTTTAAAACATGTCGGACCTTCCTCCAATCCGTCCCACCATGTTTCAGTATGCAGACCTACTAATCTACAACAATACAAAAAAGATTTTTTACTTAACGTAAATAAAGAAATCGGGCTAAATCTTTGATAATAATTTATGCATGTTGATCTAATATTCGTAAAATTCCCAAGAAGCAGGAAATCTTATTTACTTATTTTCATGGTACATCAAGAGTAAATTGAAAGCAACTCTGTGAAAATAATTTAGCACATAGGTTTTTTGTCGTTGTTCCTGCAATATTATAATGCTTTTTTTAAAATTTGTACGTACTCCATGTCCATATATATTTTCACTGGTTCGTGAGAGTATTATTGTACTTTTTCACCAAATGTTATGTTTGTCAAAACATGTGCAATGGGTTTAAAAATGAAAAAAAAATATGTTAAGGTATCCCACTCCTCAATTTTCTTGTATCAAGAATTTCTTGAGAGGTATATACTTGAAATGTGTAAACAAAATATACATAAAAATACAAAGATAATGGAGGGATCAGTATTCATCCCTCTGAGTTTGACCTTTTTGCACCTAGAATGCAATTTCAGCCTGATGAGGATTTGATGTCATTTCTTTTGATTAAGCAAACTGTTTTCTTCAGATAATGTTTTTACTTATGCACAATGGTCACACTGAATAGAGTGATAGATATATGGCATCAAAGGTAAAATTCTCGCCAAAATTTACTTCAAAAGTATTCAGACATTTTCTATATTTGTTTGTTTAGATATTAGTTTGCATTCTGTGGCTATGATAATAATAATAGCTTATAAAACGAAAGTATATTTGGGGTTTTTTTACTCTTAACTGAGTGATCGATAAGAAGTTAGGATTGTTTAATTATAAAAGAAAATTCTAAATGACATAAAGCTGAGTGTTTTTTTAGTATTTTGATACAAGAACACCTAAGAAAGGTGAACAATACAATAAATTCAGAGAATCGAAAATATGTTCAACTACTTTGTGTTTTTCATATTCTCTTCTGAAACCATACCAAGGTAAACACAGAAGATCACCGACTATCTGTAGCAGATAGTAAAGAATTATTACCCTCGACCTTTATCACATCGTCACATGCACTACCATTTAAACAATGATAAATTTCATTTCTAAGAAATTCACCTTTACTGAGAAATAGGTATGAACAAAACATTAAATTTTTAACTTAAACTTAATTTTTTTTATCAAAATGGATGCGCATGCGCATTGATTAAGCAAACAGCAATGAAAGATAAAGCCGGATTTTAAATTGATTTCTTATTTAAAGAGTTACCTGATGTCTAGACATTGAGTTTGACTCGGACAATGTGGACTAACCAATGTAAAAAAAACCCGAAAGAAATAAAGTAAAACGATATCACTGATAGTAGCCACCGATTCTCGATTAAATGAACTTTTTAATACAAGGCAGTTGCAAGGTAATTGCACATGACAGGACATTTTATCGGTATCAACAATGGATATAACAATAAACAATACCACAAAATAAAAAAAATACTATAAGGCAGACCTTACAGTTTCGTAGGATGATTTGTCCACCGAGACTCAAGGTAATGTTTACAACTGTGTAAATAACAGTAGATTTGAACATTCAACTTCTAGTAAAATTGGACGAAATGGAGGTTTTCGTATTTACATGAATGAAAAAAAAACACATATTTATGTGTATTAGAAAACTGGATTGTCGTGGCATTTTTATACTATAGTAATCCCCTTGAGAAGAAGAGATATAAATAAAGATAAGGAAAATTATTAAATATATAAAATTTTAAAGCTAAATTATTTTAGTTTGTTATTATAAGATAGTAGTTTATTACCAAAAAATGGTCTTTTAAAGTGTTTTATATATCTTAATGGTAATTTGTTGACTACCAAGTCTCCTTGATATTCAGTGTGTCAGTTTTCCTTTGCAATGAAAACATGTAACTTTCATACAGCAGTTTAACAGATTGCAATTTTCTGTTGAAATCAAATCCGCTACTTAGACATCAGTGGTTTATCACTGAATACTACTCCCAGTAACTAGGTCTGTGCTTGCTTTTACTTTTTTTATTTAAAAAAATAGGAAACAACGCCAGAAATACAGTGACGGAACATGTTGAGCCGTTATATACTTGCGCTTTATTTTCATTGTATTGGAAGAAGTTTTGGAACTTAGTAAAAGAAACAGTGTGTAAAATACGATTGTCAATATAGGGCAACTGTACCGTTGATACACAAGAGTATGCTGCATCGGATAATTGTTCAGAAGCAGAGCAGAGCAATCACGGACCTCTGGAAAATCCCAGAGGCAGGATCAGGTGCTTATGAGGAGTCAGCATCCTCTGCTGACCCGTCACACCCGCCCTGTGCTCTTTGTCGTAATCGGGAAAAAAAATTCATAGATTCCCACTCGTCATTTCATACCATAGCGAAGCATACAACATGATTTTAACTCGGTTTTAATTGTTTTTACTTAAAAGAATCAATGTTCACATCGCAGATTAGTGATAAACTGTGCCTTTTTTACATTTAACTTCGAAATGTATGGAACTCTTCTGCGTTTGGAGGCATTTTTGTTAAAATCTCATAGCTTAGACTAGCATAGCATACCATACCAAAGCATAATATACCATACCATACCATATCATTAAACCCTTCATTTCAATTTCTCAAAGCAAAGCATACAAATCCCAAAGCAGAACATTTAAATCTTATGTAATATCATTAAAATCGCATACCATAGAAAAGCATGACATTATAAAAGATATGCATAAAATGACTGTACTTCCCAAACAAATATTGTTGAATTTTGATAGTAGCTGCATAGTGAGTCTTATAATGAAATACACCCCTAACTCTATTAAGATAATGTTTTTCAATAATGATAACTAATATGTTGTACGGTGCGACCGTTGGGGCGAGCGCAGCATGTGATCAAATAATGAATTATGATAAACCAAAAAAAATTAAAGTATCAACGTAACGTAAATGAATTTGAATGCAAAAAAAAAATATATAAATGCCTATTTTTTCTAGTAAATTTTCATTATTCATAATTTATAAGATTGTTTATTTATTTAAATAGAATTTATTTCAGATACACTGTTGTTGAATAATAAAGATTTTAACATAATGTTTATTGCAGTTTATTTCCTCTTTTCTTGCAGCAGACATTTTTCTTAAACTTACATATAAAAAATTGACTTATCATAGAGCCCCCCCCCCCCCCCCCCCGGTTTAAAAAAAAATATAATTTACGTATTAAAAAACATTTGCTGATCATATATGAAAAACGGTTTTGGACATTACGTCCCCCGGGAGGATGTAATAAATGTGAAAATAAAGATACCATTGAGCAGTTAAAGAGCTAAATGCATACTACGCACTCACCATTCCTCACCCGGATTAGAATTTCCCTGATTTTGAGAATTTCTTTCTCATTTTGCTTGTAAATATTTTTTGAATGATGCTGCTCTGCCCCCTTTTAAAAAACGTCCCTGGAAATTACTGTAAATATATAGTGAATAAAATAAATGTGAGCATTCATCCATATGAGAGCAAGTTACAACTGTTTTCTATTTAAAAAAAAAAAAAAGGTGTACCCATTCGTTAGCTTTGCAAGATTTTGAGAAGATTTTGGTATTTATATTCAGCAGATTTACAATAACTACTTAGAGTAATTTCCCCTTATTGTGACGTCAAAGTTCACGTCACGGTCACGGTCAAGTGTCGTCTGTCTCTGAAAAACCTTGGAAAAAAAACTAAGTGAAATATACTGTTTTGTTTACCTAAAAAGTATGATATTCTTGAAATTACACAATTTATCTGTTTCTCAAAAGTTTTACTTTGATTCTCGCGAGAAGGAATCAAGTCTAGTGAGATCGTCCGACATTGATAAATTGCATTGTGGGTCGAAATTTACTCACGCCGAATAATTCTGTGGGATCAATGTGCAAGAAATCCATTGTGACGTCACTCGAAGGAACGACAACTCTGTTAGTCTTATGTAATGGAATTATTTTATTTACAATGCATGATGTACATAGTCTTTTATCTTGTTCTCGTGAGAGTGTGAAATGGGAAACCATATTTATAGGGAATTACTGGGACGATTAAAACAAGGCATTACTTGTCCGATTTACTGACGCCAAAAAAATCCGTTGAATGAATGTGCAACTAGTCCGAATTTTCTATTCACACACGCCTTGCCGGTAGAGCTTGCTGCGCGCCGGCGAGCTGCGCTCGCTATAAGGGACTACATTATAAATTGTTTTTAATCGTGTTTCTATAATTGAATGTTATTTCTAATATGAAAGTCATAACCGACCACTATTGAAATAAATTATTTCAATAATGATTGTACTGAAACCCATCTTGAACCAATGGTGAAATACTTTATTTCAATAGTGGTTGTAATGAACCGCACACTTAACCAATAGTGAAATGTTTTATTTATACAATTCCTTTGTGTTTGTATTTCAATATTGGCTGCAAAGTGATTTTCATAATAAAATACACCCGACTACTACTGAAATATTTTTTTTCTGTTGTGATTAAAGAAAGTGTTACACACAAACAAAATGGTAGACAGAAGACGGTCAGATGGATTGTTAAACCTAATTTAAAATTCCCACTCTGATTAAAATTGCACGATATCATTTATATCTATTTTAGTCGTGTTTATTGGTTTGAACATATTTCATTGAATATTTAATATACATGGGGTTTGAATTAAAGTTCTGGCAATTTACAAGGTGTTCACCCTTATGCAAATAATTAAAAAATTTCATAAAACATGATATACCAGTATTTATTGAAAGAGAAAGGTAAAGACAAAATATTAAACAATTTTATATGCATGTTACTAGTAATTTGCGAAAATTGCTTATCTTTTTCTGCACATGACTGAAAGCCTAAAATTGGTTCAATAATTACAAACTATCGGTTATTATTACTGTATAATGTGCAAGTTTATTACTAATTTTCATATCTGAAATTTGTCTTTAGTTAAAGTGTTTTTGCATTTGAAAATTGTTTGCCAAAAAAAAATACATTATCATTATTTGACCAAGGAATTTAAACGCTGGAATTATAGCTAAACCACTTTTTTCAGAACTCTATTGTTCTTTTCTTCTTTTTAATGTATAATTACATTAATTTAATACATTAGCGCGTTTTAAGACCACAAGGAATTTGTTTGACGATAGTACGTATACTACACAGCAGATTCATAAAATTGATGTTTGTTTATCATTATAAATAATTATGACTATTCAAAAAATTATTATAGTTTCATCATTTTATTATCAAATGCATAATTTTGACGTAATTCAATTAGATTTTAACTGTAAGAGAGAGCATATGGTACATACGCTCGTATTTAAGTTCAATGGCATCACAGACACACTTGTAAGAATGGTGAAAACGTCCATACGAGTCATTTAATATGCAGTCTTTGTTGACGGTGATAAACCCGATTGTTTTCAGGTTCATTGTAACAACTAAACTAAAACAGGGTAGACGAATTTGCTGTTCTTTTTTAGAACGTCCAGTACATCAAAGAGAAGACACAAAAACTTTATGGAAACGCAAGTCATGTTGGTATAAACATTATGAAAACAAAATTTAAGCGACTCAGCTCTAAGATAACAGATTAAGTAAAGATAAATGTACAAGACAGTTCTCATGTAAGGAAAGAAAACAAAAACAAGGGAACAAGACAAAAAAAAAACGGCACCTTCCGAAGAAGGTGTCCGAGAAAATTCATTAGAGTTAGATGGCCAAAAACTACATCACACATCAATACAACAAAAACGGTTAAATAATTACAACCAGGAAGTGCAACAGAATAGACCAATAGTTCTAAGGATGGAAAACACAAAGATGTGTACCACAGAAATGACATGGCAACCAGAAAAGGGGGAAATTAAGCCAACCAAAGACAACATGAATAAGAAGCACATAACAGGAGTGTTCACAGCTGGGATAGATTAGCTAGGCATCAGCAAGGACAGCAGCTAGAGAAGGAGGTGGGGAGGGGGAGTGTGTGAGAGCCTTATGTGCCAGTGGCATATACATAATTGGTAATTGAGGTGAACATACATGTAAGACGTTTCAGTGTTTCAGTTTATTAACCGTTTTGTAGTCTTAACGAGGCTGGGGGGGGGGGGGAGCTGCCATTTTAAAGCGTTTTTATTTCTATACAAAAATGATTTTCACTTTAATGTTCTATAACTCTTATATCATACTGAAATTGTCTTTTGAAAGAAATGGATATGATGGTATTGAAGCATTATTTAAAGAGTCAATTGATGGTAAACCAAGGGTTACAAGATGCAAAATAATCATTTCATCTGTTTTTCAGTATTTTCTAACTTCTTAAAGAGAGGTAACTTGTAAAACTCCAAATATTTTTTTCTAATATTTTCCTTTTATTTCTTTTTTTTTTATTTCACCATCGAATTTTTTTATTTAAATGCTCAATATTTATTACACATGTATTGATTATTATTATGTGAAAATTTGGAAATAATCTTGTAGCTACTTTTTTTTTGTTTTACATATTTGCATATGTATGACATATATATTTTTGGTAAAATTGTGATATTTTTCTTTATAACAGAAATGTTAAGATTTTCTTATTGTGTTAATTTTTTTGTGATGTTATTGGTATATTTTGCCTTAATTTATGTTTCAAAAAATTTTCATAATTTTTTTTTACATAATGTGCAATTTATTCAGATGCAACAAATGACAAAATTTACGATGATTGTGATGTGGTCTTCCATATTAAAATGTAAATTAAGATTAAATGAAACATTTTTAGAGCCACGAAGCATCAAAATATGCCTTAAAATTTTCACAAAACTCAAGTTTGAAACATTACAAATTGTAATTACTTAAAATGTAGGGCACAATATTCTGCTTCTATACATATGAAATATTTTCACTTCGGCCCCACCGTTTAGCACATGCGCATCGTCAAACATACTATGGTCGTTAAAAATAGCTGAATATTGTCGATTTTACTGCAGTATTTCCCAAATTTGAATGTGGCCACACTTGAGTACCTCTTTAAAACTTTTAAAACTGAGAGATATTGCATAAATGCTTCTGCCTGCAAAATTTCGTAGAGGTACTCAAGTGTGGCCAATATGTATTTTACAAATTTTGAAAATTCTAGTAACAGAAAACAAAACGGACCACTCTATTTTAGGGAAATTATTTGCTTCCTTTTTATTGAAATAGCAGAATTTAATCAATAATGATAAAAAAATTATTTGTGATTATTTACAAAGTCATAATTTTTTTGAATATCTGAAGAAGAAATGCATATAAACTGAACTTTACATGTTTTATCTAGTATTTTTATACTGTGTATTAATGCTTACATCGTGCATCATCAATGACGTCATAGTTTGACGTTTGCGACGTCAGTTGAATCTTTACATGGAATCACAGGGGCCAAGCCCGTTTTAACATTAATTTCAATGTAACGTGTTCCTGAATACCGCGGGAGAAAGACAGTCGACATCACGTGTAAACATGTACATCTATGATAAACTTAACTTATTCCGTCAAAAACTTGATTATTTAATTCCTAAGTACAACTGTAGTGTAATTGAATATTAAGCCATCGTCCCCTGCATAAAAAACATTTTGCCAATGCATACATCTTTTCTTTATCAGCCACCTGTTGATCAGTGTTGATTCGTCGCGTGGTCAATGTATTTCCGGTGAACCGTTACATGCAGTTACACTCCTTTCTTAAAAGATCGATTGTGTCCGTTTCGATAAAGACGACTTTTGGTATACACAGCTTATTATAGCATTGAATCATGATTTTTTGAAGTATACACTCTCATAACTGCAGCAGTGTGTGCATACAAATTGAGTAACGCGCGTTAGCGCGTTATGAAAATTTGTATGCACACACCGCTACAGTTATGAGAGTGTATACTTCAAAAAATCATGATTCAATGCTTATATTTACATTTTTTAAATTCTTGCCTTGTCTGCAAATGTGATTCATACCTTAAAATTCCCATCTTATCCTAAGGGAAAGTTAATATTAATGGAAGAGCCACAGTAACAGCCACAAGCGTGAACTTTGATTTTCGCTTGTGACGTTGCAGTTTACAGCGTTCAACGTTTGTGACGTCATAATAAAACTCGTCAATTTGACCTTTGACTACTTGTTGCATTTAGAGGCATTTGAAGATCACAGAATTTAATGGAAAAACACAGTAGAATGTAAATATAATACATTATTAGCATGTGCACTATATAGAAGTTTAATCCTAATTGCGATGTCTTTGTTGATAATTTGTCCAATAAAATAAAAAATCACCCTAAATGTGTGTACATCGGTGACTTACTTTTGCCTATAAAATTCTCGATTGAAATTATCTTCGATTATTTTATGCGTATTAAATCTAATTAAAGTTTTTCTTGTATGGCATATAGAAAAAATTCAGATTGCCGGGCCCTTTCTTTTAAAAAAAAAACAACGATAAGTACAGAGAGATTTAAAAGAGTATTTGTTTCCATTCACCCCCCCCCTTCCCTACCCTCTGAAAAAATCGATTTACGGCCGAGTTCATTACAAATCTATATGATAACACAAATTCTACATGCTTGCTATGAATTCGACTTTTCAAGACAATTTTACGACATTATTTATGTGCTACTGCTTGCTGTTTTAAATAAAAATGTTCATTTTAACCTATCTTCGCTTCAAAATAGTAAACCCACATTTTCTCTCTCTCTCCTTCTCTCTCTCTCTGAAATATGATCTTAATTCCCAAGACATTTACGGATAGCTTATCACTTGTAACAATTCTCAAGAGACATGAATATCACTAGAAAAAATGAAATGTAAATGAATAGACGTTAGGGCATTTATAAGGAATAATTAACTCATAAAAATATTTTTAAAGAAATCAATATTCTTTTTTCATTTAATTAATGAACATTAAAACACTGCTGTAATGTCATTCCTTTGTTCCAGCAGTCAAGAATTTTACTTTTGACAGTCCGATATATTAGAGAGCTTCTTAATATCAGACCGTGACCAGTGGTTACAATACTGTTATTCTTTAAAATCGGACTGTCTCAGGTACATCAACAATGATATTCAATGGCAGTGATTTAAGTACCACATATGCCTTAACACTTCTGTATGAAAAAATATCACACAGTTCTCGGCCGTATATCGGGCCTCGAAACTGTTTTATATTATTTCTAGTATATCCATTACATATACACAGTCGCAAAAAGGTTTTATTTTTCACTTGAACAGTTCGTAACATAGGCGTCGGAACCGGGGGGGGGGGGGCTAGGGGGGACTTAGCCCCCCCCCCCCCCCCCCACCCACACACACTTCTTTGCTAAGTTAGACCTAACCATTAGGCACATAGCAGAATAGAGTGTTAAGCCCCCCCCCTTTTTTTCGCAGGAAACATTATTGTCCGTAATGTACGTTTGAAAGATTGAGAAGTTGGAGTCAAAGGCATACTACCCCCCCCCCCCCCTCCCCCCACCACGGATTAGGAATTTCGTTAATTTTGAAAGAAAAAAAAAAGGGTAGGTAACCCCCCCCCCCCCCCCCCCCCCCACCGATTAGGATTTTCATGATCATGATTTGGGGAAAAAATGTTATGGCCGGAAAGATTTTTTGTTTTGGAAGTATAGGATTACCCCCCCCCCCCCCGGATTAGGATTTTCATGATTTTGGGGGGTTTTTTCTCTCAATATTTCTTAGGATCAGTCTAGCCCCCCCCCCTTTTTCAATTTGCTTCCGACGCCAGTGCGTAAACAGTGAGCGCACAGTGAGTGCACTCTAAACGAACGGTGAGTGCATGCTGAGCCGAATTTGAATAGCGCTTATGAACAGTGAAGCAAAGCGCAAATGCATGCGCAACGGTGAACGATCTATGTTCTCTATGTGAACGCAAGATGAACGATTTATTCGGAGTACCCCGGGAGGTATTGTTACATTGTGTTTCGTTGGTAATCAGGAAATAATAACAATAAACTACATATTTGTATTGTTATAAGCCTAAATATAATATTATCTGACTAAACAATAAGTAAACACTAAACGAACGCAGTGAGCGCAAGGCGAAATCTTTGTGAACGCACGCTGGGCGTTTTGTGAACGATGAGCCGGTGTAATGAAGAATAATGACCCCCGTAGAATAATGACCGGGGGTCATTTTTCGACGTAGAATAATGACCTCCCTAGCTGAAGAATAATTGGATTTTTCTGAAGAAAAAAGACACAGGGGTTATTTTTCTTCATGTTAAACATGAAGAGAAAAGACCCCCATTGAAAAATGCCCCCCCCCCCCCCTTCCCCCGTAAACATTGATCATATCTTTGATACGACTTTGAAATTACTTATTATTTCACTCTGTTTAACTGATTTTGAAGTCATTAACACAGAATATGTAAATAAATCGCTGTATATAGTTTTTCATATCCGTAGCAAGCACACACAAAACACTCTTACATTGACACAAATTGATCTTTAACAGTTACGTCACTTCTCTTGTCGACATACGGCGGGAAATGACGCAAATAAAGAAAGATTCATACACAATGGGGATATTGTGTGATAATTAACGAACAATAATTATGAAAAAATAATTGTTGTGATAATATAAGCAATATTCATTGGTGAATGAATTGTCAATCTTAGAATGATACATGTATTTATCTTTATGGAAAAAGACTAAGGGGGCAGGTAACGAAGGAATATGAATTCTTCTTATTTACATTTCTTGAGGAAAGTAGTTTTTAAAAAATCATTTTGCATTAGTTTTGTTTTCTTCTACGGTATACATGAACATCAATATTCCAAACATTTGTTGTAATGTTGTATTTGTGATCATGAATAGACTTTATTCTTTTAGAGCAAATGTGTGAAGAGTACCTGACTATAGTAAATCTTAATGGATAATAGACACTGATCGATTATAATAAGAAAAGATTGTTTCTGAAAGCGTTGATAAGAGGTTAGGGCCCATGTTAGGGGTTTATATCCCCCTTGATTTTGATCACGCGATCTTTATTGTATCCAAAGGTACCAATGCTCATACAAACTATTGATGTAATAATCATATTGATATTAACTAAACTTACTCAAGGATGCCGACAATAAAATAAAATATATTTTCTGTACGAGTACTATCAGTACTTTGACGATTTTCCTTATTGGCCGTTCACCTCTACTGGCGTAATGGCTGCTGTCAGTGCCTACTAACTTCAGCTTAGTTATGATGCCTAACAGTGGAGTAAACTTTTCATAATTTTGGTTTCATTATTAGTTCTGGGTGATGCACGTGCATACCAAGCAGTTTGTAATAGTGGAAAAACTCAATGCAAGTATAATTCATGAACAATATGAAGAATATAGAAGATGCGACGGTGAAGCGCGAAGATGCGAAGACGAAAGTGCTAAGTTGCGAAGGCGAAGAAGTGATACTACTATCGCTTCTTCGCCCTTGCAACTTCGCACTTTCGCCTTCGAATCTTCGCGCTTTCGCCATTTTAGCTCACCGAGACGAAGTCAAGGAGAGGTTATGCTATACCCCCGGCGTCGGCGTCCGGAGCTGGTTAAAGTTTTTGTTGCAGGTCCTGTATCTAAGCTATTACTTGTCCTATCTTCACCAAACTTGCTAACTTCACCGAACCTGAATAGATGGTGTGTCTTATGATACATATGCACCTGACAGGCATGGATGCTGAATCAGAGCCATAGGTTGGGGATGCTTGAGGAGGTAAAGGTTTTAATTGCTGGTGCCCTCTGATGATGATATCTAAGTTATTACTGGTCCTAACTTCACCAAACTTGCATGGGTGGTGGGTCTTATGATACTGATGCACCTGACAGGCTTGAATACTGAATCTGAGCCATAGGTTTAAGATGCTTGATCAGGTTTAGTTTTTTGGAACAGGTCACATGTTTTATAGATGATAGCTTGCATAGTTGATTTGACTTTATTATAAATGAAACGCAGAGGTTGCTTCAGATGCAGAGCCTGATCTCCATTATCAAGTATGCTAAAGAAATCTCCTACCTCACTCAAACCTGCTGATAGATAGATGTGGCTGTTGTTAAATGATATAACATGATTTCTATGATATAGTGTTGTATGATATGAAACACTATAGTTTAACAGGATAAAATAAAATACCATATGTTATATTGTAAAAAGTTATATAATACGATATAATATTGTATATTTTTTTTATATTTTATGATTTGATATTGTATCATGATATTGTTATTTATAGTATTGTTGTTAAGATACAATATTGAATAATATTATATTGTATTATTAACTAATTATTGAATAACATAATAAAATTACATATGATATTGCAATATATAATATTGCATCCTATGATATAATATTGTAAATTTTATGAAATTGTATCATACAGTATTGTATAATACAATATTGGTTTCTGTAATATAGAACTATATCAAATGAAATTGTATATAAAATATTGTTATATCATAAAATATCGCATCTGATACGATATTGTATAATATGATATTGGTTTATATGATATATCATCATATCACATGAAATTGTATTTTATGATGTTGTAATATATATTATTGTATCATATGATACAATCTATATAATACAATTGTATAATGTAATATTTCATTTTATCCCATGATATTGTATCATTTGATATGATACAATGTTTTGTCAAATTATATGTATCATATAATACATTATGATAATATTTATCTAATATGATGCAGTATCATACAATACAATATTATATTTAAGCATTGAATCATTGTTTTTTTTTAAGATATAGTCTCATAACTGCAGCGGTGTGTGCATACAAATTGAGTAACGCGCGCTAGCGCGTTGTGAAATTTTTTTATACTATACGATAGTATTGTTTATTATGATACAATATTGATTAATATTATATTGTATTATTTACTAATTATTTAATAACATAATAAAGTTACATATGATATTGCAATATAAAATATTGCATCCTATGATATATAATATAATACATTATAATAATATTTATCAAATATGATGCAGTATCATACAATACTATACAAATATTGAATGGGGTTGAGGGCAACATTGATTATATTAGCCCCCGAGGGACGAAATATTGCCCGACGCGAAGCGGAGGGCAATATTTTCGTCCCAATTGGGCTAATATAATCAATGTTGCCCGAAAACACAGTCAACATTTGTTTTGTTATATGAAGAAACAAACCAAAATTTAAGAAATTAATTGAAAACAGATCGCCGTAATTTTCTCAGCTCAACAAAGAATTCACGAATTAATCGTAACTGTTATGTGCTAGAACTAGATAAATTTCAATTAAGCATTGAATCATTTGTTTTTTTTAAGATATAATCTCATATCTGCAGCGGTGTGTGCATACAAATTGAGTAACGCGCGCTAGCGCGTTGTGAAAATTTGTATGCAAACATCGGTGCAGTTATGAGACTATATCTTTCAAAAAATAATGATTTAATGCTTATATTTACATTTTTTTAACTTCTTGCCTTGTCTGCAAATGTGATTTATACGTCAAAATTTCTGTTTTATCCTAAGGGTAAGTTCAAATTAATGGAAGATCCACTGTAACAGCCACAAGTGTGAACTTTGATTCTCGCTTGTGACGTTGCTTTTTACAGCGTTCAACGTTTGTGACGTCATAATAAACTAGTCATTCTGACTTTTGAGTACCCTGTGTGTGTTACGGTCTTATAACTGCGATTTCTTTTCATACACTTTACATGCAAAAAATATTTGGAATGTAAATATACTATATTATACAATATGATGTATTATTGCAATATGATATTTATAAAATAGTGTTGTGTTGTGCATGTACTATGCCTACTACTATTTAGGCATAGTACATGCACAACACAACACTATTGTTATTATAATGCCGAGTCTTGTATATACTGACATGCTTTGCTATAAGTAGCAGTGACGTTTGAGTGACCAATTTTATAACAGATGATATACGATATTGTGTCAAAACAGAATCCATGAATATCCAAGATCATAAAAGATGGTTTTCATATAATATGATAAAGATGGTCTCATAAAGGTGATGCCTCAAAAAGGTGATGCCTAGTCTCGGTGAGCTTTGTTATCTGTGATTACCTATGTTTTATAATTGCGGAGCTCTCTATCGTTTAAGGGTTCCGAGGCATATTTTGCAAATTTTATTTTTATAAAATTAATATAATTAAATTATCCAGGGGGATAGGGTCCGGACCCCCTCTCCCCTTTTACTGCGTGAAATTATTAATATTGAATTTTCCGAGGGGACGGACCCCCTCTCCCCCTCTAGATCCATGCATGAGCAAGGAGTGTCGCAGAATGAAATTGGAATGTTGCTGTGTTTGGTCCACGGTAAACAGACGGCTGGTAAGTGACAGGAGTCTGGAAGTGCATACATACACATTATGGTGGACATTTAATTTTGTGTGGAGTAGATAATGATAGACATAACTGGCACTGGTAAACATATATGTCACATGTACACATTAAAATATTTATAAACATTCATAGTAAGCGCGATGGCCTAGCACATGCGTATCAATAATAGCCCGGATTAATCGGAAAACCTTGGCGAGTACGGTGCCTGCATTAAATTCTATGTAATCGACCGAGACTTGCTGAAAGCAATCAAAAAAGGCGAAGGCGAAAGTGCGAAGATGCGAAGGCCAGAGTGCGAAGTTGGGAAGGAGCGATAGTAGTATCGCTTGCTCGCCTTCGCACCTTCGCACTTTAGGCATCACATCTTCGCGCTTCGTCGTCGCATCTTCGCACTTTTGCTCCTTCGCTTTCGCACAATCGCCTTTGCATCTTCGCCCTAAGGTCGAAGTGGCCCTATTGGAACACTATAGATATATGAAAATGTAATTGTTAAAGGGGCATGATCACGATTGTGGTCAAATTCTATTTTTCTGTTTTCATTATTTACAATGCTTAAGGAAAGCATTTTTACTGATCAAATGAAATTTGAGGATCAGTTGTAAAGTTATAAGCAAGATACAGGTCTGATAATTCTTCGTCATGTAAACAAGGCTCGTGTCCTGTTGTTGTTTACATATTTCAATATACCAGTAAAAAATCTTTTTCAAGCTGATTTGTCTATCTTCTTATTCATTTTAAGCATGAATAAACAGTTCCTTACGTTTAACACATTCATTAGGTCTAAAATTGGAATTTTCACTTCAACATTCAAAATGTAAACAAAAGCTTTGTTTACATAGCAAAGAATTGCAAGCTATGTAACTTGCTTATAACTCAACGAATGACACTTAAAGTTCGGTTGCCTATTAAAAATGCCTTTCTGAAGCATTGTGAACATTAAAATCGGAAAAATAATTTTTGACTAAAATTGTGACCATGCCCCTTTAAAATGACAACCATACCCCGATGCAATACGTCAAAGCCTTGTTATAACGGAAGGATTTTTATTTTCTAAGATATACCCATTCTTTCACTTTAAGTTTATTTGAATATGAATTATATAATTCTGTTACTTTCTGTAAACTGCAGCAGTAAAAATTACAATAGTGTAAAGACTATTTCATAAATAATAAAAAAAATATACTGAAAAACTTTAATCTACAAGGGGGTCATTATTCTACAGGGGTCACTTTTCTTCATGTGGAGTGTGCTCATTTTTATGAAAATGACACTTATTCTTCAGGCAAAGGGGTCATTTTTCTACGTAGAATAATGACCGGGGGGGGGGGTCATTTTTCTGCGTAGAAAAATGACCGGGGGTCATTATTTTACGTCGTAAAATGACCCCGGTCATTATTCTACGGGGGTCATTATACTTCATTACACCGGCTCTTCGGATGAAGTTATTGTTATAAATTTATTTTATTCCCTTGTCCATTTAAAAGTTTTAATTACAGAACATTTTTTGAAAAATCAATTGCATGACGTTTTCTTATATAACAAAGCTGTTTTGAAACGAACTTTTATAAAACGCGCCAAAATACAGACGTTCTTTAATGCGTACTACGTCATCAGTTTCAGAGAGTGGTGATACGGAATCGGAAAACCACAGTGTGGTGATCCGGAAAATTGGATCACACTCTGTAAAATTGATAGTATCAAGATGGGAAAAATGGAAATATAATAAATGCATCTATCTAAGGATAAGTCATAGAGCTAGTTCTTTGCAAAGTTTTTGGCGCCATCAGCATCATGTCTAAATGGTCTCTTCTCTGCATAAAGAATTCCAAGTTTATAGTTATTTTTCTTGTAAAAATAAAATAGGAAAATACAGTAAGAACTGTTGATAAGAAAATTCAAATGGTATATACGAAAGATAATACATTTTTTTCTTTGAGATTGATCCAGCTCCGAGTCTCTTAGCACCCAAATATTTCCTGTGTTAACTGATATCTTCCTATTTGATCTAGTATATTAGATATCAATAAAGCAGAAATTTAGGTTTCCTTTGCATTGATTTCATACTTATCTAAAATGTCAACTATTTCTGAATTATTTTTGCTCGTTTTAAATTTTTGTTGATCTTGTTAAAATACAAATGTCAGCTCTTTTTTATTTTTCTAACATATAATTTTCGCAATAGAAATTAAGTAGAGATGAAATTTTTCGAAACCCTTTCTACGTACCAGTGTAACATTGAAAGTTTCTTTTTATATTAAAATTTGGCCTCGTCATGAATTTTCAAAATAGCTACCGGGGTGTTATTTCGTCGGAAATAATAAAACGTTTTCATAGTAAAAAAGAGCACCTATATCAAATTCACAAAAACATCCTTTAATTACTTGGGGAAACGTTCCCTTGCTCATATATTTACGAGACATGCATATTTTTTTTTAATTCCGTATACATTAATTTTATTTAACAGATTAGTGTACTTATTTTAAAAAGTTAACATACGATTTTTAAAGATAGGTAAATAAATAATTTTATTTAACAGATTAGTTAACTTATTTTAAAAAGTTAACATACGATTTTTAAAAATAGGTTGATGAGCCATAACAGTGAAAATATAAAGCAGTCAGAAAAATAACATCATTTTCATCTAAAATTTTGAAATATACCATGGCTCTTTTTTAAGATGGCTATGCGGTTGTGGTCATTCTTAGACAAGATCAATTTCTTAAAAAGAGCTCTGTCAACAGATATTGGAATATTTTTTTAATTTTAAGCTAAAATATTTGTAATGTTTCTTTACTAAACAATAGTTAACAGCTAAACAAAATACATGAACATATTTAAGGTAAATCTGATGGGTAATTTGTTGACAACCCAGCCTTCTTAAAAACGGCTGATGATCTTATGCATAGTACGCTAAGAGAAAAACAAAACAAAACGAAATAAGGTAAGGTGCAATTTGTTTTTGTTCTGTTCAACGATTAAAACAAAACGGGACACATGTTCATTTCAATACATTATTTTACCGAAGAGCCTCACAAACGATTAGGATATATTTTTGTTGATTTAATAATTAGCATTTTAAGATAACTCAATGACTAGGACGACCAAAGTGTGGTGAAAATCAAAAGAAAGAAATTGTATATTTAATAACGAATTTTTGATATCATCTCAAATTACACAAATAAATTTTAAGAATTTTATAAGATATCAGGTTTGTTTCATTTTTACATGAATACTGGTAAAACAATTCTATCCTATGAATCCCTTTCACAAACAAACGGGAATTTCGATGAGCAGTGAGCATCATGCCACCCTTCCCACAAGAGATTACTTGATGCAATACATTTTGCAGAGCCGGGTCCATAATAATCATTTGGTTCGCCAGTGTACCAGTTAGTGTAGCTTGGTGGAGTTTGACTCTCAATCCACGTAAACGAACCGGAATTATCCGTATCGTATCCGTTCAGCCAGAAGAAATTAGCACTTCCACAATGGGACAATGCTACACATGTTTTTAAAAAAATGAGAGAGAATTCTATTAATTGAACTTTAATCATGCTTAATAACACACCATTTTACATGTATTACGCAGTTTATTGATTCATAATTGGTTTTACCTTGTATTTCATATTTCTATTTTGAAAACAAATATGTATGAAAACCGTAGCATTTGAAAATACCTACTTAACTCAGTGAGCCAGTCATTATCAGCTTGGGAGTCCACTTCAATGACGTAAGATGGTGGAGACAGGCTGGCACAAAATGACTTTGAAAAGAACATTGGTGAGAAATATGATTATGTATAAACATGTAATTGTAGTATACTGTTCATTATATGATATAAGCATGTTTAGAGTCATTTGTTAAATAAAGATTTAGGGTACTTGTGGATAAAGTTGTATTTCTATCCCCATTTTTTGTAAAATCAGTGTTAATTTACATTTTAAACTTGCTTTTGTTTACGTTGTAAGCTTGTACATAAATATAAAGGAATGCTCATTAATTGAATGTTTCTTGATATAGTAAAAACAACGTATGACATTCCATAACATAGTGGAATTGTAATCCAAAGGGGTTTGATAACATAATTGTCAAAGTCTGAAACATATTTAGCGCCCCGCAAGGATTTGCAGGTGCCCTATAGTAATCACTCTGTGTGTCCGTCCGTCTGTCTGTCCGTCCGTCTGTCATTCGTCCGTCCACAAACGACCATGTGCGGTTTAATGCATTTTTTGCTCCCAAAATTAAAGTTTTATAAAGCGCTTTAAAAATAAGGGTGAAGATAGTTAGAATCATATTTAAAATATGGGTGCAAAGGGTTATCACCACAGTGACGTCATAGTGTAGAAATGACGTCATGAAGTACTATATAACTTCAATTTCACTCCTCATTTCATATTTTCATATCAATTTCTTACATACTCCCACAAAAGTGGGGCATGATTATTCCATTTTTTATATGTAAACTTTAAAAAATTTGTTGCTGCGAGAAAAAGTGGGGGGGGGGGGGGCCCCGCCCCCCCCCCCCCCCCCCGATGCTACGTGCCTGTTATCAATCGGTATTTGTTTGAGCGTTGATTTTAGATCCTTAATAATTCAGGAACAAATGGAGAATGGCAGCAACTGTGTGACCGGAAAAGTATCACAGGGAGTTTTTTTCCGTGTTGCAAAGAAATTCAAAGTGCTTGTTAAAACTGTCTGCAAAATATGGAAACGATACCTCCAAGAAGGTACATATACCCCACAAATGCGACATAAAAAAGGAAGACCAAAACTTACCGAACCTGACGAAGAGTTAATTGAATTGTTAAAACGAGAAACGCCTTCTATGTCTGGCAAAGAACTACAAGATAAGTTAAAGAAATATTCTCCTGTGTCTGCAGATGTGTCTATGTCAACTGTCAATCGCTCCATATCGAGAGATCTTAACTTCACCTACAAACGGATTAAACGTCCATATAGCGAGATATTTACCCATGTAAATATGCTTTACAGTCAAGCTTACATAGACTTTTGTCAAACTAAACGAACACATCAAATTAAGTTCATGGACGAAAGTGGGTTTAAGCTTTCGTGTACTAAACGAACGTATGGGCATTCATACACAGGCATACCATGTATAGAAGTCGGCAAATACGTCGCTGATAGAAATTTGACTTTAAATTTACTAATTGGTTTAGACAGTGTACTATATTACAATTTTGTTGATGGTACTTCCAATACCTATACGTTTCTAAATTTTTGGCATGAAGCAAATCAAACTCAGGATGAATATGGAAGACAAGTCTTGCTTCCAGTTGATTTCATAGTAGCGGACAATTGTCCCATTCACAAAAAATAATGCAGAAAGAATACTTCGACAATATTTTTCGCAACAAGGTGTACAGTATGGATTTTTACCAGTGTACTCACCGGATTTTAATCCTGTAGAAAACTGCTTTTTGAAACTCAAGAAACTGTTATCACAAGAAAGATTTTTTTCCATACCTACAAGTTAATTTTAAACTCGCCATCATATATGCATTAAGAGAAATTTCGCCCATTGATATAAGGGGATTTTACCGAAATATAGGTTATTTAAATGCTTAACCAAAGATTGATAGATTGTACAATTATTGACTGATAAACGTACGTACGTGTTATTTCTTTGTATACATACTTTGTACTTGTTACTTCTTCGTAAACATACCATTTATGCATATTAAAATATCCGTATACATGAAATTATGTCTTTTATGTTGTTAATTGAATCATCTTTATAGTATTAAATGGTGTACACTTCAAATATTGAATATTGTAATAATAATAATAAGAGAGAGAGAGAGAGAGAGAGAGAGAGAGAGAGAGAGAGAGAGAGAGAGAGAGAGAGAGAGAGAGAGAGAGAGAGAGAGAGAGAGAGAGAACGTATGTCACTGTGTACAATGTACGTGTGTGAAATTTCTGCTTGTGTTGTGTTGTTAAGGAGAGGGGCGGTTCCGAAAGCATTGTGACGAATACTGTTTTCCTCTTTTCAAAAGAAATGGGTGTGTCTAATGAAACGATTGACGTTCGATACAAAGTTTAGAACATTCCATTCAAACAAATATTTTTACCACTTCAATGCGCTTCATTGTACGTCAACAGTTTAAGAGAGTGGTGATACGGAATCGGAAAACCACAGCGTAGTAATCCGGAAAATTGGTTCATACTCTGTAATATTGATAGTATCAAGAAGAGAAAATTGAGATGGTAATATAATATTATATATTAGCACCAAAACATTTCCCGTGTTAACTGATATCTTCCTATTTGATCTAATATATTAGATATTAACAAAGAAATGTAGGTTTCCTTTACATTGATTTCATACTTATCTTGTCAACTACTTCTGAATTATTTTTGCTCGTTTTAAATTTTTTGTTGATCTTGTTAAAATACAAATGTCAACTTTTTTTTAATTTTTCTTACATATAATTTTTGCAATAGAAATTAAGTAGAGATGAAATTTTTCGAAATCCTTTCTACGTATTGGGAAATGTCAACCAACAGTGTAACATTGATAGTTTTTTTATATTAAAAAAAACTGTGCGCACAAGATAGTGAGTTTGCAGGAACCATCGACACGAACCAACTGGGGTTTAAATGTCTATATCCTCGAAATGCTATGTACAGGTTTGAACAAAAATTGATTACTCAAACTATATTGTGTTGAGAGAGTTTAAGTACAAGTCTATTCTGGCTATTGAATAAAACTCACAAGCTTTCTGAAAAGGGAAATGAGGGGTAAACCGATAAAACTTTATATTGGAAATTTTAATACACATGCATATATATTTTAATTGAATTATACTGTAGTATAATTCAACATAATGTTATATCAACATACATTTTTAAAAAAAGTTTTAAAAAAAGTTAATTTGAGTCTCGAGCAGGATTTGAACCCAAAACACTGCGTGAATGTCTTCAAAATCCAGACCGAAACCAGTGAGCCATGCGAGACTTTGAAAATTGCGGTATAAAGTAGTGTTGGAGACAATATTATCATATCTTTGGACTTTGTTTTATTATCTTCCAAAAATATTTTGAAAAGGTATATAATTAGTCATCTCTGGGCCATCTCTCCATCTTTTTTTAAAAAGCGACGTTTTTAATGTTGAATTAAGTCATCTTTACAAGTTTAAAATTTGTGGAGAGAAGACCCAGAGACATCAGAATCATTTAAAAACAGCTGTAAATAAGTACGATTTTGCATCAATTCCGCCGTGTTGCTATATTTAGGCCCATATTATGACAAAACCTTTTGCATTTCAAACATTTTTCTGCCCATTCTACGTCCAATAGAAACCAAATAACGGTTATTATTCGAAAAATGTCCAAAATTAATCAATGAAATTTTCACTCTTCTTGTGCGCCCAGATTCCTGCCGAATCCACATCTTAAGCGCCCACTTTTTGGCCTCGTTATGAATTTTCAAAATAGCTAACGGGGTGTTATTTCGTCGGAAATAATAAAACGTATTTATAGTTAACGAGGCCGAGTACAGAACGAGTACGCACGCTTTCGCGCAGCGTTTCATTTGTATTGTGACGTCATCTTTTTGCTTGGTTGACGCCATGGCGTGATAGTTTCAACTGCAGATATTCAGCGAAAATTGTTGAAAATATCTCGTTTGATGCGTAAAAATAATGTTATATTGTGGAATAAACATAAATGTCTCGAAGTACAAGCTATATTTGGGCTCGGGTCGAAAACGTGAAGAGGGTTCAGCAAGCCTAGCCCTCTGTCACGTTTTCTTAACCCGCCTAAATATAGCTTAATTCATACATTTCAAGACTGTAACCATGTATTTTATATTAATGACCCTTAAAATGTGATGTTATATATTTATTATTACTTAAATATGTCTGAATGTTTTAATAATAATATATAGATCACCTTTTTCGCCTTTGTCAGATAAAAAATAGCCATTATCTGACAAATCTGGGAAATTGGGCATACAAAAATCAACTTTGATAAGACCCCTGGAACAAACCAGGAGGTAAAATGTTTTTTTTATTTGACCATTTGATGCCCTTTAGCAATAACTTTAATATGTAGAACAGAAAAAGAAATCCCTAGGGCAGAAGTTTTGAAAAAATGTAAAAAATATGCAAAATTGATACATTTCAAGCAAAATCCCATAGGGTCCCATGTTAAAGATTTACAAACTTTGAAATGACCCCCTAAACAAACGGTGTGGTAAATGTCTTATTTTTTAATCTTAAAATGATAATTATATCGGTAGAAATTCATGTAAAAAGTTTCATTAAAAAATCTAGGGCAGAACAAATTAGACCCGGCCTCGTTAAAAAGAGTATCTCTATCAAATTCACAAAAACGTCCTTCAATTTCTTAGGGAAACGTTCCCTTGCTCATACATTTACAAGACATGCATATTTTTTTAACATCGTATACATTAATTTTATTTAACAGATTAGTGTACTTATTTTAAAAAGTTAACATACGAGTTTTAGAAATAGGTAGATAAATACTTTTATATAACAAATTAGTATACTTATTTTAAAAAGTTAACATACGATTTTTAAAAAGAGGTTGATGAGTCCTAACAGTGAAAATATAAAGCAGTCAGAAAAATAACATCATTTTCATCAAAATTTTGAAATATACCATGGCTCTTTTTTTAAGATAGCTATGTAGTCGTGGCCATTCTTAGACAAGATCAATCTCTTAAAAAGAGTTCTGTCAACTGGAAATTGTTCGAATTTTAAGCTAAAATATTTACACTTGCAAATTTTTATCCTTATATAATACTGCGCAATCCGCTGTTATTCCTGCATAACATCATTATGGGTCAAGAGGTTAAAGTAGCGCATAAATAATCTATTTCACTTCTTTTTCTATGTACACAAACTAACCAACTTGTGCTGAAACACACCTATTTAGATATCGTAAAAATAAACGTATTTGTGTTTTTTTATACGAAGTTATATTAATTCATTTTCTTAAAAAAATATAACACGGTGTGGATAAATGATTCGTGTTAGATAACACGTTAGGCCTGTAAACAGAATGTTTATGGATCGACATCATAACGAGGCGTTTTTAAAAATTACAATCGCAATTCGTCAAAGTAGTGAATCAGTTAAAATTCATTTCTGACTTTATTACCAGCATCGGTCAAAATTGCAAACGCAATATCGCAGACCTTTCGTGTTTCGTCCATTCACGGATCACGGTCAAATTTAACTCCTTGTGCTTTTCTGTCCGATTTGTTCCGTAAAAAGAACTTCGAAGTTAAAATAGCTTCCCTCTATAATGTCGGAGGAAATCATTATGCTCTTGGATCTGATTCTGCGATAGAGTTTCCCCTGAAAATGCTTAAGTAGACTCTAACTCAACTTTTAAGAATTTTTTTTAAAATGCACCCCCCTTTTTCTACAGTTTTGAGGTTTTCTCCGCCTTGAATCTTGTTGTCAAATTTTTAACCGCTCTGCGACTTCAACAGAGGTGGTACTAATCTGCCAAGCTTCAATCTTTTTTTCAATTGTACAAGTGAATTTTCTTTTATGTTTCCCTTTTTAATAATACAAATGTGTTGTCTTGTCAAAAGTAGTGTCATATTTATTTATCACGATAATGAAATGCTTGCAACATTGTTGCGCTATTTTTTGTTACGTCATCTTAATCGAAGCGGCTTTCTAGGTCATCACAAAAGAGAAATTATGGAGCATTGTTATTGTCATAATTTGCAACAAATGTAAATATAAGAAATAAGGTATCATTTTTTTATGTATATCGGGATATAAATACGGGTTGGTAAGTGATCAAATCTTCCATAAAGCCCTTCGGGCTTTATGAGATTTGATCATGTGACCAACCCGTATTTATTTCCCGATACACATGTACATCCAAAAATGATACCTTATTTCTTAAATATTTGGAATGTTTCTTTACTAAACAATAGTTAACAGCTAAACAAAATACATGAAAATTTTTAAGGTAGATCTGATGGGTAATTTGTTGACAACGGAACAGCATCCTAAAAAACTGCTAATGATCTTATGCATAGTACGCTAAGAGTAAACAAATCAAAACGAAATAAGGTAAGGTGCAATTTATTATTGTTCTGTTCAACAATTAAAACTTAGCGGGACACAGTGTCATTTTTATACATTATTTCACCGCAGAGCCTCACAAACGATTATGATACATTTTTGTTGATTTAATAATTAGCACTTTAAGATTACTCTATGACTAAGATGACCAAAGTGTGGTAAAAATCAAAAGAAAGAGAAAAATCTTGTATATTTCATAATGAATTGTTGATATTACCTCAAATTCCACAAATAAATTTTAAGAATTTTACAAGATATCATGTTTGTTCCATTTTAACATGAATACTGGTAAAACATTTCTTTACTATGAATCCCTTTCACAAACAACCGGAAACGGCCATGAGCATGGAGCATCATGCCACCCTTCCCACAAGTAATTACTTGATGCAATACATTTTTCAGAGCCGGTTCCAGAAGAATCATTCGGTTCACCAGTGTGCCAGTTAGTGTAGCTTGCTGGAGTTTGACTCTCAATCCAGGTAAACGTGCCGGAATTTTCCGTATCGTATCCGTTCAGCCAGAAGAAATTAGCACTTCCACAATGGGACAATGCTACACATGTTTTAAAAAAATGAGAGAGAATTCTATGAATTGAATTTTAATCATGCTTAATTACACACCATTTTACATGTATTACGCAGTTTATTGATTCATAATTGAGTTTGTTTGTTTTACATTGTATATCATATTTCTATTTTGAAAACAAACATATATGAAAACCGTAGCATTTGAAAATACCTACTTAACTCAGTGAGCCAGTCATTCTCAGCTTGGGAGTCCACTTCAATGACGTAAGATGGTGGAGACAGGCTGGCACAAAATGACCTTGAAAAGAACATTGGTGAGAAATATGATTATGTATAAACATGTAATTGTAGTATACTGTTCATTATATAATATAAACATGTTTAGAGTCATTTGTTAAATAAAGATTTAGGGTACTTGTGGATAAAGTTGTATTTCTATCCCCATTTTTTGTAAAATCAGTGTTAATTTACATTTTAAACTTGCTTTTGTTTACGTTGTAAGCTTGTACATAAATATAAAGGAATGCTCATTAATTGAATGTTTCTTGATATAGTAAAAACAACGTATGACATTCCATAACATAGTGGAATTGTAATCCAAAGGGGTTTGATAACATAATTGACAAAGTCTGAAACATATTTAGCGCCCCGCAAGGATTTGCAGGTGCCCTATAGTAATCACTCTGTGTGTCCGTCCGTCTGTCTGTCCGTCCGTCTGTCATTCGTCCGTCCACAAACGACTATGTGTGGTTTAATGCATTTTTTGCTCCCAAAATTAAAGTTTTATAAAGCGCTTTAAAAATAAGGGTGAAGATAGTTAGAATCATATTTAAAATATGGGTGCAAAGGGTTATCACCACAGTGACGTCATAGTGTAGAAATGACGTCATGAAAATTGCTTAATTCTGATAAATTGATGTTTTGAGGCAAAATATGGGTGTTATTTTGATGATTTTTCGACCGGGAAACATGGAGCGCAGGCTTGCTAAAGTACCATTTTTTAGTATAATGTGTATAATTATCTGAAGAAAAACATATGTTAAAATCTTACTTGAGCAGACCTGCGTTCTATACTTCCGAATGCAAAATATAAAGCAAAAATAAGAATATTTTCATCCGTTTGCAAATTTGCGGGAATAAGGTCATAAAGTTGACGTCATAGATAAATAGCCAATGAGCAATGGTGGTTTAAATCAAGATTAAAGTGATAGGCGTCCACTGTACAATGAATTATGAAGATTTGATTTTAATACGACACAATTTAAAAATTGGTTAAAATTGGGGGCAGATATTAGACCATACCGCGCATAGTCCTTTTCTGGGTTTTTTCTAATAACTTTTTTTCATGGTTGCCCAATCAAGTTCAAATTTGGTATGGTAGTTCAGTAGGCAGAAATATATATTTTGATGCTAAGTTTGGTTCTCTATGTTTTCTGGTTTGGAGCTAAGGTGGTGGGGTAGATTCCTTAACTATGCGTAAGAATGAAATGGCAAAGAGAGATAACTGCTAAGAATGTTACCATTGTATACTTGGAAGGCTGTGCTTTGGGATTAATTAACCTTCCACAGGAAGAAAATCCTAGGCTTTATCTTTATCTGTCACATTGAGATTAATTACTGCACTGCCTGTGTCTGCAAATGAACTTAGTTTTGAAGTTAAGGTCAATTTTGAATGATGTGTAGTATTGGTTACATTCTTTGAAATATGGATTTAAACTATAATATTCATACTTTATTTTGGTTAAAATACCGTACACAATGATTTATGATAATTTTTTTAAATTCTAAAATCAAGATATCCTTTTTCACTATTTTATTTTTTAATTATTTATTTTAACTTTTTCTGCCTTAATGTTGTTAATTTTAACAGGTAATCAGATAATAACCCCATTCTGTCATTTCTGAAAAAAATTTTATGGTAAATTTAGAAGAAAAGGGTGAGAGAGCAGAAAAATTAACCCCCTGCGATTAATTATCTTGCCTGCTGCAGAAAATTTAGAGGCTTATATCCATCTGTCATTTGAAGATTAATGAACACCTTTGTCTGCAACTGATGTTTGTTTTGAAGTTGAGGTCAGTCCTGGGTGATACAATGTATTTGCATTCACTGAAGGCTTGCATTTTATAAGACACCTGTTTAAATCTTTTTTAAATACACATTTAATTTAGTTTATTTATAAGACATGAGGTTATCCCTGTTTTATGCAGATACAAGGTTACTATTTAGAGTTTTTGGACATTCAGGAATTATCTTGAAATTTTAGAAATACAGTTGTTACTTATGATTTTAATATTTTTTTTAAATGTAATCAAATTAAACTCTCATTCCATGAGCTGCACCCTTATATTTTACCCCTCAGTTTAACACTTTAATTGTTGGATGAAAATCATATCCAACTCTTGAGATCCTATATATTGCAGTTCTTTAGATCTTATGCCGGGCATTTATTTTTCATCATTGTTAATATAAAGAGGATGGATTTCAAAGGTTTTTTCACTTCTCTATATTAATTGTCATAGCGGGGCCCTTCCTGACTGATCGGTTTTCTACAGTAGTTCTGTGTTATTTCACATTCCAGCGTATATTATTAGTTTCTTTTCTGAATTATGTAAGAGTATAATATCTCAGATTGCTTGGAAGTTTGTTAAATACCTTTTAGGTAATTACTTACATCTGTCGTGAGTATTTTGATATGATTTGATATAACCATTGTTTATTTCAAAAGCTTGAAAATCCGACATATTTAGCTGCATTAACTTCTTTTTAAGTGTACCTACAAATTACCATCTAATAAGTGCGAACAATATTCTTAATGATTTATACTGTATGAATTACAGTTAATCAACAACGTTTTTTCTGAAGCAAAATGACCATGAATTGAATAGAAAGAGGTTAGTTTGCCCAATTTTGACCAAAAACATGGCTTTTTCGTTCAACTGCTTTGTCTGCTGGTATAATTATCCAAATCTATTTACCATGTAAAATTTCGATTTGTATCGTTTATGTATACAAGTAATAAGCAATGCAATTGTTAAGCAATGAAATGATGTACAAAGTTTGTTTACAGGACAAACTTTAATGAGAGAATGAAAAGGTAACGGACGCCTTTGCCCTTTTTGAAGATTGCACCGATGCTAAGTTTAGTATATTTATATTAGAAAATTTGCATTCACTAGCAATAATTTGTGTTATACATCAAGGTGATGTCACTTAAAAGATTAGAAAACATCACGGAAAAAAATAATAACTGTTAGCGGTCTGTTTGCTTTAGACTTTTCAGTTATCATTTAGATATCATTTTCATCAACTATGGGTGTATAGATGTTAAACTAATTTTAGATAAGTGTGTCTAATTGCATAATCGACTATACGAATAAAATAAATATTTTTGAGATCGTGTTAAAATACCTTTTTGAAATTAAAACAATATTACAAATGTCATCTCACCCGAGAATCATTGAATGTTCTCTCATTAGTATCCAATAAATACCAGTGACCTAAATGTTCGTGCCAAATTGAACAATCTGAAAAAAAAAAGGCAATATTTTTTTAACAAACTTGATATTCCAATGTTTTCCCTAGCTTTAATATTAATTTCAATATTTTTTGGTCATCTCAGTATTATTTATTAGCCGATTTTTCCCTACCAAATATAACTATCTTTATAAATGTTGAACCATCACTATGACTTCCTTCTTACCCCTTTAGTCCATGGAGTGCAACGACACAAACAACGCAAATTGTCAAATTCTCGGGACAACTTCTTTAGGAAACAATATATTATATGAATAAAACAAAAGTAAAATAAACCAAAAACTAGCATTGCCTTTTAAATGGAAACAATAAAAAGAAACCAAAAACATTCGACTATATTACGATAAGATTTGATAAAAAAAATACTTCGTACTAATGGCTGTGGCCGATCCTTTGGGTAGAAATAGACGATGGAAACTCCACCTCTGATTGGTTGAATTTAATCAATTAAAATGCGAAGTCCGAGTAAACAACACAGAATAGAACAAACGACGTTAATTCGTTCGGTGCTTTGGTTTCAACAAGACCATTATGACCATCTTTCAGCTTGATATGTCTAGGAATTAATTTTGATATCAAAAAGTAACAGAGATTTTGTACGTGATCCCACGAAATGAAACGGGCTGAGACGAGAAATCCAGTAATATTACAATATGAGTTCCAGGTTAAAATGTTCACAGGCGTTTGTTTTCATAAAGTCAGTCTGTTTGTTAATGCTATCAAGTCTGAATGATTTAAGCATGTGCATCTATAACTTTTACTGTCCGTTTTTAAGGTCTTCTGCTTCCGAGCGGACAACCTTACTATTATTCTGAAAAAAATTCAGATTTCTTATTATTTTTTTTTCTTCTAGACGCCAAATTTGATCCTTAATATCTCACTCGTTTGTTCACTGATTGTTTTGAAATTTTCATGTCTGATAACATGCCGCGCGATGTTGTCGTTTCATATTTTAGTGGATGAAAATCCCCATCCAGTTTTGAATTATTCACCTTTTAGTAAAATTTAACGACTTCTTTTGTCGGATGGGTTTAGCATTAACGATGACTGGCAGAGTCTCACAGATGGGCTGGTTTGGAAGCTGATACATTATGTTGGTGCAAGACATATTTCATTTGCTATTTAAATGCATAAAAGGCGTGGTATAGGTGTTGAAACAAAGGTAAGAAAAAAAATGCAAAAAATAGCATATTTTCCGTTTTAGTTTTCTACCTGATAATAATTTGTTATAGGATGTATTTTAAAAGTTCTTGGTCTTTCCGAGACCTTTCATTCGGTATACAGAAAAAGGGACTGGTCCTTAAAATTAGGGAGTTAGAGGCGTCAAAAAAATTTTGTCAAAAACTTGTAAAGGAATAAAAATTTCTAATGCATTATTGAAACAAAGTTGTGAAGAAATTAATTTCAAATCCTTCCGTAGTATTCAATTTTATGTTTTCGTAATTTATAGTCAGTTTTCACAAAAGCAATTTTTGTCAGTTCGGTCCATTTTTGTGAGGGTGTACACGTTTAGGAAGCTATGAAAGGGCTTCTTGTAATGCACTAACTGATCATGATAAATGCTGCGCGTAAAGATGATTCCACATAAAATTCCCAAATTTATTCATATGTACATTTTCATATCATAAAGATGAACCTCTTTGACCTATTTTTTTGTTGTTTGTTTCATAATTGTGTCCCTTTCTATATTTAGATGCATTACGAGACTCGGGTAACCGATCGATAGTAGAGTCGCTAGCTGTATTCAGGCCGTCGCCCAGACGACAGTGCATGTGCTTGTAGAGCTGGACATACACATGTTTAACACCCCACTGTATTACTGTAAGGGAGACATTTTGAATTGTTTCAGTATTGGGAGATTGGTTAATAAAATGGTTCCAATGCATGGTATTTGAACTCAATTTTTCTACAATACACGGCCGTCATATAAAGCACAATGTGTATTACTGACATGACAAATGTACGCTGGATATTTAAACGAAAACGGGATTATGCTTCCGATAGAACATTTCTTTTAAAGCATAACAAAGTTCTGATTTACGATGAACAAAATATTATCATCGTGAAGATGATTTTAAAAAGTGAACTTAATATTCGTATACGATAATATTTGAATCCAAATCAAATTTTAAGTTACGGTTATTAGGGATATTAATTATGACTTGCCCCGCGTTTCGCGTTTTTTATTTGCAAAACATCTACAAACGAAAATATCAAACAACGTTCAGCAGCAATTTATAAATCATTTATTACATGCACAACTTTAAAGAGGTAATTCAATAAATTGTACTTCATAATTGTACTCGCTATCTTCCATGGAAAAAAGTGGCATGGAAAGAATGTTGTTCAATGTTCATTAAATACGCTGTAGCCTTAGCAATCGATAATAATTAACAAACTGTATATTGACAGATTGACACATTAACAAACATTCAGACCCGCAATGTGGTTTTTTTTTTACAAATTCTACAAAATGTAGACTCAATGACTGAATTCTTTACCGTTTTCCTTTTGGGGTATTTTGAATCACGTGTGTACGCTATGTATACATATAGATTAATAGCCATATAGGTAAACACTTTAGGTGTTTAATTTTTAAAAGATATCGTGTACATGCAAAGCAATGCAATGCTAGGGTCATTAAACTCGAGCAATGTTTATGGTACAATAAGTATTGCTTTCTTAAAAGCTTGCATTACTAAACAAAGTATTTCATCGGAAGCATTATTACTTACCTCAGCTGCATATATGTAGCTCTCGGTCTGGAAAAATTGACTTAACCATCCGAAATTTTTCCATACTAGGGCTACAGACTTGCAGCTAACATTACCTTTAAAAATATATTTAAGAATTTGCCGCTGTTCATAAATTCATTAAAAAGACGCGCAGATTCTAGTGGTAATATGTCGTTTGACATGGGATTTATGACGTCTATTTATATTGTTTTCATTAAAATTTCATCATCTCAAGCTTGTGGGTGGAATGAAAACAGTTTCACATGTTATATGACATAAATATTAAGAAATTTAAGGCCTTTCCGTCATTTTTAAGCAATGATAAAAAGGACTCTCAAAATAAGAAAATAGACGCAAAGTAAACTGCATTCACGGTACATGTTCACATTGTATGATGTGTCTCAAAAGTTCCTTTTTTGGACTCGTCCACTATAACTGCGAAAAATTCATGAATGAGACATTCTTGCGCGAATGAAATTTCCATTGGTCAGAATGGATTCTTCCGTGAGAGTCGGGGTATGTATAAAAACCAATTTAACTCATTTTCTGTATTCCCCTTTTGAATAAACAAAAGAGACCAACAAACAAAATTGATCCAGATAACTATAATTAAATGTATCAAAAATAAACCTAAAAAACAAACTGCACATTTATCCTTCACCCACAATATTGCCTTTTCGATATTTTTCATCGTTGTAAACCCGTGTAACAAACTATTAAGTATGTGCTTGCACGAAAAAGAACCCCTTGCTGATCTACGTTTTCATTAACGCATATAAAGAAAAAACATTTTGATTTTTTCTTGAATTTTTTTGATGTAAATAAAAAAGAGAAGAAATGAGTTCTCAGTCTCTCTTAATGCTTGTTTGTTAGCGGTTAATCTAAGTTCATTTTGCATATCCTTTTGTAATTTGAAAAAATGCGATGTAAATCTTTTTTCCATGCAATATTTCGGATAAAGAAATGAGGAGTTATATCTTGAAACTTCATACACAATTTTATTAGACCATTAAATTGTAAAATGCTAACATAAAAAAATGTGCCCGATTTCTCTCTTTTTTTTTAAAGGTAAAACTTTATTGATTAAAAAAAACTGATTCAATTGACATAATCAATAAGAGTTTGACAATCTCTAACTGCAGGTCTGTAGCTCTTAGTCTGATAAAGAATCGGATGGACGACCTAGGACCCAGATCGTCTATCCAAATTTCTTTAATATTGCCTTTTCTTTCGTATGCGGACGCATGTTGGCCAAATACTCACCGAGACTTAATGGTTCATATTTTAAGTTTTAACTGCATTTAAAGGTATTATTGGCATTACGATAATTTTGAAAATGATTAATTAAATAAAAATGGTTAAAATTACCGGCATCGGTCTCTCCATGTGCGGATCTAGAAGGGAAGGGGAGGGTTCCAGACCCTACCCCATCCCCGCAAAATTTCTTTCAACTACATGTTCATTATAAAATTACCAAAAATATGCCTCGGATATTCCCTGGCAAACTCTGATAACCGTCAGACCCTCAACCCCCCCCCCCCCCCCGATCTCCGCATATATACTAAAAGATCATTGGCGCTTGCGTTTGATAAAAAATGCGTGTAAAATGTTTAGTCTTTTTACCTTAATACCTGGCATACCCACTGTGTGAATATAATCGTTGTCCATATTCTGTCTATATTAACTCAATTAGTGTGATTAAATAAGTTTCTCAAAATGAAATGCACATGCAAAAAACAACATTTGCCGAATCAAACTATAGACAACTTTTAAAGATCTTTATTTGCTTATATACATGTTGTATAGTACTTTGTTTCTTTTAATCAGTGTTTATACATCTAATATTGTACCATGGTCAGATATGAATTATTTATAAGTCGTCACAATTATGACGCAGCTACGACGGAAGACCTAATCGTTGCTTGCAACGAGCTCGTCTCTAGTTTACTTTACTTTTCATCTCCGTGCCAGTCGAATGACAACAACCACTGCTGTCATATCTTCTCATGTGTGACCATTGTGGTTGAAATGTTCTCCGACAGGTTGGTTTTGTGCGCTATTTGTTATTTGTTTGGTGGTTTTTTTTTGGTTTTTTAGGGGGGATTTTTTGGCTTTGTTTGAGTTTTGTTTTTTTTTTTTGGGGGGGGGGGGGGTTGGGGGGGGAGGGGGTGGTGTCTGATTTTTGGAACGATGGTTATTGTTACTGATCATTCCACGGATGTCACCTGTTTCCCCAACGTAGAAGTTGTTGAAACAATCTTTCAGCAACGCATAAAATCATTCGTCATTCCTCAAATTCCGTAATAATTCTCTTCTTTTTTCTCTTCTTTTTGCTTTGTGGAAATTGTCTAATAATTTCTTTTTGGTAAGGAATCACTGAACACGCCCCATGAACAAGTGATGTACGCATGATGTACGTTTAGGTAGCGTTTTATTTACATTTAATTGATTGTGAACACAACCAAACTCAAGAAACCCGTAAAATAAACGTACGATTTGACTTGTACGAATGACGTCAGGAGACGTCACTTGTCCCTTTTGTTACACGTGCATTGCCTGCAAGTCGCTTGTGCTAATCATCAACATATCAATTGAACGCATAGTAAACGGTCGTCATACTTGTACGTCAGTTGCTCGAGGTGCGAACGAATTGCCCAGAAATAAGACATGAACAAAGTAAAAATCATGAAAAAAAATCCGAATTGGGTAAAGAGAATCGATAGTTTTACCATTCATTAAAATCAAACCAAAGCTTCAAGTAATCCCCCTTTAAAACAAAAACCAACCAAACAAATATTTAATACGTTCTTTTTGACAAAAAAGGTGAAAGGTGAAGAAGACAAGTAGACCAGAAGGTACTTGATAATAAAGGAGATTGTAGAGAAAAGGCAAAAGATTTCCAAAGCACTTCAACTTGCAATATAGAATCGTATGTATACATTTTCAGAGAGAGAGGAGCTGACATATGATATTTACGAACAGAACAATATTTTACACTAAAACCATCTACACATATATGTAGGACGTTAAATTGCTTACCAAATGTTGTCTGTGTAGTTTCAGTGCTAACCACTGTGGCGGTTGTTGGCATCGTTCCTTCTAAAAAATTAAATGCTCAACAACATAACGGCAGATGTGTAAAGAAGAAAAATTTTAAAATATTCTAGTTTCAATGAAATATATATTTAAGTATCATAAGTATAGAAATAATGCAAAGAATACCAATACAAAAAATGAAACGTTCATACTAATTTGAATTAATTATTAAAATGTGCGAATCCCGAAAGTTTGAATCTCAATTTTGTATATGTTCAGCATCTTGAAAAAAATTGTGCTAAATATCATAAGTATACTACAATGCACGTGCCAAGAATATACAAATATTGTTGTTTTTAAAGACAATACGCTGATTAAGCTATCCGAGAGGTACATTATTAACCCTAAATATATCAATTAAATTAAGTGTAATAAACCACCGAAAATCTCATCACCTTTATTTAGTTTGTTTACGTCAGGTAAAAATTTCATTTGGACGACGAAAAAAATGACAACCAAGTGTAGCATTTTACAATTCTCAGATTTATTTATAGTCAATGAAGTCACAAATGTTGCCGAAGGCCAAAGGAAATTTCTGTCTGAATGTCCAATAAGTCATATTTTGCCCGAATTCCAGACAACACTTGTTTTGTTAACAGACCCTTAAGATCAATTCTATGTAAGATTCAAAATTCGGTGGCCACGCATAGTCACGGATTTTCTTCATACTTCATTGACCTACTTTTTTGAAAGTGAGGAATAACACTACCATGTAAGGTCTATAACACACAATAGTTGGTTTTTTATTATCATCAGTGGAATTTTTTTTCATTCTGAGTAAACGTCATCCTTAAGTGTATTTTTCATTGAAAACCAACATTTCAAAAAAAAAAAAAGAGGAATAAAAAGCCACTTCTTGGCTAATTATGGAAATATTAAAATTGATTAAATCCTGACATTTAAAATTCAAAAAAAAAGAGTTTATGGCTTCCATCTTGCAATCTTGCAAAATATATATAGTGAGCTCTAAAAATTATCTTCATGTTGTGTTTAAAATACCAAATTTTACAAATATGTTGGCCAAAAGCTAATTCAAAGTGCTAAATGAAATAGCAATAATTAATATTAATTTTCTCAAAATCTTTCAAATAATGACATCAGAAAAGCTTTAAAAAATGAGTTTTGTTTTCAAAAAATGAACAGGGAAAATTAAACTGACATACTTTTTCCACTCTTAAGTAATTTTTTCAGATAATTGTATTAATATTAAGTGTGTTTATTTTAAAAATTGTAGGTTAATGTTACGGTCGATCACTTATTACATAATTGAGTTTTGAAATTAGATATTAAGTTTGTTGTTTTTATTTCATAAAAACACAATTTTTATGTCAACTTTAATGCTTTTCGGTTTTGAAGTCTTATTTTTTCTATTCTAACTATTTTTCTTTTACTATGCTTTTTCTTTTTTCCATTTCTTTGAATGATTTTGACTCATCTATTATGAATTGCAGAACAGAATGACTAAGAAATCAAAGCTAGATAAAACACTTTAGTATTTCGTAAGCACGTAAATACCAATTTACTGAATACATTAAGAAAGAAAAAAGAGAAAAACAGAGATAGAAAGAGAGTCATACATTTTTTTATTTTTTTTTTTTTGAAAATTGTTTTCGATGGAAAAATACAATCCAAGAATTTTATTTAAAAAATAGACCTACCAATTTGTTTCTCATAATAGAGCCATCCACTGTATGTCTGTGACCCCGTGTCTGACATGTGAACGGAGAGAAGTTGGCAAGAATAAGTATCCATGTTGATCATGATGGATTTACACTTGTCATTTCTTGTACAATCAGATGCACAGCGCATGGGACTTTCGAAAGTAAGTGTTTTTATAATATTGGTTGATAGAGTTGCTCGGTTGTCGTAAGTTGGATTTCTGGACTTGAAGTTTGAGATGATGACACCACGTACAGCTAGGATCACCACAAAAACAAGGTATACGTTCCGTTTCATATTGAGATTTCAAAACCACTTTGAAGTTCGGGTAGTAATTTTTATATAAACATGTGTCTTCGGAAATGTGATGCCATTGGTCAGGATACATTAAAGAGGGTTCTCCACTTTCTTGTATCTAAGCAAACAAATTTCTTGGGAAAACAAACATATCTATTCGTAAGTGGGTTTAAAATTGAAAATCGACCTAAATACACTTTCAACACAGACAATATGTATAAAAGGATGATTACTTCTGCATCCAATTAAAGAAATTCAGTAGAAATCAGTTTTATCCATTATGTGTGTGATGCTGTACATATAAAATGTTTCCTTCCTAAATATCAAAATTGACTAAGCCCTAACATTTACGAATTTCCTTTGCAATTATTTATGGACTACATCATATCCAACGCAAGTGCGAGAATTAACACTCAATCACCTTAATATGGTACTTTGCTTAATATGTTGAACCAGATTTATTTGTGTACTATTGTATGAGCTGTGTCCAAAATGTTTCTTAATTGCTTTTCTTAACCTGTTCTACGGTGTTAAATTGAAATCAAAAAGCAACTATATAGCTATGTATTAGAAGAGCAGACAGGGATGAAAATCTAAACTGAAATTGATTTATGTACGTGTACATGCACATGGCTTAATTTCTTTCTATTGAAGCTGACTGGAAAAAATTACAAACTTTTTTATTTCATTTCAAACCAGGGCCTGTGTGTTTATGCGACGTGTCTCTTTTCTAAATTTTGTACTTTAGGTCAAATATCACTATCATTTTTATCATTCTCCCAAATAAGAATTTTGGTTTAAAGACTATTAACTCCCCCCCCCCTTTCCGAATCAACTTCATACATCATACATCATTTTATCATATGAGTTGTTGAGTTATCGTAGAGTTGTTGGCACAATTTGTTTATGGTTCATAAATGAGGTTAACTGCCAATCTGACGTGACATAAAAAATATGTAATTCGAAAATGTAAACGCATATTTATTTGCGTAACTTATAAACCAAAGTTGTCATCCAAGGTACAAAATCCTATTCCGTGGGGGAGGGGGGGGGGCCGAGTATATAACTTCAATTTCAATCCTAATTTCTTTATTTTCATATCAATTTTTTACATCCTCCAAATAAAGTGTTGTGGGGGGGGGGGGGGGGGCAACTCCATGATAATTCAATTTTTATACGTAAATTTCAAAAAATGTGTTGCTGCGAGAAAAAGCCCCCCCCCCCCCCCCCGGCCCCCCTTATGCTACGTGCCTGCTTGTTTTATTTTCTGTTTTGTATATTTGGGGATGACCTGCAATCTAAACGTCGTATTTTACCTACGCCTGTGATCTGTGCCAGGTATATCTAATAATTACTTACCATGTGTACTTACCATAGGGCCCCAAACAGAAATGATAATTTTCCTGAAATTTTTGCTAAAATTTGACATGGAAATTAATAATTTGAAGAAATCAAGCAAATATTTATAGTTTGAACTATTATCTAATTATGATTTTAATAAAGTATTAAGTTGAACACATGTAGTGACTATAAAAGTAAAATCTAAGTCAAAGTTTAAAAATTCTTGCTTTACTGGTGGCTTCAAAGGTCAGTACATTTATATGAAACACAAAAACAACAGACGTACAAAATTTTGGAGTAATCAAATTATAACCCAAATAAAAAAATATATTAATGTCATCTTTCCAAAACTTTACATACAAATAAACAAACATTTAATGTCTCATTTAAAAGTAAAACAATAAGGGTCACATCTAAAAACTTTGAGATATAGTATGAAATAAGCTAATTTTAGGCTAAAATTGGAGTTCATTTTTTCTTAACTTCTATGAAATATAAGCTAAATATGTCAAAATACATCGATAGATATTCAAAATATTGTTTAAATATGTGTTTTAGAACATTATGAATATATCGTAATACACAAACTATCTAGAAGTTTGGTCTGCGCTGAAAATTAGGAAGCTAAAGTAACAGAACTCTAAAACTAGTGAGTTATGAAAAATGTTTATTTCCGTCTTGAAAACCTTCCATCATAAAATATAGTCCCTTACTAAACTCTGTAAAAATGTAATTTTTTTAAAACAATTTTATTCAATACAGTTTATTTGGCATTGTAAAATATAAATACACTACTAGAATTAATATGTTATGCAGAATGTTCAGACTAGAGGTGTCCGAAAATGGCTACCCAAAACCTAAGGAGCGAACCACTTTAAATCCACTCATTACTTTCAAAATAAAGTTGAATACTAGGAAACAAATGTACGGTCACACAATGTGATTTGTCAGTCGATTTTTTTATCCGTTTGCTCATCACTTTATCACTAATATTTTTAAATTTATTGCATTGATTGAAAATCTATTGTTTAATCGTGTCGTGTGACCACCTCAACAATCGACTTCAATGGACTTACCTGGGCAAGTCGATTGAAAATTGGATGAAAGAACGCATTGTGTGCCCGCACCTTAACATCACAATATTTGGGTTTAACAACGACATGCTGCATTTATTAAATACTAGTATTGGACATATTAAATGTTCAAATATATAATTGTTTGCTATAGAGTTGGATAAATTTGATTTTTCTTTAATAAAATTTAATACCATTGAAGATTGTCGTCTTAAAATGATATGTATGGTTTTGCTTTCGAATCTGATTCCAAAGGTTCATGAAGCATAAATAGGGATTTGAATGAAAACCTTATATTTCCGAACAAGTAATTTATTATTAAGGACGTTGTTTACTCAGCGTTTAAGTTCTCAAATCCGGATTGTTAAAAAGTTCAATTTAATGAGTAAAATTTGTTTTAAATACAAAAAGTATTTATGAAATGAACTATTATTGACATAACAATCGATATTTTTACTAAATTATGGAATTAGGCTATGACAAAGTTTGACTTTTAGCGAAACAGAGGAAATTCGGATTAAATTTTTCAGATTTTGTTTTCCACTGAAATATTTTTGATAGTACTATAATATTTAAAGTTAAGATTTTATTTGTTAGTCAACATAATTTTGCATATTTTCTGTTGGTTTTATCTTGCTTTTACGTTTAGATAATCGTATGGCACACACTACAAAAATATTTAAAAATGCTTCAAAATGATAAAAGACACCATATCGCAAAATTTTGATCATTGACCTCATATAAATTTTATGCAGGGAGAAAAAGGTTATTATACATAGTTTAATACTATAAATGTTTTGGCATTATCATCATTCAGTTTTTTGTTATATTGAATCAAAAATGGGTAGTAATTTGAAAACTGATAGAGGAAATTCAGACTAGAATACCCAAAAAATTGTAAATGAAAACATAATTCTTTGTATCTATGTAATGTCACTACCATTCATAAACTGTATTTCATTTGTCAAAGAGTTAAGCAATTTGTATTATTTTCACAATTCAGAAAATCTCAATTATAGTGTAAATTTTTTTATGGATTTTTCTTAAATTTTCACAAAATATTCAATGGCCATTAACTCAAAAAGTAGGTCATTGACCTACTTATTTGAAAGTGAAGAATAACACTACCATATAAGGTCTATAACACACAGTAGTTGGTTTTTCATTATCATCAGTGGAATTTTTTTTTCATTCTGAGTAAACGTCATCCTTAAAGCAAATTGATTTCTATATATTTCGTACCTGAAAAGGATGCTATCATATTATTTTCCGTGATTACTACTGTAGTTTTGACATGACTAGTTATGGTGGTCGATGTTGGTTCAGTTGTGATAATCTTTTGATAATCAACAAGATGAAAGTAAACGTGTGTAGAGGAACAGCGTTCTATTTTAGTTGCAATGAAAATTGCACTATCAGTAAAGAAGACCAGTTTGAATTCCAGTAAACTAACCGCACTTTGAAGGCTGTCTGCAACAGTGCACCCATGTGAATATACTTAAGTCGCCAAAATAAAACCTGTCAATTTCAACATGATGAGTTTACATTCATAACGCCTTGTGCAATGAGATATACAGTGTGTAGAACTATTATAACTAAACTAAACTCAAGATAAAAAGAAAAATAGCTCTTCTCTCGTAAGTAGGATGTCTGGATATAACACCAGAGATTTGAGACTACAGCTAAGATCATCACTTTAAAAAGGGGGGAAATGTTCCGTTTCATTCAAAATCAATCATTTTTTGTGAAATTGACATCGTTGCATCCTTTTGTAAGCAATATCATTGAGGGCTGAGTCACAATGATTCACAATTAATTCTATCAAAGGCATGATACTGTACTATTATTTTGAATGACGTTTCATTTTAGGGGTTTAGCCCCATTATAGAATGACATGTACATTTGCTTTGGTCAGACATTTTATAAGATTTTGTCTTACAACGAATGCACTTGTTAAAAATAAACATTAATTTTATACATACTCAAGTCACATTACGTTGTTTCCAATAAATTTTCGAATTCTTTCTCTTTTCTATTCATTTGCAATTGGAGTTATTGGCATGATTAGCTTTTTATTTCGTCAGTCGTCCATGAAGAATGTTACTTTTTCAAATATTGTTTAAAATCTGCAATAGTTACCATTCTTGGTGTGAACCTTCTTTTGGATATGAGTAGTTTTGTTTGGGAAGTTAAATATCCCTTAACCATTTGTTATCACAGTATCTTTAATCTCTACATCTTTCAACACATATATATTTTATGTTTTGATATGAATTCAAATTATTTTAGGGTAACAGTTAAATCGCATCAAAAGTAAATTATTCATTAATATGTAACCGGATTTAATTTCCAATTAAAGAAAAAAATTACAAACACTACTTATTAAGAATGATGATTATATTTAGTTATACAATGGTATGTAAATATTCTTTCATGTATAGTTAACAATCTAAACAAATGCTTTGATCGATAATATTCTAGCTGGATGTATTTTCACAATTTTGTTAAACATGGTACTATTTATATACTTGCCAATGAAGAAATAAATCATTTTTAATAGTTTATCAAACTGACACTTTTCCCTCCCAACTCACCAACATATATTGTTTTTGTCGATATCCGTTCCAGTTGGACCTTTAGTGTTGTCAATTTTACAAGAGATCGTAGAAAAAGATCTATGCGGCCCAGAAATTGAAGACGACGGCGCCAATTGTCAGTCACAATGATGAAAATTAAGGTAACTCCAAACTAATAAAATTCTCTTATAAAAATTGAAAAACAGAACTGATTTCCACCTAACAGACTTAAGTTTCATCAATTATTAAAAAATATAGATGTCATCACACTTTCTGAGATGTCAGATAAGCATAACCTAAACGCATATTTTGACATAAAATACAGTACTATTTTATTTAAAGTAAAATCTTTCTAGGCAGAAACTTGTTGATATTGTTCAATATTATTGTCAACTGTGTCAGAAAACTAAAAATAAATTGTTGGGATAAGAAAAGTATAGCATTTAGACATATAACTGAGAGAAAAGTCAGAAAAAGAATTAATTACCTTTATCATAAATAAAATATTATATTAAAATTGAAACTTATCATTAAATAAAGCTGCGAAAATATCTAGAACTTATCAATAATTCTAATAACTTCCATGTGATCATATGAACATAAATTACATAGAACTATCTTATTCAAATTTTAAAGAAATTCAAAGTTTTACAAAAATTATAACATCACAGAACACAGAATATACTTTAAATGTTTTCAACGACTACACTTTCTTTTATTCCAGTCCGAAACGCATATATCTTCCTGACCGTTTTAAGTAACATACGAAGAACATGTGAAGAAAGGCTTGTGAGTGTGGTTGTTAAATTCTTTCACTACTTTCCCATTTTGCTGTACTTACCAACTTTTCCATGTTGCTTTTCTATCCGTTGTCCATTTTAAAGACATATATTTATTACTTCTAACTTTTTAGTATCAACACCTTTTGGAATCTATTCCCATGTGTCAACTGCAAATAACAGTTTCTTCCTTTCAACCACATTTCTGCTCTTCTTTGTCAGCAGTATCGGTGCCATCATTCACTTTTCTGCTTTCTTTTTTCTGCTTCTGGTTTTTCTTTGTCAACTTATTTTCGTCTTATATGACTTTCCCAGAAAAACAGGCATTGCCCTTCATGTTCACGCATGCGCGATTGTCTGCTTACGCATGTGCGATATTCTTTGAATACATGAGAATAAATATTTTTCTATGACAATGTCCATAGTTCGCTTAAAAGGATAACATATGAATAGACAAAAATTAAATAACATTCTATCTTCCTGTGATCATCTAGTATTACTAGTACTAGTATTTAAGATTATATTGATCTTAAATCAATGGGCATAAACAATATTAGTGAAACTTCAGATATATTCCCAACAAACAATACATTTATGACATATGTTTTTCATCATCTATATTGAATAATATATGGTATAAACTTATGTATATAGTTTCTGCCTGCCTTTGTGACACGGTACATACTCGGTAGTTATCATGATATTTTTCCAATTGATTTACCACTTGATGGTCTATCAACCCTAATGTGATATTTATCCAGTGTATTTCAAGCAAATGAACATATTCCTATAACAAGAATCACGATACAAACAAGGAAAGAAGAAGGATGATTGATAATGATTAACCCCAAGCATTAATAGGGTTGTCAGTAGAATCACCGTGATGTTACCAGCGCGTGGTTTTAGGTCAAAACAAATCAAAATTATAAAGAATACGTGTATTCACACCCAGTTAGTATTTACCCTATGGATGCATTATTAAGCAGTGTATCATTTTATAAAGTGACAAACATTTATCAGGTATATATTGTTATGATCTTTCAACGCTGTCTTGTTTTTTCACTTTATAGTTGCAGTGCAATAAATGGTCTATGTAATATGAATTGAATTAGTTCGAAACTTTTACATTGACACATTCATCCAAGTTGCAAGGAATCTCTTTACACTTACTCCTTACAAGTTTTAATATCTTTGATCTCAGATGGTTGGTAAATATGTTAAGTGAAAAGTTATATTTATGGTTCATTTATGAGCTATGAATAACAGAATTAAAATAAAAAAAACAAATGTTTAAGAAATAACTGTGAAATTCTGGTTTTGAGGGGTTTTTATTGTTAGAAATTGGATGTTTTGTAGATTGACTACAATAGACTGATTAATACCTATACCATATCTTATATCATATCATAATTACCCGTAAACCAGAGAGAGGCCAGGCGGGATACCCGAGTCTAAGGTTCGGGTTGATTCAGAATATACGAAAACAATGACGTGCAGCAAAATCAACGAGATTTCTCTGTATTACAAATGTCCTCTCCATTATACATTCGAAGATGAGAGGCTTTTTGTGGGGTCAGTTTTTTTAATAACAAATTTCGCCAGACTAGCAAACAAGGGGGTAATCATTGTTCACGCATGCGCAATTGTCTGTTCACGCATGCACGATATTCTTTGAATACATTAGAATAAATATCTTTCCAAGACAAAATCTAAAGTTCGCTTAAAGGAATAAATACTAAAACATTATCTGTCAGACGCAATATGAACACCTGCCATCCATGTACTAGTAAGTGTTTGAAGGTAAAAACGAAAGAAAAAAATGTTAAACTTTGAAAAATAACAATAGTTCTGCTCTAATAATTTGATGTAATTTTAGTCTAAGTTACCTAAAAGTACCTATAATGCCATTTTTGACTTAATGTGCAGGCATAAAATTCAAGATACACTTGACAGAGGTAAAGCCGGTGATCCAAACCATTCAGTGCATTTTCGATTTCGCACTATCATAACAGTAGTTTAGCACATATATGAATAGATAAAAATTACATTCGATCTTCCGGTGTTCATCTAGTATTACTGGTTCTAGTATTCAAAATTCTATTTATGATAAATCGATGGGCTTCACAAAGATTAGTGAAACTTCAGAGATATACCCAACCAACAATATATTTAGGAAACTTATGATATATGTTTTTCATCACCCACATTGAATATATATGTTATAAACTAATGCATACAGTTTCTGCCCACCTTGGTCACACAAAACATGTTGGAAGTTATCATGATATTACTCCAATAAATTACCTCTCGTGCCAGAAGGTCTATCAACCTTAAAGGGATACATATCCATTGTATTTTAAGCAAAAGAGCATATTTCTTTGAAGAGAATCACGATACATACAAGGATCAATATATTAGCTTTTCTGTCAAATTATATCTTTATAAAAAGTCTTCATAATATGTAAAAATCAGAAATATATTATCATTGGAAACATAGAAAAATACTCAAAATTTCTTCAAAACTTAAAAAAGATTAGATGAAATGCGGGCCAAGCAATATCGATTTTAGTTTTAACATTTTCTTCAATTTAGTAGTATAAGCTGACTAACGTTCTGATATTCAATCATTTCATCGAAGAACAAAAACTTCATATCTCAAACAGATATGTACAAAACTGCAGATAACTACATTAATTTTTATCATCCTTTAATTATAGAAAAAGGGGTAGTGACCTTGAACTGACCTTAATGCGAAAACAAGATGTTAAAGTTTCAAATTTGATTAAACTGATATACAATCATTTGGTTATATGATCGGTTTGACTGTGTAAAAATTCCATAAATTTCTTACATGTAATATAAGAAGTATATCTGATAACGAGAAGACTCCTTCTTTAACATAAATACGTTCATTCCTAATGCAAAGACTGCCTAAGACTTTTAAAATTTTTAGTTTATTTAATCTCAGACGGTTTGTAAAATAATCAGTAAAGTGTTATCTTTGTGATTTATATACTTTTGTACACCTAATGAATATGTTCATAAATAAAATAAAAAGATTTATTAGCAATGTTTATGTAGCTGGCAATTTAATGCCCAAATTCATGATGTAATGATAATGTGATGCATTACTGTATAATATAATTCACACCAAGTTTGCTCTATGGAAATATTCGAATCGTGGCATTTTCCTATGGGGGTATAGTTTCAAGTGGCCAGGCGTGATACCAGCTAGACTCTAATGTTCGATCAAAAACGCACGAAAACAATTACTTGCCGCAAACACCAAAAAGATTTTTCTGTGATCCAATTGACTTGATTATACCTTCGATGACGATAGGGGCTTTTTTGTCTGGTCGATTTTCTGGGTTTTTCACAAATTTCACTAGACTGGCAAACAAAGGGCAACAATGCAGAAGTGACCAACATAATTGAAAGCTTTCTCTTAAATCTGTATGTACAAAATATCGATTTCGGATAAACTGAAGTCAGATTTCTAAGTCTTTTAGTTGATGTGAGCACTTAAAGTGCATATGTCTTAAGCACGTGTTTAAAGAGCTAATGATAATTACAGACTAAAAGGCTTCCATTAATCATCGAATACTTAGATTCTCGTACCCTTAAGAACAATAGTTATTTGCCAACACGATACAATTTTGTATAATGGCGTATTGCTTTTAAAAGGTTAAGTTTAAGAAGACGAAGATTTAACGGTATTTAAAAAGAAACAATGTGGGAAAAATACAGAGCACACCAACTAGTCTGGTTTCGCTTGGGAAAAAGGCTAGATCTACATTTATATTTTATTTAAAAATCTACTTTGCTAAACATTTACTTTTCCATTTATTATATGAAGTGTTTGCTTTTAAAAATAGCAAAAAACTGGATGGGTTTGTTTGCAAATAGAATGGATTTATCTGGTCTGCTATTCATTGGTAAACAAATGCCTTTGGGAATGTTTTTATCATTAGCAGGAAAAAATAATGAGGTGAAAAAATGAGATTCTTACCGCACTCTGCATATGTTGCCGAGTGAGAGGATGAATTTGTACTTAGCTAGGCCCGGCCAATTTCTGCGCAGTAAGATAAACTTATTGCATAGCAAGAAACAATTGATGCATGTTATATCATACTTCAAACTCAATCTTTTAAACGTTAATAACGCAGTAAATATGACTTGTGCATTATATGCCCTTTTCTTCAATGTTTTAGTTAAAGGACGACATGAGTCCGCTTATAAGTCCCCTACCGGTTTCACCGGAGTTGACTATAGATTTCCTCTGCGACCGTCTGTCCGTCCGTCTGTCTGTCCCACTTCAGTTTTCCACAATTTTTTCTTTTTGAGGAATAATATGAACAGCTTCAAAATGTCAAACTACAGATCAAGTTTACTCTCTTGTAGCGTCTGGTTGACATACTTTCGAGAAAATTAATTTTTTATATTTCAAATTTTTAATGATCGGGTTCGTTATCGGGTTATGTATGTATTGAATAAACGAGGAAAGTATGTAGTCAGTAACAATATCGTGCATTACTTGTACCATTACTTGTACCATTCCTTTAATTGTTTCTAACAAACAAATAAGTTCTGTAAAATAGTGTCAAGCATTGTGTTGTAATGTAAATTTAATCGACAGGTTTTTTTTGTATTATTACAGTCGGGTTCGATATCGAGTTGGTCTGTTGATTCCGGGTACAGAAGACGGTAAGAAATGATATTCTGCATAACAGTGCATTGTTTTCACAAATTTCTACCAGCAATACTTAATGGATATGGCGAAATTACAGAATATAAAAAAAGATTATTATTTTACCCATTTTTTGTTCAATTTCTATATCAACTATGTAGTTTGAATTTCCTATGTTCTTTTATCTCTGATTAAAGCATAACATCTCGTTTATAATAGTTTTGAAATAGATGTATGCTTTGAAGCTTTCATAGAATAATACAAACCGGTAGGGGACATGTATTACTTATGCAATACTCTCAGAATGCTTGTTTACACTGCTATTTATAATTTTATTTAACCTGAATTAATAAATCATTTTATTTAAGGAAAGTTTAACATAAAAACAATCTTTTCAAAACGAATAATCTTATTTTGTCTAGTTACAGAGATCATATGGAATTGTAGCTCTCTCCAGAAAACGTCAGATTGAAAAAAATCGGAGGGCTACATTCTTGCAGCTAGTCAAGCTGTAGAGGCTACCACGTATTGATGTAGTTTGTGCATCAGTCTAGCGTTTAATACTTTGTCAAAGCTCTTTGAGAAATTAAGAACAAAATATCTGGCTAGTTCTCTTTGTTAATAGATGGCAAAATCCTTTACAACCAAACATTCTGAGAGTATTGCATAAGCAATACACGTCCCCTACCGGTTTGTAAAAAATTGTGAAAACAATGCACTGTTATGCAGAATATCATGTCTTACCGTCTTCATTACCCCGAATCAACAGACCAACCCGATAACGAACCCGATTGTATTTATACAAAATACCCTGTCGATTGAATTTACAATATTTTACAGAACTTATTTGTTTGTTAGAAACAATAAAAGGGATGGTGCAAGCAATGCACGATATTATTACTGACTACACACTTTCCTCGTTTATTCAATACACACCAAACCCGATAACGAACCCGATCATTAAAAATTTGGAATATAAAAAATTAATTTTCTCGAAAATATGTCAACCAGACCCTACAAAAGAGTAAACTTGATCTGTAGTTTGACATTTTGAAGCTGTTCAGCAAATTTCATATTATTCCTGAAACGCATAAAGAAAAAAGTGTGGAAAGCTGAAGTGGGACAGACAGACGGACGGACATACAGACAGAAAGACAGACGGACGGACTGACGGACGCAGAGGAAATCTATAGTCCCCTCCGTTGAAAACCGGTAGGGGACTAATAACTTTATTGTCTCCGGGGCCATATTAGCTGTGCCAAATTAGCAACTACAAAACCCTAAATTAAAAACAATCATCTCTACTACTATACATGATGGTAAAAATTAGGTGTATGGTTATGATGTCCATTACATATTTGACATATATTCTGACATATATTCTGAGTATTTGGCCTGTATCTGGATGACAATATAATGACTAAAAACATGTTTTCTTCCTCGTCTGATATTCGGATAGGTTGAAGTACCTTGACTTTTAAAACTCTGCTGCTTTGAGAGATATTTTAAAATATCCCTTTTAACAGGATTAGTCATGGTTTTGCCATGTATGATTGATCTGTGAATACCTCTCTGTCGAACCTCAATCCCATCAGGAATCCTAGGACAGTTATCCCTGAAGAATTATATTTATACAACCATCGGATGTCATTTGGTTGTTGCCTGCAGAGCCATAAGTTTGGGAAAATGTGTTCTTCACGATTTTGCTATTCTATTGGGCGAAATATTTGTCAGTTGGTTTAAAGTGATCATCAGTGTGGTTAGAGTATTGCAATATTGCCGATTTTTCCTCAGTTAGTTTGGATTGAATACGTAGGTCACTCACCCATCTTGCTTACCTTTAACATTAGTTTGTTTGTTTTCGAAGTTACGGACTTTTGATCCCTTGCTGTCCTTCTGGTTAAAGAATTAATCAACCATATTACAAATCCCTTTCGGATTTTCAGTGTTTGTTTTAGCAGAATATTGGTCTTAAAAGTTGTTCATTTACCCATTGCGTCATCTTGGCGTCAAAATTGACTGAATTGTCGCCATCAGATTCCTAGAGCTTGGTTAAAAAAAAAAGTAATACGTTTTATATATTTCAGCTCGGAAACAAATGAAACTTGCACAATAGTAGTCATGATAAAAGGCAGATTGAATTTTTCCTAATTTCTTTTATTCATTGTTAATTGTAGGTCTATCGCATTTTTGCGAAGTAGTTTCATTCTTTTTTTATTCTCAAAGTATACGTCTGCGCAGTGTACCCAGACCATTGACTTATTTGAGTATCATTTAAAGCTTAATAGTTTATATTTTTAAATGTTACCTTATTCAATTTTTTGTTGAATGTGCATGCAAATTTTCACTTCAGTACGTCAATAAAAAGGCAAATATGTTATCGTCAAAATAATTAATTAGGATTTGCTGTTTCCTTGTTAAAACACAAAAATACTAATCTACGTAAGAAAAAAAGTCTTTTTTAAAAATCTTGAAAGTATTTACAACCAAACTGCAGCCAAGTAAGTCATACATTTTTATGTTCTCATATTTGTTTAAACATTTTCTAATTTCATTGAATTAAAAATTGAGCTTCAAAAGTTTTCTTGGAAAAATAAACCCCAATATTTGATACATTAAAGGATACTTTTTCTAGGAAAAATTTATTGTACTTTCAGACATGGCGAGTCTAGAAGAGAATGGCAACTTTTCGCGTTTCTTTTTATTTAATTCTACGGTGGCGCCGACTTGTGTTTTTTTCATATGTATTATCATAATGATTGTATTTTCCACCACCAAACCAATCGCCAAGCCCCGTCCCGTGGTATGGGGAACAGAAGCTATCATGACTCTTCTAAGTATGATCGTGACATTCGTCATATGGTATCTAGTCAGACGAAACACAAGAAAGTTTTTAATCGAAAAGCAACGGAGAGATGTCACCTTAAATATAAAACTTGTCTTCTTTTGGTCGTTTGGTCTCGCTAATGTATTCAACTCTGCTTTCAATATGGGATCCAATTTTGACTGTTTGCTCAAGGATGGACAACAACCATTTCTTTATGCACATTACATAACTATTGTAACACATTTAACGGAGATTTTCTTCTGTGTTGGACAACTTGGATTCTTAAGTTTGTATGGAAAATTCAGTTTTAGGCCTTCCGCTCTTATGAATTATGTCATATCGCTTATGATTATAGCCCATCTTCTTCGTTGGTTTAGATTGCTTTTCGACTCTATAATGAGCAATACCTCGTATTCGAGATCAAATTGGAATGAAACGTATCAGAATGATTGCTATTATTCGTCAAGCGTTACCATTGTTCTTAATCATATGAGTTCTTACATTATCCCGATGGTGACTGAATACAGTTTGCTCTCTGTTGTTATAGTGGTCAGAATGGTGGTTGGTATTTTTAGTAAAGAATCGATTCCAAGATATTTGGGGGAAAATATTCAAGACATTTCCGATGAAACAGCAACAAACGACGAATTAGTCTCATCTGAAATGCTGACAAGACGCATCTCAGCAACTGCTTCTCTTACATGTGGAATAATATTTTCGTTGCCATTTTGTACAGCGTTTACACTAACCTTTTTAGACACAGTGAATTCAGTTTACGCATTTCGAATTATTAGCACCATATACGAATTGGAAATATTAGCTCTTCTGCTTTTTGGGAAATGGAAATTTAAATCTCAGTTTACCGATATTTTTATCAAAGATAAAACTTTTAGCAAATACAACATGACACTCATATTCATTACTTCTGGAGCTGTTGCTTACGAAACTTTTGGTGCAATAGCTGGACTGATGAAAGCAGAAAATATTTTCTGTTTCCTATTACTCTTCAATAAAATTCTTCAAACATCAGTCATTATCATACAGACTGAGTTTATTCTCCACATGAAGAACATATCTTTTCGACCAAAACGCGTTCAGTCAAAATATTTCAGAGCCAACCGTATATTTTTGTGTATATTTGTCATAAATATAATAAGATGGCTGATGGATAGTATTGTTATGGGACACGAAACGGATGCATCAGCAATTCAGAGGGAGTTTTATGGAAATGTTTACTGGGACACTATTGAACACACCATATTTCCTGTTAACGTGTTCTACAGATTTCTAACAGCAATGGAAATGTATGAACTTTACCGGAACACAAATATTAAACATTCTGTTTGATTTATTGAGTTCAGTTTATCCATTTGTCATCTTTGTTATCAATACCAATTATTTCATATTTTAATCTGTATGTAATAAAAACAAAATACCAGACTGCTGTATTTTTATATTCCATAAGCAATGAATGATGTTTGATTTAAAATCATAATAGTAATGAATTCATAAAAATAATTAGTCCCCATATTTTTTTTCGATCAATCCACAACATCCTCCTATATTATTACAAACTTCTAAAAAATGAGTTAAACTTTTTATCAATAATTTTCAAAAAGAGGAAGATAAATATATCGTGCAATATTTGCAGAGTGCATCACTTATAAACATTACATTGAATAACCTGACACTTTATCGGAAATGAAACAAGATGCCCATGGGGCCACATCGCTCACCTGAGCAACAATGGGCGTTCAAAAGATATTGTGCCATATGGTCCCTCGGTAGAATAACAAAAAATAAATATTGTCAAGTATTCGAATTTTACACTTATTTTTGCATACACGTAATCTTTGACATTGTACCTTCATAAAATACTATTTTTTACCAGAATAAGAAAATCCTACGCAAGATATAAAACTAAACATTTGGTAGGGGTACACTGTTAAGTTGTTAACTTCCAATTCCCTTTATTTTTGTTCGCCCCCCCCCCCCCCCCACACTTTGTAAAGCGATCAAAATATATGAGAGCATAAAGGTACATGTTTTCATCAACTACTTACTAGTTATTGTATTTTTTTTTTAAATGTAATAGTTGTTGTATTTTATTTAAAAAATCCTACATGTATAGATGTGAAGAAGAAAATTGCACCTCAATGTGCTCAATTCCTCAAATTAAAAACATTCAAAAATTTTATTTGTCTTCTCCATTATAATTAAATGACTGTTATTTACCTTGCGTACAAACCAGGCTAATTTTCCGCTGTGATATTTTCTTAGGAATAGCGATAATTACTTTATCCCCGCAAACAGAAATGTGTCAGAACTATGGAAATTGTTTTAAAGATGTCGTTTTTATTTACTCGTGTCTGAAAAACTATCAAAATTGATGTAGATTTCACATTATTTATTGTATAAAGAAGGGGCCCCAGAGAGTAGGTATATACAGAATATCATTCTTTTATTTTGTTTGTACAAGTATTTAACATACTCTAATTCATATAGAATTTCTAATGTTCAACCAAATTCAGCGTCAATCGTAGAATTATAAGCAAGATACAGAGCTCACAGTTCGCCTAGGTTTGAGTCATATTTTGCTCACATGAGTTTATTACATTCAGCTTAAGATTTTTAACTTGGTATTTCCTATTCAGCATTTAAAATGGAAAAAAAAAAAGAATGGCCTAAGATTTTCAATTCTTTTATTTACTCAAGACCAGTTCACTGGTATTTGAGGTTCAAAATCAGTTTATACAAATGTACACAAACACAGTCAAGGATCACATGTACAGTAGGAGTAATAATGACGAAAAAAGGTTAAGTTTAAAATACATTAACTTGTTAAAGTTGGTTTCTGGAAGAACAGACTTTGAAAATTTTCTTACTAAATATTGACAATTTTTTTAATTTTTTAATGTTTAGTTTTTAAGATTAGTAAATAGAAATTGTAAACAAGTAAACACAAGAAACATGCACTATAACAAAGAAAGAACACAATTTATTTTTTCGAAATGAATCATATATATACATGTATATACCTACATATTTCCGTCAGCGATATCAAACTCTATTTAAACTGAATAAACTCGAGAAAATGCCAAGCATCTCAACAAAACCTATTGCATTAATCTACCATTACGCTTAAGATAATGCCAAATTACCAATAGAATGAACTGTATTTCAGTACTTTTTTGATACATCAGATTTTGCTTAATTTGCGCAGGTAAACAGTTAACTGTTTGATTTACCGAAGTCACTGTTTGATTTGATACGTAAAAATCACGAAATACAGACGATAGTTCCCAGGTTACAAAGCATAAATAATGAAAACGAAACGAAAATCAGAACAAGCTAACACCAACGTCATGTGTGAAAACTGTCAACGCATTGAAATATTTAGCCTCAATTTACTTCACAAAATCGGCACCAATATATTTTGCATATTTCAAAAATTTCCCTTCATACGCGAACTGTTGCATAACAAGCAAATTCATCATAGTCAGATCGACCCTTTTTGTGATCGGCTTGGGCCGATCACTGTTGTGTCCATATGAGGCATCCGGCAAATGCTTCCACGTGCGCACACATTCCGCTTGCATAAGTAGTTCTTATAAAAACTTGAAGTTTGGTTTAGTATTTATATAACATTTTTCTCAGTTTTATTTCAATTCATTTAAGAGATGCAAACATACATGAAATACAGTTCGACCTGTTAATTCAAGAATGCACATTTTGTCTCACGCGTAAGAATTTCGATCGAAAAATTCATTCAGTAATGCAGTTGACCTCGATGAACTGACCTCAATCATAAGAAGATGCTCCATGAACTGACCTCGATCTATTGATGTTGCATAATAGTAGCTAGGAAGACGGCTTGATTTATAAACAAGGTTACGTTATAATGCGACCTCAATAGCAAGTTATGATGGCATTCAATGTTTCTCAGTCGCATTAAATTATTTTAATACAACTCTTTCTTTGTATACGTGTTAATGCTCTTTGAAGAGCCCTACTCAGTATTCTGAAGAAGAACAAGAAGAAGATACAATAACATTTAATAATTACGTTAAAAATATAAAACTAGACAAAGAGTTTACGAATCTGATTACGAACGGCTTTCCCCAAATTTATTTCAAAGTTAAATTTGTTGACGGTTTATAATGATGAAATTATGGTGTACATATTCAAAATATTCTATATTTTGTAAAAATACAGTACTTTTTTTATATTTTCCTTCCCATAAGGATAATTTATGCTAAACTACGTTGAATTGGAATCAGTAGTTCTTGAGAAGAAAATTTTTTAAAATGCACCCCTCTTTTTCTACAGTTTCAAGGTTTTCTCCGCTTTGAATACAGATCGGACTTTTATTTCTGCAATTTATATTCGCCCTCCCATAAGGATGCTTTGTGCCAAATTTGGTTGAAATTGGATAAGCGGTTTTAGAGAAGAAGTTCAAAATGTAAAAGTTTACAGACGGACGGACGGACAGACAGACGGACGATGGACAAAATGTGATCAGAATAGCTCACTTGAGCTTTCAGCTCAGGTGAGCTAAAAAGTAATGAAGCATTCAAGTTAATATTAACGCGTTGTCATCATCTACATTTTCTCAAAAAATTAATTCTGTTTTTCATTGTCCAAGTTGTCAACGTGTAGGTATGTGCGACGTCATGAAAATATAATTTAGTGGAACGTTTTTAAGTGACTTTAAAATCATACTTGTGATCCTGGATTTCAATCCGTTTTGCGTTGTGTTTCATTATGTTCCCCAATAGTGCACTGGCGATATTTTTTTCTTCAAAACACGTTTCTAAACATTTCTGTGATTGATACACTACAAGCGTGTTCAGGTTTATGGAATGCATAAACCGTAGAGCATGAATAACATAGAGCTGATGTTAGTGATGAGCCTAATAATAGACATGACATTGATCTGAGATGGATTGAAATGATACGTTTTTTATGATTCCATGTCACTTTTAAAAGGTAACATAAATAGTCCATAATTTTATTGGTCGCTTATTATTGGTAGTATGGATGGATGTTACTGACAAGAGAACTAACTTCCTAATCCCAAAGTCTGAGTAGAGTCTTGGGCAGATTTTAAATATCATCGTGGAAACTTAATCAATTGCTGAATATATAAACTTATAATATTTTTTATTAGCCAAAGACGCATGACGAACAACATAGTAATCCTACATGTGCTAAGGAAACTGTTAAATTTAATTTCCTGTCTTAAAGAGTCGTCCGTCATATATTTCCTTTCTAGAAAATTGATAGCTCAATTATAATTATAATTTATATTACATGTTATTGTATCAGGAAACTGTGAGAAACTCTCAGTCAATCAGTTTAACAGTTATTTACGTATAATTTCCTAACTTTACTTAAGGACCATTTAGTGTACAAGGAAACAATATGCCATATTTTTAAAATCACTTTGTTTCGATCATTAAATCTCGTTTTTAATTTGAAGAGCGTTATTTATTGCATCTTTGTTTCGATCATTAAATCTCGTTTTTCATTTGAAGTTATTTTTTGCATCTTTAAGATTAGAGTCAGGATCGACTGGAAATTTCTCGTGGGTGTTTTTTTAACACTCTATTAATGCATTTTCCTTTAACTAAGTTCATCTGGTTTATTTCTTTTAATTGTTTTGTTCTCAAGCTGGCATTAGGAGTTTGATATTTCTAATTTGAAAATTAAAAGCCTTGGGGCCACTGGCGGAAGATTGTTTATATTTTCAAAATAAATCCAGGAAAACAAATGGGTTGTAAACCCTTTATATTACGTGGAGAAAGTAGTGTTATCATCTCCGGCACCGGGGCATACGGTACTGGAAATAACAAATTACTAGTATGTAACTCTTCCTTATTACAGTTTGAGAATTTAAAATTGGGCCGCCCTAAAGCCCAAATTACTTAACAAGCGATATTTTACTATATAATTTTGTAGGAGTTTCTTATTTCTAATAACAATATGCTTAATTGCATTTCACAAGATAAAACAATTAAAATTGCATCTTCAAATTTCCATCATAAATTTTGCATGCTTCCTTGTTTGTCTCTTATAAATACACGGCTGCTAAAAATGCGGTCTGTCGTAAAAAAAGAAAATTAAGAATATTTTTTTTACTTTTAGCAAAACCCTTTCTGTACGTTTTCCAAACCCTTATAAATGTCTACGGTTTATAAACCTCATATTATGACATGTTTTGACGTACTAACATGAAATGTACAAGTTAGGGGCGTGGAGGACCCTACCTACTTTTTTAGATTTATATCTTAATTTTAGATTAGATTTTTCGTGATCAGCCTTTGAAATGACAGTGCCTTTTCTTTTATGAATTTTGATTAAAATTCACTCAAAGATGACTTGTCGCAAGTTTATTTGAATTGACCCGAAGAGGAAGAGAATAATTAATAAAGAACGGACAGGCAAACCCAATTCTCATCAGGCCGTGGCCATTTTAAGGCTGTATTTATCTCCTTTAGAAAAAGAGTTTTATATAAAGATATAATGAAATACCCAGATTTCACTGGTAAAATATAGGGAATTTTTTTTTTTTACTAAATAATTACATTTATAGCTTATACAAGTAGCTAACCAATTATATCTTTAAATTGCATGCAGATCTGCTGGTAAAGTTTGTTGACCATCCAGCTCCTTTATATTGGTATGATTTAATTCAAAATGTGCTTACTCATTGTAATAAAATCATTGATTTTCGATATAGGGACTAGAGTAAAACAGCTGTGTGTGAGTGTTTTACTTCTTTTGTTTTTCTGTTTTGTTTCTAGCTGATTGCTTTATTCTATTATTCGACACGATTTATAAGAAATCAGATTAAATGTCTTTGTCGTGCACAGATATTTATATTCTTATTCAATTCCTATAACATCTAATATGTACGTCATGATTTTGACCATGTTGATACCATACACCTTAAACAAAAACAAAAAACATTTTGATTTCGTCAACAACCAATTTTAATGTATTTTAGACAAAAAACTAACGATGAAAAAAATGGACGGTAATTTTACAAAATTTACATATCGTAGTTTACACATATTATGGTTGTGATTAAGCATTGTATGAAAGCAGTCATGTAACAAATAAAAGAGCTGAAGATACAGTTATTGGCATGATCCTCTTCTTAAAGCAATGTTGTCCACAGCAAGCACCTGCATCTCTGGTTGTTGAACAGAGCCACTTACAACCTGAAATGAACGAAAATAATGGGTTTAAAGTCATCACATTAAAACTGTCCTACCCTTACATTATTTTAAAAATAAAGATATTTTATAAAGATACATGTAACGATTAGAATCTGGGGACATCGGTATGAACTTATTTAATTGTTTATAAGTAACATGCAATGGGATAGCTGCAATAATGTACCCCTCTCCCGATTTTTTTGGGGGGGGGGGGGGGGAGAGAGGGCTACAACTCCATAAGATCTCCGTAATGGTGCAAGTGCGGGAGTGATTCACTCCCGCAACGATTTCGTCTCAAATCGTACACAACTGACAATAACATTTGCATTTCTTACCTGAACTCAAACATTGTAGATGTCTATGGCATAAATTAATCCAAAAATATCAAGTATAGTCAATATATCGGTTATTTTTCGTGTATGTCAACAACGAAAGTTGAATTTGTCCGCCATGTTTACTGACCTTGACCGGTTTTATTTTGGGACAGCCAATGAGAAATCAGGAGCGGATCTTGAACTGAATATAGGAATTCCCCTATTTTAAACATAATTAACGCGGTAAATATGAATTTTCCATTATATACCATTTCCTTAAATGATGTTTTAGTGATATAACGAGGTAAGATCGATTATTTACACTGACATTCACGTTAACAAGCCCATCAAAACTCCAAGCGTACATCCCATAAAATCACGCGAGAACTGTCATGGCTGCTGAAAAAGACGACTGGTAAACATGCTGATGTGTCTTATCTGGTTTTGGTTTATATACGGTTAATTTGTTCAACCTGAACTAACAAATCATTTTATCTAAAGGAAGTCAAATATAAAATCGATCTTTTTAAACCGAAGTCAGCCGCATTAAAAAATTAATTTTGCACCATTACGGAGATCCTGTGGAATTGTAGCCCTCTCCAGTAAACATCAGATATAAAAAATCGGAGAGGGCTACATTATTGCAGCTAGCAATGGGATTGAACACAAGGTACATCTCTTGAATATGTTTACGTACTATACGAGTTGACTTGAGGCCAAAAAATGACCCCATCCGCCTGATCATGTTCCCCCCTGTAGAGCCATAGAGGTCTATTATATCGCCCGCAGAGTTTGAAGGCAAGAACGCATACAGAGTGTTGCTGTCACTGTCAGAGTAGACGTCCAATGAAAGACAATATTCCTGGCCATCTACAAACGTATATAAGTATTAGATCTACAATATTCTTGCCCATGAAAATGTACAAGTTTAGGTTGTACCAAAAATGTTTTCTCAAAATTTTGGAAAAATAGTAAGATAGTTTTTGGTATTTTTGATTAATCATTACACACAGTTTTTAGTATTTACAAACGTTCTTCCTAAAAAAAAATGGCTTTGTATTCTACTGTTGTGTCACGGGCGATTTATGTGTTTACCTTCAAGCTGAAGTTTGTTTTGTTGAAGGAAGATGAATCCATCAGAATCAGTTGTTAGGTAAGAGTTTTCAATAAAGTCCCATGGTCGATGCTAGAATTGAGAAAATAATATGATTTATTTTTTTTAAGATTTTTCAATATCCAAAAAACGGCCAAATCATTTTTATATTTATGTATAAATTCACCCCTCTCATTTCTATCAAATTAGAATGATATGAAAGGACACCCGGTTGTTAAGAAAAATTTAAAAAGATGTGTGCTCTTGTTATACCATTTACAATTTTTTGTAACTTTGCAAATTTTTCTTTATATTACGTTCCCGTTACTTGCAACTTTCTCTTTTGTACTTACGCGTACATTGTATCATGTATCTCAAATTTTAATAATAAAATAAGGGGACATTATTTCCTAGACTTTATGAAATTTAATGGTTTGTAGAGTTCTATGTACAAATTAAAAAGAATAAATTATAGCTTAATTATAATGGTCATAACAGTGCACATTTGCAAGCAAGTGTTCGTGCAAAAAGTAATGCCTACTAAATCTGCATTATTTTTCACTAATAGTATACAATTGAACGATTTTAAAGTTTTTGAAATACTTACATCATGTACTTGTCCTTGTGATCGTTGAAATACACACTCCGAGTTCTTATTAAAGGTGCAGTTGTTTTTGTCTGAAATAAATCATTATTTAAGTCAAGAACAATTAATAAACATGAGCTTTCACAACAACGTGATAATATTTTTTTCGGACCTAACTTCAGATTCTGATTGGCTGACGTCAATCACGTGAAGATCGTGTACTTCTAAACACTTTCAACGTCATATAAAATGGCTTCCGAAGCAAAAATATTTTGTCTTTTAAATTCTTGCCTAAATTTGACAAGATATTGTAATTTCTCACCGTAAGATTTTAATTATGATATTTGGCCATAAAATTTATATTGTTTATGATAGATGAAGCTTTCAAATTTGAATATTTTCAAATGCAAGTATGTTTCTGGCTCTTCGTCTTAATGATATATTTCTGTATATTCCTTATTTTATGCGAGTAATTCCCTCCGCAATTTATCCATTTTGTATCAAATTGCGAGAATATAAAATCGCAAACGCCTTATCTTTATTAATAAAAGTTCTAATGAGTTTACAAATCTGTCCGATAAAAAGCGAAATTTGCTTCTAGCGATTTTACGCGAATATTAATGCATCGCGTTTACATATGAATCAACAGTAAAATACTGGCCAGGACCCTCTTGTCCTCTAAATATAGATTTACCAAGTAATCCCAGCTCTCCCTTTGGGGTATCACACAACTTTCCGGTCCAATTATCTGTACAGTAGCAGACCTCCGTCCCAGGAATGCACTGCCCTCCATTAAAACAGGGAGAGGAATCACAAAACGATTGCAGCTTGTTTTCGCATCTCCGTCCGGTGAAATCAAAATCGCAAAAACATTCAAAAGCGTCTGTTCCTTCGATAAAGCAAGATCCTCCATTATGGCAAGGATTCGGCTCACATGTTTCGGTTGTTTTACTATCACAGTTCGTGCCGTGGAACCCTGGCTTGCATTGACATGTGTACGCCGATTCTCCTACATTCGTGCAATCGCCATTATTCCGACAAGGAGCCTTCTCGCATGGTCTTATTTTGATATCGCAAACCGCCCCGGTATACTCGTTGGGACATTTGCATAAGAAAGCATGTCCAGTATTGACACAGAGCCCGGAATTATGACATGGGTTTGGTGTACACAAATCCTGTCCAGCTGAAAATCAAATTTTTATCAATCAGACAAGGACATGAAAGTAAAATTCTAATTGCAAAATCATTTAAGGATATTCATTCAATACTTTTAATATCTGATAAAAGAAGAATACATGCAAAATATAAATTAATCTCAAATCATATCATTTACTTAATAAATAATGCTAATTATATCAACGCTATATACACATTTAGATATATTACGTTCGTTTCACTGTGGAAACGAAACAACATGGTGTCATCTTTATTGACATTTATCAGCAACTCTAGAGTCTTAACCACAGCGCATTCGTTTGCAACTTCCAAAAAATTTAAATAACTTGATCGAACAACTGTCATACCTTTCAATGCTTCTACTCGAATTTTGAATCCGAGGGACGCCGGCTTGTCTTTAGAAAATCTACTGTTAAATTTTAACATCGCTTTGCTGATGGAATCAGACGAGGGTGTCAAATACTCTTCATATCCTACCTCCCCACATAGCCTTCAAAATATATCAACATCCAAATCCAAAATCATAAGAGAATTGTATTCTAGGGAAGACCATTAATCAATTTCGCTTTAACATTCGAATTCAAAATTTTTTTGATGGGTCTCAAATAGGGTGTTCTTTGTATTGATCTAAAATTGTAAATAAAGACTTTCATACTTTATCAATATATTCATACAATGAAATGATTAGTTTGTTGGTTCAATCCTAGCGTTGATAACAAACGGGTTTCTATCAATGCAGAAAAGATGCAATGATCGCAGCCCCTTTACATGTATAATGAATTTACACGTTTAACGTCATTAAGTAAAGCATTTCATTCTCTATTTGAGTGAAGTTATAAATAAATATTTACATTCCACGTATATGAAAGATATAGTCTCATAACTGCAACGGTGTGTGCAAACAAATTTTCATAACGCGCTAACGCGCGTTATTCAATTTGTATGCACACACCGTTGCAGTTATGAGACTGTATCTTTTAAAAAATAAGGATTCAATACTTAAAGAACGACATTGTTAGAATACTTATATATGAAATTCAGTGATAAGTTTATTTATTGATTTAAAATACATATTTAACCAGGGTTTTTGTCATCGACCATGAATTACAACTTGTCGCCAAAATGTAGCTTTATGAGACTATTGCTCTAGAATAATGTGGGTAAATCGTTTATCTGAACAATTGAAGAAACTAAAGGCTTTCCACCTTGAATACCGGTGGAAAACTTGACGTAAATAAATACCTTGACCTCAACAAACACCTGCTGTGAACTTTACAAATTACAAACTTTGACGTAATGATTTTATACATGTCCTTACCTTGGGCCTGTTTGGCCAATCAAATTGTATCTTATCTCCAGCCAATGGTAACACCGATCATCAGTATTAGAGCGCGAGAGTTTCAAATTTTCAACTTTGAATCTTAGGACAGTGTTTGGTTTCTTCAGATGAAAAATGAAAGAATAAAATACGGTAAGGGTTAAAATAACAATTTAGCAACTTCTTCATTTAAGGTGTAATATCCCTCTGATATTAATTTTGCCATATATTTTTTAAAAAAATTCATATTGATTTTCATCAAAGTCAATATCAATCGATTCATATGAAACAAAAATGAAGTGATGAAGCGCTGCTAGATTTTTCAAAAATTGATAATGTGTCTAATCATGATATGAAGAAAACTAGACATAGTGATTAGAAAAAGCAAAATTTTACCATCGCAGCATAAAATTAAAAATCCAAAATGTATATGAAAATAATATATAGTTATATACATTTTCATATCATATTACAAAACATATTAAAGCGCTGCATTTTAGTTCAGAATAGCACTTTGTTGTGTAGGATTGCAACAAAAATTGCTTCAATCAGTAAGAGTTATCTTTCTTTATCATAGACTTTTAAAGGTTTTACATACATGTTTTACATACACTGCATGATAAATTGCCACAGTTTCTAAATTTTCAGAAAAAGGTTTTCTGTTTTCAAATTTGAATAAGATAATAGTAAATGGATCCATATATTAAGAAATCCTAAAAATTAAACCAGAGCATAAATTTTGTTGTAACACAACAATGGGATGAAGCGAATAATCTTCCAGTAATTGGTATTATATAGGGATTTATCGTCTTGAATCAAATGAGATATTGGGTTTTTTAATTTTGTTTTCCCATATATGCTCCCTCAGAATAGAAAAGCCTTATTAAATTTTAAACATTTGAAATGTTATAAGTTTTAAACGATCATAACTAAGTATAGAGTTTGTAATTGTCTTAGTCACATTTTTCCCAATTATAATTCATTCAGCTCCGTGAACGAGCGATAGATAGAGCAATAAAAACATTCCATCCAAATATTCTCTGGCCTAAAACATCAACCATCAACTGTACATGTACTGAACAAGTACATAAAATTTTGTTATATTTAAAAAAAAAGAATTAATCCACCGGGATTGGTAGGGGGAGGAATAGTCATGTAGATACACGTATTGCCTCATAAATACTTTATCATTATGAAACATTTCTTGTAATATTTTGTAAAAGTTTTCTTTAATTTTTTGCCCCCTGCTTCATAAAGCCCTGGGGTTCAATTCGTTCCGGTCATAATTTTTTTTCTATATTTAAATTTAAATAAGTGTATCGCCTTCCAACATAAATTAGGACCCAGCACCACCTCCCTTGTTGTTACATGCCTTAATAATTGTGAGTTAACAGAAACAAAGTGATATTATTTTCTACAGAAGTTATCTCTCTTATCAGAGGGACAATCCACCTTAATCAGTAACATATCACGAGAAAAAAAATTGTTGAGATCGTCCTCATAAATTTATAACAATAACTAGCAAGTGCGAAAACTGATTTGAAATACATTGTAATAATTAAATTCAAACATTCACCCAATGATTGCATGCCTTGTTTTTTGGGGGGGGGGGGGGGGGGGGGGGGGGGTTTTGGGGGGGGGGGGGGGGGGTGAAGGAGTAGGTGATATAAAAAGTTATTTTCTTCGATACTCAGACTCACCAAAACACCAAGGCCTTTCTACGAAAATACTGAATTTTTATTCTACGTGTCTTTGACTTTAGATAGCGATTATACATGAATGGTTTCCAGGTGGTCATGTACTTCAACATTATGGACTTACAATATTTAAGTTGGATTGACAAGCTATGAAGCTGTCTCTGGGTCAACCATGTGCTTAAATAGTGTCGTGAAACTCATTATTACAGTTTGTTGTAAAAGTTATCATGCGAGATCATTCAAATAAACCCTAAAACCCAGACTAACACCCTTATATTCCCCGATCTACCCGCCAAACACAACCACGTGACCACGTAAACAAATTAACAATGGAAAATGAAAATCAGGAAATGTTTAAATAAATTAGCGCAATTATAATTAATATTTTATATACATATGTCCAATTATAAATTAAAATGATTATTCCTGTGACATTGTGATGATGAGTGAAAAAACAAATGAATGAACATAACTGAACAAAACATAAATCGAGTAAATATTTGATAAAACCAATGCCTTTGATTTTATAAGCCAAACACACTCCATGTCAAGATTGTACATATTAGGCCAAGATGGAGAAGTGATTTCCCTTTGTTCTCCAGCATTAAGAGTTATTATTTCTCCACATCCTGTAAAGAAAACACAAATATGGTAAAAACAAAAGTGATATAAAAACAACTTTATTTTAGAATTCCAAATGAAAATATCGCTTAGAGATTATGTATAGAAAATACTTTTTTTTTACTGTGATCATACATGCAATTAAGTAAATTATGTATTATGAAAAATATAATGACACAATATTATAAAAAATACAATTGTAATAAATGCTATTCTCATGGAAACAGTTATTGGTGAGGGAAGGAATAGAGTTACATTTTGAATCTGTAAGCAAAACAGACTCATCTAAAGGTCCTACCATTTGAAGAGTCGAGATTTTCACACGATGGACCGCTCAAGCCTGATGGACACATACAATTGCACTTAAATGTCTGAAACCCGCCATTTTCACATCCTACTGCTGGACAATGATCTAGAAAACAATCAAGAATATCTCGTTAAAGAGAAAAAGCAGGAGGAAGAGGAGCAAAAGAAGGAAGAGCAAAAGGAGGAGGAGGAGGAGGAGGAGGAGGAGGAGGAGGAGGAGGAGGAGGAGGAGGAGGAGGAGGAGGAGGAGGAGGAGGAGGAGGAGGAGGAGCAAAAGAAGCACAAGGAGGAGGAGGAGGAGCAAAAGAAGCACAAGGAGGAGGAGGAGGAGGAGGAGGAGGAGGAGGAGGAGGAGGAGGAGGAGGAGGAGGAGCAAAAGAAGGAGGAGGAGCAAAAGAAGGAGGAGGAGCAAAAGAAGGAGGAGTAAAAGAAGGAGGAGCAAAAGAAGCAAAATGAGGAGGATCTAAAGGAGGGGAAACCAAAAAAGTACAAGAAAGAGCAAAAGAAGCAAAAAGAGGAAGACCTAAAGGAAGACGAACCAAAAAAGCACCAGGGGGAGGAGCAAAGAAAGGGGGAGCAAAAAAAGCAAAATGAGGAGGATCTAAATGAGGAGGAGCAAAAGAAGCACAAAGAGGAGCAAAAGAAGGAGGAGATAATGGAGTAGGAGCACACGGAGGAAGAGCAAAAGTAAGAGCAAAGAGCAAGAAGAGGAACAGGAGGAACACGAGCAAAAGGAGGAGGCGCAAAGGGAGAAGGAAAAAAGAAGAAGAGGATGAACAGAAGCAGGAGGAACAGGAGCAGAGGAACATGAAAAGAAGGTCCATGGAAGGCAGGTAATTCCAGTTGAAACACTGTGGCACAGACAACACCAGGTATCTGATAGGGGCTAAAAAAGATTCCGGGGATTAAATGTTACAATAGGTAAGTCCATATGATACAATATTGAAAAGAGTGCAACAAAACCTTGCAATATTTAAGAAAAAGGATACATGTATTTTGAATATTGTCTGCATATTACTTAAACAAAAGTTGCTGCTGTATTCGATTTGGGGGTCTTAAACTATTTGTAGCTGCTTTAGCATTTTGCTTTAGAGAATTAATTGAACCAAAAAAAGTTATTTGATATGAATGAAAAATACCCATATTTTGCACTTAAAGCTGACATGAATTCATAAATACGCATTATTTCCCTTTTATCTCCGACTACCGCCATATTAGTTGTCGATTTCTATTGTTCTGCTCATCGCTACACACCCCTAAATAAGGCTGAGAGTACTATTCATGCTTCACCGCATTCAGGAATTTCGTACACCCGAACACGTTACCTTGGACGAAAAGACGTGTAGAAACGTGTTTTGAAGAAAAATAAAATGACAACCACTGCACTGGCAAGATATATCCAATAAACGACGAAACAAGACAGACTGAAATCCAGGCGCAGATACTTATAAAATTCCTCGATAATTGTGGACCGTTTTCCTGTGTATACTATAACATTGCACATGCGCAAACCACACACTGTGGCAGATCGAGCAATGTCAATGATCGCATGGATTTTAGAAACGGAGCGTTTTTATAGGAACGGATGGAAAGGTTGTTACTTTGTTACTTTCTTGGATTTACTGTGATAATCATTTATCTACTATGTTGGATGTAGTGCCACCGGGGTTTTCAAAAAGATGCAGACGTTATTCACTCTGTATGAACGACACACGTGTTCGATGTGCATGCGAAGTAAAGCAGCGCTGTCTGTGCAAAATAATAAAGTAAACCTGGGAAATCCTTTCAAAGAATAAATATATTTTGTATTTCATTGATTGTTGTTTTCTTTATTCTTTACTATAATAATTTTACTACAATATGTAGTTCATGCATTTAGAAGTCCGTGCAGCCTAAATGCATGCCTCAATCGGAAAGCAACCGACCGTAACTTTCTCAACCGGTATATATACCCCAGTGGCAGTAGAGGAGCGATCGAAACTAATATGGCGACCAAATGCTTTTATGAATTCATGTCAGCTTTAAGAAATATACTTGCAATACAAACTGTTTAAAAGGTGGAGAGACATTTTGCTGTATTGAGGATGGAAACATCACTTTTTCACTTGTAAAAAAAATAAAACATGAACAGAGATTGTAATACTGGGTTTACCTGTGCACTGTTGGTTTTTAGTGATTTCAGCCACGTCATAAAACGTCATTGTTTGCGCAGAATTAATGAGAAACTCTAAACTTGTGTCAAACAGCTCCATTGTTGGTAAATTATTCTTCGTTAAAGCCTTTAATAAAAAAAGAGTTTGTAAGTACATCAAGGTGGCTGCTACGTGGTCAACAATTAAACCATCAGGTCTGTTTTATTTAAATCTTTAAGTATGATTTTTAAGGGCACGTAGCATCGGGGGGGGGGGGGGGGGGGGCAGAAGGGAAGTCACTTGATCCAAAGGGTCGGCGTTTACATATAGGAAAGTGATTACGAAATGTAATAAAATATTGTACATATAACAACATTGTATCATAATATGATAAAGTAAAAAACAATATTGTATTATATTGTATAAAACTGTATAAAACCATTGATACCATGTTGTATCATTTAATATGTATTTTTTAATACACAATACATGGCAATATGAGTTTATACCTATCATGCAATATGTATATCAACTATCAACGTCATGAACCAATTTTGAGTGAGATGGGACAACGTTTCTAAAGCATCTTTGATAATGGAAGATCATGCTCCATATCTGAGTATAGACCTGTGCGCCAAATCCAAAGGTACATGAACCATGAAAGTGGTGGTCAAGCATCTTCTTCCAACATTCAAACATTCAAACCCGCTTTGAACTACTAAAATAACATACGCTTTTCTGAGCGTCCCGATAATTAAAATAACGTTCTGTATTTGAAGCTTCCTCTATTATTACATATTTCAAACATAGGTAATCACAGATTACAAAGCTCACCGAGACGAGGCATCACCTTTATGAGGCATCACCTTTATCATATTGTATGAAAATCATACTTTATGATCTTGGATATTCATGGATACTGTTTTGACACAATATCATATATCATCTGTTAAAAAATCGTATGATATTCATATGTTCATTTCATACGATATTATAAAATACAATGTTTATCAATACAATAATATAAAATATAATATTGCATCTTATCATACTTACAACATATATCATATAATACAATAAAATACTGTAATAAACAGCCTGTCAGGTGCACCAGTATCATAAGACGCACCATCCATGCAAGTTTGGTGAAGTTAGGACAAGTAATAACTAAGATATCATCATCAGAGGGCACCTGTTTCAAAAACTTTAACCAGCTCTTTAAACCGTAACCTCATCCAGCATCTGAAACCTATGGCTCAGATTCAGCATCAATGCCTCTCTGGAGCATCAGTATCATAAGACGCACCATCCGTGCAAGTTTGGTGAAGTTAGGACCAGCAGTTATTTAGATATTGCTATCAAAGGGCACCTGCAACAAAAACTTTAACCTGCTCCAAAAACTTTAACCTCCTCCAGCATCTGAAATTTAGGACCCAGATTCAGCATCCAAGTCTTTCAAGTTCATAAGTAGGTCCAGATGCATCATCCATGCAAGTTTGGTGAAGACAGAACAAGTAATAAATTAGATACAGGACCTGCAACAAAAACTTTACCCAGGTCCGGACGCCGACGCCGACGCGCGGGGGTATAGCATAAGCTCCCCTTGACTTCGTCTCGGTGAGCTAAAAATGGTTATAAAGACTATGCAAGTTTAATAAGGTATGAACAGGATTTTCTTCACTATGTGACCAGCTCCAGGACTCTGTCACAATTTGAGTTGTTCTTAAATCTTAAAGCTGCCCAAACATCTTGTCTCCGCATTTAATTAAAGCTCGCTCTGTGATTATTTATGTAGTTAAATCAACTATGCGAGTTTTAATAAGTTAGGACCAGTGTTTACCAAGACATGTGATCTGCTCCAAAAATCTTAACCTTCAAACTCCATGGCTAAGATTCAGCATGCAACCATGTTTCACAAGATGCATCGTTCGTCCATATTGGGTAAACATAGAACCATAAATCTAAGATATGGAGCTTAAACCTTCTCCAAAAACCTTACCTTCTGCGTAATATGAAAATCATATGAAATCATATATATGGGTGAGAACCTAGTAAGTTGCAAGAACTTGTGTACGAACCCTTTGTATATTATATATACAATAAAATATGTTCAAATTTTAACCAAACCACCATATATATGAAATTCATGGCCATCAGTATGCCCAGATGCACCATTAATAACTTAGATGTACAGGACCTGCTCCAACAACTCCGCCGAAGCCGAGGGCATGCATAGCATATACTTCGTAACGTTGAGCTTTAAGTGAAACATCACAAAATTAATGCAAACATCACATGATCCTTACGCGTAAATCGTATTGCAAAACCGACTCGACGTCATATGGTAGTTCGTTGGCGGTGTTGTGTTTCTCATAGTTGACCATATTGTCCTCTGGGTTTTCAATATTCTCCTTCAAAATTTTGATATAATTATCCCTATCGACTCTTTGTTGTTCGTGCCACATTCCTAAAGCGTGCATAATTTCATGTAGCGCAGTTGACACCTGTAAATTATAAAACGCAGAAGTTATAATGATATATGATCTTTCTCCAAAAATCAAAAGTTTGTCAGTAATTATGGTCTTTAAAGTAGGCTGAGCTTCAACTTTAATGGTACTTTCAAGAGAGTTTTTTTTCTAAAATTAAAACATCATCTCATTTGAAACTTAAAAACTTAAAAGAACTCAATTATGAAAGACATCACATATTTTGAAGCTCTCTTATACATAGGCTGAAAAGCATGTGTTCTTGGCCCGTTTGTTTTCAAAGAAGAAATCATTCTTTGAGTAATGTAGAGTGATCAAATACGGTTGGGTTGAGCAAATCCAATAAAGCCCGCAGAGTTTTATGACATATTTGATTACGCCAGACCGTACTTGATCACCTCGTAATATTCAGAGATATATTTATATAATGTTCAGCAATTGCGCGATTAAAATATTCAATTAGTCATTGATGAAATGTATTAGGATATACGTTACAAAATCAATTCCAAGAATTATCACAAAGACACTGCAAAATGCAAGTGCTAGTAAATAGAATTATAGTTCATCATTCAATCTTACCGGTATTAAGTCAAAATAACTTACAGTTGCGCATTGGTTGGGATCTAGGTTGACAACTTGTTTTCCGCCTTGTCGACCGACATACGAATAACAACCGTCCCTGCAGAATGTAAACATTCCGTCAGACTTCAAACAACTGCCATATCAACTCTTTTATTGATACATATTATATCGCCTACTATTTTCCAAAAGATTTGGTGAAAAGAGCATAAATACTTGTATCTATTATAAACCCGACAATGTTCACTTTTTGATACTGAAAGTTTTACAGAGTGTGATCCGATTTTCCCGATCACCACACTTCCGATTTTCCGATTCCGTATCACCACTCTCTGAAACCCGACGTTGTAGGCATTAAATGGCGTCTGTATTTTACCGCGTTTTAAAAGAGTTCGTTTCAAAATAGCATTGTTATACAAGTAAACGTCATACAGTTGATTTTAAAAACAAAGTTTTGTATAAAAATAGACAAGGATATATAATAATCATTATAACGGTAACTTGATCCAAATAGCCCGATCACGCCTCGTTGCCAGGCGCGGATCATCAGATCAAACACGACGCTTCGCGTTTTTATATATATATATATATATATATATATATATATATATATATATATATATATATATATATATATATATATATATATATATATATATATATATATATATATATATCTTTCGTAATCTATCATATAAAATGTTAGTTTTATACAAAATTGGGACTTCGGGTGTTCTTCAGGCACGTTAAATCAGTTTTGAAAGTGTGTGTAAGGACAAGCCAAAAAAAAATTCAAACAACATTTTTGGCAAAATTTGGCCAATAAAATGTAATCTAATAACGGGGTTTCTGTTTTGCTGATGTTTGTATTTCTAGTTTCATGTACTTGTATTTTCACTTACATGCACTAACAGCATACGTATGATGAACTGTTTATTGCCCAAGTCACCGGCAAACAGGTACAGAATTGTAAGGAATTTATTAAATTTGTTGTCCTCATGGCAAAAGCCCTTGATTGTAGAAATAATTAGCTGTAGCAGGTCGAGGGTGCTAAGATTACCTAGTTAGCCTACCCCATTACACTTTCTACATATATACTATAGTATCCGATTCATAGAACAAACCATTTGGAATGCTTTGAAACCTGTTTTCCTCTGATAATTATATTACGTCACAATTATGTCATTACTTTTCGATTAGCGACATTGGTTGTTTAATTAAGATGAGAGAATGATGGACAGAAAAAGAAATCCTTGGCCGTGTTGCAGCGTAACTAATGAGCCTTATCATTAAAGGTAAACAACTTGCCCAACATTGGCAAAATACATGAGATCTGCGTCATCTAGTCCGGCCGGTATGAATTTTAAACAGGTTAGTTCTTGTAGCTGTTTCATTGATTCTTTGATGATAGAAATCATTTCATCACCTGGAAATTTGGAGAAATGTATAATATTCATATATTTTTTAGGCATCAGTAGAAAATGTGAACAAAAGCAGCATTATCATAAAACAATTAAAAATGTACATGTATCGTATGTGTAATTTAAATCATTTGATATTGGTCTTTCTAAGAAAAAAGTTTGAACTTATAATTAGTTTCTAGTAATGGCAATCCATGAATTTCTCTCAAAAAATGAGATATCAATAATCACATTATTATATGTTTGGAATCATATTTTATCTTGAAATATTTTATGCATAATACTCATATAAGTACATGTAACTTAATTTATCATGTAACATATCGTACATACTATGTATGCTATACAGTTATCCAATGGTTGTAGGTGGGATAGCTCTTATCTAATCCGAGACAAGAACTATTGTGAACAAGCTTTAACTATAAAATAACTATTTAACCTTCTACACTTCATAACGGAAATATTTTAACAAAAGTATAATAAATATAACTATTTACTCTATTGTAGCATATGGAAGGGGGTGGGATTTAAGCACTGATCTTACCTAAGTTAGGAGCGATTTCGTACGGAATAGTATTGTGCCAAAGTGTAATTCCAATCTCATAATTTCGTTTGGTCTATAAAAATATAAATGAATTATGTTACAATATCTCATACTTCGACTGAGAAAATCACAGGTAATTTTTTTTAGCTTTGTAAGTTACATAACCATCGATAGCAACTATAACAAATCCTTCAAACAGCGTGAAATAAAAATTCAAAAATATTTTGATTTGTTCGTAATATTCACCGATTCTGTATAATTTAATTTATTTTAATCTATTATTTTTGTTTGCAATAATGTTAAAAAAAACATACGGGAGGGGGCGGCTTATGATGGTCAAAGTTGTTGGCCTTTGCTGCTGCGTGATTCCATGGCTCGTAACCTTTCGGCTGACGAAGAATAATAAAATAGATAAAATTATATTTAAATCATAACTATGATTTATCTGGCTGATTGTATAAGGTGGTATGGGATATTTTGAGATATGTGATTTGGGTTACTACACATGTGCAAGTTATGTCATTCTTATGATGCTATTGACTACATTTTTTATCCAATGTAAGGAAATGGGTTTTCATTAAATTGGTCCCATCTTAATTAAGTGGAAATTAAATTCAAATTTGAAAAGTAAAACCGATATCAAATGTTAGCTCGTCTGATTTTTATGGTGCCGTGGCCAGGATTCAGCTCTAGATGACATGTAAGGTTGTGTACCCTGTGTCCTGTTCCGTTTTTGTCATACACCACAAAGCTGTCCACCAACACACCAACAGCAGAGTCTTGATTCCCATCCTACAGAAACAAGCACACCGATTGATAAATTATCAATGTAATTCTTAGTTATTACAGATTAAAACTCAAGAAATTTAAGTTCCCTTACCCAGCTGTCTATATCCTGCCCGTGTCCCTGTCCGTCTTTCTCCATTAACTCCCACTCTTCCCAGGTAAACCCATCCGGAAGTTGGAAGTTGCCTGACCCCTGACTCACGGACTGCTGCTGGAAAGAAAGTCGAGTATGAGTATCGATATATACATGCATGCATGTTAGTCATCCTGTCACGTTTTGTAGTAGCTGCAGGTGCGTAGTTCCGGGTCTGAAAAAAATGCGGATGGACGACCTGGGAGCTAGTTTCTGTACGTGTTAAATAGTGGTAATTTACGTAGCACAAAAATTGCGATAGTTTTGAACTGAAAAGCCTTATTTCCACACAAATTTTGTGTGAAAAAATAATAGCATTAAATTCTGCAGGTAATTTACCCAATTTAACATTTTCGGAATCAAATATTTATACAGAGTGTGTTCGGAAATTAGACATATCAGCCAAAAAAAAATAGCGCCGTAAATTGCAACTTTTAAATACGTAAATGGAACTGCAGCTCCCCGGTCCCCGAATTGGAGAAAGCCGGAGTACCCGGAGAAAACCAACGTACCCAAAGGGGCGACCACCATGCCCTTTCATATACGAATATATATATGAAAGTGGTGGGGGCGCTAATTGGACACCCTTACATGAATTTTCATGTGTTCCATGATTCCGACAATCTCTATTACTTGTGATACTGAGAGCAAAATCACAGTTAAGGAAATACGAAAGAACTGAAATCAGGATCCTTGTCTCTGTTGTTTATTGTACCAGATTTCAATGGCAGCTAGGACAGGGGAATTTAATTGTACTCTATAGAAAACATCATAGCAACCAGATAGAGAGAGAGAGAGAGACAGAGAGAAAGCCACCTACCGACCCCGCGTCCTCAATAGTCCTTTTGTCCTCATATTCTCTGATCAAACCCAGCAGTCGGGAAAGGAGCCGGGATTTTTCTGAAATAGTCAATATTTATGTTTTATTTTGAATGTGTGTGTGTATGTAATTATATATATATATATATATACCTTACTACTTACATGTTTTAAGTTAAGTTCATCTACTTTTGTTTCATTAATATTGATCAGTTGGTATTCATTTTTGTGGATTTGAAGAAATTTACAGTTTTAAAGAATGTAAATTCGTGACTAATGACCCTTTGAATACAATGTGTTATAAAATAAATAGTGCCTGTTTGGGAGGGTAACAGTTGAAATTGACACCCCGAGGTAACCATTGTCAACCGACGCGAAGAGGCACTATTTATTTTATTAAACTGAATGTCTTAATTTTAGAGAATATTTTTACTGCTTTTATATAGAAATGACGTGAATTCTATGGCGAACCGTACGCGCATAATTTACGCGCATGTAAAAATTCGTTGTGTTACCCGTTGCTAAATGTGTTGCTAACGCTGAGGGTAATAGAACGGATTATCAATTGCGTCTTAACCAATCAGATTTCAGTATTTAATATGAAAGTATAATAGATATTGCCTTTCGATGACCATCGACTTTCGTGGATGAAGTCAACAACGATCGAAATCCACGAAAATTAGTATTCAACAAACATTGACAAACCGCAGTAGTTATTATTCAACAACAGATATGTGCCAACGCGTATACAAAGTACTGATTTAATAAAATAATCACTAACTCTTTTTAAAGGGAAAATAGATGCAGATTAAAAATATTCAATAAATGAAAGTTCTTCAGATATTAGAACTTTATAAATGAATTTTTTATAGATGAAAACTATAGATTAGAAAAATACCAAATTCGATACTTAGAAAAACATTTCCAGGTTTTGGGATTTGGGAGCGGTATTTTTTTCATAATAGAAAAAATTCAACTGTTTCAGTAACCTCCGTAAAAGAATTCTATAGTTATTTATTATTAAAATACCTTGCCGTCCAGATTCGTGTGATGAACAGACGCTGAAGAAATCTGATACAAGGCACGAAATACAGAACACGAGCACAGTCTTCATGGTCTCAGGGAAGAATGAAGTCTTGGGACACTCTCAGTCCGGTTATTACTGGATTTCAGAATAGCCATGAATGAAAACCGGTCTGGATCTTACTCACAACAAAGAGAGGGACACGCCGAGCGTTAACTGTTCTCTTTCTATACCATGTATCATACTTTTGTGCTGTATTATGCTGTGTTTCAAATGTCCAATCTTTCTCTCTCTCTCTCTCTCTCTCTCTCTCTCTCTCTCTCTCTCTCTCTCTCTCTCTGATATTTTATTGACTGTCAACGAATTTGAATTTCAAATGAATGTGCTATATCAAGTTGTTCTTTTTACACACCATCCTATGCAAGGCAATAGCGGATCCAGAAATTTTTCCCGGGGATAATTTTATTTGCCTGAGTGGTCCAAGGTCTATTTTCGGTAACTTTGTTGAATTCTTTATAAGTTTGAATTTTCGCCGGGGGGGGGGGGGTCCAGATTTGCGCAAGTAAGGGGGGTGATTTCTTAAATATACAAGAACATGTATTTTTCCTTGCTTTTCAAATTACTTAGTTTCCAATACCTTAAAAGATAGAGTACATATAACTGGTCTATTATTTTTTAAAGGAAGAATTAAGGTGGAATAACACATCATCACAAAACGGCTAACCTCTGATCGAAACGACATTTCGTTTAATAAAAGGATTTTATCTATAATAAGATGTCATTTACTCCATAGCGTCGGGCTTGTGATCCATACATCCCGAGTTCGAATTGCGAAGGGGCTTTTTTGTTACTTTCTGAATTGAATTTTTTAGATATTCCTTTTTAATCCCCAAACTGGAAAGTTTTTGCTTTTTTTGACATATGTACAGTTTATTTATGATTAAATCTTTCATAATCAAATAATTTAATGTTAATTTGATTAACTTTTTCCAGGTGTGTTATTCCACCTTTAGAAGACTGCGTTTAACATATTAGGAAAACTACTGTTATAAGGTGCAATTTACTAGATATTAAAAGGATTTCAAATTCCATTTCAAGAGAAGAGACTATAAAGAAATAGGATATGTGTGAATTTGTGATCAACTTAACTACATTACGTTTAGTAGGATATTGTTTTTTGGGGTTTTTTTTTTTGCTTTCCTTTTCAGTGTGCTAATAACATTAAATTGATTCATAGAGCCAAAAACTGCATACGTACCTCAAGATTAATCTACCTTGAATATTCATTGATCATGACATAGTGTGTTTTCTGGGTAGCTACCTAGATTTTTTCTCTTTGATAAAATTTTTTCTTCAATATAATATACACTGTGTGAGTACTTGAATTATGTAAATTAGTATTTAAAGACAAAACATTTAGAATTGGGCCCCTTGACTTTAATAACAGCCGCCATTTGATTCAAGATGGTTCCTCTGATCCATTGTATGGGATTCATATTCTTTTAAGAAACAAACTAATTTTTTTTTTTAAATGTTGATTAAAACATTTATTATATCTAATCTAAAGCTGTTTTGGCCACATGTCTAGGGCTAGCAATATGGACCAGGAGTCTTTGATTTTCCCAAGAAGAAAAAGTATGCATCAAGAACTGAAGAAAACATTCAATCAGTTAACAACTTTAATAAACCAACAAAATGCAGCCCATTCACTCAAGTATTGTTCCACAACAAACACTGCTGAGCATAGGTGATAGTTACTAAAACAAAATTAATCCTCTTGTACACAACATCTCCCTATAAATGTACGTATATACTGCAGAGAGAAACACAAAAGAATTCATGTACACATATTATGGAGAAATGGGACAGTTTCAGACATTTATATTGATGAAGGTACAGTATAATTTTATTAAAGATGCCATTAGTTTTCAAATACAATTTAAAGTATTTAACCACTGAATTTGTAGAGAGAAAAATATGTGAAAAAATTAAACTAATATAAAAATAAATAAATTGATTGTCTATTTGTAAGGGAAATTCTTCTTTTTAATAAAATACATAAATTCTACTTTAGACTAGTGTCAAAAATGCAATATAATCTTTCAAAACAATCACATAATGAGTTAACATGGAATAAAAAAAGTTTTTCTTTATACAACTAATGTATAAATAGTTCAATAATCTCTTATGAGCTTATCACATATGAATACATCAAAACGTCTCAAAGAAGTATTGCACACAAGTATAATAATATACTAATAAACCTGTACATGTAATATATTGAAAACATTTTCCCTACATTTATTGAGTGACAAATTTAACATACAATGTTAGCAATGCATATAATTGATACAGTCATCATTTTGGCACATGATCAAAACATATGTTTTAAGTACGGACATGTATTATATTTTCAAAAAATAAAATTATGAATATATAGGGAATGTCAAATGACTAGATGCATACATGTAGAAACTGGCAGACAGCCATGATTCAAATTCTGCACAATGACAAAAAAAAAAGGTTGTGTGAATTGAATAATGACAAAAACAAAATCTTGAACATGTAACAGAACTAGAAAATTTTGATATACACATGAATGATAATACATGTATTATAGTTACTGGCACAATATATACACTGTAACTTACCGGTAATTACATGTAAATGACATGTACAAGGTAACATATTTAATGACAACTGAAAAGTACTTGTACATTTTGCATCAAATTACTGTCTCTCAAAATAAATATTTACTTTTGAAGTTTTTTAAAAAGTTTTTGGTACCAAATATATCAAGAAAAACACAAGTATTAAAACTATCAATCCTTTGCATTGACATGAAAATACATGTACATTTGTTTCTGATCTAGTCCAGTATTAAAGCACTGGTACATGTAGATGACTGCATCACCGACACAGAGACACACTAAGCACCATTGTATTAGAATTCTATGAAGATCCTAATGCCTGCATGTGGTCAAATAAACACATCAAAAATATATAACATTCTCCTGTATATCCTTGTCATATCGTAGTCATACATGTATTAACCCCATGTAAAACCACTAGCTACATCAGATGAATAGCTTCCCCAATGTGTACTTTGTACAGATCAAGGTAGCAGTAATTTGTTAAGAAAAATGTGTTTTCTGGTAAAGTCTGTGGGAGAAGTATAGCATTCTGGCTAAAACCAGTAGTTGACTGGGCCTATAACACTGGTTTGAAATAGAATCAGCAGAATAAATGCTCCCAGCACTAAAATGGCTATCAGGTACTGAGGCAGGATGGGAACATGGAACAGCTTGGCCTGAAACATTAAAAATAATCATTAGTTGTGAAACATGAATTGATTGATTTTTTTTTTTTAAATCCACCTTTCCATTCTTATTAATCCCTATCTAAATCAAAGTGCACTATCTTTTAATAATAAAAAAAAACATTGTAAGATTTAAATTAGCATGGTAAGTCACAAAACTGACCAAATTTAATTGAGGTACTGTGTTAAAGTCTCAAGGATATTATATACTAGTAATCTTAATTTAATAATAAGACAGAAAGATCTTTAATATTCACTGTAATCATGCTTCTAGGATTATATACCTTCATTCTTGCTTGACTTATAAACAAAATGAAGGAGTCTAATTCTAGTTGAGAGGAATTCTTGTAGCCAAACACCCTCATCTCCAAGGCTATCTTCTTCATCCTATTGGACACAGAGTTCACCCGGGCTGCCTGTGCAAAATAAGGAAAGCTGTGTTTTAAATAAAGTCACACAAAGAATGACTTCAACAAAATAGGTCTTGTATCAATGTACAGTTGATCTCTAATACCTTGAATACCACGGACATGTCATATTGAGTTGTAAGTCTCAACCACACTTTTTTTATGCATTTAAACCTCTATATTCCAAATCATTGGATATCTCAAAGTTTTTTTCTCTGACAAGTTGAGATAGAGATAACAAAATAAGTACACATGTACCTGATACAGAGGAGCACAGAGAATGAAAAGCCACACCAAAGGGAAGAAACTCCTGTAGATCCAGACTTTTACAGAGTCATTTTTATTCAAAATAAGAATAACAATACCTGAAAAAAAGTGAAAATTGAAAATCAATTTTCAGATAAGAGAAGAGCTACTTTTTTCTAGATTTCTTATTTAGGATTTTATTTTACATTTAAAATGTCCTGCTCAAAAAATAATTCCAAACTTTGTATTTAAAGAAGATGTTTATCCTGAACCATTTTAAATGTGTTAATTTCTGAACTCATACTAGACTTTGTTCTAGTAAACAAAGTGTCTTTGGAATTTAACTTACCTATAATTGTCAGTTCAGCGAATATAACTGATATAAGAGCAGTCATTCTGGCTACTGGTCCATTGAGTAAGCTCACATTCTGTTTTATGAATAGAATGTCCTGCAGAGAGAACAGAAGACACTGTATTAATTAATAACAAGAGCATGTTAAATCCTTTAAACCAATTATTGATATCACCAGTACTGTGGTGATTGGTTTCTAGTTTTTCGAATATCCAAAGTTAAACATGTACATGTATTCTACATGAAAAAGTATAATAAACTCCAATGGGGTTTATGCATGATCATTACAATGTGTTACAATCAATTTCTATAGATCTTTCACCAATAAAACTTCACAACTTTATTCCCCGAACTGCATCCACTGTGCCCCCATTAATGACTGACCTTCATGGCTGCCTTCAGTTCTGTGGATTTCTCCTGCAGTCTCAGAGCCAGTCCTTTAAGGTAGAACAACACCATCTCACAGTGAGTGACATAGTTAGCTATCACAGCAAGGGTCACAGAGTTCAGGACCAGAATTCCCAGCAGCTCTATACTAAACAGCACCCAGTGTACTGTCGTCCTACAAAAAACAGAACAAAATTCAATAAATGTAATTGTAAAAATCTGTTTTATTACTGTAGTTTACTAGCTCAAGATATATTGTGGTTTCATTAATTGATATCTGTGGGTGTCAAATCTTGTAGATTTGCAGTAAGATACAAACATTCATGAAAAATGGTCCTATCCATATAGATGGTTCTAGTCATTTTCTTACTTTAATGAACATTTTATTCCCTGAATTGCTCAACAATGGATACTACGAGAATTGGAAAAATAAAGATGGAATCACAGTTACATAAAAATAAATAAATTGTTTTTAAACAATACGGTACATTTATCTTTATGTCATTCATGCCATCTAGAAGCCTTCTGAAAACAAAGTATCATTTCATGTTATACATGTAACCTTACCCCACTTTTCTGAAGAATAGCAGCTGAGGAAAATTAAAGGCATATTCATACAAGCCTTGCATTACTAGAGTAACAGCCACCCAAATAGCCCCAACAGCCATCAGTATTCTGAAAAACAATAGCAACAACTTAACAAGTGAATGGCTGTTCTAGCCATGATAAACTTAAGATAAAATATATCAAAATGTTCCCAGTAATAAGTGCAGAATTTTACCAAAAAAGGATGACGAAAGTACCTTAGTTTTTTAATCATCTTTTGCTGGGAAGCAGACCGGCTATAGGAAGGTGTAGCTTGCAAAAAAACCTGATCAAAGAAAATTTCAAAAAATGTTTTATAGATGAGCTTTTACCCTAAAGTTAACATTAGAAGTTTCCTCATATTCTTCAACTGTAATTCTTCATTCAAGAAAATAAAAATCATGAACAGAAACTACCATAAAAAGATTTCTTTCAAATTTAATACATACTTTCTCCATAATGGCATACAGCTGTTCATTTTCCTGTATCCTGAAGTGAACTACGCCCATGATATAGGCCAGAAAATGGAGAACATTTGGAATGACATAAGTTGTGATGATATGCTGGCAGGCCTCCGGAGGCTCTGAGGGTCCAATCTTACGCATGGTAGTGAGATTCTGTAGTAAGCCATAGGAGGGAGTGACCTGATACTCATCTAAAGACACTCCATCAGTCACGTTGGATTCTGTTGAGACTGGAGTGGGGGTTGTTGTCGTAATGACCTAAGTTTTAAAATTGTTACTTGCATTAATTCTATAAGCTTTAAGCATGTAAAACATTACAGATATACATTACATTGTATGTACAGTATCATCCTTTAAGAAACAACATTTTGTTGAAAGTAAATAAAAATGAATTGTATTATAACATTCCAGGTAATTATACTGTATACAGTATTATTTTCGCCCCGTGTAATTTCCTTCTAAACTTCCAATTTTGCCTCGTCTTGAATTCGCCTGGACACAGTTGTGTTTAAAGTGAGATATTATGCAACATTGGCATTCGCCCTGTCATAAATTTGCCCGCTGAGAAAGAAGGCGAAAAAAAAGAGGGGGTGGGGGCGAATATTTCCCTGTATATTACAGTAGATGTTTTCAACATATCACAGCTAGCTGCACTATACATCCATTGCTAACTCCACACACAGTATTAATTGCCTTACCTGAGTATCCTTGTGTAGATCCAACTTCCATTGACAAGCAACAATTTCATAGATATAAGTATACAGCAGTAAGCACACAATGAACACAGGGTATACAATGTTCAGTATTGTCCATCTCATTCTGCCCGAGTTCACTGACTCTCTTCCGAATCCTCGCCACCCAATCTGTTCAACGGAGAAAAAAATCTAGATTATCGTGTCAGGATGAAATAAGGCTTCAAGAGTTAAAAAGTCTTTTTTTGCACAAAAAAATCAGACTGTATAGACTCCATTTTGGCAATGTAAAACAATTTACTAGCAAAAAAAATAATGTTTGAATAATTTTTTGTCACTCAGATTTCACTGCATTCTGCCTAGAGCTTATTAACAAGAAACATTTCAAAAGGCAAATAATTAAAGCAGCACCCAAAAGTTGGGAGTAAAAAGTCTTCTTAAATAAATTGTAATAAAAAGTTTCTCATCATCATAGATCCAACTTTTTCTGTCTGATACAATGAGAATTAAAGTCACAAGATACCCACAAACATGAGGAGCCTCCAGTAAGGACGGAGCACCTGCTTCTTGCATCGTCTGAGTGTTGTTGTGGTCAGGTTCAAACTCTCCTCTCCATCTAGGTCAGCTATCTGCAACAATCAAACATTGGATTTAATCAAGCATTATTAGTCATGCAAAGCATGAAAAAACTGTCATCTCAATTAATTTAAATCAAATCTTTGTATGTTTGATTTCATGATTTAAAACAACTTAGATTTCTAGACTGATATATACCCAAAGATCTGCAGCAATACACTTCCACTGCCCTTCATTGATTTTACTAAGGTTTAGATTTATTAGTCACATTAGACAAAGGCAAATCATGATATTAACTGGTAAGATATTTTATCAACCATAGTTTTTTTTTTTATCATAGATTTCCTTCAAGGCCCTTAAGTTGTACTGATAGCCTTGGACATCAAGTGGTACAAACATGTGAGCTGGCATGGAGTTGATTGTTGACCGTATGGCCAAACAAATCAAGGACTGCACAAACAATGCAAACACATGAACACAAGGTCAACTAGTTAATGGACAGGCCGAGTGTAAAACTTACATAGTCATATTATACACAATACTATACGTAGCAAAGTCCTCTTTGTGTTATCATTTTGCACTTATTGCACATTGGACTGACAATGTTGTTGTTATTGTCAATTTCCTGATGGACACACTTTCAAGTGATAGATATACAGCATGCATGATTTTCAAAAAGAAAATGATAAAATAATCCTAAACTTGTAAATGTAGAATCTGAATCAAAATTATTCTTACATTACTGAATTCTAGAATCTAACATGTTGCTTTATAATTTGCATTATCGCAAACTATCAAATTGACGTTTGCTACAGTATCTCTTCTATGGATGAGGAAATAGTCAGATTTGAAAAAAGGCGGGGTATTTGATAGATAAATAAATGCAAGTAAAACTCAACACAAATTGAATAAGCTTAACAGTCTGGCACAGAAAAAAATTCCTTAGGTAAAAACTACGAAGTAGGAATGTATCATAGCATAAAATTTGAAAAGATATTCAATATTTTAGAAAATAAAACAGAGTACCTGTATATGTTACAAGACTTCATAGCAACATATTTGACAAGAGATTCACTTTTTAAGAAAATCAAACAGAGTACCCATTATGAGACTTTTTCCCTGCACTTTTCCCATTGATAGAGGATGTGCATGGTCACTTACATCCACTCTGATTGGGCTGCTGTTGTTGGAGTCCCCTGACATGTCACTGGCATGTTGAAGCTCGTTATCCCGCTGGACCAGGGAGTTGTCACTCATCACGATGTACGAGTTGGGTGGCTTGTCCCCCCGGGGTTTGCGGAGGTCATCCTCTTCTATCAGTTCTTCCTGCAATTGCATGGAGGCAAAGTCAGTTATTCACTTCCAAACACTAGAATGAAATGCTTCATAGTTTAGTACAAATATTCACTGACCATAAAAGAAACTAAAGTATATATACGCAATTGCGATATAAAATGTCAACACTACAAACACTGACACTGCAGGGATCAACACGTCAGAAGTAGGGTCAATGACTGCTTTGTGATTGAACTTACTGACTCATTGAGAACTCTATAATGAAAACATTTATGATAACTTTCATTGTGCACTGCATCACATTGTATCTTAAGTTGTACAAAACACTTGAATTTTCCAAAAATTGATTTTTCAGTTGATTTTTCCAAAATCTAAACACCAATATTTTATAAAGTGGGGTGTCTAGAGGAGGAGGTTAAGGTGGTTGCATCCCCTGTCTTTAAATCTTTAAATGGAGAGAGAGAGAGAGAGAGAGAGAGAGAGAGAGAGAGAGAGAGAGAGAGAGAGAGAGAGAGAGAGAGGGAGGGAAAGGTTATACATATAGGTTATTCAGGTTTTTCGATAGATTTTGTACATATGAGCAAACTGATTTGAAATGCCAAATGCATGCTTCTTTTAGATATATTTTGCAAGAATTGTAAATGGTTTTAAAAAATTGGTATTTCAAATCAGTAAACTAGTATCCTATCTTCTGATTTAAAAGAACTATATATAGTTGTATTTTTCAAAAGAGTACTATATAATAAGTATTCTGAATAATAGGAGCATATCTGAACAGGAATAAAATAGAATTTTAATTTCTATAAAACTATGTGTAGTCTCCCATTACATGCAAGCATGGTTTCTACTTTAAGAAAGCCAATATGATTTCAAAGAATAAACAAGCATCTTTGCAATTTCAACGTTTATGAGAGAACACCACATTTTTATTGTTTAAAGTATTATCATAATTGTGCAATTATTGAATACATGTATTTTTAACATAATGAAACAATAGTGTAACATTCTTTGAGAAGCACAGCACTAATATTTCGGCTACATTCAGTGTTTCATAGTTTAACCTTTAAAACCTCAAAAAAAAGAACTTCTGAAGGCTTCCCCCTTGACATCCATAAACATATTTTTGGTCTCTTAGCGGTCCCCAATTCCCCCTAGGCAGCTGCCTCAGTACTTCATACTTTCAAATTTCTCCTCACTCCTACCCCCCCCCCCCCCCAATTTTTGAAAAATTTCTGAATTTGCATGTTGTCTAGATGTTTGTTCTCCTGACAATTTTCCTTGTCAATGAATCTAAATCTAATATAATCTATGCTTAGAAGATTAGTTTAGCACTGTTAATTTTATGCAGTATTCATTATTAATACCTGGTGCATGATCAGACATATGTAGCCTGCTTATCGAACACAGTTCTGATAGTGATAAACATGTGCTATACATAGGCGTCAGAACACGGGTGGGGGGGGGGGGGGGGGGGGGTGTTTGCAAAGTTCGACCTAACCATTAGGCAGATAGCATCATAGATGGTTCAGCCCCTCCCCCTTTTTCTCGCAGCAAACATAATTGTTTCTAAATTTATCTTGAAAAGATTGAAATATTGAGTTGTTGGATTCATCGGTATACTAGCCCCGTTTAGGATTTTCATGATTTTGGGAGTTTTTTGCTTGTCAAGATTTCTGAGGATTAGTCCCCCCCCCCCACTTTCAATTTGATTCCAATGCCACTGCTATAGACTATAAGTATATCAAACTTGCTACATCCAGATTGCTCCAATCTGAATTTGAACAATTTCAAATTTCAATCATTCATAAAATTATAATATATCATAAAATTACACTTAAAAATTGTAACTATCAACATAATACATGTACATGTATTGAGACACATTTTTAAGCATTTCATTTTTAATTTTTTTTCCCCTGATATTTTCAATCACTAGACAATAAAACAGTGTACAAATTTTGGGTTTATTTACTTAAAGTAAGTTTAACTTAATTAGGTAATTAGTAAGACTGCTTCATTATCCAGGGGCCCCAGGTCTTGATAGATGAAACAGCATTCTATTCAAGTTCAAGTATCTACCCCTACTTCTGCTTACTTATTAGTCAAAGACAAAACTTAATTAAAGAGAAATCTATCATTTCAGTGATATGCATTTACTCGACAATTAAAAGCCCAACTTTGTTGGTCTTATTGATTAATTAAAGTATATTGCAACTATTTCATCCACTGATAAAGTACTGTCCATTAAAGAAGACAAATAATATTGAATTTATAAAATTCATAAAAATATAGTGATTTTTATTTGTACCCAACTTATGATCACTCACCTGCAAGTTAGCATATCCCATCGGTTTCATCATCCAATTTAAACAACTTTTCAGATTTTTAACAACCGCTAGACAACTCTGAAAATCATTGTATCACTGCAATTCCGGTGAGAAATTTCAAAGAAAATATTGCAGAGGCAGCACAAATTCTATGGTGCTAGCAGGCACAAATTCTATTATTGCTAGCACTGTGAATTACTTCTCTGGATTGCACACAAAATCACAATTATGCTTAACCTGTTTTAACAGCTTATGCAAGTGTGAACTTAAAAAGACAAAGATCAAACTAATTTGGGGTGCACGGTACCCGTTTATGATAGCCGAGTGTGACATTAACCAGGGGTTTAGTACAACCAAGGTCATTCATCTTTTATCTCTTTGGAAACTTGCTTAGTTAAGTTAAATGTTACATCAATCCCCCAGTACCCAGTTATAAATGTAAACACCAAGAATATTTTTTAAGAAAAATGTTTATGATAATAAAAAGAGCACTAAAATTTATGAAAATGTTATAATCACTTTAGATGAATGAGCAATAGCACGATTATTAAAGGTGTCATGCCAGGTTAAAATAATAAGATAAGTTAAATAAACTTGTTTATCACACCAGACAAGAGATAAAGATAGAAATTTGATACTATATTATATCTTTATCTGGGTTGTACATTAACCTTCACTAAGCACACATCCTACTAGTAGACGTAAAGCTCCTAATAAGGCCATGCACATGTGCAAGATTTGCAGATGGGCGACATCAATTGGTACTTATTTATGAAAATATTTTTTATAGAGAGATTTATAAAGGGAAAATTGATATCTTTTATCCATTTGGAAGTTCTAAAAACATTTCACACACACAATTTTCGGATCCAACTTTATTACCCCTTACCCTTACTTAGCAGAAAGGGATAAAAACTTCAAACTGAGAAAGACTATAGTAAATCTAATACTATAACAAAACTCATTATTTTATTTTGTTGCAATTATAAATTAAGAACAAGAGATATGTTTAAGAAACACTTGCCCCCCTCCCTTGATACATCTGCAAAGAAAATGAATGGAAACTAAAAAATTGGGATTTCTTTAAGTTCATGACAAAACTGTCAAAAATTACTCAATCATATCCAAAATTGAAATTAACCTGTATATAAGTATGATAAACCTTACCTGTATACTAAATTCCATATCATTAGGTGCAACCTCTGCGAATTAAGAAAATGAACAGAAACTGCAAATAATTGGTATTTTCCTCCATCCGAGGGACATAACTCTGACGAAAATTGTTCCATTATTACCAAAATCAAAGTTGACCTAGATATTATGATTTTTATCAGTGTACAAATTTCATTTTAATATGTGCATCCTCTGTGAAGAAAATGAATAGAAACTGCAAATACATGTAATTGGAATTTTTCTACATCAGAGGGGCATAACTCTGACAAAAAATTGCTCAATTGTACCCAAAATCAAACTTAACTTAGATATTATTATGATAAACATGTATACAAAATTTCATTTCAGTATGTGCATCCTCTGCAAAAAGAATGAATAGAAACTGCAAATAGTTGGAATTTTTCTACGTCAAAGGGGCATAACTCTGTTGAAATTTGCTCAATCATACCCAAAATCAAACTTATCCTGGATATTATTATGATAAATCTGCAACACAAATTTCATTTCAATATGTGCATCCTCTTTGAAAAATGAATGGAAACTGCAAATAATTGGAATTCTTCTACTTCCAACGGGCATAACTCTGATGAAAATTGCTCGATCGTACCCAAAATCAATCTTGATTTAGATATTATAATGATAAAGCTGTAGACCAAATTTCATATCCAAATGTGCATCCTTTGCTTAGAAAATGAATGGAAACTGTGAGTGGAATAACCAACAGATTGAATGACAGACGGACAGCAGCAAAGCAATACGCTCTCCCTTCTTCGAAGTGGGGCATAACAAATGTAACATATTACAGCTTAATTAGTGGACTTTGAGTGTATTGTACCAGTAAACAGGGCATCAAATTGATGCTAGACTCATGTGAAAAAGCACTGATTGCTATATATGCACTTACTGTAACAGTTTTTCGTAATTTTCTGGGTATCTTCACTAGCCAAGCATTTTCGGTCCACTCCTATTGGGAGCGGAGTGGTCTCCCAACATCAAGAACAGTCAAGGGGAGGAACTGGAGATGGATAAGTCATGTTTTTTGAAGGGACAACAGTTCGAACATCAGAACTATGCTGACCTGGGCTTAGGCACACAGTGAGAGAAGAACTGGAGTAGCAAACAGTTGGAGAGGTGCAGGTTGTTGCCAGTGACCATAGTAGGAGGCGTCTTTTGTTGCACTACCTCATGAGTCCTACCGGGCACGGAGCCTCCGAGGGGATAATTAAGAGTCTATTATATGCACAGGAATGAGGATAGATTTGAATGTTTAATGCCAACAAGTGACTTCTAACAGCAAATAAGTACAAGAGGTCAACAGCAACATAAATATATTTAGCTGCAGTTTATAACACAAATTACCACAAAATTAAGGATTTTTTAAGAACACACCAGACAATAAGATTTATGCCCCCCCCCCCCTTTTAAAAAAAAACAAAATGGTCAACATGAATGAGTGTACATACCCAGGCTATTTTGGAGTTAAATTGTTTTCAATTTTTCTTATTACAAAATAAAAATTGTAATTGGTTGCTAATAGACAAATTCATTGATAATATTCCCAGTTGCATTTTTTTTGGGGGGGGGGGTACATATGTATATTGTGATGTTGCTTTTATTTTTTTTAATAAAATTTAAATCATATATGGTAATTCATTAAGTTTTTTGCTCATAATAGAATATATTTATTCTATTCATAAAATATAAATACAGTAAGCCACCTGAGTATCGGTGTCAACAAAACCGTCTGCTTTTCATTATGTTCATTCCGAATCACACCTGTTTTGTTGTGTTTTTTGTTTTCATTTTTAATTACCTGCATCAATATCTATCAATATTTTTTACCGAAGTAGCATTAGCGTATTCAGTTTTTACTTTGCACAATTCTGTTCTTCGAAAATAAACCATGCAACTCACCAATTTCTCATAGTCCATTTCCCGCAAAATAATTTAGAGTGCCTTCCCTTGATTGACTGTCAACGTAAACGCTCGCTAGGTGTCTAAAGCGAGTTGATTGGTTGAAATAAACGCAATCCACCAATCGCTGACCGTCTTTATTGTACAAAATTTAAAAACAACTTCGTGGTCACGCTGATAGTGTTGTTTATGTTCTGAGAATGAGAATTGGCGTCTAAACAAAATTGACCACGAATAAAACCGCGTGGTTGCTGCTTGGTTATACATCGCAATCCAAGTTCTCCGGTATCTGGTTTTGTGTCGCAGAGGAGAAAAACAACAAAATGAACTCTAAAAAATCAAAAGGGACCTCGTTGTTGGACGTAAGGAAATCTAAATCAGGAACAAGCTCATTAGGACAAGTAAGCATCTTAATTTTCAGAATACTCTTTATTTATTATGTTTATTGGTGATGTATTGGGGGAAAACCATGGAAATTGTGTCAGATTTAAATTAAGGTGATTATTTTTCCTGAGACGTATTTGCAATATGTATTTGTTTTTGAACATGCAGGGAGAGGGCGAATTAAGTTTTTATAACTTGTGCGCAATCCCATTGTAATATATAATGCAATGAAATATGTTCAAATCAAATCTAGGGTGATTATTACTCCGAGGTACCCACTTTAACAATTTTTATTCTACACACTATGCTCAGATTGAGCCCAATCCATGTTACAGCAGAATTTAAATACATGAAGATTCACTTATCATTAATTAATGCTGGGCTAATCTGTACGCATGAGTTAGAAAAACCAGAAACATGTATTTATCCAATGAAGTAATGGTGAATTTGCATTGAATTTAGATTCACCAGGATCCAAAGAAACCTGTCCTAAATGTCCTGAGTAATTTGAATGGAATCAAACGCCAAGGAGATAGCATGATGGACCAGAAACAGAAGAGAAGAGCTGCATTTGGTGACATCACAAATGTATGAATATCATTAATTATCGTTAAAACATATTCGATTATCTTTTTTATGAATATGTATCCCCTTAAAGTAGATCCAGTGTTCTGTGACGTCACACTTTTTTGTAAAAATTGTGCAAGATAGTTTTATTTATTTTATGTGAATATAATCACATGGATGTAATTAGAATTATTGGTAGGTTAAAGATATTTTCGCACTCAATTTTATACTAAATTTCCAAATTTTTATATATTTTATCTATGCAAAGGGGAAATAACTCTTTTTCTGACTTTTCTCTTGGTTGTATGTCTAAATGCTATAGTTTTTCTTATTCCATCGATTAAATTTAAAATATTTCTGTGATTTTAGTTTTCTGATAAAGTTGACATTAAAATTAAACAAGAAAAACAAATTTCTGCCTACAAGATTTTACTTTTAACAGAAAAAAATACATTTTTCTAATGCTAAAATATGTTTTAGTTTATGTTTATCTGGCATCTCAAAAAGTGTGATGACATGTATATTTTTTCTAACAATTGATGACATTTAAGTCTATTAAGTCGAAATCAGTTCGGTTTTTCAACTTTCCTCAGAGAATTTTACGAGTATGGAGCTACCTTAATAGATAGATTCCTAGTTTTTATGACAAATTAGTTCTTAATTTAAGCTGGAACAATCCCCTATTTTCTGGATGAATTGTAATGGTTTCACTTTTAACTTCATGTATCATAAAGGATTTAGGCTAATAACATTCAGAATTATTAAAAAAGCACACTCAACATTTTTGTAGCTAAATGAAAATTTGAAAATGCTGTTTATATAGCTTCAACAGTTTTATTAACGTATTGGTGTACTTAACATACAGGCTATCAATGAAAATAACACCGTAAAGAAAGATGCACAGAAAAAAGCCAAGCCACCTGTAGGACTTAATATTAAAGTGACCAAAAAGAAGTCGGAAAAGAAAAAGACAGTCAAAACTGAGAACGCTGACCCGGCTTTAGATGACATCATTCAGCTATCCCAGGAATCCCTAGTATCAAGTTCTCAGGACAGGTAAAATTCATTTAATCATCTGAAACAGTCTTTGCAGGGTCTTTATTGTGGCCCTGTGAGTCTAGAATTCATTTTTCCTTCCATTTTGTTGTTTGAGAAAAAAGTTTTACAATAAGCCATATACAGAGAAAGCTCACAACATTTTTATATATTTTTATGTGTTAAGTAATTATTTTCTCATATTATATTGAAAAAAAAATAATATTCATTCTTGTTGTTACGTCAACAAAATTAAAATCTACATTTCATGATTTTTGTTTGTAATGAGCTAACTCTAAAAAAAAAAAAGTTAAATAACATCTTAATACTTTTTTTTCCAGTAACAGTTCATGCAAAAGCAGTCTAACAGATTTAAGTCAAATTAGCACTGTGTCAGAAGATGAAAAAGAAACAGTCCCAGCAGTAAGAAATTGTTTTGACTGACTACAATGTAATATTGAACGATTCAACCAATGAAACAATTATGTTAATGAAATATATTTTGCTTAGCAATTGCTGCCATATGAAATTGTTATGAATTCCTGTTTCTCTACCCTGAGAAAAAGCAATAATTGTTGTATCATAATCACTTGACTAATTCATTATGACATATTGCATAACCGTCACTTCGAAAAGTTGGTGTATAAATTTACAAGAGTTAAATAGTTCAGTGTTTATTGATGTATTATTTCAGACAGTAGATGATGTGGACACAGAAAATCTACAAGACACTGCCCAATGTGCACTCTACGCACCATTCATCTTCAGATACTACAAAGAAAGAGAGGTAAAATACTGTGTGCTAACATATGTCTGTCAAAAGAACATACATTTAAATATGATGCTTTTATACACATGGCATACTTTTTAGTGTTGTATGTTTTTAGAGTTGTTTAGAATTTTTACTCTGTTGATGACGATATTTGATTTTTAAATTTTATACAAGAATATAGAGATATTAAGGAAGCATGTATTTTTTTTAAAAATTTCACCCCTTTAATGTAAAGGATTTTCCCCTGTTTATAATTTACCAAACAAAGAGAGAGATAACGTATTTTGGAATTAAGCCTCATATTTAACTTGCTAATTAAAAGGGAAAAATATCAAATGAAGCAAAAGAATTCCCTGGAAATAGTAAGGAAGCAAATTACAACTGTTGGTTATTGTGTATGCAATCAATGAATGTAACATTTTCCTATTATAATGCATTCATATTGGCAAAAATGGTCAAAATAAAAGTTTTCTACATTGCCCAATCCATCATTACAGCTGCTGTTTATGGTTCCCATGTACATGGACACTCAGACCACGCTGACCACAAACATGCGTGCCATTTTGGTGGACTGGCTGGTGGAGGTGCAGGAGAACTTTGAGTTGAACCACGAGACCCTGTATCTAGCTGTCAAACTAGTCGACACCTACCTCTCAATCCGACAGGTGCCCAAGGAAAACCTGCAGCTTGTGGGCGCCGCCTCCTTGTTTGTTGCTTGCAAGTTCGATGTAAGTTTTTGTCACTTGTCGTCGTACATGTAGATCAGAGGAAAATCACCTTTTACTTATATACCTGAACAATACTTTGATTTCAAATGAAAATTACATATGCATGGATCCTTGATTGTTATTATTGATTTAAAGAGGGAATTTAATAGGGTTTATATGGTGTATCCATTATGGTATTAAATAAGTTACATATATGGACATGTATATAATAAATGTCAAAAATTTGATGTTGGCAGGAGAGATGTCCTCCTCTAATTGAGGATTTCCTGTACATTTGTGACGACGCCTACAGGCGGACGGAGTTCCTGGAGATGGAAAGGACGCTCCTCAAGACGATAGGATTTGACATTGGGATGCCCTTGTCCTATCGCTTCCTCAGAAGATACGCCAAGGTACTTGATATTCTGTAAAATTTGAAACTTTTCCATACATGCAAGTTTATTATTCTTTACTTTATTATTTTGTACGTGAGTCAAAAAAAGTAAATTGAAGTTTCTGTAACACTCTCTTAAATCGTTTCTTTTAGTTGATCAATCTGAAAATGTATTAACTGTTGTCTTTTAAATTCTATGTGTAAAATTATATATAAAATGTTTGATTTTTGAATGACAATTTAAAAACTGTGTTTTGGCAGTGTGCTAGAGCATCCATGGAGACACTAACGATGGCCAGGTATATCCTAGAGATGTCCTTGATGGAGTATGAGTTTATCAAATACAGGGAATCAAAAATAGCTTCCGCATGTCTTCTGCTGGCAATGAAAATGAAAAACGCAGGAGAATGGGTGAGTTGCTGTGTATTACTGCTGTGTCAGAAAAAAAAACTTGGAGCTCTGTCTCTCTTTCTAGCATTATAAGAATTTCTGTTATTTCAAGTCGGCATGTATGAACATTATTTTAAAAATTTGATTAAAATTTTGTGTAGTTTTGCTTATTGGTAGAATTAAACTGTCTCCTTTTTTCACAGTCAGGATTATTTATTATTCAAAGTAAAAGGTGAAAGATATAAAAGCAATATTATTGATAGGATGGAGTTGTCTCCCTTTCTTCACAGTCATGACTGTTTATGTTACAGAGTTCCACCCTGGAGTACTACACTGGTTACACAGACAAAGACATCAGTGGTCTTGTACGGGAACTGAATGCAATGATTGCCTGCCCACCCAAACAGCTAACCACTATCAGATCCAAGTATTCACACAGGTGCGTGCTCAACTGTAGGACTCTTGCAGTTGCAAAGGAGTTTGATAGTGTTTTATATGATGTGTTACAAACATTTTATCCTTAAATTCTGTGTACTGGTTGAAACTGGATTTAAACTCTCTAAAGCTGCAATGTACTGAAACTCAATGCACAAGTTAATGTAGAGGATGTTAATCCTTATGCATATATATTGTATTAAAAACTAATGATTTTTTTGTTTTCATTGAAGTTGACAATTATTTTCCCTGTTTCTGTGAAAACCAATTTTTGCATATATAAATTGTACATGTAGCATTTAATTAAAGTGAAATCATTCGTGGTTATGGGATCTACAGGCTTTCTGAACTCAGAAGTTAAATTCTTTTGTTTGCCTTATATTTTCAGTGTGTTCTATGAAGTAGCCAAGGTACCAGCTTTATCAGAGGAGGCCCTGACATCTTGAGGCCATGTTCTCAATACACTTTGAAGGATAAAAACATGTCCTCCTGAATACCTGCAGAGCTTGATCTGTGATATTCATGAAAAGCCCAGCATTCTCTGAACCGGTTGTGTGTTGTGTTTTAAACCTCAGAAGATCTACAAAGCTCCCCTAAAATTGAGGATATTGTTTCATGGTAAATACAGAGAACTTTGTAATGCAGGTTTTTAAATGACAGGGAATGTTTGTACTAATAACATACGTAGATAGGTGTTTCCCTTCTTACTATCCCACTTTATCTGTTGTACATAGTATTATCTGTTTTTATGTAGTCATTTTTAAAACATTATTTATTCAACAAATTATTATTACCAGTACATCATTATTTTTTTTAATTCTTAATGGCAAAAAATTGGCTAAATTAAATTTTTTAAGTATCAACATTAAATAAGTTATCTAGCCTTTTTATATATGAAATGGGTAAATATGAATCATGTTGAATGCGTTTAGTCAGTATTTGAATCACGATTATGATTTGAGCATGGAGGTGTCGTTTTTACCACAGAATTAGTCAATTTACTTGAATGAGATATGGCAGACTTCCGGTAACCATCATTATTTGTTAACATCTAAAAAAAGGAAGTCAGAATTTATAGTCGTATTATGATCATGTTCCAACAAATATAAAAAATATAATAAATGCAATAATTTGTTTTTAAGTACCGGTAGTTACTTTATGGTTTACATTTCCCTTTTTTTATGAACATGTAGATGTTTTCAGATTATTTTATAATAACTTTTTATTTAGTTCATATTTTTACACAATACCTGTACTAAATTTTGCTACCATCATTCAGTGTTTTAAGATATACACCAATTGTTTCAATAAAGATGTTTCAAACAATGCCTTTGTATTGGAATTATATCTGTTTTAAGATATATGCCTGGATCTTCTGCTAAGCATTAATTTGTCTAACAATATAGAGCAAATGGCTATGTCACTAATGTCTGGTTTTCATTTACAATTCATTGGATCAAAGTACAGTCATTATTTTTTTATAATACTACTGCAACAATTTGTCAGCATAACTCCTCTTAAGGCAGCGAGTAAAATTTCATGAAGCTTTGTAGTTAATTATGAATATTATCAATCTGTGTATTTGATGCATACCAGTACTTTACCTTTCATGTGATCAAATCCTGTGAAGCCTGAAGGGCTTCTCGGTAGATTTTGATCACGTACCAACCAACTTCATATCCTGATGAACTTTTTAACATTGCGGTTTATTACTTACCGGGTATATTTACATTTGAAAAAGACAAATCGTCTAGATTTGTTAAAATTACCAAGAGGCTGTCAGTAACCATTGAGAATTATCTTTTAAAAAGTGGAAAGTGCAAAAATCACAAATTAGAACGAAACTTTCACACTTTTGTGTACAGTGATAATAAATTATAAAAAAAAAAAAGGTGAAAATTTACAAAAAGTGCGCATGTGTTTCTATGGCAACACACTTAAAAGTTTACAATAATCCAAGCGATAAGCGCATGCTGTGATCATTGTGACGTCATGAAAAAGTTCATTCAGAATTGAACGTTTTCGCTGTTCTATGGGTTCATATAAAGAAACATATTTGCGAATGTAAATATTGTTTATAGCATTGTCATGTAGATGTGTAGGGTACCTGAGCTTGCTAATTACTTCAAAATTCATTACAATTTTCAATGGAATGTTGTGATAATGACGGTGAGATTCACCTCTGAGCCACCACCATTCTGCATTTTTTGTCAAAGACAACAACAAACAAATACCACAACTGTTGTACAGGGGTGTGGGTGATTATCTAAAATATCTTTGACCTGGTAATGACACCAAGGCATAAAGACTTCTGATAAAAATACAATCTAGTGGATTGGAATAGACACATTTTGTTTTTGTATGAGAGCCAAATGACTAATTAGGGCCCAACTCTGTGACCTCATAGTGATCAGTCAGTCCAAAATCACTTATCCGGAGCATATTTTTTCTCCCCAAATTTCTAGGTCAAAGGTTGAAGTCAGAGATGTGAAAAATACTTGTCTGGATCATTTATTCTCTCCCCTTGGTCCAATTTGGCTCACTCCATTCGCAGAGTGCCTTTAATTAAAGGATGTGCAGAGTTTCACTGTTAGGGTAAACATTATAAAAGACCCCATTTTAAAAATCTTGTCCATTCCATATACATGTATTATATTCTTTCCCCTTTGGCCTATCTGGCTCCTTCTCCTCACACAGAACTTTATGGTAAAGGGTGTGCAGTAACCTTAATCCATTTTTCTTAGAAAGTTGTGGAGTTCAACGCAGATCTCTTTAAAATCAAGTTTTGGCCACCAAATTCTCTCCCATTGGTACTTTATTTATTAGATTAAACCAAAACACAGCCTTTGCGGTGACCTTAAATTGAAGTCCAATGTCAAATGGAAAATTTCCAAAACATAGGTTCAGGTCAAAGAAAAGTCCTCTGAATGCATTTATGGTATCACAAGCTCAATGACGTCTAGTTATAATTGAGGTCTGTCAGCTACCCAACCTTCTTACAACTTCATGTTTGATGAAGAAGAAAAATCAAAGCAGTTTTCAATTAATTCTAATAAAAACTTTATGAGAGAAGAACAAAAGATTGCACATTGATATTAATGTATTTACTTTCAGCAAAAGAAGACATTTTTTACAACAAGGTATGTGTCCATTTACTAATTTGGGGCATTCACTCACTCCCATACATTCTTTAACACATGTACACAAATTAATAACAGTAAAATTTATTTCATATATTAAATTATCAGTAAATAAAAAGAAACCTAACACTTGGATTGCATCAATAAACAAATGACGTGAGTAAATAGCGCGCTCAACAGATGACATAATGCTGACAGAAACCGTATAATCGTTAGCTGTTGACTCAATGTGTTTTAATATTTAGCAGCTGAATCAACGAGTGTCAACACAAAAGGATTGAAGCTGAAAACTTGGCACTGAATAACGGATGATCAGCTATTCTTTGTAGAAGACCAATCAATGGAGTCCTATCGTGACGCAATGGAAGAATGTCCGGAATCCACCCTTTCCAATTTCTCAAAATGTTTTCTGGCGTTCTTGATATTGATAAGAGTTGCTGCTGAGGCTAAAAAAATAAATAAAATTGTTTTTTTTTTTGGACAAAAATGTACCAAAAATCAAAAGCTGATGCTTCATATAGTATACAACTATTGACTGAAGTTTAGGGCATTTTTGATTATAATAGCACATGGTGGACGAAATATTGATTGACATGAAGTGGAGAGCAATATATTCATCCCAAAGTGCTAATACTGGTTCATGTATAATCAAGTTTGCCCAAAAACACAGTAAATATTTGTTCAATTATTTAAAAAACAATCAAACCATATTTCAAGAAAGGTTTTACAAACAAATTGCTGTAATTTTCTTAGCTGAACATAGAAATCACAAGTTCAATTTTGCGCAAAGTTCATTTCCTATATTCAAATGGTCACAAGCTCAATGACGTCTAGTTATAATTGAGGTCTGTCAGCTACCCAACCTTCTTACAACTTCATGTTTGATGAAGAAGAAAAATCATAGCAGTTTTCAATTAATCCTAATAAAAACTTTATGAGAGAAGAACAAAAGATTGCACATTGATATTAATGTATTTACTTTCAGCGAAAGAAGACATTTTTTACAACAAGGTATGTGTCCATTTACTAATTTGGGGCATTCACTCACTCCCATACATTCTTTAACACATGTACACAAATTAATAACAGTAAAATTTATTTCATATATTAAATTATCAGTAAATAAAAAGAAACCTAACACTTGGATTGCATCAATAAACAAATGACGTGAGTAAATAGCGCGCTCAACAGATGACATAATGCTGACAGAAACCGTATAATCGTTAGCTGTTGACTCAATGTGTTTTAATATTTAGCAGCTGAATCAACGAGTGTCAACACAAAAGGATTGAAGCTGAAAACTTGGCACTGAATAACGGATGATCAGCTATTCTTTGTAGAAGACCAATCAATGGAGTCCTATCGTGACGCAATGGAAGAATGTCCGGAATCCACCCTTTCCAATTTCTCAAAATGTTTTCTGGCGTTCTTGATATTGATAAGAGTTGCTGCTGAGGCTAAAAAAATAAATAAAATTGTTTTTTTTTTTTGGACAAAAATGTACCAAAAATCAAAAGCTGATGCTTCATATAGTATACAACTATTGACTGAAGTTTAGGGCACTTTTGATTATAATAGCACATGGTGGACGAAATATTGATTGACATTAAGTGGAGAGCAATATATTCATCCCAAAGTGCTAATACTGGTTCATGTATAATCAAGTTTGCCCAAAAACACAGTAAATATTTGTTCAATTATTTAAAAAACAATCAAACCATATTTCAAGAAAGGTTTTACAAACAAATTGCTGTAATTTTCTTAGCTGAACATAGAAATCACAAGTTCAATTTTGCGCAAAGTTCATTTCCTATATTCAAATGGTCACAAGCTCAATGACGTCTAGTTATAATTGAGGTCTGTCAGCTACCCAACCTTCTTACAACTTCATGTTTGATGAAGAAGAAAAATCATAGCAGTTTTCAATTAATCCTAATAAAAACTTTATGAGAGAAGAACAAAAGATTGCACATTGATATTAATGTATTTACTTTCAGCAAAAGAAGACATTTTTTACAACAAGGTATGTGTCCATTTACTAATTTGGGGCATTCACTCACTCCCATACATTCTTTAACACATGTACACAAATTAATAACAGTAAAATTTATTTCATATATTAAATTATCAGTAAATAAAAAGAAACCTAACACTTGGATTGCATCAATAAACAAATGACGTGAGTAAATAGCGCGCTCAACAGATGACATAATGCTGACAGAAACTGTATAATCGTTAGCTGTTAACTCAATGTGTTTTAATATTTAGCAGCTGAATCAACGAGTGTCAACACAAAAGGATTGAAGCTGAAAACTTGGCACTGAATAACGGATGATCAGCTATTCTTTGTAGAAGACCAATCAATGGAGTCCTATCGTGACGCAATGGAAGAATGTCCGGAATCCACCCTTTCCAATTTCTCAAAATGTTTTCTGGCGTTCTTGATATTGATAAGAGTTGCTGCTGAGGCTAAAAAAATAAATAAAATTGTTTTTTTTTATTGGACAAAAATGTACCAAAAATCAAAAGCTGATGCTTCATATAGTATACAACTATTGACTGAAGTTTAGGGCATTTTTGATTATAATAGCACATGGTGGACGAAATATTGATTGACATGAAGTGGAGAGCAATATATTCATCCCAAAGTGCTAATACTGGTTCATGTATAATCAAGTTTGCCCAAAAACACAGTAAATATTTGTTCAATTATTTAAAAAAAACAATCAAACCATATTTCAAGAAAGGTTTTACAAACAAATTGCTGTAATTTTCTTAGCTCAACATAGAAATCACAAGTTCAATTTTGCGCAAAGTTCATTTCCTATATATCCTCGGCAAAAAACTGTCTCTGTTAATATTCCGCATTCCATAGGAATTATGCTACAGATATTCTACCGGATTTTACTCCTCAATAATTTGAAAATCCTTGTATCTGTTATGCTAGTAAACCACCACATTGTGTTGTTTACTTGCTTTGACTGAATGCCTATTACGACATCACCTTCTTTAGGAGTCGCAAAGGTTTATTTACGTCAACACCAACAAGTCGACAACTCAAAAGCGATTAAACACATCAGAAGGGTTTTATTAAATTGGTGGTAATATTCTCTTGATATTATTCAGTCAGTATTTTTCAGAAAACCTTTTCTTTAGTTATTGACTATATGTCTATATACAGTTATATATACATATGTATAGTGATAATACTACTAAAATATAATATTAAAAATATTTATTTAATACAATGAAAATTGATTCAATTCCTCTCTAATTTTTTTCCTCCAAAAAAAGCAAGATTAGCATTAACTGAATAAAGGAGATCCTCTGAATAAGAGAATGTCATTTTCAAGTACATGTATTTATGAACTTTTAGTAATAAGCCATGCTGATTTTCAGACAATGTTCTGGAATTTGTTTTTTTATGCTTGGCAGGTTTGGATCTAAGAAAACCATTGGTGAAAAATATTTTGGAATGCAAACACATGATGGAATGAGATCATATTTTAATATTATTAGGTATGTTTATGAATACATGTAAAATGCCATTTGCAATATGAGCAATGAAATACCTGACACAAGGAGTGTCTTGTGAAGTTTGGTCTTGGCATGCAATCAATTTTGAAAATGTTTATACCCGTAGCGTAAAACCCCCTGATCAACCAGACAGTGAAAAACTTCCAAAGATTTTCAAGGATTTAAGATACAAAGATTATTAAAAATACACATAGAAACATCACTTGGGGCTTCCAACTCAGTTCCACTTTTCCATAGCTATCAGTATTAAACAAATCAATGTTTGAGATGAGTTTACCAATACATGCTGGTACCCCACCCCCTCTCAAATAAGCTACCTACTCGGCCATTCATAATAATAACGTATTAAAACAATAATGAATTCAACATGTACAATTAAAGATAAGTTACTTTTTTTTTCATAACAATATTAATAAAAATCAATAAGGTATTCCAGACAAGATTACAGTACTTACGTATTGTGGGATCAGACATGACGACCATTACATAAGTGTTGGATGTGAAGACGTCAATAAATGCAGAGAAGTTCTTGTTGCTGACTTCCATTCCTTGGAAGGTTGCAGCTAACTTACTACAGCTGAGTTTAAACTGTTTAATGATGTTACTGATCTTCTCGAATCTGTGGATGTCTGGGTGGTGTTTCCTTTCACAGTGGGAAATTACCTGCAAGAAACATGTACATGTTCATTTGTACCATATACCAGTAATGTTCACCAAAAAGAACAGTTTACAGAGTAAGCATATGACTACCTGTACTTATTTAACTTCTCAATGGGGGATGGGGTTAGGTAAGACCTTATAGGGAGATCTTCAAAGCCAGCCAGACGTTGGTAAGTACTTTCTAGAATCAATATACTGGGTATAATGCCTATAAATTTAATAAAACAAGCATGTGTGTTGTCAAAGTACTTACTAAAAAAGTTGCCCTTTCAAACAGTAGAACTTCATCTGCTTCTATAATGTTTGCGAAATTGGTTAAATTTGCCTCTAACTGCTGAACATTAGGGATTAGCTGATACACAATGCTAGACCAAGCCTGAAAACACAGTAAAAATGTCCTTGATAATTGAAATAATGTATCTACCAGTATATACCTAAGAATTCTTACAACATACATTTGTATCTAACCAGAAAACCAATTAAAAGTATCTGAAATGTATAATGTTACGAGTGAATTTTAAAATAAAGCACCTTATATAGGGTCTCATCCCAGATAGAGGTAGCAAAACATGTACAGTCCAAGGGCTTAGATAATCTCTTCAAGTCCTCCTCTCTTTCTCTGAATATCTGACAGTTTAGAAACAAGAGTTTGAACAAAATTGCAACATATAAAAGTAAAGTATGAGGGTTTGCTTTTATAAAAAAAATTAAAGCTTGACTTAATTGAATAGAAATGATGTTCAATTTGACCTTGAATTTGACTAAATTTTTACTGGCCTGTCTTTTAAGTTAATGTCACAAAGTACATGTACTTAAAACAAGAAGGTCGCTTTCAGTGGTAAAAGACTTAATTTTTCCATTCAGTTCAGTCTTATTGTTTCCCTTATTTTGCAAAGTGCTTTGAATTTTTTTAAACTCGTAGGCCAAAGCAAATTTATGTTTTGTTTCTCAGGCACTCCACATCAAGTCAAATGCTGCAGCATTGATGTATTTTAATGCAACATTGAAAAGGGAAATAACTCAATTTTTTAAATTCTAGTTCAAATTTGTAAATTTATTCCCCATTGCAAATCTCACAATAAAATAAAAACTAAAAACATGTCTGCAGCATCATATTTTGAATACTTTTAGCTTGAGAAATTTGAGAGGTTTTATTCTTTACCATACCATATCTCTTTGGTCATCTTGTACAAGGTCCATTTTGTGGACCAGACAGAAGACTTTGGCGTCGGGTGAGTTCTGTAGAATGGCCTCCAGACAAGACTGATAGTAATGCATGTCCTTCTCCAGTTCACGACTCTCTACATCAAACACGTAAATCAGGACCTCAACATTCCGAAAAATGTTGTCTCTTTGACTGGCAAAGTAATTCTCCATGAAAGCCTCTTGTCTGAAATGAATTGAAATTGTGAGGTAAATTTTGACATATAAACTAATCATTATTATCAAGAAAAAAGATTTATTGAGCATTTATATAAATTTGTCTTTTTTTTTATCATGATTGTTGATCATACTAGTCATAGAATAGCAAAGAATACTGAAATGTGACAAAACGCTTAACTCTATAAAATGAAATTCTATGTGTGGATTTAAACTTGCTCATAAATTAATGAACTCTGAATCTATGAGAAATAAATGAGGAAATATGAAATACTTATTACCCTCCACAGTCCCATAGATTTAACACAAGATTCCCAAGAAAGCGCACATGTGAATGTTCCACATCAACTGTAAAACAAAGAGTCATTATTATGACTGAATGGAATGATTTCATAACATCATTAAAACTGAGTTTAAGAAACATGTACATGTACTATAAAATTAAGAAGAACATGAAATATACCTTGCATCTGGCTTCTTTTAGGTATTCAATTAAGTTTAAAGATTTTATATTATGGTCAATAAAGAATTCTTTTACATGGTGGTACGTACTTGTTGCTCCAAGTCTTCTTGTATCCCTAGCAATATAATTTGCAAAAATGATTGACCTCATACTGGTTTTTCCAGATCCACTTTTGCCCATTAACAGCACCTAAGATAAAGCACAAACATCTTTCAGTCATATTTCATAAACACTTTATCTTTCTTTCTTAAATAATTTTTAGACATCCATCATATTACTGGGAAACAAGTGAAAAGCTGTCAATGTGACAGCAAACCGGGTTTTCTTTTATGTAAACTGTATCCATAATCCATGTCAACCCTTATCCAGTGAAATGGAGTACCCTACATGTATATGCAACATTTTGCCAAAAAATGACTAAGTTCAAAAGCTAGTATTTTTTTCATAAATTATCAGAAATCAAAATCCTAGCAATATGCACACCTCTGATATATGTACAATTGATCTGCAAAAGAACAACTTCCTATCTTGAGAACTGTAGGAGGAGTTATCCGTACAATGAGGGTACCCTATATGCAATATTTTGCCAAAAAATGACTAAGTTCAAAAGCTGGTATTTTTTCGATAAATTATCAGAAATCAAAATCCTAGCAATATGCACACCTCTGATATATGTACAATTGATCTGCAAAAGAACAACTTCCTATCTTGAGAACTGTAGGAGGAGTTATCCGTACAATGAGGGTACCCTATATGCAATATTTTGCCAAAAAATGACTAAGTTCAAAAGCTGGTATTTTTTCGATAAATTATCAGAAATCAAAATCCTAGCAATATGCACACCTCTGATATATGTACAATTGATCTGCAAAAGAACAACTTCCTATCTTGAGAACTGTAGGAGGAGTTATCCGTACAATGAGGGTACCCTATATGCAATATTTTGCCAAAAAATGACTAAGTTCAAAAGCTGGTATTTTTTCGATAAATTATCGGAAATCAAAATCCTAGCAATATGCACACCTCTGATATATGTACAATTGATCTGCAAAAGAACAACTTCCTATCTTGAGAACTGTAGGAGGAGTTATCCGTACAATGAGGGTACCCTATATGCAATATTTTGCCAAAAAATGACTAAGTTCAAAAGCTGGTATTTTTTCGATAAATTATCAGAAATCAAAATCCTAGCAATATGCACACCTCTGATATATGTACAATTGATCTGCAAAAGAACAACTTCCTATCTTGAGAACTGTAGGAGGAGTTATCCGTACAATGAGGGTACCCTATATGCAATATTTTGCCAAAAAATGACTAAGTTCAAAAGCTGGTATTTTTTCGATAAATTATAGGAAATCAAAATCCTAGCAATATGCACACCTCTGATATATGTACAATTGATCTGCAAAAGATTAACTTCCTATCTTGAAAACTGTAGGAGGAGTTATCCGTACAATGAGGGTACCCTATATGCAATATTTTGCCAAAAAATGACTAAGTTCAAAAGCTGGTATTTTTTCGATAAATTATCGGAAATCAAAATCCTAGCAATATGCACACCTCTGATATATGTACAATTGATCTGCAAAAGAACAACTTCCTATCTTGAGAACTGTAGGAGGAGTTATCCGTACAATGAGGGTACCCTATATGCAATATTTTGCCAAAAAATGACTAAGTTCAAAAGCTGGTATTTTTTCGATAAATTATAGGAAATCAAAATCCTAGCAATATGCACACCTCTGATATATGTACAATTGATCTGCAAAAGAACAAATTCCTATCTTGAAAACTGTAGGAGGAGTTATCCGTACAATGAGGGTACCCTTTTGGCAGCCGCCCGCCCGCCCGCCCGCCATTTTCACCATTTTAATAACCGGATTTTTCCGTTGGAAAACCCGGTTAAAAATTTGATAGTGTCACAGATGTATTCACTATAACAGGGTATGCAACTGTAACTCCTGTATGGGGAAATAGCCTGGGATGGTTTTTTTCTGAGGAGGGGGGGGGGGGGGGGAGGGCAAGTGATTGTGACAGTTAGACAGGTTTAAATATCAGCACTAAATAGCTCAGTGGTAGAGCACCTGACTATAGTCTGTCCCAAGGTATTTTTGCCGCATATTTTTTTAAATTATTCAATATTTATAAATACCTATTGGTTCAGACGATGTTCATTCAATAGTATGAAAAAATCCCAAGATTTGCCCTTTGAAACGCCCCCTCTAGCTTGTCGGGTATCAGTACACAGCTAAAAATAAAAAGTCTACGAGGTTTTTCCATTGCCAAGGAGATGAAGACGCCCGGATGATAACGTTGAAAAATTGCGCGAGGTGTCCCGAGTATTTCCGAATGGAGAAAAGATGTCAACATTCCCCATTATAAATCTCCGTAGGAAATCTGTTTTGGTTTCTGTGAATTTTTATGAGGGAAAAATGATAATGTGTGAATGAAGTTATCTTGGGAATTTTCCCTTTCATCGATTTTAATTGCACTTCAGTCACAGGTATGTGTATTTTTATTAAAAATCGTTCAAATATGCAGCATAAATATCTTGGGACAGACTATAGAGATTCAGAAGGACCAGGTTTGAATACCAGTCTGGTGTACATCTCTATTTCTCTTATCCATTGATTTTCTTACACAACTATAGCAAAAGGACAAGCCTTGTGAAATCTCACAGTACAGGGTATTGTAGATGATTTTTAATATTTCCAGTATCTTTTATTGAACCATAGATACAGGGGTATTCATTTTAAAGCCAATAAAATTTGACAGAAAAAAGTAGAGCTCGTGATAAATTATAACACACAATAGTCAAAAATCTCTCCCTAAGATCGGCCGATATGCCCTAATAGTCATCCAACAAGCCAAGGGCAGTAGCCCAGAGTCACAAACTTTGGCCAGTACACATTTTTACGTTTCATTTCTGGTTTATTTCTGAGCATGACACATAACAGAGAAAATTCGAACTATAAATAAAGTTCACTAAACTGTGCCGTTTCCGTCATAACAAGTAGTTACCTTTTTCTTCATTTTTGCAGGTGCTTTAGACATGGTTGAAAATCTTTTAAAATACACAAGGGAAAAGAATACTAAAAATTTATGGAAAAACAGTCATTCGTAGTTGCATATTTCATCACATGATATTCACTGCAGAATAGTACAAATAAGTCTATTTTTTCATTTGGTAAGAAAAAGGAGGATCGTAGAAATATTATTATATACACCGTAGCAAAAATAACAAAATATGTTTTGAGTTTTCTTTCGTTTCCAGTTTCGGTATTTTAGTGCATATATGTAATTAACAGGATCGAGGTGAATATCATAAAGCATTGTTTACTTCCGTATCTTACTATCAAATGGAAAGTTGCTAGATAATGTAATTACAGAGGTCTATATGTGAGCTTAGATCGGTAAGACGAACCTACATACAGTCATTTAGATGGATGATGGAATTCTTTCTAGATTTACATTGTTTTGTTCAGAGTTAATTTTTACATGTGTAACTGTGGGATTTTTTAACAGCACTTGTTTTGGTTTAATTAAACACTACTAAATTGGTAAAATTAGACATAACTTATACAGTGATAGTGTCAGGATAAAAGCCTTTCGATTAAGACATGATATGATTGTAACAATTCTTGAAATAAAACTGATATTGTTAAAACTTTTGTAGGACGTCGCGTCTCAAGACTGGAGCTTCTGGACCATTAATTAACTCAATAAGACTAGGAGTCTTGGGAAAAGCAACTGTATGTTTCATACATATAGTTGTGTGTGCATTTTATCACTTGAACTCGCTGTATTGAGGTAACTTAATAAACCAAAGATAATATTATTTCATCTTTTCCAATATATAGCTTGGTTGATTCACTCCTTGTTCAAAAAGCATGGTGACAATTGTATTAATTAATTCTTCAATACACCATAGCATGACTGAAGAGAAACACCTTAATTTGTTAAAAAGAAAAAGACTGCTTAGGTGTTTAAAACTATTCTATAGATTAATCAAAATATTATTCTATCTATCTATTCTATCTAGGCTTAGGCCAGCATTTTTTTAAATTTCGATTTACAAACCCGCCGACCCTATTTTTTAAAAATTCAAATAAAAATAAAAGGACCTAAACTAGCTATTAATTTTATTTTTTCCTCCGACCCGAAATTTCCTTTCTGGTAAAAATAAAAATAATGTTGATGCAATCACGTATGTGTAGTCTGAAGTCTGAATTATTGTTGTTCATGCATTGATTAATTAAAAAGACCAAGTTCTTTCCGACCAAGTCACAGGCACTAGAAGTCACAAAAAAACCACCATTGGGCCTACTTCTGTTTGCTTTCGTCCAACCCTACAATTTACGACCCTTTTAAGTTTTGTGATCGGCAACTTAGCCAGAATTTCCTCAAGAAAAAGAAGTTGAAGTCTTTTTCTATCACAATTCCGTAAATTTAAAAAAAAAACTCCTTGGCAAGAAAATGATAAGTTACTTATTTAAAAAACATTTTTGCAAAATAAATTCTAAAATCATAATAATTTAACCGTTTGGAAATAGATCCTCTACATAATGGTTGTAAGTGGGTCATAGGGCTGGACTTATAACCCTAAACACACTGAACACAGGAGTCTTATGACTGAAGGAAAGAGAATGATTTTATTTGTCATTAAGCTAACAAAATAACGAAACATTTCCTTTATTAAAGGTATAATTACATAAATAAATAAAATTTTAAAAATTAGTTCGTCTTTTTTAAATAAAAAAAATTGTTTGATTTTTTACTGACATTTATGGACATGCTTCTAATCCAATTTATTTTCAGTAACAATATTTTAAATTTTGAATTTGTGAATAGCATTGTTAACTTAATCAAATAAATGATTTCTCAAACTTCTTCCTATTTTTCTGCAAGGAAGAAGTGAAAACTCCCTTAATTTTTGTGGTTTTAATGTATATGTACAGTATGTACTTGTATATATATAAAAAAACCTTCGTTTTTATACATGCATAAACAATATATTAACACAAATTTTCAGTGCCCATGGATAAAATATGTTATGATAAGAACATCATCAACAACCAAAATTACTTATATATTTAAAAAATGGCAGCTCCTGGACATGTGTTCTTATTTTAAAAATAAAAAAAATATTGTTGAAAAATTGTTTTATTTTCATTTTTTTTTCTCGACGGACAAATTTTTCAATTTTATTTTTATTTTTTTTCCCTCCTCCTACCCAAATGATTTGAAAAATATTTCGTAAATCTAAAAATTAAAAAATGATGGCCTTACTCCAATTCACTTTCACTTAAATTTCAGATCAGTTATCATGATATGATATTTCCATGATCTGTACTATGGAGTTAATAACTAAAAGTCCCTTATACTAGTTAATATGACTTTGAAAAACAATGGATTTTGTTTTGAAGAAAACGTACCAATGGCATGATTGTAAGCCATATATAGCATATGCAATGTAAAGGAAATAAACTTTATAATCTTTGAATTATTCATTTTCAGTTTTAGGACACCTTAAACTTCCAAAATCTGAGAATAATCATGCATGCTTCATTGTCAGTACTGCTTTGCCTTATCAGCTTCCTTCTTCCGAATGTCTTCGGTAAGTGTTTGGTTCTGAATTTGCAGCAAATATACCCACTAATCAATCCATCAAAATGTTACCAGTACACTTTAATAGGCAATGTAAAGTCAGGAATATAACAGCATTAACAGGTAAATGATTATGTTCCTGATATTTATGTATTATTTTTTTCGATGAATTTAAACATTTCTGTTTTCTTTTCAAAAATCAGGTTTCAAAATATATATTGTTGCTTGAGAGGCTCAGTTTAGACCCTTTAATATCTGAATGAACATTATGCATGTTGTGCGACATTAACCATAAAGCACATAAAAATGTTACGTTAACAATTAATAGTCACCATAAATTCAGCTATATAACGCTCAAAATTACAGGTACACATGTATATGTTTTGATTCTGTTAATAATATGATTTCTTTGAATGAAGGAACATCCTGGAAAGATGTTTTTGAGGACAACCAGAGGTGGTATGGTTCTTACTACTACAATGAAGAGAAGTTTAAATGCAGCATGAGCATCTACCATGTTGCAAAAGAGGGACTGGGAACGGTGTATGCTGGATTTACTGACCCAGACACCAGTATAGAATTAGAAGGTATACACAAAGAAAATTGCAATAACCAGTGGTACACTAACTGCAATAATGTAGCCCTCTCAGATTTTTTTTAATATGATGTTCCCCCGATATACTTGTATACAGGGTTATTTTTGCCCTTTTAAATTGATAAGATTATAAGAGGTTCTGCTCCATTTAAATTCTCCTCATTGATGAGGATAAACTGGAGAAAAATTTAGCAGATTGATCATTTCTCTTGTATATAATCACTGTAGTTTTTCTCATTGATTCAAATTATCTTCATTTGTGATTTCGTAGTTTGATTATCCTATCATTATCATTTACAAGCATAAAATTAGTAAGAAACAAACATCAGTTTCATTTCGAATCCATGCAAAATGGTAAATGGGCTAATACAAGTAGTCAAATTTGTCCATAATCACTTGCCAAGAGTTTTGATAAACTATTAAAACTTGTGATTATCCCAATTATACATGTACATGTTCACATTTTTGTCTATGATTATCTACAAGAGCATATTTTATAACTACAAGCATTACAGTTATAATTTGATATTTACAAAGTACCCCGGTACATGTATAATATCCATTACATTACATAAATCAGCATGATAATGCAAAGTATCAGAATCATGTTTACTGGTTTTACTTGTAGGGGGACATATATTGAATGAACCAAACTTAACCATTCAGTTTACTAAGGCCACTGTGTACATGGCAACCAGCAATCGCATACAACCTAACCAAGATTTTGAACTCACAGGAAAATTAAATTTTAAAAATGGAGGATGGGAATATCGTGCGAATGTCACAAGACCAGTGAATAACAGCTTTAGTGATTTTGTCCTTAATACTATGAAAGGTATGTACATGTAATTTAAAAGATATTTTTTTACATTTATGTCAAACTAATACATGTACATGTGCACAATTTACTAACTGGACTTTTAGAATGATAATTGATAGCAAAGGGATCGGTAACATTTAATTTTATGATATTATGTCATCCCTATATATTTACATCTGCCGAGTATTTTCTTCTCTATTACTTAAGAAAGCCACTTGTAATTCACAGCATTGTAGATACTGACAGGGCTGAAATCTACAGGATCAAGTTTTAACCCATTTATTGTTTGGTGGAAACCTTAAGTAATTTTAAAAAAACAAGGACTACACTAAATAATCATGATGATGTCCGACTCAAGTTCCCATTAAGATGACTCTGCTATTTCATTTATCTAACATACAGAATTAGTTAATTTTATCTGCTTTTTATGGATAATTCAAAACTTGTGGAAGGAAAAATGTAAATATTAAAACAATAAAATGCTTTCTTTGATGATTCATGCAGGTTATGAAGGTAGTGATCATTGCAGAAAAAATTAACATACCTACTAGCGAAGGTTATATATTTTTTCTGCAATTTTAATTGTTACCTTTATATCCATATTGAATCACAAAAGAAAGCATTTTATATTATTTTAATACCCAATAGAAGGAGAACTTATAGGGATGATGTAATGTTTAAATATTGAAGGTCACTAGCATAGTAAACACCCTTTTGGGCCATATTGATGTGATTGTATTCATCCTGATAAAGATTTTGACCTTTATACAGGAGAATAAGTTAAAAGTGGTGGATTGGAATCAATGTCTTATGCTAATGTTACCATACCTGTGAATAACAATATATCTAATTTTCTACTAACCTCTTCAGTTTTGCATCCTGTCTGTGAGAATTTTTGAGTTATTTATGTTTTAATCTCCTTTTATTAGAATTACACATGCTAAGTGTTTTGAGATTGTTGCTAGGGAAGGGGTTTCCTTGTAAGTGAAATCATATGGTACATGAAATCTGTAAGGGATGTGTTAGTTAATGCACATAAATGTCATAAAATATTCCGTAGGAGGTTCTTGAAAAATCTTAGACTTTTTTGTGAAAAGACCCACAGGTTTACACCAAATATATAATACAAGGTAGCAAGGTTAGGTAATCTGCCATATACCTGGTATTTCAGTTAAAACATAGGTATACATATAGGTATTTAGCCAGGCCAATATAAATGTGCATGACTGTGCAGGTATGAATTTTCAGTTATTTTTGCAAAGGTTTTTTTTTTTTTTTTATAATGATATTAAGTATAATATCTAGGATATTACTTTGAAGAAATTGCAGGTAAAATCTTATGAGAATATCCTAGAGACTTCCCCTTCAGAAAAGCAGCAACACTTGACACTGAATCAGCAATTCTCAAGTACACATGAATAGGTCAAAGAATAATCTTGCAAAATTAAAAACCCTTAGGTAGTTTACTTACTTTAAATTTGAAACATGTTAATTTAACAAGTGCAGTTATTTAATTCTTTCATTACTCTCATTAATTAATGTACAGTCAAACCTTGGTAACTTGAACTAGATGGGACTGGTTAAAAACTTTGAGATATCAACATTTTTTTGAGATATCAAGGGTATAATACTTAAAGCATAAGTGGTTGGGACTTTCAAATCACTTCGTTTGTATTTGAGATATCAGTGTTTGAATTACCAAAGTTCAAGTGTACCAATATTCAATGAATTGCTGAATGATTACTTTTGATAGTTTTTCTAATCTGTATATTACCTGTTTCAGTGTCTCCCGTTCCCCACACAAAAGACAGATCATTACAGATAGGACTGACGATCGGCCTCTCCTTGTTGTTTGCCTTCGTTGGGGTAGGCATCATGGTAGGTCTGGTCGTTTGGGGAGTACGCAAAGGTTATATACGACATGTGGCAACCAGTTACAAGAACTTCAAAAGCTCTGCTCCCAAATACAATGTGAAAGAGGGAGATGTGCATATGTAGGCATGAATGCTTACCAGACTTCTGAAAAATTGAACATGAAACCAAGATGCGTTTATTGTTTAAATGGAGAGTCTGAGAGGTTGTGATTTTGCTTGCAGTATTTTTTGTTGTGAATAGCTATGGCCGTGTTGTGTAAAATGGACAATCACCTTTGAGGTGGCAATGGCTGCTATACAAGCTGTACTTGTCCAAAAAGATATCACTTTAAAAATTGATGTTTATTGTAATACATGTACGCAGAAAGAGAATTATTTGAAACTGAAGATAAAACCAATACCATTATTGTTTACCGGTAAATAGAGTGAAGGTGCAATTTGCTTGCAGTATTTTTTCGTTTTGTCAAGCAGTGTTTTGTTAGATAGACAATTATCACCTTTGAGGTCAGCTATACAGGCTGTACCTGCATGCCCCCCCCCCCCCAACCACCCCCCCCCCCCCACCCCCCACCCCCCTTCCCAATTATATATGTTATATGTAATATGCAGATAGAGAATTATACACATAGATGCTCACAGAGGATGGAATAAACTTCCCATAAAGAATGGACTGTTTTCTAACATTATTGTACATTTTGGTTACCTTTTTTCCCCTGCAGCTATAAATTGTTATTATTATTTGTAGGTATCAGGGTGTTTTTTAGCTGTTGTGTGATTCTTCTTTTTCTGAGATTGAGACTAATTTACTTCATTTTTTGTTTTTTAATTTTTTTGTTATCAGTTTGAATCTGCATTTAAATATACACTACATATCATTTAAACTACTGTACATGACAAACCTTTTATCAAATATTTACAATGTAGATCGATTAAACATGAGCTTGCTTGAGAATTGATTTATACAAGTTGACAAAAAATATGCATATTAATTCGCATGTTAATATGAAAAAACCCCAGAAATATTAATAGCATGGTAAATGGTGATTTTACTTTCAGTATATGTTTTACCCGTAATCTTCTAACTTTATTTAAAGCATTTTTGATTTGAAGTCTTAAACATTGTAAAATTGCTTTACTGTAAAACTTGCTGTATTGAATTGGAAATCCAGGAAATTGCCTTTAAAAGGAAGTTATATCCTTTTCCCCATCTTTCGTGTAGTAAAATTTTGAAATTCCTCAGATAAATAATTAGAAGAATCTCATTTAAAATTCTCTCCAGGACTTTTTCATATGTTACACAATTTTTTATAATGATCATAGAAATAGATTTTGGAATTCATGTGTATCATTTATTGGAACGATAAAAGATGTTTTACATACAGTTCTGTTACATGTACATACTCTGGTGCATTTTGAATTTTTACTGTAATGTATTTTTCATAATAACTTTTTGAGATTCTATAGATGTTTTCCTTGCTCATTGTCACAGTAACATTCCAGATATGTTGTTTTATCTACTGTTATATATGTACTAGTACTCTTTCACTTCCATTACCATTTATCCTTTATTCTCCCATTTTTCGTGCATATAAAGTAACTGGATTAACACTCAACTTTTTTTTAGATAACACATAGGTTTATTTGCAATTTTATCAATCAGGAATCATGTAATAATACCAATTGATTCATGAGATTATCGATGTGTAAAATGAGCACAATAAGAAAAAAAGTAAATGCCAAGACTAAAATGATATTTTAGCAGCTAGTGTTTCAGTTTATATCTCTGCAATCAAAACTCTTTGAATACTGTTATACACATGTAAAATGTAATAAATCTGTTCTTTGTTATTTTTTAATATAATAATATTTACATAATTGTTCAGTTATTTAGCTTTTCAAAAATTTTTTAACTTGGTGCCCGTCCTTATTCTTTCTACACATACCTGTAATTTGTTTATTGTATGGTAATTCTGATGAATATACATGTGTTTGTATTCTTTTAGTCTGAGTTTTATACAAGTCTATTTGAATTTCTTTTTATACAATGTTCATGCAGCCCACTGTAGAATTTTTGAGATCATGAGCTTAAAATTATTTTCAAAATTGAAACAAAGGAACTTACTGGTAGGTTTAAAGGGGTATGGTCACTATTTGAACTGAAGATTTCCAAATCTCATATTAGATTTTATTGTCAATTTTGATTTATGTTTGTTATTCCTTAACTTAAATATTGAGATACGATCAAAATAAACAGCTTGATCCAATTAGGTAAACAAGGTTTGTGCCCTTTTCTTTTTTTTTTCAAATATGGTATTGCTGAAAAATGATTATATGTTCTACACAAAATCATGAACAGAACAAAATATTTATATACACATGTATTAATAACTTATTGAGTAAACAAAAACATAGCACACATCCTGTATGCAGAACAAAGAATTGTGAGCTAATCTCGCGTGTAAAACATTAAAGTTTTGGCCATGTAAAAGAAATAGCTGTACCAAAAATACAGCAGTTTAAATATAAAGTTTGAAATTCTCAGATTATGACTATATCCCTTAACTCTTTCAACTGCAGTTACTTATTATTTGTTCTTTTTACAAAAGATACATGAAAGTGGCGCAATTAAAAAGCATAATAAAGTTTTGCTAGAATAGGAAAAGCAACTACTGGTAACTTTTAAATCTTAACTACACAATTTGTATATCTACATGTACATTGTAGATGAATATTAAAATGGTTGAACTATACTTGTAGATTATATTCAGAATATTAAATATTTCAGATACAGTGTATTAGTAGTTCAGGTGTTGGATAAAGTACTGAAACTAAAGTTGTACATATCATCGTAACTATTTTTATATATGTGAGCCATACATATCATTTTAATCAATGCAAAATTTAAGTTGATATTCTGTACAAATATAAGAAATTCATTTTGTGTATGAAATAAAAACAAGAGAACTGTATGAATGTGTTGATTTTTATTGACCAGTTCATCAAAACACGAACTGTGTAATACTTATACATGTATTATGGAATATATAACCTATGATTAAGGTTTGAAAATTTATAGAAATATTTATCAAATGAATAATATCCTTTTACGGCCGAACAATCTTTCTCCATACTGTAAACGTAATACATTTGGCAGTGTATTCTATTTAGCATTTTTGGCGGAAAACGTACGGCGTCCGCTAAATCAAGTACATCGCCAGATGTAAAATATATAAGTAGATAAATGGGTATATTTGCAGTGAATCAAATCCACGTTAACTTGTTGAAAAATAATATCGTACACACTAAATATAACATGTTTACGGTATGTAATGCATTTATTCATACAAAAGATTGCACTTCAATCTGAGATATAACAGTTATTGATTAAAGTACATGTAAAAAGCAATAGCAGAATATTTTCCACACTGAAGAAAAGCTGCCTTTTTCTAGGTTAGTCAGGACTCTGAGGAATCAGCCTTGAATACAGTGGACTGTTAGGGTCCTTTACATAGGACCCAGGTGACTGTCCTTTGTTGTCTTTGATAGACACACTCTGGGGAAACTCCTTAACCAGAATGTCAACTATGTCACTCTTCTCCATTTCCACAGCCTGTTAAACAAGTTTATATTACACTAAGTCAGATTATTGTGTAAATGTGTGAAAAGAGAGAACAAGTACCAATACATTGGTATGTACACATTTTACATCTTTCGGAGTGATACAGTTTTGGTATGGAGAAAGATAAAATGGGGATGCTGTTCATGTATTCAGGACTTGTTCAAATCTCTGGTTTTAAGATCATTAGTGCTCTATCTAAATCTCTTTGAGGTGCATAACACATGAGTATGTTAAAGGGCATTACTTGACATATATTAGATTTTTTACAAAGTAAATTTGAAAAAAAAAGAAACTAAAACAAAATGCAAATATGTGGAGTAAGACTGTTTGAGTACATATGTATTGATAAATATTAGTACCATTAAAACCTGAAGTGTTATACCTTATGTAGTGGAATTTTCCCATCACTGTCCTGTATAGTTGGGCAAGCTCCTCTTCTCAATAACAGCTGAACAATCTCTGTGTTCCCTTTGTATGCTGCTCTGTGAAGGGGGGTAACTCCTGATTTAGTAATGCTGTTCACATCTGCTCCAGACCTTAGCAACAGTTCACATATGCTTAGATGGTTATTCCTACTGGCATAGTGCTGAATGGAAATAGATTGGATAACTTCAAAAAGCGGTTTGTATGAATGTTGGCATAGCATATTCGTGAGCAGTTACATAACTATAAATTTTCTATAGCTTTGCATGGTTGGCTGGCTAATCTCCACAGGATTTGTTGGTACCCCTGTACTAAAACATAATGACTGAACTCTCATCTGAATCTCAGACCAGTGCCACACAAAATGATTCGGAAAAATTTTCCCAAACTTCTGTCAGTTGTTACCGAAAAGACATTGTTCAAATTTTTTTTCTAGTTTCAATGCACAAATCTCCCTGAGCTTAGTTGGTCGGCTACTTCTTTAGCTTGATCTGTAGGAATTTATTGACTTAATGATCACAGTTTCAAATCCCACTTCTTCCCTATGTGATAAAATATATCCAAATTTTGCATTTTGGAACTGTTCAATAGTTAAATTCTTGTAAACTTTTTAAAATTATCCAAAAAAAAAATTGATGTTCTAATGGAATAGGCAAATAGGAGAGGAGGACACCATATTAAAAAACAATAACCAGTTTCTATGTAAAGTAGGCATGTAACAAATTGTTGTGGCTCATACCAAAGCTGTGTAACCCGAGGAGTCCGTTCTATTTGCATTTTCTCCTTTGCCTATATGCCTCTGCACTTCTTCCAAATCTCCACTTACGGCGGCCGACCAAATCCCTCTTTCAAACTCCATCTCGTCCAGTGTCTGGTGCACTGACGGGGCACCAGAACTGTGAGCGCTGCAGTCATGAGCATGACCAAAACTGCTCATTGTTTTGATCAAAATGAAAGCGAAAGTAAAATTCAGTAATGCAATCGAACCCGAACTTTAACAAATTGTAAATCGCAGTCATAAGTTAAAATCAATCAGCTGATAATATTAATATTTTAGTCAGACTTATTCAATCACATACCATCTATAGGGTCCGAGGAAAGGGTTAGATTTTCTCTGACTGTTTATTTAAACATTGACTTCGGGTTTGAAATGCAGCTCTCTGTTGCAAACCCTTAAAAAATGGCGAGGTATAGAATAGGGTACTTTTTATATCCTATAACCAGGCACTATAACCAGGATGTGCGCATGCGTGAACCAACTTTCCATCGGGATCGGTAAACGATTGGGAGGAAATTCGAAAGCTATTTGGAGGAACTTCGAACTGATATATGTGCAATTTAAAAATGCGATTTTTATATGAAAAATATGATCAGAAGTGTTAAAATGTTATGTACATTAGATTTTACACCAAAAAATTAAATAAACAATTGAGAGAACAATCAAAATCAATGTTACAGGAAAACAACAGGCACTTAGCATCGGAGGGGGGTTGGGGGTTGGAATGGGGGCAGGGACAGGGGGACGGGACTGCCCCCCTCCAGCACACGTTTTCTCGCAGCAAATATTTTTCTTGAATTAACTTATAAAAAAGTAAATTAACATACAGTTGCACCCCCCCCCCCAATGTTTTTGGGACCATGTAAAATTTGAAATGAAAGAGAGGAAATAAACTGTGAAATTGAAGTTAAAGGTACACTTAGCCCCCTACTCCCACGGATTAGGATTTTCAATTATTTAAAAAGTATTTAAATTGAGTTGGGGTTTTTTTCAAGGCAAGATTGGATGAGTCTCCCTCAACCCACTTTGCAACGATGCTAGGTGCCTGAACAAAATATCATGGTTTCATTACATACATGTATGCTAGTATAAAGACTTTATGTAAACCAATATTATCTCGTGCATTGTTCCATTCACCAGGTTCTACAAACACCTTAGTCCAAAATAAATAAAAAATCCAAGACTAGGAGGGGAAGAAAGAAGAAATCTATTTTCCTTTTTTTTTTTACTCAGGAGCTATTTTGTTGGGGGGGGGGGGGATTTGGGGTGAACAGGTCACTGACCCCTTGTAGATCTACCCATGACCTATCACCAGGGTCTGTATACACATAACCAGGGTCAGTATACCCATCATCATGGTCTCCAGGGTCAGAGTACGTATCACCAGAGTCTGTGTGCCCATCACCAGAGTCTGTACACCCATAACCAGGGCTAGTATACCCATCACCAGGGTCTCCATACCTATCACCAGGGTCAGAGTACGTATCACCAGAGTCTGTGTGCCCATCACCAGAGTCTGTACACCCATAACCAGGGCCAGTATACCCATCACCAGGGTCTCCATACCTATCACCAGGGTCAGAGAACGTATCACCAGAGTCTGTGTGCCCATCACCAGGGTCTGTACACCCATAACCAGGGCCAGTATACCCATCACAGGGTCTCCATACCTATCACCAGGGTCAGAGTACGTATCACCAGAGTCTGTGTGCCCTTCACCAGAGTCTGAACACACATAACCAGGGCCAGTATACCCATCACCAGGGTCTTCATACCTATCAGCAGGGTCAGAGTACGTATCACCAGAGTCTGTGTGCCCATCACCAGGGTCTGGATACCCATAACCAGGGTCAGTATACCCATCACCAGGGTCTCCATACCTATCACCAGGGTCAGAGTACGTGTCACCAGAGTCTGTGTGCCCATCACCAGAGTCTGTACACCCATAACCAGGGTCAGTATACCCATCACCAGGGTCTCCATACCTATCACCAGGGTCAGAGAACGTATCACCAGAGTCTGTGTGCCAATCACCAGGGTCTGTACATCCATAAACGGGGCCAGTATACCCATCACAGGGTCTCCATACCTATCACCAGGGTCAGAGTGCGTATCACCAGAGTCTGTGTGCCCTTCACTAGAGTCTGTACACCCATAATCAGGGCCAGTATACCCATCACCAGGGTCTTCATACCTATCACCAGGGTCAGAGTACGTATCACCAGAGTCTGTGTGCCCATCACCAGGGTCTGTATACCCATAACAGGGCCAGTATACCCATCACCAGGGTCTCCATACCTATCACCAGGGTCAGAGTACGTGTCACCAGAGTTTGTGTGCCCATCACCAGGGTCTGGATACCCATAACCAGGGTCAGTATACCCATCAAAGGGTCTCCATACCTATCACCAGGGTCAGAGTACGTATCACCAGAGTCTGTGTGCCCTTCACTAGAGTCTGTACACCCATGACCAGGGTCAGTATACCCATCACCAGGGTCTTCATACCTATCACCAGGGTCAGAGTACGTATCACCAGAGTCTGTGTGCCCATCACCAGGGTCTGTATACCCATAACAGGGCCAGTATACCCATCATCATGGTCTCCAGGATCAGAGTACGTATCACCAGAGTCTGTGTGCCCATCACCAGAGTCTGTACACCCATAACCAGGGCTAGTATACCCATCACCAGGGTCTCCATACCTATCACCAGGGTCAGAGTACGTATCACCAGAGTCTGTGTGCCCATCACCAGAGTCTGTACACCCATAACCAGGGCCAGTATACCCATCACCAGGGTCTCCATACCTATCACCAGGGTCAGAGAACGTATCACCAGAGTCTGTGTGCCCATCACCAGGGTCTGTACACCCATAACCAGGGCCAGTATACCCATCACAGGGTCTCCATACCTATCACCAGGGTCAGAGTACGTATCACCAGAGTCTGTGTGCCCTTCACCAGAGTCTGAACACACATAACCAGGGCCAGTATACCCATCACCAGGGTCTTCATACCTATCACCAGGGTCAGAGTACGTATCACCAAATCTGTGTGCCCATCACCAGGGTCTGTATATCCATAACAGGGCCAGTATACCCATCACCAGGGTCTCCATACCTATCAACAGGGTCAGAGTACGTGTCACCAGAGTTTGTGTGCCCATCACCAGGGTCTGGATACCCATAACCAGGGTCAGTATACCCATCACCAGGGTCTCCATACCTATCACCAGGGTCAGAGTACGTGTCACCAGAGTCTGTGTGCCCATCACCAGAGTCTGTACACCCATAACCAGGGTCAGTATACCCATCACCAGGGTCTCCATACCTATCACCAGGGTCAGAGAACGTATCACCAGAGTCTGTGTGCCAATCACCAGGGTCTGTACATCCATAAACGGGGCCAGTATACCCATCACAGGGTCTCCATACCTATCACCAGGGTCAGAGTGCGTATCACCAGAGTCTGTGTGCCCTTCACTAGAGTCTGTACAACTATAATCAGGGCCAGTATACCCATCATCAGGGTCTTCATACCTATCACCAGGGTCAGAGTACGTATCACCAGAGTCTGTGTGCCCATCACCAGGGTCTGTATACCAATAACAGGGCCAGTATACCCATCACCAGGGTCTCCATACCTATCACCAGGGTCAGAGTACGTGTCACCAGAGTTTGTGTGCCCAACACCAGGGTCTGGATACCCATAACCAGGGTCAGTATACCCATCACAGGGTCTCCATACCTATCACCAGGGTCAGAGTACGTATCACCAGAGTCTGTGTGCCCTTCACTAGAGTCTGTACACCCATGACCAGGGTCAGTATACCCATCACCAGGGTCTTCATACCTATCACCAGGGTCAGAGTACGTATCACCAGAGTCTGTGTGCCCATCACCAGGGTCTGTATACCCATAACAGGGCCAGTATACCCATCACCAGGGTCTCCATACCTATCACCAGGGTCAGAGTACGTATCACCAGAGTCTGTGTGCCCATTACCATAGTCTGTACACCCATAACCAGGGCCAGTATACCCATCACCAGGTTCTCCATACCTATCACCAGGGTCAGAGTACGTGTCACCAGAGTCTGTGTGCCCATCACCAGGGTGTGGATACCCATAACCAGGGTCAGTATACCCATCACCAGGGTCTCCATACCTATCACCAGGGTCAGAGTACGTATCACCAGAGTCTGTGTGCCCTTCACCAGAGTCTGTACACCCATAACCAGGGCCAGTATACCCATCACCAGGGTCTCCATACCTATCACCAGGGTCAGAGTACGTATCACCAGAGTCTGTGTTGCCCATCACCAGAGTCTGTACACCAATAACCAGGTTCAGTATACCCATCACCAGGGTCTCCATACCTATCACCAGGGTCAGAGTACGTATCACCAGAGTCTGTGTGCCCATCACCAGAGTCTGTACACCCATAACCAGGGCCAGTATACCCATCACCAGGGTCTCCATACCTATCACCAGGGTCAGAGAACGTATCACCAGAGTCTGTGTGCCCATCACCAGGGTCTGTACACCCATAACCAGGGCCAGTATACCCATCACAGGGTCTCCATACCTATCACCAGGGTCAGAGTACGTATCACCAGAGTCTGTGTGCCCTTCACCAGAGTCTGAACACACATAACCAGGGCCAGTATACCCATCACCAGGGTCTTCATACCTATCACCAGGGTCAGAGTACGTATCACCAGAGTCTGTGTGCCCATCACCAGGGTCTGTATATCCATAACAGGGCCAGTATACCCATCACCAGGGTCTCCATACCTATCAACAGGGTCAGAGTACGTGTCACCAGAGTTTGTGTGCCCATCACCAGGGTCTGGATACCCATAACCAGGGTCAGTATACCCATCACCAGGGTCTCCATACCTATCACCAGGGTCAGAGTACGTGTCACCAGAGTCTGTGTGCCCATCACCAGAGTCTGTACACCCATAACCAGGGTCAGTATACCCATCACCAGGGTCTCCATACCTATCACCAGGGTCAGAGAACGTATCACCAGAGTCTGTGTGCCAATCACCAGGGTCTGTACATCCATAAACGGGGCCAGTATACCCATCACAGGGTCTCCATACCTATCACCAGGGTCAGAGTGCGTATCACCAGAGTCTGTGTGCCCTTCACTAGAGTCTGTACACCCATAATCAGGGCCAGTATACCCATCACCAGGGTCTTCATACCTATCACCAGGGTCAGAGTACGTATCACCAGAGTCTGTGTGCCCATCACCAGGGTCTGTATACCCATAACAGGGCCAGTATACCCATCACCAGGGTCTCCATACCTATCACCAGGGTCAGAGTACGTGTCACCAGAGTTTGTGTGCCCATCACCAGGGTCTGGATACCCATTACCAGGGTCAGTATACCCATCACAGGGTCTCCATACCTATCACCAGGGTCAGAGTACGTATCACCAGAGTCTGTGTGCCCTTCACTAGAGTCTGTACACCCATGACCAGGGTCAGTATACCCATCACTAGGGTCTTCATACCTATCACCAGGGTCAGAGTACGTATCACCAGAGTCTGTGTGCCCATCACCAGGGTCTGTATACCCATAACAGGGCCAGTATACCCATCACCAGGGTCTCCATACCTATCACCAGGGTCAGAGTACGTATCACCAGAGTCTGTGTGCCCATTACCATAGTCTGTACACCCATAACCAGGGCCAGTATACCCATCACCAGGTTCTCCATACCTATCACCAGGGTCAGAGTACGTGTCACCAGAGTCTGTGTGCCCATCACCAGGGTCTGGATACCCATAACCAGGGTCAGTATACCCATCACCAGGGTCTCCATACCTATCACCAGGGTCAGAGTACGTATCACCAGAGTCTGTGTGCCCTTCACCAGAGTCTGTACACCCATAACCAGGGCCAGTATACCCATCACCAGGGTCTTCATACCTATCACAAGGGTCAGAGTACGTGTCACCAGAGTTTGTGTGCCCATCACCAGGGTCTGGATACCCATAACCAGGGCCAGTATACCCATCACCAGGGTCTCCATACCTATCACCAGGGTCAGAGTACGTATCACCAGAGTCTGTGTTGCCCATCACCAGAGTCTGTACACCAATAACCAGGTTCAGTATACCCATCACCAGGGTCTCCATACCTATCACCAGGGTCAGAGTACGTATCACCAGAGTCTGTGTGCCTATCACCAGGGTCTGTACACCCATGACCAGGGTCAGTATACCCATCACCAGGGTCTCCAGGGTCAGAGTACTTATCACCAGAGTCTGTGTGTCAGTCACCAGAGTCTGTACACTCATGACCAGGGTTAGAATACCCATCATCAGGGTCTCCATAGCTATCACCAGGGTCAGTGTACGTATCACCAGAGTCTGTGTGCCCATCACAAGTGTCAGTATACACATAACCAACAATAAAAAACCCAAGACAAGGAGGGGGAGAGGGTGAAATCTATATTTTTTTTCTTTTACTCAGGAGCTATTTTGTTTGGGGGGGGGGGGGTATAATGGGTGAACATGTCACTGACCCATAATAGATCTATCCATGACCTATCACCAGGGTCTGTATACACATTACCAGGGACAGTTACACATCACCAGGGTCTCCAGGGTCAGAGTACGTATCACAAGAGTCTGTGTGTCTGTCACCAGAGTCTGTACACCCATAACCAGGGTCAGTATACCCATCACCAGGGTCTCCATACCTATCACCAGGGTCAGAGTACGTATCACCAGAGTCTGTGTGCCCTTCACCAGAGTCTGTAAACCCATAACCAGGGCCAGTATACCCATCACCAGGGTCATCATACCAATCACCAGGGTCAGAGTACCTATCACCAGAGTCTGTGTGCCCATCACCAGAGTCAGTACACCCATAACCAGGGCCAGTATGCCCATCACCAGGGTCTAAATACTTATCACCAGGAATAGTTTACGAATCAATAGGGTCTGTGTGCCCATCATTAGGGTCAGTATATCTATCACAACAGTCAGTGCACTTATCATCAGGGTTTGTACATCCATTACTTTGATCAGTAGACTTTCACCAGGATAACTGTACCTATTACCTATCACCAGAGTTAGTTTACCTAACGGCCGTGTCAGTGTACGCATCCGTGGGTCTGAGGGCCCATCTCCAAGGTCAGTATACCTATCACAAGAGTCAGTACATTTATCACCAGTATATCTATCACATTCTCTATCACCAGGGTCAGTATACCTATCGACAGAGTCAGTGTACGTATCACAAGGGTCTGTAGCCAATCACAGGGGTCAGTATGTATCCATCACCAGAATCGGTATACAAAAACGTGTAGATATTCTAAGGGTCAGCATACGTAACACCAGAATCTCAAAATCTATAACCAGGGTAAGTATAACCATCACCTGAGACAGTATACCTATCACAAGGGTCATGAGTGTCCGTATCACCAAGGTATGTGTAATCTTCACCAGGATCAGTATACCTATCACCAGGGTCACTCTACTTATCAACAGGGTCAGTATTACCTGACTCAGGTAATGGATATACAAACCCTAATGATAAGTGCACTGACTGTTGTGTTAGGTATACTGACCCTGGTGATGGGCACACAGACCCTATTGATGCATACACTATCCTGGTGAAAAGTATTAAGACCCTGGTGAAGGGTAAACTGACCTTTGTTATGAATATACAGACCATGATGATGGGCACACAGACCCTAGTACTACGAACACTGACCCTACTAAAAGGAATAATGACCCAGGTGATATGTTTACAGTTCTGGTGATACGTACTCTGACTCTGGTGATAGGCATTATGACCCTGGTGATAGGTATTGAGACCCTGGTGATGGGTATACTGACTTTGGCTACGGATATACAGAGCCTTGTCATGAGCACACAGACTCTGGTGATACGTACTCTGACCCTGGTGATAGGTATTGAGACCCTGGTGATGGGTATGCTGACCCTGGTTATGGGTGTACATACCCTGGTGATGGGTATACTGACCCTGGTTATGGGTGTACAGACTCTGGTGATACGCACTCTGATCCTGGTGATAGATATGAAGACCCTGGTGATGGGTATACTGACCCTGGTTATGGGTGTACATACCCTGGTGATGGGTATACTGACCCTGGTTATGGGTGTACAGACTCTGGTGATACGCACTCTGATCCTGGTGATAGATATGAAGACCCTGGTGATGGGTATACTAACCCTGGTAGTGGGTGTACAGACCCGGATGATTGGTATACTGACCCTGGTGATGGGTGTACAGACCTCGTTGTTGGGCACACAAACTCTAGTGATGGATATAATGACCCTGGTGATAGGTATAGAGACCCTGGTGATGGGTATACTGGCCATGGTTATGGGTGTACAGACCCTGGTGATAGGCACACAGACTCTGGTGATACGTACTCTGACCCTGGTGATAGGTATGGAGACCCTGGTGATGGGTATACTGACCCTGGTTATTGGCGTACAGACCCTGGTGATGGGCACACAGACTCTGGTGATACGCACTCTGACCCTGGTGATAGGTATGGAGACCCTCGTGATGGGTATACTGACCCTGGTTATTGGCGTACAGACCCTGGTGATGGGCACACAGACTCTGGTGATACGCACTCTGACCCTGGTGATAGGTATGGAGACCCTCATGATGGGTATACTAACCCTGGTTATGGGTGTACAGACCCTGGTGATGGGCACACAGACTCTGGTGATACGCACACTGACCCTGGTGATAGGTATGGAGACCCTGGTGATGGGTATACTGACCCTGGTTATGGGCGTACATACCCTGGTGATGGGTATACTGACCCTGGTTATGGGTGTACAGACTCTGGTGATACGCACTCTGATCCTGGTGATAGATATGAAGACCCTGGTGATGGGTATACTAACCCTGGTAGTGGGTGTACAGACCCGGGTGATTGGTATACTGACCCTGGTGATGGGTGTACAGACCCCGTTGTTGGGCACACAAACTCTAGTGATGGATATAATGACCCTGGTGATAGGTATGGAGACCCTGGTGATGGGTATACTGGCCATGGTTATGGGTGTACAGACCCTGGTGATAGGCACACAGACTCTGGTGATACGTACTCTGACCCTGGTGATAGGTATGGAGACCCTGGTGATGGGTATACTGACCCTGGTTATTGGCGTACAGACCCTGGTGATGGGCACACAGACTCTGGTGATACGCACTCTGACCCTGGTGATAGGTATGGAGACCCTCGTGATGGGTATACTGACCCTGGTTATTGGCGTACAGACCCTGGTGATGGGCACACAGACTCTGGTGATACGCACTCTGACCCTGGTGATAGGTATGGAGACCCTCATGATGGGTATACTAACCCTGGTTATGGGTGTACAGACCCTGGTGATGGGCACACAGACTCTGGTGATACGCACACTGACCCTGGTGATAGGTATGGAGACCCTGGTGATGGGTATACTGACCCTGGTTATGGGCGTACAGACCCTGGTGATGGGTATACTGACCCTGGTTATGGGTGTACAGACTCTGGTGATACGCACTCTGATCCTGGTGATAGATATGAAGACCCTGGTGATGGGTATACTGACCCTGGTTATGGGTGTACAGACCCGGGTGATTGGTATACTGACCCTGGTGATGGGTGTACAGACCCCGTTGTTGGGCACACAAACTCTAGTGATGGATATAATGACCCTGGTGATAGGTATGGAGACCCTGGTGATGGGTATACTGGCCCTGGTTATGGGTGTACAGACCCTGGTGATAGGCACACAGACTCTGGTGATACGTACTCTGACCCTGGTGATAGGTATGGAGACCCTGGTGATGGGTATACTGACCCTGGTTATTGGCGTACAGACCCTGGTGATGGGCACACAGACTCTGGTGATACGCACTCTGACCCTGGTGATAGGTATGGAGACCCTCGTGATGGGTATACTGACCCTGGTTATTGGCGTACAGACCCTGGTGATGGGCACACAGACTCTGGTGATACGCACTCTGACCCTGGTGATAGGTATGGAGACCCTCATGATGGGTATACTAACCCTGGTTATGGGTGTACAGACCCTGGTGATGGGCACACAGACTCTGGTGATACGCACGCTGACCCTGGTGAAAAGTATGGAGATCCTGGTGATGGGTATACTGACCCTGGTTATGGGCATACAGACCCTGGTGATGGGCACACAGACTCTGGTGATACGCACTCTGACCCTGGTGATAGGTATGGAGACCCTCGTGATGGGTATACTGACCCTGGTTATGGGCGTACAGACCCTGGTGATGGGCACACAGACTCTGGTGATACGCACGCTGACCCTGGTGAAAAGTATGGAGATCCTGGTGATGGGTATACTGACCCTGGTTATGGGCATACAGACCCTGGTGATGGGCACACAGACTCTGGTGATACGCACTCTGACCCTGGTGATAGGTATGGAGACCCTCGTGATGGGCGTACAGACCCTGGTGATGGGTATACTGACCCTGGCTATGGGTGTACAGACTCTGGTGATACGCACTCTGACCCTGGTGATAGATATGAAAACCCTGGTGATGGGTATACTGACCCTGGTTATGGGTGTACAGACCCGAGTGATTGGTATACTGACCCTGGTGATGGGTGTACAGACCCCGTTGTTGGGCACAAAAACTCTAGTGATGGATATAATGACCCTGGTGATAGGTATGGAGACCCTCGTGATGGGTATACTGACCCTGGTTATGGGTGTACAGACTCTGGTGATGGGCACACAGATTCTGGTGATACGTACTCTGACCCTGGTGATGGGTATGGAGACCCTGGTGATAGGTATACTGACCCTGGTTATTGGAGTACAGACCCTGGTGATGGGCACACAGACTCTGGTGATACGTACTCTGACCCTGGTATTAGGTATGAAGACCTTGGTGATGGGTATACTGACCCTGGTTATGGGTGTACAGACTCTGGTGATGGGCACACAGACTCTGGTGATACGTACTCTGACCCTGGAGACCATGGTGATGGGTATACTGACCCTGGTTATGTGTATACAGACCCTGGTGATAGGTCATGGGTAGATCTACAAGGGGTCAGTGACCTGTTCACCCTAAATCCCCCCCCCCCCCCACCCCAACAAAATAGGTCCTGAGTAAAAAAAAAGGAAAATAGATTTCTCCTTTTTTCCCCTCCTAGTCTTGGATTTTTTTATTTATTTTGGACTAAGGTGTTTGTAGAACCCGGTGAAAGGAACAATGCACGAGATAATATTGGTTTACATAAAGTCTTTATACTAGCATACATGTATGTAATGAAACCATGATATTTTGTTCAGGCACCTAGCATCGTAGCAAAGTGGGTTGAGGGCAGACTCATCCAATCTTGCCTTGAAAAAAACCCCAACTCAAAAATACTTTTTAAATAATTGAAAATCCTAATCCGTGGGGGTAGGGGGCTAAGTGTACCTTTAACTTCAATTTCACAGTTTATTTCCTCTCTTTCATTTCAAATTTTACATGGTCCCAAAAATATTGGGGGGGGGGGGGGTGCAACTGTATGTTAATTTACTTTTTTATAAGTTAATTCAAAAAAATATTTGCTGCGAGAAAACGTGTGCTGGAGGGGGGGCAGTCCCGTCCCCCTGTCCCTGCCCCCATTCCAACCCCCAATTAACCCCCCTCCGATGCTAAGTGCCTGTTGTTTTCCTGTAACATTGATTTTGATTGTTCTCTCAATTGTTTATTTAATTTTTTGGTGTAAAATTTAATGTACATAACATTTTTATCACTTCTGATAATATTTTTCATATAAAAATCGCATTTTTAAATTGCACATATATCAGTTCGAAGTTCCTCCAAATAGCTTTCGAATTTCCTCCCAATCGTTTACCGATCCCGATGGAAAGTTGGTTCACGCATGCGCACATCCTGGTTATAGTGCCTGGTTATAGGATATAAAAAGTACCCTATTCTATACCTCAAATGGCTGCGCCCATAGTCACACCGGTAACTCATGTTGTATTTGATGTGGATGGAGTTTTAATAGGTATGATACTCAAGTATTCATTATTCAGCAATAAGCTCTACCACGAGTGACGAAGTACATTGTCCAAAATTCGAATCCGAATAATTATGAAGGTTTTATACATTTCCAAGTTCAATCCAAGGTCTGTTAGAGTTTGAGAAAACTAGGCTGACAATAACAGAAATAAAATGTCTGAAGAATTTAATGGCCTTGGATTAAGTAGTTTCAAAGAATATGTTAGGAAATAAGGCGTGTCAACCCAAATTTTTAGGTAGAGCTAAAGATCTAGATCTGCACCTACTTTGTCTCAAGAAGTTTATGCAGCATGTTTTCCTTCATTATTCGAAATTTACATTTCCTCAGGATTCAAGTGAAAAATCACATCATTTCTTCTTTAACACAACCCTCATCAGCACATGCACTTGTGGTTTATTTAACTTACATACTTGCCAACTCACCCGATTTCGTCGGGTCACACCCGATTTTTCAACCCTTCACCCGATTATCTTTTATGACCCGGTGGGTCATGCTTTTCACCCGATTTTTGTTGAACAACCCAAAAGTCTCTCGATTTCCGGGTTTGGTTCGTAAATTATGTTGCGCGTTTGACTTCCAGTTAGGAACCCAAGCTGAGCCTTATGTAACGTGTAAACAATGCCGATGGCTGTAACAGACACATTATGTGTAATTATTATCGTGAGTTGTTTTGACTAAGCGAAGGTTTAAATCACTAAGTGTGATGGCTTCCAATAAGAAAAGGTCTTCATCGGGGCCAGCGGAATCAAAACCAACAAAAAAAAACCGATATTTTTGTACCTATCAACATATCTGGGAAAATGAATTCCGTTAGGTAAAACAAAGTAATCGAGTACAAAACGAGGCTTTTGTGTTCTATGTAACGCACATTTGAATATTGGATTTTGTGCCCAAAATGATCTGACTAAACATTCAAAAACGCTAAGTCGTGTATAGAATGCTTTTTAATACACAAAAGTCCTCTAAGTCACTTACAACTTTCATGCCATCATTTACAGAGTTCAAAAGCAAGGTTATTGTAGCAGACACTCTTTTTGCATTTTTTTTTGTGGAACACAACCTACCTTTTTCTGTGTCAGATCACTTTTCAAAATTCAAAATCAGCAACTGTTAGTTAAAAGCTTCTTTGCAATAAAGTATTACACATAAGTTTTAACACATATTTCTATTGTATGTACCTATGAAACGCATGGTAAATATGTCGTGAATGTCGTTACGCACGATGACCAGATTTTTTACTTTCCAAATCTGGTCATGACCAGATTTTCACATGTTGAGGTTGGCAAGTATGAACTTATGTATACCATGACAGTTTTTTCAAACTCCACAGAAGTAGTAAAAAGAATTAAATACAGTCATGTAGGTATCGGTAGATTTTTAATATAAAAGCTATAGATCAAGCTACAGACTCTAAGCTTAGTTAAGTTATTGTACTGGACTAGCTTGTCATATTTAAGTGCAGGTAATCTCAGCGAGATTTGTTGAGACAGCAAAATTTTACAGTCTAAATGAATCTCGCTGAGATTAGTTAATATTAACATCACGAAGGAAAAGGAATCTTTGTCATTCCACACATGTGGCCATAACTTACAGTAAACTTTATTGCAGCACTGCATGATATTTAATATAAGCATTTAAACATCATTTTTGATATTCAAAAGAGAATATACTACTTATGACTAGTTTTCACTTCTCTTATTTATTAAATTTTGGCAGCTTAACCTATGTTTACTGAACATGGCAGTAGTTAAAGTTTTCACACACAAAAATGTTTATTCCTCCAGAAAAAATAGCTCAATCAATTTGATTGTAAATGCGTGCAAACTTTTTTGTTTTTGGCATGATTGTGTTGATATTCCTATATTGTTAAAGTCTTTTATATCTAAATCTTCCTCTCTTTCTCCACTGGAGGTTAACATGTATAATGAAGATTTAGCATTGCGATCTACATGAAGTACCCGAATGATTATTTAAAAAAATTTGCAAGGTGTTGAAGAACTTCCAAATGAAAAAAAGATTTTTCCATTACAAATCTCCGTACGAAATTTGTTTTCGTTCTTGTGATATGGATTGTAAATTCACTAAAATATATTGTTTACGCAAAATTTCCTTGTTTGCCAAGTTGTTATGTGGAAATTCTTTACCATTGCAGTTTTATATGGCTAACACTAAATGAGTACCGTATGTAGCACTTTCACCATCTTCACAGTAATGATAAAACCCAGAGTTTCATAATCCAGTTATTATACTAGGACCATTTTAACAAAAGCTTGGACTGTGGGTAGTTGTCTCAAAAAGTTACTGTGGTTTCATTAAAATATTCAAGGGTATCAATTTTCATGGATAAAGTGAAAATCACAGTTTCAAGGATATGTAAATTCGTGGCCAATGACCCCATCAATACAAAATGTTAATAGAAATTTCATTTCAATGAACATTAAATTTCATGGATCAACTTAAAAACGAAATCCACGAAAATTGGTATTCAACGAATATTGATGAAACCACAGTATGTGACATAGGCTTGTTTATTTCATTGCTGGCCACTCAGCCATGGCTCTGTGAAATCAACAATATTAATTTCAATAATTTGTCTGGCTTTTGAGCTGAGCCTATGCAATCTTTGCATATTTCACTCAAGACGAGCTTCATTTTCAAAGGACTTGATAAAATGGTTTTAAATGCCCACATTTCATTTGGATGTGTGAAATTTTACCTGTCACTATAGTAACAGCAACTATTATACCTGTGTACTGTTTTTTTTCTCAATAGACACAGAACACTTGTACACAGATATTATACAAGGCATTGTGGGTAAGTATGGAAAAACATTCACAATGGACATCAAAGTGAAACAGATGGGCAGGAAGGAACCAGAGGCTGCAAAAGTTGTCATAGGTAAGTCATTTTTAAGTTGAACTTTTTTTAAAACCATGATCCCTAGACTAAAAATGGGGCCTATAGAGGAGTGGTTCGTTCTGCATAGGAATCTTTTCAAAAAAAATTTACAATACAGTTGAACTTCGATATCTCGAAACACTGATATCTCGAATACAATGGATATGTCAAAGTGATTTTTAAGGCCCAACCACTTATTTTTTAAGCATTTTACCCTTGATATCTTGAATACTAAGATATCTTAAAGTTTTTAGATGGTCCCATCTAGTTCAAGATAACGAAGTTTGACTGTATATACAATTCTACAATCTGAGATACCCTAAATTGTATTACTTTATGAGTATCCTGATAAAAGTATATATTAAATTTAGTAGATGTATATATAGTGACTGTACATTCAAGTTTTCTGTACATTCAAGTTTTCTTAACAGTGTATCACCCTTTACCTTTCCTAAGTTTAGAGTTTTATATGAAAAAATCAGAAATGGATACAAAATACATTTATTACCGAGACAAGTGATGAGACCAATAGGCTTTTTAATTTGATTTAAATTTATTTAGTGAGTAATTAGTCTTGTGGTTTTATGTGGTTATTAATTCATAGCATTTTAAAGAAAGGAATCTACAGAATTTCAAAGAGTTAAATGAATTACAACATTGTTTTCCAGAGAGTCTAGATTTACCATTAACAGTTGACCAGTATCTACAGATGTCTCATGAGCAACAAGAAAAATTGTTTCCATCAGTTGAACTTTTGCCAGGTAAGGTGTTTTATCATGATAAATTATGCATTTTGGATATTGAAACTTTTATTCATCATCATCAAAAACAAAAGTTTCTTTTGCCTTGGAGTGAAATGATGCAACATCATTGGATAAAACATGTCATCTGATTGCTGTCTAAATCTCTATTTGGTTTGTTAGTGACTGTCTACAAAAATGTGTCGGGTTGGTAACGTCCATAGAAGGCATGGTGAAGCATATGTAAAAATTATTGTACATATTGTCTCTAGTCAAGATTTGTAGTCTTCATTTCATAATTAGCTCTCTTGTACACATGGCTGCTTGTTTGTTTTTGAAGGAGCAGAACGTCTCGTTAAACACTTGCATAAAAATGGAGTCCCCATTGCCACTGCTACTGGTTCACATACACAGAGTTTTGAGCTAAAAACCTCGGGTCAAAAGGATTTATTCTCTCTGTTCCATCATTGTGTCCTGAGTGGAGATGACCCCGAATGTAAACATGGCAAACCTGCACCAGACTGTTTCCTGCTGGCTGCACAGCGATTTCCTGACAATCCTGATCCCAGCAAAGTAAAAATTTCCTCTACTTATGTTGAAATTGTATGCATTAATGCCCCATGTACCACCCTGCCTCCATCTCTTCTGTTCTACAGGTGCTGGTGTTTGAGGATGCCCCCAATGGAGTGGAGGCTGCTCATGCAGCAGGGATGCAGTGTGTGTGGATTCCCCACAAGGGCATCAACAAAGAGACTCACAGACACCTGGCTACGTTGGTGCTAGAGAGCTTGGAGGACTTCAGACCTGAGATGTTCGGTCTTCCACCATATGACAGCTGATTGATAGGGGCCTTGGATAAATGGCTCATTTAGATCCAATGTCTCGGAGGGTGCTAAAGTATTAATTTGTTTTAAGTTTTATTTAATCAGGTTATTAATTGTGTGATTCAAATTGGTGGTGTTTTATCATATATGTACATGATTGTATATATTATTTTTCATATCAGAACCTGTGATTTGTCAACATTGAAGACGGTATGGTGATTTGTATAAAAGTACCATCACAATTTTTAATTCATGATTATTGATTGTGATTTTTCTGATCTCAAAGCCAATGAGAACTTTAGTTGATTGGCTTTTTTAATGTACTTTTGAAGCATTTTATATTGTTAATTTCATTGTTGGCTTTTTTTTACAATCATTTATGATATTTGCAATGTTACTGTGTTACATGAAAAAGTAATCCTGGCCTTCAATATCTTCGCCAAACATTAAAAATCTTTAAGGTGTTTGGACCTTTTAGCTGCTGGAGACATTACTAGTGCAATTCCTAGTCTATTTTAAAATTTTGAAAAAAACATTAATATATCTACTTCAAAGAGAACTTTTTACTAATGCATAAAGAATGTTTTAAGTCAAAAATTAATGAACTGCTCTCATACACTTCAAAGAGAACTAATAATTGAGTATCTGATAGTTAATCAGGTACTGCATGGCCCACTCCTTTTTACCTCCTACTAATTTGGCCGCTATGACAGTATAGCTGGTCTTGGAGAGAGGCTCTTTGTTGCAATGTTGCTGATGATTGACTGTTGACATCAGGCTCTGCAGGGCAAAAACATTAAGGCAAGCTCACTTTTGATCTGGATCAGTCTCAATTTTACAAAAGCAAATACATGTATTAGGATACAGTTCAAGGCGATCCTGAGATAAAATGAAAAAGCTTTGTTTCTCTGCAATACAGTAAAATCATGTATGTCTTTTGATTTCTGACTGATTCCATTTGTATAAATTATACATGAATTGCCAATCTTTTTCTGCTTAGCACATTACAGTACTGGTACTTTAATAAAGTTTGCTGTAGATTTGTAGCTCCACAGGAAAAACCAGGTTGCGAGACAGTTGACTACTGACTGTCAACCCGAATTTTTTAGGAGAGCTACAGATCTGCCAAAAATAATGTTACATGTATCTGATTTTATGAATAACATAAAGCAATGCTGTGTACATACTTTTAATTCAACAACAGACTTCATAAAGCCACAGTTTACATCCACTGCTTGCAGGGTACCAATACTTAGAAGCTGACAGTGTTCTGTTAATTCAGTGTGCATTTCATGCTAAAAGTTCACATGCATTTGCATATACTAATTATTAATACATTAAAGAGTGTATAAACTATCGTATTCATGAATGGATGTTAATTATTATATTCAACAATTCTTGTAATCATATTTATACATTTTAACAAATTAAAAATTTTATTGTATGTTGATTTTTTTCCCAATTTGATTGATGATTAAAAGTATATTTTATATCAAATACTATCTGTGTAGAAGGTTTTTCATGACCAGCTAGTTGGGTCTGCTTTTCGGGGTATATTCATCATTCTCTGATTTTAATTGCAACATAAAAAAATAGACTCTCAAGGAAAATACATTAACAACACTCACTCATAAAAATAAACAGCATTATGATTTGGGTTGTTTCCTTGCACAAGTTTATTTATAAATGAAACGAATGCTGGATTTTTAATCTTATTGTAATATTATAACAGTTACTTTATAATGTTGTCTATAAGTATAGATACACAGATGTGTTAAACACAGGATTTATAGGTTTTAAGATAGGATGATTGCACTGGCTTGTGTTTCCATTTTTTCTTCAATATAATGTTATTACTATTACTATTATACCGATAGATGCACAAGATTAGTGATTTTATATTGCATTTAAAATTTTATTTTGGTTTTAGTTTAAAGTTTATTGAGTTTAATTTTCTTATTGTAAGCATTAGAAAGGTGCTAGTTGTAAAATTGCTTTTGATTAAGGATTATTGACGATTTGAAAAGAATGCGTAGTTTTTTTCTGAATCATCATGTGCGTAAAATAGGTGACACACGGGTAGCGGTGAGTTTTTTGAAAAGGGGACGGGGAACAATTTTGTTATTTTTGTTTTTGTTTCATTTATCTACAAAAATAAATAGCATATCGTAGAGGAGCGGTTTTACAAATTAAATTTTAATTACATTCGATTAATAAAGTCGGAGGTTGCCAAAAGATGCAAAAGAAAGAAGTGTGTGTGTGGTGGTGGGGGGGGGGGGGGGGGGGGAGATAGTGGGTTATTTCGATCTTATTAATACCTTATCACTGGAGAAAGAGGTCTTATCAGACACGTGGCATAGTTTTCCAAAGTGGGGGGATGGTAAATTAAGAAAAAAAAAGACATTACCAAACCCATAATCTTATTCGATCAGGAGGGGATGCTTAAGGAGTTTAATTTTGATTTAGAATTTGCCTTTTACTATATTTTTAAATGGGCTGATTCCCATGTTGCTGCGCGCCTGCATTTTAGTGTATTATCTTACGGGAGTGCTTGTTAAATGAAAGATGACTAGTGTATGTAGAAAAAAAATCTTTTTAAATTAAGGTCAGAAAACGGCCGAGAATCGGCCCAAAGTGGTTTTCAAGCGATAACAAATACTCCAAAAAACTTATTTTAAAGTCATGATGTCCAAACTTTCGAGATCACACACAAAAAAAAATTGCAACGTTATCTCTAAAACTCAAATGTTTTTGGTTTTGGCGTGCGTTCTAAATCTCTCGTATCAACGTCTAAAACTGGGTCAAAATGATCATTTTCATTCGATAAATATATCACAGGATATGTCATCTCTGGATTATCCAACGGCTTGAACGTCTGCCAGTGATACTCCGTTTTCCCGCCAAATTGAATAGGAGAGTACACCATAATGACGGTCCGTAGTAAGGTCGCCGTCGCCATGATCTCTGTGTCGGTCGCCCACTCTCGAGACCGTGTCATACTGGACATGTACTTGGTCATCCCTCCTCGACTCATTAGAAATGTCCGGTACATGTCGGGATGATCACTTACGTGCTTGGTAACAGCCGTACGAACCGTCATGTGTTCCGCCTCAGAACCGGAAACCACTGCACTGATGGCCCGAAAAAAGCAATTGCCATCCCCACGAACTGTAAGGGTGTCCCTTGGCGGTGAATCTTGTTTAAATTGTTTCATTTCAGCACACTTGATGTATTTTTCCAAAGGAATATCCAATAATCTGGACTTTTCCTTTTGCCATTCCTTTGTGATAGGAAAGTACGTATATCTAGGCCCACTCTCCTCCTTGGGCTCTCGTTTGGATCGGTAGAATTCCGTGAGATCTTCTTTATGTTTTCCAGACTCTACCATCGAATCGTACCGGGCCTTACCCCCGGGGTTGGTGTAAGGATACCCTCCCCCTGGCTCACGGTGCCTCTTCCCTTGGCTGTCCGAGAGAGATCTGAACGAGTTTTGCATTATTAATAAGTTTAGTCTATTTTACATCAGCATACCTGAGGAAATCCAATGCTTCACCTGGCAAACAGAACTTCTTCCATTCTGATTACACGAGCTCCAACCAAATATCTCCCATAATTTCTGGACTGTTATTTCACTTCTTAGCAATGCATACAAACAGAGTAAAACGGCTTCTGGTGTACACGAATATCGACTTTATCGAATGTCGCACAGATAAATAAAACTTGTAGAGTACAGCTTAATCCTCCTGTGTACAATATCATTTCTAATTAACCATTTTGTTTTCCTTTTTTCTGCTGAACTTCCTTTAAACATGCGCAGGATTATCTATACAGATTCCGAGTAATATGAGTCTGGACATGTTTTTTGGCTCTATAAGTGTACTCTAGCATTTAAACCCCCGCCATCGATTGATTGACGCTGGTCGCTCGATCCAATTCTCTGCGACAACGCGTCAATAATTCTTTAGATTGATAAGCACATCTAACAATAATCAATATACCGATTCAATTATTTAAACCTTTTGGCTCTTAATTAGTTAGTTTTGACTTTATTATAAATAAATTTAGGTTCTTTTTTCTGTTAACTGTTTAAAACCGGAATTGGGCAGTTGGATTTATGTGCCTGTATATAACTGTTTAAGTGCCTTAAGTCGTGGAAAGATTGACCATATGATAAAATAGCAGTAAACTGAGAGCTAGGTGCTTTAAATTAATGTTTAATGTTTTTTCTCCTTTAACTGACATGCAATTATAGGAGATACTGCAACTCTTAATTTGGTCTATTGTAAATGCATATATATCTTGTAGCAAAGTACACATGTAATTTGGAATTCAATTTTTCTTGGACTGTACGGACATGTTTGTTAAGGAACCCCCTTCTCCACTACCACCACGTACCATATTGCCATATCCCCTCCCTTTTTTTACCCCCCCCCCCCCCCAAAAAAAAAACAACAAACAAAAACAGAAACAAATCTGATCAAGATTTATACTTGTGCATATCAGGGACGTATATACTAATAGTATATACGTCCTGGTACATCTCCATTTTATGAATTATAAAAAAAACATTAAGATACAAACTTTTTACGTGATCATGGTGATTTCTTACAAGGGTACCAGATTATAAGAGCATCGGGCTCAAGATACAGAAAATTTATGTTTCATTCCCATATTCCCTAATTTCATTTCATTTCAGAAGCAGAAGCTTAGTACGTTAACACCATGAGTGTTGCTGCAACGGAACCTTTGGTGGTCCCTTTATTATATGATCCATCTTTTAAAGGTAGTATCGTGTTTTATTTTCACGACAGCTATTTCAGATTTGTCAGATATGCATAAAACAGAAAAATTAAAATGTGTACACATGCTCATCAACCATGTCGATCAACCCTAATGCAGTTATTTCTATGTCTATCATTCATCTAATGAATTATTTAATACTCAAGTAAAATATGTAAAATCTAAAAAAAAAAATTAAGTAAAGGGCAAATTTTGTTTCAGTTGACGTGCGTCTCCATGAGCCACTTTTGGGTAGCTCCACTCAGAATCTTGACCTAGATGTTGAGCTCATGTCTCTATGTTCACAGCTAGACATGATATGTCAGAAAGAACTTTCAAAGGTAGTACTATCTATGCCTATAGATGATATACTGTTTTGTGGTTTGTTGAATCTTTGCAGGATATTCGGGTTATCAATGCAAAGAAATTCCTGCAATAGAATTGACAAAATAATCTTGTCATTTAAGTTGTGTTAAAAGATAACCATCTGTAATTTTTCTCTTTTATTTTCTATATATAAGTATAGGATAACACCAAAACATCACTTAATTTGTTTTATAGATTATTGTTAAAAATTTTCACTAATGTGTTTCATTTTTTCAGCACAAACAAGAAAAGATTGAACATGGGAAAGTAAGCAGTGATTTTACAAACAAAGGTACGTATTCCATGTTCCATTCATTAATAAAATGATGAAAAAAAATATTTTTTACAGTTCTTATTCTGGTCTGACGTACATTCCTTTGTTTCAGCCTCTGTTGTTTGTGACAGGATGCAGCAGTTGATGCTGAGGTCAGGCAGTGTAAACACAAGTTTGCAGGTATCCTCATACCAAGCACAAATTTTCTATGATCCGTGCAGAGTGATGTTTTGTACACAGACATTTATGTATAATACTACTGTTAAAACATCTACTGAAGAATGACTGTACAATGTAGATGAGTGCTGTCCTCTCTCTAAGACTGTATACTCTTATTTGTTAATTATAGTGGTGTCTACCAATATGACATCTACAATTTTTAGGCTCTAGCAAACTTTGTAAATGAACCTTCAATTATGATTATTGTATAAATGAAAAATATCAAACAGAATAATTTAGGTTTTCTCAGAATTATTAGGTCTTGTGTTTCAAACCCCCCCTTAATTATACCATGTATTAATTTGTACATCTAGAACAACTTAAGTTTTAACATTTTAAGAATGATAACAAAATTACTCAACTGAAGCATTTTCTTTTCCACAGCAATACATTGTCACCAAGCGTTTTGATATCCTTTTCCCTCGAGCTGCAGCCTACATGGAAAATCCCAGTCATTTTAACTTGAACCAGCGGTCCGAGGGAATGGACAACTACTACACAGATCTCTCCGCCCTTCAGAATCTGTCAGGCCTGTCCCGCCAGATCAACTCAGATTTATCTAATTTATCTGACCACAAATATATAGCGCATCAAATGGCAATACTCTATGTAAGTCAAGTTTGGTGGAAAATGATTTGTCAGTTTCACATAAAATCAGTAGGATATGTACATGCTTTATTAAATTTTTTTGATAGCCGTCTACTAGTATTTGTCAACAATATTTACAATTTAAATCAAAACCCTGATATGATTTAAAAATTAAATTGCATAATTTTGTAAATCTGCTTCTCTTTGATACATGTTTGTTAAAAAAGGATAGTTGTATAAATCTATTCTTAATTACAGTTGTATATAGATGTACATCTACTTGTCTCTTTAAAATTATGCCAAATTAATTTATTTTTTTCAGCAATCTTTGAACAATGTTGGACACCCATTATTAGATCCTTACAAAAAAAGTATAGAGGAAAACTTCAAATCCATCAAAACCACACTTAGTCAGGAATCAGAGTCTGGCAAGAAACAGTTGTACCCTGAGCAGAGAGAATGGTCAGTATAGCTGATGACAGCCGCATGTTGATAAAATGTTACTGTTAAAAAGACTGTGTCTGATTCAACTTTATCTGATTAGACACAGTAGCATTCTTGAATGAACTCAGCAGTCAAAGTCTAAGATGACACAAATCTTTGAAATTCAACTTTGGACTATGGTTCATTGCTAGGTCAGAAGTCAAGATCAAAGCTTAAAGATTACTATATTAAAACAATGATTTTGAAGTTAATTTTTTTCATGTCAAGATGTATGATAAAATAGCCAACACAAAGTTGTTATACATGTACATTCAAAGACAATTAAGCATTGAATGCCTATTTTTGGATGTTGTCAGTCTTAAAACACACCAAGGGTGTACAGATAAATTGAATACTGTGACTAAAAATAATATGCCAGAAATTTTGTCGAGAAAAATCTTTTTTATTAACGAATAGATTCAATTTAACGATTATTTTTCATAAGAACATTTCACATTGGTTATGTAAGTTGAACGTTTTGTTTAATCTTACAATAATAAATGTATTCAAAATGCATGATGATGTTTTATATACATGTATTTGTGTTCATGCACCTTGAAAAGGCTAGTAAGTGTATTCACAGGAAATTGAACATCTTAAGATTTCTTATGTAAACATTAGGGGAAATATACACTGAATATAAATATTCTACTATGAATGATTTGATATTATATAGTGTACAGTCATTAATGTTTTATATGTACCATACATGTAAACATTGCTACTGACAACAAGCAATTTAGTGTTTAATTAAGTTTATTTCCTGTAGGTTTCTGAATTTGACAAGTGGAATAGTCAACACGATCAACAGTTTTCCAGCTGAGTTAACAGCAGAAATGTTGCAGCCTGCTCTAATCCTCATGAGGTCCTCAACTTGAATTCCATTCCTGCTTAATGCACTCTCAAGTCCTCACTGCTCCTCAATTAGTCCTTATTTTCACATGGTCCCTTACATTAATATTAACAAAGAGTTCAGTCTTTGAAAACATCAGTTATATTCATGATTATTAAATAGATGAACATATTTTTTTGTTTTATGTATATACAGAATTTTTTTTTCAGTCTCCATTGTGTTCATTTTTATTTTTACATTTGGATTTTGGTTGCTTTAAGCTTCTATCAATCTTGAACATTTCCTCTTGCCATATATATTTTTAGCAAGAAGTTTAGATCATCTTTTTTTCTAATGTAGTATACTTCACTCATTTAAAACATATCATTCTATATTTATTGAAGATCTGCATGGTTTTGCATCCAGATTTATAATATTCATTGTATCTATCTCTTTCATAAGTACAATGTACAAGACCATTGCTCAGTTTGCTCTACAAATTTTGTTCAGTTGATGTTCTTTTTAATGTACATGAATGCTTGTTTTATACATGGAAGTGCTAAATCACATAGTCATGTATTCATACATCTGCTAAGTTGAGTGTCCCAAAATTCATGTAACTTGATGTGGAAAACTAGTCAATAAATGGTAGCAAGATATCAGAAACAATGATTATTGTATTTGAAGCCAAGCTTCTATATGTGTTTATTATTATCACGATTTATTAATGTGCACATGAGTTAGCAAACAAAAAACAGTACTGTAAGTGGTAGAGATGATTAATGCTGAAATATATAACTTCTGATATTTGTCACACAAGAAAGTGGACATAATTTTATTTTGATCAATGCTATTTTTTGCTTTTCTTAAAAGGAAAGAGATCTTTTTTATTTGTGTCAGAAAAGTGCAGCAACTTTTACCAGAGACTCTTAAATTATATTCAGATTTTTCTGTAGAATTGGAGAGGAGAAAATTACTTGTACAGAAATATGAAAATTATCTTAAATTTAAATGATTTGAACTTTCATATTTTTTTATATTTTGAAACAAGGATATATGAAATTAATTAATAAATTATTTGCTTGTTTTGTAAACATACTTGCCAATATGTGTCTAACATATAGTCTCAATGAAACTGTTTTCATACATGCCATTTTGGATTGAATCTCACATGCTTTTGTTTCTGTATCAAGAATGGCGTTCCATCATTATGTTCATGCAATTTTAATTGGCTTTAGTTTGTGTAAACTTAAAACCATGCAGAGCCGTTCATTTGCTGTTTCAGTGTCACCAGTAGTTCTGGTTTACATTAGGCTGTTTTGAATAAAATATAACATAGTGATTGCAAAGTTTTCTCAAATCCTTGCAGACATCTTCATGTAGAAGTGGAGGAGGTTCTTGATATTAGTACATGTATATCATACATGTACTAACTATACATCATAGAGATGGTGACCATCTCAAAGGGCCCAGCTTTATTACACAACATGAGGATGTAAGGCATAACAGAGGCACACTTTGCTTTGACCAAAACCTCTGACTGAAATTTAGCTTAAGATCATTTCAAACACTTTACCCAAAGACATTCTATGCAGTATGGGTAAAAAAAGAATAGCCATATTGCATCAAGGAGAGAAAAAAATATGCTGTGGATAAGTAATGCTGGATGGGCAGACAGATTACTTCAGTGCACCTAGAAGGCACGGCCCTAATTAACAAATATATACATGTTTTAAAAAAGCTCTTCCCTTAAAATTATTGAAAGAATCATAGTATATTGCTGTGCATTAGTTTCACTTTAAACATGCAATAAACTTTGCATTTAAAAACACTAAGCAAATTAAGACTAATACCCATTTTTGTCATAGAAGTAGATCCAATTTGGTTAAAAATGGTTCTTGGCCAACTTCTTTAAGTTTCATCATACTTATTGAATACAAGTACAAATATGCTGCCAGATTCCACTTGTAGGCCAGGATGTACTTGTTAGCTTACCTGAGCCAAAGGCTCAAGTGAGCTTTTCTGATCAAAACTTGTCCATTGTCTGTCGTTTCTGTTGTTATTAAACTTTTCACATTTTCATCTTCTTCCTCAGAACCAATTTGCCATTTTCAACCAAACTTGGCACAGAGCATCCTTTGTGAAAGGGAGTTTAAGTTTGTTCAAATAAAGGGCCCTTCAAAGGGAAGATATTTAAGAAAGAATAAAAATAGGATTGGGTGCTTTAAAAATCTGCTCCAGAACCACTGGGCCAATTTCAACCAAACTTGGCACAAAGCATCCTTGGTTGAATAGAATGGCTTTGAAAATACGGTTGGTTGTTTTAAAAATCTTCTCCAGAAACAGTTTTAATCAAACTTAACACAAAGCATCGTTGAGGAAAGGGCTTTTATGTTTGCTCAAATGAATGGCCAGTCCTTCAAAGGGGAGATAATTAGAAAAGAGTGAAAATAGGGTTCAATGTTAAAAAAAAAAAAATTCAGGATCTCCAATTTCAACCAAACTTGATCCAAAGCATCCTTGAGGGAAGGGCTTTCATGTTTTTTAAACGAAGGTCCAGTTCCTCTACCAAGGGGGGATAATTAGAAAAGAGTGAAAATAGGGTTTAATTCTCCAGAACCACAGGGATAATTCATACCAAACTTGGCAAAAAGTATCCTTGGGGCATGGCGTTTTAGTTTGTTCAAACAAGCGGCAGTTCCCCTTCATAGGGGAGATAATTAAGAAAGAGTGAAGATACGATGAGGAAATTTAAAAAAAAAATCTTCTTCAGAACCAAATAGCCTGTAATAACCAAACTTTAACTTTATGATATATGGTAGATATAAAGTTATTCAAGTCATGACCCCAGGGGGTCAGGAAGGGGTCCTAATGGGTTCAAAGTTGAATAATTCTTTTGAAGAATTAAAAGGCTATTGTTTGTGAAAATGGATTATTCAACCAAATTCGAAGTTTTTAAGTATTGCCTTTTCCCCTATTGGTCACCATGAGGTGGGGGGGGGGGGGAGTTATTGGATTATATTTAGAAGAAATTCTTCTGAAGCAAACAGCTAGTAACTGGGGATAGTAAATAAGGATACAAGGCTGAAGAATTTTGTAAATAAGGTTTGTAATGATATATCGATGAATTTTTAGTGTTATTATCTGTTCCAAGTAAATACATTATAAGGTTAGATATAATAATTTTAGAAACACATTCATTTTTCTAATATACTGAAGCCAAATTAAAATCGGGAACAAAATCTTCATTGGATTCCGAATATTCAAACAATAGACTAGCCAGTTTGCTGTCATTGATTACAAGTGCAAGCGACCTGTAAAAAATGACAGGGAACCAGTCTATTATTCCTCTATATTGGAGGAAACATTTACATTATAATGTTGCAAGTTATATTTTCTCAAGTTAAATGATTTTTTTGGAAGATGCTCAAATTGAATTATCAAATTGAATTAAACTAGAAAGAATAAGCTGAAATAACTTTGTTTAGAAGTTGTTTGATGGCTTGTAATCAGCTTAAACAAATAGACTGACTGTGCACTAATATTCTACTATTTGTATTAGACTGGGTAGCCTAGCTGTCCTAGCACTGCTGATTAACTGATTAGAGTTAGGACCGATGTTAATCAGGTGAGCAATGTGGCCCCTGGGCCTCTCATATTTAGATGGATTCCGAGATTTAACAAATAAAATCCATTTTAATAATAAGTTTATTTCTAGTAATCAATTCATAATCAACAGAAACATTGATTTCACTAACAAAATTAACATGCAACAAAACTTAAAAATGGAACTAACTGACATGGTCTCACTTTATCACATAAACTTAGAAATAAAATTGTCATTTAACACTAACTAAAAATGAAAATAAGGAGATTGCCATGGAGTTTTATAAATACATGTACTGAAAATGTAAAACTGTACACAAAGAATCATTAGAACAGATTCAATATCAGCAACATTTGCAAGATTTGTGGAAATAAAATGAATATTTTATTTAAAAATAATTAAATTGCTTAGATTGTTGCTTGTTACAATCATATTTCATTGTTGATTTTTAAGACATAATGATAGGATATTGCATCTTAAATTCCAAAAAATTATTTGTCAACTTTCAGCAACTATATATATATAGCAAAAATAGAGTGGACTATAAACATATATATATCTCTTAATTAGAAATGATTGGAACTTATTCATTTTGTTAAAAACACTCTAAAAAATTACATAACTAAAAAATACAGGTGTCCATTAAATGTACAAGTAATCTTGCTGCAGATTGAGACAAGCTGTAACATGTACACTCATTAAAAGGTACTGTTTGGGATGGAAAGTCCTTCGAAGGTTAACAAATTATTAATACTAATATATAAAGGGGGTTTTTTTGGTTGGTTTTAGAGCTAGATTATATGTAAATATAGAACCGGTGTATATATATAAAGCATGAAAGGGCAACTTTTAAAAAAATTACCAATAACATAGTGTTATCAATTACGCCTTAATTGACAATAACAGTTTCAACATACATTTAATATATCAAAGTGTACACATAATATTTCCTAGAACAACTCCCACTTTTTTACACATTTTCTTCGTGCCCTTTCCACAACTATCACATTTAACCGTGGTTGAAATTTCAGAGCCATTGATAACATTTCAATATTTTCTAACAAAGTACATCTGGTTGTAGAAGCAATTATATATAAATGAAGAACTTTTCTTCGATGAAATTATAGAGCATGATTATACAAATTAAATCAAAATGCAATCACAGAGGCCATTAGGTTACAAAACAAAAAAACTGATTTAATATCAAATGCCATTAAACTAGATCTTTATGCTATAAATAACTACAAAAACGAAAGAATACTTAATTAAGTGTAATGTAATATATCACAAACGCTGGCTAAAACGTTCATTATTCTTTTCTGTGTCATGGTTATTATATGTGTACAAGATATGGCAGGTCAGCATTCATTGCACACTTTGTCTGGTGACAGACTGGATGATAAAGATACGGTGTCAGACTGGATGATAAAGATACGGTGTCAGACTGGATGATATAGATACATGAAACAGTAATACTTGGCAGAAAACGGGCAAAAACGAAGAAAATCAATCTTCTTCTGTCATTGGAGGACAAATACATTGTAAACCAAACAGATGTACAAGTATATCTAATTAAAAGTTGAATTAGATGACCAGATGTGGTTGTATGTCAGATGACTTTCAGAGACCATTAATGGATGCATGTTAATGGCACAACTTTTGGATATACATTGTACATGTTATGCCTGATTTAAACTCAGAAATTATTCTTATGCATAGTGTTAAAACTGTTAAGTTATCTTATCATGAAATCTTTTGTACATCCCTATCTCAAAAAAAAAAAAAAACCCAACAAAAAAACTATATATAACATGGGTAGTATATATGATTGCCTATCTTGCATTCCATTTTGTCATAATTTTATGCCATTCTTAATGGATTTCACCATTTTACTGTTCTATCAACCTGGAAATCAATAAATTAATAGATTATATACACTGGTAAGCTATGATACAATTTACCATAAATATTCTCATATCTTAATTATACTCTAAAAGCTATACAAATGGATATTTTTAGGCTATGGACCAGCAGTACAACAGGTACAATTCTAGTGAGACGTTCTATTGTGTGATGCTGATCAACTTACAGGTAATATTATGAAATTTAATTCAGTCAAAAAATTGTATGCTAACTGCTTACATGTACCTCTTGCATTCATTGAGAGCATTTAAAATATTTTTAAATGTTTGGATTAAAATTAAAAACTTGTTCACTATTCATTGAAAAAATGCATGAACTAGCTGTACATGTATATGTATCACAACGAACAAATCTTTAAAAAAATATTTCTATCTTCATAAATACTGATAATTTCATACACAACATATTTCAATTAGATAATATTGTGACTTTTAAGTTAGAACCAAAAGAGCAGTACAAATCTAATCAATCAAGCAAAAGTCATCTGAATTTTTAAAACAGCAATGTAAACTAAGGATCCAAGAGCATTTTTATAGATTAAAATACCATCCTGTGCATTATTCAGTTGGTTATGGTACATAGTTCAAGAGACGATCGACAATGGCAGATCTAAACTGTATTCCTTTGAAATATTTCACAATTTGTAAAACAATGGGAGACTGAGAAGTAGCAACATGTACTAGATCAGATGAAATATCAGTTCATGTGGGGTTATTTGACAATTAAAAAAAAATGGTTGGGGAAAGTGTGGAAAAGGGTCAAGATTGATTATGAGAAAAAGATGAAAATATTCAAAAGTTTATGACTACTGCATAAGAAACTAAGCAGAAAGCAATACATTGACTGACTGAACTGAGAAGATCTAAAAACCTCATAGCCTGTATAAAATATAGTACCTTCTACACAATAAACATACATGTATATAACAATAAGTCAAGTTAGAAAAAATTATAAAAGAAATCATAAATTATGATGAAATCTGATACTTTTGAGAGATAAAATTTTGTGTCAAACTAATAGGTTGTCATACATTATAATCATGTACACATAAATATTATATATTACTTTACAAATTTTCTTAATTGCTACATTTGTATCATAATTCATAGTGTTAGCTAAGCTTGTATAGTATGTCAAAAAGATTAAATTTAAGAATAAATGACACAAAATTCTTTGCACAAAATTGAGGTTTCGGATCAGATGAGGTTTTGATATACATGTATATTAAAAAGCACCAAAGCTTTGCAATTAAGGTGTTCCAGTAATTGACAATAGATTTGTATTTATGAAAATACATGTAATAACAATGGAAAGAAACAATAGTATACAGTCAAATCTTGTCACAACCAATCACATCAAAACAAAGTTTTCATATAATTATATAAAAAATTTAAGAAAAAATATGCATACTTTTTTTATGTGTACATGTACATGTATACAGAGCTTTTGAATCAGAGGTATATGTATACATCTGTTGACATCAAGTTTAAAAATTAATGAATTTCTTTCATTAGACTAGTAACAGTAAATATGTTATTTCATCAAAATTATAACAACTTCATTAATCACATTCAAATACATGTATAATAAAAATACCCATACTATTTGTGATAAAAAAATAGGATATCATTTGCATTCCTTAAACATAGCATACTTCTCGACTGTAGAAAGACCACAACTCTCATCACAAATTAAACTTAATACACCTATACCTTCAAACTCAAATTGATACCTTTTCAACTATTCCACTACCATTCTGAAGAAGAGCAAGATAAAATTGTAAAAGCTTTCTAGTCCCCCCCCCCCCCCCCAATTTTTTTTATATATTCACAGCTTTTGCATATATATAAATGCACGAGTGATAATGATTCAAAACCACATTGATCAGCCTGTATATTGAAAAAGTAATTCTAAAAAATTGGAAATGAAATGATCTAACTCAGAAAACAAATCCAACTACATGTACACATAATACTGAGCTTGGTCTCGGGTATCAGTTAGCGATACTCAGCCTTACATTCCAGTAATTCAAAAAGACATCAAAGCCCTATAAACAATATAATTTTATAAAAAAATTAGGAAATTATTTTGCTAACAGGTTCTATGTTATAGTTTGGTCATAATGTATGGTTTTCTGTGGCATCCAGCATCATCTTGAACTTTGAATTGGAGTTGGACATGAGTTTTCCAGGTGTATCAAACTCAGCAACCTGTAACATCAGGATTACACATTTAGTACATTTCTATATTGCTACTTCCATGTAACTAAATGAGTAGCACATTATTAAAAGTTGCACAAATCATAGCAACTATGAGACTATATCTTTTAAGAAAAATAATGATTCAAACCATGAAGTATGATTTTCGCTTGTGTGTTGCACTTCAACAGCAATCAATGTTTGAGACATCAAGATAAAAACTCCATAATTTTATCTTAAGTTTGAGAAGCGATACTCTGTTTGTTATGGTTTTATTTCATTCTGTAGCTTTCAAAACATTTTACATACAATTATTGTGGAATGTAAATATTGTACATGTATCAAGCTATTTCTCCCCTATGCTATTGTTACCTTTCCCTCCTCCATGACCAGGATACGATTGCAAGATAAGACTGTATTCAGTCTGTGAGCTATGATTAGCATGGTGCAGTCTGAGAAAGCCTCCTTGATTGTTGTCTGCACTAGCGCATCTGTTTCTGTGTCGATTGCAGCAGTGGCTTCATCAAGCATCAGAATCTACAATCAACCAATTCACTTAAGTCATTGACTCGCCAATCACTTATATCATACAACATATGATGGGGGTACTCACTTATTTTCAAAGAATTCATCTAAGATAATATTGAACCAAATCACATACATGTATTTAAGATTGCTATTCATGGAGGAGACTAAATGTTATTCACTTTCAAAGACAACATCAACATGAATTGATCAAATTCAGATCTAATATCATTGAATTAATCTTTAAAAAAAACAAGCCAAGGTTGATAAAATGAAAAAAATCTAAATACTGTACATGAACTGAAGGCATTGGTTGCTCAAATACAAGCAATGCTGCATGAACGTTTAATGAAATAAAATTTGTTAACTTATGGTAATATACATGTAGTAAAGAATGTTGTGCTTGTAGTGTACATACTTTGCTGTGTCTTAGCAGAGCTCTGGCCAAACACATGAGTTGCCTCTCTCCTACGGAGAAATTCTCCCCGTTCTCTATCACCTGGGAGTCCAGCTGACTTTCCATGGAAGCAATCTACATATATTTAGAGAAACAAATAATCGTTACTGGGGTACAGGTATAGGAGAATCAAAAACCTTCAATGAATAAACTTGAGGAACTATGAACTACTATAAACGTATTACATATGGCTAGTAGGTACATTCATGAATGCACTAAAACAAACCCATGCTCTTGTTGAAAAATCATTTTCGCCAAATATCGTAGACATGAAATATAATATGTTTACAATAGGTTTGTAACAGTTATGTGTGAGTTGTAACATCATGCATCATGTCTCGTTAGAAATTCTTAAAAGCATAATTATCTCTTACATTTACATTTTACGGTAAAATTATTAAGCTTCGGTATTTAACCCCTGAAAGCAGACACATGTAACTCCCAGTTTCTTTGATACAACACCTGACTGTGTACATGTTTACATACTGAAAGTGACTTACAGTTTCTTTGATGTGGCACTTTTCCAGGGCTGACCACAGGGCCTCATCATTGTACTCCCCAAAGGGATCCAGGTTATACCTTCAACAGAATCTCATATATCAGACAGCTGAACACATTTTCTGTTAATCACTCATGACAAAACCTGTATGTACATTTACATGTATGTAACATAATCTTATTGTTATCCAAGAAGTTTTCTATACACTAGACAGATCAGTTCCAAAACATTTACTTAAAGGACTACAATCAGATTACAGTAAGATCTCAATCCACTGCAATAATTTTATGTGGATCTTAATTTACATCGGGACATAAAATTGTTGAAGTGAATCACTGGTTCTAATCAGATTAGTCAAAGAATCTTCAAGTTAGATTAATTTTCCTTTACATATGCTGTGTAATGACTGACCTGATGGTTCCTATGAAGAGGACCGGGTCCTGAGGAATGATGGACAGCTTGGACCTGAGGTCCTGCAGACCCAGTGTGGAGATGTCAATCCCATCCAGCTTGATGGTTCCAGACTCCAGCTCCACCAATCGAAACAAGGCTACGCCGAGTGATGACTTTCCTGGAAAAAAACAGTGAATATTCATGTAATTTCCTTTAAAAAATTTCAGTAAATGTAAAACATACATCTACACTTATTTACAAATAAGTTCAACAAAGTAATGTAATGTTTAATCTTATTAATGATATAACAATGAATAGATCATCCCTTTCAGAGACCTATGAATCAAACTTAATTCTGCATGTGATACCAAAACATACATGTATCACTTCATAAGTTTGCCAAAAATGATAAAAAAGTATGATTCTCTATTTGTGCTACATGTAAACTATCAGTATTCTGTAGTTTACATGTAGTGAGATTCAAAATTAGGGTACCTGATCCGGATCTCCCCACAATTCCGATCTTTTCCTTGGGCAGGACATCAAAAGACACACCCTTCAGAGCCAGGGGAAGATTCTCCCTGTATCTAAGCTTCACGTGTTTGAATATGAGCGTGCCCTCGTCGGGCCAGTCTGCAGGGGGCTGATTCTTCTTGTCCACCTCTGGGCCCTCAGACTCTGCTTCCTATCACAACATGGTAGTACAGAAGAAAACAGATCACTTATCTACTATTTTTGATTTCACTATACATGTACATGTATTTATCGATACCGTAACTTATTTAAATTTGAGAGCTATAACTGTCAAGAAAATTTTCTGTAAAAAACAAATCTTTACTTAATTCTTTGATTTTGTGTAATGGGACAACTTTATTTTGCAATTTACTGTCAGTAAACTTGATTGTAGACTGAGACTAATTTTCGTGACCAAATGTAAGTATGGATAAGCAAATACAACAGACATTAGAGGACTGTTTTAAAGCAAGAAATACTGAGACAGAGATGGGGAACCTTGTAGAATTTTTCACATCAAAATCAAATTTGGTTTACAGTACGTAAAATTCTATGAGATACTCATGATTATGCAAAGCCATAGCACTCAATCACAACATCTCATTGGTTAATCAACATCAGAGGCTGTACCTTTTCATACTGGGCGAGTCTTTCTACTGACGTAAACCTGGCCTCCGTATCAATGGCCATCCTGACAGTGAACTGGAATAACCCTGTCATCTGAAGTAATAACATTGTTGATAAAGCATAGATTTCATTCACATACAGGTAAAATATTTAAAGTATTAAGTTGTATTATTAGTTATCAATAAGAAACAACATAAAAGACAATATATAAATTAAAGACAATCTTTTATTTTGGTTTTAGTTAATAAATCTACATGCAGTTTGACACATTAAATTTTCTCAGAAAATGAAATCGAATTTCTCTATCGCCATTTTTCAGTAAGTGAACTTGAGGTAGAGAGTATTGCATAAAAATCATCCTCTCATTTATGATAATTTCAATGTTAAAGTTCAACTCACCTGTACAGAAAAAGCCAATGCCATTCCCGCTAACGCTGTAGGAATGTTGGTAAGGATCACCAGTAGTCCTGTTACAGCCACCACGATAACGCAGATTAAATCCAGACGGATAGCCAGCCAACGATTGGAGGCCGAAAACAGGAAGAAGGGGAGAGAATTGGTGTCCAACAGCTGGTGAAATCTACAATACACAACCACCCAAATAACACTCACTGTAAAACATTACATGTACATGTAAAAACATGTAATGGTTTCTTTTTAGCAAGTCATTCAACATATCACATTAACCAGTACCTCCAAGAGATTTAGAAATAAACATGATAAAGCTACCAGTATAAACCAATTTGACATCTGTATGCTTAGATAGAATCATTAATTACAAAATTCTTGTTTTTGGATATTACTGTATACAGGAAAATATTCAACTCTGTTTTAATTTCGCCCCTTTCACTCTCCTAGTCAAAGCAAATTTAACTCTGAGTTGATTAAAAAAAACAATTTTTAACTAGACAATTAACATTGAGATGGTGATCATCTCAAAGGGCCCTGCTTAATAATGGACAATAGGATTAAGATTTTCCGAGAATTTTGCTTTGACTTGGCCTAAAACTTTCCAGCTGGCTTAGAACTCCTATTTCAATCTCACTACCCCTTACATACAGGCGTTTTTATTCAATCTAAGGAAGATTAAGTATATGGGAAATAATATATGGTCCAAAACTGATAAAAAAGAGATCCACTATGACAATTACAATGACTTGGTTTAAGGTCACTGCACATAATTAATTAAACAGCTGTGATTAAGAAGAGTATGAACCAAATAGGGCTATTTGGAGCTCTGAAAAAGAATTTTTGCATGGTCTGATATGACCTTGACACTAGACCTACAAACCTCATTCAAGATCACTGTATATCCTTTTATCAAAGGCACCATGTGGGTTAAGTGTGAGCCAGACTGGCACAAAGGGAGAAAAGTTATGCTCTGGACAAGGATTTTTCATATAATTCTGCTATGACCTTCACATTTGACCTTGAAAACTGGTTCAAGGTCACTACGCACAATTTACTCAAAAGTTCTGTTTATATGAAATATGACAGAAATAGGGCTAAGTGTAGAGTATATATGTTCTAAAAATGGATTTTTGTGGTCCGATATGACCTTGACCCTTGACCAACAAACTTCATTTACAGTCACTGCACACCCTTTGACCATAGACACTCTGTGAGTGAAGTATGAGCTAGACTGGACCAAGGGGAGAGAAGATATGCCCCGGACAAGGATTTTATATATAATTCTGCTATTACCTTAACCTTTTACTTAGAAACATGGTTCAAAGTTACTGCACACCCTTATCCAAAGGCACTCAGTGGATGAAGGATGAGCCAGATTGGGCCAAGGGGAGAGAAGATCTGCTCCAGACAAGTGTTCTCGGACGGACAGACTGATTACCATAGGGCGCACTCAAAGCACAGCCTTAATGAACTAATAAAACTGGTCTCAATGTGTCAGGGCAAATTCAAGTGGTAGTGTGTAGTAGGGCAAAAAAAACACTGGGTGAAAATAACTCTGTACAGTACATGTATAAATCAATGAATTTTTCATTATTCTGAATTTTATACATGTAAGATGCCATAAAAATACATGTAAATGTATTAACATTGCTATCGCTAAAAAACAATTTAAAAACTGTCAAAAGTTCTGTACATGATAACATAATTAAAATGTAATTATCAATGAACCTACCTGTCCATGAATTCTGTTGACTTGCCGAAAGCATGGATAGTACTGATGCCTTGAACTGTGGCAGTAATATGGCTGATTAAAGGAGATCGAGTTTTTGCATCCAATCGCTTTAACTCGCGTACACTGGAGGTAAACACTATGTTCAACAGGAAAAACACTATCGCCAGCGGCACCAGGGCGATCAGAAAATACGGGGAAACATACACAATGCTTATGAGGGAAAATATAATCATCAGAATATTCATTAGAAACACTTCTGCACTTCCTGGTAACCTCACATCAACTAAAAAAAAAAAAAAAAAGATTAGTCACCCAATAACAAAAAATAAAATCCTAAATTAAGTTTGAAATGTTGTATGATATATAATATATTAATTAATTATCCTTTTTAAAAAATATATTTAACCATGAACCTTTTTCTTCTACACTTTGTTTCTGCATTAAATTTACATACAAATGTAAAGTAAATTAGCAAGGAGAGTGTAAACTATCTATTGTCTAAATTCATATCAAAATACAACTATTTAAAAATTAAAAATTTTACTCACTTTCATCCATGTCATAGGAAAATCGATTTACTATTCTTCCAATTGGAGTTGAATCAAAAAACTTCATGGGACATCTCAGAATTTTGAGGAAGTTTTTGTCATGAAGTTTGCTAGATGCATGCAGTGTGACCTGGTGTAAGAACAAGTAAATTTAGTCTTTGATGCACTCATTTTCAAATTTTAATATCAGCATTCAAGGTTTGACTTTTAAGCAAACAGCAGAAATCTGATCTTTCCCAAAACTACAGCTTCAGTGAAACAAAACATCCAATTTCATTACCGGTAGTTTTATGACCTTATTTAGAGAAGGTCAAAAAGACCAAACAAGGTCAAAGATCTAATTTCAAATTTCCATTATATTCATTAATTAAGGCAAATTAAAGAAAATATATTCTTCTGAAACAGGGGTTAAAAGCCCAATTTTATCATACCTTCATGAAGAAAAAGGCCCTGAGTAGGGTTAATACGACCATGACTATTATACCCATCCCATAAATCAAGGCATAAAAGTCCAATTCTGGGTTGTCACGTATATCTTTACTCATGATGGTTATATTGTTGCCCATGTCAATCGTGGTATTCTAAAAATATAAATAAATATAAGATAATATACATAAGATATTCATAGATGTAACATTCGATCTTCCCGATCAAACAATGCTTAATAATATATTATTGGATTAAAAATCTTCTTCATTAATCTGTAAAGTCTTTATGTCATGTATTCAAGAGTAACAGTGAAACATAATTTAAAAAAAATGACCCTTTTCTGTAACTTACAGGTGCTTACTCATCTGCCCCTTGAATATAAATACTTACCCCCTTGCTGTAGCCAATATAAAATAAATAATCACCCCGCAAGTAGAGTATCATAACTATTCCCCGTCCCCACCTTGTTATAGCCAGTAGAATGTGATAACCAACCTTACCCCCTTATTGTAACCAATCAAATATGAATACCCGGTACTTACCCCGCCCCCTTGTTGTAGCCAATAAGACAGCCACCAGCTTGTCCCAGTGGACACTCCAATGCTGAGAATGTACACAAGCAAGACAAGGCCAGATATGAAGAAACCCCCTGCTGCTTGCATGTAATTTCCATATGTTCTGAAATTGACTTTGCCTGTACTCGTCTCCTCTGCTACAATCAGTCGACCCTCTGGAATACAAAAGTCGGATATAACAGTAATGTCTGCCGGAAACAAAACAAATCATTTCATTTTTGTGTGGAGAACATGTAAAGTTTAAGGCTAATCAATTTACAGTATTTTATCTGTATTTTTATTTTACAGAGCTTTCCCAGTACTTTATGTGGCATAATATGAAAGTAACCCTAACTGACAGCTGGTAACTGACTCTTTAACTTATTGCTGCTAACTGACTGACTGCCACAAGTTAAATTTTGTAACTGACCCCCGTAGAAACTTACTGTTAGTTTTTTCCTCCTTGGTGGCACTGGTCACAGACAGCTGTTTGTCCACACCTGGATGCACCGGTCCTCCATCCAACACACCTGTATGTGAGCCGGGACTCTGGGACAGTTCCGATCGGACGGACAACGTCCTGTTCCTGTTGTTGTTGCTGTTGCTATGGGGAAATACTGGCTTCTCCTTTAGACTTACAGGTGATATTGGGTCTAGTAGAGAAATATTCATTAATTTTGAGAAAATGAAAAAAGTTTTTGATAAAGAATGATATAAAAATTATATACACAATAATTTTAGCTAGGACCTAAAAATAAAGAAATATCTTAAATTTTGTTTATTTCTTTTGATAGACATATAAACAAAAATAAACAGATAGTTAGGTATAAAAATCACCATTGTTCACTACACATGTCTACAGACTTAATTAAAATGAGATGTGTGCGTATTCAATTTTCGAACTTACCGTCTGCGATTTCCTCTGCCTCCTCCTGAGTGTAGTACGTGTTGATGAGACTGGAGTACTCCCCGTCCTGCTGCATCAGCTCCTCATGCTTCCCTCTCTCTGTGATAATTCCATCTTTAATGACGATGATTCCATCGCAAGAACTTAGGTACTGAAAAATTATAAGAATAATAGGATAAAAGATTGAAACTTTCCTCCAAATTTTATATTGCCATTAACCATTGAAATAAATGCTTTTGCTTGCCTACAAAATGTATTTTCTGAAATGACCTAAACCTCTGACCTAAAATTTAGTTCAAAGTCACTGCACATCATTTACCCATGAGCACTCTAAGGATAAAGTTTGAACTACTGTGGAATCATTAAAATTTGTGGGGACCAATTTTCGTGGATTATGACTTTTTTGCTCATTTGTGGGGATGTAATTTCGTGGATGCATAGCCTACTGTTTCAGTAACAAAGATAACACTTTCTAAAATTGTTTTCGTTGAGGATTTAAATTCGTGGGAGAGGGCTACCCACGAATTCCACGAAAATTGAGCCACCACGAATTTCAATGATTCCACAGTATGGCAAAAGAGAGAAAAAACAACTTATACAAAGATCTGCTATGACCTTGACCTCTAAATTGGAAACATGGTTTAAGATCACAGCACACTCTTTACCCAAGATACTCATGAGCCAATGTTAAAAGGAGAGAAAATAACCTTAGAAAATGATTCTAAAAAGAGATATCTTTTTTCCCATGACCTCATCCATTGGCTCCACAGGTGCTCAAGGATAGGACCTATCCCCATACCACCCCACTCTCCTTCCACCCCACATCAAGTATAGACCCCCAGGTCTTTACTCCTTTTTTTAAAATCATCATTTAATGAAAAATTTCTGATCTAATTTATACCCTAAGACCAAATATTGCTTAAAACAAACCTTATATAAAAATGATACCCATATATAATACAACAAGGTTGTTAAATTCATATGCAAATGAGAGGCGGTGCCAGGGAATATTTTTGTTTAGATGTCCTATTAAAGTTGAGTGTTAAGAACTGATGCAACTTTGATATGAATTGTGCCTTTTGCGTGCCTATTGCATCATTTAACTGGGATGGGGTGGGGTCGATCCTCAAGCACTTGTGATAGGCTCTATGAATAAAGTTTGAGACTGAATGGTTGAAGGAGAATGGAAAAAAAATCTTGGAGAAGCGGAATAAGATGGAGAGACAGACTACCGATAATCACTATATGGCTCCTATATATAAGAATCAATACCAAGTTCAGTTGCATGTAATCTCTCATTACCTGAAGTTGGTGGGTGACAAAAAGAATCGTTTTGTTGGGTTTGTCTTTGAGCCCTTTGATAAGGCATTCAGTGAAGATATGTCTCCCGACATGGATATCCACCGCGGAGAGAGGGTCATCCATCAGATAGATGTCCTTATCAGCGTACAGGGCCCGGGCCAGGGCCAATCTCTGCTTCTGCCCTCCGCTCAAATTTATGCCCCGCTCCCCAACCTGAATGAAAATGTATACCATGCAAAAGTACATCTCTGATAGAAAAGCTTAATAAGTAAAGCCTGGCCTGATTTGCATATGCCATTGCAACAAGCATGAAATTACATGCAATTTTCTAACACTTCTTAAAAGGGTTTGGGATAAGTGGGTTTTTTTTATATATTTTAGATGAACAAACTGGCAATTCTGGCATGGTCTCTTAAAGAAAGTTTGGGACAGATCTCTACAATTGTTCTTAGGACCCTGCATCATTTGGTAAAAGATAACAAAATCATTACCTCTGTTTCATCTCCTGAAACAAACGTCTCCATATCATCTCGAAGACAGCAAGCATCAATGGCTGCATTGTACCTGTTACAGTAACATAGATATTTATAAAAATATTGTAAACGAGATTATCCATAAATTGACATTGACACTGTACTGACATTTTGTGACTGTACAAACCTGTCTTCATTGTACATCTCTCCAAAGAGAATGTTGTCCCTGATGGTGGCATTGAGAATCCAAGGTTGTTGTGAGACATAGGCAATGCTCCCACTGACTGCTACCTTACCAGATGTCTTTATCATCTGAAATGTGTCAAAAAAAGGATTGCTTTAAATAAAATGTATATCAATAATCCTTGAGAAATTAATTCAGATGGTTTCTAAATACTGCACAAATCCTTCTTTCACCACTTACCCTTCCTAGGATGGCTGATATAAGAGAGCTTTTCCCTGATCCCACACTGCCACACACTCCTAGCAGCTTCCCCTACAAAACATCATCATCATCATCATCATCATCATCATCATCAAAAATCCTTTTCCATATACATGTACTATACAATCATGCAATTCCTTCCATAATTGAAGAATTTAATAAAATATTATCATCGTCATCATATTTTGGCCATGTGATCATTTAAACCATCCAGAAAATATGAAAAACAAAAATTTGCAACTAAATTTATTTGTTCATAAAATATGTGCATGTTTATACATACACTACCCTAATGACTATTGCTGGCCATAATTATATTACCATAAAATTATTTTATGAGACCATTTCTACCAACCTTTTCCAGCACCAAGTCAATGTCTAGTAGTACCGGGGGAGCCACTGACTCTTTCTCATCCGAACTCTGGTTCAGTTTTTCTTTTTCCTCATCCTTACCACTGGTTTTTCCATTTGCAACTGGAAAAAATTATGGCCATAAAAAATTGCAGATTTGCAAATGTTAATATATTTCAGCAAAATAATCATCTGTATAATGCTATGATACATGCATTGGTGAGATTCGGTAAAGATGTTTTGAAGCCATTGTTAGAATCCCTGGGTGCAATACCTGTAATCTGGACATCCAGCAGCCCTATATTCTGTATCAGCAGATCCTGATCCCAAGCAAAGCATGCTTTCTTGATGACTACTGCATACTTGGGGTTGTTGATCTGTGATGTGTGGGGTTGTATCTCCTCCATCATTAACAGACTCTGTCATAAAACAATACCAAACAATAAGTATATGTGACTAAGTGAGATTAAAAAAGAAAACACAGAATGTCCATAGGCCACACTGCTCACCTGAGCAACACTCAAATATTACAAATGATTTTTGCACTGATACAAATTTTTAGAATGCATTTGTGGCCAAATATTGTATATTTTGACAAAACCAAAATGTTGATTCACATCCTTCATGATTCATAATTCATATTTTGAAGCGGAAGGAGTCTTCTCGTTATCAAACATAGTTCTTAAAATAAGGTATTCATGAATTTTTGACACAGTCAAACGGATCATATTACAAAATGATTCCATCACTTTGATCAAATTTGACCTTTTTGTTTTCGCCTAAAGGTCAGGTCAAGGTCACTACCCTTTTCCTCAACATAAAGGATGATGAAAATAAGTGTAGCTCTTTGTAGTTCTGTGGACATTTGTTTAAGATTTGAAGATTCTATTCTTAAATGAAATGATAGAATATCAGAATGTCTATCAGCTTATACTACTCAATTGGAATAAATATTTATACTAAAATTGATATTACTTAGCCCGCATTTCCTCTAATTTTCTTAAATTTTGAAGAAATTTTGATTATATTTTTATGCTTCCAATAATAAAATATTTCTGATTTTTATGTATTATGAAGACTTTATACCGTATTTTTCGGGGCATATGTCGATGTGGGGCATAGGCCGAATTGCTAAGTTTTAGACAAAATTCAAGAAAAATCCTTAGACTAGCCTAATTGGGGGATAAGCCAATTTTCAATCGATGATTACTATAGTGAAAGTATGACTGCTGATTAAGAAAGTCACCGTATTAAGTATATACTTTCAGAATATTGATGTAGAAAGTCAAAAGAGTAATTAAAGTTATTAAATTTGCTTAACATATATATTTCAAGCAATTTTTAAAAATTAATCGTGTTTTGTGGCTGTTTGGTCTCTTCCGTATTCGTCGATGTATCGTTGTGTATCGTAATTTTACATAGTGTAAATTTAATTGCAAAACCAACCTCCGTGGTTCTGTCTGGTAGAACTAAGTATAATATTTTACCAAACCTTTTATATTTTATGAATACCTTATTGCTAAATCTTATTTAATCAAGTTATACTTTGAAAGCTACTTGTAAATACGGGGTATGGCGTCCATTAGCTCAACAGGTGGTTTCATATTCAAATAGAGTTATCCCCCGTAATCGCTATGAATGAGAAAACGAAATACCAAACATTTGTGTTCTTTCCATTAATTAATTAAATAGTGACTTGTTGTATGCAGAGAAGTTGTAATGTTAAAAACACAGTTAATGCAATGAAGTGTAACAGTGTTCACTAGGCTACGTGCCCCCAGGCTGTGTTTTAGTCACGGATTTCACACCTTTGTATATACACACGACACCAGAATACCGTTATTTCATCCAACAGAAAATTAATTGTAAAAACACATAGCATTTGATTTATTCTACACCCAAGACCAGTGATTCCTACGAACGCAGACATGAAGAATTCACCAAAATTCCGTCATATTACATTCTACTCGGTTTCGTTTTCTTTTCTACTACGCAATAATAGTTTCCAGGGTTCATACACGAACGTGGGAAAAAAATTCTTTTGATTGGGATTGTAAAGAAATACCTTGTACAGTACTGTACATTTTATTACTCACGATGTCATTACAAAAATTATCAACGGGACAACTATCGAACAATAGTTCAAACGGATGAAAAAAAACTAACCCTCATAATAAATTGCTACAACAGTACAACGGATAAAAACAGTGGATTTTATATTTTACTGTTAAATTTTTTTAACTTTGAGTCTAAGAATAGCCGATCCCGGGGGATAGGCCGGGGCTCGCTCATCGGAGGAAAAAAATACCGGCCTATGCCCCGAAAAATACGGTATAAAGATATGAATTGACAGAAAGGCTAATATTTTGACCATTTAATAAGAAAGAAAAACTGATTTAAGTGATTTTTTCACAAAAATCAATGTATAGAATGGGCGCTTTAAAAAGCTTATAAAATGTAATTTGATAGGCAAATCATATTTTCAAAACATACTCTCAAACCCCAGTATCATATCATTAGTTCACATTAGTAAAAAAAATCCAACATTAATGTTATTGTTTTTAAAATGCTAAAACAGACTCATTAACCTGCAGCAATTCTGAATTGCAAAACATGTGATATTTTCCTACACCAATATTACGCCAAAAATATAGTCCTTGTTAGATTCTAAACATTGATTACTTTTTCTATGCCAAGTTGTATGATAGTAAAAAAAGAAAGAAAAATATACTATTTTAATTTCCTTTCATCTTGATTTAATGAACATTTAATCAAATTTATGTTTGACAAGTCAAAAACCAGAAAAGACTCCTTCCTTAAATCAAAGCCAGAGAAATGCAATAATATTTTGCAGTACAAACATGTTAATGAATGAGAAGTTTCACTGTATTACAGTATCAGCTATCTGAATGTTAATAATAATCAATATTAATTAAGCAGATCAATTCAAGCAGAAGATGTTGGCAGACATCTTGATTTCTCTGCATAGAAACAACATTGGTTCAGAGATAAAATTGTTATATGTATTTCAATATATATATTTATAGATGGAGTTTGATTAGAATACCCAGAAATAATAATACACTCAAAATCCAAAGGATAAAAAGATGTATAAAAAAATATGAAGCACTGGCAAGCAATAGACAAAACCTACAGAAACTTGATCAGTGAGCAAAACGGTTCTTTTCTTTTCTTAAAAAAAACATCTGTGTATTAACCAGGTATTATGTATTTATACAAATGTATATTTTTTTCTATAATTTTGCAGCTCTGAGAGAAAACTACTTTTAGTACTTTAATATAAAAATTCAATATTCTTTTATACTTAATGTTCAAATTCAATCTTCATATACAATGTACACATGTTCACAAATATAGGAAGGAAGCACCACACAAGACTACAGTGACTACTGTTGTACCTTTGTATGTGAATAATAAAAACAATGTGAAAATATGAAAATGTGAATGAATGAGGAATGTACCTTAACCCTCTCAGAACAAACTTTCACTTCAGACAACAGTCTGACTATGCGAGCCAATTGGTTCAAGACTGGTCTTACTTTGTTGTTAATAGATACCAGAACAAATGCCTGGAAATAAAAACAAGAGGACTGTGACAATGTTCTATCTATGAAACACATATTTTTTAAGGATATCTGCAATGTGTGCTCTCCTTTGTCTGCCAACGCCCCCTATGACTGCCAAGGTATGCAACTCTCTAACACAACACCATATTCTTTGCAATTTCTATAAGCATCAGCAGAAAGCATGTCATAAAAAAAATATAATAAGCCCCCCCCCCCCCCCCCCCAAAAAAAAGGCAGTGCATAGCTTTGATCAATTTTGCTGAAGTGAATCATTTTTGTGCCAAAGAATGGTTTGGTGAGTAATGTTATTTGTCACATGCCTCGGCACCAATAAAAAAAGAAGATCCTGGTCATGCAGAGTTATTGTTCCTGTTTTACCTTGCACCTTTGTGTGGACACATACACATCAGCCAGAGCTTTCACTGCGTAAGGAATGACTCCCAGCGAAAATCTCATAGCGTTAAACACCGCTATCATTGTAAAGGCCTGAAATCACAGATCTCAATGATGTATACAATCAACAAGATTACCTTATAATTGAAACGTGATATACTACTTACTGTAAACATATAATTTAGCGTGCAAGATATTGGGTGGAAAATGATTTTCCAACAAGTTAGTTTGGATTTGAACAAGTGTATTTCTGAATGTGCCTATTCTAATACATAAATGGCATTTAGCAATGTACTTGATTTCGTATAAGGGTCTTTCTGCAAAAAAAGCCAAAAAGATTTCACAGCCAAATGTAATACGTTTACAGTATATTATAGGAAATATTGACATTTGGAACCTGGTAATATTGGCCATTTTTTATTTTTATCTAAATCAAACTACGGTTTATTATCTACAAGAGCTGATAACAAACTATGAGATATCCAAGGAATTCACATATTGAAGGTAAATATGTAAATAAAAACATACAAAGACTTTTAAACTGTTTTGTAATGTAAATGGTAGTTATAGATATTGATGGTCAAGATTTCAAAGTTCAAATGTATTTTCTAAGTCTCTGTTGAAATTTCTTAGACTATCTTGGTTAACATTCATGTTTATTACACTTTCATGTTAAATACTGAAATCTGATTGGTTTAGATGCAGTTGGTAATCCGTTCTATTACCCTCAGCGTTAGAAACACACTTGGCAACGGGTAACACAACGAATTGTTACATGCGCGTAAATTATGCGCGTACGGTTCACCGTTGAATTCACTTCATTTCTATATAAAACAGTAAAATTTTCTTTAAAATTAAGACATTCAGTATAATAAAATAAATAGTGCCTATTATAGAAGGGTAACTGTTGAAATTGACACCCCTCAAAAACCATTGTCAATCTCTGCTTCGCGTCGGTTGCAATGGTTGTCTCGGGGTGTCAATTTCAACAGTTACCCTTCCAAACAGTCACTATTTATATAATATGATAATGATAAACAGAATTATTAAAAAACTAAAGTAATTAGAGAATTTTAAATTTTAATGACTGTAAAAATTGTGATTTGTCAAAGTTCTACTGAAAATCAACTCAATATTCTAGCTTTCATAATTGTTTCCAAAAACTTTGTATGATTGACTCATACTCTTTACTTAAGTCCTTGGATATGGATGTAAAACATATATACATGTATCTACATGTTTAGACAATACAGTATTAAAATGTTATATTTTTCTTAAATTTCTCTTATTTTTCTTATAAGTAATAAATAACAAAGAGTTTGTCAGACAGAGGTTATGCTTCTTGTCACTAGTACCTGTGCTGCATTGAGGGGGTTCCCGGTCATTACGTGGGCGATGATCACGAACACGGAGGCCATGACAGGGACCATGGGGGCCACCGAGGTACTGATACTGTTGATGTAGGCGGCCTTCTCCAGAACCTTCCTCTCCTGACTTCTTATCCCTATAAAACAACATACAGTTTAACTCCAATGTCTCAAACACTGATATCTTGAAAGCAATGGATATGTTGAAGTGATTTGTAAGTCCTAACCACTTATTTTTCTAACTATTTAACCCTTGATATCTCGAATACTCGAATATCTCAAAGGTTTTAAACACTCTCATCTGGTTCAAGACAACGAAGTTTGACTGTAGATATATTCCTTTATGGGAGCTGGATGGTTGTACCCTTTTTTAGACTGTAATTATCTCCGTAAGAAAAGCCCTGTTTGAGGATGTAGGATAATATTCAAATTCTAAAGCTCGAATAATTGCAACTTTTCTTTACTGAATAATTGCTGTGGCTAAAACAAACCATATCTAGAATTAAAGGAAGAATGATGGGAAAGGACTAAGTGCGGTTTTATGCAATTTTTGCCCCCCAAAATCAAAGCATTAGAAAGAGCTTTAAAATAAGGTGAAAGATAGTTAAAATCATATTGGAAATAAAGGTGTAAAAGGTTATCACCACAGTGACGTCATAATGTAGAAAAGACATCATGAATATTGCATTATTTTGATAAATTGATGTTTTGTAGCAAAATATGGGTGTTTTCCGATGGTTTTTCGACTGGGAAACATCGAGCGCAGGCTTGCTCAAGTACCATTTTTTAGTATAATATGTATAACTATCTGAAGAAAAACATATGTTAAAATCGCACTTGAGCAGACCTGCACTCTATACTTCCGAATGCAAAATATAGAGCAAAAATGAGAATATCTTCATTTTTTTTCAAATTTGCGGGAATTAGGTCATTTAAGTGACGTCATAGATAAACAGCGAGTGATCAATGATGACTAAAATCAAGATTAATGTTATAGGCATCCTCTTTACAATGACTTGTGAAGATTTAATTTTTATACGATACTATTTAAAACTTGGTTGAAATCGGGGGCAGATATTTTACCATACCGCACATACATGTAGTCCTTTGTTGATCATCCAGACTCCTTGAAGAAGCTAGGGTATGAACACTATCTAGACTAGATCCTGTTTTTAAAAAATGATCCTTGTAAAACCATCTCTGTTATTTAGATAGCATTATTTTTAATAATGCAAACCTGCAATAGTTCTGGCAAAAGATTTCTCCCAAGCGTACATCTTGATCAGCTTGATACAGTTCAACAGTTCTGTCATCATTCTCACCTGAAAGGAAAACAAGCGCTTAAAAATAAATTGCACGGCATTAAGTACACTCACTGACAATATATTCTAATTAACCATGATTTAATAAATACTGAAGTCCTCACAACTGTGCATAGAGTGAAAAGGTGTGTTTTGAAGAAAAAAACCCTCGAAGTTCAATGATAAAATGGTTAAAATACAAGAAGAAAACAGTTTAAATCACTGCCATGTTATTAGAGATATAAGAGGTCAAGATAGAGGTGTTCAACTTTTCACAAATATCTTTGAATTGAAGAGTGAGAGCTGTGAATTCTTAGATTACCCTCTTATCTGTGATGACTATCCCTTTTCTTCTGAAATGAGCTGTGATTTTACTGATGAAAGCCTGGAACACAAATTTCACATATTCAAATCCATGCATTGACATGCAAAGTGAGACTGTTCAGGTCTTATGTGAAGAAATAGCCAATCAAACAGAACTTAGTCAATTGTAGTTCCATATAACGGTAAATAGAAATGATTACTTTTCTTTCTTCCATTTTTGGCACCTTATTTTAGGCCTACAGCATTGAGTATGGACTCATTTGCTAGGAAAATCATTACATTAGTGGAATTGTCACGCTGATCTAAATAAATGATATATTCACCATAAATGGATAAAACGAGAGGTAAGTGGCACTGCCTACAAGGGCCCATGGACCAATCAGAAATGCTGTGTAGATTATTCCGTACATTAGGATAACTGGTCCACCAATCAGAAGAGGACCAATGGCAAAGGCATCGTACAGCCGCTGTCCGTCATTGCTACATATGTTCACAAGCTACAAAAATATCCAGACGTAAATGAAATTCATGGCAAAACATGATTAGTGTAAATTTGTAAGGCATTGATTTTATTCTCTGACTCTTTAATATTTGATTACAAGTATTAATATGATTTTAAGTTATTTATTATGAATAATTAAATGAAAAAGCCTACCTCTCCAACGGTCTTGTCTTTCAAGCCACGAAGTCGTAAAATTTTGCTATAAAGCATGCTAAGTACAGCCCCTCTCATACGCAAACCTACAGAAAATAAACATTGGTAAAATATTGTATAAAAAGTCCCAAATGATGACTCAAAAATCTGTCAATGCATTCAAAATCTACTCATAAGAAGTCTTATATATGTACCGTACATGTATATGAGCATACCTGTGGTATAATTTGTCACCCAACCAAGTGCAAAGAACATGGACCTACAAAATTCCATGGCAGCCATTATAATAACCAACGCAATGGCCAAGGTGATGTTGTCATTTCCAGCTGATAGATCATCCAAGATTTTTCTTAACACAAATGCCTGAAAAAAATTGAGAGTTATATAATTTACAGGACATCAGATATAGTGAGTTGCACAACTTTCTTAAAGATAGGATAGCGTTAGGATAACTGAATGATATTCAGCATCAGTACTACTGTACCTGCCAATATGGTTACCCAGGTATAAGAAAATGAAATTAACAACTAAGAGTGGGGCTATAGGGATTGACACAGAAACAAGAACAAAATGAGTAATTTCAACATATCCCACTTCCTGAAAGTTTGATGGCAGGGGTGCTAGTTCATGGGGAGTGGTGGAGAGGGACAGGGAGGGGGAGGGGTTAGGAGTCTGAAATACATGATGTTGTAGTTACATGTCCTTTTCTTCATTAATGATTTTGATAAGAGTAGACCCATACCGGAGCAGCAAAGCTGAAGGACATGGATATAATGAAGGTCAACCCTCCAATAATGACGCGGGTTCTGCTCGCCTTCCATAGTGTTCTGGCAAATGAGGCTTTTTCTGGACCTTTGGCCTTTAACTCTTCCTTCCATATTCGATCAAGCCTACAAATATAGAACGACTCTGATGAAAACATTAAATCTACCAAAAATGTATATGAAGAATCTTAAAAAGTTGCAACTTGCAAGCAATATTCACAGTATAACAAACATTATCAACAATGCCATCTAACCTTTCTGCATTGATCTCTGCTCGGTTGACATCGGGACATCTCATATGTTGGAGGAAGTCGGTGCCTTTTCGGTTGATTTTCCACATAATTGGTGTCAGCCATGCATAGGTCATCAGAGAGAAAAAGCCAGCAGTAGCCTCTGGCAGCTCATCCTTGGGGCTGTAGAAAGAAACCAATGTGTCAGTTGGAAATGTAGAAAGTGCATATCTTCACATACATTGTAATTTAGTTTTGGTTTAAGATGTTATAATTTGATCAAATCAAATGTTATCTATGTTAATCTAATTTATTTGTAAAATATATTTGTATGCTGTAACTCAAAATAGATCATTAGGGAAGCCCAAGGAATGAGAGATGATTTATCATAACCATAATACAATATCTCCAATAACTTTTTTCTAGACAATTTCAAGATTCGGGGAATGAACTGACTTTGCTGTTAGCATACTTTCTTTGTAAGAGATGTTCGTAGTTACTGTATTTTATTGAACTTGACAGTGTCTCACGTTTTTGTGAATCGGATAGGTAAAAGGGACTTCATGGCTGACTTGTATTTGCCTTTCCGCCTGGAATACCGCAGGTCTAGTCCAGAAGTGGCCTGACACTCAGTGTCCATAAGCCTGAAATCATATAAATAAATTTTTAAAGCAAAACGTAAATATCTCTAATAATTTGTACCCTAGAGCCATGCAGTGTTTCAGAAAGTAACAATATAATTCTTCTTATAAATAATACAAATATACATGTATATAAACTGATGCAGTTGACCCACAATATATATTCACATCATGTTTCATAGTAAGTACAAGCATTCAAATCTTACTCTTAAGTTTTAACTACCGGGTGAAAAAATACATGTACCCTACATCTAGATGTATCAATCATGTAATGTAAGTGTACCACTTGAAATATTGATTCACTGTGGGAAGCTAAGAGCATGACACACTTGTAATCATAAGATCCAATATGGGCTTCAGTTGTTGAGTATTTACAAAAACAGTGAGAGTAACAATTTGTAAAAAAAAAAATGAAAACTTGCTATCCTGTTTGCTTTTTAAAGGATATAACTGCATGATGAATTTTGATAAATCTCAACCCAAAAAAATATATCTACAATAATGTATTGTACTTAGTCTACTAAATACATGTATTCAAAACCCACTTTCAAATGCTGTTATGCCAATATTTGTTCTTCAAGTTCAATAAGGAATCTTCAATATCAACACTTACTCTTCAATATCTTCCTCCTCTTCTTCATCTTCATCATCAACCTGATGATTTCCAATAGGATCTTCCTCCGATATCAATGGATCATCCGATTTGGACATTGTTTAATCAATTACGTCAATATGCCTACAAAGTGAGACACATCTAACATATCTATACGTTGTGGTTATAGACATCAATTCAAAATTCCAACACACATCTGTTGACAGAGAGAAATGCTAAAATCTCCATTAATTTCAATTATTTGTGTAACAAACCAAATTATCACTTCAATGAATTTCAAAACAGATTAAAATATTTTTTATGTCAAAACACCTGCACGAGAGAGAGAGAGAGAGAGAGAGAGAGAGAGAGAGAGAGTAATTAATACAAAGCAGGAATTGAAACATCTCAGAGTTCAAAACATATTTAACAGAAAACGAGATGGCCCAACAGATAAACAGTTTAGAACTGGATTGTGTAGAATTCAGTCCTGTAGTTTCTATGGAACTGTGAATTACCACCAATATCAGTAATCATTCTTAATGAATGTAAATATATTTTAGATTTTTAGTGCATATCTATATATTTCCAACCCCAGGAAGAATGCATTTCTATTTACAAATGTTATGCATTCATGCTACATTATAATATTAAGATTTTTTCATTCTTATTAGTGTTACAAATATGGATTATATCATAAAATTTTTCATGCATTGGACCCATTTTAGGCTCTATAGCTTTCTAACAACAAAATATGTAACATAATGATACATATAATTTAGTCATTATTTCATTTAGCACATGTTTATAACATAAAATAGAAGAAAACACATTTCTTAGCTGTGGGACACCCCTGAATGAAACACATACAATTCACAAATCAAAACAGTTCGTGGTTTAAGTTCTTACTTCTCACCAAAAAAAGAGGACAATACCAAGTAAGTAAAACGATCCTACTGAAGGTATTCCTGAACACCCTGTAATTATATCCTAAGAATGCATACAGTTTATTAACATATCTATTAACAGTATATATATATATGTGGGTATAACCTTCACCCGAATTCCTTTCCAGTGCATGAAAGTCAGGGTATATGTTTATAGAGAATTGTCGAGACAGAAAACATTTGGTTCCCCATCAAAGCAAATTGCAGAGCTCAAAAAAAAAAAACCTCTCTATTTTTCCTCAACTGACCATGAAATTACCTGTGAATTTGTTCCTATAGCGTGACAGGTGTAGGTTTCATTTGAGTTCCCACACCAACTTCATGGCACATCAGTCTGTAGGTATAGGAAATATTAATCAAGAAATGTTCATAAATTAGTGTACCCTTTAGAATCAGGCACTGAGCATCGTTTTTAACCTTTAATTTTTAATATTGAATTTCCTTCCTCTCCCTTCAACTTTTTTACGTGCTCCCAGAAGAGTGGGGAGGGAACTCCATCTTTATGCAATTTTTAATATGTAAATTTAAGAAAAATGTTTGCTGCAATAAAAAGTGGCCTACCCTGATGCTACGTGCCTATAAAGAATTATGTATAAACCACTCTACAGAACCAGAAGAATGGGGGGGGGGGGGGTTAAACACATATGTATATATATAGTACATGTAGTACAGCTGTAAGCTGTAGATCAATTTTACATCATAATAGGTAATCTGAAACCTAGCTTTTTCTACATAAATGCATGTATATCATGGTAACTCCAAGTTCAGTTTGATCAGGCATCTAAAAGCATTTTTATTCCACGATAATGATCAACTTACAAATCCTTATGCAGCTTTATAAAATATTCTGAACTTATAATGAACTCCTTTTCATGCAATAGCTAAATTACAGTGATATAATCATGTAAATTACATATCCACACATCCAAAATCTTGATACATGTATATTTATCTCTAGATTTTTTGTACAAAAACTATATAATTTAAAAGTAATGCATTGCAAGCATTTAGATGATGATTAGCATTTAACCCTAAGCCTGATACAAATTTAATGCATAAATTTAAAACACTGTAGATCTTGAGCATTGTGACTTTTATAGGAGAAAACTTACCCTATCACTAAAAATGTTTTATCTGAATTTTAAAAAATGGTCCGATTCACATTCCAAATAGATGAATACTGTTTATTTTTTCTTTCAAAACTTAATCTGCACCAGTTAGCATTATTGGATTATAACCTTTCTGCACTCGATATTGCCCTTGCTATTTTACCTTGGGGAACTTTGTGAAAGGATATATCTTTCCATCTACACCGTAATACTGTCAGCATGCATAAATCTGTGTACTGTCTAATGCATTAATATTGTAACCCTGGTGCTTGCTCAATAGAAGTTCCTGAATTACCTTTAAGGTCTTTCGATTGTCGTGTGACGTCATTGTGAGCAATCCGGAATATTTTACCGTTATCGGTTATAATAATAGTGTTATGTGGTGCATAGTTTTGCCAATATTTCTTGATTTATACTTGTGTTTAACACATTTTAAGCTATGTAAAGTGAAATGACACCAATGTTTAACAATTCATAGAGAGTAGTTTGAGTTAAAATCGCTGAATTCAATGAAAAACTGATAAAACCGTATATAGGCAAACTTGACAGAGACCACAATTCATATTTTTTTACCTGGCAAGGTAAACATTTCTTTGCAGATTTCGATAGGATATATAATGAATTACAAATGTACCAATTTTCAGTGAGTTTGAACCATTATTTCAAAAGTCATAGACGTTTTATGTTGCTAAACTGTACTTATTCATGGTTGAAAAATCGTATCAAAATGCACTGTAAATGTGATAGCTTTCATACTGGCAATTTTAAATGGCCTTAAAATGTTAAAATACTTAAAATAAAGGATTGCGATTAATTTCTTTTAAAAATTGCTTTATTATATCGAAATTAGTTAAAATAAATGTGATGTTTGATAAGAGAGCAGTCGTTGCTTTAACTGTCCTGATAGTGTACTTGTGTTAGCTCCTACAGCATTAACAAAATATTTGCAACATACCAATATTTAACTTTAATTTTATTGTTTGCATATTAATCATCAAACTTAAACAAAAATTACACAGATTAAACCATAAAAACATCGAGGGTGGAGAAACCTTAAATGTATAATTACAATATGACTCATTTTTAAAAATAAATATGTACCATTAAAAATTGAAAATCTTCTCATAATTAAAATAGTCATATATATTTCATCTCTATTAATAGTAGAAAATTTTCAAACCATGACATTTTTAAAATTTAAGATAAAATTCTAGAACCATTACATGGGTCAAAAGAAATCTTGAGTTTGAATAACCTGAATAATCCACTTCAATTTAAACCCAGCAAAAGAAGGATTGGTTCAACAGGTGATATATTAGCTGCAGTCAGAGCAAACACCTATAAATTTACACATGCATTCAAATCATTAAGTACTTACTCCAGTCTTCATAATCACATATGAATTCAATAAACACTTTATGATACAGTGCCCAAAAAAGAACATCTACTGGTTAGCTTATAGAACCTCATACATAAAAATGTGAGATAACTCTGAAATTTTTATCTCCTATAGGCCAGAAGCACCAAACTGTTATCAATTTTGTTGTTCAAAACATGTCTTCTAGAGTGTCTTCTTGAGAGAACTAGTTTAAGGGAAAACAAAGACTGGGAATATTCTCTATATGTGTGCCATTGAATGGACACATACAAGATAATAAATTACACATTTCCTTTACAATTAGTTATAACAAAACTCGATAAGCAAGTTACAAATATATTTATGATTTACTGTGTTCTAAAATCTATTAAAATTTTAATGGTTAAATTCTTAATATCTAAAAATTTTCAAAAACATTTTCTTGATTCAAATTTGCATATAAAATACTTGATCCAAGCAGATCTAAAATTTTCTAAGATCAATTAATAGTTTAATTAGCATCCACCCCTTTCAAGCCTCCTGAACAATTAGCTTCTTGATGTTGACCTGTCCTTGACCCTGGTCAGTGACCTCCTTCTTATCTTGGTAACACCATCTTCAGTGCAGAAGACAACACAAGTGTCAAGTATTTGGGGAGAATTCTTCTGCTTTTGCAAAAGTCATGAACTAAAACAACAAAGAGGGGAAAGCTGACAGATGGAGAACTGGATAGATAAATGGACAGAATGATAAACAGATGGACTTGATGATTCAATAATTACCCCTCCTTAATTAACTTATGCAGAAGTCCTTGTGAGATATCATGTAAATAATCAAATGAAAAAAAACTGTCCAATTATGAAAATTTCATCAGCACATTTTCAGTAGATATTTTTGTACATAAAAAGACTACATATTAAATTTCAGAAAAATCCACTTTTTAAACTTTTTACAATGTATAAGTTGGTTAAAATATAGAACTTGCCTCAGCATATCAAAATATACAGTCATATTCCTGTACCTTCTGTATATGCAGGATATATAAATCATAATTTCAGGCTTTGATGCACATAATTTATGCAAATGAAACTTCCTATTAAAAGGAAATTAAATGCATAATACATGTAATGTAATAAAAAAAAATTAAGGAGATAATCAGACAATACCAATAATTATATCAAGATTTATTGTGGTTTTTCTTATTTTAGTTATCATCTTGCTCCAGAAGTATATCAAACAAAGTAAAAAAATTGATGACACTTTTGATAAGATTTAATATTAATTTTTAAAAAAGAATCTCACTACACTATTTGAACCCTGCTTCCTGTAGTCATCGTTACAACTGAATTACCCATACAGTACTGGCGTGCGACCAGTTCTCGCCGAGTACCATTTCTCGCCAGTACATTGTGACATCAGTTTTCGTATGTAATTTTATGTGTTGATAAAATGATGTCACAATGTCCTGGCGAGAAATGGTACTCGGCAAGAACTGGTCACAAGCCAGTATAATATATCTGTAAGTCGGGATAAAGTTTCAAAATTAAGCCCACAAAATTATCATAGTCAGACTCGCTTCTCATAGCTCAGGTAAGAGAAGACCGACCATGGGTTTACGATGATGAAAATAGAAAGTATTTTACATTTAGATTATATGTCTATAAATAAATTAAAGCAAATATCATTTCATTTACTTTAACATATGTCTTTGTAGTATAAATAACCTAAAGGAATACAGCAATGTAGGCCATTCTATTTATATCTGATTGACTTGATGGCAATTATAGAGGTTTATTTCAAAATAAATCATAAAAGGAATGTATACCGCATACAGTATATTTAAAACATATTAAGTCTTTACAATTTATTTATAAAGGACTGTGTGCAATATTATGCATTTCTCGCCCCCAAATTCAAACTTCCATTCTAAGAGAGCTTTAAAAAATAAGGTAAAAGATAGTTAAAATCATATTAAAATATTCAAGTGTGTAAAATGTGACCACCCCTGGGACATCATAATGTATTAATGATGTCAGGAAGATTGTCTTATTTTGATAAATTAATGTTTTGGAGCAAAAAATGGGTGTTTACAGACGGTTTTTCGACTGGGAAACATCAATTAAGCCCATGCTTGCTCAAGTACCATTTTTAACTATGATGTGCAAAATTACCAGAACAAAAACATATGTTAAAATTGTACTTGAGCAGACCTGTGCTCAATACTATCAAAGGCAAAATATGAAGGAAAAATGACAATATTTTTATTTTTTGGCAAAATTGTCAGAATGTGTCCATTTTTGTGATGTCAAAGATGAGCAGCTATTGGACGATGATGACGTATATCAAGATTAATGTGATAGACATCTTCCATATAATTTGAATTAATACAATGCTATTTATATAAATATTGGTTAAAATTGGGGGCAGATATTTGACAATACCAAACATAGTCCTTTCTAATTCATTTTATCAAATTCATTTGTTACACTTTTTATTTATAAAAGCATATATCTATCATATCCTCAACAATTTTATAGATACCGGTATCCATAGCTCTCATCAATTTTTTTTAATTCTTAAAATAAGGGTTCTATCAAGAAAGAGGGCTTGATGTCATTGCTATTTTTAGACTGTATTGATCTCCTTAAGAACATGCAAGAAGGAGAGCTCTTTATAAAAATTGTGAAAATACCCAAAATTTTTAAGTATCACTTTATGGATTATTCTTTTATAGCTAATAATAGTTTAAAGGTAAAATACTAATATATTCAAATTTTAGGTAGATCTGATGGTTAATATGTTGACCACCAATCCTCTTTAAAAGCTTTTAACATTGATGCCTACGGTCATATGTTCTGACACATTAAATCTTGATACTGACATCATATCAATTGAACAAGTAGCCCATGGGCTTAAATGGTAAATTGCAACTGAATATTAGTGTCAAAGGATGTCCCAGCAGCTAGCTGTTTTAATCAAGAAGTGCATTATGATATTTCTTGTAACATTTCTTAAAAATACTGCTATGGAATTCACTGTTAGACAACAATCATTACATGTATAATATATCAAACTCATAACATGCACTGTACTTTTTTTTTACCATCCTACCCTTTCCTCGTGTTAAAGTTTTATTAGATGATCATGTTAGAATTATGAAGGTGTATCTATGCAATTAGTATGCCATCTTCACTATAAAACCATGGCTAAAAAAATTAATTAAAATTTAATTTAGTCTGCCTGTTATCATGTGACAATGCATTCACTTAAAAAATTACTACTATTGATGCATAATCAATGGCGATAATTACATAAACTCACCATACCAACATCATTGACCAATATTGCAAGGAAATTTCTTGTACTGTACATTAAACTTCTCCAATGAGTATATATATACCCTTGGAATGGAAGATAATCCTATCTTTATTACACAAAAACCTAGTATTTACTCCGCATATGTTCTAATTTTTGACACTTTGTGGTGTCAACATTTGTCTAAAAAAAAAAGAATATCAAACCCTGTCCCCTTTCACAATAAAATAAATAAATCAATGGATTCTCACCATAATATGAAACGACAGACGTAGTGTTTTACTTTCTTATATTCAACAAAAATAAATAGGGTGATTTCACCATGCATCGGACACCCTTGGATTTTTCCCTTTGATCACGCATCAATTATAGTCCAAATATAAATAAAACTTGTTTTAAAAATGACAGGTTTTCCCCTAGCTTAATTATTGGAGACAAAACAGTGAAACTGTTAAAAATGTAGAAAATAGAGCAACTTAATAAAGTGTTGCACTATTTCACCATGGATCGGACAATATTTACCAAGCATCGGACAGCTATACAGTAGAGATTAAAAATAACATTTTCAGGTTTTACTGCAAAAATACAAAGGTTCGGAAAAATAAATTTATTCAATTGCTATTCAAATTTCTTTTAATGTAAATCATCGAATCTGCAGTCAGGAATTTTGACTAGTGCTTCTGTTTAAAGGACTATTTATCATGAGGGGTTCTTTATCGTGCCAGCTCCTACAGGAACTTTGGATTAAAAAGGCTGTATCTCTAAAACTCGAATTTTAAGTGGTCTGAGGAAAATGTTCGACACAGTGTATCAAATATTTTTTAAATTTTTATTTTACTTCATATTTAAAGTATATCACAAGGAATGGGCACCTACCTTCTTAATTATTAGAAGAAATCATGAATTGAAAACTCTCCGATGCATGGTTAATTTGTGTCCGATCCAAGGTGAAGTGAATATATGGAGCAAAAATGACCTTGACATCAATTCTTCAAATTTCTTAAACTTATTTTAATAAAATTTTGTTTCAAAACTTACTTCTTTCTAATTATTTTAAGTAGGAAGTGCATTTTCAATTATTCACAATCAAATGCACAACATTCAAATAATGCTCTTGCGTAAAATCTTTGTAACTAAATTTTCAATGATGGCGTATTTGACGTCATTTTACGACGCCTATACTGCTATTTTTTGGACAATGTGACTGTCAAATTCTTAATAATAATAAAGTTCATTAGGTCTAATTCAGGGATATATGAAACACCACATGAGCGCAAGCACATTTATTTGTATATTTTTAACCAAAGTTTTCCGATCCAAGGTAGGTGTCCGATGCATGGTTAACTCACCCTACTGAATATATTTCATAAATCCCAAATTATCGCCACATCATTGTTTCAGGCACTCATTATATACCGGCCAAGTTCAATGCGTCCGTTCCAACTTCTGACCTTCAGTGTTGAGGCTAACACTGCTTTTAAATATGTACTAATATGACCAGCTTTATAATTTGTTATAAATCGAACCTTGATTGATTCATAAAGTAATCAAACAAAGCAATAAACATTAAATCGAAAATAAAAACTATATTACCTGCTCGTACTCGACATCGGAAACTTCCAGAATGTCGTTAAAAAGAAAGAAAAATTTACAGCTTACGATTTTCCGGAAAAAACGTACGTCTCGTTATTATGTAAATATTACAGTATATACTTGCCAGTGAACAAATAATTTATTGATCAATAAGACTTATTTACGTATGAAAATTATAACTGCTTCAACATACACGTGCTTGCATCTGAAAAGTCGTTGTTGATTACTCTTTTCGGGCATGACATTTTATCCCTCAAGAAAAATCTCAAGTCATAAAGTGAAATCACCAAATATTGGTTACGAGCCAGCCACTGCAGCCACCCACCGACAAAATATCATTTAACACCCCCCCCCCCCTTCTGTTTTCACCACCAAGGGAATCTAATAATTGAAATTGAAACGACCTTTTCTTATTTAGAGATCTTTCCATTTCTGATATACAGTGTATTGTCATTTTGTAAATTTTGAATTTACCGGGTCGCAGCAAATACAAAATTTACAACATGACAATTAGTTGACAGTATCATGAGTATAAGAGGCTTTGAGGCTGGATGGTTACAATTTGAAATGAACCATCAGATCTACCTCGAATTTTAAGATACACTGTACGCGATATGCTTAGATATAAACAATTATTAAGTAAAGGAAACATCCAGAAATATTATCCAGTAGTAAATAATCTATATTTTTGTAAACATGGAGCTCTAATTCTAAAAAATACTGTTCTCGCTCCGCAGACAGACGCAGAGTAATAAGCCTCTGACACCCCCCCCCCCCCCCTCAACAAACAAAATTATCCCATCGGGGGTGGGGGGTATTTTTCCGGGGACGCGCATGTTCGCTGTTTTAGTTGTAGAGTTCCGATACTAACTTACGTCCCAAGAGTATGTATTTTTTTTTCTGTTCACAATATGTTTCTTTGAAAACCACATTTTTTAAAAGAATGGTCAAAGAGTAATCCCTTGACTGATTTTGAAAAGATCTGGATTCAGAAATTCAGAATTTCGATCTTTAGATTTTTGGCATCATTCATATTTAGATAACTTGCTAACCCTCCGTTCACGAGAATTGATATTAGCAATCCAAAGAAAGATTTTTTTGGCTTGCCTATTGCAAAGGATATTTTAAGTAAAGCTATTTCAAAATATTTTAGTTTGTTTTTAAAATATTAAAATTTACTAATGCGTAGTCAAAGAAGTACATGTATTTTAAAGTATGTCAAAAAGTGCAAATTGAATGATCTGCTTAAATCAATACAAATCTCTTTAAAATCTGACAAAAATAACGCCAGACAAATTTTTAAAATAAGTCTTGTTTGAAATATATAGGGGAATTAAAAAAAAAAGCCAAACTTAAGTAAATCAATGACACCATATTTCGACTGATTAACACATTTAAAATGATCCCAATATCAAAAATAGAGTGCAGTTATAGTTGAAAATATAGAAGTTGCCCCAGCATATCTTTAAAGATAGGAATTTACTTTGGTTATCGGGCCTGTGTTTGATATTACATTCAACTAGGTCGATCTGTGTTCTATATTTTGACCCCTGTACTTAGTAACGTACAAATTAACCTTTATAACGTTATCTTTGAACACTTACTCTTATTAAAAAATATTTTTTTTCTTATTAGGCCTACAGGAACATTAAAGTTAATTAAGCATATGATACGTTACCTTTTTAAAAACATTTTATTGATTTTTTCAAATACATGTACCTGAGTTTTTTTCCCTGGCAGATATACATACATATTCTAAATAATCAAAAATGGAAAGAAATATATCAAGTACATGTATGCATTCATCAGAAAGAAACACACAATCAAATATTCAACATTCCTTCATTTGTTTCATCAAAACTTATTTTTCTATTTTTTGGTCACGTGATTCTCAGGTGAACTTTTCCATATACTTCTAATCAATTTTAGCACCGATGTGCTTCCATCCAACGCCAATATGTAAACAGGCCAATAAAAATATAGACGCACACGTGTTTATTCTGGTCTGTTCAGGTGCTTTGTTGGTCTGGCCGTCTCTACTAAGATCTACTGATGCTCGTCAGGTTACCGAAGTGGTATACAGAGCTGAGACTCTCCTGTCGACAAATACAGGTGCGTTGACTTCAAACATGCAGTACCATATAATTCAATTGACGTTAATCTGCACGTGTATGTTTTGTTGCATGTATTGTTTTTTTGTACATGTGCATTGTCTTTAAACGACTGTCATGGTTTGGAAACTCCTCTGAATGAGTGACCAATGTAATTTGCAAATGTGCATTACGACAAATATGTTAAGGTCTTTTAAAAGACTTTCTCAATGAGAGAGAGAGAGAGAGACAGAGAGACAGAGAGAGAGACAGACAGACAGACGGACAGACAAAGAGGTGGAGACTCCTGCAAGATAATATGACGACCCACTTTAGGTAAACTTAACTATATAGATCGGCTATTCACCTTTATGCCTGTCTTACGGTGGTAGATTTAGGACACTTTTGTAAGCCTCTGCTCAGAATATATTTAATCTTTGGTGATTCATGCGGGATATGAAGGTGGCGACATTGCAGAAAAAATACATAACTCGCGTTAGCGAGTTATGTTATTTTTTTCTGCAGTGATCGCTACCTTCATAATCCGCATGAATCATCAAAGAAAGCATTTCATTGTTTATATTTACATCTTTCTTTTCACTTATTGATAAACTGATTATAAAAAGTAAGTAAAATTCACTAAATTACTGATAATATACACGGGTACGTTAGCTAAAAGAAACAGCCAAATCGTCTTCTGACATCATCATGATTATTTCGTGCAGTCCGTGATTTTTCTAAGGTCGCGGTAGGTTTCGACCAATCTTTAAACGGGGCGCGTATATTTCAGTCTGGCTGATTCGATATACTATTAATGAATGTTGTCAAGCGTTTGACATGTGTTACATTAAAATCTGTAACAATTTAGATATTTTATACATTTAAGTTTACAAATCTTTGATTCCAAACTTTTGATGTAACACATGTTCTGTCTAGTTTGCACTTTTTCATTATCTCACTTAACTACATGTATATAAATTTATATTATTGCCCTCTACAAAAAATTAGATTATTGGGAATAAAAATTCTGTCATGTACAATTATTCCTTAAACTGTTGAAGTACCAGGGCTATTAAAATTGATAATAAAAATATTATGTTGAGCAACAATTGGGATAATCGTTATTGAGCACCAGATATTGACATTATAAAACCTGAAGCAAAGCTGACAAGATTGAGTATCGACCATTTACCCACTAACACTGAAAGAAATTTTCTTATATATATCACATTCAGGACCTTGGACTATTGTAAGACTTCACCTGCCCATCCCTCCTTTAATTAGAATTTGTATACCTATGCGGCATGTCTTTTAACCACAATGAACTGCAATGAACCACAATATGAAACCACAATGAACTGCAATGAACCACAATATGAAACCACAATGAACTGTAATGAACCACAATATGAAACCACAATGAACATATGCATGTGTTATGTAATATTTACATTCACCAAGTGTGATTTCCTCTATTTCTTACGGAAATTGATTATATTTCATAGCTCTATAATAAATGACAGGGCTGAAATCGACACGATCCAATTCTAACCAGATTATCGATCGGTCGAAAGAACCACAGACTGCACGAAATAATCATGATCCTGTCAGACTCAAATTCATTTACCTCATCAATATGACGACTTGGTTGTTTCTTTTAACTATCGTACATTAACAATAATTTAGTTACTTTTACTATTTACGATTAATCCATTAATTTTCTTAAAAGAAAGAGATACATATACTGTGGTTTCATTAATATTCAAGGATATCAAATTTCGTGGATAAACTGAAAATCACAATTTCAAGGATACGTAAATTCGTGGCCAATGACCCTATCAATACAAAATATTAGTAGAAATTGCAGTTCAATGAATATTTAATTTCATGGATAAACTTAAAATCGAAATCAACGAAAATTGGTATTCAACGAATATTGATGAAACCACAGTAGATAATAAAATTCTTTCTTTGATGATTCATGGGAGTTATGAAGGTATAGCGATCATTGCAGGAAAAAGTTATATAACCCGCTAACGTGGGTAATGTATTTTTGTGCAATGTCTCTACCTTCATATCCCGCATGAAACACCAAAGAAAGCAGTTTATTGTTTAATTGAACCATGAGTAAAGTTTAGATTCCTGACAAGTGTATTTTTGTTATTGATGATTAAACCAATAGAAATTTTGTAAGTTTAAGCCCAGAGAGGCCAAATCTTGGAAGACAGTGGAACACTAAAATTCAAACTCATTTCTGCGTGAACTAAATCATATTGTATGTTTTACAGAAATGTCAACGCTTGTCGTTTTCTACAGTAGTAGAAAAGAACAAGACGAAAGACCGCCTGAATGTTGGTGTGTTCGGAGCGGGGCGCATTGCAAGTTCGGTCCATATTCCCAACATCCTCCGAGACAGAAGATACAACATTAACTGGGTTGTTGAGGAGAATGAACAACAAAGCCAGAAAGTGAAAGATCAACTTTTCCTTCACGACATCCCTTTTCTCACGTTCAAGGACAGGAAATCGCTTCTAGCTGACAAAGGGTTATTGGAGTTTTAATTCATTTTTTTTTATCAGGATGACATTCTTTTTTCATTATTGTTGAGTTGATTGTATTATTATACGAAAGCCATTTGGGTTATTTACATAGCGTGATTCGAAAGTCGTCACAAATTTTCTATACAACGCGAGACTGTCACAAAAAGGTGTATATATAAGTTCGCGAAAAAATGAGAGCTTTTGAGATATGTAAATTCATTTTGATACTTCACTCATTTTGATAAACATGACTGTAAAAGCTAATTTATACAGTAACAATTTACATGAGCTATAAAAAAGTTATTCAATTTTTGCAAAAGTTATGCGTTTTTTCGTAAAAGATAGGCAATTGTTAGCGAAAACGTATTTTTAAGACACGAAGAATAGCTCATGAAAAATAAAAAATTTTCATTTAATACTAGTTTACCGTAACATACTGAACTCAGTTATATATATCAATTTTCCAGACAATGAAGTAAATAATGCACTAGTAAATAAAGAACTTTTGAGATTGTCTTAATTTGACGATATATACAAATGGCGATACACAAATGTTACAACCTTCGATTACAATATTGTTATGATAAAATAATCTCCACAACATTTGGTCTGACTTTATCAAGTACTATGTAATGACATCACTTACATGTACATTAGAATAAGACATTTATAATTTTTCAATAATTGATCTACTTTACGTTTTCCAGACTTGATGCTGTTTTTGTATTCAGTCCAACAAGCACGCACGCAGAAATTATATGTGATAGCTTGAAAGAAGGTTTGTAAAAAATATATTTACATATTATGTTCACCGTGTGACGTGGATTTGCATCTAACAGGTTATCTGTTTGGCAGCGAAATCTGTGATGGTGGAAAAGCCTACAGCTGAATCCTTCACAGACATAAAAACCTGCTACGAAACTGCTGAAAATTATGGAACTGTATTGCTGACTTCATTTCAAAGGTTGCAAATATTAAATCAAAGTGATGACCAAATTAAACATCCTCCTCAATAGGCTGCCTATTGGCTTAACATTATTCTACATAAACTATTGCCTTCTCCTCCTCCTCCTCTGCTCTTGCTCCTCCTCCCATGGCTCTTCCCCTCCTCATCTCCCTCTTGCTCCTCCTCCTCATCTCCCTCTTGCTCCTCCTCCTCCTCCTCCTCTCCCTCCTCCTCCTCCTCCTCCTCCTCCTCCTCCTCCTCCTCCTCCTCCTCCTCCTCCTCCTCCTCCTCCTCCTCCTCCTCATGGCTCCTTCCCATCCTGGCTCCTCCTCCTCCCACGACTATGACGAATTGAAAATAATTTGAAAAAGCCCAATAACAATAAAATAGCCAATTGTACTGTATTTTGTTGCTGGTAAATCAGTGGCATCTTCAAATACTCAGTATATTATCAGTTCTTCTTTTTCCAACTTTCTTAATTGTTACATGTTAAATTCAGACTCGATTTTGCTTCGTTCGCTTATAGGAGGTTTGACCCAGCTTTTGCTAGCCTGAAAGCAACAGCACAGAGTGGGACTTTGGGAGACCTACAATTATTGAGACTAACATCCCGGGATAATCCAAAACCGTCCTACGAATTCCTGTCCAACACTGGTAAAGTGATTCATTGTTGTGGTTTATATTTAGTCATTGTTCATACATCCCATTAATTACTGGATTTGCAGTGGAGTGGAATGTGGAATGTCATTTGTTTATAGAATTAGGAGTAAATCGTAAAATTGTGACGATTCATAATAAAAGTAGAAAATTCAATGTGAATACGGCAGTTGTTTTGAGATAGTGCATGCAGGCCAGGTAATAGTGGTGCATAAACATAAACGTTATAACACACCGAAGTCAGTACGAGATAAGTAGCAAGCGTTTGATTGTATAGTATTATGTTCTTATTCACCAGTTCAACCGAACATAAATTATTTATAGAATAAAACACAAACACATAATTTATAGGATAAGCTCGCATGCGCGAATGCAACAGACTTTAATAATCGTATAATGTATAATATAGTACAAAGTATACGGCTCTCAGTCTCTTTACTTTCATAAACAAGTACAAGCATACTCATTCTACAAAAGAAGAAAAATCATGTAGAAACAAAAAACTGACAGAAATTCAATGTTATCATTTGGGAGGGATGGGTTGGGATAGTCTGTTGCAAAGTGGCATCGAACTTCGAATAACTTAAAAACCCCCAAATTCTACTTTATATGTGTACAAGTCATGCGTAGCACGGAATAATTCACCCTATTCACCCGTAAACACCCGTAAACAGCCAATCGATATGTAATATCGACACGTCCACTTAATTCAAAACAAACACGTGTTTTCTGTAACTTTTATAAATATATTTCACCTCTCTGAAAAGGTGTATTAAAGATAACTGTAAGGTTAACAACACAGTTAAGGAATTATTCAATATGCTATCAGCTTCAAAGAAATATGAAGAAAAGGTGTAATAAATTCCTGAGATTTTTCCAAGACTAACAAAATTTAAGGGATGCATTCAGAAAACCTACAGTCTCTCAGAAAACGGTAAAAACAATCTATGTTCTCGACTTTTACTTTTAAAAAAATCAAGTATTAAAAGATAATGTCCATAATAAGTTTGCATGATTTTAGATAACTAGAAGCCGCAACGTATGGATGAAATACTTAAAGCTAAGATGTAAAAATGACTTTATATATTATAGACTGTATATTGATGCTGTCATGGTTAATTGAAATTTATCTAGTTCTAGTACATAACGGTTACTTCGATTACGAATTAAGTACTAGTGATGAATGAAACTTCATATTGGAATTCCATATAAAATAGCCTGAAAAGTATTTCGGATACAAATACATATTTCTAGAACACATTGAAACAGCGGTTTCTAGGTTTCTAGGAGATGACTGTAGGAAATTAGGATTGATTTCTTTTGTCAGACGTCAAGAAAACGCCTACATTGGTACCTGATTTCCTTCATCTGTTATAAAAAAAATGTATATAACACAATTTTTTCATAGTGTTCGTGCTCCTTATTACCACATTAGACCAAATTATTGGTATGAAACATCATCAACGGAATTAAAGGGGCATGATCCCGATTTTGGGCAAATTTTATTTTTCTGTTTTTAATTTTAACAATGCTGTAGGATTTCATTTCTAATGATCAAATGAATTTTGAGAGTCAATCGTAGAGTTATAAGCAAGATAAATAACTCTTTGTCATGTAAACAATTAATTAAGGCTTGTGCCCTGTTTTTGTTTACATACATGTAGGTTCAATATTTCAATCTTTTTCAAAATGATTTGTCTATCTTCTGATTCATTTTAAGCATGAATAAACAGTTACTAACGTTTAACACATTATTTTTGGTCTAAAACTGGAATTTTCACTTCAACATTCAAAAAGTAAACAAAAGCTTTATTTATATAGCAAAGAATTGTAAGCTCTGTAACTCGCTCATAACTCAACGAATGACACCTAAATTTTGGCTGCCTATTAAAAATGCTTTACTGATGAAGCATTGTACACATTAAATCGGAGAAATAATTTTTGACCAAAATCATGACCATGCCCCTTTAATATCTCAAATTTCAGAATCGCATTTATATATAGGCACTTGTAAGATCTTTCAACTAAAATAAATTTTGACGTCATATAATGAATCAAACACCTGAACCATTCGATAAATCTTGAACTTTTCTAGCAATTATGCACATTTTTGCATTTTTCTCCCTTCCATACAGACCAGGAGGGCTGTAATTTGATCTCGGACATGGCCATTCACGACATCGACATGCTGGTCTGGTTGACCTCGTGCGCTGCCCCAAAGTCTGTGTTCGTCATGACCCATATTCGTGACGAGACGCTGCAGAAAATCGGAGAACCGGATGCTGGGGTCGTGGCCCTCACGTTTCAGGACGGACTGATGGCTACCATAGATGTGTTCAGGGAATGTGTGTACGGCTATGATATCAGAACAGAAGTAAGGCTACCTTAAGGAAGTCGCTGATATGTCCCCTGCGTTCGACATGCTTACAGCTTTAATTATTACCTTCTTTTATTTACGTGTACATGTATTTTGAATACAGGTACTAGTACTAGTATTTCTAAAAAAAAATTGAATAAATCCTTTATTATTGTTTAAAAAAAATATTTAGTTAACTGTTACGGCAGCAGCTTCTTTTTACAGATTAATTTTGTTCAACAGCAAGAAGAGTATACATGTACCATTAAAACTTATACATTGTAATTCCTGTAAACATATATGCAATTAATGCGCATTCAAAAAACATGTCAAAAAGAACCAGCACAAGAAGTTACTAGTATTACATATTTTGTAGATGTTTGGAACCAAGGGAATGGCCATGGCAGATAATCCCAGACGTTCCTCATATTCTGTGGATTATCTACAAGGATCCAGTAGCCCACCTTTGCACTATTCCTTTCCCCAGAGGTTTGAGAAGGCCTTCGAGTTGGCCTTAGCCCATTTCTACAGCTGTCTATCAGGTATTTAAAATACCTTAAATTAATAATTGCGGAGTTTTTCTCAATCTATCGTTCTCGGATTCGAAACAACAAGTTTAATATTATTACTAGGTTTTGTAGTGTTCTGTTTTGTCATTTCGACAAAACCAAATTTTCTAAGTATCTTTCTAACACATCGATCTTGACTGTATTCATTTCTTTAGGAGATGTACAACCTCTCGTCACTAAGGAAGAGTGTTTACTGGTAAGTAAAATAATAGAAAAAGCCGTGGAGTCCTACAAAACAGGCAAAGTCGTGAACTTCTAAAAGACAGATTCTGTACGATAATGTCGGCATTTAATGATGCATGTTCTACATTTGGTTGATTTATTTATCATGTTGTTCAAAATCTTTAATTTTTACACTGTGATCTCAATGGTTATATGATTAGCAACCACTTGTTTTTATTATAAATTCTTAATATGTATATCAACAAACTCTTATACTTTTATCTGATTATATATGATAAGAATAGTTATATGATTTTTGAAAGAGATATAATAAGCGTAGATCAGAGTAAACAATGTCTTAATGAATGATTACCTTATAGCCAGCGTCTCGTATACTAGTATATATAACCTCAATCAAGTGTATCGATTTTTTTGTTTAATATAATTTACGATGGCTTGGTTTTTACAAGTTAATCACGGGTTAATTATGAAGACACATGATTATAAAAATTGTTATTAGATTATGATCATATTATACTTCATTTCCTTTGTAGAGTGTTATATCAGCTTGCTTGCTAGTAAATATTAAATCTACTTTTTTCGATATTACCAGTATACTTATATTTTTTTCAACGTGAATTTACTGGAACATAAATTTTTTTTTTTATAATTATTGGATGAAGAATCTTGAATAACTACCGGTGCTTACATGCAATCATAATATCTGTGTTTGTATTTGTTACTTAAGTATTATATCGTGAAAGACGCAACAAGACTTGTTATATCAATATGAGTTCCATTGATTTTGTTAAATTGTATATCAGTACACCACATACCAAACTCATTTTATGTTACATTGTATATATTAGAATCATATAATTACCCCTGGCTAAGAATTTTATTTTTAAAAAAAATATATATATACATGCAAAAGCGTTTATAGAATTCAATTATATTTACTGGTAGATATAAAAAAAATGTGGATTTCAATTTTAAAGTTTCTGTCAGTTCACATTACAATGCAGTGTGATAATGTACTGTTTACATGTTAAGTTCAACTGATTATTGTTCTTTGTAATTTACAATCGTAGTCTTACATTTATTAATTTCATTCCATAAAAAAAACATATACATGTAGTTAAACTTAATCATTTATTATATAAATAATAATAATGTGTATTATAATCTAAAAACCAATTTGTTTATTATCTGAAATAAGAAATTTGAAGATACCGTGTGACTCATTTAATACATGATTAAATAGAAAAATTGATAAAGTTTTTTTTTCCTTTATGAGGTCCGGGGAGCAACGGTGTAATATTTGAGCAAGAAGGATTATATAATCTATGACAAGTCTTGTGCATATATTTGTCTTTTGTTTTCATTTATTTATCTTAATAATCTTAAAATTGTTTCCCAAATATTTACATTCAGTGCATATTTGCTCTTATGTTTGCATTGGAAATTTGCGACGTTCAATTTCTTGTAAAATACACTAAGCCTTTTCACGGCGCATGGGCACAAATATAAACATTATCATGCGTTTTTAATGTATTTATTATTGTAAAATTTAACGAAACGTTCAAATACATAACCAATTCCATAAGTACTTATGAAAGTAATCGTTAAATCAAATCTATTCGTTTATAAATGAAAATTTTTCTCGACAAAGTTTCTGGCATTATATTTCTAATCGCGGAAGCAAACCAAATAACATGTTTATATAGCTGTTCGATGTATTTTTCATTACTCTGACTAAGAGCGTATATAATAACTCAAAAGCGACGATGCATAAAAAATTCAAAAAAATAAATATCAATATGAGTATACGCATTTAATGCTTATTTCTGGATGCCGTCGGTCCTATAACATAACAAGGCAGTGCAGACAAAATAACATACCGTGCTAACGCGTGGTATTCAGTTTGTCTGCACCGCCTTGGTGTGTTATAGGACCGACGGCATCCAGAAATAAGCATTCAGTGCTTAAATTATTGGTGAAAACATAACGGCCCTTATTTCTGTCACTATATTGGTAATGGTATTCGGTACATGTATGATAAATGCCAATCTACAGGCATTAAAAAGTATTTTTTTAAAAATCGATCGTAATAGATTTTTCCTAAAACATGTATTATATTAAAAACTTTTATTATAACACGGGAAATTAAATCCCTATAAAAAGACATTTTAAGGTCAAGTGCCTTTGGGACAATCCAACTACTTGTACATGATAACACTTTATTTAAATTATTCACACTTTGATATGAATTCAGGAGACTCACTAGTATCACACGTGACCATGGAAGTAGCTTTGACAATTAACATTATATTTCAGTTAAAAATATAAAAGCCCACTTATAATGAGCAATCCTGTGTTTGTAATAATTAAAACAAGAGGCCCATGGGCCACAAATCGCTCACCTGAACAATAGTCCTTGTATCATTTTATTTCGAAAGGGTTTATTATGAAGTGAACTCTGAATAAATATTGTAAAACTCATATATTTCAAGATTTTGCCATATATTAAACAATACATAAAAAGAAGAAACAATTTTATCTTTGGCATGTTTTTATTCATAGTTATTTTACACATCAACTGAGACTGAATTTTAAGCTCTAAAATACCCATTTGCAGTAAAAAAAAAAATCCAATTTCACTGAAAAAATTGAATTATATTCGTTAAATAATTAAAAGATGATATTGGCATCTGTTTTGTATTTCAATCATTAAAAGCTTCTTTATCGATTCATCAAATAAAAATATTGCAGGTGTGATGAGAACATTAGGCATGTTAAATTTTGCATTCTCATCGATCATCTGTCTTATAGACTAAACTCAAAAAACATGGAAAGTCTATATATAGTTGATAAAGTCTATCAATGATTCCTACTTTTTATCCATATCTTTTGTTCCTTTATCTTTCCTAACTGTGTGTTTGTGAATCAAAACTTCGTAAAAACTAAGATCCACACCTTTTTGAAGTTGTTTGAATTTATGATCTTTGATCCCGATCACTTGTATCCCGATATGTGAGTAATTGATGTCGGGATTGAAATTCCAAAAAAACAAAAAACTAGTCGATAAACATACACATGTGTAACCAGATAATTTAACGATGATAAACTTATCATGGAAATTTCTTTTTTTTTTTTTTTTAATACTTCTTTTAATAAAACATGATTTAAACAATTTAGAATCTGCACTATCTCAGAATGATTGCACAGTAATCTCACAAACTGTAGCATTGTTATTCTTAAAAAGAAGAGTTTAAAACATTTTCCCAATATATAAGTCTATGTTAAACTTTGAACATATTTTGGAGCCGTATGTAGTATTAGTCCGGGGATCACGGTTTTCACAATTTAGAATCTACACTTTTAGGGTACTTGTATATTAATCTCACTAATTTTAGAACTGTAGTCCTTGAGAATACATTTTTAAAAACATTTCCCCCCATATATTTCTATGTTAAATTTGTCTTTTTTAATCAACTTTGAACCCCTCTTGGGACCCCAGTATTGACCCGGGGATCGCGATTTTTACAATTTAGAATCTTCACTATATATACAAGCTTTGGTGTAAATATTGGCATATCTGGTGTAGTGGTTCTTAAGAAGAAGATTTTTTAAGACACCCACCCAATTTTCGCAGTTTCGCAATTATCTCCCTTTTAAAAAGGGTTGTGACCTTTATTTTAACAATTTAGAATCCCCTTCTCATAAGGATGCTTTGTCCCAAGTTTGGTTAAATTTGGCTCAGTGGTTCTAGAGAAGAAGTCAAAAATGTGAAAAGTTTACAGACGGACGGACAGACAGACGGACGGACGGACGACGGACAACAGGTGATCAGAAAAGCTCACTTGAACCTTCGGTTCAGGTGAGCTAAAAAACCAATAATGTATATCGCATTAAGGATGACTTTTACTCAGAATGAAAAAAAATCCACTGATGATAATGAAAAACCAACTATTGTGTGTCATAGACCTTACATGGTAGTGTTATTCTTCACTTTTAAAAAAGTAGGTCAATGACCTACTTTTTGAGTTAATGGCCATTGAATATTTTTTGGAAATTTAAGAAAAATCCCTAAAAATTTTACACTATGATTGAGATTTTCTTAATTGTGAAAATAATACAAATTGCCAAACTCTTTAACAAATGAAATACAGTTTATGAATGGCAGTGACATTAAATAGATGCAAAGCATTAAGTTTATATTCACAATTTTTATAGGTATTCAAGTCCAAATTTTCTCTATCAGTTTTCAAGTCCCTACTCTTTTTTGATTAAATTTAACAAAAAACTGAATGATGACAATACTAAAACATTTATAGTATCAAACTAAGTATATTGACCTTTCTCTGCTGGCATAAAATTTATATGAGGTCAATGATCAAAATTTTGAGATATGGTGTCTTTTATCATTTTTAAGCATTTCTGAATGTTTTTTTAGTATGTGCCATACGATTATTATAACAAAAAAGCGAGTTAAAACCAACAGAAAATATGCAAAATTATGTTGACTAACAAATAAAATCTTAACTTTTAATATTATAGTACTACCAAAAATATTTCAGTGGAAAACAAAATCTGAAAAATTAAGTCCGAATTTCCTCTGTTTTGCTAAACGTCAAACTTTCTTTGAGCCTCATTCCATAATGTAGTAAAACTATCGAGTTTTATGTCAATAATAATTCATTTCATAAATACCTTTTGTGTTTAGAACAAATTTTACTAATGACATTGAACTTAATAACAATCCGGATTAGAGAACTCAAACCCTGAGTAAACAACGTCCTTAACAATGAAGAATGATAAAACACAACCCAGCATCCTACACACTTTGTAGCAAGGGAGTCCTTTCATCAAGTTTAACAGGTTTTGGTAGCCGCAGCTGAAGCTGTTTATAAAACTTCTGTCGTTGTCGATCTGAGCTCTCGGACCCCGGCCATTGAAGTCGTTTAAGACCTTTGTATTCCACCGAGTCCATCACTGAATTCTCCATCCCCTTTCTCTGGATGACGGTGAGCCCTACTAGTGAGTCCGCCATGTTTCTGAGACTAGATTCAATGAACACTCTGAATGTGTTGGAGTCGTCAGAGTCGCTCTCCATGTCGAGGATGATTACGGAGGCAGACTGTTCAAGGTACCCGCCAAAATGGGAGAACACTCCTAAAGTGTAATCATATTTAAATTTAAAATGGAGTTGTCAATTGTTAGATATTTTGAAAGGCGGTTATGGGATAGAATATTCAAGGAAGATAAATGGTCGACAAATTACCAATCATATCTACCGTTAAAAAAATTTAAATATAATTTTACTTATCCTACATTGACCTACATGAACCTACCTTTACCGGAGCCCTCTATCCGGTTACAAATCTTGTATCCCTCCTTCTCCAGTGTACTTGTGATTTGGTCTGCAATGTCGTTGTCCTCATTCCTACTATCATCATGGACCACAAGGGCATGGTACCGATGATTATTGCCTGATACAGGAAGTAAAAAATAATCAATGCAAGTTTACAGAAGGTGCTTAAGCACTAATTTTAACGGAATGTCCTAATGGTAACGGGCATTCTAGTACGTGTATGTATTTTGCTTTTTTTAAAAACAGTTTTTTATTTTTAAATAATAAAATCCTTTAAAAACTACTAAAGTAGAATAGAAAATGAACATGAGTACATCGTGATAAATGTGTTATACTTATCATTTTTTAAGTCAACAGAGACAAGAACATCAAAAGATGGGAAACTTAAAAAGTTGTAAAACATGTTAAATTTGCAAAAATGTGGAAAAAATCCTGTTTCATAGTGACTAAAAATTAATAAAAACTCATTCAAAATTCATCTATATCGGGGTTGATATTAAAAATGCATGATTCATAACTACTTTATTTATTTTATATATATTTTACATACTTACTCATTTTAGGCAAACCGCCAAAGAGGCCTCGAGATTTACAATAAAAGTTTATGTGTGGACCATATAACTTTGTCGTCGTACCCGTAATTATAAACAAAATAACAACCACACATGGTACAATAATAATCACTTTGATGTTTATCACATTAAAAACTGAAACAAATAAAAAAAAATGTTAATTTTATAAATATTAAAATCATAAGACTAAGTATTTGTGCTAACAACAATATTGCCACAGTTTTTAGCCAATAGTCTGAATTTATATGAAATTGCACTACATCAATGTAAGAGTTTTTATTCAATACCGATGTTTCATTCTAACATATGCAGTTCAATTAACTTAAAAAATAGCCAGTCTAGAGTAAAGCTGTGAATGGTATAACCATGCCTTTTAGTAAAGTATCATAGATCATATACTCAACAGACTTGGTACGTCTCCCGGTTAAAAGTAATTCTATAATTTTTTTTCAGTCTCATATAAATTTATATCTAATTGTACAGTACTTTGCAATTGTTTTCATTAAATTTTAGCCCCCTACCTTCTTGTCTAAGTTTTACAGAAAACTTTGGTGTATCTATGTCAAAATCAGAGGAAACCCAACAGGAGAACGTTACATCAAAATCCGACTGCTGAACATTCAAAACTGTCAGATTGGCTTGCACTACAGGACTGTAATCTCTGAAAATGTAAACGTGATTCAGGAAAATTTGCATCAGTCATGATGTGAACAATATTTGTCGAAAGTAGGTGATTCAAAGTGTTAACTCACAAAACATCAATAAATATTTTTTTTATCAAATTTTTTTACCAGTTTCTACTACATTATGTTGAAATCAAGGTATATTTGTGAATTTCGGATACATGCATTGCTTTGAGTAGAATTGCTCGAGCAAAAAGAAAGTACAAAGTATTACTAGTTTAATGTCTGTTATGGTCCTTTGTGCAAAAATTCAGCAAACCATCAAGTTGTGTTTATCACACTCATTTTCATTCATTTACTAAATTTCTTCTTTGGACCCCCCCCCCCCCCCCCAACTTATCTTAAATCTCATAATGGAATGAAAACATTCAATTTATGACACAGCAATACAAATTAACAACTTTATTCCTCATTAAAAGAAATAAGTGTACAAAGGCTGGAAAGATTTCATGTAAATACCTATTTTCTTCAGTCACGATGTACCGTGTACTAACATCCTGGACTTCCACAGTGCCTATGTACCAACTGACATCTCGTGTGAAACTTGACTTGCAGCCAAAGTCGGCAGCGCAGTGGAACGTGGCATTCTGTCCAATGTTGGTGATGACGTCACTGGGAGGAATGGGCTCAGGTTTAAGCCGTTCAACACAATCTATCAAGTATGTGTCATAAACTGTATACATATGTAAACAGAAGCATATCAAATAGAGCTGCCAATGTGTAATTTGTCAAAATGTATGAAATGTGTTCAAATTTCTGGATTTATTATGTGATGGACAACAATTTAAACGTGTGTTAGGTACTGAAAGTATCCAGAAATGAGATTCGCTCTGGCACTAACTTCACAAAAATCCCACAAAAATTGAGATACTAGTATATCATTTAAAGGAGAGCGTGGAAAAAATAAACTACAAATACAAATGGCGTATTAGTAAGTAGCCAAATCACACTTGGAGCAGAAAGGGGATAGATACTAACAGTGCTTGTTGGGGTTGATGCGAGAGAGGTGCCACCGAAATCCGATACATGTTATGATTTAATTATTTCATCTTTTAAAAAACCTAAATGAGCATAACGTTGAAATACAACTATTGTGCCCTTTCTATATCACATAAAATTTATTGACCCTTTAACAGTTTTAACATGAAAACTATTTTTTTTTCATTTTTCAAATTTAAGTGAAATCTATTGAATAAATTCAATACCAACGACTAATAGGTCCTCCAAGTGGGAAATATTCTGTCCAGTGCTGGAGTTATGGGCAACACATATATAGGAGCCGTTATCGTAGCCGACAGTAGCCTTCAGAATCAGCAGAGTCTGGTTTTCTAAGAACAAAGTTGGACATTCGTCATTGTGTTCGCATTCCTGATACAAGAAAGGAAATTCCTTCCACGAGTACTTTGTGTTATTATTCTTAAAGTACCATGTGATGGTATCGTAACCGGAAGCACAGCAGTCCAAGTACACAAACTGTCTAGCTCTGACATGGTCTAGGTCTGTTATGTTCTTGGTAAAATGAAGGAAATCTACAATATTCAAGAAAAAGACTATAACACTTCTTAAATATCAAGTGTCAAGTAGCATTTCTTTAGACACTTATACATGTATATACACTTGAAGTTCACTTAGTAAGTCGATCAGCTTTCTCTGCATGCACGATCCACTGAAAGCAATTTGATTTAGAAATTTTGTCATAAAGTCATTCACTTACATTACATATATTACATATATTTATTTATTCACCAATCAAGGGGCCTCAGGGGGCATATACATTAAAAAAATAATATTATCATGACTATAACACATAATGAATGAAATAATAGCCCAAAATGTCCAGGTTCATTACAGGCAACAATATACAAAATGATTCATTTTTACAATGAAATATAAGTACAGTCAAACAAACAAATTGTCAGCTAAGGACTGGAACTGCATTTTTACTTTTTAAAAGATCCAGGGATGAGTTTCTCATAACGATTTTACCCCCACTTTTAAAAAGTGAAGAAAAATGTATTTGCTGATTGATGGAGAATATAAAAAAACTAAAGACGATCGGCATAAAATGCTGAGTGACAAAATATTATTGTAAGTAATCTTACCTTTCGTGGGAGGTTGGCATTTATTCACAACAAACCCAATATTGTACATCAACAGAACAGCTAAGAAAGTCAAAATCCTTAAATTAATGCGGTCAAAAAGCTTGGATACGTTGTAGTTCACCGCTGGACACATATCTGCTCTCATTTGAATAAAAAGTAAGCAACTCATCTCTTTACTGCAGTAAATCGAGGAAAGAGGAAATCCCTCTTTATGATGAAGGTTCAAGGGTCTGATCATCAGTTATTGTTTGAAGTGGAGAATCAGGAAAGTATTTCCTGAATTTCTCAATATTTAGTGTCTCGGTTTTTTATATCTTGCAGTTATATCATTATTATAAAGTTATTGCATGCAATTTATTAATTTTTGTAAAAAAAACAACTTATTATTCTGAATTTTTGGCGAAGTGTGTGCTGTTGAAATATATTAATATAGCAATGGGAAATCAGAATGTTTAAACATTCATAAATAATTTTTTGATAGATATTATTTAGATTTTTTACTTATGATATTTTGTGAATAGGCTACAAGTGAACAGGGAAATAATCTCCCCGTTTTATTTTTCCCTTTTCGCCCTCGTTGTCAGCGGACGAAGTTAAGACATTTTAAACACAACTGTGACTGGGCGAATTCAAGACGGTGCGAATCAGTTTGCAAGGGTAGAAGGGCAAAAATAACCCTGTATAAAGTATTTTTGTTGAGGGGGAGATGGTACGTATTAATGCCGCGTACTGATACTTCCTGAACTTAAAGACACTTAAAATTGCAACCACAGGATTTGAATAAAAACTGTAATATTTTTCTTTAAACTTACATGAATGGTCAGTATGTTATCTGTAACTAAGTAATTACATCAACTAAAAATTTATATGTACGAAGTTAAACCAGCGCATGTTTGTGTGCTGTTCTCCATTTATTGTGTATATTGATACATAGATTTGTGTAAAGTGGAGATTTAATTAACCAAATTTGTAGAGGAGTAACCAGATTATTAAAGTTAATAAAAATTCTATTCTTATAACAGCCTCACACACTCGCGTGACTTGTCAGTAACGTTTTATCCTTTCTCATTCCTTTACATTGGATTAACAAGCTATTTTGTGCAGATCACAGCATATATATGTTATATACCAACATATCATAATTATCATGGTTGATTAATATAATTACTAAGATTCACTTATGTTATGAAATAGCATAAACTTCCGTAAACATCATCCATGGACTTTTATTTTTATTCCGGTGTTTCTTCCTACGATTCCAAACCGTATATTTGACTACCTATTTAACAATCAAATGTCACAAGCTGTTATCCTCGGGAACTGTCTCGATGCTTTTGTTTAAAATAAACAATAATGACGGAAATACTCTTTATCAAAATAAACAACTGAAACCACCCACCATCTGAACATTTGTTGGTTTTCTTGAGATGACATTATAATTATTACCTACCTCAAATCAACATAGGTGCGATTGTCAAAAACGAGTTCAGGTTCAATCCTGTTAAAAATAGCTACCTTACCAGCCATTGGTCCAAATTTTCTCGCAAAATAGTCATATTGTGCGAAGAGACAGCAGCACCAATGTTTAAAACAGCGGTACGCATGAACTTTACAAGATTGTCATGACACCGCCCAGATTCCTTCTTCCTACCTTTGTTGGTGTGACATAGTTTTCAGAGGTGAATCAAATTGAAACGTCAATTATAGTAACTTTACATATTAAATGTTCCTGTCTATATTGTTTCCTACACTATTATACGTGTTTATTGAGGCAGTGTCGCTGACAGTAAGTAATGGTTGTAAGCCGAAAACTGCACATTCAGTCAGATATTGTAGAGTCCGAGGCATGTTAGCCCCGAGGACAGTACAATATCTGTCAGGATGGTCAGTTCGAGGCTTATTTAATAATTTGATACACTTTGTCTTTTCATTGTTTATGACCAGTTTTTTTCCGATCGTTCTGCTTCATTTGATTTACCTGACACTCTCCAATATATAACGGTAGAGGATGTTGTGATTCTGTAGCTTTAAGGAGGTTGGGTGGTCAACAAAATGTTTCAAGGAGTTTAATTTCATATCTAGCTTGTATTTTTTATTGTTAAACGACAAGTAAAAATTAATCCATATTTAATACAACACTCGTTTTATGTGCCTATAAATGTATTTTACACATAAATTGTTGCTCAGTTATAATTTAATATTAAAATACACATCTTAAGTGAAAAAAAATAAATCGATGCAATTGAAAGACAGTTCGTTACGAAAATTGATCGTAATTTATAGCTTTGTTGGAACTGATGGGACTTAAATCTATACGCCCCGTATATATTGTTACATTTTTTTAATCTCATTTCTTGAATAAATCTAATCAAAATTTATCATTCATTAGATAAATTAAATAAATAACATACTCATAATCTTAAAATCAATATGTATATCTGAAATAGAAAACTGGAAGATACGATGTACCTTTTTTTATACATTATTGAATAGATGAATTGATTTATTTCTTGTTTTCTTTTATGACATCAGGTGAGCAATGGTGAAATGCTGCAGCAAGGACTAGATAACTTCGGTAATGGAATAATATTTCTAACTACTCACAGTTGTTGTAAAGCGCCTTTGAGACAATTCCATGATATGATTTCAAAATACATGTAGTTCATTCACACTTGATATAAATTTAGGCAAGTATCACCCGAGGCAATGGGAGACGCTTTGACAACCATACTTTAGCTAAAATATAAATAATAATGCTAAAAATGAGCAGTCAAGTAACTAAATCCCAGCACTCTACACGTTTTGTAGCAAGGGAGTCCTTTCATCAAGTTTCACAGGTTTTGGTAACCGCAGCTGAAGCTGTTTATAAAACTTCTGTCGTCGTCGATCTGAGCTCTCGGACCCCGGCCATTGAAGTCGTTTAAGACCTTTGTATTCCACCGAGTCCATCATTGAATTCTCCATCCCCTTTCTCTGGATGACGGTGAACCCTACCAGTGAGTCGGCCATGTTTCTGAGACTAGATTCAATGAACACTCTGAATGTGTTGGAGTCGTCAGAGTCGCTCTCCATGTCGAGGATGATTACGGAGGCTGACTGTTCAAGGTACCCGCCAAAATGGGAGAACACTCCTAAAACATTTAGAATGGAGTTGTCAATAATTAGAAACAAGTATCTCGAAAGCAGCCACGATTGTTTCATCCTGTTAAATGAGGCAAGGGACAGTTTCTCTTTCTAACTACTGTCTTTTGAAATAAACATTAAAGTTAGTCATAATTCTATACCTGTTTTCTATAACTTTTTTGTTGTCTATCAGCAACAGTGAAGGTTATTGTTAAATTCATCAGAACATGATCAATAAGTACTGAGATCAAAACCGGTTTTTATAATTTTCATCTTCATAAAAATATTCAACATGCATTTATGAATAAAATTTTGTAAAGATCAAGACTTTAATGAGATGCAACCTCGTCAACGCTGGTGCTGCAACCTCCCAGAGTCCCATGTCTCCTGAATATGCGGTACTCATCTGTATAGTGTTAAACTTATCTACAAGGACCTACCTCTACCAAAACCCTCTATCCGGTTACAAATCTTGTATCCCTCTCTCTCCAGTGTACTTGTGATGTGGTCTGCAATGTCGTTGTCCTCATTCCTACTATCATCATGGACCACAAGGGCATGGTACCGATGATTATTACCTGATACAGGAAGTAAAAAAAATCAGTACAAGTTTACAGATACGGTACAGAGGCTAAGATACATTTAAACCGGACGCTTTAATGGCAATTTGCGCTGCAGTATTGTGGTTTTTTAAGTTAAATAACAATACAACCCTAATAAAAACTTTAAAATAATAAACAATGAGTATAAATGAGGTATTATACATAAATTTTGACAAATCAACAGAAACAAGAATATCTATGGATGGGTAATGAATGTTAATTATTTAAGTTATAGAAACAAATGTTAACTTTGCAAAAAGGCAATGGTGACTTAAGTTTAATTAAAAACCCAATTTAAACTCAATAATATTGGGGTTTCTATTGAATATGCATGATTCATAATTATTTATGCATTTTGAAAACTTCACATACTTACTCATTTTAGGCAAACCTCCTAAGAGGCCGCGAGATTTACAATAGAAGTTTATGTGTGGACCATATACAGAATGCACCGCTTTTGTAGTACCCGCAATAAACAGGATAAAAACCACACATGGTAAAATGATCAGGATCACTTTGATGTTCATCACATTGATCACTGAAACCAACAGAAATTTTGTTTTTATAAAGAATAAAATTATAAGACTAAGTGTATGGACCAATCGATATTGCTTTAACCAATAGTCTGAGTTTATATGCAATTGTATTTCATAAATGAATCATTCAGTTGTTTTTATTTAATACCAGTATTTAATTATAACATATGCACACACACAAAAAAAGAATCCAGACTTATAGTTAACAGCAATTCTATAAATTTCGGCTCGTATTTATGTCTGATCGTACAGTGACTAGTACTTAGCAGTTATGTATAATCAAATCTCTTCCCTCTACCTTCTTGTCTGAGTTTTACAGAAAACTTTGGTGTATCTATGTCAGAATCAGAGGAAACCCAACAGGAGAAAGTTACACCAAAATCCGACTGCTGAACATTCAAAACTGTCAGATTGGCTTGCACTACAGGATTGTAATCTCTAAAAATGTAAATATGATTTATGAAATTTGCACACATCATGATATGAACAATATTTGTGGAAAGTTAGTGATTCATAGTGTTAACTCACAAAACTTAAATAAATACTTTCATCAGATGTTTCCCATCTAGATTCTACTAAATTATGTTAAATTAGATATTATGATAAATTCTTGAATTTCTGATATATGCATAACGTTAAATAGAAGTGTTCTTGCTAACACTAAATATATCTCAAATGCACCCAAAATACAAAACTAGTCTTTTAAGGTCCTTCTTACAAAAATTCAGCAAACAACCAAGTTGTTGAATCACTCATTTTCATTCCTCTCCTAAATTTCGTCTTTTGACCCCCCCCCCCCCTCCACCTCCGCTTATTCTAATCTTGCAACAAAATGAAAACATTCAATTCATGGACAGCAACAAAAATGTATATTACCAGTCCAAATTGAAGAAATATATAAGACAGAGAAGGTCAATTACCTATTTTCTTTAGTCACTATGTACCGTGTACTAACATCCTGGACTTCCACGGTGCCTATGTACCAACTGACATCTCGCGTGAAACTTGACTTACAGCCAAAGTCGGCAGCGCAGTGGAACGTGGCATTCTGTCCAATGTTCGTGATGACGTCACTGGGAGGAATTGGTTCAGGCTTAGGCCGTTCAACACAATCTGTCAAGTATTTATCATTTTATAAACTTATCCATGCATACAGATGCGTATCAAATACAGCTGCCAAAGTGTAATGTGGTTAAATGTAGGCAATATGTCCAAATTGTATGAAATTAGATTCGTTCGAGCGCAAACTTCACCAAAACCCCACAAAAATTGAGATATATTATTTAAAGGCGAGCGTGGATAAGAAAAATCAAATTTCAAAGGGAGTTGCCATATTTTATATGTAACCAACTCACACTTGCCACCGACAGCCGATACGTGCTATCATTTATTTAATCTTAAAACTTAATTAACATCATGTCAAAGTACAATTATTGTCCCCTTTCCATGTCACATGTCATTACATGAAAAGTCAAGCATTTTTTTTTTCAAATTCAAATGAAATCGAAGGAGTAAATCCAATACCACTGACTAATAGGTCCTCCAAGTGGGAAATATTCTGTCCAGTGCTGGAGTTATGGGCAACACATATATAGGAGCCGTTATCGTAGCCGACAGTAGCCTTCAGAATCAGCAGAGTCTGGTTTTCTGAGAACAAAGTTGGACATTCGTCATTGTGTTCGCATTCCTGATACAAGAAAGGAAATTCCTTCCACGAGTACTTTGTGTTATTATTCTTAAAGTACCATGTGATGGTATCGTAACCGGAAGCACAGCAGTCCAAGTACACAAACTGTCTAGCTCTGACATGGTCTAGATCTGTTATGTTCTTTGTAAAATGGAGGAAATCTACAATATTTAAAGGGACATGGTCACGATTTTTTTCAAATTCAATTTTACTATTTTTATTATTTACAATGCTTTAAGAATGTATTTCTAATGATCAAGTGAAATTTGAGAGTCAGTTGTAGAATTATGAGCAAGATACAGAGCTAACAACCCTGTGTCATATAAACAAGGCTCGTGCCCTAGTTTTGTTTACATTGGTTCAATATACCAGTAAATATCTTTTTTAAGCTGATTTTTCTATCTTTTTATTCATTTTTAGCATAAATAAACATATTCGAACGTTTAACACATTCTTTTTAGGTTTAAATCTAGAATTTTTACTTTAACATTCAAAATGTAAACAAAAGCTTTGTTTTCATAGCAAAGAATTGTAAGCTCTGTAACTCGCTTAAAACTCAACAAATGATACTCAAATTTTGGTTGCCTATTGAAGATGCCTTACTGAAGCACTGTAAACATTAAAATCGGAACAAATCGTGACCATGTCCCTTTAAGAAAAGACAATATCATTTCTTAAATATCAAGTGTCAATAAGCATTTCTTTATACACTTATACACTTTAAGTTCACTTGGTAGGTCATCAGCATTCTCTGCATGCACGATCCACTGTAAGCATTTTGATTTAGAAATTTTGTTAAAAAAGACATTCACTTAAAGTCAAACAAAAAATTGTCGACTAAGGACTGGAACTACATTTTTGCGTTCTGCTGATAAAAGATCCAGGAATGAGTTTCCTAAAACGATTTTACCCACACTTTCAAATTCTGAACAAAAATATATTTGCTGATAGATGGACAACAAACTGTAGTCGGTAGGCATCAAATGCTGAGTGACAAAATATTGTTGCATGTAATCTTACCTTTCGTGGGAGGCTGGCATATATTCATAACAAACCCAATATTGTACATCAACAGAACAGCTAAGAAAGTCAAAATCCTTAAACTAATCCGGTCAAAAAGCTTGGATACGTTGTAGTTCACGGCTGGACACATCTCTGCTTTTTTTTTTTAGCTTAACTCCTGAAAACAACACAGGAAGTATTACATGTATATTAGTAAGCAGGCCGACATATGGTTACTGTGGTATGGAAATATGCCTCCTCTATATTATCAAGGTTTAGGGTCTAGTCAGCAATTATTGTTAGTATATAATTGGCGATTGAATATAATACGTATTTTCTTAATTTCTCAATATTCAGATTCATGGATTTTCAAAACAAGAAATTCATAATTAATTCATAATTAATAAAATCTTTTAAAAACAAATCAATCTTGATGAATCTGTAGCTTAGCTAGTGCTGTTGTAAATATATCTATATAAGAACGGTAAATCTTAGATGTTTGAACATTCATTAATAATCTTTTTGCATTTTCAATGTTTATACTAATAAATATAGAAGTTTTTAATGCTATGTCAAAATTTGAAAGTCAAACATCAAGTTATAAGCAAGATACAGAGTTCATAATTCTTTGTTTTGTAAACAAAGCTCGAATATTGTCATTTTTACATATGTGTTGTATTGGTGTAAATTTCAATCAAATGCATCTTTCTTTTGTTGAATCTAGTGTTTATGAAAATATTGAGTTAGTTTAAAGTGTTTTTTACATGTTTTTTTTTAAGAAATGGTAATACTCTACATTTATTTAAATTTTTTGTAAACAACTATAAGACTCGAGCTTTGTTTACATAACAACCAATTCTTACCTCTGCATCTCGCTTGTAACTTGACTTTAACATTCAATATTTTGGTCAATCATTTAAAATGCACCAGTAAACCATTTTATACATAAAAAATAGAAATAAAATTTTTGATCTCTAATCGTGTCCAAGTCTCTTTAAAAAGTTGTGTTTGTGAGATTAGTCAGGGCATGTAAAACATACTATGCGTTTTTCTTCATTTATAGTTGTAAATTCGAATTGAAAGTGTCAAAAGGAGATAACTTTTTATAGTACTAAACGTATACACACTGTTTGAAAAAAAAAACCCAAATTGTTCTTCATATAACAGTATTTGATACCTATTGAAGTACGCGTCGTAATTTTAATACAGTGTAGTGTTTCAACCCCCGTCGATAGTACAGTCATCCATACATCCATCGGATTACCGAGTATCCTGACTCTTTTAAGCAGAGTGCGGCTTTATATATTTGTTATATCCCAACATATTAAATTTCATTTGATTTGTATTACTAATATTCACTTATGTTTTGAAACTCGGGCATAAAATTCCGTAAACTTCGTCACATACACTAAACGAAGGACCTCTATTTTCACCCTTTTAGGCATAGTGGAGTTACTTTAAAGTACTTTAGGACCTGTTTTTCTATCAAAAATCAAACTGTTCTTCTTGGTGATTCACTCCATGTTATGATGCTTTAGTTCAAAATTTAAAAAAAAATCAATGAAGACGGATTTTTTTTATTACATGCACAGATCCTGAATTTTTTTTTTTTACCGAGGGTGGGGGTGGTTGGGGTTCCGACGGTTTTTAAAGTTTCCCGGAAGGGGGGGGGGGTCTCAGACATATTTTTGGTTATTTTATAATGTAAATTTACAGATATTTGAATTTTGCAACGGAGATCTGGACCCCCCCCCCCCCCCCCGGCCCCAGATTCGCTGTATTAATTCTATATTAAAATACATTACTGAAAACACCCATCAGCTAATCATCTGTTAGATTTCTTCAGTTGACCTTATTACCTACTTAGAATCAACACACGTGCGATTGTCAAAAAAAGGCCAGGTACATGTACAATCGTGTTATTTAAAGATAGTTCTGTTGCTAGTTAATGGATCAGTTCTGGGAGTTTAAAAAACCGATGGTTTAAAACAGCGGTTCACGTATATACTTACCTTAATAATCTAAATATTGCCATGACACGCAAAGTTCCTCTTTCTTACCTCTGTTAGTGTGAAGTAGTTGTTTAAGGTCAATTAAATTAAAACACACGATGGACAGGTCGGTTGTCACAGTAACGTGATAAATTAAGTTTCTCCGTCTACATTGTTTCGTGAATGTGATTTTACATGTATAACTGATGAAAATATCGAGGCTGAAGCATGCACTGTCAATATCAAATTTTGCTTCTTACCTTAAGTTTTTAATTGTAAAACGACCCGCAAATCCTTTTTTGATACAGAACTCGGTTTTATCGTCCGAGTTGATACCAGTCCAGGTGCCTAAAAAGGGTTAAATGTACATGTATACAGTAATGTTTGATCATAACTAAATGTCAACTTTATCTTTTAAATCAGTGGAAAAAATATAAATTAAGGGTATTGAAAGACACTCCGCTGTCTATTCACACAACTAATATTTTACTATTCATTTTAAAAAATACAAACGGAAAACTTACATCTTTCAATTTTAGCCCCCAACATCATGTACTACAGTACAGGTACCATTCCCGATTCAGTTTGGATAAAGAAGAAACGATTATGAACTAATTAGCCTAAAGTATGTCGAAATTTTTGAATATCTGGAAAACCCAGCATTGTTTATGACAATGCGTATACATGTATGTGTAAAACGGATTCTCCGCTGTTTCGTTTTACCTGACTAGGAACCACTGAGGCCTATACGTAAGCGGTAGCTCATTCGACTTTCGGTTTAAAAATACAGCCGACGTCTTCTTTTAAGTGGTGGAAGAGATACCACTATGTAAAATATATATTATAAATGACTGTGGACATTAAATTCTTACTTCTGGTTGGTAAATTGACTTAAATTACTCCTCTCAATCAATCACATTGTTTCCATTTGAAACAAGTTATATTATATCAATATCTGTCATCAAATCCCGTTTCATTCAAAAAAAATTTTTTTTATCATGTACATACTGTAGCTGATATTTCAAGGATTTTGACAATGAATACAGAAAGCTAACTATGGTTGAATCCACCTTCTAAAAGTTCTGTCTTTTGGTCATCATCTTTGTGGGAATAATAGGATTTTATAAAGTAGTTTAGATGTTTATAAGGGGAATGTTTGGGCATTCTGTACATTTGAGGACAGAAATTTAAACATTTCTTGAACTGGTTCGTTTCTGCCAAAACTATTAAAAACAATAAATATAAGGTTTCTGGACCTCTTTCCTACTTCGGAAAAGAATTTACTTGCACAAAGAGAACTGAAAAAACAAACTTTGGGCTGGTATAGAGATATCGGTCACACTCTACAAATTGATTTGAATTGACAAACATTTTTTTCTATGAAAATATAACGTCAATTTGCATCAATAAACACAGTTCTAAGTATAGTCAAGATTTTTCTTGTTTAAAAATAGATGCCATGCCGACAGATAAAAATGGAGTACACTATTATGAGACAAAGTTACAACGTAAATGAGCAAGATTCAAAATTTTTCTAAACAAATGGTTGTAGAGTGTACACTAATGACCCCCTTCTACATTTTTTCAGATTTTTAGATCTTCAATTGAAATCTGCAGCTATCAGTTCTAAGTGATTAATAAAGGCAATGTTCTGTATTTGTGCAGCCAATTTATATCACCCGCTAGTTATGTATTTTTTCTTCAACGTCTCCACCATCATGTCCAGCATGAATCACCAACGAAAGGATTTTATTGTTTGAATATACATACTTCATTCTTTAATCTCAATATAAATCACATTCTTTAATCTCAATATAAATCACGTACATGTAAAACTATATCACTGTGTTATTATAAAATATGAACAAATGGGTGATATATGAACAGAAAACATCATCATATAAACATGCACACTTTGCAGATCTATAAAGGCACTGCTTCCTCTTTTTAAGGGGACAAAATCCTTAAAAGTTGCATAGCATGTTCATGTACCACTGACAGAATTTCAAATCCAGAATGTCCCTCTTTACAAAGCAACTGCCATGTGGGAATTCACTGCCTTAAAAGACAGTCCTAGTATAGAGACATTGGCCACTCTATTGCTTGTTCTAATTCAACATGGGGACAAGTCACTGTCTCCTTGATAATCCTGATATATGCTGCTTGCATCTTCAGGAGGAGAACTAAAAGAAAAAATTGCAAAGAAACCCTTTAAATTTTTGAATGTCTTTAGAAAAATTAACCTTTCCAAATCATCTTCACCTGATTTGACACAAGTGTTTGATACGATTATAACTTATCACATGATTAGCTCAATATGTGGTGGATGTCACTATGCATTAAAAACTTTATATTACACCGTGAAGAGGTCACAGGTGGATTTTTATGTATTTCTATTAAAATGATGTTAAGAGTTTTGCATAAAAAATTCTATAAAAAGTATAAACACATTAAAACATGTGATAAATAGAATGCTCATGGTTTGTGACGTTATTTAGATTTTTTATCTACAAATTAAGGAATTTCTATCCCCAAACCTTACACAACTCGGATAAATAACATATATACCTTCACAAATGATGAGATACCCTATATATATTGCAATGGCAGTAATATCATAACAGCATTATCATTTAATATTTATTAGTTTGACGAGATATTGACCTTCTGAATGGTCAAAACATTTCTTTGCTAACTTTATAAATAAAATTTTTACTGAATCTACTTTCCTCTGTTGTTCTTTTTTCATCAATGCGCATAGTGCATTGAATAAGTTTTCCGTTCAATCTTTTCTTTGATATGTCCATCAATAGAAAAATTATTTAATTAATTTCTTATCATTATGATAAAGGTAATTTCTATTTTCAACCAAGGTAAATTCAAAATGCATTATGCCATACAACTTGAAACACTAAATTAGTGCTTTTATCTAGATGCTTTTTCGATTCTTAATAAGTTTTGAACACATTAAAGTTTCTTAATTATACATTATCATTTTTTCAAACATATCTTACCCAAACTGAGAAATAGGGGCACTGCCACAGCACTATTTCATTCTCATCTTCTTTGTAGCTGAACTATCCAAGGTGCTACACACTCTGGTTGGAATTAACGGATCAGTGATTTTATATACTTCAACTAATTCCTAAAGAAAAATGTAAATGTATGGACAAGAGTCAACAGATATCTTTCAGTAAATGACAATGGCATTTGGAGAAAATAGTAGAATTTATATATCAAGGTAATCTTTAGGAAATTGTATAGATATTTAAGAGAAAGCAACAAATAACCCTGAAACACCACATAAGCATAACTTGTTTGTTCACTGGTGTAAAGCCAATTTGTGAATATTATTTTATTTGCTGAAACATTGTCTTTTTATTAGACCCATGAAAATTCCCTGAACCTTATTTTACTTCATATATTGCTTTATATATTCACATGATTGTACCTTCCATTCCTGAGGAGATAGGCTAACCACTGCTTGTTTATGGGGCAGATTTTTCCTAACTTTCTCCTGTTCTGGATTCTGAATTGGTTCTGAAAGTATATTTATATACATTTAATAATACTATTTATATGTACATGTATTACGATACAGCTATTCAGTATATGCAGTGTTACATGAACATGATGATGGAATTTTATTTACATGGGGAGGGAGGGTCAATATTTGTGGAATTTGTGATAATTAATTACCGGTACTGACTTGGGGTAGTGTTAAATGTAATGGTAATGCATTGCATGTTTTCAAGTAATGCTAGTACTGTGTAATGCCACAAATTTAGCATTACAAGTTATGGTAATGCAATGCATTACTTTCCAAAATCTAGTGGCATTACAAGGCATTACTTTGCATTACTATGTACTTCACAAGTACTGAATATACAACGTTAACTGATATTTTCAAGAAAATTGATTATCCATTGTAAAACCTGTAAATTTTTGATAATCCACTTTAAGATAATTATTCTACAGTGTTCTTAACTACTGGCTGTACTACTTAACTGTTTTTCAAGTCTATATTAACACCGCACTTACCAATTAATGGCAGTTTCTCATCATCCAATTTAATGTTTGCAAGGCCATCCTAGAAAACAGATTTGTGCAAAGTTTATTCAGGAAAATAAGGTTCTTCAAACATGATTATAACTATATACTAATGTGGCAACACATTATAAAATTAATTCCTTGAAGGAGATCTTAATATACAAATCCAATACAAATAACATCTGTGGATTCATTAGTTATACTCACCCTGACAAGAAAAGATGTGTAGAACATATTCTCTACTGTTTGACTGAAAGACTCTGGGTGTAACACAAACTCAAAGTAACAAATTGGATTTCCTACATGAAAAGAAAAATAGCCTCAGAGTATGATCACAACTTATCCATCTACTAGTACTCTGCTTATTAAAGTGAGTCCTTATACAATTTATCTACATACAAAAAATCTTTAACAAAACAAAACATGTATAAGGATATCCCTAGCCTTCTATAGACTCTAACATTTTGACATACCGGTACATGTACTTTGGTAGACAGTCAGATAATATCCTAAAAAGTACACGTAATAATATTTTTGAACTATTCTTTTTGTGCTCTTGATATTCATAGGGACAGGGTAAATTATCCCCTTTTATTTTCTAATAATAATCTATCAATGCTCCTCCAGTATACGTATATAGTAAATGAGAGCCAAGAAATACAGATTGGTTTCACATTCACTTTCTTCCTATTACTTGCTGAGAAGTTTAAATATTTTTTTTAGAAAAGTCAGGGACTATCTTGGTTATTTACAAAACACCAAAAGTCCACAGTTTTGTTGGATATGGATGTTGGATATAATGACCACACATAATGTTAGGCTGAACTTACCTACTATACATATACATTAACTATCGACTACTCAAGTTCATGCAACACTTACGTTCATTCTCCCTGTAAAGCTTCTGCAGTAAATCTAACAGTTTTTCTACTTCTGCAGTAGTGGCTTCACTTTTATCTGATTCATCAAATGACTTCATCTAAAAATTTGAGGATCAGAGAGTTAGCAATAATACAAAGCCATAAAATGACTTCAGCTGAAAATTTGAAGATCAGCAATAATACAAAGCCAATATACTGTTACATTCAATGAATATTTTCTCAGTTCAAGTTTTCTCTCAAAACAGTGGAGTCTAAAACCTCTAGAGGTTGTAATGATATAAAGAATATTCTGTGTTACCTGTTTAGGTACAGTAGCTTTGTCACTCAGATTCTCTTTGTCCAATCTCTGAGAATCCGGTGCTCGTCGAACTTTTTTCACAGGCTCTCCCCTCTCAAAAGATCCAGCCCTACAATGTTCAACACATCTATAGATACCTTATAAAAGATACATTTTATGAAAGTGGATCGAATCAAACGAAGTAAGATGTACTCTAGTTTTAGTTTAAAGTTTCAGATATAAGTAATTTGTTTTATATATGGTTAGTTATTAAGTGCTATGATCAAGTAAAATATATTTTATTTATCTAATGTCTACAAAATATTGATAGCTCAAGATGAAATATATTAAAGATAGGGAATTGATGCATAAGGAATGCTTATGAAGACACAAAATAAAGCATCCTTTGCAAGAGCATGCAATCATGTACAATGTATTTCTGTAAGTGTTGTAAGAACAGAAATATAAAATTCCAAATTCTGATGCATAAAATGCAGTTCTATTTTTAAATTTTAATATAAGCATGTATTTTAATATAAACATACAAAAATCTTTGTACCTTTATCCCAATAAAATTTTTACTCATGTTTGCCAAATCTGCCAATACACATGTGTGTACAAGCATCTAACCTGCATATGTCAATAATAACATTGTACATGTATCTATCACTTACATGAAATGAAAAGCTGGTGATTTCATGAAAAATTTTTGTGAGGCCTTCCCTAGATTAATCCATCCTTGATTTGATATTGCTATGTCCTGTGACTGACGAGGCTGTCCCTGGTTAACAAAAGATATCTGAAAGACAGAAAACATACAGTGTACACATTTCATAGCAAAAAACTATTGAATAAATGGGCAAAGAAACTATACTTACCAATTTTTCTGCATACTCAATTGGTTCAAACTTGAGGAAGTCAGTCTTCAAGTTGTCAACTTTCATCCTGCCATAATTTGAAATCATCAAGATGGTTGCAGAATCCAGCGCACCCTCCCTCGGCATTTTAACTGAAAATCAATGACAAAGGATAAAAATACATGCACAGTTGGATTATTTCACAAAACACATCAATAATATACACATAAATTTACATTTCAAAATTCAAATGTTTGTTTAAAGTGAAGTCATATTTAACTAGTTAAAAAATCATTTGTTTTCAACTCAATCTTATCTAAATTTATGACGCAACTGGATAGATGATTCACCAATGTTAGAATATACTAGAAATATGTCCCTTTTTTTGTCTGCCACAAATTGCAACTTTTTAACACACAAGGAATTGTAGTTCCCAGGTTGTCCATCCAATTTTTTTCAGACTGAGAGCTACAAAACTACAGCCATTTTCCATTAGGAAGTGTACAGGACACCTCACAATATTTTTCTACACTACCATTCAATTACTTAAATGGCATTTGCAATGCAAAATCTCAGTAGACTTTTTATTTTTAGCTGTGTATTGAAACATGACAAGGTAGAGGGGGCGTATTAAAGGAGAATTCTAGGAATTTGTTCATAATATTGAATGAACATCTTTTAAGCTCCGATCGAGGTATTTTTAAACAGCGAACAATTACAGTGACATACTGATTTATTGGTCCTTAGGAAATATTGAATTTTCCCACATTTTTTTTTTAGAACTTTTCAAAAAATTATGGTGCTCAAAAGTAAATAAATCGAATTAAATGGAGAAAATTTTTTGGGCTACCACAAAACTATTTAGTTTCCCTTGAGCTTCATGGCAAGGCAAGGGCAGGGTAATGTAAATACCATAGCATGGCAAATATATCATGAGCAAGTGGTCTCTCTGTGAAACCTGATGTCTCAAAGAACTAATATCATTTGTACAGTACCGTCAACGCGGATCCCGTATTTTCCGCGCACCCCCGCGGTCCAAATTGCAACGCGGTTTAAACACCTGTCTCAGGTAAAAACCGCGTGCCCCCGCGGTTCAATCACCCATAATGACAACACCCCCGCGGTTTGAACGATCGATTACAGGTGTTAAAAAGTATCGAAAAGGAACACGAGTTATCTCCCTCGATTAAAAAAAAAATAACATGCATTAAACATAAATGTAAGTTAACAAATGCATAAAGATAATCATGATCCTTTTATAGAAAATCACATATTGTGAAGGTAAATGTTTTTTTTTAATAGTTGCTGTTTATTTGGTAATACTGGGGTAATATTCGAATTCTAATCATTTAAGCTGTTATCTGTACAATCCAAAGTGAAATGAGCCATGCCCGCAGGTGGTTGAAAAATCATGCTTTACTAACTTATTGATCCATCGATATACGATTAAATTAAATTTTAAAAATCTAACAAAAAAATGTAAAATTAATAAGACTTATTTACTTAAATTAAATATTTTACTTTATAAATATTCAGGTTCGTATATTTTTATTTTTCAATGTATCATTTTATCTTTTTATCCTATGAAACCGTTAAAAATTCATTCAAATTTTAAAAGTGGCTCAATCGCTCATATTGCAGAAAATCACGACTTTATAATTGCTGTAACAAGCGTCATAAGATTGTTTTGATAAAAAATTTATAATTTGTTAGGAAAATTGATTTCAACCAGCTCTGTAGACCGACTAGTTGTAGCCTTATAAAAACACCTGCTCACAATTAAATGTTCAAAGAAAAATCAGTCTTCCTAATTAAACACACAAAGGAAAAATGTACTCATAATTAAAATTGTATGATTCTTCACATCGCACGGGTTTTATTCAGTTTTAAACTAAGTGTTGCCCTGAAAAGATACAGTGTATATACACGTATATTCTGTAATTTTCATAAAACAATGGCTAGGCGTTCTGGTGTGCGTGAAGATAGACATTTCTTTACAAGAAATGGAATGAGGTTGTTACATCTCAAAATAACATGGGAAGTTGTACATGTTATTAAATGCATACATCTCGAGTTACTTTAAAAAAAGAATTCAAATGCCAACTATTTTTGTACACATTTCCTTCATTGTGTATATTAATTATAAGTCGCGATCATTTCCTGTGTATAGTGATTAACAAATCTAGGGTAGAACACGACATGCTCTAGGGGTTTTCACACCTATTCAAGACAAAAGAAAATCTCCAAATTGCGTACGGCTTCGTCTAACCGTACACCTATCTTACAGAGGAGGCTTCTTGATCATGTTGATTGAGTGTCGCCGATCTTGATTTTATCTACGATCTTTATGTGTGTGTGTGTGTGTGTGTGAGAGAGAGAGAGAGAGAGAGAGAGAGAGAGAGAGAGAGAGAGAGAGAGAGAGAGAGAGAGAGAGAGAGAGAGAGAGAGAGAGAGAGAGAGAGGGGGTAATGCTCTTTACATGTTTAGTATTCATAAAAGACATTGTGATTGAATCCAATATGCAGTTTCAGTCTGAGTCCACGTGCTTCACCTGTCAATCAAATCAGCCCGCGAGCTGCACCATGTGCTTCTTCCTTGATAAAGGAAAACAGCTTCGTTCTATTGGAAAAAAAGAAGTTTGTTTAACAATAAAGTATTTAACACTGTTAATGATGTTTAATTTAATGCTTGACACCGTGTTTGTGAAGTTTAGTTCGTATACAACGTTATTTAAAAAGAAAACTAATTTTCTCTCTCTCTCCCTCTCTCTCTTCGGGGGAAGAGACACGTTAAACACCTTTTACAGTTTAAGAAGGCAGTAAAATGAAACAATTATTCATTGTTACTGTTAGATAAATTGTTTGATATACGGGAAGAATTCCTGGTTGTCACTTGTTGCAAGGAATATCCACCTGCCTCATACCCGTGAATTCTGTGCGTTCAAGCGAAGAGTGATTTCCTGTCAGTGCGATGGTTTCACACCTTTGTGTAAAACAATTGGGACAAATACAGTTAACTTTGACAGTCAATAAAACGTTGGAAAGGAGGGTACAACAAACGTTATAATTCGCTACAGATACGACATTTGTGTAGTAGCTTCATATTCAACACACATAAACTGATATCAATATCTTTTTATATTTTAAGGGTAAAGTAAAATTTTCATATTTTGCCGTTGATCGTATGGTATACGTACACCGCGTAGCGTGTGCTTGTCACGGACTAGGTTAATTGTCTTGAGTATCGACAGTCTCTCTCCCTCTCTCTCTTAGTCTATATTGAAGTTTTTTTGCGGAGGGGGTGCATCTTAAACACGTTTAACAGTTAAACAGATAACAGTAAAATGAATAACTATTTATTGTTATTACTGTTAGTAAAATTGTTTGAAAAACAAATGAAATTCCTGATGGTCACTCGTTACACGGATTATCCACCTGTCTCATATACATGTACCAGTGTATTCTGTGCATTCAAGCGTAGAGTGATTTCCCGTCAATGCGATGGTTTCACACCTTTGTGTAAAACAATTGGGACTAAAGTCAAGTACAATTTACATGTACTTTCACAGTCATTAAACCGTTGAAGAGGTGGAGGGGGCGGTTACGAAAAACGGTATTCGCAGCTGATACTAAATGTACATTTGTGTTGTAGCTTCATATTGAACTCACATAAAATTATGTCAATATAATTTAGTTTTTTAAGGGTTGAGTAAAATTTTCATATCATGCCGTTGACCGTAGGTAAACGTTCTCCGTGTAGCATGTGCCTGTCACGGACTAGATTAATTGTCTTGAGCATCGAGAGAGTGCCGTGAAACGAGCTACAAACTGATATGGATTAAAACATTTTTGTAGTCGGAAATGTTTAAAATCATAAAAAAATCGAAAAATAATATTTTATAGTTCTAACCCTCTCCGTCATGTAGATTACATTATAAAAATGAATAAATATTTTTGAAATAATAGGTATATCAACAGTTACATGAAAATAATTATGGGTGCAGGTGATTCTTTAATTAAAACATCTCTAAAATAATCGGTAAGGAGTTTTGAAAACGTGCATTAAAAATACGTAATCATTTTAATATGTGAAATGAAAACAATACATCAAACATGGCCAGTATAGAATAACTCTCAGTGTTAGGTGGCCGTCTTATTGTCTAATAGCATACAGGTAAAAATCTCCGATCACCTTGTTCAACGGTAGGTCACACCGCCGCGGTTTAAACATGGCTGCAGCGAGGACCGCGATGAATTAACCGCGATGGTGTAACGCGGAAAGGATTAAACAACCGCGGGGGGAGCGCGGTCAAATACGGGATCCGCGTTGACGGTACTGTATTTTTATTAAGATGCACTCTCTATAAATGCTTTTTCTTAATTACTACAGACATCAAATAACTTCAATCTCAGTGCATCAATCCCACTGTAATTACTTTCAGAGAGCAACTGCAATCCAACGACACTCAAATTATTGTCCAAAACAACACGATTTGTTTACATGTATAATTCCAGATGAGTTTTAACAACGTGTAAACTGTTAGGTGATGACTTATAATGCATGAAACCTCCCGTAACACCAAATTTTGTATAAATCTTCTTATTTATGTTGTCAAACAAAAAGTAAAACATCTTTTTTGAGTCATTGTGTCACATTAATCAAAGTGTTTTTTGAGTCATTGTGTCACTTTAAGCAAAGTGTTATGTCAGGATATCTTGGGACACAATGTACTTATATACTAAATTAACATATCGTAAATCAGGATCCTGCATGCTTTAGTAAAAGATTAATTCAGTACATTTGAATTGTATATTGTTAAAACCAACCATCTTTGTTGAGGTCATTGGCTGTCTTCAAGGCTTCTGTGAGACTTGTGGATTCTGGGTTAATCATGTCATGTTTTTGTTCTAAAACAAACACAAGAAACAGTAAAATCTATTATTAATCTATTACACTATATCATACAGAGTCGAACGTATATATTTTGAAAAAATGGGCTAAATTCATCATGATACAATGTCAATTCTAATTCTTGGAACGTTTTCCTCTAAGCCAAAAACACTTTTAAAACTTGTGGTGATTTATTTCAGAGACTTGCCAACAAGTGTGCCCATCAGTTGACGGTATCCTGTTCTTATCCGCAGTCTTTCTTCTTTGTTTTGATTTTGTAAATAACTGGTTGTCGAGACACTCGTCTCATCTGAATCTGATTCCGCTCCATGTGAAGCACTCGCGTTACTGTTAGCAGTATTAGTTTTCCTCTTCACTCCCGCCATTTTCGTTCAATCTACTTTCGTTTCCGAGTAGGGTGAAACCACGTTTCGGACCTATTGTGTTTCGGCACCCTTAGTACATGCTAAGACGCTCTTGGACTTGTCAAAAGAATCCAGATTAGCAAACAATATACGATGCAAATAACAGTTTTAACAATTTTCATATTAAAGAGAGGATATCCAAAATTAACAAAGTACATCTTTATCGTCAAAATCTATTATTATAGTAAATGATTCCAGAGTGTCTTTTTTGGTGCTAGAACCATAATTATGACGTCATAATTGATTTGTGAATCTTTTCCCGTATTTTACGACTTCTCAAAGGAATTATGTAGAAAATAAAACAATATTTTGACATTCTATATTTAATCACGAGAACAGTAGTCCCGGTACCTATATTCAATTTGACATCATTTTAAAGAAGAGGTCAAGAGCTTGTTTAATGCGGGTTTTGGAGAGTACAGTCATTCTTGATATATTTCATTTGTCAAAAATAGACAACACTTCGAGATTTGTTACTTTTATCCTTCATATTTCATGGTTGTTTAAAACATGGTTTTTCAATGTGTTTACCGAAAATTTAAGCCCCAGTAAACCATATGAAACAAAGATATTATTGTGAAGCATCATTAAAAGAATTTATTTCTTGAATTTCATAAAACTGTAGGCACCTTTCATTTACTACATCTTGACCTTAAATCTGTCCATGTATTTTCTGCTCCCTAAATTGTATTTTTGGAATTTAAAGTTGAACTTATTGTAACGGGATGAGAGAAATAAAGATGTTGTTTACAATACTGTCAATTAATATACACAAGCGAATAGTCTCCTGTGATACTTTGAGTCTGACATCATCATGATTATTTCGTGCACTCCGTAAATATTTTTTTTTGGTCGCTCTAGGTGGAATTTCAGTCCTGTCAGTTTCAACCGCTTATACATGTATATCGACCAATTGATAAACGGGGCGTGTAGTTTTTAGTCTGTCTGTTTCTATAGAGCTATGAATTAACAACAAGTTTCCGTAAGAAATAGAGGGAATCATACTCGGTAGATGTAAATATTATATATTCATCTTTGAACAACGAAATCTCGTTTCAGAAATGATACTTTAAGGGGGATGTGCGGCCATCCTGTATATTTGAGGATAAGAATGTTCTAAATAAGGTCTGATGGAAAACAAACCAATTCCTATCAATAAAAACGCCCAGAGAGATGTTTTCTTCGACATTTGTTTCCATCTATTCGCATCATGTTCTCAACATGCATTTGATAAATACCTTAAATCAAAGATTTTCAATAAAACTAAATTCAAACTCCAAATAAAGAACATAATTAGAATATAATTTATTATAAAGAATTTATGAATTTACGATTTAAAAAAAAAAATTTGATGTACAAAATTGCGATTCTATTCCTTTTTATATGTGATCGGCATTGTATAAGTTGACGTACTTAGTTGACAAACCGTCGTCATTTGTCAATAGAAGTGGTCTGTCGTCTGAGATAAGCATATATTCTAGAATTCAAAAGTTTAAGAGTATAAGAGAGAAACTTCCACCCTGAGCAGCTTCAATTAGACAAGTTCTTTCATTGGAATTTCGTAAGTTTCCTGTCATATTCAATCGTTTTCCGATAACTTAAGGGCGCTTAGATACGTATCACTAGCGCTCGTTTTGAATCATCATTTTTTCAATTTTTAACATTCAATAAAACTATTTCGACATGCAATGCGATTCTTTATATTATTATTTATTATTCTAACATTGTTTCACCGTGTATTTTTACAATGTGCATGAAACTGGGGAATCAGCTCTGTGGTTGCTGAACTACTAGCCTTCACAGGGAATCTGATTGGAACAAATCAAAAGTCCTTATTAATAAATTTAGAATTGATGTTTATTCAATAAAGGAAAACAGAAAGTAAAACAAAATTAATATTAAATTTACGACAATAAAATAGATCATATATTCACCACTACAGAAATTTCCGTAAACTTGTCTTAATAAAAACACAGGTAATTTTAATAAAAACACAGGTAATTAAGAATACATATATGATTTTAAATTTGAGGGTACCAGTACAGTACACCACCTTGACAACAGGTTTATACAGAGAAATATCGCCCCGAGGGCAATACCTAATCCAAAACACGTGCATAAGGGCTTAAACACTACTAGGTATATATGATACATATGTGTAGATGTAAAACAGATTATATGCCGTTTCGTTTTACCTGGGAACCTCATCCACTGACGCCTACACCGGTAGCTCATTCAACTTAATTTCAGATTAAGAAAACAACTGACATTAAAAGCTGACTACTTTGTGTTGGTTAATATTGACTTGGTTTAATCCTCGCAAGTCTTGTGAAATTCCTTTTGATTGTGATGTGATAGCATGCAAATTAATGTTAATTGAACTGCTATAATAAAGCATAAAAATATAAAGATAATGCTATTGAGAAGTGTGATATTGGTAAGGGCTTTTTTTATCAATCCATTCAGAACAAGGGGTTCAATAACAACAGCCATTGAAAGCTCAGGTGAGCTAAAAATTTCCTACATCAGAGACATCATCTCAGCATGCTCACAATTGTTGGAAGAGCTAGAGGTAGTAAAATATAATTACTCCAGTACATGTTTCTCTAGTAATGGATGCTCCATTTTTTTTCCAGTGGCCTTGAACTTACACAAATGACTAGAGCTCAAGGTAAGGACATATTTTCAGTACACAGGCAATCCTTGTGTCAAGTTTTAAGTTTCTAATAATTATATATTACAAGAAAAGGCGTTGACAAGAATTATACATTTTTTTTACATTGACACTGAACAACTAACCTTTAGTCAAGTCCATGACACATCCTCAGGTTATAAGCAATTGTATGTGAAGTAGGAACTTCCATTTTTCTCCATAAGAAAGGTATAAAACAGACACAAATTAAGCACTTTTTCTTCCAGTGACCTTGAACTTTTACAAATGAACTTTGGTTAAAATCAGGACACATCCTCAGGCCATAAGCAACCTTAATGTGAAGTGGCAACTTCCAAAGTTTCTCCTTATGAAAGGTATAGACCAGTTACAAATTATGCACTTTTTCATCCATCGAACTTGCTCAAATGTTCTTGGGCCAAAATCCTCAAAACACCTTAAGTTCATAAACAATCTTTGTGTAAAGTAATAGATTCTAATGTTCCTCCACAAGAAAGAAAAGGACAGGACACAATTGCAGACAATTGCAGACGGTCACGTGACGTACAGGTGAGAGGACACGAATCTTACCTGCTCCGTATTTTGACCAAATACTTTTTTTTTTCAAGGAGTTTTTGCAAATAATTTTGTGCGTGTTGGATTTAAGACCATTGTGTGTTTCTAAAACCGTGTTGGAATTGTACCCAAACGTGTGTATATATGTTTATTTTGATGTTTTCTTTATTTCCTTTGTTTACCTGGAATTTAAATTTCCACTAGCGTAGTATCTACCTGAATTGTGTTCACCTGTGTTCACCTGTGTTATAACGGTAATTCAGTATTTCAATGTGTGACGCTGAAATGGCATCTGAAAACGTTTTATCACAGTCATTCGTAATGAACGAACCTGTATATATTAAGAACTCTGAAATTCAAATGGACAAGAGCAAAAAAATTGGCGATTTTGAAATGTACGAATCCATACATAAGAAGGTTGGAGATGAAGTGCTTTGCATACAATTGGAAAGAGATCTCTGGAGAGTTTATCTAAAATCCAAAGAAAGTAGATCTGTGCTGATAGTAGAGGGCTTTGAAATCAGAAACATCACTGCCCAAGTATACGAATCAAATCCGTATTCTACTGGTGCCTCAAGTCCACGTGATAATGTCCTTAAGGTAACTATATGTGGACTCCCTTTGTCTGTAGATGACTCTGCAGTACTAGAGATGTTGCACTCTTTTGATGTCACGATCAAGAGTGACCTTAAATACGAAAACATCAGACACCCGACGACCCGTCGAATGACTAGTGTGTTAAACGGGAACAGATTCATTTACATAGCCCCCCTCCCTAACAACAAATCACTCCCTAGGAGTGCAACATGTGCAAAGTTAAAATGCCGTATATATCATTATAACCAAGTCGTAGATGACCCTAAAGCCCAATGCTTTAACTGCTAGGAAAACAGTCACCGAAAACAGCAATGCAAAAACCCTAAGGTCTGCAGAGTGTGTAAGGAACCCGGTCATGCGCCTGGATCTTCTGATTGTCGACATCATGAGGAATCCCCTGATAATGTGGTTGTTTTCCAAGGCCATGACAACCCTTTGTCTAACTTCTTTCCCTGCGATCTTCGCGTATTCGGGGAGCACCACAAAACAGCGGAGCACGCATATCAGCTCACAAAGGCCATTCGATCGGGGAACACGGATGCTGCACAGAAGGTGAGGGATGCAGAAACAGCCCTTGATGCTAAAAGGATTGGCAATTCAGTAAAAGACCCTCAAGGATGGAGTGACGATAAAGAGACTGTAATGGAGGAGATCGTTACTGCAAAGGCTGATCAAATAGCAGAAGTCAAGGCTGTCCTTGAAAAACTCGATAGTAACATCACATTTGCCGAGGGAACCTTCGACATGTTCTGGGGGACTGGTCTGGACAAAGAGGCCACCCTATACACAAAAATCAACAAATGACCTGGAAAAAACAAACTTGGACTCTTATACCAAAAGCTGGCTAACAAACACACCCGGAAGCTCAGGAGTTCTTCCTTACCCCGGAAAGGAGCATCGGCCGAGGGCCAACCGAACATTGAAGACTTTCTAAAAGATCTTCGAAGGCAGAGAAAAAAGAACGACAAGTGCGACAAGGGTGACAATCAGTAGTAGGTCAGCAATGTAACTCTCATAAACCTATGAACGATACGACATTAACTTTTTTCTCATTAAATGTTCGAGGTTTAAATACGTACAAAAAACGAACAATTCTTTTTGATTGGCTAAATGATGTGAAATATGATGTACCGTAATATTTTTACAAGAAACTCATTTTGTAGAAAATCAAGAATGTATATATAATTCACGATGGTTTGGTAAAATAATTAATTGCTATTCAGAATCAGTTTACAGCAGAGGAGTGTCAATTTTACTCAGGAAAAATAGCAATATAGAAATTATCAATTACCATAAATCACTAGACGGTAGAAGATTATTAGTCAACATAAGATATAATGAAAAAGTGGTAACTTTGGTGAATATTTATGCCCCAAACAACGAAAAAGATAGGGCTGATTTTTTCAAACGATTAATTTCTTGGATTAATAAAAATTCTCTAAACTTAGATAATGTTGTACTATGTGGTGATTTTAATTGCCAAATTAACAACGAATTAAGTGATAAAACTGTTAATATTCTAAAGAAAATTTTAAAAACTCTTAGTCTAAAAGATAGTTGGATATATTTTGGAAAAAAATCCGAACAAGGTTTAACTTGGTGTGATGGAGATAATGTCCCAAAAAGTAGAATAGACTATGTTTTCCTTTCAGATAGTTTATGTTCCATACTTAACAATATTATGATAAGAAAAGCTCCCAAAGTAGAAAATAATAGATTAACAGATCACATGGGGATAACTTTTAAATTATGTACCTCTGAAAATCCTAGCGGCGTAGGATATTGGAAACTAAATACCTCATTGCTTAACAATGAAAAATTTTGCAAACAACTAAAACAATATATTCGAGAATATACAACAGAAATACAAGACCCTGTAAGTAAATGGGAACACCTTAAAATACGAATAAAAAACTTTTGTATAAACTTTTCTAAGAACTTGGCTAAAAGTAAGAAAAATCGTATAAACTTCATTGAAAAGCAAATAGGAAAACTAGAATCTCAGCAATACTCTGAAATAAATATGAACTATAAACGTTTATTAGAGAAAGAAATAGATGATTATTATGCGGAAAAATGCAGTGGAGCTTATGTTCGCTCTAGATCTGTTTGGTTAGAAAAAGGGGAAAAAAGTACCTCTTACTTTCTAAATCTAGAAAAAAGACAACAAACAAATAATACGATTAACAAAATAAAAGATGAAAATGGAATAGAATATACGACGACAACAGAAATAATAGATGTTCTTATGAATTATTATGATAAACTGTATACAAGCAATGATATTGATATAGTTGATATTCAAAATTATCTCGATAGTATTAATTGTGGAAAAATCAGTGATAATGAAAAGGAAATGTGTGATGAAATACCAACATTAAATGAATGTAAAACTGCAGTGGAAAATATGAAAAATAATAAATCTCCCGGACAAGACGGTTTACCGGCAGAATTCTATAAAGCCTTTTGGGATGATATAAAACATATCTATTATGAATCTCTAATCAAGAGTATAGAAAATGGAATATTGCCTTTTTCACAAAGAAACGCGATAATGACTTTAATTTTCAAAAAAGGAGAAAAAACTAATCCCAAAAACTACAGACCCCTTAGCTTAACAAACACAGATTATAAGATATTTGCACACGTATTAGCTAATTGTTTACAAAAAATAGCAAGTAGATTGATAGGACGTGAGCAAAGTGCATATATAAAAGGACGTTATATTGGAGAAAATGCTAGACTAATACTTGATGTTTTTGAATATTACATGCACAACGACTTAGATGGAATATTACTCTTTGTTGATTTTGAAAAGGCCTTTGATTCAGTAGAATATAATTTTATGTTTAAAACGTTAGAAAAGTTTAACTTCGGAGATGAATTTATAGGAATGATAAAAACATTGTATAATGACCCAGTCTTTAAAATTAAAAACAATGGTTGGATATCGAAATCATGCACAATGCATAGAGGAATTCGACAGGGGTGTCCTGTATCCGCTCTCTTATTTATATTTGTAATTGAAATATTAGCAATTAAAATTAAAAATGATAACGATATTAAGGGTTTAACTCTGAATAAAAATAATACTTGCAATGATTTAAGTTTTAAAACCGTTCAACATGCGGACGACTGTACAAACATGCTAAAAGATACAAACTCTTTGAGAAAAGCAATAGAAATAATTACCGAATTTAGTAAGGTTGCTGGACCTAAACTTAACTTAGAAAAAACAGAGTGTCTGTTAACTGGTTCATTTATCGATACGTATTCCAACGATTCTCATATACATGGAATAAAAATAACAAAGACCTGTATAAAATCGCTCGGTATTTACCTGGGACATGATAAAACTGTATGCTATGAAAAAAATTGGATAAGTAAACTAGAAAAACTAGAAAAAATACTAAGTGTCTGGAAAAGACGAAATTTAACCATATTTGGTAAATGCACTGTAGTCAATACCCTAGCAATATCAAAAATATTATATAATGCCAATATTTTAGAAAACCCTAAAAGTGACTTTTTTAAAGCTGCTTCTAAACTTATTTATAACTTTATTTGGAAAAAGCGAGACCGAATTAAAAGAAATACTCTAATTGGCAAAATTGAACAAGGTGGAATAGGTGTTATTGATATTGAAAGCAAATTTCATGCTGCTAAAGCATCATGGATAAGTAGAATATTAAATGAAAACAGTGTTATACATAGAGCACTTAGTGCAGTTATGAGACAATATATAAACTTACTATCTCTGATATTTTAAAAACAACAGAATACAACTTTTTGGAATCATCATTTTTCAAAATGCTGAAACTTCCTGTTTTTTACGGAAATGTATTTTCAGCTTTTAACAGATGTAAAAAACAAAAAAATGTGAATACGCTAAATAGAGACGAATTCCTGAGTCAATTTATATGGAACAATAACCTTTTCCAGTATGAAAATAAACCACTATGTTTTGAAAATTGGATAAAAAGTGGAATTTTGTATGTTAAAGATATTTTTAATGAAAATGAAGAGTTTTATGATATGATGTACTTTACACAAAAACTGGTTAGAAAAAACAATATCTTATGTGAATATATCATGCTTAGAAAAGCATTTAAAGCTTATAAAGAAAAATTTGACTGCAGCTATTCAAAATACGTCAAAATCAAGCATTGTGTATCTTTTTTATTTCGAAACAATACCGTTAATTCAGTTAACAATGTTAAAAGTAATTTTTACTATTCATTGTTTATTGATAAAAAGTTTCAAAAACCAATATACGAAATTAGATGGAGAAAAGTTTTTAACGACACATTATGTCTATGGGAAAATGTGTATAATGCAAAAATCAAAGAAATATATGAAAAAAGAATCTCAGAATTTAATTACAAACTCCTTCATGGTATATTGAACAATAATGTATGTGTCAGTAAATGGAACAAAACTGTCTCTCCATTGTGCGAAGTGTGCAATGTTAACGAGGATATAAAACACCTTTTGTATGATTGCAAAATTGTCAAACATTTCTGGGAGAGAATAAGCATGTACTTAAAATTTGATGTCACATGGAAAATTGTTGTACTAGGTTTTTACAATGAAATTAGCGAGAAAACTTCTTTTTTGAATAACTTTTTGTCTTTCATTAGTTTTACAATATATAAATATAAAATGAAATGTAGAATTCAGAAAGAAAGAATGTGTGAGCAAGACCTAAGGCACAAGCTTAAAAATACTCTTTTTCTCCAGAATGTAATTATCACCAGTATTGGTAGAAATAAAAACGATTTTTATAAAAATGTTGGAAACTTTCTATAATATCAAAACAGTATATGAAGTACCATATTTTTGATATATGATATGTGATACAGTAATACGATGTATGTTTATGATGAATACTAATTATTATAATTATTGTACAATAGATTTAATATGTATAACAATAGTTGTTTTTTCATGCATGTAAAACTATGCTTATTACACAGAAGATATATTTATACGATACGAGTATCAAAATATGTATGTTTTGTGATGAAGAATGATTTTAATAAAAGATAAAAAAAAAAAAAAAAGAGATATGTATACATACAAAAAAAAAAAAAAAAAAAAAAAAAAAAATTGCAGACAAACAGACGGATAGGGTGATTCTAATATACCCTCTAAACTTCATTTGCGGGGGATAATTAAATACATATTTAAGTAAATCATCATAAGGGCCGACTTTGCAGGTGCCCTATAGTGATCAGTTCATCCGTCCATCCTTCCATTCATCTTCCATCCAAAATATCTTGTTCTAAGCATATCCTTTCTCCCCTTGGCCCAATCTGGCTCATACTTCACTCACAGAGTGTCTTTGGGTAAAGGGTGTGCAGTGACCTTAAACTATGCTTCTGGGTCAAAGCTGAAGGTCATAGCAGAATTATATGAAAAACCCTTATCCGGAGCATTTCTTCTCTCCCTTTGGCCCAATCTGGCTCAAACTTCATTCACAGAGTGCCCACATTCAAAGGGCGTGCAGTGACTTTAAATGAAGTTTGTAGGTCAAGGGTTATGGTCATATTTTATCATGCAAAAATTCTTTTTTTTCAGAGCCAATATACTCTCCACTAAACTCTATTTAACTCATACTTTTGCATAAACAGATCTTTTAAGTTAAGGATGTGCAGTGACCTTAAAGCAAGTTTCAAGTTCATATGTGAAGGTCATAGCAGAATAACATAAAAAAATCCTTGTCCATAGCATATCTTCTCTCCCTTGGTCCAGACTCCAATCTGGCTCATACTTCACTCACAGAGAGCCAACAATCAAAGGGTGTGCAGTGACCTTGGAGGTAAAGTGTCAAGGTTGTATTGGATCACGCAAAATTCTTTTTCAGAGCATATATATACTCTCCACTTGACCCTATTTGGCTCCTACTTCACCATATACAGAGCTTTTGGTTTAATGGTGTGAAGAGACTCTATAATTTGAACAAAGTCAATGTGATGGTCATAGCAGATCTTTTTATAATCAGTTTTAGACTGTAGATTATTTCCCATTTGCTTAATCTTGCTTAGGTTGAAGAAAAATGCCTGCATGTAAGGGGTACTGGTTTTATTCCAGCTGGAAAATTTCTAAGCTATAGGTCAAGGTCAAATAAAAATTCTTTGAAATGTTTTTCATCCATTTTCCATTATTTAAATGGGCCCCTTTGAGATGGTCACCATCTCAATGTTGTCTCGTTTCATTATAAATTTGAACAAATGGATTATATATGAAAAAGGAAACATCAACATTCAAACATGCATACTTTGCAGATCTATAAAGGTACTGCTTCCTCTCTTTAAGGGTATGAAATCCTTACAAGCTGCATCCTAAGTTCTTATTCCACATGACAGAATCTTAAATCCAGAATGTTCTTCTTTACTGAAAAATATTTGGGCTTTCACTAACTAATCAATAAGACACTGTCCTGGTATAAAGATTTTGGCCCCTCTATTGCTTCTTCTAATTCAACATGTGGACAATGTACGGCCTTTTTAATCATTTCTAATTTTGTTGCTGGCATCTTTATGGGGAGAACTAAATGAAAAAATAAGGTAAATCTAACTACATATTACATATAAAATTCAAAATGATGACCCCTTTTTTTTAATATATATATAATCCTCTATAAAATGTCTGTGATGATTTGGACATACAACCAAAATTTAAGCACTGTAAACAGATAAACTATCTAGTCAATTTACAGTATATTTTGCACATATGTTTACTGATACCTTCACCTTTCACAGGAAAAATTCAAGGAAATCATATTTTTGAGAATCCTTAAATTAGACAGAAGATGTCTATCACATTAATTTTGATTTTAGCCATCATTGTCTAATAGCTGTTTATATACGACGTCACTAAAATGAGCTAATTTCCACAATTTTGAAATTAAACAAATGAAAATTTTGTCATTTTCGCTTTATATTTTGCCTTAAAAAGTACAGTAGAAGTATATTTTAAACTGTATAATGGTTCAAAAGATGAAATAATCAATCAAAACGTAATTGTTAAATTTTCCTGAACTTGATTAAATTGTGAAGAATGACATGAGACAAATGCATGCTTCATTGGGAATTGTAAAACAAACATTGACACATGACAAGTCAACTGGTGGCTGATAACGTAATGGCAAACCCACTGGCGAGAACTTTTAATGATCCAAGAAAAGATGGGTATAAAATCAGATATTATGGTAGGTCCCTACTCACCAAATTTTTGTGTTTATCATATACTTTCTCAATTGATTTATAAATAATAATGCATAAAAGACCTGATTAACACTATAAATGCCTAGGTTATCTTTCATTTCACCTAGATAATGTGCCAGAGACACATGTACCCCCACAAGTGAAGATTAATCTAGTGCAAGATATATTTTGAATCAATGCAAACAAAATTCACATAATAACTAACATATTTGACTACAATGTTACATTCATTTTATACATAATTCATGCTTAAAAAACATTACACTTGCAGAATAAAGAGATTTCATATTTTTGCAGAAAATTAAAAAACAAAATAAATATGTAAAAAATGAACCAGTTTAGTATGATTTTTTTCTCTTTTACTTATCAAAATGGATCTCAGAAGGATACAATAAACACAAAAAACACACAGGTCATCTTTATTTTACCGAGTTATGATGTCAGATACATACCCACCCCCCAAAATTGTGAAAAACTAATTTATGGTAAGTTTTCTTATAACAGGTTTAAATTCAAATAAACATGACAAAATCAATTGATTCATAAAAATTAAATAAGAGATTATTAAATATTCATTTAGAGACATATATATAACAGTTACAACCAGATATTTACTCAAATATTGCTGATTCAGCAAAAATCAAATTAAGGTTAAATATCCTGGGTTTTTTTCAGAAATAACAGAATGGGGTTATTATCTGATTACCTGTAAGAATTAACGGCATTAAGGCAAAAAAAAAATGAAATAAATAATAAAAAAATAAAATAGTAAAAAGGGTATCTTAATATATCTTGATTTTAGAATTCAATAAAATTATCATAAATCATTGTGTACGGTATTTTAACCAAAATAAAGGATGAATATTATATTTTAAATCCATATTTCAAAGAATATACACAATACTACACATCATTCAAAATTGACCTTACCTTCAAAACAAAGTTCATTTGCAGACACAGGCAGTGCAGTAATTAATCTCAATGTGACAGATAAAGATAAAGCTTAGGATTTTCTTCCTGTGGAAGGTTAATTAATCCCAAAGGACAAATATTGCACAGTCTTCCAAGTATAGAATGGTAACATTCTCAGCAGTTATCTCTCTTTGCCCATTCATTCTTATGCATAGTTAAGGAATCTACCCCACCACCCCAGCTCCAAACCAGAAGACATATAGAACCAAACTTAGCATCAAAATATGTATTTCTGCCTACTGAACTACCATACCAAATTTGAACTTGATTGGGCAACCATAAAAAAAGTTATTAGAAAACAAGAGGCCCATGGGGCCACATCGCTCACCTGAGCAACAATGGGCGTTCAAAAAATATTGTGCCATATGGTCCCTCGGTAGAATAACAAAAAATAAATATTGTAAAATATTCGAATTTTACACTTATTTTTGCATACACGTAATCTTTGACATTGTACCTTCATGAAATACTATTTTTTTACCAGAATAAGAAAATCCTACGCAAGATATAAAACTGAACATTTGGTAGGGGTATACTGTTAAGTTGTTAACTTCCAATTCCCTATATTTTCGTTCTGCCCCCCCCCCCCCCCCCCCACTTTGTAAAGCGATCAAAATATATGAGAGCATATAGGTACATGTACATTATTTTCATCAACTCCTTACTAGTTATTGTGTTTTAAAAAATAATATAATAGTTATTGTTTTTTATTTAAAAAATCCTACATGTATAGATGTGAAAAAGAAAATTGTACCTCAATGTGCTCAATTCCTCAAATTAAAAACATTCAAAAATTTAATTTGTCTTCTCCATTATAATTAAATGACTGTCATTTACCTCGCGTACAAACCAGGATAATTTTCCGCTGTGATATTTTCTTAGGAATAGCAATAATTACTTTATCCCCGCAACAGAAATGTGTCAGAACTATGGAAACTGTTTTAAAGATGTCGATTTTATTTATTCGTGTCTGAAAAACTATCTAAATTGATGTAGATTTCACATTATTTATTGTACAAAGAGGGGGCCCAGAGAGTAGGTCTATACAGAATATCATTCTTTTATTTTGTTTGTACAAGTATTTAACATACTCTAATTCATATAGAATTTCTAATGTTCAACCAAAATTTCAGCGCCAATCGTAGAATTATAAGCAAGATACAGAGCTCACAGTTCGCCTAGGTTTGAGTCATACTTTGTTCACATGAGTTTATTACATTCAGCTTAAGATTTTTAACTTGGTATTTTCTATTCAGCATTTAAAATGGAAAAAAAGAATGGCCTAATATTTTCAATTCTTTTATTCACTCAAGACCAGTTCACTGGTATTTGAGGTTCACATGTACAGTAGGAGTAATAATGACGAAAAAAGGTTAAGTTTACAATACAATAAGTTGTTAAAGTTGGTTTCTGGAAGAACAGACTTTGAAAAATTTTCTTTAAAAATATTGACAAATTTTTTACTTTTTTAATCTTTAGTTTTTAAGATCTGTGTACAAACATAGAATTGTGAGCAAATCTCTGTATCTTGCTTATAATTCGAAGCTTAACACTCAAATATGGTTGGTAAATAGAAATTGTAAACAATTAAACACAAGAAACATGCACTATAACAAATAAAGAACACAATTTATTTTTTCGAAATGAAACATATATATACATGTATATATACCTACTTATTTCCGTCAGCGGTATCAAACTCTATTTAAACTGAATATACTCGAGAAAATGCCGAGCATCTTAACAAAACCTATTGCATTAATCTACCATTTCACAAAAGATAATGCCGAATTACCGATAGAATATTGTATTTCAGTACTTTTTTGATACATCAGATTTTGCTTAATTTGCGCAGGTAAACAGTTAACTGTTTGATTTACCAAAGTCTCTGTTTGATTTGATACGTAAAAATCACGAAATACAGACGATAGTTCCCAGGTTACAAAGCATATATAAATTAAAATAATGAAAACGAAACGAAAAATCAGATCAAGCTAACACCAACGTCATGTGTGAAAACTGTCAATGCATTGAAATATTTAGCCTCAATTTACGCGAACTGTTGCACTACAAGCAAATTCATTAGTCAGATTGACCCTTTTTCGTATAATGTCATGGCTGCTTTAAACAAAGAACCTCGTTTTAGAAGTATAGAAATACGAGTCTTGGTAAAATGGGTATGCAAACCCAGGCCGTGGCAAAATAAAAGCCGGGGCAGATCGGCAATCGTCAATTCCAAATACGCATTATTTTGCAGCAATATCTACAGCGAATACAAATATACTTGTCCATCAAATATCCTGAAATTTTAATAAGATTGGCAGATTAATAACTGCCAATCTTTTGTTTTGCCTAGGCCAAGTCTTGCCTACCCATTTTACCGGATGCCGAACCCGAAGCTATTAAACTGATTGAAACACGCCTTTCCTTTATTAATATTTTCGTAATAACTCAGATTTGAAACAGAATTACTCCTTAATTTTTGCAATTTATATTTTCCTTCCCATAAGGATAATTTATGCTAAACTACGTTGAATTGGACTCAGTAGTTCTTGAGAAGAAGATTTTTAAAAATGCAACCCCCTTTTTCTACAGTTTCAAGGTTTTCTCCGCTTTGAATACAGATCGGACTTTTATTTCTGCAATTTATATTCGCCCTCCCATAAGGATGCTTTGTGCCAAATTTGGTTGAAATTGGTTAAGCGGTTTTAGAGAAGAAGTTCAAAATGTAAAAAGTTTACAGACGGACAGATAGACAGACGGACGACGGACAAAATGTGATCAGAATAGCTCACTTGAGCTTTCAGCTCAGGTGAGCTAAAAACAAAAAATTTGTGGACGAAAGCGTGACAGACGGACGGACAGAGTGATTACTATAGGGCACCCGCAAATCCTTGCGGGGCCCTAATTATGCAAATTATTATCTCATTGCAAACAACTTACCCAAATGAGAGGGGGGGGGGGGGGGGGGGCTTCTACAGCACTATTCCATTCTCATCTTTTTTGTGGTTGAACTATCCAGGGTGCTACGCACTCTAGTTGGAATTTTTGGTTCAGCGATTTCAAATACTTCAACTAATTCCTGAAAAAAAACCACTCTTTGATCATTAGTATATTGAATACATGGTAGTCTGAAAATACGTCATTGATGCATACAGTCATGTAATATGAATGTATGGACAAGAGTAAGACAGACATCTTTCAGGAAATGGCATTGATATTTTGGAAGTCATTGATATTTTCAGGCAAGGGTTATACAAATAATCAACTAAGACAAAATACATATACATGTAAACATACAAAATCACATTTTCAAGACATTATACTTATGTTCATTAAAAATTATTCTTATTTGTTTGCATGAGGAATATAGTCTTTGTCATATTTGTTTTCTGTCTTTCAGTCTGTCCAACACAAACACATTTATTTATTTATTCATTTATTTATAGAGAGAGAGAGAGAGAGAGAGAGAGAGAGAGAGAGAGTTATATTTTCTCTAAAAATTGACTTATCCTAACAATTAATTATTTGATGCTGTTTTTGAGAAAAAGACATCCACAACATATAATTAGAAAAATATCATTTGTCTTTAAGGTGGGGCCGATTTTGACCCTTCAAATTAGCACCCCTACCTCTTTAAAAAATGTTAGAAAGTAATTCAACATTTATTGGAAACACAAAGCTATAACAAATTTTCTGTAGGAATGTGTGTAAAGCACATATCGCACCAATTTTTGTTCAGTAGCAATGTTTCCGTGTAAATATATGGTATATATAAAGCCATTCTGTTACATTTTATGTACTGATTCATCAACAACATACAAATATTTCTCACAGGACTGTACCTTCCATTCCTGTGGTGATAAGCTAACCACTGCTTGTTTATGGGGCAGATTTTTCCTTACTTTCTCCTGTTCTGGATTCTGAATTGCTTCTACAAATACATGTAACCTTCATTTAACATCATATCTATATAACAAGAGGCCCAGGGGCCACATCGCTCACCTGAGCAACAATTGCCTTAATTCTGATCAAATTAGCATTACAGTATCAACAATATCTTGACAACTGAGTACAGTAGATCTTGCTAAAAAAAATTTGAAAATCTGCCAATTTTTATCCACCTCTTATTTTTTAGTAAAGCCCCTTTTGTTGTTGTACCTGTAAGAAGATTTTTCTCTATTCCTATAAACCCCCCCCCCCCCCTCCCCATTTCGTGGCCCCACTATTCTCTAGGGAATCATGGTTTCATCAAACTTAAATCTACCTTTAATCTCATAACCTGTGCTTTCACACTAAGTACTGAGTTTTGGACCGAAAACTTTCCCAGAATATTTTTAAGGATTGTAAAACTTGATCCCACAGTTGTGGTCTCACCCTACCCCCGGGGACCATGATTTGAACAAACTTGAATCAACACTTCCTGAGGATGCTTCCATTTTAATTTGAGTTTTTCTGGCCTAATAGGTTTTGAGAAGAAAATTTTTAAAGATTTTCTCTATATATTCCTATGTAAAACTTGATCCCCCAATTGTGGCCCCACCCTACCCCCGGGGACCATGATTTGAACAAACTTGAATCTACACTACCTGATGATGCCTCCACTCAAAGTTGAGCTTTTCTGGCCTAATAGTTTTTGAGAAGAAAATTTTTCAAGATTTTCTCTATATATTCCTATGTAAAACTTGATCCCCCAATTAAGGCCCCACCCTACCCCCGGGGACCATGATTTGAACAAACATGAATCTTCACTTCCTGAGGATGCTTCCATTTTAATTTGAGCTTTTCTGGCCTAATAGTTTTTAAAAGAAATTTTTTAAAAGATTTTCTCTATATATTCCTATGTAAAACTTGATCCCCCAATTGTGGCCCCACCCTACCCCCGGGGACCATGATTCGAACAAACTTGAATCTACACTTCCTGAGGATGCTTCCATTTTAATTTGAGCTTTTCTGGCCTAATAGTTTTTGAGAAGAAAATTTTTAAAGATTTTCTCTATATATTCCTATGTAAAACTTGATCCCCCAATTGTGGCCCCACCCTACCCCCGGGGACCATGATTTGAACAAACTTGAATCTACACTACATGAGGATGCTCCCATTTTAATTTGAATCTTTCTGGCCCGATAGTTTTTGAGAAGAAAATTTATAAAGATTTTCTCTATATATTCCTATGTAAAACTTGATCCCCCAATTGTGGCCCCATCCTACCCCCGGGGACCATGATTTGAACAAACTTGAATCTACACTACCTGATGATACCTCCACACAAGTTTAAGCTTTACCGGCCTAATAGTTTTTGAGAAGAAGATTTTTAAAGATTTTCTCTATATATTCCTATGTAAAACGTGATCCCCCCAATTGTGGCCCCACCCTACCCCCGGGGACCATGATTTGAACAAACTTGTATCTACACTACATGAGGATGCTTCCACTCAAATTTGAGCTTTCCTGGCCTAAAAGTTTTTGAGAAGAAGATTTTTAAAGATTTTCTCTATATATTCCTATGCAAAACTTGATCCCCCAATTGTGGCCCCACCCTACCCCCGGGGACCATGATTTGAACAAACTTGAATTTACACTACCTGATGATGCCTCCACTCAAAGTTGAGCTTTTCTGGCCTGATAGGTTTTGAGAAGAAAATTTTTAAAGATTTTTATCTATATATTCCTATGTAAAACTTGATCCCCCAATTGTGGCCCCACCCTACCCCCGGGGACCATGATTTGAACAAACTTGAATCTACATTACATGAGGATGCTTCCACTCAAATTTGAGCTTTTCTGGTCAATAGTTTTTGAAAAGAAAATTTTTAAAGATTTTCTCTATATATTCCTATGTAAAACTTGATCCCCCCAATTGTGGCCCCACCCTACCCCCGGGGACCATGATTTGAACAAACTTGTATCTACACTACATGAGGATGCTTCCACTCAAATTTGAGCTTTCCTGGCCTAATAGTTTTTGAGAAGAAGATTTTTAAAGATTTTCTCTATATATTCCTATGCAAAACTTGATCCCCCAATTGTGGCCCCACCCTACCCCCGGGGACCATGATTTGAACAAACTTGAATTTACACTACCTGATGATGCCTCCACTCAAAGTTGAGCTTTTCTGGCCTGATAGGTTTTGAGAAGAAAATTTTTAAAGATTTTTATCTATATATTCCTATGTAAAACTTGATCCCCCAATTGTGGCCCCACCCTACCCCCGGGGACCATGATTTGAACAAACATGAATCTTCACTTCCTGAGGATGCTTCCATTTTAATTTGAGCTTTTCTGGCCTAATAGTTTTTAAAAGAAATTTTTTAAAAGATTTTCTCTATATATTCCTATGTAAAACTTGATCCCCCAATTGTGGCCCCACCCTACCCCCGGGGACCATGATTTGAACAAACTTGAATCTACACTACCTGATGATGCCTCCACACAAGTTTAAGCTTTACCGGCCTAACAGTTTTTGAGAAGAAGATTTTTGAAAAATACCAACAAATTTTCAATAATTCTCAATTATCTCCCCTTTAAAAAGGGCGTGGCCCTTCATTTGAACAAACTTGAATCCCCTTTACCTAGTGGTGCTTTGTGCCAAATTTGGTTGAAATCTGCCCAGTGGTTCTTGAGAAGAAGATGAAAATGTGAAAAGTTTACAACGACGACGACGACGACAACGACAACGCCAACGACGACAGACAACGGACAAATTGTGATCAGAAAAGCTCACTTGAGCCTTTGGCTCAGGTGAGCTAAAAAGAGAACCAATTGTTATATGAACTAGATAATGGATTTTTTATTCTGAAAGCATGGAGGAAGGGTGTCAGTGTTAGTTGATTTCATGTTTACTAAATACAAATAAACAAGTACTTATATATAGTAAGTTATGAATATTTAAAAAAAAGAGTCAATTATCAATTATTTGTTATTACATGCTGTCTAATATACCATTACGTGGTGTTTATACATCTTTACGTTTGGTCACATCATCGATGACATTATGTCTACACTATATGACATGGGGCAAATATTACCTTCCGTTATGTCATTGTTTCATTATATGAAATGCTATCTTTGCCCTATTGCATTAAACTACAGCTATAATATGTCAATTTATTATTACATGCTGTCTAATCATTATAATGTGATGTCAGAAACCCATTAGGTGAAGTCAACATATCTTTATATGTTGTCAATTTTTTACGCCATGATGGAAATTTATCCTTACAATGGGTCAACATGTATTTACGCATTGGCGGATCCAGGGGGGGGGGGTTCCGGGGGTCGGAATCCCCCCTTTCTCTGGGACATATGATTTTTTTTGAAAACGTTCAATGCATATTTAAAGGCAATTTTTCCCGTTTATAATAGAAATACATTACATGCTGTCTAATATACCATTACGTGGTGTTTATACATCTTTACGTTTGGTCACATCATCGATGACATTATGTCTACACTATATGACATGGGGCAAATATTACCTTCCGTTATGTCATTGTTTCATTATATGAAATGCTATCTCTGCCCTATTGCATTAAACTACAGCTATAATATGTCAATTTGTTATTACATGCTGTCTAATCATTATAATGTGATGTCAGAAACCCATTAGGTAAAGTCAACATATCTTTATATGTTGTCAATTTTTTACGCCATGATGGAAATTTATCCTTACAATGGGTCAACATGTATTTACGCATTGGCGGATCCAGAGGGGGGGGGGGGTTCCGGGGGTCGGAACTCCCCCCTTTCTCTGGGACATATGATTTTTTTTGAAAACGTTCAATGCATATTTAAAGGCAATTTTTCCCGTTTATAATAGAAATACTGTAATTATCTCAAAGAAATGCTTTTAAAATTGCTTATTTAAAAGACCATACAGTACATACTAGAGCTAATATCTAGTTCAGGGAAAATGAAAATCAAAGGCAGTATATACACTTCTGTCATAATATGAGCTTAATCAACTTTCACTTAGAAACGTACTTCTAAAATGTTCAGCTATGGAGTGTATGATTTCTGATGACTTAGTCACTCTTGGTCTGCTTCCACATTCTTCTGATAAAACCTTTTGTATGCCCTCTTCCTCTCCCCTACTAAATGCTAGCTTTAGAGCTGCATAGTTCAAGTCACTGGCGGCAATTTTTCTACCCATGTTTATAGTAATTATTTTTTCATTGACAAGTCCTTGAAGAGATGGTAGGTTGTGGGCTCTTTCTCTTAAGCTCTCATGTGAAAAAGTTGCACATGGCAGAGAGAAAGACGCTTTCAGTTTATAATGTTCATCAAAATTAACTAACCGTACAAGTTTTCGAAGGAACACGACGTCTTGTAATGCGTCATGAGCGGCGTAGTCACAGTGAAGGAACGATGAAACTAGAGCCTGTTGGGAATAAGATGGCAACCCTGGGAATTGTGACCTAAACAAAAGCTTGGTATCAATAAATCCAGCAACATGATCTTTAAAAGTATCCATCTTCCCAACTGCTTCTAAGGCGTTAAATAAGACATGGCAGTCATAAGACTTGATGTTATGCCCAGAAAGGATGGCACATTTTCCTTGTCTAGAAATAAATTCAACAAAGGACTCTAAAGCAAAGGACAGATTGCTGGAATGGACAGATTTGCCTCTGTGGAACATCTTACTGCCTCTCTTCGTTATGCCTGTCACATCAGATGCTTTGGAAGACATGGGAACTTTTGGCTTGACAAAACGCTGCCACTGATTTTCTCCGCATACAGCAGCCATCTGGGTAATGTGGGAATTACGACCTGTTAAACATAAGTAAGAAAAGTTATTACCCATAGATTTCCACTAAGGGCTAGAAATGTAGAACATACATTTTTAAATGGTTGAATGTTCCTGTCATTGTGTAACAGATTAATCATTAACATAATCATATCATTGAAATAATTATACATAATAATAAGATTTATTGTGCCCTGTACATGCATTAGTGCTGTAACATTCAAATATGTTTTCATGATACATATAGCTCTACATGTTACACAAATATCAATAATTTAAATGTTAGCTTGTCAAAAAAATATTGATCAGTTAATGATTTTCATAAAATATGTGAGAGACCAGCTAGAATAATATTGAGAGGATATTCTCACAGTAACAATAAATCACTGATGATTTGTAGATTCATTGACTGTGACATAAATAAACACTAGTCTGTGACACTTCCTTCATTAGTGACTAACATTATCAATGTTGCCCTCAACCTTAAGTCAACATTTGTATATCATTTACTTAATCCAGTGGTTTCTAAATCAAAGTATACAGGTATTGAAGCTGACTCTATCCCAACATTCTTTGGTGGAACTCTCGGGGAAGGAATCTCCTTTATGTCCTGATGAATCATGAGCTCAACAGAACTGCCATAGCTGTCTCCCTCTCTCAGTTCTTTCACTGCATTTGACTTGACTCTAAATATAAATGATAAAACTGAAGAACTTTCCAGTTTTGATTTCCTTTTAAGTAGGAAAGTGTATTTTTATTACAGATTTACAAAAATGTACCGCCTAAAAATTTTGGCTACAAGAAATAATAATTTAATTTATTATTTAATCTCTCGCCCGCTTGTACCTTTCACCGGATGTCAGACGAAAAAGAAGTTATATTGGTGTGGCCTAATGAGTTATTAGAGACATTTAACTTTAAAAAAAAAAGTTAAAACAAGCATATTTTAATGAGATTATGCTGAAAAGTATTTTCAGATATAAATGTTTTAAATTTAAATGGTATTATAAATACATGTACATGTAGCAGAAATGCAAAATTACATTTTAGACAATTTCACTTCTTCTGATAAATTTTTCATAACACTGGCTTGGGCAACACATTCCATTGCACTTCCCATCTCCTTCTCTCTTTGGGAAAGGAGGGTATTGCTGACTGGTGGGATATTAAGGGCTGACAAGAAGCTATTAACTTGCCTTCCACCAATTCCACTGTGAACCATTGCTTTAGAAATTATAAAAAAGAAGGTTTAATTTTTCAAACAACAAATACTTTAAATTACAAAGACAGCAGCTTTCTTATTCTTATGTATTTCATGCAAGATACATTTGAAACTTTTTTTAATTTTCAGATTATTGAGAGTTAATAAACTTAATTAGTAACAACTGAATTCAATTTATCTTGCAACTACCCCTTGCATTGACCTAATAAAAGTAACCCAATAAACTAAAGTTGCTCATCTATCCCCATTTCCCAATTGGTATTTTCAAAATGCCCTGAAATATGGCCATAGAGTGAAAATGTATTGAATCTTAGACAATCTTCTTCTCACTGTCCACAGCAGGAGGAGATAAACTGAATGCATGAATCTGATTTTTATGAAACCTTGTGAAATTCATGGCCCCTGTGTTTGGGGCTCAGGTCCTAGGGCTAGGCCAATATTGCCACATAGTGAAAATTATGGATGTCATTTTTACTCGGTTGGCTTAGTTGATTAATCTGAGGCTTTAGTCAAGCGATAGTCGAGTACTGAATGATTTTAGGGTATTTGAAACTGAGAGTCTTTTTTTAATCAAATAATGTTATTGCCACATTGATCTTACCTTAAATTAAAGAACATCTAAAAACTTATGATAAATGAGCTTTATTTGACAAAATTTGTTGCATATCTGCAGTTGAAACCATGACGCCATGGTGTAGAGGCAATAAAGATGACGTCATAATTAATGCATTTGAACGTCGGTTGAATGCACGAGGCTCGGAAGTTGGATTTGACTGCACATAATCTCAAGTAAGGCTGACCTTATCCTTATACACATTCAATTGCTAATCTGCAAGTTCATAACTAGTTTTACAAGTAACACTTACCTTCTTCTTTTTTGACCTTCAGCAGTATATCATACAATTTTTCAACTTCTGCAATAGTGGCTTCACTTTTGTCTGATTCATTGAATGACTTCATCTGAAAATTTGAGGACCAGAGAGTCAGCAACACTGTAAATTCCTTATTTTTTTGCAAATACTCATTCTGCTGTTTTGTATCAAATTCGAGAATTTAAAATTATTAAAAGCTGTCTGAAAAATAAAAGTGAGATTTTAAAATCTGCGAGGGATGCTTCTTATAATTTTATGCAGATATTAATTAATTCCTCATGTTTAATTAGGAATCTACAGTAATACAAAGCCATTTTTCTATCAATACATTTTTTTTACTATTTTTTACTTACACGGTTTGAGTTGTTCTAAAATCTTAAACAGGCCTTAGCATCTACATGTAGATAAACAAGATCTCTCTATGTATCTGAAGTTACCTCTGTGATTCATTTACATAATTAAATAAACCATGCAAGTTTAAATAAGTTAGACCATAATTTACGTAAAACATGTGACCTGCTCCAAAATCCTTAAAATCCTCCTGCATCCAAAACCTATGGCTCAGAATCAGCATCCAAGCCTGTGGAAAGTATTGGTATCACATGATGCATCATCTTTCCAAATTTGGTAAAGATAGAACCAGTATAACTTAATAGATTTGTCCACCAAAGGGCACCAGCTCGAAAAACATTAACCTCCTCTAGCAGCCAAAACCTTTGGCTTAGAACTAGCATCAAAGTCTGTCAAATGAATCAGAATCACAAAATGCATCATCAATGCAAGTTTGGTGAAGACAAGCCATAACTTCTATATGGCCACCAAAGGGCACCTGCTTCAAAAACTTTAACCTGCTCCAAAAACCTTAACCTCTTCCAGCATCTGAAACCTATGGCCAGAATCAGCATCCAAGCCTGTCAGTTTTGTATGTATTATAAGATGCATCAGTCGTGAAAGTTTTGTGAAGTAATAACTTACAGTCATCAAAGGGCACCAGCTTGAAAAACATTAACCCTCTTCAGCATCCAAAACCTATCGCTAAGACTCAGCACCCCAGCCTGTTATGGCCATACTGTAGATTTCTAATTAAACACAAGGAATTAATATCCACGTTAAATGGCGAAAAGTACATGTATATTGTGCAAATTTTAAAATCTTGCTTTTATTTTTTGAACATCTGTAACTACATTAAAGTATGACTAAAATTCGGCTATCGCGATTTCATGTTCTCAAGATTTTCTGGAAAACAGTTGAATTGCAGAATTAAGTACTTAATTAAGTACGTAAAATAAGGAAACTACAGTATGTAGGTCCAGATGCACCAGCCTTGCAAGTTTTGTGAAGATAGGACAAGTAAAAAGTAACTTAATTACAAGACCTGCTCCAAAAACTTTAAATAAGTTGAAACACCGATGCTGACCCTGGGGGTATAACATAAGTTCCCCCGACTTCCTCTCTAATTAGCTGTGAGGCAAAAAGGACGATGGATGGGTAAAAAACATTATACCCCCTCACAACCTGTTGTGTGGAGTATGATAAGTTCTGTGTTACCTGTTTAGGCACAGTGACTCTATCGCTCAGGTTCTCTTGGTCCAGTCTTTGAGAGTCTGGTGCTCGTCGAACTTTTTTTACAGGCTTTCCTCTCTCAAAAGATCCAGCCCTACATTGTACAACACATTTATTGAGAGTAATAGAAAATATGTCAATATTTTTATAAAAGGTCATCGTGTAGTTATACCAAATAGGAGAAAAAATTCAAGACACAGCACAGGTGGTAAACAATTTACTTTGTTTTTAAAAAATATTCAAAATTTAGGAAGTTTGCTTCCAACCTGTGGAGGATGATGATATCCCAGGTATATTACTTACATGAAATGAAAAGCTGGTGATTTCATGAATTTTTTTTGTGAATACTTCCCTAGATTAATCCATCCTTGATTTGATATTGCTATGTTCTGTGACTGACGAGGCTGCAGCCTCTGGTTAACAAAAGATATCTGAAAGACAGAAAACATGCATACAGTGTAAACATTTCATACCAAAAACTATTAATTAATGTACAGAGACAAAATAAATCGGAAAAGAAACTATACTTACCAATTTTTCTGCATACTCATTTGGTTCAAATTTGAGAAAGTCGGTCTTCAAGTTGTCAACTTTCATCCAGCCATAATTTGATATCATCAGGATGGTTGCAGAATCCAGGGCACCCTCCCTGGGCATTTTGACTGAAAAGCAATAATACATGTACATATTATATTTAACTAAATTAAGAGCAAAGTATGGAGAGTGAAGTCAATGTCATAAGGTAGCTAGGTTTTAAAACAGTTGAATTATATGACATATCTTTGCATGAATTTTGATAAAAAAAAATTCTAATGAGTTTCTTTGAACCCGATCGAGCTAAACAAATAGTGTGACGGATGGACACAGGACGAAAGGATAAAAGACTAATCTTATTTCATATACTTGAATTATCTGTTTTAATTACTCTGGGCATGTTTATCAAACTGTGGCAGAAAAAGAAAAAGAAACCCCCAAGACAAACTTTAGTTACTGTACAATGTTTGCCCTAATTTGATGATTTAACATCATATGCAATATAAACACCAACCATCTTTGTTAAGATCATTAGCTGTCTTCAACGCCTCTGCAAGACTTGTGGATTCTGGGTTGATCATGTCATGTTTCTGTTCTAAAAATAAACATGAGAAACAGTTAAATTTGATACCTTACAGTGTTTTTTCATTGACTTGTTTTTAACTTTTTCAAAGTTTTCAAAGTGAGCTTAATTGCCTTTTATAAGTGTCTTTTTTATTTTAATGTAGCCATAAGTGCAAAGTTATAACTTTCTTTTGTATTGTGTTTTTAAACAAAATTAACAATAAATGTAATGTTTATGAGTTGAGAAATTGCGATTTTATTATCTTGATAGGGTAAAATGATATATTATTATACTTTCATCATTTAAATACTGAAATCTGATTGGTTTAGACGCAGTTGGCAATCCGTTCTATTACCATCAGCGTTAGCAACACACTTGGCAACGGGTAACACAACAAATTGTTACATGCGCGTAAATTATGCGCATACGGTTCACCGTAGAATTCACTTCATTTCTATATAAAGCAGTAAAATTTTCTTTAAAAATAAGACATTCGGTATAATAAAGTAAATAGGGGAAATCCGGGTAATTCCGGACACCGGGTAATTCCGGACAGATTTAAACGTCATGTATTATTTTTAAGCTTTTACGTTGTCATGTGAGTATCTAAAAATAAACTCATCATTACTTAAATCTTCTTTTGTTTTTCTTTTGTTTTCTTACTACCTTGCGTGAATACCGATGCATTCCGATTAAAAATATCTACGTCATAAATTGAACTTTGGACCTTGTCACTCTGATTGTTTAGCTGCGGGAAAATTTGAAGGTGAAGAGAAGCTAAGAGAAAAAAACTTAAATCAACCATAAACGTAAGTATTCATTTGAAAGTAATTTATTAATAGACATAATAACATAGAAAAAAAGGATGAAAACAAATTTTTAAGTCAAATGAATAATAAAACTTTTAAATTAAGAAATAATTTAATTTCTAAAACTCTGTCCGGAATTACCCCACTGTTTTTAAAGCAGTGGGGTAATTCCGGACAGCATGGAAAATCACAGTACTCAGCTGTACACAGAAAGTTAATACAAGGCTTATTTATATATTTACAAAATGGGGGTTCTTGACACCTCATATTTTATCAAGTAAATAAAGTAGTGCTCAGATCCAAGATAGTTTCTTGAGAATTTAGAATATTTTTATGTTCTTAATACATAATACTGACCCCCCCCCCTTCTTCAAGCGCACCTAACCATACCCTTCGAAAAAAATAAGCTTTATTTTTGAATTTTAATATTTGTTTACAAAACATAAATCTTTCAAATTACTGGTATTGTGTTGCACACGCAAAAGAAATAGAAACTATATGATATATCATTTTTTGTTCAGCATGCCTAAACTGATAATCCACAACCTATGGGCTGTTGGTATGCACCATTGGGGCCCCCGAGAACTGATGGTGGGTGCAGGCTACAATTTACAGGAAGATTTAGAAAATTCCTTTGACCCTAATGCTGTAGCCATCTTTGATGGTCCAAATAAGAAAGCTTATTTGAAAAGAGAGAGTGCAGAAATCGTTAAATTCTTATTTAATCTAAGACTGACGAACCAATGGCTCCTCAAACCGAAGGAGGTACCAATTGTGTGTAGCAGAAGAACTGGGCCTCAACAGAGGTGCTCTATAGGGTGCATTTATCAGGACGAGGGGAAGCTTGAAATTGCAAAAGTAAAACTGCAATCGGCAAACATGACTTACGAAATGAAAAAATGATCAAAATTGATTCTATGAGCTTTGTAACGCTGTGCAAAAAAATCATTGTCATAAAATCTTATTATGAAAAAATATATATGTTTATACTGTTTACTGTTTTATTGCATGAGAGAGAGAGAGAGAGAGAGAGAGAGAGAGAGAGAGAGAGAGAGAGAGAGAGAGAGAGAGAGAGAGAGAGAGAGAGAGAGAGAGAGAGAGAGAGGTGTCGTAAAGCCTTTGCCGAATGACATGTTTAAAAATTGTTGTCTATCTAAATACTCGGGATAAAATTCCACTAGGAATATTGAACTTTAAATTGCAATTGTCATTAATTTTTAAAATACAATTAAGGTAGTATATATGGGACACCTTCATGCTGTGACGTATTATTTATCGAAATAAACAATAAAATCAAGTATAATTTTATAAACAGTAAGTTTCTATACCGAATTTGTCATCCAACAGCGTAGCGCAGTGAGTTAGGGGGTCACTACGGATCTGAAATACGAGTTCTAATCTCGTAGGAGATTAATAAATTTTTATCTTTCCAAAAATATTGAAAACGTAGTTCTAGGTTATATAATGTAAAATTTGAAAAATCTTAACCGGTGAAAGCATTTTAATTATATTGTACTTTAATCCACATTAATATCGACAGTTGCTCATACCACCCTAAATAACCAAACTCAAAACTAAGTATTTTGATATATAAAAATATTTATATATATAAGCTATAACTGATTACAAAAATAACAATTTCATAAAATATAAAATTTCAGAATGCCTAGGACATATTTTGCCAAGAAAAAGAAAAAAAACTAGATACGATCTCGTTGCGAGCAACGAGGAGGTCTTCCGTGCGATTTTTTGAAGGTTATATGAACTTGACTTTGATATTTGACCCTTTATCTCCTTATTGGGGCTACAAAAAAAAATTGATGGTTGAATTTTGTTAGGAACATCATTCTCAGCATTTTATTCTATATTGATTTTCAAAATAATGCTTTTTAAAATATTTGTTCTGTTTGAGGTATGTTATCAAAGTCCCTAAATTGAAGGGCCAGCCCCTTTTTCTTGGCATCATACGAAAGTTCTTTTGATATTAAACATATTTTGTTCAACAAGTGTTTAGATATTCTTTGCCGTTTTTGAGCTATCTGGGATAGGACATTTTAGGGGCCGACCCCTCATCTCCTTATTGGGGCCAGATAACGAAACTTTCATGATTGAATATTGTTTAAAACATCATTCTAAGCATCTTTTATTCTATATTGCTTTTCAAAATAATTGTCCTTTTTGAGATATATTCGATCGAAATTTTGGACTTTTGGCCCCTTAAAACCCCTAATTACGTAACGCATAATAAAAAATTTATAATGTATGGTTTAATTAGTGAAAGATGAACATTTTTGCTTCTTAAACATATTACAAAACATTTTTCAGTAAAGTGCTATAGAAGAAAGACTTTAGAGCCCTTTTGGCCCCTAAATTGAAGGGCCAGCCCCTTTTTCTTGGCATCATACGAAAGTTCTTTTGATATTAAACATATTTTGTTCAACAAGTGTTTAGAAATTCTTTGCCGTTTAAGAGCTATCTGGGATAGGACATTTTAGGGGCCGACCCCTCATCTCCTTATTGGGGCCAGATAACGAAAATTTTATGATTGAATATTATTTAAAACATCATTCTAAGCATCTTTTATTCTATATTGCTTTTCAAAATATTTGTCCTTTTTGAGATATATTCGATCGAAATTTTGGACTTTTGGTCCCTTAAAACCCCTAATTACGTAATGCATAATAAAAAATTGATAATGAATAGTTTTATTAGTAAAAGATGAACATTTTTGCTTCTTAAACATATTACAAAATATTTCTTAGTAAAGTGCTATAGAAGAAAGACTTTAGAGCCCTTTTGGCCCCTTATTTGAGGGACCAGCCCCTTTTTCTTTTTATCAAACGGAAGATCTTGTAAATATAAATTTTATTTGCTCTATATGTTATTGTAAAATATTTTCAGGAAAGGAGATAAAGAACAAAAACCATTAAAAATTACGTCGTTTTTTTAAACTCGATTTTCGGGTCCAGGCGAGCTTCGACGCCTTTGAAGCCAGACAACCACAAATGCCTTTAAACACATTTACAATCTTTTGTCTACAATCCCTGAAAATTTAAATTCAATACCTTTTTTCGTTTAGGAGGAGATAGCAGGACAAAATGACCCTCTAAAAATCACTAAAACGTCAATATCTCCCGAACGGAAATGACGTCATCAAAATAAAAAATTATATATAAGGTTTTTATCAATATCTACAAGATCTCAAATTTTCACGAAAATCGGTCAAGTCGTTTTCAAAAAATCGCTTGTACAAAAAAGCGTAAGAAAAAAAAAAAAAAATAAAAGGGAAAAAGAAACAAAGCAATAACAATAAGGTCTTCCGTTGGAAACGGAAGACCTTAACTAGACACGATCTCGTTGCGAGCAACGAGGAGGTCTTCCGTGCGATCTTTTTTTAGGTTATATGACCTTGACTATGATATTTGACCCTTTATCTCCTTATTGGGGCAACAAAAAAAAAATGATGGTTGAATTTTATTAGGAACATCATTCTCAGCATTTTATTCTATATTGATTTTCAAAATAATGTTTTTTAAAATATTTGTTATGTTTGAGGTATGTTATCAAAGTTTGGTACTTCTGGCCCCTTAAAACCCATTAAAACCCCTTAATACGGAACACATGATAAAATAATTATAATATGTTGTTAAATAAATGTGAGATGAACATTTTTGCTTCCTAAACATATAACAAAACATTTTTCAGTAAAGTGCTATGGAAAAAAGACTTTAGAGCCCTTTTGGTCCCTAAATTGAAGGGCCAGCCCCTTTTTCTTGGCATCATACGAAAGTTCTTTTGATATTAAACATATTTTGTTCAACAAGTGTTTAGAAATTCTTTGCCGTTTTTGAGCTATCTGGGATATGACGTTTTAGGGGCCGACCCCTAATCTCCTTATTGGGGCCAGATAACGAAAATTTTATGATTGAATATTACTTAAAACATCATTCTAAACATCTTTTATTCTATATTGCTTTTCAAAATAGTTGTCCTTTTTGAGATATATTCGATCGAAGTTTTGGACTTTTGGCCCCTTAAACCCCCTAATTACGTAATGCATAATAAAAAATTTATAATGTATAGTTTAATTAGTAAAAGATAAACATTTTTGCTTCTTAAACATATGACAAAATATTTCTCAGTAAAGTGCTATGGAAGACAGACTTTAGAGCCCTTTTGGCCCCTAAATTGAAGGGCCAGCCCCTTTTTCTTGGCATCATACGAAAGTTCTTTTGATATTAAACATATTTTGTACAACAAGTGTTTAGAAATTCTTTGCCGTTTTTGAGCTATCTGGGATATGACATTTAAGGGGCCGACCCCTAATCTCCTTATTGGGGCCAGATAACGAAACTTTTATGATTGAATATTGTTTAAAACATCATTCTAAGCATCTTTTATTGTATATTGCTTTTTAAAATATTTGTCCTTTTTGAGATATATTCGATCGAAATTTTGGACTTTTGGCCCCTTAAAACATCTAATTACGTAACGCATAATAAATTTTTTATAATGTATAGTTTTATTAGTGAAAGATGAACATTTTTGCTTCTTAAACATATTACAAAACATTTCTCAGTAAAGTGCTATGGGAGAAAGACTTTAGAGCCCTTTTGGCCCCTAATTTGAGGGACCAGCCCCTTTTTCTTGTTATCAAACGGAAGATCTTGTTGATATAACTTTTATTTGCTCTATATGTTATGGTGAAATATTTTCAGGAAAGGAGATAAAGAACGAAAACCATTAAAAATTACGTTGTTTTTTTAAACTCGATTTTCGGGTCCAGGCGAGCTTCGACGCCTTTGAAGCCAGACAACCACAAATGCCTTTAAACACATCTACAATCTTTTGTCTACAATCCCTGAAAATTTAGATTCAATATCTTTTTTCGTTTAGGAGGAGATAGCAGGACAAAATGACCCTCTAAAAATCACTAAAACGTCAATATCTCCCGAACGGAAATGACGTCATTAAAATAAAAAATTATATATAAGGTTTTCATCAATATCTACAAGATCTGAAATTTTCACGAAAATCGGTCAAGTCGTTTTCAAAAAATCGCTTGTACAAAAAAGCGTAAGAAAAAAAAAAAATAATAAAAGGGAAAAAGAAACAAAGCAATAACAATAAGGTCTTCCGTTGGAAACGGAAGACCTTAATGACTCTGAAGACATGAAAAAGGCTGTTGATGCAGTGCAGAAGGGAGAATACTCTGTTAGAAAAGCCGCAGAGAAATACGGAGTAAACAAATCTACTTTGCACGATACATGCAAAAAAAAGTATAAAAATCCTGGAAAACCTGGACGAGCCCCCTTGGTTCCTATAGAAATCGAAAATAAAATTGCAACCGCATTGACCGAGGCGGCCAGACAGGGAATGGGAGTGTCGCGAAGACAACTCCTGCGTAGAGTGGGTGCTCTCTGTAAAAAAATGAAAGTTTTACTTCCATCCACTGCCGGAAATTTTCCTGGAAAGGATTGGTTTGAGGGTTTTAAAAAACGACACCCAGAGTTGTCGATAAGAAAGGCAGAGAAACTCTCGACAACTAGGGCCAGAATGGTGAACCCCCAGGTCGTCAAAAATTATTTTGACGACCTCGACAACATCTTGACTCGTCTAGATCTACATGGCAAACCTCAAATATGGAATTGTGACGAGACTGGTAAACAGTTCGAACATGATCCAGTTCGCGTCATTGCGGAAAAGGGATCAAAATCTGTGGTCGGTCGTACCTCCCCTGGACGCACGAATATTACAGTAATGGCGTGTGTCAATGCTGCGGGAGAAAAGATGTCTCCACTTTTGATTGTTAAAGGAAAGACACCTAGGTCTTTGTTTGGTTTCAACACCACAGCTGCTCCTCCTGGAACAAAATGGCACTACCAGGCGAATGGATGGATGTCAGATGAAATAGGAGATAGGTGGTTCCAGGATATCTTTTTAAAAGAATGCGGGGACGCAAGACCGCAACTTTTAATTTTAGATGGCCACTCCTCTCATGAGAGCCTTGCAATTTTGGAGTCTGCGATCCAAAATGATATCCACATCATTAGTTTGCCTCCACACACGACCCATGCCTTACAACCTTTAGATAGGTCTGTCTTTGGTCCCATGAATACCGCCTACAATAGCGCTTGTTCAGATTTCCTTGGCCAGAACCATCTGAATTCAGTCAACAAGTGGTCATTTCCCGGCCTTCTTGCGGTTGCGTGGGAAACGGCGGTGAATTCAACAAACATCCGGAGCGGATTTCGTGCATGTGGGATATACCCATTCAACCCTAATGCTGTCAGCCCTCTGATGATGAGACCGTCTAAACCATCTGATATCCCTCTAATGTCCCATGACCATTCCGGCCTGAACGAACAACTTGGCTCTAGCGCAACATCTGACCTGACCACTACTTCTAATGTCATTTCCGAGAGCTCCGGTTTTCAAACACTCCCAACAAATTCTGCGCCTTTGACTACAGCCACTGCCCCTATCACCCCGTTAGCATCCGATCCCCCAGCTATTGACGACCCTGACATATTGCTTAATCTCATCACCTCCGGAGATTTAGCAATTTTCTCCCCTGCAAGCAATGAAATCCAGCTCCAACCAGAGTCTGCATCAATCTCGGTATGGGATTCGGCAATATCAGAGATGTTTTTGCCTCCGATAGCTACCTCTTCATCAACCAAGGTAAAAGCACGCCAATCGTCCCATCGCCTTCTGATATCACAGGACATCGTCGATCAAAAACAAAATTTAGAACAGAGGAAAGCCTTAAAAGAAATGAAAAAACGGGAGAAAGGGATGAAAACAACCAAAAAGCTACTTTGAATTATGTTTGAAATCTTAAATAAATTACATTGATTGAATTTGAATTTTTAATGCTTAGAAATTTTTTTTAACAATATACGTGAACTTTATATATAATACATTATAAGTTGTAATATATCTATTCTTATAAAGGAGTGTCCAGAGTTATGATTTATATAACACCTTTGGTATTTCAACACACGTGAGATGATGCATGTAAAGTATAATTCAATTCTACCTAATCAGTAAATATCGTGCAATTAATCAAAAGCATACTTTCATTTTCGATGAATTATTTCGAAACAGCCAAACTATGAGTAAAGTGATGTACACTGATTGGTTTATTTGGTTGATTTATTTAAAGTATGGATAAGAATTAAGATTTAACAAATGTTTAACAAATAAAATGTGCAAATTCATTTCTTGAATGCGCAATTCTAGTTTTTATGGAAATGACTTTCCAGGTGATGCTTAGAGCAAGTATTCTCTCTCTCTCTCTCTCTCTCTCTCTCTCTCTCTCTCTCTCTCTCTCTCTCTCTCTCTCTCTCTCTCTCTCTCTCTCTCTGGTGAAGATATCAGATTAAAAAAAAATGAATATTTGATATTATAAAGAAAGCAAACTATGCAAATGTAACAGCCAGAAATATTTGCTTTCATTTGCTTTCATTATTAGAACGCAAGAATATCCGCGGAATTAATTGTAAAAACTAGCCAAAAAATCACTGTCCGGAATTACCCGCACTGTGTCCGGAAATGCCCCCCTATTCGAATGTGTATTATTTTGCTTATAATTCTAAAATTACTTACGAAAAACCATTATAATATCGATATAGTGATGATGTAATAAGTAGTTATGACATGTGTTCAATTATACGATACTTATCAGACAGTTTATTATTGATATTCGTCTGCAAACAGCTCTGACCTATTTACTGTCCGGAATTACCCGGATTTCCCCTAGTGCCTGTTTGGGAGGGTAACTGTTGAAATTGACACCCCTGGAAAACCATTGTCAACCTCCACTTCGCGTCGGTTGACAATAGTTTTCTCGGGGTGTCAATTTCAACAGTTACCCTCCCAAACAGGCAATATTTATATAATGGCACTTACGCCTTAATTATTATTTCCTACAGACCCTGAAACGTACTACTACATCACACGCTCGCTGCACGCTCGCTACACGCTCGCTAAACGGTTCACACGAAACGCTGAATGGTTTACACGAAACGCTGCACGCTTTGCCCGAAACGCTGAACGGTTAACACGAAACGATTCTCGCACGAAACGATTTGCTCGCTTTTCACACGCTTTGGACACGCTTTTGTCCTGATCGATTCGGTTCCTCTCGGATTTTTACCCTGACTCTGTTAGTAAGAATTAATTTTAAGAAAACACGAAATAAAAGAAATACCGATATTAGAAACATATATTTACAAAAGTGTTGAATTGATTAATTAAATTAATTTGGTACTAATATTTAAGGCAAAAAATTATTTATTCACAGAATTAGCCAAAAATATTACTTCTATAAATATACTTATTGCTCAAAAGAAATATCCATGATTCTTACTAGTGCCGTAAATAATAAAAATTCCAAAAAAAAAGTTACCGTAACACAATATTCAATACCAAAAATAAAATCCGTATGATTTACAAACTGAAATCGGTTTTTCAGCATTCGGCGGGATTTTTTTTTCTTCTCACATTAATATTTTTATTGGTTTCAGAGAATACGATGTAAAAATACTAACAGTAAATACACCTGTAATTATTTACATTGATAATTTTGAAAGTTATGTAAAATAAAATTAGTCACATAAGTTAGAAAAATGCTATAAAACAACCGATTAATTTTTTTCTTATGTCGAATCATTCGCGTAAATAAATGTTCTGTAGATAATATCACAGAAAAAAATCAATCGATTAAATAATAAAGAAAGTTGTCATTACTATTTCGGATAGAACAAAAAATAAAAAATGATTTAAATTTTTGTCTCAATATTCGTATACATAACCGGCGCCCCGCATAACGGCGTACAATATATCTATCATAATCTATTTGAATTTAGTACAGTGCATATAGATTCCCATAATAATTAATTGCATGTGTACATTTTAGGAACATTTCAGTGTGTTAATTACTTGTTGTTTTCGGTTATCAGTGTTTAAATAATTAAAATAATAACTTGTAGAAATACTTTTAATCGGGATTCAGAAGTATTTACTTCCCGCATTTCATTGAAATGAACAGCATATTTCCTTTCTATGTTTACATTTAATTTTGTTCAAATTAATGTTAAATAATCTATAATTGAAATTGTGTGCATCATCAAATACTGATTCCGACTACCTTGAAGTCATTAAATTTCTATTGGCTATTGACGAAAAAGAGACGAGTGACCATCAAATGAAAACGAATACACAGAGTTTGATTGACAGGTTCAGCCAGGTGCAGGTCTTACCCGATGTCCGAGGTTATGTGTACTGGTTGTACACATCTGAATAGTCTCAGTAACTAGTCTTCTTTCAATACGCGTACTTTTCTTTTGTTTGTTAAAAATTAATTCAATTTTGTAAAAAGATAAGTATATCATTTCTTATAGTTTTTTTTCACGAGAATATCTCATAGGAGTTTTGCCAATCACAAACAGTTTAAAGTAATGTTTAACACGAGCGCTATTTTGAAACAATTAAATTGTCAGAGAGTTCCGAATGAAATCTGATGAACGTTTCACATGGTTCTCGCACGCTTTGCCCGAAACGATTTACACGCTTTGCCCGAAACGCTGCACGCTTTGCCCGACACGCTAAACGGTTTACACGAAACGCTTCACACGAAACGCTAAACGGTTTACACGAAACGCTAAACGGTTTACACGAAACGCTAAACGGTTTACACGAAACGTTTCTCGCACGAAAGTCGCACGCTTTTTTGGTGTAGTAGTACGTTTCAGGGTCTGTATTACATGTATTATAACCTATACATAATCTCAAACAAAATAGTATGACTTGCTCATTTATTCTTGGCAAAAAATGCATCTTTTAAATAAGAATTTATTTACAGGGCATCAAAAGAAACAGGAGCAATTAAAAAGTTTAATTTTGTTAAAAATTAATTTTTCTAAGCCAACATACACAATATGCCAAATTATGGAGTGAAAAATCAACTTTCATATAACCCCTGAACCAGACCAGAAGGTAAATTTTTACATTGAATTTCACTATTTGGTGAATTTTTACTATAGTTGTCATATATTTGAAAGAAAAAGAAATCCCTACGTTAGGGCAGAAAAAGTGTTAAACAAAATATACGGTAAATGTGAAAATATAGCACATTTTCATTAAACTCCCATGTATAGTGTTCCATAGTAAAATTAGTTTACTTTCGAGAGGACTTTCTAAAATTTGCGGGGTGGTAAATAATTTATTTTTTTATCTTAAAACAATTTATGTAAAAGTACTGTAGTCCGAATTTTCTGATGTTTTCCTGGCTATTATAACGATTTCGATATTTTACTGTAGCCTGAGTAGTAAAAATATTAAAATCGTTAAAAAAAGGCCAGGAAAATTTCAGAATTCTAATTGGCTGGCAAATATCAAAATAGTCAAAAAAGCCAGGAAAAAGTCAGACATTTCGCTGGCAAGTAAAATGTCGAAGTCGTTAAAAAAGCCAGGAAAACTCAGTTATTTCGGAATATAATAGAGAAGTAAAACTAGATACTAGAAATTTCATTAAAATATCTAGGGTATGACAGAAATGATAAGACCCGGCCTCGTTAAACATTTTCAAAACATGACATCTACATTAACGATAATGTCTACTTCGCAGAAAATGTCACAGACTTGCCAACAAGTGTGCCCATCAGTTGACGATATCCTGTTCTTATCCGCAGTCTTTCTTCTTTGTTTTGATTTTGTAAAAAGCTGGTTGTCGAGACACTCGTCTCATCTGAATCTGATTCCGCTCCATGTGAAGCACTCGCGTTACTGTTAGCATTAGTAGTTTTCCTCTTCATCCCCGCCATCTTTTCGTTTCCGATTAAGCAGGTCGAGACCACTATATTTTGTGACGTCGGCATAAATTTGCATACTAAATTAGGCATCTGTTTAATTTTATACCAGGCTGAAGCTAGCAGCCACTAACAGCAGCCACTAAGACCGTAGAAGCTAGCAGCCAATAAGGAAATTCATCAAAGTACTGAGAGTACTCGAACAAAAATTTATATTTTACTTAATTATCGACATATTTTAATTAATATCAAAATGATTAATGCTCAATAATTTGTACGAGCATTGACGACTTCCGAAGCAGTAAAGCTCACCTGAATAAGAGAGTTAAAAATGCGTCTTTGTTGGATAGAAATGAAATACGTCTATACGGGTCATAAGTAATGAAAATAATGTTATCCTAAGTGTAGTCTTATTGATACAAATAGGAAAAACTATATGCATCGTATAAAGTGATATGCAAACGTATTATGATATAAAAGACATGACGAATTAAAGTAAATTAAAAGGCATAAAACGATACAAATACAATAAATACCCCAAGCCAGTCCAGTGTGGCAAGATAATTTGTTTACATCGAAGCGTGTTTAAAATTTTATGCTCTGGCCTTTTCACTCCCCCAGGAACAACATCAATCGAAAATTAAAAAGACATCGTATTATTACAAATATGAGACAATAGAACACCCAACATTGTGATTTTCTTCCCATAAAAAAATTATCACATGTCACAGTCAAAAACAGAGAAAATCATCAGGTGAAATTGGGATTATTTTGTCTCGGCCATGTTTTGACGTGAACCTTCGAAGAATACAACAATGACAATGAAAAGGGTCGGTTTAGCTCACGCGAACTTTGTCATATTTTAGCATTTCACAATGATATAGGGGTGAAAGGCGGACCATTATCTCTTTTATCTTTGAAGTGTGCATTAAACGGATACCAGGGCAGTGTAGGGGACCTATGGAGCTATTATTTCCCGGTCTCAAATTGGGGCTGTAGGGGTACCACCAAGTGGCTCCCAGGGGTTCTGACTCATTTCAGGGGTCTATATCTCACTTGAGATTGACCACAAGAACTTGGAAACACTAAGATTAGGTAGAGGACCTCAAGAGGTATTCATAATAAGCATTAGAGGGTACCTATGACCCCTGCAAGGGTTCAGTTAGCTCACGCGAACTTTGTCATATTTTAGCATTTCACAATGATATAGGGGTGAAAGGCGGACCATTATCTCTTTTATCTTTGAAGTGTGCATTAAACGGATACCAGGGCAGTGTAGGGGACCTATGGAGCTATTATTTCCCGGTCTCAAATTGGGGCTGTAGGGGTACCACCAAGTGGCTCCCAGGGGTTCTGACTCATTTCAGGGGTCTATATCTCACTTGAGATTGACCACAAGAACTTGGAAACACTAAGATTAGGTAGAGGACCTCAAGAGGTATTCATAATAAGCATTAGAGGGTACCTATGACCCCTGCAAGGGTTCAGTTAGCTCACGCGAACTTTGTCATATTTTAGCATTTCACAATGATATAGGGGTGAAAGGCGGACCATTATCTCTTTTATCTTTGAAGTGTGCATTAAACGGATACCAGGGCAGTGTAGGGGACCTATGGAGCTATTATTTCCCGGTCTCAAATTGGGGCTGTAGGGGTACCACCAAGTGGCTCCCAGGGGTTCTGACTCATTTCAGGGGTCTATATCTCACTTGAGATTGACCACAAGAACTTGGAAACACTAAGATTAGGTAGAGGACCTCAAGAGGTATTCATAATAAGCATTAGAGGGTACCTATGACCCCTGCAAGGGTTCAGTTAGCTCACGCGAACTTTGTCATATTTTAGCATTTCACAATGATATAGGGGTGAAAGGCGGACCATTATCTCTTTTATCTTTGAAGTGTGCATTAAACGGATACCAGGGCAGTGTAGGGGACCTATGGAGCTATTATTTCCCGGTCTCAAATTGGGGCTGTAGGGGTACCACCAAGTGGCTCCCAGGGGTTCTGACTCATTTCAGGGGTCTATATCTCACTTGAGATTGACCACAAGAACTTGGAAACACTAAGATTAGGTAGAGGACCTCAAGAGGTATTCATAATAAGCATTAGAGGGTACCTATGACCCCTGCAAGGGTTCAGTTAGCTCACGCGAACTTTGTCATATTTTAGCATTTCACAATGATATAGGGGTGAAAGGCGGACCATTATCTCTTTTATCTTTGAAGTGTGCATTAAACGGATACCAGGGCAGTGTAGGGGACCTATGGAGCTATTATTTCCCGGTCTCAAATTGGGGCTGTAGGGGTACCACCAAGTGGCTCCCAGGGGTTCTGACTCATTTCAGGGGTCTATATCTCACTTGAGATTGACCACAAGAACTTGGAAACACTAAGATTAGGTAGAGGACCTCAAGAGGTATTCATAATAAGCATTAGAGGGTACCTATGACCCCTGCAAGGGTTCAGTTAGCTCACGCGAACTTTGTCATATTTTAGCATTTCACAATGATATAGGGGTGAAAGGCGGACCATTATCTCTTTTATCTTTGAAGTGTGCATTAAACGGATACCAGGGCAGTGTAGGGGACCTATGGAGCTATTATTTCCCGGTCTCAAATTGGGGCTGTAGGGGTACCACCAAGTGGCTCCCAGGGGTTCTGACTCATTTCAGGGGTCTATATCTCACTTGAGATTGACCACAAGAACTTGGAAACACTAAGATTAGGTAGAGGACCTCAAGAGGTATTCATAATAAGCATTAGAGGGTACCTATGACCCCTGCAAGGGTTCAGTTAGCTCACGCGAACTTTGTCATATTTTAGCATTTCACAATGATATAGGGGTGAAAGGCGGACCATTATCTCTTTTATCTTTGAAGTGTGCATTAAACGGATACCAGGGCAGTGTAGGGGACCTATGGAGCTATTATTTCCCGGTCTCAAATTGGGGCTGTAGGGGTACCACCAAGTGGCTCCCAGGGGTTCTGACTCATTTCAGGGGTCTATATCTCACTTGAGATTGACCACAAGAACTTGGAAACACTAAGATTAGGTAGAGGACCTCAAGAGGTATTCATAATAAGCATTAGAGGGTACCTATGACCCCTGCAAGGGTTCAGTTAGCTCACGCGAACTTTGTCATATTTTAGCATTTCACAATGATATAGGGGTGAAAGGCGGACCATTATCTCTTTTATCTTTGAAGTGTGCATTAAACGGATACCAGGGCAGTGTAGGGGACCTATGGAGCTATTATTTCCCGGTCTCAAATTGGGGCTGTAGGGGTACCACCAAGTGGCTCCCAGGGGTTCTGACTCATTTCAGGGGTCTATATCTCACTTGAGATTGACCACAAGAACTTGGAAACACTAAGATTAGGTAGAGGACCTCAAGAGGTATTCATAATAAGCATTAGAGGGTACCTATGACCCCTGCAAGGGTTCAGTTAGCTCACGCGAACTTTGTCATATTTTAGCATTTCACAATGATATAGGGGTGAAAGGCGGACCATTATCTCTTTTATCTTTGAAGTGTGCATTAAACGGATACCAGGGCAGTGTAGGGGACCTATGGAGCTATTATTTCCCGGTCTCAAATTGGGGCTGTAGGGGTACCACCAAGTGGCTCCCAGGGGTTCTGGCTCATTTCAGAGGTTTATATGTCACTTGAGATTGGCCACAGGAACTTGCAAACACTTGGATTAAGGCCCTCTATCTAATTCCAGTGTTATCAAGTTCTTGTGGTCCATCTCAAGTGAGATATAAACCCCTGAAATGAGCTAGAACCCCTGGGAGCCACTTGGTGGTACCCCTACAGCCCAAATCTGAGACCGGGAAATATTAGCCCCATATGCCCCCTACACTACCCTGTTATTCGTTTGATGCACACTTCAAAGATAAGGAAGATAATGGGCCACTTTTAACCCCTATATCATTGTGAAATGCTAAAATATGACAAAGTTCGGGTGAGCTAACCGAACCCTTGTAGGGGTCATAGGTGCCCTCTAACGCTTATTATGAATACCTCCTGATGTCCTCTACTTAATCCAAGTGTTTGCAAGTTCCTGTGGCCAATCTCAAGTGAGATATAAATCCCTGAAATAAGCCAGAACCCCTGGGAGCCACTTGGTGGTACCCCTACAGCCCAAATCTGAGACCGGGGAATATTAGCCCCATATGCCCCCTACACTACCCTGTTATTCGTTTGATGCACACTTCAAAGATAAGGAAGATAATGGGCCACTTTTAACCCCTATATCATTGTGAAATGCTAAAATATGACAAAGTTCGGGTGAGCTAACCGAACCCTTGTAGGGGTCATAGGTGCCCTCTAACGCTTATTATGAATACCTCCTGATGCCCTCTACTTAATCCAAGTGTTTGCAAGTTCCTGTGGCCAATCTCAAGTGAGATATAAATCCCTGAAATGAGCCAGAACCCCTGGGAGCCACTTGGTGGTACCCCTACAGCCCAAATCTGAGACCGGGGAATATTAGCCCCATATGCCCCCTACACTACCCTGTTATTCGTTTGATGCACACTTCAAAGATAAGGAAGATAATGGGCCACTTTTAACCCCTATATCATTGTGAAATGCTAAAATATGACAAAGTTCGGGTGAGCTAACCGAACCCTTGTAGGGGTCATAGGTGCCCTCTAACGCTTATTATGAATACCTCCTGATGCCCTCTACTTAATCCAAGTGTTTGCAAGTTCCTGTGGCCAATCTCAAGTGAGATATAAATCCCTGAAATGAGCCAGAACCCCTGAGAGCCACTTGGTGGTACCCCTACAGCCCAAATCTGAGACCGGGGAATATTAGCCCCATATGCCCCCTACACTACCCTGTTATTCGTTTGATGCACACTTCAAAGATAAGGAAGATAATGGGCCACTTTTAACCCCTATATCATTGTGAAATGCTAAAATATGACAAAGTTCGGGTGAGCTAACCGAACCCTTGTAGGGGTCATAGGTGCCCTCTAACGCTTATTATGAATACCTCCTGATGCCCTCTACTTAATCCAAGTGTTTGCAAGTTCCTGTGGCCAATCTCAAGTGAGATATAAATCCCTGAAATGAGCCAGAACCCCTGGGAGCCACTTGGTGGTACCCCTACAGCCCAAATCTGAGACCGGGGAATATTAGCCCCATATGCCCCCTACACTACCCTGTTATTCGTTTGATGCACACTTCAAAGATAAGGAAGATAATGGGCCACTTTTAACCCCTATATCATTGTGAAATGCTAAAATATGACAAAGTTCGCGTGAGCTAACCGAACCCTTGTAGGGGTCATAGGTGCCCTCTAACGCTTATTATGAATACCTCCTGATGTCCTCTACTTAATCCAAGTGTTTGCAAGTTCCTGTGGCCAATCTCAAGTGAGATATAAATCCCTGAAATGAGCCAGAACCCCTGGGAGCCACTTGGTGGTACCCCTACAGCCCAAATCTGAGACCGGGGAATATTAGCCCCATATGCCCCCTACACTACCCTGTTATTCGTTTGATGCACACTTCAAAGATAAGGAAGATAATGGGCCACTTTTAACCCCTATATCATTGTGAAATGCTAAAATATGACAAAGTTCGGGTGAGCTAACCGAACCCTTGTAGGGGTCATAGGTGCCCTCTAACGCTTATTATGAATACCTCCTGATGCCCTCTACTTAATCCAAGTGTTTGCAAGTTCCTGTGGCCAATCTCAAGTGAGATATAAATCCCTGAAATGAGCCAGAACCCCTGGGAGCCACTTGGTGGTACCCCTACAGCCCAAATCTGAGACCGGGGAATATTAGCCCCATATGCCCCCTACACTACCCTGTTATTCGTTTGATGCACACTTCAAAGATAAGGAAGATAATGGGCCACTTTTAACCCCTATATCATTGTGAAATGCTAAAATATGACAAAGTTCGGGTGAGCTAACCGAACCCTTGTAGGGGTCATAGGTGCCCTCTAACGCTTATTATGAATACCTCCTGATGCCCTCTACTTAATCCAAGTGTTTGCAAGTTCCTGTGGCCAATCTCAAGTGAGATATAAATCCCTGAAATGAGCCAGAACCCCTGAGAGCCACTTGGTGGTACCCCTACAGCCCAAATCTGAGACCGGGGAATATTAGCCCCATATGCCCCCTACACTACCCTGTTATTCGTTTGATGCACACTTCAAAGATAAGGAAGATAATGGGCCACTTTTAACCCCTATATCATTGTGAAATGCTAAAATATGACAAAGTTCGGGTGAGCTAACCGAACCCTTGTAGGGGTCATAGGTGCCCTCTAACGCTTATTATGAATACCTCCTGATGCCCTCTACTTAATCCAAGTGTTTGCAAGTTCCTGTGGCCAATCTCAAGTGAGATATAAATCCCTGAAATGAGCCAGAACCCCTGGGAGCCACTTGGTGGTACCCCTACAGCCCAAATCTGAGACCGGGGAATATTAGCCCCATATGCCCCCTACACTACCCTGTTATTCGTTTGATGCACACTTCAAAGATAAGGAAGATAATGGGCCACTTTTAACCCCTATATCATTGTGAAATGCTAAAATATGACAAAGTTCGGGTGAGCTAACCGAACCCTTTTCATTGTCAATGTTGTATTCGAAGGTTCACGTCAAAACATGGCCGATACAAAATTATCCCAATTTCACCTGATGATTTTCGCTGTTTTTGACTGCGACATATAATAATTTACTCATGAGAATAAAACAACAATGCTGGGTGTTCTACTGTCTCATATTCGTAATAATACGATGTCTTTTTAATTTTTGATTGATGTTGTTTCCGGGGGAGTAAAAAAGCCTGAGGATAAATTTTTAAACACGCACATGTTCAATGTCGATGTAAACAAATTATCTTGCCACACTGAGTTGGCTTTGAGTTTTTATTGTATTTGTATCGTTTTATGCCTTTTAATTTACTTTAATTTATCATTTCTTTTATATCACAATACGCTTGCATATCACTCAATACGATGCCTATAGTTTTTCTATTTGTATCAATAAGTCTACACTTAGGATAACATTATTTTCATAACTTATGACCCGTATAGACGTATTTCATTTCTATCCAACATAGAAGCATTTATAACTCTTATCCAGGCGAGCTTTACTGCTTTGGAAGTCGGCAATGCTCGTACAAATTATTGAGCATTAATCATTTTGATATTAATTAAAATATGTCGATAATTAGGTGAAATATAATTTTTCTGTTCGAGTACTCTCAGTCCTTTGATGAATTTCCTTATTGGCTGCTAGCTTCTACGGGCTTAGTGGCTGCTGTTAGTGGCTGCTAGCTTCAGCCTGGTTAATTTTATCGACAGTCGAATGAGTTGCAAGGCATTGTGGGCTACTACAAGTTTCAGTGTATACAAAGCGTATTGAAAATATATACCATATTGAATTGTCCCTTGGAAACTCATTTTGAATAATTTTTCAGAATTTATGAAAGTAATATAGACAATTAAAAGCTGTGAGTACTGTTTTTTTTTCACGTGATCCCCGATATTTGGGACAACATTAGTAGAAACGCGCGTTGATATTTTCATCAGGGACATTCATCAGAATGCTTAACGAACAATTAAACTACTTTATGCTGTATGGAATGCCATAGCTGCCTTAAGGTCAATTTCATATTATATGAATTGGTATATTTTTTTTATATGCAATAGTAATATCATTATATGCAGTGGTAACATCATTATATGCAGTGCTAACATCATTATATACTATTATTTCACCATTATATTCAGGGGTAAAATCTTTATTTGAAGTGGTAACATCATTACGTTATGTCGTAAGATCATTATGTGCAGTAGTTTATTCATTATATGCTATGAATAAATCTTTATATGATATGATAAACTCATTTCATACAGAGCTAAACTCATAATGAACTATTGTTCAATCGTTATGTTATATGGTACACTCTTCATGTGGAGTTGCAAAATCCTTTTATGCAGTGCAACTTCTTGACATTAGGTGATAAGTTCATTATATGCAGTACTATAACATCATGTTATGGTGTATTAAAACCATTATGTATGGTGGTAAAACCTTTATGTATTGTGGTGAAAGCTTTACATGCAATTGTAAATCCTTTATATGATGTGACAATTTTATAATATGCCGTTGTTGAGTCATTATATTATGAGGTCAGTTCTTTACATGATGTGATCATTTCATTATATGGAGTGGTAACTTCTTTATATGCAGTCGTAACTCTTTATGATGAGGTTGTAAACTGGTTCTTGCTGAAAAGTTTTGATGGGGAAGAGGTCCAGTTTTATTTTGCAAAAAGATGCCGCGTTCATTGTGACGATGCACATTTCCTGGTCAACTTGTCGTTTGTTTTGAAGAGAGAGAGAGAGAGAGAGAGAGAGAGAGAGAGAGAGAGAGAGAGAGAGAGAGAGAGAGAGAGAGAGAGAGAGAGAGAGAGAGAGAGAGAGAGAGAGAGATTCTCTGTTCATTGTGACGATGCACATTTCCTGGTCAACTTGTCGTTTGTTTTAGAGAGAGAGAGAGAGAGAGAGAGAGAGAGAGAGAGAGAGAGAGAGAGAGAGAGAGAGAGAGAGAGAGAGAGAGAGAGAGAGAAAGATTCTCTGTTCTTGATACATCGATGTGTGATAAATCGAATGAATTTTTAGTAGAGTACGCGTTTAATTTTAAAAGTGAAATAAATTTCAAAAAATGATTGTACTTTGTAGAAATATAATTCCCCCCTCTGCTTCTTGATCCGCGCATACAGTTATAGGAAGATCACTTTATGTATCTTGATATTAACATAGAACAATTTGATTTCAACTTGCTATCGTGTTTTAAGTATGTATGTAATTAATTGGAGCTTTTTGAATTAATAAATCTATTTCTGTCTCTTCAAAAACGTTTAAATTGAGGAGTTACTTTGCTCTTGATTGTTATTTAAAATAATTTTAATAGCATCCATATAACCGTGGTGCTTGGAACAAACTTATCCGTATTTTGCTGATTCATACATTATTGCACGGCTTGCTTTTAACGATGTCGAACAATATGTAAATATATTTTGAAAACGACATATTTTACAAAAAAAAAATACATTAACTTTATCGATTAATGCGTTACTTTCTCGTTCAGCACCAAATGTTTTAGCTGCAGATCTGTAGCTCTCTGGTTGAAAAAAATCGGATAGACAATTTGTCTATCCGATTTTTTTCAACCAGAGAGCTACAGATCTGCAGCTACAAATGTTTATACATGTAATGTGAACAAAGTCGGTAACGTTGAAAAAATCAGCACACATGTAAAATATTACAATGACAAGCGTTTTGAAACTTATTTATCCATCATTCATTTTCAAAACCATCGGGATAGGGGTATTACCTTAATGATATGAAGATATCTGCAACAGCTTTATGGAAATTAGCACAGGAACTGCAACACCTTCTTTGTATACATAGGATTTAAAATACAAAAATACATGCCCGGTGAGCTTAAATTCTATACAGTGGATGAAACAACCATAAAAAGAGCTTAAGACCAACCAATTTCTTTATTATTTCTTAAAAATCAAATTAATTTTAAGAAAAATTAAAAATAATTTTTATTTATGTCTATGAATAAAAATTTGTCTATATTCCTTTTGTGTTGGAGGCATTAATCAGCGAGGAGTAGCATCTACCTGGTACATTGAAACAAAGGTCTTTCGACTTTGATTTTAAAACGCTTGCTTCATTTTTTGTAATTTCTTTTACTCTTAAATTAAAAGCATACTCTACTAATAATACATTCGATTTTTCACACAAAATGGGTTCAATGATTGATATTATGATATCGATATTAAGGACAGATTAACTCTCTCTCTCTCTCTCTCTCTCTCTCTCTCTCTCTCTCTCTCTCTCTCTCTCTCTCTCTCTCTTTTCAAAACAAACGACAAGTTGACCAGGAAATGTGCATCGTCACAACGAACGCGGCATCTTTTTCAAAATAAAACTGGACCTCTTCCCCATTAAAACTTTTCAGCGAGAACCAGTTTACAACCTCATCATAAAGAGTTACGACTGCATATAAAGAAGTTACCACTCCATATAATGAAATGATCACATCATGTAAAGAACTGACCTCATAATATAATGACTCAACAACGGCATGTTATAAAATGGTCACATCAGTCATATAAAGGATTTACAATTGCATGTAAAGCTTTCACCACAATACATAAAGGTTTTACCACCATACATAATGGTTTTAATACACCATAACATGATGTTAGTACTGCATATAATGAACTTATCTCCTAATGTCAAGAAGTTGCACTGCATAAAAGGATTTTGCAACTCCACATGAAGAGTGTACCATATAACATAACGATTGAACAATAGTTCATTATGAGTTTAGCTCTGTATGAAATGAGTTTATCATATCATTTAAAGATTTATTCATAGCATATAATGAATAAACTACTGCACATAATGATCTTACGACATAACGTAATGATGTTACCACTTCATATAAAGATTTTACCCCTGAATATAATGGTGAAATAATAGTATATAATGATGTTAGCACTGCATATAATGATGTTAGCACTGCATATAATGATGTTACCACTGCATGTAATGATGTTACCACTGCATAAATTGATATTACTATTGCATATAAATAAGATACCAGTTCATATAATATGAAATTGACCTTAAGGCAGCTATGGCGTTCCATAATGCTGCATATAGCTTGCGCTTCTGCGTTTGTATATTTGTGCATTTCTACTACCGTGGCAATTCAAGTATGTTAAAAATGTACAGTTACCTGTATTCATTTCTAGTGCACAATGATAAAGTCACCAATACACAAATGTGATGTTTTTTTATTATCAAAATCTGTTTGTACTTGTATGCGAATGTTTGTCAGTCCTTTGATACTGATCATTTTTGAAGCAACAATAGACCAACTAAAACAACAGTATTTTTTAATGTGAGCATGGAACAAAGTTAATGGTACGTAATCTTTCCCTTTTTACCTTCTTAAGGACGTTGTTTAATCAGGGTTTGAGTTCTCAAATCCGGATTGTTAAGAAGTTCAATTTAATGAGTAAAATTTGTTTTAAATACAAAAAGTATTTATGAAATGAGCTATTATTGACCTAACAATCGATATTTTTACTAAATTATGGAATTAGGCTCTGACAAAGTTTGACTTTTAGCAAAGCAGAGGAAATTCGGGTTAAATTTTTCAGATTTTGTTTTCCACTGAAATATTTTTGATAGTACTATAATATTTAAAGTTAAGATTTTATTTGTTAGTCAACATAATTTTGCATATTTTCTGTTGGTTTTATATTGCGTTTTCGTTTAGATAATCGTATGGCACACACTACAAAAATATTGAAAAATGCTTAAAAATGATAAAAGACACCATATCTCAAAATTTTGATCATTGACCTCATATAAATTTTATGCCAGGAGAGAAAGGTCATTATACTTAGTTTAATACTATAAATGTTTTAGCATTATCATCATTCAGTTTTTTGTTATATTGAATTAAAAATGGGTAGTAATTTGAAAACTGATAGAGGAAATTCGGACTAGAATACCTTAAAAAATTGTGAATGAAAACTTAATTCTTCGTATCTATTTAATGTCACTACCATTCATAAACTGTATTTCATTTGTCAAAGAATTAAGCAATTTGTATTATTTTCACAATTAAGAAAATCTCAATCATACAGTAAATTTTTTATGGATTTTTCTTAAATTTTCAAAAAATATTCAATGGCCATTAACTCAGAAAGTAGGTCATTGACCTACTTATTTGAAAGTGAAGAATAACACTACCATGTAAGGTCTACAACACACAGTAGTTGGTTTTTCATTATCATCAGTGGAATTTTTTTTCATTCTGAGTAAACGTCATTTAAACGTAAAAACCAAGACGTACAAACATTCCGGCAAGCAATTAAATATTGTGTATAAAACAGACAAATACCACGTGCGTTTGTTGAATCGTAAACACGTTATAGACCGTCATGCATTGCAACTCATTCACTGGATTGGAGAATCTGTTTGCCGAAAATACTGTCACGTGTTAAATAATGTTATCCATATGCATATAAGGTAGTGTACCTGACCTGTTAAGGTAAAACTACGTTTCGGACGTACTGTGTTTCGTGTACAGTGTCTGTAGCACAACTCGCTTTTGTGCTTACACAACTTGGCACAACACCAGGCACGTAGCATCGGGGGGGGGGGGGGGGGGGGGGCACTTTTTTTTCTTGAATTTTTCTACATTTACATACAAAAAATCGTATCAACATTGAGTTTCACCCCCCCCCCCCTTTTATGGGCGCATGGAAAATGGAATCGAAATAAGGAAAATAAACAGTGAAATTGAAGTTAAAGGTAAGCTCCCCCCCCCCCCCCCCCCCCGCGAGAAGGATTTTGAAAAGTAACTTTTTTCTTTTTTTTTTGCCCGTTGTGTGTTTCAGGGATAGAAAACACACAACTCGTTGGATAAAAATCATATACCATCCGGGTCATGAGAGATCCTATATAATTATAAGGAATAAGGAATCATTCTTTGAGTATTATAAGGTGATAATTTCGGTCGGGGCGTGATCAAATCCAATAAAGCCCAAAGGGCTTTATGATAGATTTGATCACGCCCCGACGGAAATTATCACCTCATAATATTCAAAGAATGATTCCTTATTACTTTTATTTTTATAATTTTAAACCATCTTACGATTAAATATTAATAAGCAAATCCCGCTGGTGCCTCAATTTGGCTTTATGAGTTATATAGTACAAAATCGATACATAGTGTTATCACAGGCAAAGACACAGGAAAATGTAAATATAACTATTATGAACTCTAGAATATTTTTAATATATTTACATACACCAAGTATTATTCCCTCTATTTCTTACGGAAACTTATAGTTAATTCATAGCTCTAGAAAAACAGCCAGACTGAAATCTACACGCCCCATTTATCGATTGGTCGAAATCTACGGTGGCTGAAAATGACAAGAAAGTGACAGGATTGAATTTGACACGCCCTGTTTATTGATGGGTCAAGACCTACAACTACCTAAGAAAAATCATGGACTGTACGAACTAACCATGATGATGTCAGACTCAAAGTCTCACTGGAGACAATTTGGCTGTTTCTTTTAGCTAAAGTACTAATTTAGTGAATTTTACTTACTTTTTACACTCAATTTATTAATTAGTTAAAATAAATATGTTCATATAAACAATAAAATGTTCACTTTGGTGATTCATGTGGGTTATGAAGGTAGTGATCATTGCAGAATTTTTTTTTTCTGTAATGTTGCTACCTTCATATCCCAAATGAATCACCAAAGTGAGCATTTTATTGTTTAAATGAAAAAATTATAGATGCCATAACATATAATGTAATAACTGTGAGCCTGAGTTTTAGCTTTTAATGTCAACACATTGTACATCATTGATAAAGTGTTCTGCATGCTTCAGGCGTCTCAGAGAGGCTTCTTTCCCCAGTATACTCATCATTTCAACAACAGGTGGGCCAGCCTACAAAAGAAAATAAAACAATGTTCAATGCATTATAAGGAATAAATGCACTGCAATGAATAAAACAAAATGCAAAAAAAAAAATTAAAATCTTAATATATTGTGGATTCATTAAATTTTTAGTAAGGGGCATTATTTAGGAATTAATTGAGGAATACACCTAATTTTTATTCATTTTGTATTACTGTTATAAAATTTGAGGCAGTTTACGTTTAATAAACTATGAACAGAGTAACACAAGCATCATATCGTGACAATAAGCTATACATATCTTATTATCTTATAAAAAAAATTGTTGCATAAATCAAATAGGGCTTTTCAACCAGATTTAATTTTTTTTTCAATGATTATAAAGTTTTTGGACACATGATCTGTAAATAGACCATCTTATTTACAAATAATATGCATCTTTTAAATATTGCATAAATTTTGATAGTCTCTTTGATTATATTAATTCAAATATTTTATGCCCGTATACATACATGTATTCATAAATGTGTAAAAATATTGTTAACCTGTAATCCTGAGAGAGATACCCTCAAAATATGCATGAATAACTTCATGTTGATTCCTTTTTCTTTGGCCAACACAGAAAGAGCTTTCTTTAGCGAGTATTCTTGGAACTCTTGTAATTGACAAACAACGTTGTAACAGTCTTGCAAAATTTTACAAATATCAACACTGGATTTTTCACAAAGTTCCTGTATCTGTGAATTTGAAGGAGTTTTCCATAAAAACTCCCATTCTGGTTCAGTTAAATCTGTGATTTTGCAGATTCTGCTGTCTTTCTACAAAAGTAAATGATTCAATCATTTTTTCATAAAATATAATTACTAACTTTGTCTCACTATTTCAGTGTACAAATTTATAATATGGAGATTTTGGAGACATGAATGTAATCTTGATTCAAAAAGATTGTATTATGTATTTTACTTACAAGTCAAACTCTTTCCGCACCTATTGTGTGCACGTATACCAGTGCTCAAGAATTAAAAAACATCACTTATATAATTAAAAAAAAAAATTACCATTGCCCAACATAAAATATCTGTAACATGTTGTTTGTCCAACAAATCACCAGAATTTCTGTCTTGGTATCTGAAATATAATTCTAAAAACTCTTGATTGACAATCAAAAGGATGCTGCAATCATTTGAAACATTGAATTGATTAAAATTTACAATACCAAAGCAAACCATTTCATTGGGCTGTTAAAACTTGAAATTCATCATCCTATGATAATATTTGATAGATTTTTTGGGGTTACATTTTCTCAATTCTTTCAATCTTACATGTTTATTGCAAGTACAATATTTGTAAAAGACACGCCTTCTCCTATCTATAGTTATATAGCACTAGGCTATCACAGTTTCATATTTTTATTCTTAACCGTTTTACACTGATTTTAATAGCTTCAATCAAAGAGCATTATACAAGTTTATTGTGAAGAAGATGCAGTATTTTTGCTAAATGTATATTTTCAACCAAAAATTGATTTTCAAAACACATGATTTTTAACATGCATATTACATAGTGTGCAGTGCAATTTCTTTGTACATACTTAGATTGTAAATGCTTTCTCAGAACTTTCATAGCCTGTTCTGTTATGAGGTCAGGGTCATCGTTCAGCGCCCTCTGGAGGTAAACCTTGTTCACCTGCTCCAGTTTTTCTATATCTATGTGACCCGAATGAGAGGACATGTTTTGCACAGAAAACTGAAATATAAACAAAGAATATGTAAACTGTTACATCGGACACTCAGATTGAACTGAATCTATACAAATGTATGTGTGGTAGTTCATACATGTTTCTAGAAACTGAATCCATATTTGTTAAAAGCTTTATGACAATACACAAAAGTGAAAGTGCTGAAGCTTAATTAAACACTGTGACAAATTGTCAGACTCAAAAAGGTGATACTGATATCTTGAAAATACAATCTTCAAACTTAAAAAAAATATCTATATATACATTTGTAATTCCGACGTACTTAATATAAATTGTTAAATTTAAAAATAAAACTTATACAATTCTTCAGTTTTATTTACAAAATCAAACAAAAATTCTACAACATTTCTTTGACTCAAATCTTTTGATGCACCATTACATGAATATATATGTACCTTCGTAACAAGATCCTCCAGACTGTCATATTCAATGGAGTTGTCCACAGTTTGAGTGTACCCTCCCCCAATAAGAGTCAAATATTTCAGTACTGCATCAGGTGCATATCCTTTATCCTTCAACAAAATGATAATGAGAGATAAGAGAGAGAGAGAGAGAGAGAGAGAGAGAGAGAGAGAGAGAGAGAGAGAGAGAGAGAATACAAGTACTATAAACCAATAATTTTACATGTAATTTTTGGCGAGTTGGAAAGTAATTTGTGACAAATAATTTCTGCAAGCAAATAGATACATTGTACATGTATTTCATTATTTCCTGCCAGATTAAGAAATGAACAACTGGTTTGTGATGATAAATATCTGCAAGCAGAGATTGCTTAAACATCTCTAAGAGTCAAATCTCGCATGTATAATACATTTTACAAGTTTAACGGAACATTTACCTGATAGAATGATATTTGGATATCTCCTTGTCTCTTTGAGAGTTTAGTTCCATCACTATAACCAAAATACTTATTTTAATTCAACTTTACAAAATATTTTTCCAAAAAAAAGAAAAGCTCCAAAAAACAAAATGTAAAGATCCTTTTCCTAAAAATATTCAGAGCAAAAAGATTAAAAATGGATAAAAGGCTCTTTGAAATTCAATTTACTCTTATGAAAGATTAGCCATTTAAATGTACCTGTTCATGATGAGGGGTAGATGTCCATATTGTGGAGGAGACCAGCCAAAGGCTTTGTACATCAGCAGGTGCTTGGGAGTGGAGACCTGCCACTCCTAGAAAATAGAAATCAAACAGTACTGTGAGTTTAAAACATGTATCACATGTATACTATTACAACTTACAAGCAAGAGGTTGAACATCGATCGCACAGTTATGTAACTATAAACAGGTTAAACTAAGTGTAAATTGATCAACATTGCAAAGTGGGTTCATGGTCTAGAAGTATTGCCTGACAACTTTCACTCCTCCTGCAACATTCTCAGGGGGAAAAAATGCCAAAAATAATTTATTTACAAGTGTATGTAAACTTGCACTTATGAAAATACAATCTTACCTGGCCCCTTAGAACATGAGTAATTTCCATCAAATGGTCGTCAACTACATTTGCAAAATGGTAGGTTGGATATCCATCACTCTTCATAATAACCTAAATTACAATATCAATAAAGTAAATGTACATGTATGTATAATCTTTCTGTCCATACAGCATTCAGCTAAATTAAAGGGGCATGGTCACGATTTTGGTCAAAAATCATTTTTCCGATTTTAATATTAACAATGCTTCAAAAAGGCATTTTTAATAGGCAAAAGAAATTTGAGTGTCATTTGGTGAGTTATAAAAGAGTTACAGAGCTTTAAATTCTTCGGTATGTAAACAAAGCATTTAAAGCACGTTAAAGTAAAAAATTTCAATTTTAAATCTAAAATGAATGTGTTAAATGTTATGAACTGTGTATCTATGCTTAAAATAAATAAAAAGATAGACAAAATATGCCAGAAAAAGATTTTTTACTGGTATATTGAACCTATGTAAACAAAAAAAAAGGGCACGAGCCTTGTTTACATGACAAGGAATTGCAAGCCCTGTATCTTGCTAATAACTCTACGAATGACTCTCAAATTTTATTTGATCATTAGAAATGCATTTCTAAAGCATTGTAAATAATAAAAACATAAAAATGCCCCTTTAAACATTATACATATAGTTATATATAGTGTATGTACAGTAATAAAATCATGCATATCAACATGCTGCTAAAATAAACATTGTGCACAGTTTATAAATAATGTATATCACCATCAAGTCAAAAGTTCATTCTCTAATGAAGTCAAAATTTTAAAGAGCGCATGCCATTGTTAATATTTTCAATTTAATTCAATCATAGGCAGGAAATTTGGATGCATATTTACAATAGTACATATAAAAAAGTACTCATTAAAGTTTTCCACCTAAAACAATAGCTGTAATATACTTACTGGGTCCCCTTCATAATCAGCAATGTTTACATCATAATGGCCAAAGACAAGGTCAGTGAAGGGCTCATGGTCTTTTGGATTTAACTGAAACAAAATATATACAATGTAGATTGCAAATACATGTACATTCAAAATACAATGTCTTCTTTGACATGGATATTGATTTTCTAGCTCCAAGAACAGAAAAACTTCAGGGAATCTCTATATACATCTGGTACTGTTTTGACAATATATACAAAGACATTATTGTACATAAATTATGTACATAAATACCAGGTAGCATTCATTTGATTCATACCTGACACACGTACAAAAAAAATGTATTTTAAACATAAAGTATACCCTTACCTTAAATCTGATGACATACGGTGTTTTTGCTGCTATTTTTTCTTGAATCTCAGTTTCAGACAAGTGTCGGCATTTATTGTCATATTTTGGGATCTCCCCATGCTTCATGGCATCTTTTCTGATCAAGTTCAGACGTAGCTTGGTGCAGAAACACTTGTATGCTGCTCCTTTCTTAAATAAAGAAAGAGCACCTACAGTTTATTACCATACTGTTAAACTCTGGCTAATGCTCTATCAGTCATATTTTAGCACCTTTTGGATGCTTTCAGTTTGCTAATTCAAGAAAATATAGAATCTTGATTCAAATCAGCTGTGGAGAAAAATTGCACCTATTTTTTTGGACTTTTTAAAGTGAAGATACATGGTGAATGATTTTTTATACAAATTTAAGATATCAATAATAGAGGATAAAAATCATCAAAAACATTCTGCTTTATAATAAATAAATAACCCATTTTAATAAACTGCTTATTTGATAAGGCATAAAAAATAACAGTAATAGAATATAACATTCTCTATATCCTGTAGACCACCAGAAGTGTTTAACTATCTGTTCAAGAAAGAGCTGATTGTTATGAATTTCAATTACAGGTATTTATACTGTAAATTCCATACATTATGCGAGTTTTTAATTCCGCGCTGTCGCCGTTTTGTATCAAATCGCGACAATATGAAATCGCGATTACGGAACATTTATCCATATTTCTTATATTTCTCATAAAAAAATGGCGAGATTTTATAATTTTATGCTGATATAAATTCCTCACATATTATTAGGAATTTACAGTAAACGAAAACTTCCATTATTTTCAGATAGGGATTGCCTACAGTCTTCCAAAATAAGTTGACATCTTGGAATTTATCATTATACATGTATGCTTTTCTTTTAATTAATTTTAAATCTTTATACAGATTTGTGATATACATACAAACAAACCCATGTGGTCATTAAAGTTCACAAATCTCTTTACCTTAAGAAGCTCATTGACATATTTATTGTAAAGGTCTGTTCTTTGAGACTGGATGTAGGGGCCAAAATTTCCACCAATTAGAGGCCCTGAAACAGATAGTTGTCCGTTTGAACTTTGCAACAAACTCTTACAGTAGAAGAAAGCTGGCTATGAAGCAGTGTCATTTTATAGCACTAAGGGTTCATTGAACATGCAATTTAAATTTTGTAAAGAGATAATGGTTAAGGTCAAATTTTTTTACATGTGCATATGCACTTATTTCCACATACTGGTATATGTTCTAGAACAAATTCTGAGAGATATACATGTACATGTATGGGGTAGAAAAAAGATTGAATATGAACAAAGCTTGACAATTTCTTAAAGACTACCGGTATTTGACCTGGTGAGAGTTGGTAATTTGTATCACTCTTACTGGAGAGACTGAGTCAAGGTTTTCTAGTCAGAGTAATGAAAAAGTTGTATCAAACATGTCATTATTTTCTGTATACTGTCTTACATTCTTTTTATTATACCCCCGCAAACGAAGTTTAGGGGGGTATATTGGTTTCACCCTGTCCGTCTGTCCGTCTGTCTGTCTGTCCGTCTGTCTGTCTGTCCGTCTGTCTGTAGACGCAACTTTGTCCCCCCTATAGAATTTTTTATTACTGCATGGAACAGTTTGAAAATTTGTACATATGTTGAACACCATCTGAAGATGTGCACCTGCAATTTTTTTTAAGATCAGACAAGATTTAATGACTTTATGACAGTTTTCATTTTCCTTATTCTATATATTGTACACTTATGTTGAAAAGTAAGGGAGGTAATCATTACAGATTTTATTGATTAATTAATAGAAAACACTCTAAAATATATTTATATAAATACATCCAGATGGAGTTTTTTGTCTTTATGTCTTAATTAATAAAAAAAAAATTATTTTTTATAAGTATTCTATCAACTGACAATGCAAAGTTTTTGTTTGTCAATGATAAATTCTTAGGAGCTAATGAGAACATCAAAGACAAGTGTGGCTGAATTCATTTGTCCCAAGGGAGCCATTATCTGAGCCATGGCTCAGATGGAGCATGTTTAGGGGAAATTGATAATCTGTAAAATGGGTGATGGTTTTGAGGCTATTTTAAAACTGTTTCATGTAAACCAAAAGGTCTATCATTATAAGGAAATAAATAATATAATTATTAATAAAGAAGTTAAACTATTTTTAGCGGTTGTTTAAATTTATTTGTCAAGTAATTTTATGAAGTGACCCTATTGGGCATTAATTTAAATGAAATTCAAAATTACTGATATGATTGTAGTGTTTTGGCAATTTTAAAATTGTTTGTAATATTAAATTTTCTTTTTTACATATTTTTACATAGTATGGTAATTATGGTAATGTTTTGGGAGTTTATTAAACTTAACAAGCTCACCAAAGAAAATCATAGTCCTATGGGATCAATTTTCTGATATGGAGTTCAATTGTGCCATAGGAGAAAGTGAGGAAAATTTGAAACAACTAATTGCATCTGTCAAGACTCTTATTAGAAAGATATTGAAAGTTTTATCAACAGAAGAGCATTGCTTGGCTACCGGTATTTCTATTCACTGCAAAGGGAGGGGTTATTGTCATTTTGTTGGTTTTTCTTTAAATCAATTAAATTAAAAAAAAAAATATCATCAAATACATACATTTTGTAAATGTATTACTGTTATAGATATGTATTTACAGTGAAATTCTGACAATTTTGATTTTAATTTTTCTTTGTGAACTATTTTTTTTTTTTTTTTACAATTCTAGAATTTTTTTTTTTGTATGTGTTCCAAACCTTAATTATTATTCAATTCAATTATTTGTCCCATTTGAAATTAGCCTAGCGGGGGTATTAGTCCCATTAGGACAGTTCTAGTTTCTCTCGGTCATGAGAGTATAACTATTGTATATCTGCTTTTATGTTTTTGTACATTAAACTCTTCTGAAAATGCAATATGTGATCAAACCTTCATCTGGATGAATCTTAGCCCATTGGAGTGTCTCTAGGATTTTTTCTATGGCTCCATCAACAATTCTTGTCTGCACAAGAGAAGAGAAATTGACCTTCAGAGAATTGATAGAGATTGAGATGTAGAGAAATAAATTGTTATCTATCATATGAAAGTTTATAAGAGTTTGTTTAAATTCTGCAGCATTTTCAATTTGTCGTAGTAAATTATTGTTAAAAATCAGATGTGAATTAGTCACACTACTCTTACAATAAAAAGAGATCTGAATACCTAAAGCAAAGACAAAAACATTAGAATAAATACATAAGCAATTGTTCAGGTGGGTCCTAAATAATCCAAAGTCATCCTCATGCTTTTACTAATGGTTTATTAACATTTTTTATTCAAGCTTTATAAGAGACCCATTCAGTGCAGAACTGCTCTCTTGCAGTGCAAATTGGTATACTGTGCCAAAGTTTATAATTTTAAAAAAATGCCTAAATAAAACAATTGATGTTACAAAATATTTCGCCAAACTATGTAATTTTGCCCTGCTTAAGAGCAGTACCACAGTAACCGTTAAGGGGTCCAGTGATTAAACTTAAGACTTGTAATAGTAACAAACCGAATGTTTGTAAAATGGGTAACTTGCCCCGGCCAGGTAAATTGAAATTTTTTAGAATATGTTACGGACGGGTATATTTGTATTCGCTGAAAATACTGCTGTAAAATAATGCATATTTTGGAATTTATTGGCAATTGCAAATTTCCATATTACTGGTAACAGGTTTTAAAGTCAAGATCTAGTGAATGAAAGATGCCTACGTGATAACAATGTTAACTGACATATCATTTTTGCTCACTTGTTATAACTGCAGGCACGTAGCATCAGGGGGGGCCAGCGGGGGCCTGGCCCCCCCACTTTTTGGGGCGGCAAAGAATTTTCTTAAATTTACATACAAAAAATTGAATTAAGATGGAGTTGGCCCCCCCACTTTTAAGGGACCATGTAAAAATTTGGAGTGAAAATAAATTGACTGAAGTCAAAAGTAACTTTTCCTTCCCCCCCCCCCCCCCCCCCCCTCCCCCCCACGGTTTAGGATTTTCAGGATTTTGGAAAGTAACTTTTTCCTTTTTTTTTTTTTTTTTTGGTTGTCAAGATTTTTTGGATAAGTCTGGCCCCCCCCCCACTTTCAAAAACGATGCTACGTGCCTGAACTGCACGTGCATTTTGATTACTCACCTGATCAGTGTCTTCAATCCGAACGACAAATCGACCGCTTTTGGATTTTGCAAATAAATAATTGTAGAACGCCGTTCTAAGGGAACCTAAATGCATGAATCCTGTAGGACTTGGTGCAAATCTAACCCTTACATCCTTATCATACTTGAAAGATGATGCCGTGTTAAACTGTCGTCTTATTTGTCTTCGAAAACAGAGTGAGAACATTTTCATGGACAGCGCCATGTTCTTTTTTAATTTTTCGTATGTCGAGCTCGATACAAATTAGGAAATGGGGGGTGGGGGGTTGGGGGGGGGTGTTGTTGATTGAAATGGTGGGGTAAGTTGAGGGGCGAATAGACTACTTTACCTAAAATAATTATTGATTTGTTATTGTTTCATCAAAATATGACTCGGGCTGATATCCCGGAACGATGGCTGCGTTCGACTATTTATTAACTAATAACCATGATGATACTAGTAATCAGATTACTCAGATGAACATCTAAATTTGACAGTTCTCCTTTTGAGGAATAAAATATCTTTTGATATCTTTTTTCAGACCTTCTCTTTTTTAATAACATGTCTGCAAATACTTTTTCACGCAGCAAACATTTGTCTTAAATATACACATATAGAAAAAAATTAGGTGAAATAAACTATTGAATAAACCACAATAATTGTGGGTAATACGGTTTAGGATACTCTTGATTGGCGATTAAAAAAAAATTAAAGAGCTGAAAAATCATTTTTTATGAAATATGAAGGAATTAAGAAGCAAATCTCGGAGTTGAGTTAATATTTTATTAATTATGAAATATATTTTGTATCTAGAATGCCTTCAGTCTCTCAAATAAAGACATTAAATCAGCTCTTGACTCCTCTTTAAAATGAGGTCAAATTGATACCCTGGAATCATTTACTTTATTAGATCTTGACCTTAAGGTCAATTTAATGAAAGTTGCCTAAAAGATTATAAAACTTCAAATTCTAAATTCTTTCAATGATGCTTAATTATAACAATAACCGCAAAGTTTATTTTATGGAGTGTATCAGGGCTAAAATTCTTGGTAAACACAATGAAACATTATGTTTAATTAGTATAGACTGTCATTTTCTATGAAATATGAAGGAAATACATGTGGATAATAAATCTCAGAGTTTTGATAAATTTTGACGAATGAAATGTAGAATGCCTACAGTCTCTCCAAAAACAACATTAAACAAGCTTTTGACCCCCTCATTAAAATGATGTTATATTAAATTAGGTTTACCTTTCCCATGATCTAATATAAAATATCAAGAAAGTGTTTCATTTTTTACATACTTCCTTTAAAGACGTAGAAAACGGGAAAAAGATTCATCAAATCCGTTTTGACGTCCTAATGGTTCCAGCGCCAAAAAGCGCCAAAAAGGAACTCTTAAATCATTTACTTGATCTTGACCTTAACATGGTTAAAAGGCAGCGAAGCCCCAACCTTACACTACGGTACGTATGGCTTTTAGACAAGATAATAAAACTTCATCTACAGGATTCAGAAAGTGCCGGGCGACTGGAAATGTTCTGAGTCTTGCCTCAGCCCTTGTTGGTTTTATATGAAGTGATGACAGATCTAATGGTGGAGAAAAACATGTCGGAATGAAATCATCGGCATTATCAAATAGATATTTTATACATATAAAAAAAAATGAGTATACTTGCATCAATTTTTTTTCATTCATGTACATAAACGCCGTATGGTATCAAATTAACAAAACTCATACAATAGAGATTAATTATGTAGGCAATGCATCCAAAATACGTTATTTGAGGGCATGATACTAACATGAAATAGAAATGTGGACGTTAAAACCAAGCTTTTTCTCAAATGCACGGTTTACTAAAATATAAATGCATATTTTGCAGGTCTGGCAAACAAATTGATTTGTTTGCACAAAAACAACTGAAATCATTTGAAGAAAAAGGACAAGCAAAGCAAACGGACCTAACGTCTACACTGCACGTCCTTGCAAAACCAATCATAGTGTAAAGTTCTAATCTGTTCTGTTGAAGTGTTATAGATCGTACTAAAGAAGAAAGATTGAAGAATGCAGAGCAACCGATAAGGTTACAAGGCTAGGCCACACCCTTAACCTTAGGTAGCATATTAAATTGAGACGCGATAAGAATCCAACATTTTGACTTTCCATGGAGTTAACACGATAGTACTGCTTACGCAAGCATTTAAAGGGGAGTCTAACGAACAAAGTGACCTACAAAAATCTAAACTCAGACTTTGAATGGCCCCCCTAATATGGCATGCAAACAACAAGTTTTAGAAGTACCAACATGTAGTACATCGAGATATACTCTTTAGCATCTTACATTATGATTATCAAATTGTGAAAGAATATGGTCTCTTCTAAAAATTACGCCTTTAGACAAACTGCATAGGCGTCGGAACCGGGGGGGGGGGGGGGCTATTTTTCCAAAATTATACATAACCATTAAAAACATAGCATGATAGAGGGTTCAGCCCCCCCCCCCCCACTTTTTCTCGCAGGAAAGATTATTGTTCCTAAATTTACCTTGAAAGATTGAGAAGTTGGATTCAGAAGCATACTAGCTCCCCCCCCCCCCCCCCCGATAAGTTATTTTTTTGAAAGTATAGGCCTACTCCTCCCCCCCCCCCCCCCCACGGATTAGGATTTCCATGATTTGGGGAATTACTTTTTTCTCAATATTTTTAATGATTCGTCTAGCCCCCCCCCCCCCCACTTTCAATTTGCTTCCGACGCCAATGAACTGTGTAACATGGGGATTAATTAAGAATGAACTTTTCGGAAATTCGCTCTGATGAAAAACCTTGGAAACATCAGGCATAAATCTCACAGGAAAGTCTGATATTACCAACAACAAAAAAACAACCTGCATGAGAAGTACAATATGGAAGTCTTTAAAAAAGGCTAAATAAATGAATAGCAAAATACCCGGTATTGTAACATTTTAAATGAATGTGCAGTTTACTACAAATGTAGTTATTGCATTGTCTTTACAATGTAAATATTATGACTAAAATCGTTTCTTATTTCAAAGCGAATGTACAATAATGCGCATTTACGTGACACAGTTTCTTCTTTTCGTTCGTTTTCTTATCAGTTGACAAGAAAATTACAGGTAGGGGAATGACCTACAAACTAATAAACGGATGTAACATAACGAAGGCTCCTCGTCAAAATAGATTACACTTAATACCCAGTAGTAGGTCCTTAATCCTACTCGGAAGAAAGGCGGAGATGGTACCCGAGGGCTGAAAAATTTAGATTTATTTTATAATGAAAACATCGTTTACATATATATGAAATTATGGCATATCTATATACACCCAATTGTGTACTTAATTTACAATTCGCATTTTGAGAAAGTCGTGTTGATTTATCTGAAACAGTTAGACCCGTCCACTCCAGGTACCAAGAATCTAGCTCTTATTTAATATTTTTGTGCTCTCACATGGAAACAAAACTCTTCCGCAGAATTAAAACATTTGCCAACATTACAGAAATGATAACTAATAAGTAAGCACTGTAGAAAAAAAAGGAATTAAAGCATCGAAAAAAAATCTGCATATCAAGATAGGTGATTAAAAGCGCTGCTTATTTTAAATGTTAATAAATTCATTTCAAAATATTTAAATTCTAGCCTAATAGTCGTATAAATTATTAATGTCGAATATAATAAAGTATAAATATCGTTAAGGCTGATATATTGCATTTTAATGAACACCTCATCAAAATATAAAATTTTAAAACTTACATTGATATAAATTAAAACTGTAAAGATATATATGTATGAGAGACAGTCTAAATAGAATCCATGATGATTTGGCGGTATCCATTCTATCAGAATGATGAGACTTGTAATGGACCTCCATTGCTTTCATTTCGAAAAAAGGAAAAAGACTTGGGAAAAGATACGTAAAATATGCAATCTAAACTACATGTATAATGAAAATAAACGTTTAAACATTCAGCAATTTTGCGATAGTTTTCTTTAGCCTGTGTGACGCATATCGATGTCGAATTGTCGTTAACGATTCGCAAAGGAAATGAACTCAAAGTTTAATACCAAAAAACTTTCTCTCTATAAATAAAATATAGAATGTTACTACAGCACTGTTCCGTTATATGGTCAAAGCCGAACAGGAATAAACTCCGTCTAAACCAATGCGACATGGACACATGAATAAAATGTGGTAAAAACACCTTGAACGCACTTTTTTATCATTTCTAGACACATAATGACATGTCTCGTCACATATTGCATTTGTTCTGTCACTTGGCCAATGATTTAATGTCATTTGTATAGTAACAGTCAAGAACGGGACAGATACTCACCTCACATCAAGGGATGTTAATGGACCGTTTGTCAATTCTAGACATGTCCACGTACGACAGCCCTAAGCTCGGTTTTGCTTTGGCAGTCTCTTAGCCGTCTGCTTTACTTAATATTAGTTTCTAGCCGTTCCTTATGTTGGTACGTTGGCTGTGCATTTTGGTGGTAGAAAGTTGAAAGGAAATACAAGACTTTTGCATTTTGCTTTATATATATATAACTTACCGTAATAGAGAAGGATTTTACTATTCAGAAAAATACAATGTCTAAAGAAAAGACGGAAGCGATTCTACAGGAAAATAAAAGTTTCTTACAAAGAGAACTGGACGATTTGAGGTCATTAGATCTTTTGCGAGCATCGCTTGCGGAGTTTCTCGGAGTCATGTTTCTTGTTATGTATGGAGTAGGAGCCGGGTTGTATCATGAAACTCTTGGAACGAAACCTAGTAGCGTACATATTGCTATAGAAACAGGATTCTTTATAGCCGTCATAATAACAACACTGAGTACCGTGAGTGGAGGTCACGTGAATCCCGCCATTAGCATCGGTTTCCTAGTAACAGGGGCCATAACCTTTTCCAGATTTTTGTTCTACTCGTGTTTTCAAGTCCTTGGTGCTATTGCTGGTATGGCTTTCATAAGCATGGTTTCACCTGTTGAAATGCAGCATGGAAGTTTTGGCGTGATTTTGCCCGGACCAAACGTCACTGACGTCCAAGCGTTCGCTTGTGAGGCCTACATCACGTTTTTACTGGACTTTGCCACTTTCTCGTTCCTTGATTACGGGAGATCGGATATGGCTGGTTCCGTTCCGTTTATCATCGGAATTCTGGTTGTTGCCAATGTGTTCTCAACAGTAAGTGATTTCAAATATATATAATAGTACTCAGCTCTTTATTTTCCGAGACGTATATCAACGTTACAACCCCCCCCCCCCCCCCAAGGTAAAAGTACAAAACCCTGAAAATAAAAACAAATAAAATACAAATTTATACAAAACACGAGAAACAAATCAATATAGACTAAAAAGGCCAAAACCATCCATTCCCCTTAAAGTAAATAGAATTTTACATGTATGCAGCCGTGTATATAGTTGGGACAACATGGAGTGTGGTGTTTATTATCTATTAATACTTTAATATTCATTAACCGTGACTAGAATTGAGCGACAACATTAAGCTTTTCTGGCAATTTCAATACTTATAAAAAGTACATATGCATATCATCACTTGCACTGCAAAATTCTTCAATTATTAAACAAATGTATGGCCTGTTTTCAATTACATCATTTACACAGGTGAAGATTTTTGTTAAATGTCTATGTATGAGAGAGAGAGAGAGAGAGAGAGAGAGAGAGAGAGAGAGAGAGAGAGAGAGAGAGAGAGAGAGATGTGACTTTTGGGGTAATAACATGTGATTTGACATATTCCACAATAAACATAAAGAATTAAGGTTTAATTAAGAATTAATGAGCTGTTAAGGCAATAGAGTCAAAAGGTAATTTTGTGCTCTGATATAACTTTGCTTATAGTCATAATTAGTATTATGATAAAACTTTCCTTGTATACAGCACATTTTTTAACCAAGGGCCATATAAATTTAACATTAACTTTATCCAGTTTTTATAACAGGGCAAAACACATATTTCGAAAGAGTATACTATATACACACAAAATTCTTAATTTTGCAATCACGATAGTGCATTGTTTAGCATATTCATTTAACCCGATGAAGTTTTGCGTAGACATTGTTACCTTTTTCAAATAGTTAATTGATATCCAATTAAGTACAAAGCACAACTTTACAAAAATGGTTTATTGTACCACTTTTTAGAAATGATCCATGGTTGTTGTAAATCACCTATATCTTTTTACTTTCTTTTTAAGTATGACCAAATTTTGAATATCAGTCTTTATTTCATTTCCAGTGGAATTTATCGGGTGGTTGTATGAATCCTGCTAGAAATTTCGGTCCCATGGTCATTAACGGCACTTATGACAAGGTTTGGGTAAGTTAACCGTTTCATATTTATATATAGTGAAAAAAGATTTCAATCTTCGAATGAATGATTAAATTCGTTTGAGTGCTGTAGAGGCATGCAGTTAAAAGTGTTTATAGTTCCCGTTCTGTTTCTGTTTTTAGGTTTACTGGGCTGGGCCAATGATAGGTGGAGCCCTGGGGGCTCTCATATATGACCGCGTGTTTTCAACTCGAGCATGTAGAAATACACTGTATGGCTGTAAAAGCAAAGACCCACAAAAGACGGAAATGACCAAAGAAGTGTACGTTAACGAAACGTTTACGGTTGATCACTCAAACTTATGACCTGAACAATCTAACCTTTTTTAGGTGAAGTATATATGTAGATGCAAGTTGCATTAAGTCCCTACAAAATTGTTGATATCGGTTTTCGAAATCCAAAAAGAGCTGGATGAAAGTTAATAAAAGTAGTTAATATGAATATGAAATAACTAAATATCTCTAAAGTATGTTGCAGAAAATTTGAAATTGTGGCATATTGCATTGAGGAATTCAATAGCGAATTCAACGGTATGAAAATAGTTTGAACAGACAATGTACAATACGATTTTCCTGTGATGACATGTAATAACTCTGCTGGAATATCAACGAATGATCGATGGATAAATGCATTACAGCAACCAACTGCAGATCAACTGAAGATCTTCAAAACCAAAAGTGATCATGTTTGTACATCATCTTTAATACAATATGAATAATATTATTAAGAACAATGACAGACGAATGACCTTACAAATGCAACCGAATGCACGATACACAAGGGTAGTATGATGGTTCAATAAATGTTCATGTACATGTATGCTGAACGAGCAATTTGTTCGATCAGAATATGAAAGAGATTTCTCAATCACAATGTTTTCGTATTGAAATTTTATAAATATTCAGTAATTTGCTTCTACGATAAAACAATAGAATGAAAAATATGTAAATAGCAACAAAACATGGCTTTTAACTCTTTTTAACATAGTTACTAGCATTTACAATCAACTGCAATTTATGTTATCAAAATTTCAAATAAAAATCTGTAATGAAAAACACGAAATGAACAAAAAGCATACAAAACAACATGACAACAATCAAAGCATCACAAGTCTGTATAAATTTAAAAAATGTTACAGTTGGAATTGATATGTATACATGTCAAACGTACATGTATAGTTTATTGAATTTGTTGTTATACATGTAGGGAGAGGGCAAATTAAGTTTTTATAACTTGTGCCCAATCCATTTGTACCAATTTATTACAATAAAATATGTTCAAATAAAGTATGCGTGACACCTTCATGACAGGTGACTGGTCAGTATCCGGATATGTAAGAAATCCATCAGACACCGCCAGATTGACCTCTCCTAAATCAGCCATGGTCAGAAAATATAGGATCAGAATGCTCCCTTAAATAGATACGATAATCATTCTACAACATTTATTCTACATATTGAATGACCAGCAGTTCACGTTTTTATCAAAAATTTTTAAATATCAATGCTTTGATTCTTGTCCATTTTTGAAGGTTACAATTTCTTGAAATCATTGAATTTGTTTTTTTTTTTCATTTTGTCAAATTTGAAAGTTATGGCTAAAAAATAAAATTGATCGCTGATTTGCATTGGCAACCAATAGTAAAAAAATAAGAGGTTTATGGATGAAAGTGTTCCGAGAAGTCGTATATCCTCATAGTTGTTAAATTTTTCTTTTATAATCTCAAAAAATTCATGTCAATGTTCACTGGTTACATGTATTCCCTGGCGTTTTTTAAGAAGAAAAACATATCTGACGCTGGCATTTTAGATCACATAGGATGCCAAAACTTACTTAAAAGTATCTACAAAGTGGTCTCGAAAAGCAAACAGAAATTTTTATAGATAATAAGAAAAAAACCCACACGCAAACAAACAAACGAATCCCAAAATGTACTAATGAAAAGTAGGTATTAACTTTAATTTGGACATATGTCATATACTAGTACATTGTAGTAAATTTATGTTTTATGATATGATAAATTAATGATCCATTATGATTTTTCCTTGGGGTCTTAACTATTGCATTGGCAGCGCCTTTTAAATCCAAGTTATACTGGAAGGAAGAAACGAACAATAGCCTGGCCTAGGTAATTTAAACTCTTGACATAAATGGGTCGTTTCGTAAACATCCAAATAGCGTCTTGTTTTGTTTTGCTTTTTAAAATTGTTGTGAATAAAAAGGAATTTATTCGAAAAACGAAACTTGACGAATTAATCTGGGGGTGAAGAATGAACTTCCAGGCAAGAATTAGTCCGCTGGGAAAACATCCATGCCATTAATTGGAACCAAAAGACATTCAACCGACTAGACTGTCGATGATCGAATGGATCAAGTTCAAAACAACAGTATGAACACGTCTTTTAAAATTTCCAAAGTAGGAACATTTTCTTGCAATAGAGAATAATACTTTATTAATTTGATTTCAATTAGTATGATTTTGATTGTAAATTTTGTTTAATTCAATATTGCATATTTGTTGAAGATGGGACGTTATATAATCGTTTTTTACTTCTTTGCGTTCTCAGTCTCGTTCAAAGTGAATGATCATGCATTTAAATGTAATGTTAATACTTTTCTTCATGAACTATTTTTTATTTTTTATCAGGAGGCCAGAAAAACGGCAAGGCATATGACCGATAAAACTGATAAACGAATGTAATATAAAGAAGGGTCCTCTTGAAAAGAGCTTAAACTAAATACCCAGTAGTAGGTCCTTGATCCTACTCGGAAGAAAGGTAGATATGTAAGATGAGATGTGGATACATTTTCTAATGACAGAATCTTCTATATACTAATGTAATTATTTGGGATATACATATACACCTGTCTGTGTACTTGACATAATTTACATTCTGCCGCCGTCAAGCAGTGTTATCCGATAAAGGACCTATCATTCTTGGGTAAGATGTGGAGACTTCGTTTTATATGAAACAGTTCCCGAGTGTTTGTTAGCTACCTTAGGTCTGAGAGTATAAGGTTGCAAGAAAGTGGGACTCATTGGTATTTTAAGTTTCTAAAACCGTACCTTAACAGATAACTTATCAGTGCTTGGAGAGACGATGGCTGACGATAAAAAGGAAGCTATTTTAAAGGAAAATAAAAGTTTCTTACAAAGGGAACTGGACGACCTGAGGTCATTAGATCTTTTGCGGGCATCTCTTGCGGAGTTTCTTGGAGTCATGTTTCTTGTTATGTACGGAGTAGGAGCCGGACTGTATCATGAATCTCTTGGAACGAAACCTAGTAGCGTACACATTGCTATAGAAACAGGATTCTTTATAGCCGTCATAATAACAACACTGAGTACTGTGAGTGGAGGTCACGTGAATCCCGCCATTAGCATCGGTTTCCTAGTAACAGGGGGCATAACCTGCTCCAGATTTTTGTTCTATGTGTGTTTTCAAGTGCTTGGTGCCATTGCTGGCATGGCTATTATAAGCGTTGTGTCCCCTGTTGAAATGCAGCATGGGAGTTTTGGCGTGATTTTGCCCGGACCAAACGTCACTGACGTCCAAGCGTTCGCTTGTGAGGTTTACATCACGTTTTTACTGGACTTTGCCACTTTTTCGTTCCTTGATTCGGGGAGATCAGACATGGCTGGCTCTGTCCCGTTTATCATTGGAATTCTGGTTGTTATTAATGTGTTCTCAACAGTAAGTTCAGCAAAGATAAACAGCTTTTATCTTTTCATTAAGATTTTTGTAAAAATTCCCTACGTACACTAGAACAGCCAGCACTGGCCTTACACAACTACATTCTAACTTCATTCAAAATGTTTAACCAAGAGTTTTAGGATGTTTTAAAAGATTTAAAGGGGTGTTGAAGACAATTAAATAAGTGATTTAATTTTTAATGATATTGGTATACATGTCAGATAGATATGCATTTCGTGATTTACTTTTAAAACTTAAAGTTAATACAAAAAATCCAAGAAAAACATACTTTAAGTTTTGCGGAAACATGATCGGTTCTATTTTAACGCGACAAAGGAAAAAAATATTAGCATTTCTAATAGAATAGAATTAAAGAAGAATTTGACCATGGTACTTGAAATAAGGAGGGCAAAAGACATTAAGTTATCTATAGTCAGTCCGAGGTTACTGCTTCTTTCACCTTTTGACGATTTTTAACGAAAATACACAAATACCTGCCACACAAGTACACTTGAAATCGATAAAAGGAGAGATATCCTATATAGCTAGATTTCTTATTGACACTTCATCTCTTTTTGCCTGGAGAAATTAACATGAACGAAAAAAAAATTCTTCCGGAGATTTTTAATGGAAAATGTTAACATTTTTTTTCCATTTGGAATTACTCGGAACACCTCGAACAATTTTTCAACTTTATCATCCGTATGTTTTCATGTCTGCTGCAATGCAAAATCCCCGTATACTTCTATTTTTGGTTGTGTATTGAAACCTCAAGCGGTAGAACAGGCTTTTTAAAAAAACATATAATCTTTTTTTATTCAAATGATATAACATATATATTTTCCCCATTTGTATCATGCTTGCAAGATAATATATCTCAAACTGAAGAAAGTTTTTTCCTATACAACAGATCTGAAATTTCTTCACTTATGACTCCATTTTGTGATCTAAAGTCACCGGTTAAAAATAATATCAGCATCTAGAATATATGCATATAAAGAATTTAAAAAATATGATAACCATGCAGTGATGGTAAATGGAAAGGGTTTTTATCATGGAAAGAGTTCGAAATAATATTATCAGAGAGTATTTTGAAAAATTTTCCTACAAGAAGGTGTGGTTCTTTATTTAACAAACCCTATTTACCCAAAGAATGATATGAGTCAAGTTTGATCAAAGCCTGTCCAGTCTGATGAGGAAAGAAAATGAAATTAAACTATTCAAGACACCAACGACAGATTTAGGTTCAGGTAACGTTAAAAGGATGAACTTAAATAGTGCATCAATCAAAAGCTGAAATCAGACAAAAGGATTTTCAGACGCAATGAATACAGAGAGTATCATCTAAGCAGTCAAATTTTTATTTTCTTTGTAATTGATATGTTTTGAAACATAAACCTTACATATTTAAAGAGCCCCTTATTTATTGTAATAGTATCTTTATATTTCAAGACTGACATTGATACAAAATGACATCACATTTCCAAACGAAATACTTAAAGTGTACTATCGAATCGGACAGGTTATATTTCAAGTGATATAAACCTGTTCTGTAACAAGGCACACATGTAGTCTGTATTTTGAAAAGGACTTGGACACGATTTTAGATTGAAATTTTCTTTTTCTTTTTTATATATAAAATGGTTTATTTGCTCATTTTGAATGATTGACCAAAATTTGAATGTTAAAAGTCAAGTCATAAGAGAGATACAGAGGAAAGAAATCATTGTTATGTTAACAAAGCTCGAGTCTTATATTTGTTTACAAATAATGTAAAGTATGGAATTGCCATTTTTTAGCAAATGACTTGTGGCAAACAAGGTAAACTGATTCAATGTGTTCAAAGATAATATGATAAACAGAAAAAAGCAACATTTGATTGAGACATACAAATAAAACACATATGTAAACCATAACAAAGCTCGGACTTTGTTTACAAAACGAAGATTTTCAAGCTCTGTATCTTGCTTATAACTCAATGTTTGACTTTCAAATTTTTACATAACATTAAAAGTACCCATATTAACCATTCTAAACATTAAAATTGGGAAAATTAAATTAAATTTTGAGCTCAAATCGTGTCCAACCCACCAAAAATCGTTTGTAATGTGTGTGTGTGTGTGTGAGAGAGAGAGAGAGAGAGAGAGAGAGAGAGAGAGAGAGAGAGAGAAAGAGAGAGATTGATTTTGGTTGCCCGTTGATAATCCTGAGGTCAGTGTTTTGACAAGTATAAGCTCCGCATTATGGAATATAGGGTCTGTAGGATTTAAACAGTGTACCTTATTATAGCAATAGAAACACGAACTACATGTATATTCCCTGCTTTTCCCTTAATAGTTGAATTCCAAAGCATATATTATTATCTATATTACAAATTTCCATGGGTCGTATTAACTTGATAATCATACTTGGCACTAATATATCTTTTTTTCAAATAAGGGATGCATATTTTATGATAATATTACGGTTAACATGATTATCTGTTATAACAATTTTTTCCATTTTTATATTGGCTGTACTCTATGTTATTATACGCGGAATAATATTTAAAAAAATAAAAAAAATAAAAAATATAAAAACTTTTAATTTAAAAAATCTACAAATGCTATTTTAAGTAGATAAATCTCCATCGATATTCTAGAATTGTAATCAAGTGGTAACCACATTCATGACTGTTATTCAACATATAAATGATCTTTTTTTTTCTCAGTGGAATCTATCTGGTGGTTGTATGAATCCTGCCCGAAATTTTGGTCCCATGATCATTAACGCCGCCTACGACAAAGTTTGGGCAAGTTCCTTTACACAACTTTTAATATATATATATATATATATATATATATATATATATATATATATATATATATATATATATAAATTATATTATAATTATTTTGAGACAAATTATAGTGGATTGTCATCTTTTCAATATTTTGTTGGGTGTAGTTCCATGGATTCGCTGGTGAATATACATATGTAATAACTATTGAAAATAGAAACTTGTTTATAATTTGTGTGCATGTTCATTTGTGGTCGAGGTGTAAACACAAAATGCACAAAAATTGAGTAACCATGAATTATTATGATTCTCGTGAAATTTCTCCTCGGTGGAGGTTTTTATATAACCTTGTGGTTTTAACGTTTCTTCATGTGTTGAAGATATTTATCGGGTTTTACGATCAAAAGGTCAGGTTCTATTTTTCGATTTTGTTTGCAGGTTTACTGGGCTGGGCCAATGATAGGCGGAGCACTGGGGGCCTTTATCTATGACCGGGTGTTTTCAACCCGAGTTTGTAGAAATATACTGCATGGCTGTAATAGCAAGGAAAGTAAGGACTCCATAAATGCCAAAATGCCAAAAGAAATTTATGTTAACGAAGCGTTTACTGTGGAGAATTCAAAGCTATAAAAAAGCTATACAATTTTATTAGCTTCCACGCACCATAATGTCAGTATTTAGTATTAAAGTGGACTAGCAGGTCATGTTGTTTAACATTTATCAAGTATCTATTTAAATAACAGCACCACTGAAAAGGAAACATAATTTCATAAATTTTTTAATTATTATTTATCTTAAAAAATAAAACTGAGTAATAATTAAAAGAATAAATGCTGAGATGCAAAGATACAAGAATAAAAACACAACAACGTGTGTTCATTCATACAATGTATCAAACTGGTTATTTTTTACTTAACACTTACATGTAAAGACATCATAATCAACATGATGCTAGCAAATACATTACATTATAACCTACTTGTATGTAACAAAGTATACAGCATTGATTAACATAACATAACAATTGATTATAAGTATTCTAGCAATTTGTTCTAATTTCTACCTCTTATCCGGTAAGTCCGAGTTCTATGTTTGCTTTTAACCTGTACATATCTATTGATACCTCATTTTGTATTCATGAATAAAATAATTGAGCATATGTGTCATGTACTTTTTAGTTTTAAAGTATTAAGATTTATTGGTGGGAATAAAAATTAATCTGAAGCTTTAGCATTGCGACATTTGATAACGTTTTTTGACAAAGTTTCAAAAATAGCATACATTTAATAGTTTGATCATTTTTTAATTTGCCATTTTAAAGAAAAAAAAATCTCAGTACAACAGATTCGAACATGTTTAATCTAAACAAACTAAAGAGAATTTCGTGCACTAGTAGTGAGTGAAACATTTGAAGAATTGTTTTAAAGTCTAGAAATTCAAAATCTCATATTAACATATACATCCTCTTTTTAACAAAAGAAAATGAAATGAATCTTGTAAAACTGAGAACCGTTGGCGAAGATCACTTACTTTTGAGACTTTTCAAATTCTACCATTTGTGATTGGTAATATTATCTTTCGACGTCATATTACATGCCGTCATATTGCATGCCATGAAAACGTGTAGTGACGCCGAAAATGATACCTTGTCCAACTAAATCTGGCAAAGATAAGGAGCAAACAAACCCTCTAATGCTATTACAGATGGATGTAATCAACCACTTATTTTGTGATGTACAAGTGAACTCCTCCAACTCTATTCTATTTGTACAGAATAACTGAGACGAAGAGTGATAAAAATTGTATCAATGACAATACACTTAAATATACGAACAATTGAAACGATATTTTTAAATTACATGATAACCACAGCAATCAACACGTTTAAAGTGTCTTTCTCTTATTTTTCTCACTCTTTCTCTGCTTCAACAAATCATGTTATATGTGATATATCAATTAATTAATGAGCTTAAACGTTTATCTTAATTGAGTTTTGGTAGCAAAACAAAGGTTATCGCTCTTTTGTCAATTTTCATTAAATCAAAATACAATAAAAGAAACATCAACAAAAAGTTGATTTTAACAAGTATAAGACATAGACATGTATCTAATAGAACGATCTTTTATATCACATTACCATAAGCAACATATATATATATATATATATATATATATATATATTTATATATATATAGTGCTTATGGTAATGTGACTTAAAAGATTTTTCCTAATAATTTTCCCAATAGTTGATAGAATCCCTGTTTAATTCTCACAAAAATAACACTTAAACAACTATCAAAATCTGTTTCAAAAGAACATTAAAATTCTAAATAAAAAAACCAAAAACAAAACTTTTAAAGATATCTTTTATATTACTTTTTCTATTAAAGCCAGTCAAATTGTATCAAATGTTATAATGATAAGTTTTACCATCTATTACAGCCAGTCTGGTGAAATCTGCCATTGCCTTAGTGCCACAGATTCCAAGGCAAAGAGAGTTGTTAAGAGGAAGCACATTTATAATGTTTCTCCCTTTAACTTCTATATGAAAATAATAAAAATGTATTATAAATCTGTTTTGCTGACAAAGATAGATATTCATAGATCATAAACTATGCGTAACTTTAATCTAAATACTACATATTCATAGTATTCCAAGAATAAGGATTGTCGATAAGTATATCAATTCAAAGATTCAAAAATAGGCGCACAGAATTGTATAATGACGCTTAAAGGTTCATTTGTCTGTCTATATTAAGAAACACGTGATACTAATGTACTTGCTACGTATATTTTACACCTGAAGGACAGGTGACGGGCCGGGAGGTGAAAGGGGATCCATCAAACGCCGCTCAATCGATCCAAACCTGAATCAAGCGTTGTCAGAAAATATCCAATAGCTCCTAAAATAAATATTATAATCAAACTCTCTAAAATTAATGTTACATGTACATTCAGATAGAAATTAACTGTTCATTTTTTATCTTTCATTTCAGCACATATATCGTTGAACTTTCGACACACTATGTAGGATTTCTTAAACCTCTAATTCCTAAAACGCACAACTTATCAAAGATATAAATTAACATGTTCAATTAAGTCAAACAAAGCTTCATTATGATGAAGCATTTTGTGAAGAAAGTTTGCATCATTTATTATTTATTTATCTCAGCAGAAACTTTTAAAAAGAAAATGAGGGTGCAAAAGTGCAGCTTTGGTGTTGTATGTAATGTGTTCTTACATATAAATGTTCTGCAAAGACAATAAGGTGTTGTCTAAAAAACATGATAACAATCAAATACACCTTAGGCTTAAGCTGAAATAACAATTGCACTTTTTCCTGTTTAAATTCTTAATGTCATCGATATTCTTTTTGGCTAGAATGTTACATTTTTATATTGTTGATATTGTTGTGTCTTAATAGAGGTATAGTGAGTCAAAAACATGCACTGCAGTTAATTAGACTGATCTATAGTTTAGTGCAAAAATGTGACTCCCAATTAGGATTGTTGCCACATCTTTATAGTGTATTTTATCATAAATATTACCATAAAGTTACACAATATATACTAGTAAATGAATACTCGAATAACGACGTACCCCTACAATCCCTTCTCATGGAAGTTTATTCATTTTGATCTTAATAAAATTTTAATTGTTATACATGTAATACAAAACGATTTTCAAATGAAATTTGAATAAAACAAATCGATCCATTATTCTCATTGCTTAAAAAATTAAGCACGAAGCTATCAATCATGTATTCAGTTGTTCAAAAGAAAATCTCACACACCCTTTACGTATTTTGTTACAAAACCACTGTATCCCTAATTTAAATAGCTTTTAATATAAATGAACAATGAATACAAAAAAGACAATAAAGGTTACTGTTATATGCAAATTAGTCAATCTAATGAACCGGTGACACTAGTTGGTCATTCCCTATAAAAGACATCGATGCATTCTACAATTCACATTAACAGGAAATTCGAACGAACAGTAAGTATTTAAGATTTATTATAGTCAACAAAATGATTCAACAGCATTTCGATTTTAAACTATTTTCATCTTTTTCCTACTTGACATTTTCTTTGATTCTAGAATAAAATTTCTTTTCAGATGCCACGTCTAGGAGTTTTCGTAGTTCTGATAGTGTGCGCCTTAGCATGCGCTGTAGACTCCAGACGGCTGATGGTGCAGAGAGGATATTATGATGAGCCATTATTTAGGGCCTCATATCGAGAACCATCTGTCTATTTAAGAAGGTCTACTTTTGGATTGGGCAGATCATCCAACTCTTTAAGGTCACGGAGAATTCAATCAGGAAGGATCTTAGATTTGGGATTTCCTGAAACACGTCAGAGAAATTCACTTCCTTCTCTTTTCAATGACCGTAATGGTCAACTCGCCAGGACGAGCAGCAGAGAAGTGTTGGGAAATTCTCCAAGAACATCCCAACACCACCAGAGTGCTCGACTCCTGCAAGGTTTGCGTCGGGTTCAAGAACCAAGACGAAATATGGCCTCCGTTTTGGACACACTAAGACAACGTCAGGCAATACCATCAAGCAGAGAAGTTCTTGGGAGTTCTGTTTTTGGACATTCTCAAAGGGCACTTCAACCGAATCACAGAGAAAGACAATTGACACGAATGATTCAAGTACAGGAACCAAGGAAAGTCATTGCTAAGGTATCGATATCGAGAAAAGCTGCAAGCGGCAAAAGTAGTAAGGAAGTAATTGGACAAGCGGTACCCGTATTTGCAGAACAACCAGCTCAGTCTGCTGATATGGGAAAAATTATTGACATTATCCAAGAGCAACGAAAACAGCAAAATAAATTACTTGAACAAAAGCAAAAGCAACTTCAAAAACAACAAGAGCTTGTACACAAAAGTCTACAAAAGCAACAAGAAGAACTCCAAAAAATGCTTCAAAAAAATTTAGAACAGCGACAAAAACAACAGCAACAACAGGTGAAATTGACCAGTAAGGAAGTTATGGGACTTTGGTAACAAACAATCTGGAGTTTATAACCTACGGCCAGAAAGTAAAAAGTCCTGTTGCAATGACGTTTCAAAACGTATCAATAAAATGCCCTCTATTGTGTATGGCAATTGTTATTGAGAACAAGGTGAAAGAAGCGAAATGAATGATTAATTGCCACGATATCTGATGGATTTTCACCACAGTTGAGTTTGTTTTGTTATTGAATTCTTCCTTGTTAATGTCTTAAATAAATCTTGATTATCAAGTTTTAAAACCTAAATATGTTTTTCTGTGTCAAATTGTGTCGTGAACAATGGAAAAGAGATTAGTGGAATTGGTTAAAAAAAAACAAAATCAGGAAACTGTTTAAGATTAGCAGTTCTAATTCCTCTTTTAAGATACAATAGTTGTATTTCGAGAAAAAAGGCTGCAATTCGTGTCTACGAAAAATAAGAAATAACAAAGGTAGCACAGAAGGATATTTCAGATATTAAAATGATTTCATATTTTTGAATTGTTACTTGTGTTACAAGTATTGACAGATTTATTTTTTTGAAAATCAGTTCTTGTACAGTGCCATCAGGGGACAAAAAGGAAAAATTAAACATGAACATCGTCGCATTTTCATAATTAACTTGAATTGTTTCATAAACAAAGCAAGTACGGCTGCATGGAAGACCAAATGAAAAGAGAAATTAATCTTAATTGTTCAGACGACTTAGATATTTCTATGGACGAATAAGTTGTTGTTAGGACGAATAAGCTATTTGTTTGGACGAATAAGCTATTTGTTTGGACGATCTAGGATTTATTCGGACGAAATAGCTATTTGTTCGGACGAATGCCTTTTGCTTATAAAAACAGTATTTTTTAAAGAGTAATTTGGACATAATCTGATCTAGCAGTGATGTAGATGAAGAGGATTGGGAGGTTTGTGATCCACACACCCATTTCCTGGAATGTTGTTTTTCCTTTAAATGATACATTGCTTGAGAGTTACACACATAATTTCCGAAAACGTTCATGGGGACCAATATTATTGGCTTTCGTGGGCAACCTTTTCCCACGAATTTACATCGCCACGAACGTGTATATAAGCATTTGTTTAATATTTATTTACAAAATGGAACTTGCTAGCTAAGAAATAACGTTCCAACGATCCAGAAAAAATTAGGGACCCAAGAACATTGACGATTAAAAATGATTCTGTAGTAATTGAAGTACACACTTAAATTTATACAATAAAACATTACAATTACTAGACTTTGACCTGTGCGTGCACGAGTTGACATTGCATATGATATCGGACATTTACGAAATAGATATATCGACATACCGTATATTTTTGTCATTTATATAACCAAGCTTTAAACCTACAATAATGATATTAATTTCACTACACTCTGCTTAGAGTAATTAACTATGTCTAGGGACAGGCCTTCACCTGTGCCTCCCATATACCCGTAATGTAGCCAAAAATTGCAGAATCGCTCCGAAACGATTTTGGAGGAAATTAATAAAACTGCATTGAAAATAACAGTCAAATTATTCATAACAAAGCATTTTGAAGCTGTAAATACCTTTCATCCAAAAATTTAATTCATATTTATTAATAATTCAATACTTGTTCACCAACGTTGAACTTTTATTTACACATTATGTTTGACGTTTGGAACTCTGGGAAATTTTTATATTAAATTCACTGGGTTAGAGTTATCTCCCGTATTTTCTTTGATGAACAGAATATATAGCAGATTTTCAATGAAAATTTACACGTATTTCTATTATCATTTCTGAGTTTATCCATGCAAATGTGATTTTGTAGAAACATAAACTAAAAAGCCTCCCATGATTTAGTGTGAATGTAATGCGCATGCGCACGATTGTAAAATCCAAAAAATCCAGATGATATCTGGATTTTTTAAAGGAATTTTCGTTGATTATTAATTAATGAAGCTTGATTGAGAAAAAATAAAAACAAATTGGTAATCTTCAAGTACCAATGATGTTTAAAATATATAAAACAAAAGACATTACTCTTCTGATTTCTCGGTATTAAAGCCCAAAAATTCGAGTCTATAATTTAAAATAGTAGTATAGATATAGCAATAAAATAGAGAGATTATCTTGCACAAAACCATTTTATAGAGAAATGTACATTCCCCAACACCACAAATTAAATAGAATTTCGGATAGACGAATACATCAAAATTGACATATATGACCATATATTGTTTCTCTCTCCTTTGGTTGCTTTAATGAAAATCGCTGTAATTTGTCAAAGACCATCATCTACTTATTCGATGATCGATTGGTTGCAATGATCTGAATTGCAAATTTAAATGTTTGCTGATTGTGGTTACAAAAAGAAATCTTAAAGGCTTCTTTCTTAGGCTTGTCACAACAACAATCTTGTACAAGCGATTTTAAATAGCACATGGTTTTCTTCATATTTAAGATATAATCGACATTTGATTGCGTGTTTAACAAAAGAAATTTATATTTGTTCTTTATAATTACGTTGCATATTCTTTTAATCTGTATGAAATACAGGGCCATGGTTTCAATTTTTGTCAAATTTTATTTATCTATTTTTATTTTTAAATATTTTTTATTTATGCATTTCTAATGATCATCCGAGTCTTGAGTGTCAGTCGTATAATCAAAAGCTGCATAACTAATAGTTCTTTGTCATGTTAACGTGGTACGAGGCATGTTTTTGGTTACACTGGTTCTATAAACTTGGTAAAGTAACTTTTCAAGCTGATTTTTCTACCAATTCGTTCTTTAAACATAATGATTATAAAAGAGTTTTTAGCGTTTATTACATCCATTTTAGCCCTTGGCTTGGAATTTTCTCTTCAACATTTGAAATGTAAACAAAAACGACATGACACAATGAAAAATGTGAGCTCTAAATGTGACTTAAAAGTCGACAACTTATACCCAACTTTAGGTTGACTATAAGAAATGCCTTACTGAATCATTGTCAACATTAGAAACGGAAAAATATATTTTGATCAAAATCGTGACCATGCCCCTTCAATGTTGGCGTCAATTTTTAGAAACTTTGTGTGAAAAATATAAACTTCATAAAAATATCTTGAAACAAACTTCGAATCGAATGAAAAAAACCCTGGACGGATTGTTTATTGTATAGAAATATATTATGATTTGCTTTAGTTTTTGTGCATTGCTATTTCTGTTGCCCGCAAAATAAAATAAAAACTAAATTACTCAAACATGTAATTTAACAGCGTAGTTTCACATTTCTATGATTTTAGGTTTTTAAAGCATCAAACAAAATTTAGTGCTTTTCATTTGAAGGAGACAAAACAACGTATAACCAAAACTAACTCAAACTTTTTGTACTTTTGCAGTGTAAATCTTTTTTTGCAGTAAGCGATCGCGAATTACATTATTATCCACATTGCTTTAGCAAAGAACATCTTAGAAACCTCTTGACGGATACATCACGTTTATTGTTATTTTTTATTTATAATATTTTCTACTCAACAAGTGTCTCTTGTAATAGTGGGAGGTTCGTTTGGGAATTTAAAACAGGTAAATTGATTTACACCAACAGCTTCTTCTCTGCCTTTTTCTCTTTTAGTAATGAACTTTTCTTATAACATGACAGTTTTTTTTCAGATGGGATCTTGAACTAACCTAATTTAACCGAGTTCGTAATTTTCTTACTTTGTCGTTGTTCAACATCAAAGGAAAACAAAACTTCATAACAAAAGATTTATTTATAATGATAATAATAATACGAATGGAGTTAGAAACTGTTAGGCTTATTCGTTGATGAAAATAGAATTTAAGAGTGAGCTGGTTCAAGAAGTTAGTTGTTGCTAGAAAACATAAGTATATGCTGCAATTGTTCCCCTTGGTTCCTTATATCGGTTTAAATTGTTCTTACCACCCCCCCCCCCAAAAAAAAATGACGCAATATAGTTTTTACTGATGATGTAATTGTTGAATAACAAATTTAACTCCACACAATTCCTCATCAATCACATACAATGATATTTTACATTGACGTGAAGTGAAAAATCTAGGTATCCCTATCTTTGTGAAAAAAAATGAATGATTAGCTTTAATGAGACAATGGTGTTACCGTTATATGCAAATGCATATCAACACAGTCATTGATCCATTTCATTTTCGTCAAGTCATATAAAAAGGAAAAAAGAAAAGAACAAATTTTGCAGAAAGAGGACAGTAACGGTTAAAAATGGTACGTTTTGTTCTTATTTATTCTCTTGACATTGCTAAATATTTATAAACATCTAATAAAAAGTTATTTTTTCAGATGCTTAATTTCGGCAGTTTTGCCTTCCTTCTATTTTGCGTGTTTGAGAATTTGTTTGTAAATGGTATCGAGTTTGCTCGCCTCAGGAGAATTGTTGATTCCCCTTTCACGCGGCAATTTCAAGGGGCCTTAAGAGCATCTCCCTTGAGAATGCATTTCGGAACCGGAGGATCATCTGTAGATTCTTCGTTCACGCCACGATTTCAAGAGGTCTTAGGGACTTCTTCTTGGAGGGGATCCAATTTTGGTTCAGGTGGATCATCTACTGGTTCCTCTTTCATGCCACGATTTCAAGTCTCAAGGCCTTCATCTTCGAGGAGATCCCTTTTAGGACCAGGCGGATCATCTTCAGAGTTATCGATGCCGTCATTACTGTCTTTTAGGAGAAGAAATGACGGATTTCGTCCAGAAGTATCTAGCAGGACGAGTAACTTTTCGCCTATGCATTTCAACAGAAGGCAATCAACAGTTTTCAATAATGCCGATAGAGCATCAATTCTCGAAAGACTTCGACGTTATCAAAGAGGAAAATCCAGTAGAGAAGTGTTCGACCAGTCAATTCAATCAACACAACCGGACAACAGCGTAAGGCATACATCGATCATGATCAAAGAAAATAGACCAAGCTCAAATATTGCTTCTATTCTTCAAAGACTTCGAAGTAGAACTAGTGTTAAATCTAGTAAGGAAGTCAATAAGAGCCCAATTCGACAAAGGAATCAACTAGCAAGACATCAGACGGTATCCTTTCTGGAAAATAGACCTCCTAAACAAACTGTCGTTTTAACTTTAGCAAAGACAGCGAAAAATAGTAAAGAGGTAAAAGACAGTTCATTACAATCTGTTAACCAGGAGAGTTTAAAACATCCAATAGTTTCTTTTTTGGATAAGAGGCGTCCTCCGTCTCAGGTTAATTTTGTTTCTGTTAATACAGAGTTAAAGGAACAAAAAGTTCGAAAAACTAGCAAAGAAATTAAAGATCAGAACAGCAATGACAGGAAGAAATCTGTTAACCAAGAGAGGACTTTAAAGCATCCAATTGTTTCTTTTTTGGATAAAAGGCGTCCTCCGTCTCAGGTTAATTTTGTTTCTGTCAAAACGGAATTAAAGGAACAAAAAGTTCGAAAAACTAGCAAAGAAATCAAACCACAGAACAATAAAAACAGGGAAATTAAAATGAAAAAAGTCAGACAGTTGTTGCAGTTAATGCCGGAAAATCAGAGATACAAATTCCTAATGAGTTTAAAATCTGCTGCTGGAATGAAGACCTCAGCCGAAAAGAATACAAAACTAGAATACCCTGAAGTTCCGACTCAGACTAAACTCTCACCTAACCCCAACGTATTCAGAAAATCTACAGCAATTGAAATAACTAGACCCGAAAAGAACAAGAAAAAGACGTCAGCAGAGAAAAAACACAATCCGCAAGAAAACACCGATGAAAGTCTTCAAAGAATTCTGCTGCTCAAAAAATTAAATAACTTTTTACGACAGCAGCTGAATCATGATTCGCAAAAGCAAAAATCAGAGCAAACTTTGGATTCCTCAAAGAGAAATATTAAAACAAGCAAAGAAGTTACACGTAAATCCAATCAAAATCGAAGGACACATCATATACACCGCATTCACAACATCCAGCAACCTCAAAGTAATACTGTTCCAACACAAAACAAAATGCCACAGCTCTCGTTGGAGTCGACACGTTTAGCTCCTCATCGTCGTCGAGTAGAGCTACTGGCCAGACTTAATTCCCGTGGACTTAGTACCTCTTCGAAGTTTGGAAACTTACTGACAAATGCCCTAAACAGTAATGTGAATCATGCTAACACGGCAAAACAATCAAAGCTTTCGAATATCAACCCATTTTCAAGCGATTCTTTAAAATTATTAGATCAAAATGACGTTTTAGATACAAGCAAAGAAAAGAAGAGTGAAGAAAAATTCACCTGGGAGAATCCTTAGATTTAAGAACTTTTGTCTAATAATGTGTTTATTGCAATGATAATTTTTTAATGTGTTGAATGAATGGTGAATGAAATAACTCTCATAAAATAAAAATTGTATGGATATCGTTAGGAACTTAAGTTATCTTTCTCAGCATCCTGATGTCAATTCTTAACATATGCAAATATTAAACACCTTTATAACCAACAGGGTTATTTTAGATATATACAAATAAAAAATGAGTTAAAATCAATCCATCTTTATATTATAAGATATTATGTACAAAATATATAGATACTGCATGATAAGCTTAATCGAAATAAAATTTTTGAGATGTTGAACCGAAATCAAAACAAAACTAGTATTGAATTATATTAAGTTCAGTTTTGTGTCTAGCTGTATTGTACTATCACTCCTTATATGAATATAATATATTTGTGAGATACAAGGACCTATGAATATATTGATTATGCGTAAAGCAAAAAACACGGATATTAAGTCTTTACGTTTCCATATTAAGGTCCATTACACGAAATTTTATTACAACATTGCATTGTTTCATAAATTCAAATTTAACAAGACATATTCTAATCCATCAATCATGAAATTTGAATGCAAAAATTGAATTCATCGAATTTTTAAAAAGCATCTTCCTTTATGATAATCCTAGTAAAACGTGACGTATTTTTTTTTTATCAAACAATGATAAATTTTCTGCGCAACAATTAGGTCTACCACTCCTACTTATCCCAAAACTCGGTACAATCTGTCTAAGGGAAATTGTTCTCATATAGTTATCGATCTTTAATCGGTTTAATCAATCACTGAAAAACAATAACGTTGATTTTACCAAATTTTGATGATAGTACAAAGAACTTCCTAATCTTGCTTTATGATTGATATTGATTAATAATAATGTAAAATAAAAAGGTATTCTTTATATTTGATATAAATGTTTGATGATGTATAATAGGTTGATTAAACGTAATTATAGGGCACAACGAGGCTCGATATATCTTTGTCTGCATAATTAGGTTCAAATGTGGGTTTTTTTTAACTTCCATGTTAACAGGTTTGTCTCTAGAATTATATACAGAAGCCTCAATTATTACATGATTAGTGTTATGCATGTTGTATTTCGCAGTGCGATGATTACGCCAAAGTCTGACTCTCTCACTCGTCACTTTCTCTTGTCTTTTTATGGTTGTCGGCATTCGACTTTTGTGCAGACCATTGGACCTAAGATTTAATTTAAAATCATGAGCTAATATATTTAGCGTTGAAAATGCCGTTTGTTGATTTATAACCAAAGCGGATGTTTGAAGTTTTTATTGCTATTAATGTAATCTTGACATTTATGTCATAATTTTGTTTATATAGCTTATATATGGAATTATTTTAAAAATTCTATAATTATTTCATAATTTTGGTTTTAATAAAGCGAATGACCCCCTTTATCCCCCCCCCCCCCCCACTAAAATAAAACACGATACAAGCATTGAAAAAGAGATTTTTAAGACTTAAATATTCATGTTACTTAAAAGAAAAGACATAAGTGAAAGTTAAAAAGATTAAAATATTAGAATTATAAACTTAAATAGGAAAAAATGTTTAAAGTAAATTTATTTTTATCATTTGCATGATGATAATTAGTTTTGTTGAACTTTCAAAATTGTTTTGTTCAAATTTCAAATCGATCGGTTACAAATAATTTGAAACCAATGTGATTATTTTATGTAGTCGTGTTACTTTTACACTGATACTGAATGATAATAATTAATTATGTTAGATATTGCAAATACAACAGAAGGTAAATCGTGGTAACGGACACGGCTAAAACACTATTAACCAAATGTTTATAAGGTAAATATGGGTTGGCTTCAAATAGCAAGCCCGACAAAGTATCAACAAGATATCAACAACAATAATGTTCAATATCATACCAGACTTTGACCCGCGCGAACACGGGTAGACATTGCATACATGTATGATATCGGACGTTTACAAAACAGATACATCGACACATCAAATTGTTGACATTTATATAACCAAGCTTTAAGCCTACAATAATGCTATTAATTTCACTACACTCTGCTTAGTTAGAAGAATCTAACTGTGTCTCGTGACAGGCCTTCGCGACAGTTAAAATGCATCCCATATACCCGGAATGTTGCAAAAAAATTGCAGAACTCCGAAACGATTTTGGAGAAAATTAATGCAGCTGCATTGAAAATACCAGTCAAATTATTCATAACAAACCATTTTAAAGCTGTCATCTAAAAACCTCTCATCTAAAAATTTATTTCATATAAATGAAGAATTCAACACTTTTTCACCAACGTTTTTACTCGCTTCGAATTTACACACCATCTTGACATTCGGAACTCTCGGGATTTTTCATATCAAATACACAGAGTTAGAGTTCTCTCCCGTATTTTCTTTGATGAACAGAATATGACAAATTTTCAATGAAAATTTACACGTATTTGTAATATCGTTTCTGAGTTGCAAATGCAAATGTGATATTGTTGAAACATAAACTAAATGGCCTTCAATGTAATGCGCATGCGCAAGGTCGTAAAACAAAAAAATCCGGATGATTTTCGGATTTTTTAAAAGAAATTTTCGTTGATTATTAATTAGCGAAGCTTGTTTAAGAAAAAATAAAAACAAATTGATAATCTTCAAGTACCAATGATGTTTAAAATATATAAACCAAAAGACAGCACTCTTCCGATTTCTCGGCAAAGCCCAAAACTTTGAGTTTATTATTTTAATTTTCATATGTAAGCTTGGCAAGGTATAATGAATATCAGACTCAACATCATGAATGTGGGATACCTTTAAACAGCACATCTGAAAAATATCAACAACATCAGTATTCAATATCATAAATGTCAATGTGGGATACCTTCAAATAGCAATGCTTAGTTGACATATGTTCCGGGATAAAAATTTGACGACCACGACGAAATTTATCATTACTAGTATTATTACAGCACAATAAATTAATTTACTATAAAACAGAAAGAGGCTTCTAGGTCGGGAATGTGGATTAACATTATATAATGATGCAGTGTGTTTTGGGTCCTGGTTATAAAGATCTGTGAAATTGTTCTGACCTGTGCAAATTTTGCATTGTGGGTAGGGATCTCTACATAGTTGATTTTCTAAAGAATGCCAAAACGGGAACCCCTCTCAAATGAACTGAAGACGCTATGATGACACAAGAAACAAAGATCTAGATTTAGGGCAGTTTTTATTATGTTTGACGATTTCTGATGGTGATGTCTTGTCTTTTGCCTCGTCGATTCTCTCATAAAACTCATAATCTTATCTTGACACAGGATACACGAAATAAATGGTTACGGTATTTACACGAGACAATATTCTGAGTTTTAGATTGAATGCACAAAATAATTTTTCTTGAATGTACACTGTATCTAAACACAAAGGACATTTATTTTAAATGCATGAAAAAAATAGTACTGGATATTCTCAGAAAATTTTAAATGGGTAGAATATGACGTTTTACTTTTGTGAAGTTTGGAAAAGTCCTCCATAGAATGATAAAAAAAGAAATAATTTAATGGCCAGAATACAAGCATTATGAATGACTAGATAAACTCTTTGGAATATCATTGCTGGTTCATACTTTAAACCATTCTATATGAATAACTGTATCTGTGTACACTGATGTCGGAAACCATTTCAGGACAGGCACGTAGCATCGTTTTTGAAACAGACTCATCCCAAAAAACTTGACAAGCAAAAAAAAAAGAAAAAAAAAGGACAATTTAAACTTTTCCAAAATCTTCAAAATCCTAATCCGGGGGGGGGGGGGGGGGGCAACTCCATGATAATTCAATTTTTTATATGTAAATTTTACAAAATTTGTTGCTGCGAGAAAAAGGGGGGGGGGCAGGCCCCCCTGCCCCCCCCCCCCCCCGATGCTACGTGCCTGCAGGAACTTCAATGCTTGTTGGTATTGCAAAGCGTGTTTGTAATTTATTTGTCGTCATTGTTAGCTGTCAGATCTCTTTTAAAGTACATGATGAATTTAACCACAAATTGTCAAATGTGTCCAGTAAATCACTAGCATTCTCGTTTGGTTGCTAATTTATTACCCACACAGCTGTCATTGACACTACAGAAAATGTCTTGATTTTAAATAATTACTTGACAAATGGGCCAAATGCAAAGAGTTTAAAATAGAAATAATCAGTATTAATTGATGACGAGACTCATAAAAATAATAATGGAATTTATTTTTTTTCAGTTAGCAATGCAGAGCAGTTCTATGTATGGGACTAACAATCTTCAAGGTAAATATTCAGTTTTGTTTTCCTTTCCTAGAGTGTAGTTTTCTTTTGAAGACTAAATTTTGAAAATGTGTCATTATGAAACATTTAGTACTTTCATTGATGCCAAAAACCAAATTACTTAATGGGCAACCAAATGAAAATGAAGTCAACAAATTAACATTATGCAATACTTTGCAATATGCAATACTTTTGTTAATTTCATTTTTCAGATGAATTTGGTAAATACCTTCATCATTGTGGTATGTTGCCTTTATTTGAAATTGTCAGCATCAATGTTGCTTCCACTTTTGCCTCCGGAAGTATCAAATGTTAGAACTGATATGACAACGGCAAGTCCATTTAATGATTTCAAGACAACTGAATGGTCTCAACTAGATGCATCAAAAGTAAATAAAAATACTATTGATCAAAGACTGAATTTTTATAGAAGTGCACAAAGCGTTACAGAAATAACAAATTACAATGACAACAGACATAAAGTGCAAAGTGCTGCCAAGCATGGACAGTTTGAGGTGCACCAAAACATAGGATTTGACAAAATAAGGTGGAATAGTAATTACGGTGATCTACAACCCGCAGTAGTCAGACTCAATGGTGGTACTGACATGCAAAACGTATACCCTGTGGATTCAACAACAAACGATAAAAATGAAGGGTTGACAAACGAAAATTACAGTAAAGGAAGTGATGAAAGTCAAAACAAAACAGAAACGCTCCTGCAATCTTTATTCAAAACAATGTTGCGTAGCAACAGAAAAAGTGAAATCAGGAAAGTGGTAAATAATTTCATTCAAAAATTGCAGGTAATTGTAGATTCGGATTCCATATTAACGAATTCATCACACAACACTTTACCGTCTGACAATTCGCACAAAATAGAACGTTCGAAGAATCAAAGAACTGCTTTTGAGAAAAATGATTCCATTCTTAACCGGAAAGGTGATATCCAAGAAACATCCAACCATTTCATTAAAGGCACCAGTCGGAAGAATGGCTTTCAGAAAGTATTAAAACCTACCTCTAATCATCTTTCAAGCTTAAACAATCATGAGTTTTCTTCCTCTCCAACTCTAATGATAGAACAACCATTCCTGGGCCAAACTAAGGAGGATAAACAAAGAGAGAATAATCGTGAATTTAGAAGGGATCGGAGAAGAAACCCAACTTCCTATAAAACAAGTCATACTCCAATACTGAATAAACATTCAAACAATTCACAGAACCAAAATCTTGAGAAGCATGGCGTAAAATTTGGTTTAACCAAAAACTTTGAGAAGTTATACAATAAGTTTTTTCCGAATAAGTCTGCAAAGGAAAACAACCCTACTTATACCAAACCTGACACTAATAAACATGCAAAAATGTTTGACAATAACAACAAATCTGGACATACTCACAGGAAAAAAACAAGTGATGGACATAAAACTAGAAAAATGTTACGCGACCTTGCAGAATATACGTATAATTGGAATAGACAGTCCTCTCAAGAGTCATATGATCAGTACATAAATGTAGAAGTTATTAATCTTCCCCTAAACCATCTGTATGATTAACACTGATCATATTGTACATGTATAATCCTTATTTTACGCGACTACTTAATTGAAATAAATGAGATTTCAAAATAGGCGAGGTGTGTGTCTCGTGAAATTTCGCGAAAATTAATAATTATTTCCTCGTGTTTAACTGCTAGTAGTAATTTATGGTAAGCCATCAATATAATGTATTATAATACATGTATTTGTTATAATTCCTTAACACTAGTTACCTCATAGAGAAAAAAACGTTCTTAAGATCTTACAGTTCAAATTGATGTAGACGTGTACATGCAGCTTCGCGGAAAGTTCGGGTTGATTGGCTGAATACCTACTTGTACAAGTCTTTAGATATAGAAACATATATAACATCGCATGAATTAAGAGATATCAAAGGTGTAAGTGTAAATTATAATTCCGTAGTTAAATATCAAATACATTTTTCGGCATCAAATATTTTGATTGTATGGTTTTATTATTCTTACATGGTAATTTCAACCAATAGAGATTTACAAAGCTTGCAGACCCAGATTTAATCACAGAGACACAAATCTGCAGCCATTAACACAAAATTAACACAAACAAAAGGTTTATATCAAGGAAAATTTTTATTTTTATTCAGTTTCCTAAATATTGATGCTTTACGATTAATTTTTAAATTATCCAATCAAAATTGCTCGATGCTTTGCGTTAGACATTTTGAAATCATATTTTGTTCGCATAAAAATATGGTATATTCTACATCAAAAATTACAGTATTACTCCTTGTTCGATAAGATTTATCGACGACTACGCTTTTGACGTCATATCGACATTTGCAGTGGCAAACCTTTTAATAGACGTTAATGTAGATACAATGTATTATTTTACGTGTACAGTTAATATGGCATTGTTCAAATGTTCATGTAATATGTTTCCAGTAACTACTATATTGTGGCAATAGTTATTTTTAGAATATCAAACACTGCTGTCAAATTAAAATGATAAAATATTCATGTTGTTGCTTTTTTGATTTATCAGAATACCTGATTCAGTCAGTCATAACTATGAATATACCTGGAAATTTACTAGTAAAGCGGGGGGGGGGGGTATCTCCATATCTGATACCTTTAAAGCTATTTGCATTACAAACTTAAGTATCTTATTTACTATAAAATACTCATATTTTGTTTTGTTTGCACAACTGTCACGCTGTTAAAAGAAGACGATGTTGATGTTTTGAAACATTTGTTGAGAATAATTCCTTGTATCAAACTCAGTATTATATAGGAATAAGGAGTCATTCTTTGAGTATTATGAGGTGATAATTTTGGTTCGGGGTGTGATCAAATCCAATAAAGCCCGAAGGGCTTTATGATAGATTTGATCACGCCCCGACCGAAATTATCACCTCATAATATTCAAAGAACGAATCCTTATTATTTATATTTATATAATTTCAGGCAATCGTACGATTAAATTTTTAAATATAAATAAGCAAACCCCGCCGGCGCCTCAATTTGGCGTCATTTGTATTATGGGTTTTATAGTACAAAATCGATACGTAGTGTTATCACAGACAAAGACACTGGATAATGTAAATTTAAATGTTTATGGTGCATTACAAAAACACTTTGCAACAGTTATGATACTTGAAATAACAGGTTTTTTTTTTTTAATTCTACCCATATGCTCTAACAGCAGGTTTATAGATGAATATGACTTAGCAAGAAAAATCTTCTCTTTCATAGTGTCATATTATTGTAATTATTAAAACGAATTATGTGCTTAAAAGATACAATTCGAGTGCAATATGTTATTCTGTAATTAGCTTTGAATATTATCTGAATTATTGAAGATGAATATAATAACTTTTATTTACAGTCGAAAATACTACAAGACACTACAAGACATCGCTTTAAGTCACAGTCTCTAATTACATTAACTCTGATGGTATTGTATTCAGTTAAATGCGTTTATAATAAACCCAGGGACACAGCAAAGAAATTGATATGCAAATAAAGTGAAAATAAAAACAGTATTGGAGAAAAAACATTCAAATCAGACTTATTGCATTCACAATTCAATTAGGTTTTGGTTTAAATTGAATCATCACTATGAGGTAAAACAAAATGCTATATACTATTATTTCATGCATGTAAGTTAAATTTATATATAACTTGATTGAGGAGTTATTGATTTATCTTCCATTGTTTGACAAACTATTTTGTAATACACTTTATTAGAGAAAAGTTTTGAATGACAAATTGGATTATATATCATTTCCACTGACTTTAATTTTTCATTATTTTGCCAATGAACCTGCACCAATATCTTTTTCGATCTGTTGTATCGTAAATCAAAGAGACAAAACCAATCAAAATCGTGATAAACTTGATTTTAGTTCTGAAACAGATAAAGATGTATTGAAAAGTTGCATTGTCATTTACATCTTTAAGCATAATATACATAATGTAAAGCGGAAACATTAAGGTAACACCTCTAATTAATGCACATATATTTTAAAGAAAATATCACCTAATATCATTTTTTTTAGTCTACGCTGTTTAGATATAGCATCAGTTGTTTTCTTTTAACTGTAATGAATGCATTACAACTATTTCGTCTACCGTTGCTTTTGTTATTACTGTTCGAAAAAGTTCAATCAAATAGAGACAGCACTTTAAATATGTTTTCGAAATTTCGTCCTTTGGATGTTTTGCTGGATTCCAACTCTGAAAGAGTTTTGAACGGAACAGAAAAGGATGATGATTACGTGGAGTTAGGTGTCACCAGTCTTCAAAACTTGAATCATATATTGAAAAACGTGAAACAAATTCAGAGATTCCTTAATCTTCTCCTGAGAGTTCAAAAGGCATCAAAAAGTCTGAGAGGATCCGAAAGCAGCCTTTACTTGCAAAAAGACTGTACAGGTACATACACGTCTACACTGTGAAGCAGTATATATATCTTAATCGTATTATTAGTGTTCTTCCTCGTTTGAAATTGGCAACTTCCAAAAAGATACCATTCCATCCGGTACTTGTGTATCCGAAGGCAGAAACAAACGATAAACAATCAAATACCACTAAAAACGACAAAATTAAGGACAGAAACTTCAAAGAAAGACAAGAAAAAGGGACACTAGAAAATCAACCGGAACGCACAACGGAGGCTACAGAAACCAAAGAATCGAAAAATGTTGATATTGAAAACGTTAAAACGAGTACTGATTCGAACCAGGACGTTGCGATACCGAAGATTATCCCCATTCCTGCATTATATGAAACAAGTAAGAATGCAACACCTGCAATCAAACACACTCCAAAAAGGAATATGTCTTATTTACCAACAAACGAACACAATACTGAAGAGTCATTATCTAAAAACATGGATAAATTCTTGGATTTAGAAACCAACAATGGAGATGAAGAATTTATGAACGACTTTATTGCCGATTTAGATAGAACAGAAATGGCCGAAGCATTTCAGAAGCTTGTGAATTCCAGGTCCCGGACAATGTAGACTGCATCAAGTGACCGACTATTATTTTCTTATTCGTCTTTTGCTCCCTCTATTTGAAACTTTACAACTTAATAAAAATCATAACATCATCGACAAGTTGTATGATTGTATTTCATTAATAAATCTATTGAAAGTTTAGTAAGTAGGAATTCATTATCCAGTACTATAATGGATCTTTGTTCAGGAAATTCCAGCCAACACATGTTTATCAAATGAGTAGATTGGTTTTGATAGCTCCAAGGCTTCGATTGTTTTGTATTGCTCCAAGGACAGTGCTGTAAGGTGTCTTGCTGTTTTATATTCTTCTTAGCCAAGTGCTTGGAGCTTTCCCTCTTGATTTTCCAAAGCAATTTTCTGAAGCTTTCACACCCACCATTTTAGAATATAGTAAGTGATTCTAACTGAAAAAGATGCAAACAAGAAAAGCGAAAACTACATTTTTTGCTCGGTTGTAAATCTGCAAAATATGCTCTCATATGTCTTTGTTTTATCTTAGATTATACTGACCGAATAGGTTTTTATTCATAAAAGTTTGTTGAACATGTACGTTTGGCGCTGCATCCAACGTTTTACTGTTTTGTAATGCAGAGGTAACTTTGATTTATCGGTTTAATAGTAAATAGATCTAAACAGCCAAACCATGTCATGTTGACGGGCGTGATCATGCACATCAATCGAGACAAAAAGCAGGTCAACTCGAGGTCAGAACTTGTCGAATCACTATGCACATAGGCGTAGTCACAGGGGGGGCAGCGGGGGCACTAGCCCCCCCACTTTCAGATATGGGGGGGCAAGAGTATGTCTGTGCCCCCCACTTAATGTCGAACAAAATCACAGCTATGTTGAAATTATATTAAACCATTATAACAGTTCTCATTTTATGGCAAATTTATTTTATTTTCAGCAACAACTGAGTAAGCATTTCTCTTGAAGTAATAGTAATGTATAGTAATTAAATCTGTCGAGACCTCTTGTGTTCGCATGTTTGGGATAGGGAGTGCGGGTCATAAATTTGACCTAAGTTTAGACGTTTCTGTTTCACTCAGCATCTGTTATCTAACAAAATTACATGAGAGGTACAAGCTGCCCCTTGTGCTGACATCTAAAAGGCATTATTTATTTGCTGTATCTCATTTCTTGTTTAACACATAGGCCGTGAAGTAAGATTTGTCAAACCTCTGGATTTTTTAATTATTTGCTGATTCATTAGTGATTATATGCTTGCAGTCTGACCATCTCTTTCAATCAGTAAGTTTTTATGATTATTTTGTTTTGTGTTATTAGCAAAATGATTAAATTGATATAGAATTAATACATCATAGATGAAACTGTTGTATAAGACCACTCATTCACGCTATTCTGGAGTTAACAAATTGAAATATTAATGTTACTGTAACTAAAACAAAAATCAAGTTAAATCTATTTGAACACCTGGAATTTTATTTCAGAACAATGAATGAACTTGACAATTTATTGTCAGCAATGAAGATAAACGATGAGGACTCTTTGGTAAGCATACGTTTAAAACATTTGCGAAGAGTCCAGGGTGATTCGTGTCAACCTGATTATGAAAGACTCCAATCAGATAAATTAGCGTCAATGTTAATTCCATCGGAAATCAATCCCCATAGATATGACAATCCCAAGGATTACTTTAAACAGCAGTTCTTTGAAGCATTTGAACAAGCTGTAGGCACTCTTGAAAACAGATTTGAACAAAAAAACATGACCATCGTCAAGGAAATCGAATCACTTTTGTTAAATGCAGCAAATGGAGAGTTGTTTTCTGTGTCTGAAGAAATTGCCATGCTTTACAAAGATGATATTTCTTTTCCAAGGCTTGAACAGCAGCTCAAAATGTTGCCTGATATTTTCAAAGTTGACAGTGAAAATGAAATCAAAAAAGTTACCTTGATAGATACAATTTGTCAACACATGAAGGAGCCTATCACAAAGAAACTTCTGTCAGAAGTTACGAAGCTTGTACAAATTTATCTTACCATTCCAGTCACAACTGCCACACCAGAAAGATCTTTTTCGTCCTTAAGGAGGATTAAAACCTACCTCCGAAGTACAATGACGCAGGCAAGATTGAATCACTGTATGACTTGCTTTGTTCACAAAGAGAGAACAGACCAAGTCAACATCAAAGAAATAGCAAAGTCATTCATCCAGAAGATTCCAAGTCGGAAACTGTACTTTGGAAACTATTAACTATAGTTTTATTAAGACTGTTCTCTTTCAGTTTGGTTTCCAAGAATTAAGTATTGAATTATCTAAGGACTCTTCATTTTCAAACCTACATGTATAAGTTTAATAAATTTGTTTTGCATCTGAAAAGTATTCTTTATGTTTACATATAAGTACTTTAGAATATATTCTAGCCATTCCGAATCTCATCAAGATTAGTAATTTCTACAAGATAGCTGCAGTATTGGAGATTCTGATTGTGGTATACCTGTGATGAATGTCAATCAACTTTAAATGCACTATTTGAAGTCCTCTCATTCAACTTAGACAGGGGCTTGATATTACATGTTTTACATCTTAATTTCTTTATATTACACGTTTTACATCTTTCTTGGATTTGAGCCCCCCCACTTTTAAGTTTGTGACTACGCCTCTGATGCAAGTTACTATACAATGGCTATTGTAGCAATAACTTTTTTATCTTTCATAGACAGCCCTTATTTGCTAAATGGAAATAGGCTTGACAAAAAGTAAGAGGACAATTCAACAACTTTTAATCAAATTTTTTTCTAAAAATTGGAAGCACATTTGACAAGTTGTCTGCGCAAGAAACATAGACGTCATTGTCTGAAAAAAAAGGAGATGATTCGGGATGTCAGACAAAACACACTGTTCCAAAGGATACACCGAATTACATAATATAAAAAAACCGAATATTGGGTAATAAGTAATATCCCTTCCCCCTTCTTGATTCAGCGGGCGGAAACTACCTGGTTTAAGTCAGGCCCAACTTTATTTTCGGAAAACTTACTCTGAGTGCAGAAGAAATGTACGTATGTCAGTGTTTCCTTCCTTGTATGCCATGATATAACTTCAATGCAATAACAAGATGATATTAGATTAAAAGAGGTGGACCTAAACCTTAGGTCCACACCTATTTGTTAAAAGATTTTTATCCAGCTTGTCATAAGATGCAACTGTGCTAGCTTATTACTCTTTTTAACAATTTCAAATAATGTTCATCGTAGAAGACAACATATATCTATCAGTTTAGACAGAAGTACGGTGTTTGGATTTGTGATTTTACAAATCTCGAAAAGAACTTTTTTAATGATCACAACCTGTACTAGCCGTCGAATCTCTCTATCTCTCTATCAATCGGTCTATCTACCTATCAGTTTGTTTTGCGGTTGTTAACAAACTGCTGCGAAGTACGTGTATGCAATGAGTTCCACTGTGGTTTTGGCTAATTCTAGCTCTCTTACAAAGCATACACCCTGTTTCTTGAGTGCGGAAAAACTATTCAAACTGCTCTAGTCATTAGAACTCGCGCCATCAGAGACCTGCTAAAACAAACACTGACGTACACCTCTGTATTTGAAAAGCAACTGTACACACAAGCTCCGATTTTCATTTGTATTTCTATTGAAATATTATATATCTATTGTACAGCATTACATAATCCATTATATATTTATACTTCACAATCACTAGCATGGGTTTTTGGCATTTCAGGTTCTAATAATATAATATTGATTTGGATCACTGCTTCATAAAAGAATGATGTTGGGCATTGTTGCCAATACAGAGGTTTCTTTGGTTATGTAATCAAATTTGAAAAGATCAAATTCGAAACTAATCATTCTCCTCAAATCTTCAGTTGCATACATATCCTGATTTTGATAAAAAAGAAAATGAAAGAGCACAACTCAAATTGTATTTGTAAAATTAGAAAAAATTTATTAACTGGAATGGTGGAGATGAAAAACAGATAACATCAGTCATACATGAACATAACAATGGTAATCTAAAAATCCCCACATATCTCGATGCAAAAGGCGGGATAATACGGCTGCCAATGCAAAGAAATCGGTCACCAAAACAACCATATAGCAATTTCGAAGGTGATCGTCCTTTGTAATGGCAAGGGTTTCGTTTTTACATGAATTAACAGTCAACTACCATGCACATATTTCCAAACGAACATATTTTCTTCTATATTTAACAAGATACAGTTGTGAGTTCAATTATATAACTCGTGTAAAATACATATTTGATTTTTGAGAGGTACTTATATATAGTGAACAAATAGAGGACAACATTGATTGTTTCGTTGATTTGTTTTGTTTGTTAAAAGAATAAAGAAAAGTTTATCAGTTGCAGTCGATATTAAACTTTTTCCAATGTGCTACTGGTTAATCGTGTAAGATTCAATGCAAACGTATTTTGTATTTGATTTAAACAATGTACATCCAACGTTTTATTATTCTTTTACAGGGAAATCTACATTAAAAACAGCAAGGCTGTTGTATTGCAAAGGAAAGAGAGACAAATCGACCGCAGACTCAACACCATTATATTTCCTTGCTTTTCCTGAGTGATACAATAATATTTCTTTCTTTGCCGCTAGATGTTTATACCAATCAAGTTTCAAACATCGCAGGTTATAGATCGCCTTAATCCGTGGCACTGACAACATTCCTGGGAATTCTGTAAACACTTACATGTGTTCTAGTTTTGAAGCAGAAGGTAGAATATGATCTAATTGACCCGTCAGTCAAGGAGCTATCAAGACGTTTAAAAACTCCAAAACGCTTCTCCGTTTTATGAATCCCCATTACTGCAATGATACTCTAAATTTAACTGGAGAACCAAAATAACACATCTTAATTAGCGAAACGAAATATGAGTCATAAAGTTTTCTGGGTGGGTATTGTGGTAATTGCTTCCAGAGAATGAAAGTTATGAAGCGTTCTTGCTGTTCTGTGATGGTGAATATCGATGTATATGCATGTATAAACAATGGTAGTATTATTCATTTTCATTTGCACATTGGAACTCTAGCAAGTGGTTTCTAGTAAACATAAAGTACATAAATAAGATCTCTCTCTCTCTCTCTCTCTCTCTCTCTCTCTCTCTCTCTCTCTCTCTCTCTCTCTCTCTCTCTTCAAGTGGTGTGGAAGGGTAATGGGGTCATTTACACAGTCATGTTAAAGATGTACACAAAATTTGCATTGTCAGTTTCTGGGGTAAATGAATAAACAAATGGAAATGTTTGTAAAGTAGGAAGTGATGCTATCGTCCCTTTTATCTTTACCTCTACACACAGAAACATAAAGTGAACTTGCAATGTACCCTGATGCACCCATGTTTCATGTATGTTTCAGGAAGTATAGATGATAAAGGTTTATAAATACATGTCTGATATGGCTATTTCTGATAGTTCGTTTTATTTCTGAACGATCATTTGTTTCTTTTTATCTGGTTGTTTCACAACCTTGGAGTCTGTAGACGTTTTTCACACGACAATGCCTCACGACGGTATAGTTGAACAACTGTTGAAAGACATCGCCGTTTTCTCCTGGAATCATGTCTTTTTGGTTCACTCTAACATGCATAAGATGTATTAAAAACTCTTCTTTTATTTTTACATCCCACACAACTTCTGTTGTCGTTATTTGAGCGTTTTTATGTAACATTTCGGCAGTTCTGTCAGTAGGTAATCTTGTTTCCCCGACGGAAATTGAATTTGTTTTTAAACTCACAAATAGAACTCGGATCTCACAGTTCTGTAACAGGGCCGCTAGGATTGAAATGCTTTGGAGATCCGTTTATAACATTTTTGTCCCTGTCGTTTTTATGAGTCACCCTTCTCAGGGATAAGTGTTTTTCCACTGACCTTTCTCGTTCACCACTTTCTTCAGATGGCGGCTTTCCATTTGAGTCCAAAGAATTTTTCTTCCTTGTCGATTTCATTCTTGAAAGTTCATTCTGTACATTTAATACTATATCTTTTCTCACTTCCTTCGCTTTGTCTCTAGCGATATTTTGTACTTCCGTTGCTTTTTCTCGAGCTCTAGACTTTACTTCGGACACTTTCGTCTTTGCTCTAACTTTTGCTTTGCCCCAGTGTTCTCCTGCAATTTTCATATGCTTTTTACCGACAACAGTCATTCTGTCTCTAGCTTTATCCATCTGAATTTTTGCTTTGTCGATTGTCACATTGAGGTAGTCCACACCAACGTTAATACACATAGAAACAAGGGCCAGTCCTAAGAATAGGTAGATTGACGACACCAAAAAATATTCTGGCTGGCCTGGCACAATGTCACCAAATCCAATCGTGCTGATTGAAATAAATACATAATAAAATGAATCAATGAAATTCCATCCCTCTAAAATCATGTAAAAGAAAGTTCCTAGGAAGATGTATATCAACATGATAACGGAAGCTATCGGGAGTGGAAGGTTGAAATTTTCATCGATTTCAAAATCATTCATTTCATGGGAATCTTTTGACGTCACAGAGTCGCCGCATGCGCTCTCGGTCTCCTCCGTCTCCGGAACCATCAGTGTTATTTGTTGGACGACATTTTCTTGCAGTGTAACCTGTTCAAGTGCGATCGCCTCTGCCATGTACTGGGCGGTGTCTTCCGTGACGGCTATAGGAAGAGTCATTGTGTTCGGGTTGTTGGACCCGGACTCTATATCGCCGTCTCTGTTGGTTGACTCGCTATGCTCGCCGTCCTCGGCAGGTGCTTGTCGGCGACCCCTAAGTCGGCGAACAGATTTCACGGACGCTTTCCTTAAAGCCGTTTTCCCTCGTTGAAATCCACTTTTCATATATGTTGATCCTGTTTGTCGCGCTTTTATGCAGTAACCAGTGTAGTAATACCGCCGGACAAATTTCCAGAGGAACTTTAATCCAACTGTTAGCTTTTTGCCGACTTCTGCTAGCACCATTAAAGCCAAAGGTATTCCGATGGTGGCATAAAATATCGTCATGACTTTTCCAAAGTCTGTGTTTGGTGTAATATGCCCATAACCTGAAAAAAATATTTTTGAAGGAATGAAATTATACTGAATGCAAACGTTAAATTGCTATTGTCTCATAAATCTTAAAGTCAGTAATGGCCAATGTCTTAATCATTATTAAGAAATTTAAGGCTTGGGAAATCCATTTTCAAAAGAATGACAATATCAATCAAAATATTACACTTGATGTCCACATATGTACTTAAAAAATAAACTTTTTTCCGAATCAGGAACATTCTATGTGTTACATATCTTTAGTCAACTTAAGATTTAGATTGTGTGTTGTAAACAAAAGATAAAATTTTGTTCGCCATGAGGACCAATTGAAAAAAAACCACTTGATAAGAGACCATCGAAAATTATTAACTTGGCACTTGGCAGCCCTTTATAAAGCAGCATCAGACATAGTATAATATGCGGACAGCAAAATATCAATATAATGTCCGGATAAAGGCGGTTGATTTTGGCACAAGTAGTATGCATAACTTCATATGAATTCAGGTATCTTATTTACATACAATTATCGCAAACGATATTCATATTATGATACGGTAATGGGTATGTAAATAATTGTAGGTTAATGATGAGGTACACCCTTTTGCGATGCATTGTTTAAAGAATCAGATATGCACCCAAACAATCGAAACATCTTTACAGGTTGCTGATTTATCTTATATAATGAATGTATCTATATGTTTGTCAGTTCTGATGGTTTAATAATCGATAAAGCAGTAAATTAAATTATACGTATTATAATGTTAATTATCATTTTCTGAAAAATAAGAGAGTGTCTACTCAATCTGGTTTTTGTGTGTGTGTGTCATTTACAAATAAATATTATTAATAATTTCCATAACTTCTGTCTTAAGGTAGTGTTGACCACGAACGATTAAGTTTTATCAATACAAATTTACAAGATACTTTTCTCTGATTTCTAGGTGCCTTCTGTCCTAAAACATAGATGTTTTACATCCCTCTCCTGCCTTTCCGTCTTGTAAAGCTGATTACAAAAATGGGCTTCATTTTCTTTGAAAAACTTGCAATCTTTTCCGCAAACAGATATCTCCTGGCTTTCAAAGTTGTGTTTTCCTTAGAGATTAGTTTCAAACGATCGTCTGACGTATTTCTTTTATTGAAACACTCGAGTCTGTAGAGTTATCATTTTTTGAAACAATTTCTGTCCTGTTTATTCACTCCATAACAAACTGGCCCTGCCAGAATTCAAATTAAAACCTGACATAAAACCATGATGCAACGATTAGTAAGAATTCAGTATAAATATATCAATTATAAACTAAATTTAGTTTACAGCAATGGAAGACAAAGCAATGTTTATTGCTTAATAAACAATGTTTATGCCGAAGAGGAATGTGGTGGCAAATGCAGTTCGGAACATTGTATTGCAAAACCCGTATAACAAAAGCGAACGAAATTACAGTCGTTGCACATATTTAAGCTATTGCCATTAACATGGAAATGACGTCACATTGAGGTGCCTAGCCGTTTGGTTCTACATTGTGAGCTCCACCGCGTCTACTAATGTAACCCAAAGGACGTACAAAGGTCAGTTAATGCCACGGAGTGGTAATGCAATCGGAATAACGAAGCGGTAACGATGATTTCTCGTTCACAGACGCAACCTCCCCGGTGCCACTGAGGAAATAATGGGGATCCACAAATCGGAGCCAGTACTTCTTAATGTGCGTCATTATGCTGTCAATAATTTTGTACTACTGAAAACTGACTGAGTAGCCCTAGATATATTTCAATATTGATTTATCGTTATATCCACTTATAATGCATTTATCTGATATCATATATAACCATTGTCAAAATATCTTATGATTTAAGTATGTCATCTTTGGCTTATCCCTTTCATGTGTTGGTCTCATAATCTGTTTAAACGTAGATTCACTCCGTGATTACGGATCATTAATAATACATCCACATCTACGTGCAAACTTAAAATATTATGAATCTTTAACAATAGTTATTTTTGCCATATGACTACAGCAACAAGCGACCAAAGTTTTATACATCAGCCTCAATTCTTTAGAATGAATTTCAACGATAACGTTTACATATAGCTATAGTGTGCCAATCATTTCAAAGAAAATATCGTAGTTACACTAATTAAAAAGGCACATCATTTAGTTTTGTCACAGCTATGGAATGTATCAAATTAAAATTATTTTATACTACTTTTCAACTTCCATAAATTTGATAATATAATTGTATCACATAATTTGTTATCACAAGAAGTGAAATGAATGAAATATGTCAAATACGAGTAAGCATTAATGTATTTATATGTACATGTACTTATCTGATAACATTAATCGGTTATTAATGTATCTACCCCTCGGACAAAAAAGTCCTAGGGGATATAGGTCTTCGGACTGGGACCTCGTTTCCGGTTCCTTTTCCTACATTTAGCAACAGATGCATGATCTAGGATAAAATTGAGTCGTATTTTCTACGTAATTAGGGTTTTATGACATTTGTGTGTTTTATTTTTCTTTGATCTGTTTGGAGAAACATTTCACCCGAATTCTGGGTTGATTGAATTTGGGTCTTTTTTTTATTGTTTCTCGGGGGATTTTTACACACACAAATATCGGCATGGATTGTCGGATTTTGAAACAAAAAAATCTTGCATACTGACATGTCTACACATTGTAGAAGAAAAGTCTATATTTCAGTTTGGAGAAACAGGGAGCATTAAAAAATAAACAACTTCGCTTTTAAAGTGTCATGCACGTGCAATTTGTTAATTTGACTGTTTGTTATGTTTTATTGACAGATAACTTAATCCTCCTCCGGATTTATATATAGAGTTTATGTCTTCCTATGCCATCTTGAAAGTATCTTCGTTTAATGAGAGAGAGAGAGAGAGAGAGAGAGAGAGAGAGAGAGAGAGAGAGAGAGAGAGAGAGAGAGAGAGAGAGAGAGAGCATTACAATTTCAGCATTGCTGCATTAAACTGGAATTGTGTTTTTATTATTAATATCTATTCATGATAGTCTTGTCCATCGATATGCAGTATTCACTTGACGAATCGGTGCTTTTGGTGTATTCCCTTGCATGCGGGGGAGAATATGCATTAGAGATAAATAAGCCAAAATGATCCCATCAAATTTTTCCATTTAGTGATGATGAACAAACGATATAGTTTAATTGCAGCCATCTCCGAAATTTAAAAACACTACTTGTTCCACATTAAATGATATAATGTTAAGCATCGAAATTTTATTTGATTTTGCACTTTGGTGCTATTGATTTCAATCACAGAGAAAATCAAATTGCATTTATACGAAGCTTTCCTCGATTCATGGAAATGAAATATATAAAGCTATCAGAATTCTTCCAACGCGGAAATTTTGAGGAAATTGAAAGCGGTGTTTAATCTTGCCATTTTGTGAATGAAGAGTTTAGATAACGACAGGGCTATTAGTGTATTGAAAATGTCAATAAGGATAAGAGGAATGCTTTGTTAAAGACGAGATACAAAACGTGTTTTATATTGCCCATACACAAGTATAGATGTAGGTATCTGACCAGCAGTGTCCGCCCATATAGAAATGTCAAGTTTTCTGATTGCTTTTGCTCCCTTGTAATCATTTATCAAGCACAGAGAAAGAGGGTCTGCAACACGGAAACCCCAAAAGTCAAGGGTTTGTCTGATGATGACAAAAACATATGAGCCAAAGGGCGCATTGGTGATAAGAAATCAAGAATAAGCACTCGTGGGGAAGATTGTACTGCTAAATATATATAATCAGCGAAAATTCAAACATCAGCTAGTCCGATTTGATCATAATGAAATAAATAAGATCGAGAAAGATACCATAACCATAACTAAAGCTTACTTTCTACCCAACTTTATGACGGAACCTATTGATAGCATTATCATCTCGACTGGGAAGATATTAAAACAATGGAACACCACGGACTATAAAATTTCAAAATAATATCGAGTCTCAAAGTTCAACAAAAAAATGCAGAGAGAGAGAGAGAGAGAGAGAGAGAGAGAGAGAGAGAGAAATCTCAGCATAAGCAACGCTGCTTTTTGTTTGCCTTGTTATCTTCGAATTATATCTATAAAGTATATTGCCAATGAACTTTGAGCCACTGACGTCAAACAGATATTGCAGGTTGCAGAGGCAGTTTAACAGATAGTCTGATTCCTAAACACCATTTGTATATTCTATACAGATTTCCACTTTATAATGCGCAACCAGGTAAACACAGGTATTTAATATTGCTCATTCACGATCAATTTATGTCGATATTTAACAATCATGAAGCAACGAATTATATACAGATCTCAAAGATGCCAGCATTACGCGGAAAACAGTGAGAGGAATCTATAAATCTGTTTGATTTTCATTTAATAATAATCTAGCTGCCTTTGATGAGGGGGAACATCCCCCAATATCAAACAGTACGCGATGGATGCGATCCAACTTTCCCCTGTAAGACGCCAATGGAGTCCCTCGGGATAATCTCATCAGGGCCGCTTAATTACCGTATCACCGGGATTAATATGTTTCACACTTTCTTGCGTAATGATCTCGCTCGGTGCTCAGCACTGATCAACATTAATAGATTAACGTTTGTCCAATACAAAAATGGTTTACCACAATAGTAACAAGAAACGGTGGTTTTTGCGGCGAAACAATGTTGATACATCACAAACCACCGTTGGCGTTTCAGGTGCCGTGCATGATATAATCAGTTAGAGACCTTGTACCAACAACTTTTGTTCTAAACCTGGTAAACGGTTTACCCAAAACGACCCACTTGACATTTTTCAGCTCCAATTCTCTTTGGAATGCTTTGTTTATCAACAGTAAAATTAGGATAAAATTTCAACTTTAATTTCTTTTTAAAATCTGTGAGATAGACTCAATGTCGTCGTCATGAAATGATTTCAGGGTCATTACCTTGCTATATGGTTCATTACACGCATTTTTGAAAGAAATACCGGTACAATTCTTATCTCTAATTCATTTGTATTAATTTAAGAAATTGGAATAGAAGTTTTCTTAAAAGATATTTTAGAAAGTGCATATTTTCCCGTAGAAGCAGAAATTTACAATTTACGATTTATTCTTTTTAGCAGTGAGTTTTGACAAAGACATTAAACGATTAAATGTTGTACTTTTCTAGCTTCAATTCCACACTTCCCATTACCTCGATAGTTCACGAGTTAATGCTTTTTGACGAAGCATATTATATTGGCTCAGATAGCTTATCTAACCTTGCTCTATAATCAAAATTGAAAGAGTGCAAAGAGGGCACCATTAAACAGCTTCCAGTCCCGACAAGCGGGATTATAATATATGAAAACAACCAATTTACATATCGTATCATTATTTTTTTTTTTAAATTCACAAATAAACCATTTTTAATTATTTTTCATTTAAAGTCAGAGCCACCTTGCAAAAGTCCTTTAGACAAACTAAAACTCTTAATGTAAGTTCTGTTTGATTTAAAATTTCAACAACACTTTGAAAGGGTAGCCTCGAAATTAGAATTAGATAAAATGTGAAAATATTTTGAAAACTCTATCTGCTCTAGTGTTAGAGTTGATTATATGAACCCAGCATTTGCGTGAGGTATTATTTGTTTGTAAAGCTATGATTAATAGTTTGGTAAGATGAGTAAACTTTTTTGCGTAAAATCCTCTTAGAGAGAAAATACAAACATCTCTCATCTTTTTAAGTGATCACAATCCCCTTATCAGCGCTAGGAACCTTCACGCCTTATTGACATTTATCAGTTAGGCTGATCCAAGCCTTCTAAAAATTTACTCATTCTTAATTGTCTGTCGTCATGTTTTTAAAAATACTTTGATCTGAATCTAATAAAAAAAAGAAAAGAAAAGAAAACAGGTGTATTGAAAATCACGAACTACGTGGTTTTTTTTTAAAATTATGACTAATTTTGCAATAATCGTTTTAATAATTTGATGTAAAAATAATCTATCAATTTAAAAAACTATAATTGAAAGCGTTTAATTTTTCAGAAATGAAACAGCTTTACTTAGAAGCCGAACAAAAGCTTTTAGGGCGGGGTGGTAAAGAATTAGAACCACATAGAAACATTCTACAAGAAACGCATTCTAATGAATGCAAGATATGGGTTAATTAGTTACACCTTCTAAATCATGTTCTCAAAAATATCCCTGTGAAAACAATCAGCATTTTATTTTAAAAATTTCCCTGCAATGATAAAATGAGCTAAAGCAGAATGAAACCAGGCACATTGTAGGAAGGTGTTCCAATAAATCCACTAACTAGGTTAATCAGATCCCTTTTTTGTACTCAGTATTTTTTTTTGGAGTCAGCAATATATACGAGCTGATATGCAGTCTCCTATTTTAATGAAGAAATTACACTTTCGAATGACTAAAATAACTTTTGAACGAAAAATGTGTGTAATTGGTCTGAATGAGAAGGTGCTGGGATTAAATAGGCGACTGGCCCACTTTCTTAGACGCCGTCCTGGTTTTTGTACAGTAAATCACGCCTGATAAGTGATACATTTGTCATTTTCTAAACTGAGATGCATGACTAAAATTTAATGTTGAAAATGATCTAAAAAAAAAACCCAACTCCCACATATAATAGATAGGCGAGTTTCTCATTCTTAAGAAATTCCCAAGAGGTGAAAAAATAAAGTTTTGAGACAAATGGTATTTTCAACAGACACTACTAGCAAGATTTTTAAGTTTAAAAGTGAAATTTGAAATATTCTTGTATATGTGGAGTTCATAATAGTATAACCATTCGGCTTCATGGCCTGATCTAATTAGAGCAAGAGTCGGGACGCAACAGTTTGGCATTGTATGTCTGCAAGATTAGTTCAATGAGAACATATAAGAACGTATTGAGAAGACGTGCTGAGTTCATGATAAGTATTTCCAAAGAGTGCTTCTAATTTGTCTGCAATTTCAAAATACAGTATGATCCTAAAAGTGCTCTGAATGAAAACGAGGCAAGTGAAAGTTGCAGAGCCCTGAACCTTTTATGTTGGATTTTTGTTAACACTGTTATATTAATAATGTCTGATTCTTCTTTTGCAATAAGTGTAAATCATAAACAATTTCTAGTTATCGTTTCGTCTGCTTTTCATCGGGAATACATGCGAATGTTTGGAAAACTCGATGGCAGGTACAAAAAATACGAGTAGCTACTATGCAAAAAGATGCGGAACATGTCTTAGCGCCTGTTGCTTCATGTTATTTTATGGGAGGTTTTTATTCTCGGAGTAAGAGTAAGCTCTAGTAGTCAGTTCTAGTAAGATGGTTGATGAAAGGTGAATAGGGTCGAAGTTCTCCCCCACAATTACACTGAAAATCCTCTTGACGCTTAACCACATGAGATTCTCAAGGAATGCCAAACATGCGTCTCTGCGAAATTGATAGTGACATATGAATGTCTCGGGAAATGACAATAATAGCGACATGTGCAGTTGGATGCTTTTGCAGAAAACCATGCGATGCACAAGCAGTTTTTATCTGACCTATCGGCTTATTGCGTAAATACATTTCAATGTCGTTAAAAAAAGAAAATTCATTACGTTAAATAACATGTTACACAGAATAAATTGCATGGCGTGCGCTTAGCTTTGATTTGAAACATAAGCTGTCTTGATATTGGAAAAAAAATAGCAGATTGTTCATATAAGAAGGGCTGCCCCTAAGATTGATAAAACACGTACAATTGCACATATTGTAAGAACCGGGAACTATAAAAAGTGCAGTAATTGCTACTTTGTTCTGCGTTTAGAGTAAACCATCAACACATTGGTCATTCTGATGATACGGATACATGTATTAAGGTCCTGTGTCGCAATAGGCACTTGTTATAAAATTATGCTTGACATATAAGTAATGTCATAGTTTGACGGCGGAAATTAACAATGAAAAATAATTCAATGCTTAACTGGTTTTGAATTATATAATATATTATTGTAATTTTGATGAATAAAAAATATTGCTAATTTTGTGACTATTTACAATTTGAACAGTTGTTCGCTTTTCATATTTTTTTTCTCTCTCTCGGAAGACAAATTTCAAAATCACTTATTTTCATAATTTGCAATATTAGGAAGTACATATAATATACATCATATATCGCGGGTAGCTTACCTATTGTAGTATAAATCGTAGCGCAGAAGAAGAGAGATCCCCACATATTCCACAATGGTTTTTGTGTGGTATCGTGGGGCGAGGACCTGATCATTTCTTCGTAATCTTCCAATATTTTTCGGGACTGTTCAATCCACTCTGTTTCATTCAAGTTTTTACTATTTAATTTAAACAGTTCTTTTCCGGTCTTTTCCCGGAAGTTCACCACTTTGGCTCTCTGGTCCAATTCTTCTTCATACTCGATCCAATGAAACATAATCATCCCAATGATAGAATAAAGCACTAGAAGGATAGACAGTCCCAATAGAGATTTGGAGACTGCATACATTTTCTTGAAGAAGTCCTTGATTTTGTTAATGAAGGTGTCCAATTTGGTCTCTGGTTCCATGACCTCGTTTTCGGTCGCCTTCGCTTCATCTTCGGGTAAACTTTCATCCGTCTCAGAAGACATTTTGCGGTTATCCTCCGTCCCAAGATCCAGTGGCACTCCACTAATCCTCACCTCTGGAACCACCAACAGGCAACCACCTTGATTCCAGACCATGCATGCGCCTAGACAGTTTTTCTACTATTATCGGAACGGAACTTTCGTTTTTATCTAGCTAATCCAGACTGCTGGTGACTTGCTATGTTCGCTCTCTGACTCTCTCTATTTTTATACCGTTCTGTGCAAGTGCTCCCTATCACCGATTCTCTCTGTTCCGTCAATGGAAGACAGGTTCCTCAATAGTTACGATAAATTTCAGTAAAAAAATAGAAGTACTCGAGAGAGACAATACAATGCTTCAAATTCAGTGAAGAGTCGATAAAAGTCAGCTTTCTGTTACAAGCGTAGGGTCACGAGCGTGGCTGCAACTTTTCCCTCTGCAAACTAAATATTAGAAACATATGTTGTTGTATAGCGCTCAAATCTTGGCGTTCTGTCATTGGAGGTTGCGAGAATATATATACTCGTTAATGCGATGCCGTCATAATTGTACGGAATAGTCCGAACTTTTATTGTTGTATTACTAATATCTACTCACAAGACACTTCCCCTTTACTAGAAATTTTTTTCAAACAGTGAAGAAAAAAATGATTACGCATTTACAAACTCGACAATGCAATGACCATGTTCTGAAGCTCGAGGCATGTCAGTATTTTACAACATCAGTTTGTAATGATGACCACATGTGGATAGCTATGACGGATTGAACTAGGGTAATGGCTTTGTCCACATTTACCGTCGGGGGTAGCGAAAATAGGAATCAATCTTTTTTTTAACCGTCCCATCGTTAACCAAATTTTCGGGGGGCAGTAAGTCAACACATGTGCTTCTCCCTCTATTTTGATAACGCAGTATAGTTCTTGTTGTTTGTACACTGTCTGTAAATAACAATTCATGAACTTGTGATAATACAAGTTTACGGAAAAGGAAACATCGTCTTTATGCTTAGATATGGCCCAACCAAGATTTAATTATATTAATTGGGAAAATTATGGCTGAAAATATAAACTTTTCTAAAATTACTATAAATATGGACGCAGAACGCGAATGTGATATGAACATGTATGCACTGCGCAAAAAGCGTAATTTAAACTAAATTTATGTGATGTGTGATTTGATAAGATTATGATTAGATTTTTTTTTTGTTTTGGGCCCATGAATTTTTTTTAACAAAAAAAATGTCTTATTTTATGTAGTGAAGACACGGGAATGTTTTATACTCGGTTGTTAAGTGAAAAAAAATTCTTATCGAACTATAGCGTTGCTGGGACATCTTGTGATCAAGTAATCCAAGAACTTCAGAATGAAAATGCAGTAACCAATCAACATCGATTGTAAGATGCTGTAACACACACGGTCTGTAATGCTAGGGACACGGTTCATTACCGCTTTCATGCTAAAGAGAGAATCATTAGTGCACAACGTATCACTTACACGTGTGAAAAAGCTTATTCTAGTTGCATTATATTGTGTACAGACAATTTTCACTAATTAGACGGATGATCATAAGAGTATATCTTCTGATTCCATAACGCACTCTGTGACTTCTGGTAGTTCGGGAACATCGGACGCCGTTTAGCAATTGCTTGCATTTACTATAATACCTCTAATGTTCCTGCTTTGCACTTGGGTGCTGGTGTAAAAAGTTTGAAAAGATTTCATTGGTTCTTTAAATTACCTGTCAAAATTTGTAAATATCAAGTCTTTGTACTTTCAAAGTACATGTACATGAAAGCACGTAACGTAATTTAAACTTTTTCCCACGAGCAAAATTAAAGTGAATAAATATTCAGACTAGTATATTAAGCTTGTACATCCAAAATTAAAGTTATAGTTTAAGCAAAGACATATAATGTTGTTAATGTTTCTGGTTCAGGTATTAATGTAAATAGATTTTTATTTTTATTATGATTGTAGCAGTGTTACTATCCGTTTCTGTAAAAACACAATATTCGGTCTTATTTTACCTTAGCAGTTAAATGTTTGAACTGAAAAAATTCTCAACGCTTGAAATTGAGTAACTTAATATTGTCAATAAAAAGGATTTTCTAATCAAATTAAGCGGTTTAACAACCTGTATATCCAAGAGAAGTGACGCATTTAAAAAGCTTGTTCTCTGAAAAATTAGATTATCTCTCAAAGATTAACTTATCAAAATAATTGTATCGTAACCCCTAATGATGAGCGTTGAAAGATTCATCCTTGGCTCTTGCTAATTTAAAGATTCCGTATATCAACGTGTGAAGAGATAAGACCGAATCTTAACTAGAAAACCAGACTAATTCAGTTTCACATAAAAACACAGTAATAGCCTAATCTCTCAAAGGAATATCGTTTTGCAAAGCGGTTATTGCTCATCGCCTTTTTTTCCGGTACTTAGCACCTTGCAATTTCCGTTTTGTCCAGCGATACCTTCATTCAGCCGCTGGTACAATTACCTTGATACAGAAAAGTAGAAATTATTGGTTGCCTGCCTATCTTTTAAAAATAACACATGAGTATCTCCAATAGATAGCCACTTGTGGATTCACAGGAATCTGTTGCTGGAAGTGCCAAAATTGTTTTGAAATTCCCGCTCGTTTCTTTTCTCTATTTCATACCGTGCATTTTGTTTGATGGAGAGAGATATTAGCTTAAGTAAATTAAAACCTGCTTTTGTGGTTAAAATATAAGAATATAGGGTCCAGATTTGTGTATTCAGTTCAGAAGTGCCAGGAATCACATTCCAACGCCTTCTCCTAACGCTTTCATTAAAAGCATTCGGGAAAACCTGATAAACTTCCAGTTGTATTTATTTCAAGAAAATCATTGAAGAACAGGTGCTCATTTATTGAAAATAAAACTCAATAGCGATGCATATATTTTCATGTTGCACTCTTCTTAACACTTGCAATGCTATGATCAAATCTTATTCGGTTGAATACTATTTGCAGATAAGAATATTGTTAACGATGTTTGGAAATAAATCATAATTCTTAACAGGTTGCAGTGAATAAGTACGATATGTTCTATTTGATTAGCTGAGCGGCTTTTCATCTTTCGATAGATAAGATTCCGAGCAATTTTGCTCTCAAAATGTTTAATGTTTTATTTTGAGTTTTGCAAATAACGTAACTTTATACAATTCATCATCATTCATAATATTGCCGCCAGTATATCCCTGTGTATAAAACATTAACATTTTTGTTGATGTTTTTATTTATATTTTTCATATCTCATAATCTTGCAAAAGCACCAGTTTAACAGCGCTGGCGAGAAAAGACAGGATTAAGTGAAATTACAGTTAATTATTTTTTTCTTAACGTACATATATACAGCTATAAAAAGAGATTTCAGAAAAATTCAAAGATATCGCTTTATGCCTTTCAGATGAAAATTTCGTTTTTGCTTAGCATGCATGGCCATAGTGGATCGGTATCGCAATTTTCTTCCGCCTTGATACGACTGTGTGCAGCAAGATGGTACATCCTTTTTTCTAGACAGCTAGAAGTGCGTTAGGAAGTAGTAAATCTCCAATCAGATATCTTGTTTTGCCTTTAAAAAAACAAGGGTTGATGACTTCTAAAAAATTATATAAAATGTTTCACATGTAAAATTCGTTCAAGCAAAGCAAATGGAACCCCAAAAAAGACGGATTGATTTCTGTCAGGGCTAGCGGTAGGCGACATGCAGAGAAAATGCTCTGGTAGCTTATCTGTTGTGCAAAATCTTCATCTGATTTGCATGAAATCCTTTGTTCAAGTGCATTTGAACTCTATATATCAAATTCGGCTAAGCCATAATATTGTTTTATATGTTTCACTTTAATCTGTACATAATCAAAGTACTGAAGAACTGGCGGGAGTTGATTTTGTCGATGTTTATTTTTTTTTAAATCAATGATATGTTATTTTGCATGACAAGTACATGTATACGTAGTTTCTAATTTGAATTACGCATATTTTTATAATAATATGAATTTTTGAACTTTTTCGACTAGAATGTCGAGAAACCTCCATATGAATCATGTTAAATAATATTTAAAGATAAAATTAATTCAATCAAACTATGTATCAGTAATAGAAATATTTCTCGAAAATTGTATGGATCCAAGCAATATTGAACTCTAGTCTCGTTCAACCAAACGCTCGGCTGACACCGTAAATCTCCGACAAGGGTTTGCGGAGACAGCCGAGCGTCGAGTTGAACGAGACTATATTGAACTCTGGCGTAGGAATACATACGACTACAAAAAATATTTAAATTGTTCTTACCATTTAAAATCTGACTATTTTTAAGGTATTTGTAAATAAGTTTCCTTGAAAAACAATGCTTTAGCATACATTACATCGAATTCATCAATTATTTTCAAGAACTAAGTCTTGTCAGGAGCAATGATTTGTGCTGAGGTCCAAACACTGTTTTACTTTCGGTTTGTCCGAGTGACTGCATAGGAGAGTTGATTAAAAATCAACTCCCAAAAATGAATGAGACAATGTTATTGCCCCTGTGTTTTATCCTCATCATCTTTATCAACCATATTTACTAGTACACTCTTAAGTTGGTTTTCAATATAATTGCACGAACTATTTTTAAGAAAAAATTATTTTGAATTTATTCATTTTTTGCAACTTTTTAAAGACTGGATGTCCAACAGATATACCTTGAGAATATATTGGGCATAAACTATCATCATGTGATAAAAAAAATCTTCATATCATAGCATTAATATTTAATATTTTTCCCTTCTCTTTTTTAAATCTATTTGAGATTAATATACTAGTTTCAAAAATAGCTACGACCATCCAGCTCTTTTGATTCTTGAGCCCCTCCCCTCCCCCTCCTCCCCTCCCCCCGTGGTCTTTTTATTTTAATTGTCTAAATTAAATTGTGTTTACATGTCACTAAGTCAGTTGTGTGTTAGGATAATGATAGAGTAACTCAGGAGAATGACTCAGATGGAAGTATTGTTACTTAAGGGTATAGGATGGACATAGATGAAATAAATTGTTAGTGTGGGCAGACCTACGTGTGGAATAAGAACTAGAATGGAGAAGGTAAAAATAAACTTGTAAGTAGTGAAACAATTTGACTCATATATATGATGCAATTATCACGTTTAGTTTTATATAATATGATTGGTTCACAATGCGTTGGTCATTTTTCAACTTTATCTTCAGAGCATGTGTCTACGATGGCCCGATCATAAATATAACTTGTTTGAATTGTCACATGTTCCATTAGATCAATTTTAAAATAAAGATTTCTGAACTGTTAATAGTTAGAAAATTTTAAAAAACGCAGTTAATTTATGTGCTGTTTTGACACCATCGTTGAACAATTATCTTTGTTATCCAAGCATCGAAGAAGCCTGCAATAAATGAAAAAAACATTCACAGGTCATAAACATAAGTGTAATAAAATCAACATGAACTTTTTCAATAGTTGTAAACTTCTGCATTTATGGTCAGTGGTAAGTGAAGGGTTCTATATATAGTGCCAGTGCCTAATGTAACACGATTTTGGTTTAAGTACGCCTTTAATGAAAGACTCGCAACTTAAGCGTTTGAAGAAGAATAAAGTTAAGGTGTTCAAATTCAGTGATGTGCAACACATAATATAGGTACGTGTCTTATTTGTTTATTTTTAAACAAGGGTTGTCCGATCCAAGATATGTGTCTGATGCATGATGCGTTGAGATGTTTTGTTTCTTTTCCCTACATCATATCCTAAATACAACTTGACCCTTGCAGGTCATGACCTGCAATTAGGTTTGCTTTGCGAAGAGCAGCCAATACCAATACAAATAACTTTTATATTAATACAGTGAGCAAATATACCGAATATGACAGAATGATCATGATATTGGTGTCAAGTTTTGACCACATTGTCTCGGTCCAGACGTCACCTGCCAGACATTTAGCTCACTAAAGTACAAGAATATGCTAGACTAGAGACCTAAACAAAAACACAGCAGTGAACAGTTCTCCATTGTTACGGAATCAGTATGTTTAATAGCTATTTAAAAATACGGTACATACTGGCACTGTACCAGTTATCGGCTATAATTTTACGTTTTCTTTTCGTGTTTCCTTATTTCTTGATATATTTGAATAAAACTCGACATATTTTAAATGGTGAACTCCTAATTTATCAATCTGTTAGATTATATCATCATTTAGAACCCAAACATATTGTTTTTGTGCTATTTAGCACGCTCCGAATTTGCCGAGTTTTTATGATTTATTGTACCAGTTATCGGCTTCGTGATAATAACACAGTAAAATCCCTTTACATGTTGATTTTATATTCTGCAAAGTTTTAATTGAATTATGTCCCTTGTGGGGTCAGCCTATAGGTCGTAGGGGTTACTATACATAAACAAAACTCATAAAATTATCCGTTTATCATCATACGTTAATACATAAAAACGTATGCTGTTCAATACATAATTGTGCAATCAGGCGTTCAACTGCACCATGAATCTCTCAGAATTTAGTGAATTTCTTTTGTTTAGAAATTTTATATGTATTGATATTATATGTCAAATCAAAGAAGGGATATAATAACGTATCACAAAGAGGTCATGTTCTATTTTTAACTTATTACGTCACTTTCCCCATAGCTGAAAGTGCAAAGATGTAAATCAGCGGTAAACAATGATCGTTAAAGCTCATGTTTAAAACATATTCAAGAAAGTTTTCAAGCAAAATTACTTTTCTTTATACGAAACAGACGACTGAATTAAGAAATCTCGGAAAGTCGCATGCTATAAATCCGAACCCTCAGTTTAGCCGATAACTGGTCTTAGCCGATAACTGGTACAGTACCAGTATGTTTTACCCTTTTGGATAATAGATATACGGTGCATATACATGTATTTAGTCACACATGATAGCTGCTGTAATGATAAAAGAACTCAAAAACAACTCACAAAAATACACCTCTAATTCCCATTTGTAATTATAATCCCCGCCACTAGAGTTGAGGTACAACAGTAATTGCTGCTAATTGAACAATATTTTTCATTTATATGTCAGTGCTGTACGCGAAATAATAAAACAATCTTTGCCTAATTCGTAATGTAAGAAATAAATAGGAGTCAAGAGTTGTGCATATCCGAACAAGAGACAATGCTGTCTTGTACAGTAGGTCACAAATTTTAACTCCGCAGAAAATATCTGAAGACCAATTCATCAGCTGTGACAAATTGATGTACCTTTTAGGAACGCTAATTGTGTCCTTTTCTTCTATAAATATAGAAAATAAAATGATATATTTACGGCTGATTAATGTGACTAGTCAATGCTATGCTTTGATGGAGAGAGCAGGCACTTAGAGAAACTACATTTAACCACTCAAAGTTAAAGATTCATCAATAATATAAAGACAGACAATATTAGCCACCCGTTTTTCTCTTGGTAAGGACTTCAAATACTAATGCTTCTGTTGACAGAATAGATCCAAAACAACCAAAGAAAACAGAATAATGGAAGGTTTGAAGTGGTTGCAATTTATACCAAGTTCAGCTCGTATGTCAAAAATATGTTTAGAAAACTTATTTAAATCACAGAATTAGTCTGTAACATACTGTTTTCCATTATTCATACTTGATTTATTTTGTTTATTGTATTTGGGCTATTGTTCACCGCATCTCTTAAAAAAGAATCATTTATTTGAATTATGAATTGAGAACTCGGAGATAAATTAATATATATATATATTTCGTCTGGTTTGCTTAATGCATTCGTATTGTTTAAAGACTTTAAATAATCTCATTAATTATTGGTCTTTACATAATTTATTTGCTACTGGATTTGCCACTGAATGACACTTGCTGGCCAAACCCAAGAAAAACCAACGTACAGTGAAATTTAGTTGGTGTTTACATCACAGCGAGTATATTTTATATCATAATATTATCAAACTTTATAAAGCAATAAAATCACAAGTTTTTTTCTGAAATATTGAATAGTGTAAATGTTTAAAAAATTCTTCACATTTCAATTCACTCTTAAAACTACGATTACTGCATGGGAATGGATCTAGAACCAGTTTCCTTTTCTTAAAAAATGATATTTATCTATCCATTAATGAGATAACATTGAACATAACTTTTAAATTCCCATTGAGTTCCTATTTTCGCAAGTTTTTGTTGTATATACACCTGTTGTACATACTGGTTAAAAGCACCATAATTGCGTTTCCAGGTTCAAATTTACAGAGGGTCTATGTAAGTCTAATTGTTGCCTGCTAGAAGCAGATAGTACTTTGGCCTATCATCACCCACCTGTCAAAATCGTCCATATTCTTACATTTTTGTAAGAGATATGACCTATTTAAACTGCCATTTTGCTTATAATATAGGCTACTCGAACAATTCACTCCATGAACAACCATCCAATATGTCTGCTATTTTCCTCATAAACCATAATAATGATTTTTTCAAGAGATGATCTGTTCTGTAGACTCTTGTTTGGAAAACTGGCGTTTAACTTGAGGGATGTTGGTAGGAATTCCCAGAAAGGTTGAAGAGTCACTGAAAACGATACATCAGATCTACAAAAACGTGAAAAATAAAAATGAAATATGCCTTGATGAAGCAAACGAGAATTACAACTGTAGTAAAACATATCGATCACTACTCCAATGGTTCAGCCTGGTGGTGAATTTTTGCTGATAAAAATACATGTGTACCAGCATAACAAAATGAGTTTATTTACGGGGGTTCCTATTTAAAGTACACATACTTATTACATAATGGTTCTAGACTGTATAATTATTATTGTTTTGTGGATTTTTTATTCCGATTGTCACTCTATATATCAAGTTCTATCTCATAAATAACTTTGAATGAATCTTTAAGTTCACAGATAGCCATTTTTAAGAAACATCACTGCTGTTCCTATAAGGTGTACCATACGGCATGATAATTACCCGTAAAACAGGTCTCAAACCATATTTTATAGTAGCCTAGTATTTTTTTATCAAAAATTTGTGGTTTTATTTGGTTGTAAAAGGATTTGTAAACAATTTTAGCAAGCCAAAGGTGGTTTGTTAAATGAATTTTTCTGAAAAATCATCTCATTTTAAAGGGACGTGGTCACGATTTTGGTCAAAAATTGTTTTCCGATTATATTGTTTACAATGCTTCAGTAAGGCATTTTTGATAGGCAACCAAACTTTGAGTGTCATTCGTTGGATTATAAGCGAGTTACAGAGCTTACCATTCTTTGCTGTGCAAACAAAGCTTTTGTTTTCATTCTGAATTTTGACGTGAAAATTCCAGTTTTAGACCTAAAATGAATTTATGCTCAAAATGAGTAAGAAGATAGATAAATCAGCTCGAAAAAGATTTTTTTATCGGTATATTGAACCTATGTAAACAATCTGAGGACACGAGCCTTGTTTACATGACAAAGAATGGTGAGCCTTGTATCTTGCTTATAACTATACGAATGACTCTCAAAATTCATTTGATCATTAGAAATGCATTCCTAAAGCATCGTAAATAATAAAAACAGAGAAATGTAATTTGACCAAAAATCGTGAGCAAGCCCTTTTAAGCATTGGGTGCTTTTGTTAAATGTTTAACGATATTCTTATTTGTTAGCTTAATCACTGCAGAGTGCAGACCGTACCTCAAGAATATTGAAGCCTTGTGTTGCCACGACGAGTTTTAACGATTCCACAAAATGCTTGAGCGGCCGTATATGATGATAGTGATTCCCTAATTTGTAAGCCTATGCATAGATAAAATACAAAAATTTAAACAAAAATCATTTGTTGACCAAAATATTGTTATTTTCTTTTTACTCAGCCATCTTCTTTGCTCTTGGTGTTGTTGTACCCTAGCATTGCCTCATGTTATATTTTCATAAACCTATTATTATTAGTTTTTTTCATATGATCCAAAATACATAGAAATCGTTTGTAAGATTTATATTTATATGTCAAAATTTAGTTTCTTCATTTATACATTGGTATATCTCGCAACATTCATTGAATATGTTGTAATTTTTATGTCCGTTTTTTATCTTTAAATCTTTTTTGACATTATGCATTAGATATGACTCATATCTTTTTTTTTATATATAAAAAGTTGTTAAAGCTCTTTGATATCAGAGAAGTTGTATATCAAATAATGGCTTATATATAGTTTTATATAGCCTTTGTTATTATAAAGACAATCTATGGAGAGTAAATAGCCTTTCTTTTCCTATAATAGACTGTAAACTAATAAAACATGTCTTGGGAATATAATATAAAGTTGTGCACCAGTAGGGGCTGTAATACTTATTGCAATTATGCCGAATTGCCATGTAGAGATCTATCCTCTAAAGATTATTAAACTAGTGATAAGACACTGCCATAAATAGGAATAGCATTTAAATTTCATTATATCTTATTTCCTGCTAATTTGTAAGAAGATGATAGGTTAACAGCAGTCACGTGGAGACAACCTTAATACATGATGGAAGAAACACTTATTAAGGTACATTGTAGATCCAGTGTTTTAGAAATCTGAGTCAAACCAAACTTTTTTATAATTTAAACAGTTAAAACAACTTGAACTTAATAAATTTACTACAAAAGCCAAAACATTTATACCTTTTCACGTTTGTTTTCCTACAGTGAGCTACAGCTCACAAGGTCCAAACATTCAACAGCCAATTAACACAATGACGCAGGATCTCATAATTTAATAATTTATGCACCAAAACACATTATCTAGGTTATAATTTAAGAAAATCATATGATTGCCGTTAAATGAAAGAGTCTTACTGATCTGATACAGAAAAGATACAAAAGATATTACATTTATCCTTCACACGACATTTACTTTGGTTTATCTAAATTGACCAGCTAGTTTTTGTTTTAACAGTCTCTTGAACATGTACATGTATACCCCCATATTGTTTGGCTAGTTTACAAGCCATTAACCAATGCACACCTCACATATACTTGGTGCGTAATCCTCTGCATTGTATTACATAATGTACTGTGGAATAATTTTTGTTCGTGGAGGTCAATGTTCGTGGGTAGTCAAAATTTGCTTGGTTCGTGGGGACGGAATTTCGTTGGTAGTATAATCAGGATAATTTCATACTGGGCAAAATTGTTCACCGGGCCAGAAAATAAAATTGTTCATATACTTTACAAATATTTATTGATACAATGTAATATTGACATTTCTAAGAACCCATGGATTGATTGTATACATTCTATTTTTGATAAGTGTGGTTTTTCAAACATTTGGAATGAACAATAATTGTAAATGCTAATTGGATTACAAATGCTGTCAAGCTTAAAAGGCTTAAAGACCAGTTTGTGCAGAAATGGTCGGCTGAGATTGCAAATTCTTCCAAAGGTCATATATATAAAACTTTCAAATTAACTTTTGGATATGAAAAATATTTGAGTATTCTACCATCAAAACTTCGAAGAATACTTGTTAAATTTCGAACGTCGAATCACCAACTTCCTGTAGAAACTGGTAGATGGTTAGGCATTCCTCTAAATGAAAGATGCTGCACATTATGCAAAAATAATCAAATAGCTGATGAAATGCACTTAATATTAGAATGTAATGCTCTTTCATGTATTAGACAAAAATACTTGGAACCTAGATTTTGTGAAAGACCAAACACTTTTAAAGTTTGTGAATTATTGTCTACTTTAAAACTTAAAAAACTAAAAAATAAAAAACTCTGTTTATTTATACATGAAATTGCCGAATCAGTCTGTCCTCCTTTAACATTTGTACTTTTTTGTAGGGTGGGGGGCTAAACATATCAAAAATCTTGACAAGGAAAAAAAAAAAGGTCTTTGGTTTATGGTTATGTATAACTTTGCTTACCCCCCCCCCTTCGGTTCCGACGCCTTTGTCAAATTGTGAAAGAACATCATTTGTCTGCACATGTAGGAACTCAAGGACAAAAAGCCTTGAGTATCAAGACACTTTCGTGAAGCAAGAATGTGCAGCTAATGGTCCTTACTCAGCCATTAACTGTGAGTGAAGGACGATATGATATACAATGCATTTATATATGTGAGTAGATAGGAGAGTGTGTTGTAACTACCAATTAATTACGTCATTACAATAATGAGAGATAATTAGCTATTGATAAAGGGTCAGGGATATGACCCAAATATACTGAATACCTTCCACGGCGTTATACACGTATATTTATATTTTGTGAAGATCTTACGTTAAAGTTGTATTTCTCAATGTGTCGACCACTTCAGATCCACTTCCAATTTAGTTTTATCCATAATTTCATATTCCAATGAATTACGCATGTAGATGTTCGAAACAAAAAGTTGAATAAAGTTCATTTATCTATTAAAACTACATATTTAAAAAAACCCGCACATTTAGATTATATTTTAAATTTCAAATTTTAAAAATATTAAAGCAAAAACATGCCAGATATCGCCAATGACCTTGTGTACACACGATGCTGTATTTAACCAAAGGTTCAAGGTCGGTGCCATCATTTGTAATAACGGATGACTGGGTGATTTTTCTTTGTATCATTTGCTTATGGAACCTCAAGTGTCGTAAATGAGGACGTTCACTTCCGGACGGGGACAGACGGCTCAGAATTCATCTACACTGTAGACAACCTTCTTGTGTACTACACGTTGCATATGAGCAAGTATTCCACTAATGAGTAGGCATTTCTGGACGTTTCTGTGTGTTTGTTTACAGTAGAGAGCGTTTTCTAGTTAAATGTAGCAACAGAAAATAGCATGTAAATATAACTGGTTCGTATAGGTCCTTTTTTTCTTGATGGTGACGTCAAGATGTGACGTTATGAAAAAAACTGAAATAAAGAGATCATGATGTTGCTTATTACACTGTATGAACTATAGCTCAACATTAAAATTTTATCTTAGAAATGAAAAATTATGTTTTATGGTTATACCTTGTAGTTATGATCCTTAAAAATAGATAAATTTTGAAAAAGAATTGCAACATATGTGACGATACCTGAATTTTTCGCTCATAACTGCAAATGTTAAGCCTTTTACGCATCTAGCTATGTCAAATAGTTTTGTTTTGTATTGTTGTCTTTCTCATGTGTTTTATATTACCACCAATGTTTTGCTCCTGCCAGTGGATTTAGGTTGATGAGTCTTGAACAAGGGCTGGACCTTCCCAGGATGCACTTCAAAAAATGGCAATGAGAGATTCGCCACTGTAACTGTCGGAATCGAGCAAAAGAATACAAATCACGACAAAGCACTCAACAATGAACCCAAACTTATACAAGAACAGAAACTTATTGACCGATTTTACAGTAATTGTACAGACAATTAAAACTAGCTATTAAAGAAACACAGACGTTTCACTTAAGACGGGTAGATCATACTCCGGTTTTTTTTTTGTCCTTTGTTTATTTTTGTTTGTTTTGATTGATTTTTAAACATTTTAAAAATTTGAAGCATTTTATGCAATCTATAAAAAAAATTAACAATTGTGTTTTATCAGAGACTCCGTATATCCATTGATAATTCGACATTGTTAAAAAATAAAAAAAAATAACAAATGTCAATGATAATTTTCAAATGCATTTTTTTCTTGTAAATTTCAAAGATATAAAAAGAATTTTACACATAGAATTTCTAAACAAATACAAAATAATGAAATACAAACCAAAACCTTTAAGACAGGCAGTCTGATACAAAGTGTACATTTTCATACTAGCTTCTTGTTCATTTGCCATTACTGATGTGTATACTGGATAAATATCCAAGCATTGCTCGTTACGACTTTCATTAAAGAACTTAATTTTCTTTTTATAGCAAAACACGTGCTCAATTGAAATTAAAAAGGGACAAACAAATCGAAAAGGAGCATAATAAATATATAATTTATGCATTGATGTAACCATAACAGCCGTATCCATTTTGTTAATAAAAGGGAAAATGTAAATTTTTCTAAAGTCAGCACCTTAATAGGCAAAATTTGTTTTTGCAACTTTAGACACCTATCGGTTAATACTGTAAAATATGTGTTTTCGCATAGTCACGATTGTAAGATTTCGCGTCGTTCTATATTCGCGCTATCTTTGTTGTTGTTAAAGAGACTCAACTTGCGGTTTTGACGCGAAAATAAGCGGGAGAATATTTCCATCTATAAAGTAGAATGCTATTAAGTTACTGATTTAAGCTTATGTCAACTGGAATAGCGGATCATCCACAGACTACTTCAAAGAAGTTGATATGTGTCATGGTTATTTTCTTTTTGTGCCACTTGTCTTGATAATGTCAATCAAAATCAAACCTTTACCATGAAAAAAAAAATCATAGGACAAACGAATAAAACTAACAGATAAATTAGAAAAGTAAAGACATTGCCAACAAGACATGTGAGATAAACCTGCCTTCAACATGCTAGACTGATATAAAACCAATGTACTGAAAGTACTGGAAAGCGGTTAACAAGCTTGTTGTCAAGTTTCAGTATTTTTTTGTTTTGTCATCAGATATATCGTTCCATTGTCCATCTCTAGATCAAAACTCAGTTAGTGTTTCCTTCAATAAAAAAAAAACGTATCACATGGTTCAAAATTTGAAATTTTATCTTTTTTTTTTTTAAATGTGATATACACATAATACTCTCAATGCTTTGGTTTGCCATTATATTTAGGTAGCGTTTTGACTAAGCATCCGGTTGCACAGTAGTTTTGTTAACAAGACATAAAGCGTTTAGCTTATACGCTAACATCTTAAAAAACTATTACCCAGCATCACTCTAAATTTAAAAGATAATTCTTTTAGTAGTGTGAGTATTCAAGGAATGCAATTTCGCTGTCATTATAGAATGACAGAAAAATGGATACTAATTTTGGAATCTTGTGCTGAGTGCGAAAAAAGAGAGGGAAAAGTGGCGCTCACCTGGCTAGGGGACAGACTTGAAGGAATTCTACCTACAGGGAAGACGTATCACCCGGGGTCGGTGCCTGAGTAATGACTGGTCTTGTTTCCGTGCATGCAGTCACGGCGATGGTAACGTACAACAGTTGGTAACCTGCAAAGATCTAATCCTGGAAACAAATAAAAAAACAAATGTTTATACCAGAGAGAGAGAGAGAGAGAGAGAGAGAGAGAGAGAGAGAGAGAGAGAGAGAGAGAGAGAGAGCATCGTCGCAAGCCACGGGTTTTGTGTCGATTTTACTTTCACTAACGGCTGAAGCTTGCAAAGATGACAGGGCGTGTAAGTTTCTTTCTTTCTACAACTGAAACTGGATAAAATGTGCTATATTTGATTAAATTTAGATATTCCTGAATAATTTCTACAACCTTCTTTTGTGTCTGATGGGCTTGATGATTTTTCAACTCGGACACAACATACTTTAAAAATTTTGTTACTCCGTAGTACTGTAGGGATAATGTATATGTACCATAAGCAATAGTTACGCATAGATTAACCTCATGACATGTGTTTGTACTAGTATTACGCAACATGCGAATCTTAGTAGATTTTGGCATGGTTTTTATTTATGTCGTCTCTCATATTTAATATTTAAAATCCATTATTAATACTTATTTATAAAGGAAACCCAACAACAGATACATGTACATTTACATTCTGTACTGCGACCATTATTTTCTTGTCGACTTTCTGGAAAAAAGAGTTGCAAGCGGTCTTAAGTGCATGATCGCAAGGTTATATTATCTATGTAAACACGGCTAGACGAACCTATCTTTGCTTTCCATTGGTTTGTCAATGCTTGGATATTCACTACCAACAACAGTGTCTGTAAGAAAACTAATATTTACCTCGCATGCCTGACTGTTTTTATACAACATGTCTGCAACTGTTTCTTCAACGAATTGCTATTATCTATCATATATATAATCGCACCTGGACCAAGTTTAAATTGACTAGAGATTTCGTTTACCCTTGAGTCAAGTGACGGCATTGTATTTAGCCACACTCTGAAAGGAACAAAAGCCTGCTATCTTAATTATTTTTCTTTGTGGAAGACATAAGTAAAACATCAACACACCAGTGTTAAAAGACAATTAGTGTTTTGTTCGGTTCCTTTCTTTTGAGAGGAGAATATTATGTATCTTTAGGGTTGTTTTATATTTTCCAGATTTCATAATCGGTTAATCCACAAAAAAATTAGATTACATAATTGTATGATGGCCTCAAGGTTTAGCAAAACAAAACAAAAAATAACTCAGTGTATGTTCTATGCTCAACCTCAGCTATCCAAAGAGGAATGTTAATAAATTGACTGTGTGTGAAGTTGGAGTCTGTGGTTTGAAGACCATAATTATCCCTGTGTCTAAAATATTCGGGTTTCATTAAAAATCTTTGCATGAAAGTAGTAGAACAGACGTTGTGGTCGATAAAAACAATAGACACAAAAAACAAAGTGATTCCAAACATGGCATTCAAACGGCAGTCGGTTTGTGGGACGCACTTTGCAATTCCCAATGCAAAAGTGAATTGCATTTTATAGATTCCAGTTCACATTTTCTGGAATTGCGTTCCAAAAATGGAAAGCCCATTCGAGCGCCTTCTGTAATGATGTATAGGGAGTCGTCGTTAATTCAATACACTTGTCGACGTCTTTACTAAATATAGTTAATGTAGAACTAGAATCAGTAGAAAGTTTATTGAGTTACTAGATTGGAGACCAATAGAAAATAACATCTCTCGATATCACATATAAAAACAAAAGCAAAGACATACTAATTCTTACAAGAATAGAGCTACGTACATGCAGATTGGATTTTTAGTGATTCTTTAATGGACACGTGCGTATATCAATGAAAATTTCTTCAAAATATCATTAAAAATGTATTTCTCTTACTGACTTGAAGTTGTTCAATCAGAAAAGGAATAGAGTATAATAAAGCAAAACATATTATTGTTGTTGTTTTTGTTTGTTGTTTAAAGGAATAGAGTATAATATAAAGCAAAAAAAAAAATTGATCGTTGTTGTTTTTGTTGTTGTTTCTGTTTTTTGTTTTTTTTTTGGTTTATTTATTTTTATTTTTTTTTGGGGGGGGGGGGGGGGGGTTTATTTATTTATTATTATTTTTTTTTTTGTATTTATGTCTGTAAATTTATAATTTTCTTTTGATCAACCGGAAATGAAAATTTAAATTGCATGAGGGACAACTGTCAAAGGCATATCAACAGAATCTTATTTAAATATAAGTTGTAAAAGTCTAGAAAAAATTAGTCTGTGATTTTAAAGCTTATAGTTCGTATGGGAAAAATTGTTCGCTTTGTCCAAAATAAAGGTTTGTACAAAAAATCAAAGCAATATAATTGATTTTTTACTATCAGATCCTAGAAAATAAGAAATGTGTGGTATCGATTGTCAGGCTTTATTTTACGATTCTTAGTGATAAAACGGAACAGAAATAGGGATTAGCACAGATGGAAGTTAGTAAGACGTTATGTAAACAGCTCATTCCAAACAATACGGAGATATATTTGCCAACAAAAAAATGATCAAATGAATAGAAATAGAAGCCTTTGCTCCAGATGTCTTTCAATAAAAATAAAAGCAGTTGTACTTTTTGGTAGAAATTCAATACTTAAGGATTTATAAAGAAGATGCGACAAATTTTGATGATGCGATGGGTCATTAACCGATTTAGAAGAAGAAGAAAAAAATTTGGATCGCAGTGAACCAAGATATGTGTTAATTCGTAGAACAAAACATCACCAAGATGCTTGGAATTTTTGCATTATGCAATAAAAATGAAGAATCGCTGGATTTATTGCACAAGAAAAGACGAGAACATCAACAACTATAAAACGATTGAGATAAATTTGTCAATTAGATAGTTTGAGTAATGCGCAAAATCGCGAATAAACAAAGCGAGATTCAGTGCTCTGAATTCAGATAACAGACCTCAACAGCTATCAGTCTTGTTCAGATTAGACAAACTCTCTATTTTCTCAAACCATGCCTTATATATATACAGAGTCCCAAAATATCTTATACCATTTAAAATACATGTATATCTGAATTAGATAATAATTGGCCAAAACTCGTAAATTGGAACTCAAATAAAAAGTAAATAAATAGTTAATTTTTCCCCCAACAAGTTGTATAGGAGAAAAACATGTCTTTTATTAAATTATGAAGTCACAAAATTGCAACATATATAATGAATGTATAATGAAGGGATATTGAACAATTTCGAATCATTTTAAACTAGTTAAATATGTATTGCTAGATAACAACGAAAGTGAAATGAACCAAATTCACATGACTGACAACATATATACAGTAAAAAGCCGGTCATTTTGCACCTTAATTTTTTATAGAGTTAACTCCCCTTGATAAAAAAAGAAAATTTAAAGTTTGTCAAAATATTTGCGGTAAATGATGTATTTTATTTCATATTTTAAGAAAGAGAAAGTTTATGCATGTATTAACCAAGGGAGTTTTACGAAATTTAAGTTACTTTTTATAATATCTGAATAAATCATACGTTACTCATAGCCTTCAATGCAAAATTTAAGGTGTAATTAGTTGGACCATATTCAAAATTTTGAAAATTCCTTTGGTGAGGTATTTTATTTGATAACAACTTCAAAATAATATCATGATTAAGAATATCGGACTATTCATTTATTAGGTACAAAATATGGTCGTTATACTTCGAATACCTTAAAATGAATCGGACAAGAGATTCCATATATAGTTGTGCGAATTATGAAATAAGAAGACCATTGGGAAAAACAACTCAACAAGAAAAGATTCTTTAAAGGGGCATGGTCACGATTTTGGTCAAATTTTATCCGTCTGCTTTTATTATTCACAATGCTTTGGGAATGCATTTCTAACGATCAAATAAAATTTGGGTGCCAGTCAATGAGTTTTAAGCAAGATACAGGGCTCACAATTCTTCCTCATGTAAACAAGGCTCGTGCCCTGTTTTGTTGACATAGGTTCAATATACCAGTAAATAATCTTTTTCAAGCTGATTAGTCTATCTTTTTATTCATTTTAAGCACAAATAAACTGTTCCTATTGATTAACACATTCATTTGAGGTCTAAAACTGGATTTTTCACTTCAACATTCAAAATGTAAACAAAAGCTTTGTTTACATAGCGGAGAATTGTAAGCTCTGTAACTCGCTTATAACTCAACAAATGACACTCACATTTTGGTTGCCTATTTAAAATGCCTTACTGAAGAATTGTAAACATTAAAATCGAAAAAATAATTTTTGACCAAAATCGTGACCATGCCCCTTTAAGTTGTGAAAAGATTTTAGAAACTTCGATCCGTACAGAGGAATATTAATCAACATGTCGACGTTGTCATTGATAAACGTTATTAAAATGGTTCTATAGTTAGCAACATGTTAAAAACAGAAAGGTATTGATGAATCAGAATTCATGGTACCATGATGCAAACTAATTAAAAGCAATTTTTAAGCAGTCTATATATACATCATTCACCTTTATTACATGCAAGTGTTGAATTAAACATTTCCCGAAGATGTTACAGGAATATTAGTTTCTATCTAACAAAATATAAGTAGTCGTAAAACAGTTTTCCTAAGTGTCTTTGACAATTGAGTGCTAAATACACAATGTACATGACTGTGCCATTTACTGGAAACGAGGAGCAAAATGTATTACTACCAATTTTGCAGTTACATACAGAATAGATATGCAGAGAAATACGTTATAATGCTGAGGCGTATTCTATCGTTCTTGTAGTTACGTATATCATAGCTATACACGTGTCGGTACATGTATAAGACACTAGATGTAGTAAGCCGGAAGCTAGAGTAAAATTCCTCCGATCAGAAAATGTAGTGCACCGGGTGACCATATCTCTAGAGGTAGTAAACGTCTTTTATTATCCCCCCTTAGTCATCTGATCCCAGGAATGAGCAAGAGTACAGAGAGTTACTCAGAATACATCAAACGAACGTTCGTGTTACAAAGATCTTTCCCCTGGTGTTTCGACCTGGAGAATAATTACTTTTCGTAAAGTTAAAACACTTCATTTCGACATAGATTACTTTTGCAATGATTTTCTAAATTTGTCTGTTTTATTCTTGAGTTTTTGTTATTTTTACAACAGACAGATGCATGCTAATTTTTTGAAGTTTTTTGTACGAGTTTTTCTTTTCAAGTAAACTCAGAATTAAAACAACCACGCTCATGCCACCTAATACCGCAATCAAATATGACGTTGTGGGGAGAATTATAATTTGTTTTAAAAAAGAAACAATCCGGAATATCATAGTAACCGTTGTTAGACTAAATGAGTAACTTCTTTTTAATAAAAATAAACAAAGTTTTCTGCGTGCGTGCTCTTATGTGTACCACAAGAATCTAACACAGCTGTTAAGGAGGAAAACCAAGAAACAAACCTTCAGATCTAGAGGGGGAAATCTTTTTTAAGATTGTGTCATAAAATTGCAATAATCGTTATGTTAATCCCAAAGTGAAAAATCCTATCGTACGAGAAAATCTCCACCGTAAGTGTTGACTCGACCGGCCAAACCCTTTTGAATGAGCATGAATAATACGACCTTTAAATTATAATTTCTTGCTTGATTCATAAAATTTTGCGCTGAACAACCATGTCCTTGTTTAGATAATTTGGTCGTATTGTACGAGTCATGGGACCTCCCTGCACGAGATTGCCTGACGGTTTACACACGGGCAGACAAGGGTGGACTTGAGAACCCGACAGGGTTCGGTTACATCTCCATGGATGTGTCATTCATTGACTGCATATTGACAGGTGCGTGTGCGGTATACTATATCATAAGGTCATGAAGTTTTTCTAAATGGTAAATTATACAGCCATTTAAAAATTCCTCAAAATTCAACATACTATAAAATAATATTCAACATAACACGAGTTTCAGAAATCGATAGTTTGTAATCGTTTAGATAAGTTCAATTTCGGTGCATACATGAGCGTATTATCAGACAAAAGTAGCAATATGGAAAATGTTTGCGGCGAAGAAAAAAAGTTGTTTGCAAAGCTCTATGTACTGACCCACATTTTTGTCAATGACATGTTTTTGTGGTTGTTTTGTTGTTGTTTTATTTGTTGTTTTTTTTTCTTGTTGTGGTTGTTACAATTAAGGTGTTATAGTATATACGTTTCTCAATGTCTTGGCAATACGACAATTCAGTTTAATAAACATTTTTTTAACAATCATGCACAAATAAAGAGGTTTATTGTAACTAAAGCTCAGAGTTGTGAGAATTCTGCCAAATATTTGTCCTCATGCATACCAACAGTACTACCAGTGCGGGCATAACTCATCACCGAAAAACGCCGGGTTCGTCTATATCTATGCCGTGAAGTGACATTTCTTATTGCCACCGAGCACCAGTTGTCTCCCTTCATTACATCCGGGCATCTGCTGTAATGAAGTCCATCTTTTGCACCAAATGTCAGATGTCAGGGGAGATAAACACAAAAAGGTGACTAATACTGGTATCTAATCAAATTCTGCGGAACACCTTTCCTGATGCCGCGTATACTTCGGTGCCAAAAAAAGGGGGCAACTGCTGCAAGTAACTAGTCACATCACGTACTCATGAAATTCACTTATCATCAAAATAATTTTTAGAGAAAAATAATGAAAACCGTTACCATTTCTCATTGATAATTTCTATTTCTTTTGAGTTTCCGTTTACACTACAGACCACATAAAAAAAGCAGCACATTACCCATTCAAGTATCTGGGTGTTTCAGAAACTGGGGGTCTAAGCTATTGAACGCATTCCATTGTGTTGAATACAATCGTTATAAAAAGTGACAGTATCACTATTACACTCTCTTTGTCATACAATTAACCTTTTATCTGTGCCTATCTCCTGCAGTCTCAGACACATATCTATGACTGCTATTGAATCCAACGAATATCACTTGATCAGCTGTTACATTGCTTTAAATGGTTTGAAATGAAAGGATGATCGAATGTCTCTTGGGACAGAATATCAAGAACGCACTGACGTTTCCAGTTGAGGGCTGTGTACGCTAAAAGTTTAACAAGAAACTTGGGGTTTTTGGGTTGTTTCTTTTTAAATAAAAAGTACGAATCTTGTGGTGATGATATTGAGCACCGAATAAAACCGAACTGCACTGGCAATTTAAAATAATTAGAATTTTAAGGAATTTTATTTAAAAAGAATTTTAATTCAAAAGTATTCTAAAATTTTAGGCTTTTTTCAAGCATTGAATGATCAGCATTTTTAAAAACCATTTAATGATTTTTGAAATAGTCTCTAAAACTTCAAATTTATTTAAATTAAACTTTAATTAGTTATTTTTAAAAAACGATCGTCCGATATCTATTTCGCGTTCGCCACGGTAACGACCCAAGTAGTGAAATTAGAGAGCACATGTTTCTTTACCAAGTCCTTGGTATTAGAAATTAGAAAGTTTTGAAACCGAAAAAAAAAGTCCAACATTATAATCGGGCCATCGATCTTTCTTTTTCTAGTAATTCAACGCAAACTAGATAAAATGTAATTTTTATTTAACATAAATAAAACATAATATGTCAGAAATATGAGCAGCTTTTAGTATTGTGCTTAAATAGTTAAATAGATACAAATAACTTTTTTAATGACGCAATATATAAAAGATCGTTTAGAATACTTTTTTTTTTAATTATCAAAGCCATTTCCCTATCTATAGACAAGAGTGGACAATGATTTCTGTAAATGGTAACCAAAGATGATACCAAAAAAACAATTGAATCTGTAAGAGAAAAAAATTGGATGAAATCAAAACAAATTAACAAATCTAGTAACTTGTCATGGAAAAGATTCGTAAATTGAGAGATATATAAAAAAAAAAAAAAGTTGGTTGGTATCAGTTTTTAAATTAACTGAGCTGAGAGTACATACAATTTTAGTATTCAAAGTTGTTTAAAACATTGTGGATTTTCGTTTTCCTTTAAAATTTATAATCATGAAGAAATACTATAGTCAGTATCATAAATTTTAAGCGAACACTTTAGAATCACTATTTGACTGATTCAGTAATATTTTTCAAATTTCGCTCAATTTTTAACTAAAGTAGCCCAATGTATTTTTTATCATGCTGAAAAGGTGCCCGTTGGTAGGCTACCGATAATGAAATGCTATAAACATGGTAAATATATACATGTATGATCAGGCATGTAGCAACTGGGGTGGGGTTGCCAGTCGACCCTTTTCTCTTATTATAGATTTGTACTCTGTCTCAGTATTTAAAACAGCTGTTCTGTCGTCACCAAATTTCCTCATCTAATTCTCGGCCTAATTACCGCTGATATTTGCACTTAGATGATAGATTTGAGTTGAGAAATTCAAAATGTTGGTGACGGTAGGACCTGGCGTTGTAAGTTTAAATAAATTATTGAAAGGGCAATGCAGGCACGAAGGATCAGAGGGGCCGGGAAGCCCCCCCCCCCCCCCCAACCCTCAACTTTCTCTCGCAACAGAGAACAGTTAAATATAAAGTATTCCAATTCTGTGCAAAAGAAAGAAGTGAGATGGATAAGTTCAATACAGACTGGAAAAATTTGGACCCCTGTGATTAACTTCTCTCTCTCTTTCTCTCTCTCTCTCTCTCTCTCTCTCTCTCTCTCTGTAATTTGTTTTTTTTTCTTAGTAAACATTCATTATATATGCATTGTTGATGCAATTGTTTCAATGCACTGTTAAACACACTTTGTATCCTTAAAAATTTGTGATGTATGCAGAAGCAGTTGGCTTATTAATATGTTTGTATCATAAAATTTGAATTAAAAAACACTTTCTATCGCAGCAAACTTTTTCTTTTCAAAATTTGAATATAAAAAGTAAATTGAGATAGAGTTATATTGGCCTCCCACTTTTTTGGGAGCATTTAAAAATTTGATTTGAAGGGAAGGAAATTAACAGTGAAATTGATTTTTTATGAACTTATAGGTATGAAATGCCCCCCCCTCCCCCCCCCCCCCCCCCCCCGATTAAGATTTCCATGAATTTGAGAAGCTGTTTTGTTTGTTTGTTTTTTTTTAACTTGTCAAGAATTTTTGCAAAAGCCCCCCCCCCCCCCCCCCTTAAAAAAAAAACTATGCTACGTGCCTGCAATTATACATGCATGTAATCTTATATTACATGTACATGTGTATCAATTTAAATCAAAATAATCTATTTAGAAACAAAGACTTTTCAAAAATTTTATTTTATAATTTGTTTTATTATCATTATTATTTTAATTGCCAAGAATTTTGGGGAAAGCCCCCCCCCCCCCCCCCCCCATGTACATTTACTTTTGAAAAACGATGAGCACCACGTAGTAGTACGTTCCTTTGCCTGATATCATATACAATAGATATAATTATAAGTCATTCTCTTAAACTGAAACTGTTCCTTATATGGCTGGTTATATAGATTTATCAATGATCTTCTAGGCCTAGCTACATATGTTCTACTGATCTTCTTTCTATACTTTGAAAGTAAGAATCGTTTTTATTGCACAATTTTTTTTGCGGGCTATATAATGCACATATTTTATAGTCATGAACATTTTCGGGGGGGGGGGGCAATAAAAATTGAGTAATGAAATTTAAAAAATATAGTTAAAATACATTTTCCACCTCATCCATGTCTATCTCTCTACTTTACCTGTCGCACCTGACGCGCCTGTTATATTACGGTCACGTGATGTACATTCCTATGGCTGTTCTGTCCGTCGATCGCACATGGTTGCATACTTTTAAATAATATGTATAAAGTCCTGTATGTAGATTTTATAATTTGAATTGCAAACTCAACTCAGGTTGCATTCAAAACAGCATTTATTTCAATCATGCTTTTCATCGTTCTCTTTTAACGCACCAAACTGCAAAACGAACATTAGAATTTTTTCAGGGTTGAAAAGGGAACAGCGGAAGTTGTGATTCAGAGATTGTTGTCACAAAATTGGAATTTCTTCTGTCGTTTTCAACAGCAGTTGCTTTCTGGTAAGAATACGAAGTACTAAGTATACATATTTATTTCTATATGGTACTACCTATTTAATGGAATAACAGTAAAATGAATCCGGAATATTTGTTTTAAGGACATTGAAACCTCTACTCTGATGGAAAAATTTATGTTGATTTATCAAAACTTAGGTTGATGCACACATATTATACATCCTCACCCACTTGCCGCATTGAATTTATTGCTTGAAAGAATTTTAAAAGAATTCTTTGAAATGTGTTTTTATTTTCATGACATGATGATTTGAATTTGAAACAATTTATTCCTATTGATCAAGATTGATGAGAAGCATCACTATTATTTTTGCTCCTATCAGTTTTATATAGGCCTATATACTGGGGTGTGCAATCAGTTCTTGCCGAGTAACATTTTTTGCCAGTACATTGTAACATTGTTTTATCAACACATAAAATTGTATACGAAAAATGACGTAACAAATTAACAATGTACTGGCGAGAAATGGTACCCGGCAAGAACTGGTCTCATGACATTACCTATTTAGTAGCTGTGAGGATGATAGCAAGTTTATTGTTCCACGAGACAGCAACTATTTCATGATCGAGGTGAAGCCGAGAGAAGTAGTTTCTGTAGAGGGGGATAATAAACCTGTTATCATCCGAATTGTCAGTAAATAGCTATTTTATTAAACAGATGAAAACTTCATTTGTCATCAATGCAGATTTTTTTCATGGTAAACAAATTAGAGTTATTGGACTTTGAATTTGACATAGCGAATCGGATAACAACGGAGGTGTTCTGAGTTTTAAAACAATGAAAATCGATTGCTGAAGGTGATTAATAGTTTTGATAACTATTCATCATGGCAGATAGCTTGGGATAGCAAGTTTATTCATTGTAATTTTTGATTAAAAATATTCTCAGAGGTATAATAAAATGTTATATATCATAAATATTCCACCTTCAGTGTCCGTTTTATATTAGTATGTGTACATGCATGCATCCTCAGTAATATGATGTAACTTGGACTATGGACTTCAAAGTGGGAAAATTAATCTGTGTCCCAATGTTGCATGTAGTTGGTTTTATTTTGGACGTTTTCTTGGTTTTTCATTCAAAATGTGTGAAAATGAAAACTATGTATTACAAATGAACTACTTGTTCAAATAAATCCAGAGGAATACATCTCTGAAAAATATGTTCTTTATGTTCACAAACCTACGTACTTTATGTATGTTAACATTTAGGAATGCATGTACCGGTAGCCATATTTGAGACTTTGAGGACATACAGTACACGTTTAATTTGAGGGATATGTTTTTTTTCAAATTGATTGTTATCTTATTTAATGCTAGTATACAATAGTCATTGTTAGATAAAATATGTAATAGAATTTGGGTTATTATTAACTAAACCATAAAATTAAAAAATCACGTGTCTAACATTGCTGTTTGATAATACAAATTACACTTGCTCTAAATCTGTAATGAGAAGCTTTATATGGACCATATTAATATCCAACAGTTGTGTATCATGATTTGTTTTTCTTTTAGCTGCAGTAAGCTATGAGTGTTGGTTCCCCTATGGTGGGGTCCCTGCAGGTAAAATGGGACCCCAAGAATCTGGAGATTCGAACCATGTCTGTAGAAAAGACCTTGGAACCACTGGTCACTCAGGTAAGGGGGATAAAGAGGCGCAAGTAAAGTTTAGGGCTGTTGGTATTTTTCCAATTAGATGATATTTTGAAGAATTTGTAAAATATTTTTTGTTTTTTTATTTTTTATTTCTCAGGTAAATATTGCTTTAAGTAAATATTGTTATTCAGTCTCCTGAATTTGATAGGAGAGTTCTAAATAAAAAGAGTTCAAAGTATTCTGATTTTATGATAAAGCATCCTCCTCATCTAAATATCAAATAAGAGTTGCAAAATCCCATACTCATCTTGTAAATTTAATATAAAATGAATTTGATAATCTTTTGTAGGTGACTACGTTGGTGAATCAAAAAAGCCCTTCAAACAAGAAGAAGGGCAGATCAAAGAAAGCCCATGTTTTGAGTGCCGCTGTACAGAAAGCTACAGAGAATTTTATCGCAAGGGGAGAGGAAATAGCCAACGAAAACCCAGACATTAGGGTGGATATGATGGCAGCTGTTGATGAAGTCAGAAAAACAGGTCAGTTATGAGTAAACCGTATCGCGGATCATTTTTGAAATAAATAATGTTGTCTGGTTACTAGGTGGACTTCATGTTTGCACAATGATGTGTATCTATCGCTGTATTTTGAAAAGTTTGAAAACGCATCTGTGTTCAAAAGCAACCTTTCACACATGTTTTGTTTTTGCTGGGGGATCATACACAGGCATGTTTTATTTTAATGATTGAAGCCATCACATTGTACAACAGGAGGGATACTCTGTATTACTGTAGGTGAGGTGATGCGAGACTCCTCCACAGAATTCGCTGCTGACCCCTGCTCCCTGTCCAAGAGAGGAGCCATGGTCCGGGCCGCCAGGGCTCTCCTGTCAGCTGTCACTCGACTACTGATTCTAGCAGATATGGTTGATGTCCATCTATTACTGAAATCCCTCAGAATGGTTTGTTTTGATACAAAAACTTTTAAATTAATGTCACATTATGTTTTGATGCATTTTGATTAGCAAGTAAGCAACTGTTAAGTATATATAAATTAAAAGTATTCTTGCTGAAAGTTTTAGTTTTTATACCTTTTCATTGTGATTCATATTCTAAGAATAAGGAAACATTAAGATGTACATGTATTTAAACTTGTCAAGTAAGCAAATAGTCAATGTATTTTTTTTGCATGTGCATTAAAAGCTATTAAAGAAGACCATTTACATTATTACAGGTTGAAGGTGATTTGGACAGAGTCCGTAATGCTACGAGTCAGCAGGAACTGATGTCCAGTTTCAAAGACCTAGGAGAGAGTCTGGTGGACCTTGCTCAGCGGGCTGCTCAAAGACAAAATGTACGTCGTCTTCCAAATCATAAAACACTCTAGTTATGTACTCGGTGATACAATGTAGATTATTACTCTTTGTCTATAACACAGTTGACAAGGCTCAAGATATAAACTATATGTACTTGTGGTTTGCTACTTGTACTTAGATTAAGATAAAAGATATTTGTATGAAGAAGTGCTGTACTGTTGTGGAGAATGCTTAGGTTTTATTTCAGTAGTAGTGTATTAAGTGCTCAGAAACATTAACTAAGAATTTCTCACAAGGAAAAACTCAAGAATACCTTGCTATCAGAGCTAATAAATCTTGTTTGCATTTCATTGCAGAGAGGAATGTAGTGTTGTATAATATTAATTAATAGACAACTTTCCCATGAAATCTGTAGACTAGTTTGTTTAGAAAACAACTATCACATGTTTGATCTGTTATAAATAGATCCTCGCATAAGGTGACCCATTAGCATCACAGTCAAGCACCCAGGAGGTGTTTTTATGTGAGTGCCTGCAAGAGTTGTTGGTGTAATTTGTTGGTTAATTATGTGACGTCTCTACAGGATCTGAAGGACCCCAGGAGGAGAGACGACTTAGCTGCTGCCAGGGCCGTCCTCAAGAAGAACAGTATGATGCTGCTCACCACTTCAAAGGTAGCCATTAATGAATGGGAAATGTGACCAGAAAGTGCATTGTGGGTGGAGAGAGAGAGTATGTGTATATAGATAGAGCAGTGGGACTTGTTTCGTGTTTTATTCATTACCTGATGGAGTGGAGGAGTTCATTGACAATGTTTTTCATTAAGAAGTTGCTGTGTTTACAAAAAAAGAGAGACAATTATTACGCAAGTAGGCGAAGATCCAGCCAAGTGGTTATGCAATAGAAAAAAAAATTAAATGAGCATCTTTATTCCTCCTTGTAAAAAATGAATGAGAAAATGAATTACTGTAAATGTTTACGTTAATCATGGCATTAACATGTGTAGTTGATATTTAAGCATGACTGACCTTTGTTCTTGTATAAAGAGGGTAAAAGCAGAGTTATCTTGTTTAAGGAAGATGAGTGCAATATTATTTGGTTTCAGGCGTACGTGAGACACCCAGAGCTTGCCCCTGCCAAATCCAACAGGGACTATGCCTACCAGCAGCTTGTGGATGCTGTCAACACTATATCGGGGGTGGCCCAGGCCTCTGGGGCCTCTGATGCTCACCCGTATGAGGGGGCAGGAGAATTAGCCTCAGCTCTTGATGAATTAATGGTAAGAGCACAGTAGTGCATGTACATGCAGATATGGAGACCAATAAACAGATTTATGATTGTGAATTTTATGATGATTGTTATTTGAGATGTAAAAATTAATCCATAGTTAAAAAAAAATTAACATTACCTTAATAAAATTGCAAAATATTTTCAACCCCACCACACGTAAAAAAAATAAAATTTGAATTTTTTTATAAGTATTTAACAATCAATATTTTAGCAAAAAATAATTATGGATCCCCTGACCTACAATGAAGTGAGAACGAGGCCATCATTAGAGGAACGACTGGAGAGCATCATCAGTGGAGCTGCTCTAATGGCCGACTCCTCCTGCACGAGGGATGATCGCAGGGAAAGGATTGTACAGGAGTGTAATGCTGTCAGACAGGCACTACAAGACCTGCTAACGGAGTACATGAACAATGTAAGCTGCTTCAAATTGTCACCAAATGCTGAAACATTGAAGTAGTAGTATTTGGTCTTTACAAAGGGGGAAAACTCACCCATTTAATTCTACATTTGTTAAGGTATTTTTAGACCATCATTTATGGGTACAATCGAAGAGGAATTGCTTCATTTAGAAATTTGTGCTGATTATTATAATTTTTATTTTTGTCTTTGCAAGATAGCATAATCCAATTTATTTAAGAAAAAGGTTAAATATATTTTATGGAAAAAGGAATTTAGGAATAAGAAATAGTATAAAATACATGAAGCAATTTTTTTTATAATCAGATACTATTATGTTAATTAAAAATAATCAATAAAGTGTTTCGTTATTTTATATATTAGATCATAAAGAAGGTTTGGATTTCAAATTGAATTAATATTGTATAATAAATTCAGTGCAGGAAGCCACATACAAGTAAATTCAAGTCTCAGGTAACATTGGAATGTTTTGAATTATAGGAATTTTCCATAGATTATCAATGTATGAATTTACAACTGTATTGGCCCATTTCCAGTTTGTATAAAAGTCATTCTAAATAACCCACTCGTAGTTTTCTGTTCAATAATTCATCTTTTTTGCCACATGCTTCATTCTAAACTATGTTATAGAAAGTGAAAATGCTTGAAGTTGCCTATTGAGTCAAATTTTTGTGTTACATGTTTCATGTACTTTGGAATGTTTCTATTTGCACCATAGAGTGTTAAGTTTTATTATTTATCATATTATTTTGGTGAAAAACAAATGAATAAGTTGCTTGAATAAAAAAATTGGCATGCTATTGTAAATGTTAGATCATTTAAATGAGTTGAACTTTATTGCATTGATTACCATGTAATATATGTACATGTGTTATGAGGAACTCTGACTGTAAATTGTTTATTCATTTTCCTCCATTGAGATTTTCATGATAAAAATGTTGGCATTTTTATACAGTGTATATGTACAGTATTAAGCATGTGCATGAAGATACCCTACTAATTTGTTATTTATGAGCTTGTGCGACAAGATTTAAGGTCTTTGCTAGAAAATTCATTATCAACCCAACCATATAAATTTTCCTTTTATAAGATGGGTGAATTTCCTTACCCATCTTACAAATCATCTCTATTCAATTCATTGTTGATATTCCTTGTACGATGTAGTTACAAGGAATGCTAGTAATTGTGATATTGCCCCCTGCAGCATATACAAGTACATGATTGATATTTGTAGCAAGGAAGAAGTGAGGTCAGTGACGATCTACAGAGAGCCATTGATAACATGGAGAGGAAGACCAAAGACCTAAAGAGACAGGTAGGAGGCTCCCTGTATAGATAGAATAAAGTTCTTACACGTATCACTAAGCTTTAATGAGATCATTACATACAGTACATTACATGTATATTGGTACATACAGTCAATATTACCTTGTACAGGATTTTTTATGTACAGTCAAATTTGGATATCTCGAACTAGATGGGACTGTTTAAAAACTTCGAGATATCCATGTATTGGAGATATTAAGGGTAAAATACTAAAAAAATAAGTTGTTGGGACTTACAAATCACTTCGACTTGTCCATTGTATTCGAAGTATCAGTGTTCGATATATAGAAGTTCAGATGTAGGTTAAATTTGTAGTAAATTTATATGACATTTGTCTTACAAATTATGAGAGTGAATTCTTGTATGTAAATTGGAAATTCATGCAGTATAACAAGATTATTCACCTTTGTTAAATTGTTTTAGCTGAGAAAAGCAGTGGTGGATCATGTTTCTGACTCGTTCCTTGAGACCAATGTCCCACTGTTAGTCCTGATAGAGGCTGCCAAGGCCGGTGATGAGAGAGGGGTGGAGGAATATGCCCAAGTGTTCGCTGACCATGCCAACAAACTGGTGGAGGTAGGATAAACATGAACAAATATGATGATGTATCAATTCAGAAATTGTAAAATACACTGAAATCAATTCTTGTTAATAAGATATGTAGCCCATTTGCATTGATACATTTGCTTATACGGTAATTGTTTCGGTAAAAGTTATAAATCTAATGAAGTATATTTAACATATACACATAATCAAAAAAAAATCGTATGTGCAATTAATGAAAAGATTAAAGAAGGAGATCTGCTTTGTTTCGTTGTCTGTATGTACAAGTCCCGCATAAATCCATTATGATATAAACTCAATCTTTTTGTAGGTTGCCAATCTCGCCTGCTCCATGTCCAGCAATGCAGAAGGTGTGAAGATGGTGAGATTGACGGCGGCTGAGCTTGAGAGCCTCTGTCCACAGGTTAGTTCTTACTTTGTATAATCTGTACAAGTCAGGGGAGGCTAATACCTACTATTCCTGATGTCATTGCCACAGGTTAAAGTTGTACTGATGTCATTGCATCAGATGTCAATTGCTATGCCTTGTTACCCACTCTCCATGGGCCTAAACCTAGACTGAGTTGTAATATACATGTAGACTGTAAATTTAAATTTGATTTATTTTTTATGTAGGTCAAATCATGTAATGAAATATTGTAAAATTTTGAATAGAAATGTATATTTTATATTCTAAACTGAACTTATAAGAAAATTGGTGATTTAATCTTTGAGTTAAATTTGTAGGTCATCAATGCAGCTCGTATTTTGGCCAGTCGACCCAGATCTAAGGTTGCTCAGGAGAACATGGATGTGTTCAAGGACGCCTGGGAGAGGGAGGTCCGAATCTTAACAGACGCAGTTGATGATATTACAACTATCCACGATTTCTTAGCTGTCTCAGGTGAGTTAACTTTTTAATCAAATCAAAATTCAGAAAATCTTAGTGTTTTCTATGAATCATATTTTCAATAAGATAAAAGATGTCAAAATTTTTCCCTAGATATCATTCCAAAGAATTACTGACTTGCTTTTTTTTTGGTATAATGTTAATTAAAAATAGAAAATACAAGTTATAAATGTGGAAATAGAAAGTGATCATCGTAAGAAATATTTTTATTCACAGAGAGCCATATCCTAGAGGATGTCAACAAATGTGTGGTAGCGCTACAGGAGGGAGATGCAGACACACTTGACCGTACAGCAGGGGCCATCAGGGGGAGATCCTCTCGAGTCTGTAATGTGGTGACAGCGGAGATGGAAAATTACGAGGCAGGGGCATATGTGGACAGAGTAATGGAAGCAGTTGTAATGCTTAGGGACCAAGGTACTTACTTCTAAGTGGTTTGAAATAGGATATCACTCATATTTTATACCATGATTTTAATGTTGCTGATATGCTTATTGCACTGAGGACAATATTTTTTCATTTTCATATTTGTATTTACATATATTTTAGATATGATTTATGAGCTGTTTCCTTTGGTTATGTCCATGATTGTAAAATCACAGATCTTCAGTTTTTACATGCAATGCTTTTGTTTTCCCTGCAGTGATGCCTAACTTTGCAGAAAAGGTGGAAGTAGCAGTGGATGCTCTCAGTTACAACCCTCCACGGGAAGTGGATGAGAATGAATTCATCGATGCCAGTCGACTTGTTTATGATGGAGTCCGGGATATCAGACAAGCAGTGCTACTAGACAGGGTAATTTCTTCTGTGGACATTATGCTTGTTATAGTGTGGCAGTTCAAACAGTGTATAGAAGGAACATGATTGATTTGTGTAGAGCAATGCAAAATTGAGGATAGATTTTTTTTCTTCTGATTATTGTTTTAGAGTTATTCTCAGATGTTAATTTAGAAAGTACATGTAACCCAATAATAAGTATAAGGATGATTCTAGAAATGTTGTTTATAAATTCTATAGCCCTTCTATGACGATTTGTACAATAAATTGTGTAGTGGAAATAATCATAATTGTTTACTGTCATCATTAATAGTTAAAAATGTTTTGTACTCTTTCTATTTTGAATGGGCAAAAATGAATTGCTTTGTTTAGATTGTTCCCAAAACATTCGTCTTTAATATAAAGATTTAAACAATGCAAACCTTGAGTTTTTCATGGGCCTTTCGGTATCTTTTCAGACTGAAGTTGAAACAGATTCAGAAGTTGAAGACGATCCATATGAAACCAGAAGCAAATGTGAGTACTAAGCAGACATTTACGAAGAGTGGTTAGATATTTTGGAGGCATTTTATAGCAGAAAAAAATCACATATTGTATATTCCATTATTTACATTTTTCCAATTCAGCTTCAAGATCTAAAGGTGAAATTTTGATCTGATTTTGTTTTATCGGTAGCCTGATGATGGAATGTTTTCAGATAGATCTGAATGTGTTATTTCAAGTATACTTGTTGTGTTACATATACTTTTGATGTTTTTAAAACTGTGATTTTATTTTCATTTCTATTTAAATTTCATCAATGTCATGTGTTCAGAAATGAAATTGATAAAATGCATGGTTGAATGATATTATGAGTTTTACAAAACCTACATTTTGTGTTCTTATAAAGTTTTAGCTATGACCTACTAACTATATGTATCTTTTGCATGAGGCAACAGCAAAAAAAAAAGGCATCAGAAAGAGAATCTCTATGTGAAATTTACTCGTAGTGAAAATTGCTAGAAAAAAATTAAGAAATCCTATTAAGCAATGTAAAAACTGATTTACATCAATTCTTGTTTTTGGGAAAAGATTGCTATGTTGAATACTTAAATACAAATACATGTATTCCTTCAACAGCAAGTTACATGACCGGCATGGATGATGACCTCGGTAAGAGTGACCGGGCCATGATGAGGCAGCTGCCTGCGGAGGAGCGGGAGCAGATCCAGATGCAGGTCCAGGAATTCCTGGCAGACAAAATGAAGCTGGACAGAGAGGTTGCCAAGTGGGACGACAGTGGGAACGACATCATTGTCATGGCCAAGCAGATGTGTATGATCATGATGGAGATGACAGACTTTACCAGGTAGGAAATCACAAAGACAGGTGAAAAAAAAAACGATTAAAAGAAGATTTTAATGTTTCAATAGGTATAGTAGAATGTAACATACCTGAGGGTTCATTTTCCTTGAGCATGTATAAATCTACATCTTACATATACCTAGTTGTTTTAAATTTGAATAAGGTTAACATTTAGTACTTGTACTTTGAATGAGTAAGTTATACATGTAGTTTTATTATCTCAGGTGAATTTTTTGTACAAGTATGTAGGGGATCAATTCTCACATCTTATCCTCCCTCTCCCATTTGCCTCAAATGATAAAAACAAAATGTTTTGGACTTTTGCTGAGCCTCATCTTTGATATGCAGCATCTTAGGTAATAATAAACTTGAACAACAAATCAATTAAATTATGTAGAGGAAGAGGGCCACTAAAGAGTACAATGGATGTGATCAATGCTGCCAAGAAAATCTCTGAGGCTGGTATACAACTGGATAAACTTGCCAAACAAATTGCTGACCAGGTATTGGTTTAATCTTCAGTTTCCTATCCCTGTATATTTTACTCTGTATTTTGTGTTCAAAGGTACATAACTTGATTTCAAAAATTTTCAAAGAAAGTGCTTTGAATTGGCAGAAAGAATTTTATTAAGTTAAGAATTGTGTACCAATATCCTTGTATATTCCTGTATTCTAACTCTTAAAACTATTTTTAAAAAACCCAAAAAATTATGAATTTTTTTACATTTATTTTTCAAAATAAATAGTGATTTACATTTACAGCACGCCTGAAACCAGTGCTCCTACTGTAGTATCAGAAAGAACGTCCATTATGTGGCCATGGGTTTCTGTTTGTTTTATTAATGGTTGTTAGTGCTATGCAATAACACAACATGTTTTTCAGTGTCCAGACTCCGCCTCAAAGAAAGACTTGTTAGCTTACCTACAACGAATCGCTCTGTATTGCCAACAGTTAAATATTACCAGTAAAGTCAAAGCCGATGTCCAGAATGTCAGTGGAGAGTTAATCGTGTCAGGGGTAAGGCTAATTGAGGGGAATTCTTATCACTATAGTATCATTCATGCACGACCATTTTAATTTTCTAGTGTCCCAACTCGGCCGAAAAGAAAGATCTGAATGCTTACCTTCAAGAAATCGCTCTCTTTTGCCATCAACTTAACATTACTAGTAGAGTGAAGAGTGATATTACAAGTGTCAGTGAACAAGCTATTGTTGTGACAGGGGTAAGACTATTTACTCCAGGGGAGTCTCTAGGAACTGAGGCCCTCTCAGCTCATACCCAGGAAATTGCAAATACATGTATTCAGCACTGCTTTTGGTCATGAATTATCTTGACCTATTGAATGTTACTCACAAATACACTGTATTCCAGTATTGTATCTTTTACCTGAAATGTTATGAAAACTTATAGAAAACAAAAAATTTTTAGTTTTTAAGGTGGCTCTATACACCCACAGTTTATTCCAATTTTCAATAGAAAACCACAAAACATATACTTTTCAAATATTAAAATGACGATAGGGATACTATAGGTATTTTTAAAGAATTTTTTAATGTTTTTTCGTGTTTTTGTAAAATATCTTTTTAAAAGACAGCTATCAAGAAATTGAGAGAAATTATTTTGTCATATGATGGATATTTCCTTCGGACACATAAAAAAAAATATATCACTTCTTAACATTCAAAAATGTTATTATTGCAATTTTTTTTAGTATTTCCCCAAAACATAATTTTTCATATTTTCCTACTCTGTTGACAAATCATCTGAAAAAGTTGCTTGATGTTATAAAAAAATGTATTTTAATATATGTGACATAAAAAATTGAATGAAAACCATTGCAACTAAACACAAAAAAATATTTTAAATGTTATTTGGTATGAAAGTTCCTCATGTAAGGGTTATCGTTCCTAAGTCCCAAGGCCCAAACACCTTGGGACTTTTCATTTCTAATTTGAAGAAAATTTCCTAAGTATAATGTTGGAATGATAAATACATACATATTTCATTATAGACTTTGCCTTGTATAAGTGAATATATTCGCTTTAATGCAAAACTAAGTCAAACAAATAAAGGGGAACATTGACTAGGCTAATAGGATATATGTATCCCAACCTGAGAGAAATTCAAAGCAATCCTCTCATCCCAGTTAGGTGTTGATATTAATGTGCATTAAAGTATATTATAATTGAAATATGTTCACCTGTTTAGAATTTTCACGGTATTCAACCAAAAAATACGTTTTAGAAATTTTTGGAGAGTTAAAAAATTTATTGTTCTCAACGGGAATCGAACTCATGACCTATTGGTTGGTAGTGAACCCACTCACCCACTGCGCTACAGTGTAACATATCGATGATGCTAAAGAAACTCTTTAAAAATTTATACTTGATTTTACTGTTTATTTCGATAAATAATACCACACAACGTGAAGGTGTCACATACCACATTACTTGTAAGTAATGAATTTTCCAATTATCAAATTAAATCTATCCATTTAACATATTTTTTAAAATAGCGGTTCCCATACAATTCACCTCAGTTTAAATCAGCCAGTACCGGAAATGCATGTTTCCAGATTTACTTTTTTGCGTACTGCGTCATCAAAAAGTGGTGTATAGAGCCACCTTAACAATTATCTTACTTTTAACGCTTTTCCTGAAACTAACTTTAAATAGAAAAGAACATATATACTCATATATACAGACAAAAACAAAATGAATGCCTAATTAAGAAAAAATAAATTTTTTCCTAATAAACAGCTGAGAAAATATAGAATACTATATGTGTATTCATTGTAGAAATTAACGGAATAACCAAGTAAATGTTATATTGTTTTGAGTGTGCTACATATTTTCATTCAAGAATTCTTAGAATTTTACAACAAAAAAGGACAAAATAATAATTAAAACTTGGATTTTTTGTCTTTATGGCATATACCTGGTTAAAATGTATGATAGATCTAAGTTTGTTTTAGTAAAAGTAAAGTGACTGTGTTGGAAAAATCCGATGATTGCTTTCAAGTTTGGATTTCCACTGTGAGTCATTTTGACAAGATTGTAAAACCAAGATGTAGTGTGGCAGTGTCTGCTGACACAGGCAATATTGTACATTGCTCCATGGCATGGAGTGTCAACATAAAAGGTCTTATTGATAAAGAGGGCAATGAAGTCTCCTTAAGAATAAAATAAAAATTGTCAGGATGTTGCACGATTCACATGTATAAGAAAACAAAATCCCAATCCCTCACACTTATGACACATTGATATTTTGAGCTGTAATGATATTTTAATAAAAAAAATAATGATTAAACAAATGCATGAAATTTGCATGTGCATCATGATTTAAGCGTGAACATATATACTGTACCTAAATAAGTTTTGTGTGATATGTTTTATATAGCCAATCACTGTCACCTTCCATGAGTGAGCTGCTCTTTAACCTGAATGACTTGCACCTCCCACCACCCACAATTCAATTATATGACGAAGTGATGATAACATATTTTTCTTTTATGTATGATTGTGTTTTTGATAATGACTCCTATTCTGTTGAGTTGTGTTTTTAAGTTTGTATTTAAAAACTGCAAAGCAGCTTTTTTTTCCATTTATCAGATATTTTATTTCATTTTAGTTGGACAGTGCCACATCACTCATTATGGCTGCCAAGAATCTCATGAACGCTGTAGTACTGACTGTCAAAGCTTGTTATGTGGCATCTACCAAGGTAAAGATGTCATGAAATATGAAATTTAATGAGATGTTTTATGTTATGTAGCTCAACATGTATGTTAAGTAGCTCAACATGTATGTTAAGTAGCTCAACATGTATGTCAAGTAGCTCATTGTCAACATGTATGTCAAGTAGCTCATTGTCAACATGTATGTTAAGTAGCTCATTGTCAACATGTATGTTAAGTAGCTCATTGTCAACATGTATGCTCATTGACAACATGTATGTTAAGTAGCTCAACATGTATGTTAAGTAGCTCAACATGTATGTTAAGTAGCTCAACATGTATGTTAGGAAGCTCAACATGTATGTTAAGTAGCTTAACACGTAAGCAGTTTGATTTTGGGTTAACGTTTTGTTTTTGACAAATACTGTTGTTCCTTATTGAGGATCCATGTATTCAGGGTGTGTATCCTTTATAGATACAGATAAATATGATAATGACAAAAAAAAACAAGTACTGGTAGTAATGTTTCAAACTAAAGAATTTATACAATTTTTGAATATCATGCTTGTTATTCATTGAATTATTTTCTGTTTTCAGTACAAGCAAGCAGGCAATACAGTGAGTTTTTACTATAGTGTATTTTACGTGTTGTTTATGCATGTATATACCTGTTAACAAGATTTCAAAAACTATTAAATTTTCCCAAACTGAGTCCTTGTACTGTACATGTTAAAGATATACATGTATATCAAGAAAGCAAAATATCTAGTATCTTGTTATAAAGGATGCCCAAAAGTATTTAAATGATAATCTCATATCAAAGAATATGGATCTAAAAATTTCACTTAATATACAAAAAATTCAGGTTGTTTAAAATTCTTGAATTTTTGCTCTACAGTCAACTGTGGTAATGTGGAAAATGAAGCCTCCAGAGAAAAAAGCATTGGTCAAAAGGGAAGATCCCAATGAACTTCGATCCAAAATCCGCAAAGGTGCACGCAAGAAGAATATGGAGCCAGTGAAGGCCCTCAGTGAGTTTCAGGAAATCGACAGTTTTTGCTGAAAGGCACAAAATCTATGGACACACTGACCAATTGTATCTTACTGACCAATTGTACTAGAAAAAAATCAAATTCTCTACCGACACTAAAGATTATACCATTCCAAGAAGAAAAAAAATTAACAACTTATTTGGTGAATTCAATTTAGATCAAGTTGATTCTCTTGCAGATCTGACACTTTTATATCAGTTGGTAGTATTTTTTTTGCGGTCAAGGATTTTGACCTCTTGAAGCATGAAAGGTTGTTGATATATATATAAATCTTCTTGCATTAAGAATTTTTTTTTATTAAAAAATCTGTGATTTGGACAGTAGGTTGTGAACAAATTTTATTAAAATACACATATGGTACCATGAAAAAACAACCTGGTTGTAACACTATTGTATAAAAAGGTTAAGAAATTTATTCATTTGAACTGTCAATGTATTGGTTTTTTTCTACTTTATACTAGATTTTGCCCATTACAATTTAGAGAGAAATATTAGTATGTATTGCTTGTTTTATTCCCAGCAGAAGAAAATCAGTATAACTTGTACATTATTTACATACATGTATGTTAAACTTGAAACATTTACAGCATCATCATGTCACATACACTTTCATTTTTACATAGTTGTTAAACATTGACATTAATATTTTTAAATATAATTTTAAGGTTTTTGTCGCATTTTTATTTGATTATTAGATGACATTTGATTACACATTTAATGAGACATTGACTTTTTATATCTTTATAAAATGCACATGAATCACCGTACATGTAAGCCATATGTCTTGTGTTAGGATTGTGAGCTTTCCATTGGTTGTGAATTGTGACCCTAGGTCATCTTTATCATACATATGCATCTGTTAGCAGGCTAGGCATTAGTCTTATCATAAAATCATTAAATATTTCCAGATAACAACCTTGTTTTGTTTTTTTATTTAAAGGAATGCAGTTTTTCAAAAACCTGTTCTTAAATTGCCTTGGAGGCTGTATCATTTAAATTCATGGATTAAGTACATTTATTTTATGGTTCACACACAAGTTAACACTAGTACATTTACATGCTTTAAGTGGTCCATATACAATCGCTTTTAGATTTATTTACAGCTAAGCAAGTATGTTTGCTTGATCCAACTCAATGTTGTTGATAATGGCTTGAGTTCTTTTGATAGTTTGCATACATGTTCTGAGTATGTCACTTGTAAATCTTTATAGCAATTGTCCAATGTATTTTTAAAAGCGTACCAAATCTTCGTTTAGCTTTGATTTGCCAATCTTTATTACCAGCAAGTACAATCTTCCATTCATGCATATTTTCACTAGGATTGACTTGATTTACAAAGCATTTTTTTGAGACATTCTATTCAAAGAAAATTGATACACTAAAATTTCAACTCGAAATGCCCCGAAAGCATAATTATATTTTTTGCTAGAGAATAACTAAATATGAATGAGTATGAATATTTTGACACGATTGTCGATTCTCCAATGTATAAGAGGTCTGTACCTGTGAAGCACGTGCAATCTATTTTGCACACAGAATATATAGCACCGCCTGTTGTATTCCTGTATGTATAGGCTCCACTAGAAGTGTAATTGCGCCATTGTTGTTCATTGTCTTTCTTATAAATCTACCATATTATTACATTTTTTTCCATTGTACGTGACGAAAACACTTTATTTACCGAACTCTTTAAAATTTAATATGTTTTATATTTACCCACAATTCGACGTAAAACAGGAATGCATAATTATGTGTTCAAGAATGTAAATAATACTAATTCATGATTTTTGAACGAAATTAATATAATGGTGGAAATTCTGTCATATATTTTATTCATTGCCATTTACTCTATAAATCAGCATTTATCAATGTCCTCTGTACAAGTTATTTGCGCAGCAAAGCGTATTTGTCCATGCAATTTTTTTTCCAGCCGCTGGTCCAATTTTTTCCAATATAATTAAAAAGTATTTAATTTTCCCCGAAGTTTACATTAAAAAGATTTTACAATCAAAATAGTTTCTTTCATAAAAAAACAACCCCTTTTGCTTTTTTGGTTTTAAGCAAACTGTTTATTATAACGGCATTGGAATGTGAAATCTATCCCGATTGCTTTGCTATTAACCAGTGATGCTCTCTATCCACTCTACATACTTAGAGACCCGCGTGAAAATGCCGGGGGCATTTCCAGGGTCTTGTTCTCTGGCAAGGCTTGTAACTCCAACTTGCAGAAGTTTTCCATCTCGCTCACATATTAACGGACCACCGCTGTCACCCTGAAAGAATGAAATAATAAGCTAATCCTATATGAATTTATACTCTTTCAGCAAACTATATATGAGATCAGAAACATCATAAAAAGATGCCATTGACAATTCCCTCTCTCTCTCTCTCTCTCTCGTAAATTCGGTAAACTACACGAGAAAAATTGAATAATTTTGAAATATAAATAAAATAATGGTTTACAGTGTTTACTGTGATGGTACTACAAAGTATGAATTTACACACGGAAAAAATCTAACGAGGGAGCAGTTTTTTATTATTATAATTTTTTTTATATCTACGATTTCATTCGCAGATTTTGTTTGCGTTTATTTTTAATTGTTTGCATTAAAAGCTACATGAACCATTGAACACGAAGGGTATTTCATTAAATCATCATTTAAACAATTAAAGGCCTTCTTCGGTGATTCAAGCGAAACATTGCAGAAAAAATGCATATCACGCTAACGCGGGTAATGTAATTTTTTTCTGCAATGATCGCTACCTTCATAACCCATATGAATCTCATCAAAGTTTATAATTACATCTTTTTTTAACAAATTAATAAAATGATGGTTAAAAAGTAAGTAAAATTAACTAAATTACTGTTAATGTACAACAGTGTTAGATAAAAGAAACAGCCACATCGTGTTCTTTTGAGTCTGACATCATCATGACAATTTCGTGCAGTACGTGATTTTTTTGGGGTCGTTGAAGGTTTCGACCAATCGATAAACGAGGCGTGTAGATTTCAGTCCTGTCAGTTTCTACAGAGCTATGAATTACAATTCAATTTCCGTAAGAAATAGAGGGAATCATACTTGGTGGATGTAAATATAACAGGATACTCACAGAGCAAATTCCTTTATTTTGGTCAAATTCCCCCGCACAGAGAGCATATTCAATATCCACCTGAGAGCTACCGCAATCGGCTGAATCAAAGATCGGAAGATCGACTGTTTTTGCTACAGTGCTTGGCTGTTGATCTGCATCGAGACATCAAATCTAGAATACTTTTACTTGAAAGGGTTAAAAGTATTTAAAAACTATCATAAGCAAGTTGGACACGGAATGACTGGCAGACTGATGGAAAGAAAGAAATAAAGACTACAGTATAGTTCCGCGGTATCTCCTGTTGACGCAGGCGCAATGCACAGCGTAACAATGAACACACTTGCCGTTGCAGGATAGATACTTGAGAAAGATCGAGCTAAATATAATGCTAAGAATGAAAGATCACATCAATTACCGTTATTTGAGGTACAGCCCCAGCCCTGTGCGAAACAGTCTTCTCCGTCTGGCGGGAAATTGGCGTCCGTGTTCAGTTCGATGTTGTTGACGTACGGACCAAACGAGACTGGATCTCGAAGGCGTAGCAGAGCGATGTCATCTTTAGCAAAAGAATCTTTTAATGAAAAAAAAAACAACATGTTTTATCTGTTTTATTGTTGAAATTTTTTCCTCTCTAATTTTACTCCAACTTTGCAACTGTTTTTTTTTTTTATTAACATTTGAATCATATTAAGAGAACATTTCTAACTTAAGTTCTCAAATAAGACGGTCTAACAGCATTTACCTATGGTGTAGTCGGGATGGATGATGATCCTATCGATGTCCACATACTGCGGACTATGAAAATCGGTTTTTCGGAACCATCGCAATTTCTTTAACCATGAAAGTCTATTAAATTTTCTTTTTCCCTGTGTATTCTGAAACTTTTAAGGGAAAAAATAATTAGATTTTACCACAGGAACCTTAAAACAGACAAGTAATATATTATTTTTAAAATAATTTCATAATGATATAACTTTAACCATAGAAACTATATATATATATATATATATATATATATATATATATATATATATATATATATATATATATATATATATATATATATATATATATATATATAGTTGTGTTACTGCCAAAAACAATACAAATAGTTTAGAACCATTTTAATAAGACACTTTCGGTAGGACATATACCGAAATATATGACGTTTTCTTGGCTTTTTTTTAACGATATGATAATTCACTCCCATGTAAACGTCAGGAGCAAAATCGGAGCCATTACGAAAACAGGAAATTCAATTTCATGTAATTGCGAGATGAATCAAATGGTTTTTTTGGCAAGTAAAATATCAAAATCGTTAAAAAAACCCAGGAAAACGTAAAATATTTCGGTCTAAATAGGTAGGACTTAACTATCGATTTCTAGAATCAAACTGAGTAAAAAATGACGCTGGTTTCGATTGAAATGTATATACATGTAGATTGTATAGTCTTACCTCAAAAGGCAGACAGATTTTGTTGATTACAAAGTGTTATGGATGAGTGGCCAGCAATGGTATAGACAAGTCTACGTCATATAATTGTTTGACATATTTACCCGAAGTCCAAGCTCTTGTTAAAATGATTCTAACTAATCTTACACACATAGAAGGAATTGCAAGCTTCTCAATACCAGGGACGTATATACTAACGTTAGTATATACGTCCCTGTCAATACCAACAGTATAATTAAAACATAGAGAAGGTTTCAAGCTTCTTAATACCAATAGTACATGTATAACTTACTCGAAGAGAAGTAGATCCAAGCTTCAATTTCCACAAATTAGGGTTTCTTAGAATTTGACCAGACCTGTAAGATAATAAAGGGACAAACTTAATTTGGCGTCACAAAACATAATAACCAGTTTATAAAAGGCGTTGGTTGGGTAATGGATTCAAAGCATTATACTTACATCTACCGAGTATTATTCCTTCTATTTCTTACGGAAACTTAAAGTTAATTCATCGCTCTGAAGAGACTAGCAAGACTGAAATTTACACGCCCAGTTTATCGATTGGTCGAAACCTACAGCGACTGAAACTGACAGGGAACCGACAGGACTGAAATCTACACGCCCCATTTATTGATTGATCGAAACCTACACCGACCTAAGAATAATCACGGACTGCACGAAATAATCATGGTGATATCAGACTCAAATTCACATACGATTTGGTTGTTTCTTTTAGCTCATTCAACTTACTTTTTACAGTCAATTTATGAATTTGTAATATGAAAGATGTAAATACAAACAATAAAATGCTTTATTTGATTATGAGTCATCCAGCATGAATTACAAAAGAAAGCATTTTATTGGTTAAATGAGCTGTATTTTTGTAGCATTTATTTTAAATAAAAACACTAAAAAAAATGATAACTGTCATCAGGAAAAAAAAACCCTCACACACATCACTAAAACATAGCACTTATTTTCAGATAGCAGTTGTGTTGACCAACACAATCTGAGCGGTATCCCTAATCTTGAGTTCTCCATACATACAACAATACAAACGGTTTAAAATTTCATTTGATTAATAACTACTATAATAGAATGCGAATTTCATTATGAATACAATTCTCCAATAATTGTCAACTTCAGGATTTTTATTATATCACTGAATACGGCGTTTTACTGATGTCTGACACAATGAGGGCCTTCCTTACTTTGTGACTTTGTGTTGAGAGCGTGAAGTACGAATCTGTAAGTCACGAGTTTTTGTTTCTTTCCAAAAATTTTAATATTTTTGGTCAATTATTTTAAAATTTGAAAATTCTAAACCGGTGAGAGTGTCTTGTTTGTATTGTACTTTTATTCACATTAATATCGACAAGTGTCCCATACCACCTTCAAAAATTCTCTACAAAGTTTCTGTCACTATATTTTTAGTCGCGGAACCGAACTAAATAACATGTTAATTAATATGGCCGTTCCATGTATGTTTCATATCCCTGACTAAGAGCGTATACATATATAATGGCTTTAAAGCGACGTCACTTCATAGAAATAAACAACAATATGAATGTGAATATATGCATTGAATGATTAATTTTGGATGTTGTCGGTCCTATAACGCACAAAAAGGATATGCAGACAAATGATTATAATATTCAATTTGTCTGCACTACCTTGGTGTGTTATATAATACATGTAGGACGGACGAAATCCAAAAATGCATAGGGACGAATTCGAAGGGTTTATGAGCATTGTACAGTTAATACAAGTAATTACAATTGCAAGCTGCATTGTATGTATATTACTGAATGTATATTACTGAACGTATATTACTGTATGTATATTATTGTATGTATATTACTGTATGTATATTACTGTATGTATATTATTGTATGTATATTACTGTATGTATATTATTGTATGTATATTACTGTATGTATATTACTGTATGTATATTACTGTATGTATATTATTGTATGTATATTACTGTATGTATATTACTGTATGTATATTATTGTATGTATATTACTGTATGTACATTACTGTGTGCATATGATTGTATGTATATTACTGTGTGCATATGATTGTATGTATATTACTGTATGTACGAGTACCTACTCAGAAGTTCCGTCAAAGCAATGAGCCGCTGTCAGTGCCCATTGTTCGTTAACTAGAGATCCGGTACAGAATACTTCTGCGTCATCATAGCGGGGGGTAGGTGGTGGTTGTGTCGTTCGTTCTTCAAGAGATCGGAAAATGCTTCGCTTGCTTCGAGAATCGCTACCGACGAAAACAAAGGTAAGGTAGGGAGCCTCGCCATCTGTCAAGGGTCTCCCCCCAATGATGCGCCGAACACGTGACAGTATATGGTCATCACCTGGATAAAACAATGTATATAACGGTACGTTTGTTCCCCCGTTTTGCACACATTTGAAAATAAATTACAGGAATATCAGGTAAAAAGCAGACTAAAATTGTTATCAAAACACAATTCACACCTACTAATTATTGTCCTGTACCTAATTCACCCCTGCGAATGTGTTCGGAATGTTTTCTTTATCGTTGCTAAGTAAGTAATAAATCCAGAGGTGCTCGAATGAAAGTTCACGAGACTTCACCGAGATTTGTTCAGTTTCTGTGAAATTTCGAGCGGAAGTATAAGTGTTCGGATAATATTCTCAAAATACGTAAGTACTGGTCGTTTTTCATATCATATCCTACTTTGATTTATGTTAAAACGGGAAAAGCTTTCAAGATGTATGTCTTATTTCACCATCTAGCAGTTATTTATATTAAACGATAATATTCAGAGCAGATTATCGCTCGTGTTCAACCACGTGTAGAGTGGTTGAAAATATGAACATTGGGTTGCTTAATAAAATCGTAGCCATATTTGATGCTTGTGGTGTGCAATACCATGTTTTAAAAAAATAATGGGTGTCTGTTTTGCATTAAAACTTAGTATATCGAGCCATTTTCAAGGAACATTCTGCATAAAATGGTAAAGTCTGTTTCACTATTGATGTTATTACTAGGTCAGGCGCGGATCGAAAATTAATCCTCAGGAGGGATCTCTTTTAAGCATGTTAGTTGTTGCAACAGCAGACAAAAACTTATTTTTGTATAGTCACATTTATTTCTAGAACACATTTAATTCACCAATTAATGAAGATAAAGTTTAAAATCAATAAACCTCTAGATTTTATATTTGACTACAAGAACCTAGATACTGTGAAATAGACTTTATACACGAGGTACGAGTTTTACTGCGAAACTGAAAGGGTCAAATAAAACCATGTGGTCTAAAATTTGAATGACAATAACATTCGAAGAGGTGTAATTATCAGATGTGTGCAAAATTGGAACACACCAACATTACTGAATAAACATGTACTAAACTACGCTATATCGGCATACCGTTAATTTATGTAAAAAAAACCACCCCAAAAAACAAGGCCGTCATAAATTTTTAGTATTATCAGATGTGAATTGACTTTTAATCTGAATAAAGTATATTTGCTATTTGATAAAGACTTAGTAAGTTATCAGAACCATTTGTATATATGTATCTTATATATGTGCAATAAAATATATTCAAATCAAATCAGCATTACTGCTTGATGAGTTACTGTATATAAACACCAGTACTTGGCGTTCTGGAACCTTTTACAGATATTCCACACCACCCCCTAAAAAATAATGACAGATTTTTCTCTTTAGGAAACGAATATTTTACATTTTTAATAAAATTTAATAATAATAATTGCTATGAGTATAATTTGTAATGCATGATACTTTACTTGTAAAGCTTGGTATAATACCTTGTACACATGTATAAAATTTCAAAGCTTTAAGTTAAAGTTGATTGAGATAAAATAATTAAAAATATTTACCGAATACGGCGGAGCATCCAAGATACAGGACCACAATTAGATTAACGACCATCATTTCCCTAACCCCACATGCACAAATAATTTGTATCAAACTTTTGAGGAATTTATACATGTATACATTTTAAGGCCGTTTTTCTTTTCTTGGACGTAACATTAAAATTCACCATATGTCCCAATTAAATTTAAAAAAAAACATGCTTGCAACTACTAAAGAATTTTTGTGGAACAATACATTGGGGATAAATTTTATCACGAACAATATGTGAGTCCAGAGGCTGTGTTCATCTGTCAAATTGTTGATTTTTAAGATAAACATGTACTTTTGTATACGGAATTAATAAAACACATTACACTTAATTTCCTATTTTCCTATTATTAAAGCCATTCACCGCCAGAACTCATTATATTTATTCATCATGGCAGGGATGGGTATAAACCAAGCGACTTTAAAATAGGAAGATAACATTCTTTTGTTAATCAGGAAACTTTAACTTTAGAAGAATATTAATATTGTTGTAATGAAACATCGTGAAGCACTTAAAATTCCATCATATTGCTGTAATAATCCTGAAATGCTTCTAGATAATCCTTTTAGTTGTAAATTATTATACATGGTAAGAACTTGTGTTCAAACAATTTGTATATTTTTATGCAATTAAAATTTTCAAATCAAAACAAATCAATTTTAATCAGTTGTTATTGCTTAGCAAGGACATAGTTACATGTAATTTACCACAGATGTAAATAAAGACCCTATACTCTGTCCCAAGTTTCTGCTTTCACCACTTTTTGCTTAAAGGGGGAATGTGGGGCTTGTACATGTAAACATTCTTCAACAGGCTTATCTCTGCCCCAAACTGACCAAAACTGTTGTAAAACGATAAAAAAAAAGTCAATATATATGAGGTTTTACATGTTGATTCCCTCAAGCAATTTTTCCTCTCAGTGATACGCCAGCAATGTCTACACGCAATGGTAAGAGATTTAATTTTAACTTTAATTACTAATAAATTTGATCAAGGAGTTTGAGGTTTCTCTTGACAAACAAATAGCCGAGATTGTCATTTGCTGCATAAATGAAAGTATGCATATTGTATATTTCAGCATTCTCTAGAACACGTGAGTATGGTTTTCTTTTAAAACTCAAAATGATAAGGGGAAAATTGTACATTTCAAAGCGATAATAATTTTCTTAAATTCAACTCTCTGTAGATAAATAAAAAAATAAACTTAAAATAAGAAGTAAAGATAATCCTGTTCCCTAATATATGTATCTATTGCACATCGAATATTTCAGTGATACAGGTAATTAAAATATTGTTGTATGTTAGATACTAATATATTTTTGTTTTCGCACCAAACAGATTTCATGAAATAAGACCAATTCTTGATGAGACAGAAGGACATAAAGAGGTCAGATGAATCCACCTATATAGCTAAGCATCAAAGTATTGATGCAGGCGTAATCAAATTCAAAGGAAGATGTTTTGAACGACAATATATGTATATGACAAAAAAACCTGTCAAGAGAGGTCTCAAGGTATATAACAATCAAGCAACATTTTCATACCCCAACAAGCAGTGTTATGACGTTTTTGTTTATTATTAAATGTGCCTAACTAATGCTTTTGGAATTTTCACCAGAACACTTAATAAAGATATTTAGCTGAAAAAAGGTATGACCTGCTGGATTTCAGGATGAAAGTGCATGATCAGCAGCAGACAAGAGGCTACAGAGGTAGAAAGCGTGATCTTGCAGCACAGGAAGCTTTGGATACACCTGATATTTTATGCAAATTAAAACGACCAAAATTAACATACAAGTGATGCATCAGACATGGAGATACGAAAAGAAAAGCGAAGGATACAGTTTATGGTTGCAAAAATTGTAATTAACATCTGTGCAGCAAACAATCTTTCGGAAATTTCATTTACATAACAACTTGTAAGATTACACTGTTCCCCATAAAAGAACGTTTATTAATACATGTAGTTCAATAAGCATATTCCTGATCATAAATGTAATATATGCGTTATGTACATTTTGTCGGATTCAGATGTCACTTCTGTGTACATAAATATTGACGAGCATTGATTGGTTGGTCTCTATTTTGGGGACCGGTGGAAAAACTGTTCATTAAGTTTTGTGTCCTCTTCATTGCTTTTTTATACATGTATATACGCAGTCAAATGCTGTTAATTACCATAAAATTTTGTCATGTCGGGTGCATGTCTCTTTTTTTTTTTTGCAGACATACTCTCTCTTTTTCGTGAATATTTAGGTCATCTGCAACTTTAATTTTGAAGTTATGATATGAAAGGTAAATTATCTAACCTAGTATATGAAGTTTGCGTCGTGTTTTGGACCAGGACCCAATGTCATTCAAGGTCATGAGCTGATTCAAAAATGTAGAAGATTTTTATTTTCATTTTATATGTATAGTAAAAAAAAATTAGCCTGTAAGTATTTAAAAAATCAAAATTTATTGAATTTTTAGTGAATATTATTTGAATCTGTTGGCATAGTGACATAGTGATATAAGTATCTTCCAGTTCATTTTGACATCATGATTCAGTTTTGAAGTGATACTATGATCTTCTTTAAGACCTTCAATAGAATGTGAAGCCCAAATGTTTTTTTTTAATTTAAAGTACTTATAGTTTGTGTTTAGTCAATGACTTTATTTCAAGGTCATTTGGATTTAGGAGATGACTGCATTTTACCAGAAAGTGTTTTTCACTTTAATTAATTTTGTTTTTTTTTGTTTCAATTCTATACACATGAAGATGAAAATATCACAATCATGTATTACGAATGAGTATTAGTTCTGTTATGTATTAAATACCAAAGGTTTTGCATTCTCTATTCATTTATTTTGAATATGTTACCATGGCAACAACGTGATAATTAGATATTATACCAGATTATTAAAGCAAAAACACTGTATATCGCCATTAATGCGTTGGTAGTTAACAAAAGATGGTCACAGAAAGAGGAATTTTCACTGGCCATTTAACTATGTCCGTGCCTTTGAACATTATAATAATTCAAAAATATTTGGCCAATAAAAAAGCAAAAATTTGGGCTTAAATGGGATGAAAACAGTAAAAGCAGGAAATTAAAAAAAAAGTGCTAAAATCAAATAATATATTTTAATAAATTTACAAAACAAAAGCGTCTTTTATGAAATACTATCAAAAAAATAATTGTGAGATTTTCTTTGTTTTGGGTATAAATCGTTGCTATGATTACTCAAATTCCATATTGATTTTATCATTTTTAGAAATAAAAAGATGCATCCTTTCAGAATATATAGAATCATATATTGGTGTATATAAAAATGCTGGAATTGATAAAAAAAAATAACATACAAAAAGACGTCAAAATCATCAGAAATGCTAAAAATCTTTGGCATGAATGGGGTTAATAATACATGGAAGTTTTCATGGTAACATTTAAAAAAATAATTTTTCCTTCATTTGTTTTGAAACATCTAAATTGACAGTATAAAAAAGGAAATTTTACTCTTGAGAGCTCATGTGTGCCTCACATTCTATATGGTATTATAGACGATAAATTTGTAAATTTTTTATTTTAATATTTTAAGTCGCTGTTACCATGGCAGTGGTTTCTTTAGTGACCAAAGTTAATATTATTATGGTGCATTTCGCATTTTTTCTACATCGATTTTTGAAATATAAAGAAAATATGTTCTCACTCATTAGAGTAACACTTTGCAATTTTTTTTTTCAATATGAACGTTTCTTTTTTAAAATGATGACATTTTTGACCTATCTGCACTTCAAAAATAACCATACCGTACCCGGTAAAATTTGTATATGTTATTGTCGAAATTGCCTTTAATAACTTTTAAGCAGTAGTTTATAAGAATGAACTATGTAAGTTCCTGTTTTTAAATATATTAAATTGTTATTTTTGAGATATAAAAAAGTAATGGTTACGAAGTACTATGGACAATTTAACCATAGATAGCAGCCGCACTTTTAATGTTATGATAAAATGCTTTTGTGGTTTCATTAGATTGATGAAATCTTCCTTGCACAAAAAAAACTACTTTAAATTACTTCGTGTTTATAGTTTTCAAACGCAATCAATCGAAATAATCATTTCTTAAATTCAAAACAGTGAAAGACATTTAAGCATTACATGACATGTATATCCTAACAACAAACTATCCAAAACACAAATTAAAGGTTTATTGATGTTGACCGCTTATATCTAAACATGTTTATAAAGAAATTAACCGCTTATATCTAAACATGTTTATAAAGAAATTAACCGCTTATATCTAAACATGTTTATAAAGAAATTAACCGCTTATATCTAAACATGTTTATAAAGAAATTAACCGCTTATATCTAAACATGTTTATAAAGAAATTAACCGCTTATATCTAAACATGTTTATAAAGAAATTAACCGCTTATATCTAAACATGTTTATAAAGAAATTAACCGCTTATATCTAAACATGTTTATAAAGAAATTAACTGACCAAAGTCTCATTTTTTCAATAAATCCCCTCCTGCATGATTCTTTACAACTTAAATAAAGTAACCAAAACGACAACGTTGAATAATTTATTGGAAATATGTCAATTGAGTTACAGGTGTCAATACAAAGATACATTTTCTGAAATCAATTAATGGAATACAAAAGAGCGATTTTTCTAATTATCAAAAAAATTAATTAAAAATTACCAAAATTCAAATTAAATTTCAGATATCAAATTAATTTTGGAGATATGTATATTTCTAGTCATAATTATTTAAAAAATCATTCCGAGAATTTAAAAAAAATTCTAATAACCTACAACTGTTATAGAATTCCTCAACTTTGCATTTGTATTTTGTTTTAAGAATTATCTTAAACAGGAGCAATTATTTGATATAGAAGTCTTTGTATCGCTATCAGAAAACTATAATTAATCTTGATTCTACAAAGGTTGTGCATTCGATCGAAAATGTCGCTCTTAGTGGGAAACCAAATTCGTTTGCGTACATGAGGTCTCGATGGGGAGTTTGAGTATGGAACTTTGAATGGATTCGTTAACTAACAATGCTCTGGATCCAATTTATATACTTAGAAACCCGCACGAAAATAGCCGGGGAATTCCCAGGGTCATCTTTATTGGCAAGGCTTGTAACTCCAACTTGAACAAAATTTCCATCTCTCTCGCATATCAAGGGTCCACCACTGTCGCCCTAAAATATAATTTGCATGATATAAAATTCAACCATAACGCCATGTCTTCATATGAGAAATATGAAAGCGCTGACAATTTAATAAATTTTATGTTCTCCCTCATTTTCGTCCGTATATAAAACCACAAGTGTTACCTGTGATACGAATAAACATCGAATGTTACGAAAGAATGCTGCTTAATTGCTTGCTAGCGCTTTTTAAAAGAAATTATATAAGTGTCTGGATATTAATAAAAAAAAAAGTTGATATACATTCGTACCTTCATAATGCACTTAAATTTTTTTTCAAAGTGCATTGATTTTATCTCAAATTTTAATTTCTTTTTTCTTCAAAATGCTTAATTTTTTATAAAGTGCGTTGCCACACTGCAGCCAAAATCGTTCGGCATTCTCATAACAGCGAGCTTAGAGAGCCGCGCTGCCGTATGACCCGGCTCTAAATACATTTTAGACCACGTGATTTAAAATCTATTTGAACAATTATAACAATGCCATTCATAATTTTAAGTAAAATATTTGATGAATAAAATAAAGTTATATAATTAATGAAAGAATAGAAAAAAGTATTACTCTTTATACACAAGTACCAACGCCCAACTAAGAATTGTGCACCGAAATAAATTATTTTGATGTCAAAATCTCTCTCTCTCTCTCTCTCTCTCTCTCTCTCTCTCTCTCTCTCTCTCTCTCTCTCTCTCATAAAAACATAAATAAGAACCAACAATCTTATTACAGCCATACTCTGTAAAACAAAATATTCCGTTACATGTATTTTCTATATATCTGCTCGACAAAAACCAGACAAAGTGAATCCGATGAAGATTGTTTATAGTTCAAATATTCATGGAGGGGAAGAGAGAAAACTCACAGAACAAACTCCTTTGTTTTCGTTGAAATATCCAGCACATAGTCCGTAGTCCATATCCACCACGTTGCTGCAGTCTGCAGAATCGTAGATCGGAAGATCCACCGTTCTGGCCACCCTACTAACCGGTCCATCTACAATTAAACACCAAGTTACTGAAAGGGTACGAAGGTATACACTTGTATACCTCTTTAGCAAACAACATAACAGCACTTCGCATCGTTTTAAAACGTAAAAGGACAGGACAAATAAAGGATGGACGGATACGGTATGTATTAAATACTAGAAGGTCGATTTTTTATGAAAAAAGTTCCTATGTGAATTAATCTTTTATATTTTTGGTATTTTTTGGTGGTATGAACATCATCAAATCTAGATTTGAGCAATTTCAGGTAAATTACCATTTGTAGTACAACCCAAGCCTAAAACTGCAGTTAGCAATGTCAGGTAAATTACCATTTGTAGTACAACCCCAGCCTTGTGTAAAACACTCCGTTCCATCGGGAGGATAGTCGCTGTCCGTGTTGAATTCGATGTTTCTGACGTAAGGACCGAAGTCGACTGGTTCTCGAAGGCGAACAACAGCTATGTCGTCTTTGGCTAGTGAGTCTTTTTGATAAAATTGTTTTAAGTAATTCATCAGCTACATTGGTAATCAAATTCAAATATCTATAATGGTTTGTCTTTCAAACTTAAATACAGTCTTTTCTCGAAGTATCAAATACCACATCCGTTACAAAAATACATGCAAACATTTTTTTTTACCTTCAGTATAATCTGGGTGTCTAATAATCCTATCAATTTCCACATACTGAGGGCTATGTGCGTTAGTCTTTCTAAACCGCTGGTTAAACCAAGGAAACCTTTTACTATTGCCTCTTGTTTTCTGTAATGTAGAATTTGTATCAAAAATGGTAATTGCAATTTATGAAATTTGAACGCTTATCGATTGGCTAAGCAATTTTCTTAAAATTCAAAATTGGATTGATATTTTGTTTGAAACTGGCTGCAACTGAAATTTTCTAAAGATAAAACATGCATGATTTGACTTACACGAAGGGAAGCAGTTCCAAGCTTTAATCTCCACACAGAGGGGTCACTCAAACTCACACCTGATCTGCAAAACAAAAACTGGCTTAATTCTAAAGGCGGCTAAATAAATATAACAAATTACCAATCAATTTTGAGGTAAAATCATTACATATCAAGGTACGTCAATTTTGTTCATAACTTCATTATGTAAACATTTTCTTTTACATGTATCTTTAAGCATAATTCTTCTTAAAAGAAATTAAAATTTAGTCTAAAAATGACAACAACCATTCAAACATCTTAATACTAAATTGTAGGAACACAAAAACAAAAACAAAACAAAAAAAAGTCATGAAATCTTAAAGAAAAAGTACATATGAAAGCTTTTGGAATTGCTATCATGTGTGGCTTCGTTTTATAGGTTTTTGCAAGGTTAAACCAAAAATTTTGTCAAGAAATCGTTCATAGTTCGACAGGTAAAAAGTTCTGCAAATGACAGAACTTTGTGGCCAATAGCTACAAAAAATAACTGATTGCAACCAAATTCTACCAGCGGTTGGTTTCAAGTTCACTAAAGGAACCAACTACAGTAGTGTAGTTATAAAAAGGCAGTATGATTTCATTCTTATCAATGAAGCGTTTAAAACCAGAAATCTAAACAGCGTGGTTTAAATTACATAAAGGCGATATCCTGTCTGTTACAGTGTAGGTTTTGCTTAGGGATGTGAATAAATTTTGAATAAACATCCACCCAATAAATTCAAAATTAACAACATGATATCTGCATGATTTACAATATCACGAGCAGTTGTCCAATTGTAAATTTAGTATTATTGCCACTCAATAAATTAAAAGTATTCAATATATAATACGTGCATATTTTAGCATTACGTTGTTCCATCAAAGCAATGAGCCGCTGTCAATGCCCATTGTTCATTGACAAGAGATCCGGTACAAAACGCCTTTGGGTCATCAAAATTCCCTGGAGGATTAGTGGTCTGGGGGTCTTGAAATGAAGACCGGAAGATACTGCGTTTGCCACGAGAAGTTCCATCAGTAAAAACGAAAGTTAGATAGGGGGCCTCACCATCTGACAAAGGAGTTCCCCCGATGATGCGCCGAACACGTGACAAGACATGGTCGTCACCTGTCATAAAATATCCAAGTTATTGTTAGACAAAGCAACCCTGCAGGTTGATAACATGATATATTCTCATACTTTTATAATTTCGTCATATTGTTATCAATTTTTTTAAACATGCTGGTAGATCGCTAGTTTTTACTTTCTATAAAAGGTACATTTTTTAAAAGATTGCATTCATAGATTTAACAAATACCAAAATTAGGATTTTTAAAAAATGTTTATTTTTTTGTTTGTAAAAATTAACATTAGTAAACGTTTTACTAAACGATTAACAAAAACTGTTTGATTAAAATATATTTAGATAAGATCACCGAAGTGCGATGATACTCCAAGGAGTCCTGCACTTTATTGGAAGAAGAAGAAGATGTTTTATTTACAGCAAATTACAAAAATTATTTTATAGTCTTCGAATACTTTACAACCAAAACAGTTTTTACATTTTCTCAGGAAAAAAAGAATACAAAAATAATATAAAATAGTTAAAAGAATATATTCGTCTATGGAATATTTTAGAAATGATACTTAAACGATCGTAAAATAAAATTTTGGTTTTGCACTATACCTTAATATTTTCGCTAATTAGCATTACAAGAATTAAAAGTAAATAAATGAAACCCGTTTACCGAAAGCGGTGAAACATCCAAGACATAATACTAAAAAAAGACTGACACAACTCATATCCTTGACCAAATGTGTGCAAATTACATGCACCAATCTGTGAATCGAATTATAGTGTGAACGGCAATTATTTCATAGTTTTTATTTTAGTCTCTTTGTCTTCCTTTTATTTTTAAGTAGAATTCACCATATGTCGCAATTAAAAATGCTAAACTATTTAGTGCACCTTTTACAATGTGTAGCTGAGAATTTTAGTAGAACAATGCATCGGATACAGATTATATCACATAAAAAATGTGGGAGTCCAGAGGCGGTCTTACCTTTTAACCCCATTCACACGCGCTCTTTCACTTGCGGTTGTAGATTCAAGACAAACACATTTTGCTTCAGGTTTAAGTATTATTTTTACAGTTCGGCTGTCAAATTGTTCTTGTTAGCACCAAGTTGGTACACAAGTTTCATCATGCTCATATTTGTAGGAAACGTATTTAGATAGGAAGAAATGTCTTCTATTTCCCAATTATAAAGGCGACTATTTTCTATCTTAATTAGTTTGGTAAAGATATACAATTTTGACCTTAGAACAAACACATATTCAATTTTCAGACCAAAACACACCACACTTTAAGATATATTACAAAAAAAGCTTACGATTCATTTTTTGATACCTTATCTTTACGTTAATATCATCGCTCCTGATTATTTACAGGAGTTACAAATCCATTTCAATAAACACACAATCCATATCTACGTGGACATCAAGATGATCCGAAACTTATTCTACCAAAATTTGATCAGCCGCCCATATGAATATTTTTTTTACGTTTCACTATAGATTGTGTATTGTAAAACAAACTTATCTCTACCTACAGCTTCATAATTTTATATGGCTAATTGAAAACCGAATGAGCTTCACGATTTGGAAAAAAACTATCTTACACAGTTGGTTAAGACACAAAGCCAGTGATGTATTTAATTACCCGCATAACCAGTTTTTCCTTTTGTAACGCGTCTCAAACCAAAGGCACTTGTAACTGCCATAAAAGTCCGCGTTTTATTATTATATTACAAAGTGAACTTTAATTACAGAAACAAGTGCTTGTGCCGCAAACTCTGGTTTTTTTTCATGCAGAACTGCATTCGGTATAAATCCAATATATACTGTACGAAAAAAAAATTACAAAAGTAAACAGTATTGATATAATTTGTACAGAAGCCGCTATGTTTAGAAGTACTTTGTGCAGAGGTAGATCCATGTTATGCTCTGATAATATCTAGATAGATATTTTCAATAGTTTCGATCCTCGAAAAGTAAAAAAATGTCGTTGGTTGTGGAAGGATTATTTTTATATACAATTAAATATTTTAACATACTCGTAAGAATAATAGGATCTGAATAGAGATTAATTGTTAATAAATCCACATTAATATGTATCAAATGCAACAACTTTTGCTTAAGAAGTGTTTTTATATGTCTATAGTTTGTAAGATTGGTCCCCAAGAAGTTTTAGATATACATGTACTGAATGATCAATCTCCGTAACAGTACGGTTCCAGAAAAAGTTGTTTACCAAAAGTTGTTGCATCACATCTATTCTAATGCGGATTTATATCAAAAATTTCAAAATCAAATTTTTTTTATTTTTTGCACTTAAAATTTATATTCCATTTTGGCTATTATATCCCAAACGGGTTATTATATCCTATTTGGGCGATTGGTCCCAACCTGATAAACGATATAAGATTATTCCGGTTTGAACGACCCTTAAATTTCCGGAAGCTCATAATTACGTTAATTAAGTATGTGAAAGGAGTTTTTATGAATTTCAACTATTACAATCAACGTTATTTCTTATTTCCTAACTATACAATAGGTATATCTGAAGTTATTCACACGTGTTTTCAGCTGCACTGTCTCTCTAGGTCTTCCGTTTCTAACTCACAAAGAGCGTGAATAAAGATTTATAGCGACGATAACCAAAAAACTTTAAACAAATCAACATCAAAATTAATATAAATATATGCTTTTACAGCTTATTTTTAGATATCTTTGGTCCTATAACACACCAAACCATATGCATGCAGACAAAGAACTAGGTACAGTTTCAGTCATATTTTCCCCTGTTTTAGAGTGACTTAAAAAAATATTACCAAAAATGGAAATGTACCATTTATTTACACCAAAATACCCATAAATTACGAAATCTATAAATAGTTACCTGATAAGACTTTCACAAGGGTAATTGTGACGTCACAAACAGTGCATTTTCCGGTAATTTTCATTAAACTGAGCAGAAGACACCAATTTCTCTGTGGGTTTTTGAATAGAAAACTATGTACGCAGCCATCGCCCACAATGAAACTCACATTTTAACTTTATCATGTTAAAACACTTAAAATATATTAATTTTGTTGTGGGCGACGGCTGCGGACACATTTTCCTCTTAAAAAAACTATGAGAAAATGCGCCATTTTTCACCATTTTTGACTAAATCTTAGAAATGTGCCAAAATGTTGAAGTCATAATTATTGTTTGAAACAAGATACAAGTGTATAACTTGGCATTTCATATACATACATGTTCAAGATTATATATGTGTATATTCACGAGTCTTAAATACATTTTGAATTTTAGGGCAAATATTAAAAGAAACTGTACCTTCTTCTTATAAAAATTTGTACGACCTCGTTTGTTATAGGACCGACGGTACCCGAAAATAAGCATTCAATGCTTAAGTGGAATAGCAATGGAAAATTAGATCATATTGCACTTAAGGAGGCTGGGTGGTTTACAAATTAACCATCAGACATTTAAAAGATGTTATTTAAGAAAAAAAAATCATATATTTTAACATTTAAAATTGGGTATTTTTCTATATTTTTATATAGAGCTATTCTTGTAAAGGTAACCGCTACAGACCACAGGGCTCTCTTAAAGAAAAAAAACCCAACAACTACTGCCATACCTAGCAGTGTCTTTTGGTTGCTAAAGTCAAACCAAGAATTTATATATCAGATTTATTATTTATTTTTGCATGCTTGTTTAGTACATTAATTCCTACAATGTCAAATACATGTGTAATATACATTAGCTACTTTGATATATGATGCGTACATCTAGAGTTGTAGGTTTATGATACATGTACAAGTCACATGCGTGATGATCATGGAACTGTTAGAACTTTCCGAACAATTAGGCCTATTTCAAAGATACTAGTACCCAAAAGTATGTCATCATAGTTAGTTTTAGATATCCGCCAATGTTTCGCAAACGGATCAGGTATGAAGGCTTAGTGTGTAAAATATGATTATAATTGATAGGATTTGATTATGTATATCCATAAAATTAATCATATACGATTTATTGATTTTCTTTTAAAAATTTTAACAACTAAGCGTAATCTGTGAATATTCTATAGTATCATGAAAGTCGTTCAATCTGGTTTATTTATTAAACACTTTATTCAGATCATGTCAAATAAAATTGATTACATCTGATTCAATATATCTATAAAGTCTAATAGAGATGTTTTGATAATGTAACTATTTTATCAAAAATTTAACTGAACAAAACACTGATAGTAACAGCACGAGTGGACCTTTGTAAGTCACCTCACGCAAACAAACAGACACCCATACTGTTTTCTACTGAAACAGATTTGTTTCACATTTATCAGTGAACCATCTACTGTTACTATCCTTCGTGGTTTTTTGGCGCACATCTTTTTCAATTGTCAACAGTCTCGTTTCTGTCAGTTCACATTTTTTTTTCTCTGGCAGTTTCATATAATGTTTGTTTTTGACGTACCTTTCAGGTTTATACGGTAGGATACTGTCGAGTGATTTCTTATGCAAGTTTTCTATGTGATAGATTTCGCCATAATAGAAACATTGTATCAGGTATGCCACATCGTTGTCAACGCTGACTATTGAGGATAGACTTCCGCCTCCTTAAACTCGAGTTCCGTCAGCAACCAGCTTTCACACTTGTGAAGAATGCTTTTCACGTCGTATTCATCTGGAAACCTAATAGTACTCAAGGAATATTATTTAATTCCTCAATAACATCTTTGTTCCATATACTTTTAAGAGGACACTGTTAGAAATAAGCTTTTAATCAGTAATAGTTTACCCTGGTATCATAATGATTATGTCCGTCAAACACAATGTCTTTGAAATTATAACCATTTAATATTGATCCATATGGTAGCATATCTCTGCCCCTTGTGCGCAAGTTTTTCCTATCAAATATGTCGACATGCAAGATAGTTAAGTCAACATGCAACATAACTATGTTGATATGCCAGAAGACAGGAATGAAATAAGAATTATAAAAAAATCTCAAATATCGCCCAAATGTGACATCCAAGATGCTACTTATTTATGTCAATGTCCAACTTATTTATGTTAAAATTCTTGCAAGATAAATATGCTGACATGCAACTTATTCATGTCAACATGCAACTTAGTTGTTTTCACATGCTACTTATTTATGTTAACATGCAACTTAGCTATGTTTACATGCTTCAGTAACTTATCTTTGTCAATATGCAACTTAGTTATGTTTACATGCAAGATAAATATGTTAACATGCATAACTTAGGTTTGTTCACATGCGAGATAAATATGTTGACATTTCGAAATAACTAAGTTGCATGTCAACATATTTATCTTGAATGCTAACATACTAAGTTCCATGTCGACATAAGAAGTTGCATGTTAACATAAATAAGTTGCATGGCAACATATTTATTTCGCATTTTAACATAAATAAGTTGCATGTCGACATACGTAAGAAGCATCCATCATCTTGGATGTCACATGTTAGCGATATTTGTTATTTTTTATATTTTAATTTGATTGCAATTCTCTTGCATTTCAACATGCATGTTGACATAACTATTTTGCATGCCAATATATTTATCTTGCATGTCGGAATATTTGATATAAAAATAACTTGCACACAAGGGGCAGAGATATGCCACCATATGAATAAATATATTCCACCACAGATTTATACTGTGTACAATATGCATGGTTATATGTATGATGACATGACACGAAATAAATATATTTTATTGCATATAGTTAGTTACTCGTGAGAAGAAAAATATATGAAAACAAAAGAGTGATGATTAATTTCAATTTGTCTCATGTACAAGAAATCTAACGAAAGAAAAAAATAATGTAATTAAGCTGATTTTCAGTAACAATTGACCATCATAGTAGGATAATTATTAAAACACAATACAATTTAACTTGAATTTAATCACATTAAATACAGATTGGAGAAAGACGACGACTACCAGTATCTTTTTGTAACTGAAGTCAATTATAGAAGAATTTATAAAATTAATATTATCAATTTTGCCTGCTTGTTAAATACATTAATTCCAACTATGTCAAAATAATTAGCTGCTTTCATATATGAACTGTATGTTCACAGGGTCGATAATAAAGAAACGGGTCAATTAAAAAGAAACCATAAAGTATGTTATCATGACCCTCTTTTAGATATCTACCCCAGATCCGTCAACAGACCAGATTTGGAGGAAATATGACCTTAACTGACACGATTTGATAACGTTTATCCATAGAGTTAAAGGGACATGGTCACAATTTTGGTCAAATTCTATTTTTAAGTTTTTATTATTAACAATTCTTTAGAAATGCATTTCTAATGATCAAATAAAATTTGAGAGTCAGTCATTAAGTTATAAGCAAGATACAGGGCTCACAATTCTTTGTAATATAAACAAGGCTCATGCCCTGTTTTTGTTTACATAGCTTCAATATACCAGCAAAAAACCTTTTTCCAGCTTATTTGTCTATATATCTTTTTATTTATTTTAGGCATTGATAAACAGTGCCTAACATTTAACACATTAGTTTTAGGTTTTACTTCAACATTCAAAACGTAAACAAATGCTTTGTTTACATAGCCAAGAATTTTAAGCTCTGTAACTCGCTTATAACTCAACATTTCGGTTGCCTATTAAAAATGCCATTTTAAAGCATTGTAAATATTAAAATCGGAAAAATAATTTTTGACCAAAATCGTGACCAAGCCCCTTTAATATCTATCTAGACTTTAAAAAATTTTAACAAACGAAACATGTTCTGTGAATGTTCAAGTATTTTGACAGTCGTTTGATCAGGTGTACATGTTATATATAGATTATGTCAAATAAAATAGAATACATCTGATTAAGTGCATGTTCATTTGTAAAGTCTAAAAACAATTCTTTTATGGTAAATATACAAAAAGGTACACAAAAAATGATAGTTTCAAAAGACAAATCGTACAATTGAAGAACAAAATACAAACAAGCTGACACACATGCTTTTTTCTATTTAAACAGATCTGGTGCATATCTATAAGTATCATGACTTGCGAAAATACTGTCCCCATACCTTCTGGTCTTCACATCGTTTTCAATTTTCAAGAGTCGCGTTTCTGTCAGTTCACGTTTGTTTTTCTCGGGCAGCATCAGGTAATGTGTGTTTTCGACATACCTTTCAAGTTTATACGGTAAGATACTGTCGAATGATTTCTTATACAACTCTTCTAAGCAATAAATCGATCCATAATAGAAACATTTTATCAGAAATGCTACATCGTTGTCAACGCTGACATGGTGAGGATGAACTTTGGCCTCTTTGAACTCGAGTTCCGTCAGCAACCAGCTTTCACATTTATGACGAATACTTTTCACGTCGTATTCATCTGCAAGTGGTAGAATTTCGTCAATGCGAGCTTCTGTAAAAACAAAACGATATTAAATCACTTGAAAATAAGAAATAAATTTATAATTACATTGTACAGATAAAATAATATTCGTGTATTGTCCCAAATATGAAAATCTACTAATTTATTTTATTAATTTATAAAAATATATTATTTATTTTATTACATTATACATGTATTATCCATTCTATACAATACAAGTTTGGAATACAATAGAGCTTACAATCCCAATAATTTTATTTAATAAACTGTGAAACTATGTTTAGCTTGTTTTTGTGAATTTGTCTTCCACGCCAATGCATTGTAAAACAACGGGCGTGTCTAAAGGATTATTATCTAAACTAGTCAACTTGCTATTGTTTAAAGTTTATCAATGCGTCTCTCACACATACCTCATGCTGTTGTATGTCAAATGACTGCGTCATTTCCTGATAAGAAAAGTTCAAGTGAGGGAAATTATGAAAAAACTGAAAAACTATAATGTATTTAATAAACCTTGACCCATATACGATTTGTTTTTTTTAAAGACAAACTAATTCCACAATAATAATTAAGGTTGTTAAATTGGCAGAAATCGTCCATTACAGTGTTTTACTGGAGGACGCACTCTCTCTCTCTCTCTCTCTCTCTCTCTCTCTCTCTCTCTCTCTCTCTCTCTCTCTCTCTCTATATATATATATAATTCACTTTTGTTGAAGCTCCACATCCGCCCCGACCGAGGCTTGAACTCACGACCTCTGGAACCCATTCCCCTAGCAGTGAGCGGCCACTTTTGTTGAAGCTCCACCTCCGCACTACACAGTCGCATGAGATACAGGTGGAATACAGTAAAACGACAATTTGAGAGGATCGGAACGATACACATTGCATAGATACACACATATACAATAAGCACAAACATTGCAATAACTCTCAAATTGACATATACCTGCCCATAGTGAATGATATATATATATATACACACACACAGACCCTGAAACGTACTACTACACCACACGCTCGCTGCATACTCGCTACACGCTCGCTTAATGGTTCACACGATGAACAGTTTACACGAAACGCTGCACGCTTTGCCAGAAACGCTAAACGATTTACACGAAACGATTCTCGCACGAAACGATTTGCTCGCTTTTCCAAGCTTTGGACACGCTTTTATCCTGATCGATTCGGGTTCTCTCGGATTTTAACCCTGAATTTGTTTGTAAGAATTAATTTTAAGAAAACACGAAATAATAGAAATACTGATATTAGAAACGTATATGTACATAAGTATTCAATTGATTAATAAAATTATATAGTTTGGTACTTATATTTGGAGAAAAAAATTATTTAATCACAGAATTAGCCAAAGATAATACTTCTATAAATATATTCACTGCTCAAAAGAAATATCCATGATTCTTATTAGTGCCGTAAATAATAAAAATTCCAGAGAAAAAAGTTACCGTAACACAATATTCAATACCAAAATAAAATTCGTATGATTACAAACTCAAATCGGTTTTTCAGTATTCGGCGGGATTTGTATTTTCTTCTCACATTAGTATTTTTATTGGTTTCGGAGAATACGATGTAAAAATACTAACAGTAAATAAACCTGTAATTATTTACATTGATAATTTTGAAAGTTATGTAAAATAAAATTAGTCACATAAGTTAGAAAAATGCTATAAAACAACCGATTATTATTTTTTATGTCGTATCATTCGCGTAAATAAATGTTCCGTACATAAAATCACAGAAGAAAATCAATCGATTAAACAATTAAGAAAGTTGTTATTACTATTTCGGATTTCGGAAAGAACAAAAAAAAAAATGATTTAAATTTTTGTCTCAATATTCGTATACAAAACCGGCGCCCCGCATAACGGCGTACAATATATCTATCATAATCTATTTGAAATAAGTACCATGCATATAGATTCCCATATTAATTAATGCATGTGTACATTTTAGGAAAATTTCAGTCTGTTAATTACTTGTTATTTTCTGTTATCAATGTTTAAATAATTAAAATAATAACTTGTAGATATATTTTTAATCGGGATTCAGAAGAATTTACTTCTCGCATTTCATAGAAATGAACAGTATATTTTCTTTCTATGTTTACATTTAATTTTGTTCAAATTAATGTTATATAATCCATCATTAAATTGTGTGCATCATCAAATACTGATTTCGACTACCTTGAAGTCATTAAATCTCTATTGGCTATTGACAAAAGAAGAGACGCATGACCATCCAATGAAAACGAATACACAGAGTTTGACTGACAGGTTCAGCCAGGTGCAGGTCTTACCCGATGTCCGAGGTTTTGTGTGCTGCTTGTACACAGCCAAATATCCCAGTAACTAGACTTCTTTCAATACGTGTACCTTTCTTTTGTTTGTTAAAACTTAATTCAATTTTGTAAAAAGATAAGTATATCATTTCTTATAGATTTTTTTTCACGAGAATATCTACAAAGGAGTTTTGCCAATCACAAACAGTTTAAAGTAATGTTTAACAGGAGCGCTATTTTGAAACAATTAAATGTCAGAGAGTTCCGAATGAAATCTGATGAACGTTTCACACGGTTCTCGCACGCTTTGCCCGAAACGCTGCACGCTTTGCCCGAAACGCTAAACGATGTTTGGTTATATGTTTGAGTTTAAGTAGTTTAGTAGTGGCTTTAGATTTTGTTTTCTTTGTTTTTTACTTATGTAATTTATTTTTTGGTCCTGAAGAAGGGACGGGTTGTCCCGAAAATTTGACAATTTCTATTGTTCGTGTCGTTAGCCATTTTTAGTGCTTTATATATATATATATATATATATATATATATATATATATATATATATATATATAAAGCACTAAAAATAACCAACGACACGAACAATAAAGTAAAATATTGTCAAATTTTCGGGACAACCCGTCCCTTCTTCAGGACAACAAAATAAAAACTACATAAGAAAGAAGAAAAACATCTACAAAACTAGCACTAAACTAAACTAAATAATATATAAAAACTTCTTCATAGACCGTCCGCTGCGTCGGACTGGATTTTTCTTTCTCGGGCTCGAATTCTTAAATATAAAGATGTAGCTGCCACGTTTTGATCCGGTGTTTAAACATTATCTAGTTTTTATATATTATTTAGTTTAGTTTAGTGCTAGTTTTGTAGATGTTTTTCTTCTTTCTTATGTAGTTTTTATTTTGTTGTCCTGAAGAAGGGACGGGTTGTCCCGAAAATTTGACAATATTTTACTTTATTGTTCGTGTCGTTGGTTATTTTTAGTGCTTTTTTATATCTCATCTTATAACCTTGTATCTTTTGATCCGACACTTTAGATAACGAGTGTTGTTGGTTTGCTAGTGCTTCTTTTATATATATATATATATATATATATATATATATATATATATATATATATATATATATATATATATATATATATATATATATATATATATATATATATATATATAAAGCACAGGGAAATTCACTTTTGTTGGAGCTCCATCTCCGCCCCGACCGAGGCTTGAACTCACGACCTTTGGAACCCATTCTCCTAGCAGTGATAGTCCAAGAACTGTGCGTAATCGTCTGCGCGAGCAAAACATCAGACCAAGACGTCCAGCGGTGCGTCCAGTACTGCTTCAACGTCATCGTATCGCCAGACTAGCGTGGTGCACACGACATCTGCGATTCAGAATACAGGACTGGGCAAATATTCTGTTCACTGATGAATCCAGATTTCATTTGGATAGCAGTTACGGCCGTTGTAGGGTGTATCGTCGCGTTGGAGAGCGTTACCAGGACGCTTGTGTTGTGCAACGTCGACAATTTGGTGGAGGTAGCGTTATGGTATGGGGTGGAATATCAGCACGTGGAAGGACCCCTCTACAAATTCTCAATGGAAATCTCACCGGCGTACGCTATCGAGATGAAATTATTCAGCGTCATGTCATACCCTTCATACAGAGACATCAAAATCACATCACTCTGCAGTAAGACAACGCAAAGCCACACGGTGTAGTCAGGGACTTGATTGTTCAACAGAATGTCGATGTCTTGCCTTGGCCAGCTGTTTCTCCCGATTTGTCGCCGATCGAGCACGTCTGGGATGAAATGGAAAGACGTTTACGCCGTTTACCAAATCAACCAAATACATTGGCTGATTTAGGCCAGGCTTTAACTGACATCTGGAACCACATCCCTCAAGCATTTCTGAACACTTTAGTGGCATCGATGAGGCGTCGCTGTCAAGCATGCGTGAACGCAAATTAAATGGTGGTCACACGCGTTATTAATTTTGTTAATTCAAATTATTTATAATGTTTTGAATGAAAATGTAGTTGTTCCAATTGCTGTAACCAAATGGAAAACAGATCTAACAGATTATAATGTTGAAGATCTTACTGTATGTGACATTTTAAAGATTTGTTTTAAAACTACCAAAGATTCTTCTGTACAATGGCTTCAATTTAGAATTTTACACAAAATTCTTCCAGTTGGCTTCTACCTTAAAAAAATTAATGTCCAAACTACTGACAGATGTGGGTTCTGTAAAAGTAATGTTGAAACTATTATACATGTTTTTATTTCTTGTGAGAAAATACATACCCTGTGGAGTGAACTTAGTTTATACATTTAGAGAAAGACCTCTGAAAGAGTCGGATTTAATATGTCTAATATTATACTTGGCCAACTTCCATTGTCGTTTCATAACAAAGTCATAAATTTTATAATTCTTATATGAAACAATATATATTTTGTTGTCTTATGTCAAATAAGATTCCATGCTTAATTGGTTTCCTTTGTCATTTAAAACTAAAATACAATATTGAAAGATATGCGGCAATACAAACTTGTAAATTACAATATTTTGAAAAATTATGGGATAGTTGGAAAGGTATCTTACTAATTAAAAGCAATTATTGACCTAAATTTGGGGTAAATTCATAGCTCTTCCCAAGCATGATTCATTTTGGTACCCATATTCTTTACCAATTTTACTTAAAATATTCGAAAACAGTATTGATCTTTCACCTGCGCCGAGCTCTTTTTTTACATGCATTAAAATATCTTTATTCAGTTCTTTACACGTAACAGGGAAAGTCTCCAAATCACTAATTTATAAATAGTCTTTTATTTTAAATGAAGCTTTAAATCTACAGATTTTTTATTACTGATTATTGATGCGAGTGAATTCTGTACATCTAGCATAAACGACAGCATCAATGTAAAGGAAACAAGCGGTTTTATTACAGTTTCAATATAATACGATACATTCCCTGAGACCCATCGAAAGGAATGCAGATCGTGACGTCAAATTTGATTATGACGTCATATTGTATGAAGTACAGACAAGTGAATTTCTACAAATCACAGTGAAGGATTTAAGAAATGAAGATAATAATTTTTCTATTGATCGACGTATCAAAGAAAAAATTGACCGGAAAACTTCATCAATGCGCGTAGCGCATTGATGAAAAAGTTTTCCGGTCAATTTTTTCTTTGATACGTCGATCAATAGAAAAATTATTATCTTCATTTCTTATCATTTAATAAAACATTTTCAAATAGAAAAATGTGAAGTGGCATTGATCAAAAATGTAAATAATGTATATGAAGCGGCGCGTATGAATACAAAACAACAACAGCAACAGTATATTCAAAATGGATTCGCCTTCAGCTGATGCAGAGCTATTGTGCTGAATTTAATGGATTAAACACAAATAGTGAGTTAAAATCTGAACCGGCTGAATTGAAAACGAAAGGAAAATACATGCGATAGCTTGTGATATTATTCACTGTGCAGAAAAACTCGTAATAAAACAAGTTTTCATATGAGATCGCTGGAATATGCAACAGGACATAACAATCCAAGGAAAGGCAATCGTGGACGAAAATAGCTGATATGTCGACAAAGAATAGTATGTATAAGCGACTCTTGTAAACGTGGGGTAGCCAGTGATGTACTTAAATGGTATATCTGCCGTTTGGAATGCGCCGAAGGAGTTGATGCAATAGGCCTACTCATAGCTTTTCTTTACGACGCTTATTCTGAGGACCGATCATTTACGTGTTTAAATTAAAAAATTATCGTTACCAAATTTGAACAGCAGTGTTACCGTGAAAGTTTATAGGCCTATATGTTCGTTATAATATTCCTGGAAAAGGAACAGCCAGCCTCGCTGTAAATGTTGATTGATCTCAAGCAGACGAAATCGTGAGAAGACGCTTAATTTTCTATTTCGTGAATCAAACAATGTGTTTTGTTTATTTTTGAAGGTTAAACTTTCAAGTTTTTATATTCACAAGGTTGCATTTTGTTTGCTGACAATAAAACACACACAACTTTACATTTTGTTGACGGTGTTTATCTTGGAAATTCCCGTTCTATAAATAGTGTTAGATCAGAACAGTTGAGAAAAGTAGATCCGGCAAAAATTTTATTGATGCAGGTATCAAAGAAATTTTTCAACCAATCAGAAGCGTCGATATCTCATCAAACGAATAAATATTAAATGATATTGAAAATGTGAACAGTTTACAGACCATACTACCCATAGTCCTCTGCGTCTCCGCGTTTGGTACAAACGAACTCTGGCGGAAGTTTGTTTACAGACGCGACGGACAGACAGACAGACGACAGACAAAATGTGATCAGAAAAGCTCACTTGAGCTTTCAGCTCAGGTGAACTAAAAACCGCTCTAAATTCCGCACCATCTTAATTCCACATGAGGAACAGTCACAGGTAGACTCTAATACTCTATTATACATGTACTTTGTCCCGGGATTTTGCTTCCGTCACTTTTCGCTGGATATTGTGATAATCATAAATATTTTTGTGCTCAAACTACATGTATGTTCATCAACTAATATGAGAAATGCCAAGATTCTCTGTTTTGAAACGCCCCTTCTACCCCTTCAGGTTTCAATACAGTTACACATCCCAAAATAGAAAGTATACGGAGATTTTATAGGAATGAGAGTACCAACCCCCGGATGTTTACATCAGAGAAAAGTTATAGGACGTTGTAATACATCTTCGCTAGCCAAGGGTTTACGATCTTCTAGAGGAGAGGAGCGGATCGTAAACTCTTGGCTAGCGAAGATGGTTGTAATAAGGAATGAATGGGTAAGCGTTACGCGATTGGCTGAATTCAGGTATGTGTCAATTCTCATTTTGTAGTAAAAATATTAGTTTTTAAAATAAATCATGGAATGGGGGAATATTTTAAAGAATATAGCAACACTACTGACTAGGAAAAATGGGGGGGGGGGTGATTTTTTATGTAGAGTGACATTTACTGTCGATCGCTGCAAGTTGTAAACACCTATAAACGCCTCGGGACCACATACTATTTTGTCATTTCTTGAAAGGTCTTAAATTAAATTTTCAAATGATACCAAAGATTTGATTGAAACTATTATAGTAAAGTACTGAGAGGTCATAACGTCTGTATTGAATTCTATGGGAAAATAATTGGTAGGTTTTCTCATTTTTGCATTGCATCAGCCATAAATAAGCCCGGATGATAACGTTGAAAAATTGTGCGAGGTGTTCCGAGTGAGTTCCGAATGGAGAAAAGATGTCAACATTCCCCATTTTAAATCTCCGTAAGAAATCTGTTTTCGTTCCTGTGAACTTATATTATGAGGGAAAAATTATAATTTGTTAATACTTTGGTATTTTCCCTTTTATCGATTTCAACATTTCTTACACAGGATTGTGCACCCCTGCGAATGTTATTGTCATTTAAATTTTAAATCACGTGGTTTTATTTGACCCTTTCAGTTTCGCAGTAAAAATCGTGCCTCGCGTTTATAGTCTATTTTAGAGAATCTAGGTACTTGTAGTCAAATATAAATTCTAGATTGATTTAATAATTGATTTATTTATTATTCGGTATTTATTGATTTTAAACTTTATCTTCATTAATTGGTGGGTAAAATGTGTCCTAGAAATAAATGTGACAATACAAAAATAGTTTGTTTCTGCTGTTGCGACAATTAACATGTGTAGTAGACATCCCCCATAAGAATTAATTTTCGATCCGCGCCTGACCTAGTAATAACACTAATAGTGAAACAGACTGTACTATTTTATGCAGAATGTTCCTTGAAAATGGCTCGATATACTAAGTTTTTATGTAAAACATTCACCCATTTTAAGCAACCCAATGTTTATATTGTTGAACACGAACGTTTCTGTTTCGAGTATCATCGTTCAATTTAAAAAACCGCTAGATGTTAAAATAAGACATACATCTTAAAGGATGTTGATGTTTTAACATAAATCAAAGTAGGGTATGATTACTTACGTAATTTGAGAATATTATCCAAACACTTATACTTCCGCTCAAAATTTCACAGGAACTGAACAAATCTCGGTGAAGTCTTGTGAACTTTCATTCGAGCACCTCTGGATTTATTACATACTTAGCGACGATAAAGAAAACATTCCGAAAACATTCGCAGGGGTGTTGTGTGTTTTTCTTAATTAAAAGTAATCAAAAAGTGTTGGAAGCAATAACTTGGGACAAACTATTACTGAAATCTGTTGGCATGTCACTTAATTCTGTTTATAGTTTGATACTACGTATTTCATCTTATTTACACTTTTATATGTAAATGCTACATGTATTAAAATGTCATATGTGATACACGATAGTTGTATGATTTCTTTTCATTTAAATTAAGTTAAAGACCTTCATTATGTTATAGTGCGAAGACTTCAAGTTGCGACGGCAAAAGTGCGAAGGCGAAGGAGCGAAATTGCGAAGATGCGACGGCAAAGCCCGAAGAAGCGACGGCGAAAGTGTGAAGTTGCAACGGCGAAAGTGCGGAGTTGCGAAGGCGAAGAAGCGAGTATCATGAGTATATACCTGTCAGTGTATATTCTCTAGGAAAAATACATCTCAAAAACAATTCAAAACTGGAATACTTTTTTCCTGGAAGTTCCAGTTCTGGCGTATTCTTTTCTTTAAATTCACCAGTCAACATTCTTCGAAATACTTTTGAGGCATCAATCAAGACCCCCTTAAGCACATGCAACTTTCTACCCTCCACAATCAAAGTGAAATCGGTAACTTCGGGATCATGTGGGAAGTACTGGCACTCCTTTTCCGATTCAGTGAATTCTGAAGCGAAATCGGTAACCTCGAGATCATATGGGAAGTTCTCGCACTCCTTTTCCGAATCAGTAAATTCTAAAGTATGAAGCATATCTACATATTCTTTCTCCATGTCGTAAATTTAAAAAACGAAAATGGAGAAATCCCAAACGTCTAAATTTAGAAATCGACACCAATCCAAACATTCGGATCCCGCTCGGCCTTTTCCGTAACCGAGGAAAAAGTTATTTGCGGTTACGGAAATGGCCGAGTAGTTACAATTGCAAAAATAAATCACGTGATATCAACATCATGTGATTAAGCGTTTTCACGGGACAAAATGGCGGCTTCCATGAAAACTGTGTTGAATCTCGTTTTAATTTCTGTGCTTGTCAGTTTTACCTCAAGTTTACCTCGATTTCTCCATGGACGACCAAAACATGGTTTGCTTGGAGCGCCTAAACTGCCTCAAGGATCAGTTCTTCCACCAGATATGTGGCTGAAACAAAAACTTACGCATTTTAATTACGCCGACACAAGAACTTGGCAACAGGTTAGTTTCTTCACGACTTTAGCCCAACCCTCTCACAGTCAAATAGTTACCGCCCATTTTGTAACATATTCACTAAGATACTACTGTACGTGCATTCTACAACGTAAATATCTGAATATTACGTTTAGTATTTTGATCATCATATTTTTTTGTGGTAGCGGTATTTCGTGAATGACACTTTTTATAAACCAAATGGGCCAATCTTTCTCATGATTGGAGGGGAAGGGACTGCTAATCCAGCATGGATGCTGCAGGGAGCATGGATAGAGTATGCCAAAACATACCATGCAATATGTTTTCTACTTGAGCACAGATATTACGGGAAAAGTCACCCAACACCGTAAGTTTATTTGATGATATACACATTTTCTATTGTCTTTGTCCACATCAGAGACATTAATAACAGAGATTGGCAACTGATCGAAATCTCGCGAAATCCTGCGGTCCCTATTGTAAAGTGCTCCCAGTTTAAATCAGTATATCTTTCGAATAAACAATTATATCGAAATATAAACAGCTATTACCAAAACATTCAAAATATTATGTTTTCATGAGTTTATGTCATATAAACAATATTAAAAGAGGAGTTTTAGGAGGCAGTTGGCTCCCCATCGTCCGATATTTTGCCAATGTTATATAGCTTGCCAATATATTTTCTATATATTAATCTTATTTTTCTATTTTATGTTTCAAAAATGTCTAAAACCTATGCACACTTTTCATTAAAACGATATACATTTGGTTTAAGATCATTATCTCAGTTTACCAAAATGTAGTTCTCAAAGTAAGGTTGGTCCCGTACCATTTTTCAACAACAAAACACGCTAATGGCAGAGTTGCCAATCTCCGTTATTTATGTCTATGTCCACATTGAATCTATAAATTAAATTCAATTAATTGTGTGGAAAAAAAATATGTAATTGGTACGTAGGCCAAAATGAAAATGTTTAAAAGCATCATGTGATTACAAGTGCATCATGGTGATTCATATACTGTATACATGTATAATATATAGACTGTACTACTGGAAGAAAATGATATGTTTCAAATAACATGCACAGTCCTGTTCGGGCACAAGCAGGGTTGGCAAGATCAAACAAAAGGAAACTATCAATGATATTTTTTAAGTTCCTTATTCCTCTGGTTAGTTTTTGAAATATCCTATGTTGTGAAATTAATGCATGATTAATCATATTATATCATGCAAAGCATTTTTCTAATAAACCAAGTGCATTGTTTGCAATGTTCATTGCATGCATATATTTCACAAATAAATCTAAATATATATGTATACTGCTAAAATCATTATGGTCTTTTGTATTTTCATTTTTCAAAGATTTGATACAACCTTCTGGCTGTTGTGCTTCAGCTACTAATTTGTATTTATTTATCTGATTATTTTTTAATGCTATAAAGAGATCTGAGTGTGGACAACTTGCAGTTTCTCAGCAGTGAACAGGCACTTGCAGACTTGGCCTACTTTATTCAATATGTAAAACACAAGTATAATCTTATGTCAAAGGACCAGAAACTTATCACTTTTGGAGGTTCATATCCAGGCAAGTTTGAAAGATAATTTTCAGAGAGATTCAATATCAATTATAAGTATTTTCTAATGTTGTACAGTAGATGATTTGAATAGAACTGAGCTACTTCGGTGATAATTTTGAAGATTTTCCTAAACATAGGATCTCTGTCTGCCTGGTTTAGAGTGAAATATCCTCATCTGGTAGATGGCGCTGTTGCCACTAGTGCACCAATATTTGCACAACTGAATTTCAAAGGTGAGCTCCACCACATTTGTAAATATATTTGGCAATGCATGCATTTAAATAAAACAGTTGACTACCAGTCTCTCTCTCTCTCTCTCTCTCTCTCTCTCTCTCTCTCTCTCTCTCTCTCTCTCTCTCTCTCTCTCTCTCTCATGATTTAAATGGCCATACAATGTCAAAGCACACATACATCCTAGACAATATTCTATCTTACAGTTTTACCTATAATTTATTGTTTAATTCATTTTTTCACTAGAATATCTTCAGGTTGTTGTGAGCTCCTTGGCAACCACAGGACCAGGATGCAACAAAAATATAAAGATGGCTACAGATACCATCACGAAAATGATATCCACGGATACCGGGAGAAAGAGTGTAGAAAAAATGTTCAAGTATGACAACAATTTACTTTAATTATTCTGCTGAGAATAATTTGTCTATGTTTACCAAAGTAAATTAATTTCAGTGAGATTTGAACATAATGATTTATATATATATTTCTAGAAAATAATTTTTCTTAATATTAGAGCAATTGATAAAACACATCAATTTGGTCTCATTAACAGTATTACTAGATCAACTTATCATATGGAAATTAAATTTGAGGGCTTTGACTATTTGACTTTCAGCTTATGTGACCCTTTAGATACATCTCAATACGTGGATGGTTCTAACCTGTTCTCCAACCTAGCAGGAAACTTTGAGGGAGTTGTTCAGTACAACAAGGATAATCGAGCATTTGAGGTACAGTCAAACCTTATCTGTTTATATATAATTATACTAACATGTGAAATTCTACATTTATGTTGTAGTCCAAGATGATTTATGAAGTTGTCGGGTAAATATTTTATTTAAGGCTGTGACATTTTTTCCTTTTACTTTACTTCTGTTCACCCCTTTTGTTAATTTTGTTATTGATTCATAGATCTATAAACACATTTGAATCAGAGAGTTAGATATCTAATTCAAAACATATTTTTCATAGATTTATTCTTGAATTATTTGACTGTTCTTTATTCCTGTCAAATATCATTATCAATAAATCATTCTAAAGCTATTAAAAGATAATATCTTAAGAATGTTATCGTACATACTATCTTATTGTCCCAAAGTCCTCATAAGATAAGTGTCAGTTCATTTAAAAATACCATTTGAATTGTAAAAAACAATATTTACTAGCTAATAAAAAAATCACTTTGGGTCAAGTAAAGACGATCATGCAAACAAAAAAAGTATGGAATCAATCCCACAGTAATACATGTACCTGGCACTGTGCAAACTTGATTCTGAGATGCTTTGTTGCATTTAGGTACTTTTTTTTAGCAGAAGGAAGGCACAACAAAGAACTAAAAAGTGGAATTGTAATCAACCATATTAGAATTGCAAAATTTGCCAAAGGCTCAGGGATAGAAAACACACAACTCATTTGATTAATATCGTAAACCATCTCCAATCTTGAGAGATCCTATAGCTATAAGTATACCATAACCAAACATCACATGTCAAATTTGTTTTTATTTGCATACAAAGCTTATGATTTTTAGCAATAAGTATTGGACTGATTTTGAGATAACAAAGATTTTTGAACTAATTCATAGATTATTTTCTCTTACAGGGTGCCATAGGAACTAATATAACAATAGACACAATTTGTGGCATCATGACCGATGAAAGCAATGGTTCTCCTATAGAGAGGTATGCCAAAGTAAACAGTCTGATGTTGTCTACCTACTCTCAGAAATGTCTGGATAACAGCTACAACAAGATGATTAAGGGCCTACAAGCCACAGCCTGGAATTCCAGTGCATCTGAAGGGGGTAATGAAAGATTACAAGGGAACCTGTCTATTTAAAGACAAATTCTTAATCAATGATTCTTTTATGATACATGTATACATGTATAGATATGTAAAGGGTACATGATCTGAAACCTAAAATATATTGAGACTTTTCAAATCTAAATGCAATGAACTAGCCATATGAAGGACCAATCATAGTGAAACTTGTCCAATTGAACATCTTATACAAAAAAACTTTTACATAAAACCAGTCTTGCAGTGAGTTTTGTTAAAATCTAAAATCAAATTTTGTGTAGTCTAATATACAACCAAATACAGTAAAATTGTCAAATTTAAAATCAAATGAATGGAAAATCTTTGTTCTTGATGTACAGGGAGACAATGGATGTACCAGACCTGTACAGAGTTTGGATTTTTTCAATCATCAGACCTTGGTGATGTGCAACCATTTGGAAATTTCTTTAATCTTAAGTAGGTTTCATTATTTATTCCATAAGAACAGCAAAAACATGCAAAAAGAGACAACCTTATGAATTATACTTTGCTCATTGAACCAAGTTTTAAAATCAAAACTCAATGTTGTCGTGGATCCTGTATGTAAAATCCTTGTCAGAACCACATATTATACCCCCTTTTTCCAAATCTTGGTCTTACTTCACCCACAATTGTCTTTGGATAAAGAGTGTGCAATGTTCTTGAATAAATTTTCAGGATCAAATATTATTATCATAGTAGATTTCTGTGAAAAATATTTCTACATACCATTAATTCTTTCCCTTTGATCAAATTTGGCTCATACTGCACATACACACTTGTAGGTAAAGGGGTTTGCAATGACATTGAACCAGGTTTATAGATCAAACAAGAAGGTCATAGCAGAGCTCTTTGTAATCCTCCACCAGAACATATTTTTTTCGCAGACTCTAACAGAAGACTTCATGTAGGTTAGGAGTGTTTGACCTTGAACCAAATATCTATACCAGAATGGAGGCCATAGACCTTTGTGTTTTATCTTTGTCTACTTCCTTTTTCTCCCCCCATTTCTGCCTAAAATTTATTAATTTTATAAACAAGTGCCTGTTCATTTTAAGATGTGCAATGATTTGGAATATTTTGTACATATCTACCTGGTGTTAACAGGTTTTCAATTCAGCAGTGTATGGATGTGTTTGGAGCCAAATTCAACCAGGAACTGATCCAGATGGGAATCAACAGAACCAACACAAACTATGGAGGCTATGGGATGAGGGCCACAAAGATAGTCTTCCCAAATGGATCCATTGATCCCTGGCACTTCCTTGGATTCACTAAAGATCTGTCAATGGAGTCACCAGCCATTTATATTCAGGGTTTGTTTGATTTTTATCATACATGTAACTGTAGGTTCATCACAAAAATTTATAGGTAAACACCTCTCTGACACACCTAACTTGAAGGATTGTGTGACTTTTCCTGATCATCTTAGAAAATAGTCTTCATAGGATCACAGACAGAAAAAAGGTAGATAACAGAGAAATATCAAATGAACAATTCCTAAAATCTTAAGATACATGTATTTTCTTAAGCCAAACATTAAAAACCTACAGGAAAATGGTATAGTAGTTTTAAATATATATCAATCTGATTAAAGTCAGATCCTCGATCTGCTCCAATTTATTTCATTGTCACAACACAAGGATCTAAAGAACCTCAGTTTGAGGTTATTTACCTTCTAGCAAACTTTGTTTTTGACCAATAAAATGGTTGGTTCCATTCCTCAGTTATGTGTTTCGGAAGTTATGCCAATACAATTTTTCAATTCCTTGAGGGCTTCTAATATCAACTTCTGCTCCGGCCTTAGCTTGCCAAAAGATTCAAGAACATGTGCGAACTCTTTGTTATACTACTCCATTTTTGTTTGTAACCCAAAAATACTGTTTCTAACACTTTCTCTGATTGGCTAAAAAAAACCTGATGAGTATTAAACCAGGAGGTGACCTTGAGTGTGGCTCGTGTAGCGACAATAACGAAACAAGGAGCAGATCGAGGATCTGATTTTTATCAGACTGAACTATATATAACTTGTGTTTTTTATGTTCATAGGAACAGCCCATTGTGCCAACATGTATCCAGCAACAAGTGATGACTTGCCACAGCTAGTGCAAGCAAGGGCCACCATAGAAAAGCTGATTGGAACTTGGCTCAGCTCAAATTAGGCTTGCTCAAAACTTAATTGTCTATATTTTCAAATCTAAAAGATGAATTATAATTTGTTGAAGCCTCATAATGTAACTCAGATTACTAAACTGTCTCTGCGTTCTTTCCAATATTCGTGTGTCATGCCGACATTCACTTACACATTGTGAGATACTGTTCATTAATTTAAATTTTATTGTACGTCACTTTTGTTTTTTTTAATACAAATGCATTTAGATTTCTTTCTATGTTGAATGTCAAATGATGAGTCACAATAAAACAGGAAAGAATTAAAATATTTTGTTATTTTATGTGTATGTATATAGTATTACATATATGCAAAGAATATAAACCAGAGCATGTTTTTATAATATAAAAATAGGATCCAATGAATGCTTGGGTATTTGAAAGTAATTATTATGATCGTAGTAAAGGGATATTTAGCTAGTCTTGAAATTGAGATTTTAAAAAATAATTATGTTTTCCCTACTCTCTCGGATAAACACTCTTATTCCAGTTTAGACATTTTAAAAATATTACGAAGTCCAGAGTTTGCAATTGTTTAGTCCTGTCTTTTTTTTCCAATTGCCAATATGTTTACCTCAGTGAACTAGCTAGTAGCTACAAAGAATAAATGAATATTTTCCATCCAAAGATTCTCTGACCTAAAAATTGTTCAAGCTCTGGTTTAGTACTTTGGATCTATAGTATGTTGAGTTTTTAGGTCACCTGAGTAAACTCAGGTGACCTATTGCTATCCGTTTTCGTCCGGCGACATGCGTCGTCCGTCGTGCGTTAACAATTTTACATTTTTAACTTCTTAAAAACTACAAGGCTAATTTTTACCATTTTTGGTGTGAGGCATCTCTATGGTAAGAGGAATCTAAATTGTGAAATGCATGGCTCTACCACCCCCTGGGCGCCACAGGTGGGGCCAAATATACAAAAAAAGCCAAATTTTCAAAAATCTTCTTCTCTACTCCCACACATGTCAGAAAAAAAAACTGGTTGCATGGTTATGATGTCCATGAAGCCCTATACCAAAATTGTGAAATTCATGGCCCTTGGGTCAGGGGTTATGGCTCTAGGGTGGGGCAATATGGCCACATAGTAAAAATGTATTAAATTTTATAAAATCTTCTTCTCTACTCCCATATTTAAAAACTAAATGCATGATTATGATGTCCATGAAGCCCTCTACCAAACTTGTGAAATTCATGACCCCTGTATCAGGAGTTCTGGCTCTAGGGTGGGGCCAATATGGCCATATAGTAAAAATGTATTAAATCTTAGAAAATCTTCTTCTCTACTCCTATATATATTTGTTAAAAACTAAATGCATGATTATGATGTCCATGAAGCCCTCTACCAAACTTGTGAAATTCATGACCCCTGTATCAGGTTTTTTGGCTCTAGGGTGGGGCCAATATGGCCATATAGTAAAAATGTATTAAATCTTAAAAAACCTTCTTCTTTACTCCCAAACTTTTGGGCAAAAAGCTGAATACATGGTTATGATGTCCTCTAATCCCTCTACCTAAATTTTGAAATTCATGGTCCCTGGGTCAGGGGTTCAGGACATTGGGGGGGGGGGGGATATGGCACTAAAGTGTTAATGCATATAATGTTTTGAAATCTTCTTCTCTATTCTCACACATCTGTATGAAAAACTGACTTCATAATTATGTTTACCAGGACGTTCTCTACTAAAATTTTAAAGGTCATGTCCCCTGGAGTATGGGTTTTGACTCTTGGGTAGGGTCAAAATGGATGTATAGGTATTAATGCATATAATGTTTAAAAATTATCTTCTTTACTTCCACACACCTGAATGAAAAGCTGAATTCATGATTTTGTAAACAAGAACTTTAAATTTTTCGCCAGAATTATAGGTTTCATAGTTCTTTTTGAAAGATTTCAGGCAGGGAGATGGTCGTCATTACAAATTTATAATTTTTTACTCCAGAATGAAACCCAATTAAATGAATATATGAGACTCCTCGACAAGTTAATGTATGGGTTATATGCTACTCAGGTGACCATTAAGGCCAATTTGCCTCTTGTCTGTAGAAGTGATCTATCTTATTAGAGGGTCATTCCACTTTAAGACAGCCACACGAAAAACCTATTTTAATATTGAATCCGAGCTATTTGATACGCACTGAAAGATTACTATTAACCATCATGCTGATCCTTTCCTATGGTTTATTTAAATTAATGATAGAATGCTCAGTATCTGTCAGTTTATGTACACCTAGTTAAAGTTTCGATTTGTAATACACAAGATTGGATAAACAAAGAATGGCTACGAATTACTAGTAAACTGAATAAAGCATTGCATGAGGAATATAGATGGCGGCGATTGCATTTAAATGCATACGTTTTCCTAGAACCAGGCGCGGGTCCAATGCACTTTCAGTTCTTTTGTACCGACGTATTTACTGATTTCAGCGAAATATTAGGCTTTGATGAACAAAATCAAGTGCAAGCAAATTACTGTTATAAATTATTAAAAATGCATAAGTTTATATTGTAAAATACAATTTGAAATACCTTTTATGGGTAAGTTAGTGAAGAATTTCCTATTCATTCCATACACCCATACAGGGTAAATTGCGCATTGATCTTTAATTTTGTGTAGCAAGATTTCTGACAATTCTTTTCTACATAAACTGTACAATATGTTTGTTAAACCTTTGAAGGTTGTGTAGCTGCTGAATGTTGCGACACGACAAAATTTGAATTGACAGGCCCCAAAGCTACTAACACAAAAACACTATCATTTTATGGCGCAATTGCATAAAATAATGCTTTAAGTTATACGATAAGCTCTGTGCATAAGTTAAAAAGCTGCGTTTCTTGAATAAATAAATTTCCGGCTGCGTTTTTTATTGTTGATTTTGTATTGTGTCTAAGTCTTTAACAAAGTTAGGGAATGATGTCACGGTTAGAAGGTCACCTGACTGTATGGTCTTATTTTCTGCAGTGTTGTTTCAGTTCAGTGTTGATTCAGTTCTTGTGTACCCATTTTAATGAACTGAACAAAATATAGCACGCTTAATCTAAAGGTTCAAGCAACCTAACTTTACACAAAGGAATAATTGTGTATAGAGGTGTTTTTTTTTTAATTGGAGGGTGGGAGGGTGGAGTAGGACTGGATTTGTTTCCTAGACGTGATAAAGAACTCGGTTACGAACCGTAGCTGTGGTGCATACCAGCTAAGATATTTTTCTCCTTACAGTGCGTATTTGCAAGAGCATTTAGATAGCGAAAGCAATATTCACTTCACACTTCTCAAGTCTATCCAACTCGTGACTAAGTACAGTTAAAGTACAGCATAATCTCGGTACTGTGCTTGATTTACTTTGTAATATATTAAATATAGTTTATTTTATAATTTAACCATTTCTTATCCGTTCCGAAATCAATTCGGTAACTCGCTTAAAAGGGATGGGGTCAAGAATTCTTCCTTAACTGGCCGATTTAAACGAGGCTAGTTGTATGGGGACTGCTTTTTTGAAAAAAATTGTGAAATAAATAGATTTAAATCGATAATTGGAAATTTCATTACGTACATGTAAGGTGGTATGGGACACCTTCATGTTGTGTCGTATTATTTATCGAAGTAAACAATAAAATCAAGTATAATTTTATGAATAATTTCTTTCCCATCATTGTCATCGAATCCGAGTATACATACTGAAAGATTAGTAGAAACTATTATTCTGTTCTTGCCTATGTTTCATTTAACCAAACTATAGAATGCTCAGTATCTGCCAATTTATCTACACAAAGTTTAAGTTTCGATTTGTTATACAAAGGATTGGGTAAACAAAGAATGGCTACGAATTACTAGTAAGCTGGATAAAGCATTGCATAAGGAATATGGATGGCAGCGATTGCATTTAAATGCATACGTTTTCCTAGAACCAGGCGCGGGTCCAATGCACTTTCAGTTCTTTTGTACCGACGTATTTAATGATTTCAGCGAAATATTAGGCTTTGATGAACAAAATCAAGTGCAAGCAAATTACTGTTATAAGTAACCGAAAATGCATAAGTTTATATTGTAAAATTCGAGATACCTTTTATGGGTAAATTAAGGAGGAAAATCCTATTCATTCAATACAGGGTAAATTACGCATTGTTCCATCATTTTCTGTTCATGAACATTGTTGATGATATTAGTACAGCTATTTGTAGTAATGCTGCACGTTTTTATTATTTTTGCACTGTAGCACGATCTCAGACAGTTCTTTCTTTATATTTACTGTACAATATTTTTGTTGAACCTCTGAAGGTTGTGTAGCTGCTGAATGTATAACTACACAAGAAAATTTGAATTTACAGTTCACAAACAAAAACACTATCATTTTATGGCGCAATTGCACAAAATAATGCGTGTTAGTTATACAATAATTAAGCTCTGTGTATACGTTAAAAAATTGCGTTTCTGTGAATAATAAATTTCTTGCATTTTTATTGTTTATCTTGTATTGTGTCTAAGCCTTCATGAAAATTTGGGAACGACGTGATGGGTAAAAGGTCACCTGACTCTTTAGTCTTATTTTCTGCAATATTGTTTCAGTTCCTGTGTACCAACATATTTAATGAAATTGAGCGAAATAAAGTACACATAATCTAATGGTTCAATGAATTTTAACCTAATTTACACAAAAGAATCACACAAAGGAATCTTTGTGTATAGAGGTGATTTTTTTTTTTTGGAAATTGGAGGAGGGGAGGGGGGAGTAGGGCTGTATTTGTTTCCTAGACGTGATAAAGAACTCGGTTACTAACCTTATAAATAAATATATTTTATTTTATAATTTAACCATTTCCTATCCTTTCCGAAATCAATTCGGTAACTCGCTTAAAAGGGATAGGGTCAAGAATTCTTCCTGTAATACATATAACTTTATTTTTATGAATCAATCAACTTATCCGTTAATGAGGTCCGTCATTCTAAGAGGGCCTAGTGTCCATTTCTTATTACATTACTCAGTAATTCTACTAGTCTAACTCTGCACATTTGAAGACGACATTTGAATTCCCATGATTCCCGAGAATCAATTAAATAGGCATTGTAAAATGAGTTTCAGGATTTCCATCTGTTTTTTAGTAACGCGGCAAAGAAATGTGCCTAATGATTGAAGAATGAGAAAAGTATCGATACTCTTGCGTATATATACAAACATAGTTTGAATTATGCTGAGACAGTGCGTATTTACTTTTAATGATGAATAAAAATCAATAATAAGAACGAAAGAAGAATTTATAATAGGTGATTTTAATCAATAAAAAAAATACATGTAACAAGATAGCAACTGGATATAGCGTAATAAAATTTATAAAAAAAAGTAGATAAAAATGATTGACAAAACATAAAAGATAAATTCTATTTAAAAAACCGCCTAATAGTATATACTTGACATCATTCAAATATAGCATCATAATATGTGAGTATATATATATATATATATATATATATATATATATATATATATATATATATATATATATATATATATATATATATATATATATAATGTTTATAAAGAAAATGCACGCGTATAACGACAATACAAGTGCAGCCATTTGTCAAACAAACGCATTTAGCAAGTCGCACACAAGGTACAGATGTGAAATGAAGTGTAACAAAATCAAAGGCTTATATATATGATTCAGGCAAGTGTCCATTTACAAGTCGTGTTCAGCTTTGATTTAAATTAACTTTTAAATTAGTGTATATTATAAATCATAATATACATGTATATTTAAAAGAAACGTAATTTCGACCAAATTTTCTTAACCAAATTAAATTTAATAAGGATAAATTTTGGATGGGTACAACTTATACGCCATTTCGACCCTTCTGGCATTAGATACTTTCAATTAATATTAATTAACCTTATGTCGATAAGTCTCATTTCTAACTAAGCTTGCACAAAGTAAATTTCATTTAGAACCAAGCTAGGTTAGCACTTTTCAGTACTTTCAGTACTTTGATTAAAGGCGCCGGTCAAACAATAATCCTACAAAATGTTATAAAACCATATATACATACATAGAGATATTTACAAGTATTTTCTTCAACAGATTGACACCAAATGGGATATAATTTCCCAAATTGGATATAAATTTCAAGTGCAAAAAAATAGAAAAAAATTATTGGGTAATTGTTTATATAAATCCGTACTTATGTATATCAAATGCAACAACCTTTTGTTAGCAAGTTTTGCTATAAAGCCATTGTTTGTTAGATTGATCTCAAAGAGGTTTTGGATACACTGAGGGATCAATCTCCGTATGAGTACTGTTACAGAAGAAGTTTTTTAACAAAAGTTGTAACATTTCGTCTATTCTAATGCAGATAAACCATATTTTTAGCAAAATTTTAAAAAAAAAAATTGCACTTAAAATGTTTATCCCATTTGGGCTATGATATCACAAACTGACTATCATTGGGCGACTGGTCCCAACCTTTTTGAATTATTTCTTTATCTGAAAACTCACTCAGACAACACTCGGAATCAAACCCAAGTGTTGTCATTTCAAAAAGAAATAGTTGAACGCAAGTGCCAACAAAGTAAACATGGAAGCCAGGGGGAGCTTTTGAGGAGATGATGCAAGTGATGGAGTTGTATACGACTCTTGCGGATATTTACACGTATCCATTGTTTCATTTGATGTGAGGCCAACAAAACTGAACAGTTTTTCTTTCAGATAGAGTTCTTTGGTAAGGTTCATTCCGTACGATGAACCACCATAATCACAAATCGATATGGTTACATTTACAGCTTGCTGGTATCCAGTTTTATTGTTATTGGCAAACAATACAAAAGAGTCTGTCCAGAATACTCGGTATGTTTTTTGAACAAGAAACGTATTGGAGTTTACTGGAAAAAAACCAACGTTTTCTACGACAGAATCAGAGTTTAAAGATTCCAATATCAGGAACTGAAACCATGGAAAATTGTTCTGTAAGACATTGTTTGCAGAGTAAACGTCGACTACTTCGGGTCTGTCGAGAAATTTTCCCACTTGCGAAATAAACCAAGGACAAGACGCTTTGATACATTTGCGGTAAAATTCCCTCATGTAACGGTATATTTCACTTACTGTTTTCCAACACTCGTCTCTATAAATAGTGGACGTTTGATTAAATTGGATTCTCTCGGCTGTCACAACAACAGTGCAGCCGTCGACAAAATGGGTATATAGATACTGAAACATCGTTTTGATTGCATATCCATTATAATACCCATCTTTGTGTCGATATGATTCAAAGAAGGGATGTAAACCGATGATTGCTTGTCCGGAAAGATATCCCCCAATCGCTCGAACGTTATTCATAATAACGTAACATTTTCGAAAGTTTTCACGAGCGGCGATACTGTTTGGTGTTTCCAACACATTTTCAAGGTCCGTTTTGCAGCTTTTGATTTGTTCAATATGTTGAGAAATCGAAATTTTGTAGGGTTGTTCGTTTATCAAGCTTATAAGACTCTCAACTAACTGCGTGGTATAATCAAGCTTCTCATGAAGTTTGTCGACGCTGCTTTGTAAATTTTTTATCGACTTCTGAATTGTATTCAAATCATCACCGGAGGTCAATTGATCGATGAAATCTATGCTTAGTGATATCACCTCAAAGGCAAGGTCAGCAACCTCCTTAACTTTGAAACCTTTCCCACCTTTCCCACTAATGGCTAGTGGAAAACACAGCCAAAATAAAATCAAAACTTTCATACTTCTGAATCTGTTAATGATAGAAACAGCCAAGAAACCAACAAACACCTACTGACTGAACACCGCCCAAACGTCTTTGCGAATGGCGCAAGGTTGTTATTTGATATTTTTTTTGGGGGGGGGGGGTCAACATTTTCTCAGGCTTCAGTTTGCATAGAATTCAAAAGCCTTTTTGTACTGCTTATTCTTGAGTGTTTTTTCTTAGAAAGAGTCACACAATTAAACATTTTGGAAAACGTCCAAATATGACTAAGCGGAGTTTTCTTAAAGCTGAACACCGCTCGTAAATAGGCACCGTCACACAGATACCTGGTATATAAACCCTTCGATTTCGTTATACACCCGATTGCACACCTGAACCTCGTGGCCGACATGTAGTATTCCTTTCGTGGTCTTTAGATTTTATGCATTTTTTTCTTATCTTATGTTCATTTTCTGTTCGTAAATAATGCATTGACCAATTTATTTGATGTTAGTATTCTCCTGGCTTCAAAAAGTGCGTAAAATTTGATAATTTTATCGCGACCGGGTAACACGGCGAGTCAAAATGTACGTCCACACAGGTGAGACCTCTACAGCGAAGTACTTTGAACTGTTTCGAGGTCTGTCCCTTATATAAGGGTTGTAGGGACAGCAGTGATTAAAGAGAAATATGGCGGACAGTGCCTATTTACGAGCGGTGTTCAGCTTTAAGATGGTTGCGTATTTAAACGCTTTATATTTTGCGAATAAACGCAAAAAAAATTGCTATTAAACGCAATAATTTTTGCGATTAAATGCTATAATTTTGCATTTGCTTATATATACACTTAGTATATGTACCTTGATTTGATGACAACACTTGACACATCACAAAGACTCAATTTCTGGTTTTCGTTTGGATTAACTTATAATGACATAGTAAGCTGTCATAATTTGAAAGCATCAGGCACTTCTAAGCAAACGTATCCTGAAAAGAAGGATCGCAATATAAATAAATACAAGAGAATAAAATAAGTCTTTTCTTATATTTGTTAAGAAATTCTTCCTTACAGAAGACATGCAAAATGGCTATTGATGGATGCACCAGTGATGTAAGCTTGCCGGATACTTGGTATCTAGACTGTGAAACAGTTGAATTGAAAAAACGGAACAGACTCCTTCGCAAAGAGCATTATGCTAAGGTGTCTTTTTAATGGAGGCATGTCGATTCGTGTGACAAATTAAAACAAATGGAACTTGCACAAACAGTTGCATTGATTGCTATACTATGAAAATTTATTGTCGCCAAGATATTATCAAATTGAGTAGGTGATATCACCTTTTCAAAAAGTAAAATCATCTATTTGAATAGGTGATTTCATCTATTCAAACTCAAAAAGTGATACATGTATCATTTTTTTTCAAATATGTGATATCCCTTGTTCAAATCATAAGATAAATAGGCGATTGATAGGTGATAATACTTATTCTGATAAATGCTATCACTTTTTGAATAGGTGATATCATTAATTCAAATCAGTGATATAACAATTACAATAAATCAATCCGTCATATTGAATAAACATTTTCACTCTCATTTGACAATGATATAATAAAGCACAGTTATACAGTGTATGTGCGGATTATTTGATTTCATTGAATAATTAAGATTCGATATATGAGAAACAATATGTAAAACCATTAGAAATAGAGGAGAGAGATCGCCGAGAAAAGCGAGAAATGTCTAACAATGCGTTTGATGGACAGATTGACGGATGATTGTGGCATAACATTAGTATGTCCTGACAACATTAACCGCTTCTTTTGGTCTGAATAAAAAAGTCATGTTCAAATTCAAAAACTGTTTTGCAATAAGACGCAATAACTTTTGCGTTTAAACCCAACACCTTTTACGATTAAACGCAACAATTTTTGCGTTTAATCGCAACATTATTGCGTTTAATCGCAAAAATGTTTGCGTTTATTCGCAAAAATTATTGCATTAAATGCAATATTATCTTTGCGTTAAAAAGCAATGTTATTTTGCGTTTAAACGCATTTCTTTTGCGTTTAAACGCAATTTGTTTTGCGTTTAAACGCAATAGCTATTGCGTTTAATTGCAATCTTTTGCGTTTAAACGCAAATCTTATTGCGATATAACGCAAAAGATTGCGATTAAACGCAATAGTTATTGCGTTTAAAGGCAAAATAAATTATTTTTTTCTGCTAAGCTGGCCTTATTGAGCTTCTGTACCTCTGCGTGCCTCTGCCAAATTATAATTAATGAACATAAGGTTGTGAGTTTTGATGCTAGAACGGGGCTAAAAAAAAGTGTCATAAAGTGAACATGTCTTAATTTTTACAGATAATATCTTTTATTACTAAACAGTAAACAAACTTGGTTAAAAGTTTTCACGACTAATATAGCTGCATGTTTATAGCTCCCGGTCGGAAAAAAAATTAGATTTACGACATTCTAATTCTTTTCAGACCGAGATCTGCGTCTACGAGGAAGGCTGTCGCGATCGAATGATGGTTAAACTTATGACCAAAAGGTAAAGGACTGTAGTGTTATAACGGAGCTATGTTAATCATAAAATAAAAACGATTTTTTTCAAAAATAATCTTGTCTACTTTCTCCGTTTTTAAACTTTGAAAACCACGCAACGGGGTCAGAGGTTAACCTTAAGCTTACTATACACGTATTATCAATGAGCCATAAACAATAAAGCATTATTATTGATTGTTATGTATAGTTATAAAAATTCTAATCTGGAGTTTCCTCGAAGCTTTTTATATATATATTAAGTTCAGGTGACAATTTAAGTGGTGTCTGTACCTAATCATCAAATGTTTGCAAATTTTTATCCCAAGATATTGTAAACTGTCAATTCAAATTTAAATAGCATTCATTTTGTATGTAATACAGAAAAAAATTTATCGAATTCAATTATAATTGGATACCTGGTGATATGCTGGTAAAGTATTTAAACCGGTTTAGTATAAATAGGTTTGCTAAATTTTGTTTTTATTCAAAATTCTCTTAAATAAGTGACAATTTTATCTAAGTAAACATTTTACTCTCTACTCATTGCCCTATGAGGAGGGTTTTTTTTTTCGTCCTTGCTCCGCTTTGTACAGCCTATTATATAAAACTTTTTTTTATCTTTTAATCTTTTCCAGATTGAAATTCTTTATGATCGGCTTGAAAGGGTTTCAGTTTATCTCTAAATGGTAATTCTAACCAGTGGCACCTGTGTATGCTTAATTGTGCTTATCATTTCACAGAAAGGGGGAATGTTTTTAAAACGATTATGTCATACAAAATGAGATTTCCTTTTTGTCATTACCTTTTTTTAAATGTAGATTACATAATAGGAGTGTTAACTTTTATATTTGACAAATATCCACTAGGCAAATCGTTGTCGCAGACATGGTACGATTACCGAGGTACACGGAATTGTATATAAAAAATCCATCCAGAAAGTTCAATATTTTATAAAAAATTCTGAATGTTTTCAAATTTTGATCTCAAGGTATTGTAAACTGTCAATTCAAATTTTAATAACATTCATTTTGTATGCATTATAGACAAAAACAACAAATGGCTACAAACCAGGATGATTTAACGCTGTAATTCTTTCTTAGAAATATCGATAATGCCTTTATCCCCGTAACAAAATGTGTCAGAACTATGGAAACTGTTTTAAGGGTGTCGTTTTTATTTACTCGTGTCAAAAAAACTATCAAAATTAATGTGGAATTCATATAATTCTGAATCATTGTATTAAGAGGGGGCCCCAGAAAATATTTACAGCATATCGTTTTTTGTACAAGAATTTGACGTTTAGCGAGTCATTTCTAATGTATGATCAACCAAAATGTCAGTGTCAATCATAGAATTATAAGCAAGCTACAGAGCTCACAATTTTGCTAGATTTTTAATTTGGTATTTCCTATTCAGCATCTAAAATGTAATCAAACGAATGGCCTCATAACTGTGTACAAAGCTCTATCTTGATTATAATTTGAAGCTTAACACTCAAATATCGTAGTAAATAAAAATTGTAAACAATTAAACAGAAGAGACATGCACTAAAACAAAGAGCACATTTTTTTTTAATGAATCATATATATACTTAGTACATATTTCCGTCAGCGATATTAAACTCTGTTTAAACTGAATAAACTCGAGAAAATGCTGAGCATCTCAACAAAACACATTGCATTAATCAACCATTACGCAAAAGATCATACGGAATTACCAATAGAATGAATTGTATTTTAGTACTTTGTTAATACATCAGATTTTGCTTATTTGCACAGGTGAACAGTCAACTGTCTGATTTACCGAAGTCTATATTTGATTCGATACGTAAAAATTACAAAATACAGGCGATAGTTCCCCAGGTTTCAAAGCATAAATAAAATGAAAATGAATGAAAATCAAAACAAGCTAAAACAACACAACAAATATGAAAACTGTCAACACATTGAAATATTTAACCTCAATTTACTTCACAAAATCGGCACCAATGTATCTTGCATGTTTCAAAGATTCCCTCTGCACTTGAACTGTTGCACAACATTTGTCAGATCGACCCATTTATCATTCGACATGGCTGCTTTAAATAAAGCACTTGCTTTTACACAGTCCCGTTTTAGAAGTATGGAATAACGAACCCGAAATTATAATCTGATTGAAATAGGCATTTTCTTTATTATTATTTTTGTAATAACTCAGATTTGAAGCAGAATTAGCCCATCATTTTTGCGATTTATATTTTCCTTTCCATAAGCAATATTTATGCTTAATTACGTTGAATTTGCCTTACCATAAGGATGCTTTGTGCCAAATTTGGTTGAAATTGTTCTAGCGGTTTTAGAGAAGAAGTTCAAAATGTAAAAAGTTTACAGATGGACAGACAGACGGACGACGGACAAAATGTGATCCGAATAGCTCACTTGAGCCTTTAGAATTGCCATTTTTTTAATTCATGAAATCAGTATTCATAAAATCAGTGTAGAAATTTCCGGTGGAAACCACTAAAGCAAAGGAAACAAACACTACGTGATATATGTGACAACTTGAGTTATAAATGGTGTGAGTCGAAGACACAAGAGTATAAATCTTGTAACGCTATTGTAAAATGTTCAAAATGTGATAGTGAAAGGGACATCACTGGGATGCTTAATATGCCCGGCAGTTCGACAGCTGTTTAAAGTGATTAAAAAGGCATTGTCCTGTAATTGTATGCATAATGTGCATACAAAACAACATGTACGATCTCATATTAATTGCTTTTATATCTTTTGACAACATTTTTGGTCAGTTTTGGGCAGAAACAAGCCAGTTTAAGAAATGTTTACATTCTTATCCTCAAATGTACAAGATTGCTGCACATCCCCCTTAATGCTTATTAAAAACAACGATTCTATATGTGACGAAACTTTTTTCATAGTGATTTTATATGGATAAGTCAGTATTTTTCTGCAGTCAATTGTCTTGTTTGTATTTATTTAAATAATGTTAAGATTTTGCAGATGTGTAATTCCCTTGTTTCTTAATTACACCTTTTTACTGCAAAGCATACTGACGTACAAATGTACAATAAATAACTGAACAAAAACCTAGGTCTTATTATCAACTGTCAGTATATAAAATACCGGTAAAACATGTCATGGAAATGGCGTTAAGACTGTGTTGTATTGATTTGGATACGCATAACGCTTAGAAATGTCGATCATAAGTTAATGAAATTATTTTGGAAAATATTAAGATTCCTACAAATATCGCTATAAAAATATATAATATAATATTCATGACAGTAGCCTGAAAATTCGAAAACACTAGCATTGAACCATGTTGATATGTATCAAAACTACGAGATAAAGCAAAGGATATGTGTTAGATACAGAATAAATCCTTGTTTATATATATATATATATATATATATATATATATATATATATATATATATATATATATATATATATATATATACATATATATATATATATATATATATATATATATATATATATATATATATATATATATATATATATATATATATCGGAAAATGTTGTTCTGTATCATACGTGCACTTTTTCACACCTTTAGATGTGAGATTTCTTTGTAAGATATATACATTTGTGGTTTAAATCTCCTGTGTGCGGAGGATATTACAGACAGCGTATGCTTTTATCGTTTGTCTATTCTTCAATACCTCCTGCACACTCATAGAATGTTTGTTGGGTTTTTTTCAGCAAAAAGGGTGCTTTCGATTTGTATCATGGAACATTGCCAAAAACGATAGACATACATGCCTTACAGTTCTTTTGATTCACCTTGCCCATAATGAAAACCTTTCTATTTATATTTAATTCATATTTATAAAATCACCAAACACCATAATTCACAGATACAAAAAGGTATTAGTAACCGTTAAACTTACATGCACAACTTACAGCTCATTGGTCATTAAACGAGTATAATGCTTTCTTGGGTGATTTTTGTGAGATATGAAGAATATTCATAACCTATAATGATCACTTCCTTCATAACCCGCATAAGTCACCAATGTATGCATTTGTTGTTTTTGTTTGCATCTTCCTTTCAACAAATTTATAAATTGATCATAAAACCAACGAAATTATTGTTCATATAAATCAGTACGTTAGATAAAAGGAACTGCTCAATCGTCTTCAATGGGAAGTTATGTCTGACATCATAATGATTATTTCGTGCAATCAGTGAAAAAGAGTGAATTCTTTGTGGATGAAAGTATAGCACATTAAAGATTAATAATGAAATCACGGATTGTTTACAACTTTGAAATTGATTTGTTAATCAACCGTTGCTTTTTTATCAAATAAAGTTAATTTATGGTTTTGCTCATTATATATATATATATTAACGGTCGTTTGAGATACAGGTGGAATACAGTTAATCGACAATTTATGCTTTATGTATATCTATATCACTGTGGGCAGGTATGTGTCAGTTTGATAGTTATTGCAATGTTTGTGCTTATTATATGTATATATCTATGCAATGTGTATTGTTTCGATCCTCTCAAATTGTCGTTTAACTTTATTCCACCTGTATCTCAAACGACCGATCTTTTTAAAATTTGCTTACATCACGAACTTAAAAATAATGCACTTTATATATTCTATGAAATATTTGTAAAATATTGATATTTTTATTTGTGATATGTTAATTCCGAATTTTCTAAGGTTAATAATAACCTTATTTCATTGAACCAATTGTCAAATTAAACTGAAGTTCATAACTGATTACATAGATCTATATCTTCAAACTAGCTTTTAGCATTTTAAAAAAATTATCATTATTAGGTCTCATATTTCAAAATATTTCTATGTCACAAAATGCATCGTATCATCCTTCATTTCAAAATTTGATACACTACAAGATTTGATCCAAAAGTAATTTCACACACTGCACTCCTGTTCTCATGGGCGCTGTATCATTTAAAATGATATATCAAAATTTGCCTCACCAATATTTTGACTTGATTTAGAAATTTGGAAACGCTCCAAACAACATGATGTTTCATAAGAGATGTAGCATAAAGTTTTTTGAACTGTTTAAACACAAGAAGAAACGTTACCGACCATTTCTGTTAACTACGCAGTGCCTTAATCTCTAAATCAGGAAATAAATCAAAGTACTGAGAGTACTGAAAGACGGGGTCTTGAAAGTTTGAATTTGTAATTATCCTTGATTTCCTCGAATATGCTTCCAAAATTTATGAGTTTGAATTATTTGTTACAATCTATGTTAATTCGGCTTTTTTTTGCAATTGTCTGATACTTTGTCTAAATTTTAATCTATCCCGGCCTTCATAATTGTAGAAAATTGACACAACGGTATATATATTATGTAAAATAAGACCCCAAGGAAAAATTTTAAGAATTACTGATAACCGGGAAAATCAAACAACTATATCAAAGTAGATAATTTTAATCAATAGATTGATTCAATTTCGTGATCCAAGGGAAAATCCACAAGTCGGACGGTATCTGTAATAAAAGTTTTATGAAAACCCCGAAAACTCTAAAACTGCTGAATTAGCAAACAAAGTGAACATTTGTATACCGATAGCAAACACAGGCACCTGATGTTAGAAATATTTTTTTTACAATAAGTTTCCTAGAATTTTGACAATAAAAAGATTTGTCACGGTCGCCATTTTGATTTTTAAGACCGACTTATCTGACACGATTTTTTTCATTTGCGATTCATGCAAAATTAATAAGTAAAAATAAATCCGTTCGCCACTTGCTAATTTTTTGTGTAAACTCGTGCATCACCTACACGAATTACGATACAACCGTTCCTTTCATTAAAAATCATACTCCGAAAATCAGAGACGTAAATAACAGAGATTGTCAACTCCGCCATTAGCGTGTAAATGTTACGGGACCAACCTTACTTTGAGAACTACAAGTGCAACAGCAATCTTGTATAAGTCATTAAATTTGAACCTGATAGTAAACATGAACATGAACCTGTAAATATTTTAAGCATGTTTTATTTATGAAATATTTACAAAAACTCTTTATTTAGTTTTTAAATTACTTTTTAAAACTTATTGACTTTTCACAAAGTAATGGTAATGCATTACTTTACTCATGTAATGGTAATGTAATGCATTACTTCAAGAAAATTAAGTAATGGTAATGGTAGTTTAATGCCCTAATTCATGAAGTAATTGTAATGTAATGCATTATTTTACAATGTAATTCACACCAAGCCTGATTCCAACTAAGCCGGAAAACATGAGCATTAACATTTAACTTGGTTCTTCAATCGATAAGATTGTATATATTATATGATGTATAAGTCTTCCAAAATGTATAATCTATTATAGATTTTGCTTACAATGCATTGTTTAAAATTTAAATTCAGTTTAATCAACTAAAGAGGCAACGAACGAGAAGGCAAATTCAGACTTGTTTTTATTTTATTTTTTTTGTACAAAATTCCTTTAGAGACGAACAGCAGTCATACCGCAAGTAGACTGGAAGACAATGAAACACCTATTTAATTTGTAAAACATCTGTGTATAACCCGTCCCGATTTTAACTTCGGCTTGCGCATGAAGTTTGGTAGTATTAAGGTGAAAGATTGTCAAAATAAAATTCACAACTTTTCAAAAATGGCACATTGCGTTTGGGAACTTTAATTTCGATTCCACCGGAAATGTGAGTAGTAAAACGGTGCATTTTTCTGCTTAAACAGAAAGAAATCACCAGGAAATGTATTGGTAACGATATATTAACCTATTAGAGACACAGAGTGAATAGGATACCCTCAATGTGGTTGCATTGTTTTGAAGCTAAAAGTGAGACAGAGAGTGAAAAGGGGACCGTCGATGTGGTTGAAAAAAAGCCCATGTAGTGCTGAAAAATAAGTTTAAAATATAATATACTTATTGCCAAAACGAATCGCACATTAGATAATCCAAACACTATCTATTGAACACAAGCGATGTAAAAAATTATTTAATGTACAATTTAATTTCATCTGTGACATTAATTTTGGTTCAACCCTAGTACATTGACACAGATGCACTATCGCCTCTCTGAGATTTAACTTCTAATATTAATATTTTTCATACTGAAAGCGTTGACTGCTTAGTCATTGGAATTTCAGGTTTTTCGGTTTCGGTTTGTAGCCCATACAATAACAAGTTAGCAATTAATGTTTAAAATTCAGCGCTTTGAATTTCTCTTTAAGATAATATTTTCAAGAATGTCGTTGAGTCCATTTTAGCTCGTTAGAGAGCGTCGAAGCATGCAGGTATAAGTTGAAGGACATTTTATGGGTTTTTTACGTAATATTTATAAAGATCATAGGTAAATATACTAGCACACCAAATTTTGCTGATGATTTAGGAAGAATTGTATGCAATGTTACGTTTTGTACCATATAAGGTAATAATCCATCTAACACAGTCGTTTTTATATTAATTTTAACCACGTAGAGAGTACATTAAACAAGTTTTATCAACAGGTTTCAAACAAATTTGGCCAACATTTTCCTTGGCTTGCTCAATTGTTAAAAGGAGTAGGATTTTTTCATACACGAGTTGCAGTTTTAGTTTGATTATATACATCTAGTTGGCCGAATTTCAATTTGGATGGCAATTTGCCGAGTTGATTTGCTTAGTACTGTCAAAATGTCAACGCTGGCTTGGCGGTTGAATTTTTCGATCAAAAGATAAATAATGCAGTTGGATAAAACTATTTTTTCGTCTGCATGTGCGGTTTAAAATGTGTTTAGTTAAGATTCATCCAATCAGCAGTCGCTAAATGTTCCATTAAGATATCTCACTCCTCACTTTTTGATTTCAATGCGCAGATGATCATTATATTTTGAATGAATATGATTTATTTCTTTAATCATAGCAGAAAGATTATTATTTCTTTATCACATAACATTCATAAAGAAAATCCGTCTGAATTCGAGAAACAAACAAGTTTTTGGGGGAACAATTTTTTCGTGTGGAAGGTTTTTTACACCAAAAATGACAGAAACAAGCACTTTTATGAATTTTCAGTAAACTTTTTTTTAATTACAGTTTATTCACATTTTTAACATATTCTATACTACGCGCATTGATGAAGTTTTCCGGTCAATTTTTTCTTTGATACGTCGATCAATAGAAAAATTGTTATCTTCATTTCTTAATTGAACGTTTTCGCTATTCTATAGGTTCATATAAGGAAGCATATTTGCAAATATAAATATTGACATATGATTTGTTTTTAATTTTTTATATAGAGAGATTTTATAATATTATATACTAGCAAGAGCCATAATTTACTGTCATATCGATCCAAATTTAACCTTATTTTGCATGCATGTACAGTGAGTATGGATAGGGAGGAAATAAAAAAAATAGGACATTTTGAACTAAATAAAAAAGAATAAAGAGAAAAAATAAACAGTTAAAAAATTTATGCAGATACTGCATATAGTCAAACCATTAGATTTGAAAATGGGAAATTACACACCTTCAAACAGAGCACGGATAACGTATGTAATTAGAATGCAAAAATAAACAATTTAAAAAAAAATATATGAACGAGGAAAAAATAAGGTACAAAAAAATAAATACTGTATTTATTGTTAACACTTTTGACCAAATAAAATACAATTTATATTTTACAGACTGATCAATTCTCTCCAAAAGTAAAGAACGGTTAACGGAAGCAAGTCTATGCATTTTGTAAGATTTTTGTAAACTTAGAAATAATATAAAATAATATAATAATTTCTCTCTCTCTCTCTCTCTTTCTCAAAAATTCTTTGAAGTTCGTTGATAACTAAATAACACTAAGTTGACAATGATGCAAGGTATGTGTAATTCTCGCTAATAGATACGAAAATGTAATAGTGTCACGTTGTTAATTTTTCCCTTCAGGATTCCAAGTTTTAAGAAGTAATTGTCTAGGATAAATCTAAAAAGGTCAACCTTTTAAAGAGGGAAATTTCTATTTTTATCATTAAGGTAAAGATCTAGTAAATGATTCCAGAGTGGGTTTTTTTTGGTGCTAGAACCATTATGACGTCATGATTGATTTGAAAAATCTTTTTCCCGTACTTTACGGCTTTACAGGAATTATGTAGAAAGTCAAACAATTTCTTGACATTTTTTGTTAAATCATGGGAAAAGTAATCCCGATACATTCAATTTTTACATCATTTTAAAGAGGAAGTCAAGAGCTTATCTAATTCCGTTTTGGGGGAGACTGTAGGCATTCTAAATATATTTGATAAGTCAAAAATGGACAAAACTCCGAACTTTGTTCCTTGGTTCCTTTATATAACACAGAAATTGACAGTTTAAAACATGACTTTTCATTATGTTTACCAAAATGTTTAGCCCTGGTACACCCTATCAAACAAAGTTATTGTTATAAAGCACCATTGTTTATATGTTTATTTATATAAAAAATCAATATCTTAAATCTTATAAACTTGTAGGCACCTTTCATTTACTAGATCTTGACCTTAAAGGATAATAGACACGATTTGAGATCAGAACCTTTGATTTTTTCTCTATGTCTTTGTATTTAGAATGTAAATACAATAGTTTTAATGCTTCAAAAATTAAAATTAAAATATCGAGTTACAAGCAAGATACAAAGTTTGAAATTCTTTGTTTTGTGAACAAATTTTGAGTCTTGTTATTGTTGACATACGTATTGTATTTGTGTAAGTTTCAATCAAATTTTGCAGATAGATAACTTGAATTCGAATGTTTAAAGTTTTGTTACTCACTGTAATGCTCAAATTAATAGTTTCGACTTGTGTTATTTTTGCACTTGCAAACAGTTTCGCCCTGTTTTGAATTAAACCAGACACAGTAGGGTTTAAAAAGAGATTTTATCAGACATTGAAATTTCTAAGTCAGAAGTTGTAAAGTGCTCCCAGTTTAAATCAGTATATCTTTCGAATAAACAATAATATCGAAATATAAACAGCTAAAACCTATTACCAAAACATTCAAAATATTGTATTTTCATGAGTTTATGTCATATAAACAATATTAAAAGAGGAGTTTTAGGAGGCAGTTGGCTACCCGTCGTCCGATATTTTTCCGATGTTTTATAGCTGGCCAATATCCTTTCTATATATTAATCTTATTTTTATATTTTATGTTTCAAAAATGTCTAAAACCTATGCACACTTTTCATTAAAACAATATACTTTTTGTTTAAGATCATTATATCAGTTTACTAAAATGTAGTTCTCAAAGTAAGGTTGGTCCCGTACCATTTTTCAACAACAAAACACTCTAATGGCAGAGTTGCCAATCTCTGTTATTTATATCTATGTTCACATTGAATCTATAAATTAAATTCAATTAATTGTGTGGGAAAAAATATATGTAATTGGTACGTAGGCCAAAATGAGAATGTTTAAAAGCATCATGTGATTACAAGTACATCATGGTGATTCATATACCGTTTACATGTATAAAATATAGACTGTACTACTGGAAGAAAATGATATGTTTCAAATAACATGCACAGTCCTGTTCAGGCAAAGCAGAGTTTGCAAGATCAAACACAAGGAAAATATCAAAGATATTTTTTAAGTTCCTTATTCCTCTGGTTAGTTTTTGAAATATCCTATGTTGTGAAATTAATGTTTGATTAATCAGATTATATCATGCAAAGCATTTTTCTAATAAACCAACGTTTGAAATGTTCAATGCATGCATATATTTCAAAAATGAATCCAAATATATATGTATACTGCTAAAAATCATTATGCTCTTTTGATTTTGATTTTTCAAAGATTTGATACAACCTTCTGGCTGTTGGGCTTCAGCTACTAATTTATATTTATTTATCTGATAATTTTTTAATGCTATAAAGAGATCTGAGTGTGGACAACTTGCAGTTTCTCAGTAGTGAGCAGGCACTTGCAGACTTGGCCTACTTTATTCAATATGTAAAACACAAGTATAATCTTCTGTCAAAGGACCAGAAACTTATCACTTTTGGAGGTTCATATCCAGGCAAGTTTAAAAGATAGTTTTCAGAGAGATTCAATATAAGTATTTTCTAATGTTGTACAGTAGATGACTTGAATAGAACTAAGTTACTTCAGTGATAATTTTGAAGATTTTCCCAAACATAGGATATCTGTCTGCCTGGTTTAGAGTGAAATATCCTCATCTGGTAGATGGCGCTGTTGCCACTAGTGCACCAATATTTGCACAACTGAATTTCAAAGGTGAGCTCCACCACACTTGTATATATATTTGCATGCATTTGAATAAAACAGTTGACTACCAGTCTCTCTCTCTCTCTCTCTCTCTCTCTCTCTCTCTCTCTCTCTCTCTCTCCCATGATTTAATTGGCCATACAATGTCAAAGCACACATAGTTCTTAGACAATATTCTATCTTACAGTTTTACCTACTTAGATAATTAATTATTTAATTCATTTTTTCACTAGAATATCTGCAGGTTGTTGTGAGCTCCTTAGCAACCACAGGACCAGGATGCAACAAAAATATAAAGATGGCAACAGATACCATCACAAAAATGATATCCACGGATACCGGGAGAAAGAGTGTAGAAAAAATGTTTAAGTATGACAACAATTTAATTTAATTAATCTGCTGAGAATTATTTGTCTATGTTTACCAAAGTAAATTAATTTCAATGAGATTTGAACATAATGATTATTTCTGGAAAATAATTTTTCTTAATATTAGAGCAATAAATAAAACACATCATTTTTGGTCTCGTTAACAGTATTACAAGATCAACTTAGCATATGGAAATTAAATTTGAAGGCTTTGACTATTTGACTTTCAGCTTATGTGACCCTTTAGATACATCTCAATACGTGGATGGTTCTAACCTGTTTTCCAACCTAGCAGGAAACTTTGAGGGAGTTGTTCAGTACAACAAGGATAATCGGGCATTTGAGGTACAGTCAAACCTTATTTGTATTTATATGATTATACTAACATGTGAAATGCTACATTTATGTTGTAGTCAAAGATGATTTATGAAGTTGTCGGGTAAATATTTTATTTAAGGCTGTGACATTTTTTCCTTTTACTTTACTTCTTTTCACCCCTTTTGTTAATTTTGTTATTGATTCATTGATAAACACATTTGAATTGGAGAGTTAGATATCTAATTCAAAACATTTTTTTCATAGATTTATTCTGGAATTATTTGACTGTTCTTTATATCTGTCAAATATCATTATCAATAAATCATTCTAAAGCTATTAAAAGATAACATCTTAAGAATGTCATCATACATACTAGCTATCTTATTGTCCCAAAGTCCTCATAAGATAAGTGTCAGTTCATTTAAAAATACCATTTGAATTGTAAAAAACAATATTCACTAGCTAATACAAAAATATTACTTTGGGTCAAGTAAAGACGATCATGCAAACAAAAAAGTATGGAATCAATCCCACAGTAATACATGTACCTGGCACTGTGCAAACTTGATTCTGAGATGCGTTGTTGCATTAAGGTACTTTTTTGAGCAGATAAAAGGCAAAGTAAAGTACTAAAAAGTGAAATTGTAATCAACCATATTAGAATTGCAAAATTTGCCAAAGGCTCTGGGATAGAAAACACACAACTCATTTGATAAATATCGTAAACCATCTCCAATCTTGAGAGGTCCTATAGCTATAAGTATACCATAACCAAACATCACATGTCAAATTTGTTTTTATTTGCATACAAAAGCTTTAGATTTTTAGCAATAAGCATTTGACGGATTTTGAGATAACAAAGATTTATGAACTAATTCATAGATTGTTTTCACTGACAGGGTGCCATAGGAACCAATATAACAATAGACACAATTTGTGGCATCATGACTGATGAAAGCAATGGTTCTCCTGTAGAGAGGTACGCCAAAGTAAACAGTCTGATGTTGTCTACCTACTCTCAGAAATGTCTGGATAACAGCTACAACAAGATGATTAAGGGCCTACAAGCCACAGCCTGGAATGCCAGTGCATCTGAAGGGGGTAATGAAAGATTACAAGAGAACCTGTCTATTCTAAGACAAATTCTTAATCAATGATTCTTTTATGATACACATGTATAGATATGTAAAGGGTGCGTGATCTGAAACCTAAAATATATTGAGACTTTTCAAATCCAATTGCAATAACTAGTCTTATTGAAGACCAAACATAGTGAAACTTGTCTAATTGAACATCTTATACAAAAAACTCTTACAATAAAACCAGTCTTGCAGTGAGTTTTGTTAAAATCTAAAATCAAATTTTGTGATATACAACCAAGTACAATAAAAGTGTCAAATATAAAATCAAATGAATTGAAAATCTTTGTTCTTGATGTACAAGGAGACAATGGATGTACCAGACCTGTACAGAGTTTGGATTTTTTCAATCATCAGACCTTGGTGATGTGCAACCATTTGGAAATTTCTTTAATCTTAAGTAGGTTTCACTGTTTTGTCCCTGAAAACAGCAAAAACATACAATAAGAGTCAACCTTATGAATTATATTTTGCTCATTGAACCAAATTTTAAAATCAAAACTCAATGTCATAGTGGACCTATGTGTAAAATTCTTGCCAGAACCATGTATTATATTCCCTTTGCCAAATCTTGGTCTTACTTCACCCACAATTGTCTTTGGATAAAGAGTGTGCAATGTTCTTGAATAAATTTTCAGGATCAAATATTATCATCTTAGTAGATTTCTGTGAAAAATATTTCTCCATACCATTAATTCTTTCCCTTTGATCACATTTGGCTCATACTGCACATATACACTTGTAGGTAAAGGGTTAGCAATGGCCTTGAACCAGGTTTCTAGATCAAACAATAATGTCTTAGCAGAGCTCTTTGTAATCCTCCACCGGAACATATTTTTTTCTCTCAGACTCTAACAGAAGACTTCATGTAGGTTAGGAGTTTTTGACCTTGAACCAAATATCTAGGCCAGAATAGAGGCCATAAACCTCTGTGTTGTATCTTTTTCTAGTTCCTTTTTTCTCCCCCCGTTTCTGCCTCAAATTTATTAATTTTATAAACAAGTGCCTGTTCATTTTAAGATGTGCAATGATTTGGAATATTTTGTACATATCTACCTGGTGTTTACAGGTTTTCAATTCAGCAATGTATGGATGTGTTTGGAGCCAAATTCAACCAGGAACTGATCCTGATGGGAATCAACAGAACCAACACAAACTATGGAGGCTATGGGATGAAGGCCACAAAGATAGTTTTCCCAAATGGATCCATTGATCCCTGGCACTTCCTTGGATTCACTTAAGATCTGTCCGCGGAGTCACCAGCCATTTATATTCAGGGTTTGTTTGATTTTTGTCACACATGTAACTGTAGGTTCATAACATAAACATATACCGGGTAGTTAAACACCTCTCTGACACACCTAACTTGAAGGATTGTGTGACTTTTCCTGATCATCATAGAAAATAGTCTTCATAGTATCACAGATAAAGATAGAATTCCTAAAATCTTAAGATACATGCATATTTTCTTAAGCCAAACATTAAAATCCTACAGGAAAATGGTATAGTAGTTTTGAATATATATCAATCTGATTACAGTCAGATCCTATTTTATTTTATTGTTGCTACACAAGGATCAAAAGAAACCCAGTTTGAGGTTATCTCCCAGCAAACTTTTTTTTTACCAATAAAATGGTTGGTTTCATTCCTCAGTTATGTGTTCCGGAAGTTATGCCAATACAATTTTTAACTTCCTTGAGGGCTTCTAATATCAACTTCTGCTCCGGCCTTAGTGTGCTGATACCAAAAGATTCAAGAATGTGTGCGAACTCTTTGTTATACTACTCCATTTTTGTTTGTAACCCAAAAATACTGTTTTTAACACTTTCTCTGATTGGCTTAAAAAAACCTCATGAGTATTCTACCAGGAGGTGACCTTGAGTGTGGCTCGTGTAGCGTCAATAAAGACAAGGAGCAGGTCAGGGATCTGATTTAATCAGACTGAAATATAGCTCTTATAACTTGTGTTTTTTATGTTCATAGGAACAGCCCATTGTGCCAACATGTATCCAGGAACAAGTGATGACTTGCCACAGCTAGTGCAAGCAAGGGCCATCATAGAAAAGCTGATTGGAACTTGGATCAGCTCAAATTAGGCTTGCTCAAAACATAATTGGCTATATTTTCAAATCTATAAAGATGAATTATGTTTTGTTGAAGCCTCATTATATAACTCAGATAACTAAACTGTCTCTGTGTTCTTTCCAATGTTTGGGTGTGTGTCATGCTGACTTACTCACTCAGTGTCACTCAGTGTGCAATACTGTTCATTAATTTAAATTTTATTCTACGCCACTTTTGTTTTTTCAATACAAATGCATTTAAACTTCTTTCTATGTTGAATGTCAAATGATGAGTCACAATAAAACAGGAAGAAAATTAAAATGTTTGGTTATTTTATGTATTTGTATATATTACATATATTCTAAGAATATAAACCAGTTCATGTTTTATAATACAAAAGGAGACCCAATGAATGCGTGTGTAATTTGAAGGTAATTGGTATGATCATAATAAAGGGATATTTAGCTAGTCTTCAATGATTGAGTAAGAAATGAGATTTTTTATTTTTTAAATCAAGTCTATTTTCTTATATCTACTCTTTCAGATTGGAAACCCAGTTCAGACATTTAAATATATTCAAATGATGCTTACAAAATCCAAAGTGTGCAATGCTTAACCTTGTCCTTTATCCCAATTACAATACGTTTGCCTCAGTGAACTAGCTACAAAGAAAGAAATGACTATTTTCCATCCAAAGATTATCTGACCTTTGTTCAAGCTATGTTTAGTACATGGAATGTAGTTATATTTAAAAAAGAAATCCTCTCTCTCTCTCTCTCTCTCTCTCTCTCTCTCTCTCTCTCTCTCTCTCTCTTAGGGTTGGGGGGGGGGGGGGCGTAGTTATTGTCTCAATTTTTAAAATTTGATCTATAGTATGTTGAGTTGTCTGTAGAAGTGATCTATCTTATTAGAGGGTCATTCCACCTTAGGACAGCCACATGAGGAACCTATTTTAATATTGAATCCGAGGTATTTGATACGTACTGAAAGATTACTAATAACCATCATGATGCTCCTTTCCTATGATTCATTTAAATTAATGATACAATGAAGCGCATTGAAGTGGTAAAAGTTTGCGTTTGAATGGATTCTTCTAATCTTTGTATCGAACGTCAATTGTTACATAAGACACGCCCATTTCTTTTGAAACGAGGAATGTTCAATTCAATGTTTTAAAGTGTACACCATTTAATACTATAAAGATCATTTCATAAACAACATAAAAGACATAATTATATATGATTAAAAATCGGGATGCAGCTCTTGTCATCATTTCCAGGGTCCAATGGTAAAACAAGAAATCTCTCAATTTGTTCACGCACCGGATCAATTTGATGTCGATTTTAATACCCATTTTTTTTCTTTCAAAATGAAAATGTTCTTAGATTTATTTGCATTTCAAATATCAAACATAACCCAGTTACACATGCCAAAATGTTCTAAGATTCTAGTTAATTCGGTAACCAATATAGAATGGCAAAAACAGAGTGACTGGTAAAGTGCAATGGGGAGTATTTTCCCACAAGGAGATTCAAAAAGCGTGCATGTTAAAACCGTCTAAAAAATATGGAAACGGTACGTCCAAGAAGGTACATATACATTGAGACGAATGCTATTTTCCTCGTTTCAAAAGAAATGGGCGTGACTTATGTAACAATTGACATTCAATACAAAGTTTAGAACATTCGATTCAAACGAAAAATTTTACCACTTCAGTGCGCTTCATTGTAGAATGTTCAGTATCTATCAGTTTATCTACACCTACACGGCTGTAGTTTACGTTCCGATTTGTTATACAAAGGATTGGGTAAACAAAGAATGGCTAACAATTAAACTGAATAAAGCATTGCATAAGGAATATGGATGGCAGCGATTGCATTTAAATAGATACGTTTTCCTAGAACCACGCGCGGGTCCAATGTACTATATTTACATTCAATGTATATTTCCCCTTATGTTTGCATTGGAAATCTGCGACGTTCAATTTTCTATATTTACATCTTCTAAGTATTATTCCCTCTATTTCTTATGGAAACTTATAGTTAATTCATAGCTCTATAGAAACAGCCAGACTGAAATCTACACGTCCCGTTTAACAATAATTGCTTTTTTATTGGTCGAAATCTACAGCGGATGAAACTGACAATACACTGACAGGACTGAAATAATTGACGTCCTGTTTATTGATTGGTCGAAACCTACAGCGACCTAAGAAAAATTACGAACTGCACGAAGTAATCATGATGCTGTCAGACTCAAAGTCTCACAGGAGACGATTTGGCTGTATCTTTTAGCTAGCGTACTTAATATGTACATTAACAGTAATTTGGTGAATTTTACTTATTTTTCATAATCAATTTATTAATTAACTAAAAGAAAGATATTAATATAAACAATAAAATGCTTTCTTTGATGATTCAGGCGGGTTATGAAGGCAGCGATCATTCCCGAATGAATCACTAAAGAAAGCATTTTATAACTTAAATGAATACACTTTGCTAATTCATGCACCATGAACACAAATATGAATATCATCATGTGTTTTGAGTATATTTATTTTTGTAAGATTAAACTGAACGTTCAACCTAACATAACTAATTTGATAGGTACTTTTGAAAAATAATCATTAAAATATATCTACTCCTTAATTAAAAAGATTTATCTCTACAAAGTTTCTGGCACTATATTTTTAGCTGCGGAAGCGTACTAAATAACATGTTAATACGACTGTTCCATGTATGTTTCATATCCCTGACTGAGAGCGTATAAAATGACTTTTGAGCGACGGTAGGTACACATATATTTCACACACAAATAAAATCAGTATGAATATAAATATAAGCATTGAATGCTTAGTTTTGGATGCCGTCAGTCCTATGACACACCACTGCGGTGCAGACAATTAAACAATAAAATGCTTTCTTTGGTGATCCATTCGGGATATGTAATTTTTTTCTGCAAAGATCACTGTTTATTATAATACTGTTTATATTAACATTTTTCTTTTAGCTAATTGATAAATTGATAATGAAAAGTAAGTAAAATTCACTAAATTACTGTTAATGTACGCAAGTACGTTAACGAAAAGAAACAGCCAAATCGTCTCCTGTGAGACTTTGAGTCTGACGTCGTCATGTTTATTTCGTGCAGTCCGTGATTTTTCCTAGGTAGTTGTAGGTCTCGACCAACTGGGCGTGTCAAGGTTGGTCCTGTCACTTTTTTGTCAGTTTCAGCCGTTGTAGATTTCGACCAATCAATAAACGGGGCGTGTAGATTTCAGTCTGGCTGTTTCTATAGAGCTATGAATTAACCATAAGCTTCCGTAAGAAATAGAGGGAATAATACTTGGTAGATGTAAATATATTATCATACCGTGCTTACGCGTGAAATTCAATTTGTCTAAACCGCCTTGGTGTGTCATAGGACCGACGACATCCAAAAATAAGAATTCAATGCTTCATTGAGTTCTTTTGTACCGACATTTTTACTGATTTCAGCGAAATATTAGGATTTGATGAACCAAATCAAGTGCAAGCGAATAACTGTTAAAAACTAGTAGGCTAATTCTTCTCGAACAATTAGAGGTCATTCCACCTCATTATTTCTTATGTTTAGAATATTTTTGTTTCAATTCAATAAATGAAATATTTTTTCTGTGTTACTTCATAAAAAGTGTCGAAAGAATAAAGATGCAAATTTTTTGTTTGACCTTGACCATTGACCTTTATGTCATTGTGACCGGCTAAGGTAGACGCTTTTATCCCATGCGGGACTATGTATCTTTGATTACTTGTTCAAAAGTTGTTAGTGTTTTTAATAAATGTCCGAAACTTTCAGTGGAAATAACTGCTAGAAGGGGCTCTGGGACCCTTTCGGTATGAATAGATTGAAGGAGCCCCTAAGTGTACTGAAAACATTGTCTCAGTCTATCTTTAACAGTTTATGAGGAGTAGAGATAACAAGCATTTTATTCAATAGGGGCAATAAATCTATAATTGTTTCAAAGCAGGGGCTGAAGAGTTATATTTTGAAATGTTTTAAGAAGCCCTACTGCATCCATGAAAACAGTTTCTCAATACCTTCATGAATAAAAAAAAATATGAAAACTTATTAATACACAGATTTTCAAATGACTTTGACCTTTGACCTTTATGTCATTTTGATCGGCCAACTGAAGGTAGACGCATCAATTCCAAGTGGTCCGATGTCTCTACGAGGTATGATTTACTGAAAAGTTGTGTCTTTATTGAATGTTAAAAGCTTTCAGGGACAATACCTGCTAAAAGGGGGCATCGGAGCCTTTTGGTATGAATTTTATGAAGTAGCCTCTAAATGAACTTAAAACATTAGTAATTAAAAGTTTTTAAGTCTCTACCTCTAACGGTCATGATTTTAGTCAAAAATTATATTCCTGATTTTTATGTTTACAATGCTTCAGTAAGGCATTTTTAATAGGCAACCAAAATTTAAGTGTCATTTGTTGAGTTATAAGCGAGTTTCACAGCATACAATTCTTTGCTATGTAAACAAAGCTTTTGTTTACATTTTGAAAATTTAAGTGAAAACTCCAGTTTTAGACCGAAAATGAATGTGGTAAACGTTGAGATATGTTTATTTATGCGTAAAATGAATAAGAAGATAAAAAAAATCAGCTTGAAAGAGAACTTTAATCGGTTATTGTACAAATGTAAACAAAAATAGGACACGAGCCTTGTTTACATGACAAAGAATTGTGATCCCTGTATCTTGCATATAACTTCACTACTGACTCTGCAATTTCATATCATTGGAAATGCATTCCTAAAGCACTGTTAATAATAAAAACAGAAAAATAGAATTTAACCAAAATCGTGACCATGTCCCTTTAAGAGGAATTAATAGCGATAACAAGCTTTTCATACACAAGGGCAATGCTCTTGTAAGCTTTTTGGGAGTTATCATCCATACCATAACTTTGAATTGTCAATTACATAAAGAAAAAACTGTTTCAATATCTCTACAAATAAAAAACTGTCCCTGAAAAAAAAGAAAAGAAAAAAACATAAGAAATACAAAAGGTCCTTCACCTAATTACCGAAAATGCACATATTTAAATATTTATATTGTAAAATACAATTTTGAGATACTCTTTGTAGGTAAATTGGTGAAGAAAGTCCTTTTCATAATACAGGGTAAATTGCACATTGATCCATTATTTTCTTTTTATGAACATTGTTAGTGATATAAGTAGGACTGTGTCACAAAGCTACTAACACACAAAAACGTTATCATTTTATGGCGCAATGGTACAAATTATTGCTTTTTAGTTATACAATAAGCTCTGTGTATAAGTTAAAAAAATTTCGTTCTTGTAATAATAACTTTCCTGCATTTTTATTGTTGATCTTGTATTGTGTCTAAGCCTTCAAGAAAGTTCGGGAACGATGTGATGGGTAAAGGTCACCTGAGTGTTTGGTCTTATTTTCTGCAATGTTGTTTCAGTTCCTGTGTACCAACATATTGAATGAATTGAGCGAAATAAAGTACACTTAATCTAAAGGTTAAAACAATTTTAACCTAACTTTACACAAAAGAATCATTTTGTAAAGGGGTTATTATTTTATTTAAATGGTAGGAGAGGAAATGGGTAAGACTTGATTCGTTTCCTAGACCTGACGAAAAACTCAGGAACCTTACTTGTGGTGCATACCAAATGAGACTTTCTTCTTGTTATATGCAAGAGCATTCGGATAGCGAAAGCGACAGTTTCTTCACTTCTTCACACTCCTTAGAGCCAAGATCCAGAGCAGGCACATTTCAGTCAAGAACTAAGTCTGGATTAAATACATTTAAAGTACGGCAAGATCTTGGTAATTCACATAATTTACTTTGTAATTTATTTATAAATTTACAATTTATTACCATTTCCTATGCCTTACAAATTCAGATTGGGTTGAACCGGTTGAGGGGTAGAGGGTAGACTGTTCCGAATCTTTCAGTTTATCTACACAAAGTTTTAGCTTCGATTTGTTATACACACGACTGGATAAACATATGAATAGCTAAAAATAAAACTAATTAAACCATTGAGGAATGTGGAAATCCGCGATTGAATTTAAATGCATACGTTTTCCTAGAACCATGCACGGTTGCAAGATACACTGTAGTTTCAGTTCTTTTGTTTCGACATATTTACTGAATTCAGCTAAATAAAGTTACAAAGATACAAATTCATTAGGATTTGATGAACCAAATCAACTGCAAGCGAATTGGTTATAATTATTAAAAATGCTTTTGTAAAAATGCAAAATCTAATTCTGTAAATACTCATTTCTTTGTGGGTAAATTAGTGAAGAATTTCCTATGCATGCCATAAAGGATGAATTGCGCATTGATCTATGGTTCCCTATTTATGAACAATGGTGTTATAATTGTATCACTGAGTGTTTCAACCTCAGTTATTTTTATTTTGCATTATAAAGCGCTGTAGCAAGAACTGATCTTTTTTACATTACCTCTATATATTTTTTTTGTTAAATTCAAAGAGATTTTTGTTGATATAGTAGCTGATCTGTAATTCTACGGGAAAATCTGGGTTGACAGGCAGCAGAGGTATAGTTCCTATCATACAAAAAGAACTTGAATTTTACGGCACATAATGTGTGTGTTCAATGATTTCATTGCACAAATAGCTCCATGTTTAGATTTAAAAAATGGGTTTCTTGGGGAAAAAAATTCCTATACCTGTGCGTTCTCATTGAACGTTTATTTTAGTCTTATTAATTAGCTTCCAGGAATTATGTGTTACGTAGATGTCATGTGACTGTTTAGTTCGATCTTACTTCCGCAAATGTATCACCCAGTCGTGCTATTGGTTTCATTCACAGACAACAGAATTGTTTAAAAGACCTGAAGTTGTAGACGTGTCTTCTGCAAACAACGCTTTACAAAACAATTTTCCGTGGTTTCAGTTCCTTGTTATACAGTCTAGCGCCTCTGATTCTACTGTTGACAACGACGGCACCTTCCACGTTAACTCTAAGACGTTCGCCGTCCAAAAAACATACCATATATTCTGGACTGATTCTTTTGTACGATTTGTCAAAAACAGCACAGATGGAAATAAACAATTTATAAATGTCACAATTTCGCATGGAGATTACGTAGGATCTTCATACGGAATGAACCTATCCAAACAATCAGACCTGGCGCAAAAACAGATCAGTTTTGTTGGTTATTCTTCAGACCACAACATGGATACGTGTCAATATCCACAAGGATCGGGTGGTCCACCGCCAGCACCATCTAACGGAGAATTCCCAAAGACATCCATCTTTGTCTTTGTTGCTAGTATTGCATTCTTATTCATGTGATAGAGAAATTCTCCACAGTAATATGGTAAGATTCAGTTTCTAAATATATTTTATTTGAAAATAGAAATGTCTTGAGAAGTTTCAATATCATATAAAGATAAGATCTTCAAACTTCATACATTATTGATTCACGAGTATATGTTTATTCAAAAATCATCAAAATCTTACTTCAGTTGAACAATTAGTCTGTAAAATAGCAGTAACTTATAGAAATGCAATTTTTTAGTAAATGAATATAAAAGCTGTTAATTATACACAACCTCGGATTATATAACCAGGTAAAATTGAATTTCAAGGATAATTTTAGGAGGCTGGTAGGTCAACAAATCAACCATTAGATCTGCCTCAAACCTTTACATATGATTATTTGGGCCAAAAAATAACATTTTAATTGGTTAATTAAAGATCCAAATAATTTAGATTTAACATTTGAGCATTTTTATGCAGAGCTCTTTTTCATAAGGAAGTAAATATAGCCTAAAATGGCCATTGCCATTCAGCCCTCTGAAAATGGGTTGAATTAAAATATCTAATTAAGCAATAAATTAAACGTCTTATTTAATTTAAAAGAAAAATAACAGAAAACATCTTATATTCGAATCCGTAGAAATATTTATTATAAAATTCTACTAACAACAATGGTTACTCGAGTACTAATATAATACTATTAGGTCTAACCAATCATCAGCTAATTTTTTTTTTCAGTTGATTGTCATGAAGCTGATAGAACTAGATACAAAAAAGAGATGACTCAATCGGTTACGTGTCATGATTGTTTAATAATAAAAAGATATATTCAAGGCATCTTTGTTAAACGTTGACGTTGCTAATGCAGAGCTACATTAAATTACGCTACTTTTATCAACCAAAAAAAAATCTGAAAATATTACATTAATATGTTTCTGATGTTAAATATCAATTAATTTTCTTAAGTACCTTAATGAATTAAATGTTTGTACAAAATTTCAGCATAAAAATATTATCGTTTGTTTTTTATAGGAAGTAAAACCTTTTTATCCGACAAGGATTAGTTGCTTCACTAGGGTGGCCCTAGGTTTCAGTTTCCGTATACTTACAAAATTAGAGCTGAAACCAGACCACATGATGACGGATATTTACTAGTAGATAATAAGTTTACCGGAAAACACAATACCCGTAGGTTGTTTTAGAAACTCCTCATAAACCTTTAAACATATTGAGTTAAACCTTTATGTGATTGTAGAGGGGACTGTACGTTTTAAGTGCTTGTGTTTGTTCGTTTGGTCTTGAAAATGAGATGAAATTAGAGTCGTTGTATTTTTGGGATTTTCTTTTCAGGTGGGTCCGTAACAGAGTGACATCATCAATGATGCATTGCAGCTTTACAGAATTATTTTATAGACCATGTGTTAATAGTTATTTCATTAGAAGCAGAAAAATGTACTATTGCCGACATGTTTAGAAGATTTTGATTCATGTATCTCCTTCCTCGATTGTATGTTACTAAAACATGTACAACAAAAAAAGTCTAATATAACACGAGTTCTCATATTTCAATAACATAATGTCATTTACATTCTCCACTAAGGAAATAATTATAAGAGAAGATATCATGACTGATCAACGATGTTTATCGTGATACATTTAAAATCTTGGATTACATCTTTAATGCACGACTATATTATTCGTTAAAAATACAGTCTACATGCATCATTAATGGACAGAATTCTGACCACTAATGCAACTTAATGGATACTCCATGCACATAGGTATCTATTAATTCTATTTTCTCCTGTAAACCTGAATACAAAGTATTTATGCTGTACTATGCTTTGTTTTAATATAACGTTATATAATTTCATATGCTAACAAATAACAAAATTTCACTTGAATGTTAATATCATGTATTGTACTTGAATTGTTCTTTATGGAGAAAGCTTTTATATCATGTAAAGTCCTGAGCCTTATCCAATTCCTGTTGAATCCTTTTTATTCGTGGAAGCTAATGTTCGTGGGTAGCCGATTTTCCTCTTGGTTGGTTGGGACGTAATTTCGTTGGTAGAAAGTTCAGGATAATTTTATTAAATATTAAACAAATGATTGTATATACGTTCGTGGGGATGTAAATTCGTGGGCAAGGGTTACCCACGAAAGTCACGAACATTGGTCCCCCACGAACAATAATGATTCAACAGTATATGTTTTGTGCATAATGCAATCAAATATATCTCAACTTAAAAAAAGACGGTAGACCCCTTCGTTGTTCACAGTGAGATCGTGTGAAGTTTTTTTATTTGTATTTTATTGTTGCTGCCCTATTTCTGATAGTTTTATTTAATTAAATTTGTAATTTATAATTTTTTTCTGTATTAATTCAAGTGTCATAATTGAACTCACATTTATTTGAATGATATTCATTATTTTTTTTTTCTCTCATTGCAATTGATATATAGTACTGGGTCATCTTATTGTGGTGCATGTTAAAATTTGAGCAATAAAACGTACGTATTTGTTTTATCATATGAATATTATTTCAACTTAAAAACCATGTAGAGAAAATGGATGTGTAGAAGAGTACAATCTTTTAAAAGTATTTTTCCACTTTGCATTGAAATATAAAATTGCCGACGTTGCAATTTATATCTTTAATCTTGTTAATCTTTGTTCCTTTTTGTGTCATCAGTTATCACATACCTGTTTAAATTGTTATTATTCAATCTTCATTAAATTATCACATACCACAAGCTTCCGATTACTAACTACCAAGTTTTATTACCTTATTCTAAAAAAAATATATATACATGTAATATGTTTTTATTGAAGAATTTTAGGGGTGTACATTTTTTTTTATTGTAATTAGGCATAGTTGTTTATTATATAATAATATCAATATGTACCATCATAGAAACTGATTTATGGTGCCTACTTGTTAGGATTTCTGCAAGGATTGGAGTAATTATTAAAACGCACGGATTTGTTTCATGGTGTGAAAATTGTATGCAGGGTTATTTTCGCCCCGAGTTGTTTTTGCCTTTCTACAATTGCAAACAATTTCGCCTCGTCTTGAAATCGCCCAGATACAGTATGTTTAAATAGAAATGAATTATAACATGGAAAGAACTGCGAACGCTTACGCCCGTGTCCCACCTACATTGAACATTCAAATATTTCGGCGTTTCTGTCATATATTTTTAAAAATTTTATCTACTAAAAAGTATAATTGATTTCAATTGATTTGTATTTTTGTAAAAATTGTAGTCAAATAATTTTTTTACAGGAAAATTTTGCTTACAGGAGGTCTAACAATTTCGTCACTGAAATCAGTCTCTATGGGTAAGGAAAATATAACTTAGCGGTCAATTGGTGCATAAAAACTTATTTATTACATGTTAATGTTAGATGTTGAAGTCAATTTTCATTTTAATTCATATTTGAAAATTTTTTTTTTTTGAAACGTTACAAAGCAAAATGCTTTATTGAAAAGTATTTAAATCTGTAATCATATGTTCACCCGTGAAACAAATAAAATCCTTTGGTATGAATATGCTACATAACTATATATGAAAACCCTAAAAGGTATTTTTGTTTAAAAATACCGTTTTCCGTTAGTTTCTATTATAAATTGAGCTTTTTAAAATCCTAAATATAAAGTTATCTCTCTTTGTTTGGCCAAATTATTTATATTTAATAAAAATATGCATAAAAGTTTACATTATTAAAAAAATAAACTTAATTAGACAATTATCAAAAAATGACTTTAAGTTGGGCGACTATACAATGCTACCGTTAGCAGCTCTTAATTTGTCCGATGACAACAAGGGGCCAAAGGAGCCCAAAAAAGGTAGCAAATATAACACTGTATACCGCATTGTATTTATTTCAAGATTGAGTTGAGAAAATGAATATGTAGTTATGGATGAACATTTATTAATGTTCAAACTTTTCATATTTAAATACATGTTACATGCATGTAATGCATTACTATATCACGTATTCGCATATACTGTATGTTGCAACTTGCTATGTTGCATCGCTTCTGACGAATTTGGCTCTTTTATATATTTTTTGTGTATTTTGATTGATGAAGTTATGTTAAAATTAAACCTGAAGTATTTAATACCATGAATTTCAATGATTTGTTTTATTTACTTGGTTAATAATGAATTCTTAGTAAGTTGATTAAAAAAAAAACGAGGTATAGATTTCATGATTGGCATAACACATCTCCGTTTGGAAATACTCGATGTGTAACACTTTTCTACAACACCACCAAGAATCGATATGACTATCAAAAAGATGTTTTTCAGAATTATTTTAATTAATTCCTTGTGGTATATAGTAGTATTTATTCTATTTACACGTGTGCAACAGTACAAAGAGTTATGCGAATACAAGTAAATGATAGTTAAGTGTTGTTTTTTTTTTTAAAGAAAAATCTTTTAGGAACAATAATACATGAATATATAAAGTCTATATTGAAAGGAAAATCAAAACAAACTATATATTTGAAATGAAAAATAATAACAGTTTATTTTAGTAACCTACGTACTTAATCAAGCTTTGTACACAAAAAATATGTGAAATATTATCATAGTTTTTAATGTTTTTTAAAATGATTTCTGAAGAGTTGTCAGTCATTTCAAAGTATACTCGGTACTCAGTAGTCATTAGAAATGTCCATTAGAGGAAAAATCAAACCAACAGTGGACCTCTATGCACACCAAAATTCATTGTTCCTTGTTCAGTTAAACGTGCTGTAATTTTATTTAACTTTCGTTATTGAACTAAACAGGATAGCATGAATTCCACTTTCAAACAAATAATGACTCTTTGTCTTAGTGTTTATACTACAATTATTTCAAATATACAAAAATTATAAACAGCTTCAGTCTATAAAATCTTTGAACAAAATATAGAAGACATAATGCAAAAAAAAAAAATATTGTATTGAGAGAAATTGTGTGAGCAATTACAAACTTATATTAACTCTACACTGAGTTAAAACGCATATAAAGTATGGAAGGCTTAAAAACCAATGGACATTCATATAATAAATTCAATCCAGGTATACTAAATGTCATCAACCAAACGCATGCAAAAGCATATTTGAAATGAAAAAATCATTATTTAATGAATATTCACATTCATTGTAACTTTTCTCAGAGTTCTCCAGTTTCATGTTAATACATAAGGATGCATTAAAGTTATCAATAAAATTCCATCTAAATCAATTTTTTTATTTGTCGTATAAGATGTTTAACATTTAACAAATTAAATAAAAAATTAAAGACTTGACCAGTTGAATGACAGAAAAAAAACATTCCACAGCAGATAAAACAAATATAATAAAGATCATGTTTGGACCGGGTTGTATTATTTTGGAGAAGCATTCTACAAGCATCAAAATGTTGATTGCCATATCGACGAAATGGAATGGCAACAAACATAACCGATGGAACTTGACACTTTGCAGTTTTTTTGTACCATAGGCAAAAAACATCATTAAAATAAGGTACACTAACATGAAGAAAAGACTGATGATTAAAAGTACATGTATAGGGAAAATGGAAGAGGAGATGTCTGAAAAACTTTCATTGGCAGAAATTAAGATCACACTTTCAACAAGATTCATCAAAAATACAGGAAACACGGAGAATGGAATAAACACACATTTGACGATGGTTTTTCGGAAAGTTCTATAATTCTTTTCATTTGAAAGTTCAATTCCTGTAATAATTTTAAAGGCTCTTACATATGGGTATTCCTCCAATCCTGTGCTGCCGCACGGACAGCAAGAAAGGTCAATTAAGACAAACACAAGACTTACAATATCAATAAGACTTCCAAATAGTTCCGTAATACACATATTGTACGTATGTTTGTCTGTTTATCGCTCCAAGCACATTTGTAGAGTGGTTTCCAGCAATGAAAGCGCTTTCGATTTTGATTAATTTGGACCGTTGCCACATTGCATGTGATATCGGACATTTACAAAATAGATACATCGACACGCCGTGTATTGTTGACAATTACATAACCACGCCTTAAGGAAGGAGTCTTTTCTGGTGTTCGACTTGTAAAACGTAAATTTGATTAATTGTTCATTAAATCAAGATGAAAGGAAATTAAAAAAAGTATATTTTTCTTACTTTTTTATTATCATACATCTTGGCATAGAAAAAGAAATCAATGTTTAGAATCTAACAAGGACTGTATTTTTGGCGTAATATTGGCGTAGGAAAATATCACGTGTTTCGCAATTCAGAATTGCTGCAGATTAATGAGTCTGTTTTAGCATTTTAAAAACAATAACATTAATGTTGATTTTTTTTTTTATTAATGTGAACTAATGATATGATACTTGGGTTTCAGAATGTGTTTTTAAAATATGATTTGCCTATCAAATTACATTTTTATAAGCTTTTAAAGTGCCCATTCTATACATTGATTTTTGTGAAAAAATCACTAAAATAAGTTTTTCTCTCTTATCAAACGGTCAATATATTAGCTTTTCTGTCAATTTATATCTTTATATAAAGTCTTCATTATACATAAAAATCAGAAATATTTTATTATTGGAAGCATAAAAAAATAATCAAAATTTTTTCAAAATTTAAGAAAATTAGAAGAAATGCGGGCTAAGCAATATCAATTTTAGTATAAATATATATTCCAATTTCGTAATATAAGCTGATAGACATTCTTATATTCTATCATTTATTTGATGAATAGAATCTTCAAATCTTAAACAAATGTCTACAGAACTACAAAGAGCTACACTTATTTTTATCATCCTTTACATTGAGGAAATTGGTAATGACCTTGACCTGACCTTTATGCAAAAACAAAAAGGTCAAATTTGATTAAACTGATAGAATCATTTGGTAATATGATCCGTTTGACTGTGTCAAAATTTCATGAATTTCTTATTATAAGAACTATGTTTGATAACGAGAAGACTCCTTCCTTAAAGCTGACATGAATTCATAGATACGAATTATTTCCCTTTTATCTCCGACTACCGCCATATTAGTTGTCGATTTCTATTGTTCTGCTCATCGCTACACACCCCCTATATAAGACAAGTTTAGCTTTTTTTAAAAAGCTTACCGTCTTTAGAACAAACCCTAAACAGCACTTAGTTATCAAAGACATTTTAACTCTTTTTTATATAAATGTCACCTTCCTCTACATAGCATGGCGATTGGATTTATCCAAACATTTTTGTGTCATGTGTCGTTTAAGCCTGCGTGTCTAAAATTGAGAACTGCGTACCCGAGCTTGTAAGTTGAGATCGACTTTAGGGTGAAAGAGATCTTAGGTAGGGTCGTAGACTCGTATCATTTTGATAAAATCAAAGTTATACCACTGCATTTATCTATTTAAGGTGCAAATAACTTTACCGATATTAGGCATACCGCATCAATTTTTTTTTTAGATTTTGGTATAAATATTTGAATAAGTTATATAAGAAAAACAAACAATTTCAATAGATAATATAGAATGTTACTTTCAACTAGTTGGACCTGAAAACCAAAGGCTGAATTTCATTCATAGTAATTTGTATTGCTTTTTCGTTTTCTCACTTTTTAAGATTTGAAATCTACGAGATTTGTTAAGTCGTACGTGAAAAAGATCATCAGAAAATTATCTCCCTTGCGCCGAACAGTATTTCAACCAATGAAATAAGTGTAAATTTTCACATCATGTATTTTCAACTAATCACAAAAGAAAGGAAGTGCACAACCCGGAGACTGTAAATTATTTCAACTCTTTATACCGTCTTCCAAGGAAGACGGCAACCAAGAGCACCATTCATGCTTCACTGCTTTCAGGTATTTCATTCACCCGAACAAGTTATCTTAGACGAAAAGACGTGTAGAAACACGATATGACAACCACTTCACTGGCAAGGCATATCCAATGAATGACGAAACAAGACAGACTGAAATCCAGCCAAAGATATTTCAAAAATCCTCGATCGTGTAGACCGTTTTCCTGTGTATATTATAACATCGCACATGCGCAAACTACACATTGTGGCAGATCGAGCAATGTCAATGATCGCATGGATTTTAGAAACGGGGCGTTTTCGTAGGAACGGATGGAAACGGTGTAACGTTGTTACTTTCGTGGATTTACTATCATTTAGCTACTGTGTTGGATGTACTGCCGCCGGGATTTTAAAAATGATGCAGACGTTATGCATTCTGTATGGACAACACAAGTGTTCGATGTGCATGCGAAGTAAGGCAGCACTATCTGTGCAAAATATTACGGATACCTTGGAAATTCTCTCAAAGAATAAATATATTTTGTATTTTATTTATTGTTGTTTCCTTTATTATATAAATAGTGCCTGTTTGGGAGGGTAACAGTTGAAATTGACACCCCGAGAAAACCATTGTCAACCGACGCGAAGCGGAGGTTGACAATGGTTTTCGAGGGGTATCAATTTCAACTGTTATCCTCCCAAACAGGCACTATTTATTTTGTTATACTGAATGTCTTTTTTAAAAATTTTATAGAGTAAATATTTAAAAATCTTCTTCTCAGAAACTAATCAGCCAGATGATTCTTTATAATTGTTAAGACTTTGGCCCCAGGACAGTTCTTTGGCCTCACAAGAAGGTCCAGAGTTTGATGGTTTATATCCCATATATATAAACTATTGTTAAGGATCTTTTTGAGAACTGCAATACTCAACATGCGATATGACTATAAAATCAATATAAAATCATCCTTTTAGAAAAGGAACTAATGATTATAAACATAAGAATACTTAGGGGGGAAAATGGATTATATTTATACAGGATCTACATGTATTATTGTACATTGTCCAGATAGTTTGCATTGTGACTCCATTAAGCTGATTTTATCATACCTATTGTTCCTCAGGTGAGCGATGTGGCCCAATTGCCTCTTGTTTTAGTTTTTCATTGTTTTTCAATATTAAAAATTAAACATATGTACATGTAACCTACGGTAATTTTCATGATGAGTACAAAACTAAAATCCTTTTTTAAATCGGACGATGCATAACAGATATCGGGGTTTAAAAATTGATTTTTCGGAAATTTTGATTCTGCGTTTTTGGTTTCAAAAATAGTGTAAAGTTCAAACTCGTACCAAAAATAATTTGATTTTTGTTAAGTACTTTGACACCTTCGGAATTATTTTTTTTTTAAGTCGTTCTTAGAAAGGTTAAGGTTTTTGTTAATTCGTACATAGTATCATTCGTATTTATTTTATCTTTTAGTTTAAGTTGCTCTTGTTATTGATTTAAACACTCTGCTTCTTGCAGGAACATCAAGCTTTACTCTTGACATTAACGGAAGACCCACTCGTTGCTTTGCAACGAGCTTTGCTCTAGTTTTAGTTACTCTTGTTATTGGTTTAAGAGCTCTGCTTCTTACAGGAACTTCCAGCTTTACTTCCGACATTAACGGAAGACCCACTCGTTGCTTTGCAACGAGCTTTGCTCTAGTTATTATTATACTTTTTCTTCTTTTTTTCTGACTCTTTCTCGGCTTTATAACTCAAAAAGTTTCCAACCGATTTAAATGAAACTTTTAGAGATTATGTGAAACTACTATCGCTCAAAGATGTTAAAGTTTTACGTAACGTCATTTTTAAAATTTTCAAAAAGTCATTTTGTCCGCGGCGTTTTTCAAAAACACTTCAAGATAGAGGCTTGAAATCTTCAATGGTTATGATTTGGTCGATTTACCTCTGTAATAAGGCTGAAAATGAAAATCTGTCCCTTCCGGTCGAAACCGGAAGTGAAACAAATTTTTCTAAAAAATGAATTTTCTGATCGAATTAAAAATGAATAAGTGTTTTGTAGAGCTTATTAAACTGAATCTAACACTGAAAGCTCGATTATACCTACAAATGGTAGAGAATCTAATAAACTTGATAAATGAACAACCTTACAAAATTTCGCTGTCTAAGCACGTTGAATAATTAAAAAGTTGCAATACTGATCTTGAAAATATTTTACAGCAACCAACGAGTACAGACGCTCGAGAAAACTTTCGAAAATATTACAATATTATTGATAACGTTCGAGAAATTGGTGAATATTTATCAGGCAATGCTATAGTCAGATTACATCCCTTTTTGAATTATATGGTCACAAGGAAGGTGTTACGCCCGTACAGGCTACCATAGGTAGAACTCTTTTGTCAAGTGAGGTAATTTTATATCTTGTTACATTATTCTGTTTATTTGGCGGTAAGCACATGGTGCAGCAAAGTCAGGAAAACCCTCATATATTACGAAAATAAGGCACAAGGAGGTAAATACATTTATATTTTGTGTAAAGATCATTTGCTTATTCCAATATTAATTTTCAATACAAGTATATTGAATTCTGTGTAATTGTTTACAGTTTCACGGTGAAGTTTGGTACTGTTTGTGACTCTGCGGCGGGAATACCCGTATTTTTGTTCTGCATTAAACTTCATCAGTCAAAACCAAGTCAACCTTGTTTTATCTTCGAGAGGGTCGATCCATAACTGCACATCTCTGCCGTAACAGTGAAACTCCTTCCGAGGAATCGTAAAACGGTGAGTGTGACCTATGGAAGCCTGAAGACGCCATTACCGATGCTGTGATTGAACGTAACTGCGACATGTGATGTTTCTTTGATGATGTGTAACTGTGAACGAAATATTTGCGATTTATAGTGATAACATTGCGATTTATATTGATGATATTGACTGGTTTAAAATTGTATGGCGGCACGTTTGCGTTATAAGGTGACAATTTTTAACATAACATTTTGTGTTTGAATGTGCAAATAACTGGTTAAACTTTATTGCTATAGCAATAATATCTGTGCATATGAACAATCATCAGAACTGTTCTGTAGATCTGAACTGCATTGACACTTTATTGCAACCGTTTATTTTACATGTTTTACAATTTACATGTTTTGTAGTCAGTGTTTATGCATGTGTACATGTATTTACCTCATGTGCTAAGGGAAGGTTCAGATATTTTATTGCAACACTTTATTGCATAATAGCTACAGGTATTTAGCATTCTATTGTTTGTAAGTGCAGTCTTACTCTCTGTGTTACAAATATGTCGGACGACGGGACGCCTTATACAGATGCATTTTCATTTATTTCTCCCGAATCAAGGAACGAAGCGAACACAGATCACGACAAAGAAAATACTGAAGAAACCTCTGAAGGAGCTGCTAAGGACCCTGAACAAGCAAACCAGACCTACACATTAAGGCCGCGTGATCGCAAGATGACCCCGAAAGGTTTAGATTGGCAAGTCGATAAGATATGCTCAGACTTTAAGCTTCATGTTTCAAGATGGCGGAAGTGTGCCTCTTCTATTGAAATTCTTATCTCGGATTCGAGTGATACCAAGCACATTAGACGAGAAAGAGACATTCTTATGAACATTATGACTACTCTAAGTGAAATTTATGATAGGCTGAAACAAACACTTACCAATGAAGAAGATGTGAAGTACAGAGACTTATTAGATCAGTATCAGGGAAGATTAGAGATTACTTCTGGAGATAATCATACATTAATGAGAGACATCTCAAACTGTTTAAGAGAACTAGAGTGTGACTCGGTTTCCAGGGCTTCGAGTAGATCACACAACAGTCGTACATCAAGGTCATCGAGGCATTCCAATACGTCCCGGGGTTCTAGAGAGTCGATAGATACAGTCATAGAGGCAGCGGCCCTGAAGACAAAACTGAAGTATATTGACACGGAGGCAAAACACAAAGCAGACCTTGAAAGGATCAGAGTCCAGAAGGAGCTTGATATAGCCCAGGCTAAGTTAGAAGCACTTGAGACTTTGGAGGATACTGGACCATTCTTATACAGTGACTTTAAACATTCCGTCCCGGAGCTTGACTCCAAGGAGCATGTTAAAAGATTTATTGATACTCAGGTCAGGCCAGAAGAGGATAAGGCCAAGATAGAACCAGTGTCTCAAGCGCCTCCAATTCTGCATAGGAACCTCATGCTGCCTACGTTCACTTCTCCACAAACACAGCAGGAAAATGTTGCCACCAGTAATGCATCAAGAGTTCCGCTAAGCAACGTAGACTTGCAGTCACTTAGTAATCCTACACCGCCTAGTAGTGGTCTTAGACCTACGGAGCAAGGCTTATTAGATCTGGCTACTTCACTAGCGAAGCAAGTTAGTCTAGGACGTTTACCTCCTCCTGAACCTACAATTTTCCTAGGAGATCCTTTGAAGTACCCTAGCTGGAAGGCATCATTTCAGACACTCATAGAGCAACGTCAGATTCCAGCATCAGAAAGGATTCATTACTTAAAGAAGTATCTGGGTGGATCAGTTAAAGACGTTGTAGAAAACTATTTTCTACTGTCGACAGATGATGCATATGAGGAGGCGAAAGGACTATTAGAACAAAGATATGGTAATGCGTTTGTTGTTGCCAATGCATTCCGAGACAAACTGGAGAAATGGCCGAAGGTAGGACCAAGAGATGGTGTTGGGCTGCAGAGATTCGGCGACTTTCTCAAACAGTGCTACACAGCTATGCAGAGCATTGGGAGCTTAAACATCCTCAACGACGAGAGAGAAAACAGACGATTACTAAGCAAACTACCAGACTGGCTAGTAACAAGATGGGGTAGAATTGCCACTCAATACAAAGAAGAGAGGATGGAATTTCCTCCATTTAAGAACTTCATGGACTTCTTAGTTAAAGAAGCTAAGATTGCAACAGATCCTATAACCTCGATAGAGTCTGTGAAGAAGTCTGAACTCGCCCATACAGAGCCGAGTTAACCACGACCTGATTTCAAGGCACGACAGCGAGGTACAGCTGACTATGGAAAACGGTCTTTCCTGACAGATGTTGATGAGGATCAGGTTGCAAATGTGAATGTTGCAAATAGGAGTGACAGAAGAAGAAATTGTGTTTTGTGTGAAGGAAATCATGAACTAGATGACTGTAAACAGTTCTTAACGAAGAGTTTGGAAGGAAGAAAACAGTATGCGAAACAGAAAGGTCTTTGTTTTGGATGTTTACATGCGGGTCATTTATCAAGGAAGTTTCGTCAGAGAAAAAGATGCAGAACTTGTTCCAAGTTCCACCCGTCATCCTTACATGGGGACGTATATCAACGAGGACAGCACCAGATGGTGGAGGATATTAAGACAGTAGTGTCAAAGGAGAGTTCATCAGGAACAACACTCATGAATCACTCTGGAGCATCTAGTAAAAGTACCATGATACTTCCAGTGTATGTTTCACATAAAGAGAACCCAGATAGAGAGAGGTTAGTTTATGCACTACTCGACACACAGTCGGATACCACCTTTATTCTAGACAAGACTTCAAAGGCCCTTGGACTTGAAGGAAAACCTGTGAAGCTCATGCTTTCTACCATGTATGCAGAGAATAAAGCTGTAGATAGTTGTAAGATTGGAGGACTTCTTGTGCGTGGTTTCAACAGTGAACATAGGATACCATTACCGGAAACGTACACAAGAGAGATCATGCCTGCCAACAGATCTCATATTCCGACACCGGAAATTGCAAGAAGATGGCCTCACTTGGAGGTTATTGCAGATGAACTTCTACCTCTTGCTGATTGCGAGGTTGGATTACTTATTGGCTACAACTGCGTGAAGGCTTTGACGCCTAGAGATGTTATCGTTCCATCCGTAGACGGACCTTATGGTCAACGCACTGACTTGGGGTGGAGTGTAATAGGCATAGTAGAGAATGACTATTCAACGGAATGGGATGAGGACCCCATAGGAATTAGTCATCGTATTGTTGCGTGCGATGTGCCTACAGAACTTTGCAGATCTGAAGTTTCAAGACCAGACCATGTTGTATTTTCCTTAAGGAACATGATAAAGGAAGTAATCAACCCTGAAGAGGTAGTTAGGATGCTTGAAGTGGACTTTAGCGAGAACTCAAATAGTTCTAAACACATTTCCTATGAAGACAGAAAATTTCTGGATGCCATGTCATAAGCTGGATGGGCATTATGAAATGCCATTACCTTTCCGAGAAGCTATGCCATACCTGAGCAATAATAGAGACATGGCATTACAGCGACTGCAACATTTGCAACATTTGCGGAACCGATTTGCAAAGGATGCACAGTATTGCGAGCATTACATTTCCTTCATGAGAGAATTGATTTTGAAGGGTTTTGCAGAAAGGGTACCGGAAAAGGAAATCAACGTTGATAGTGGACAAGCATGGTACATTCCACACCATGGTGTGTATCATCTGCAAAAACCAGGAAAGTTGCGTGTAGTCTTTGATTGCAGTGCGAAGTATATGGGCCAGTCATTAAATGACCATCTGCTACAAGGACCTGATATGATGAATATGCTTGTTGGAGTTTTGTGTCGTTTCCGCAAAGAGCCTGTTGCCTTTGTTTGCGATATTGAGCAGATGTTTCACCAGTTCAAGGTGAATGTGGAGCACAGAAATTATCTACGATTTCTATGGTGGGATGACGGCAATTTCAGTAAGGATCCTACTACTTACCGGATGACGGTACACCTGTTTGGAGCAGTGTCCTCCCCAGGATGCGCCAACTTTGGCCTGAGACAAGCTGCTACTGATGGAGAACTTCAGTTTGGATCTGATGTTGCGAACTTTATAAAACGAGACTTTTATATTGATGACGGACTGAAGTCGGTCGCTACTCCAGAGGAAGCCATTAGCCTTATAGAGAGAAGCAAAGAGTTATGCTGTGGAAGTGGTTTGAGATTACACAAATTCCTCTCAAACTCGAAGGAAGTTTTGGAGAGCATTTCAGCTGACGATAGGGCAAAGGGACTAGCAGGTATTGACATACATCAGGACAAACTTCCCATTGAGAGAACTCTAGGTATCCAGTGGTGTATTCAGACAGATGCATTCCAGTTCAAGATTACCCCGAAGGACCGTCCCCTTACTAGACGAGGTGTTCTTTCGACGTTAAGTTCCGTATACGATCCACTTGGATTCATTGCGCCTTTTGTCCTAGTTCGGAAACAAATCTTGCAGGAAATGTGTAGAAACCAAACAGATTGGGATAGTCCTCTACCAGAGAACTTGCAACCCAGATGGAGATGTTGGAGGGATGATCTCGAGAAGCTTGGTTCCTTGGAAATCAAGAGATGTCTGAAACCTGAGAACTTTGGAGATGTCGTAGTGGCCGAACTACACCATTTCTCAGATGCAAGCACTATTGGTTATGGCCAGTGCTCATATCTACGTCTTATAGATGACAAGCAACAAGTACATTGCTCTTTAGTTATGGCCAAATCCAGAGTCACGCCACTGAAGCAAGTTACTGTACCTCGTTTGGAACTTACTGCTGCTCTCGTTTCTGTTAAAGTCAGCTCCCAACTTCTAGAAGAGCTCGAAATTAGCAATGTCGTTGAATGGTTCTGGACAGATAGTACTGTTGTCCTTGGATACATTGCTAATGATTCTCGGCGTTTTCACGTTTTTGTCGCCAACAGACTTCAACAGATTCGTGACCGCACGGAACCCTATCAGTGGAACTACATCAGTTCAGCAGAGAACCCAGCAGACATAGCATCACGTGGAATTACAGCTGCTGAGTTACGAAACAGGAAGGAATGGTTCAGAGGACCCAATTTTCTATGGGAGTCCAGATTACCATTTTCTGGTCAACCTGTTAGCAAGCCAAGTATATCAGAGGACGATCCTGAGGTTAAGCGTTGCCAGGTGTTTGAGACGAAGGTGGAACCTACTGAATATACGTCACTAATTGACTATTTAGAACGTTGTTCTGATTGGAATCGTGCCAAGAGACTCATAGCAAACTGTCTTAAGTTCAAGACGTTGCTTAGAAAGATTCCTTGTCAGAAGGCAACAGATGCAGTGCCTTCAAAGGAGCAAGGATTGCCTGTAGCTTTATTAGAGGAAGCAGAATTGGCCATTGTGAGATTAGTCCAGAAAGAGGCCTTTAGTGAAGAATTGAAAATTCTGAACAACACCAAGGGATGTGAAGATGTTAACAGAAAGAAGTCTGTTCGAAAAACATCCTCCCTTTACCGACTCGATCCATTTCTGGATAATAATGATGTTTTACGAGTTGGGGGTCGTTTGCAGAAGGGAGAATTTACGTCTTATGTTAAGCACCCAATCATTTTACCAAGGAAGTCGCATGTTACAAGGCTTATCATCAGACACTTTCATGAACGCAGCAGACACCAAGGACGAAGTATCACAACCAATGAGATTAGATCAAATGGTTATTGGATTATTGGCTGCAGTTCTGCTGTGTACAGTCTCATTTCAAGATGCGTGAAATGTCGTAAACGTCGCAGTCAAACACTGGATCAGAAAATGAGCGACCTACCTGCTGACAGACTTGCAGCAGAGGCACCCTTTACGTACAGTGGGGTAGACTTCTTCGGACCATTCTACATCAAAGAAGGGAGAAAAGAATTGAAGAGATATGGAGTTTTGTTCACATGTATGTCTTCAAGAGCGGTGCATCTAGAGACCGCAAACTCTCTCGACACCAGTTCATTTATCAATGCTCTGCGCAGATTTCTGTCGATACGTGGACCAGTAAAACAATTGAGATCAGATAGAGGTACTAACTTTGTCGGGGCTGAGAGAGAACTCAGAGAATCTCTAGAAGAACTAGACGACAGTCGCCTGAAGCAGTTTCTAACAGCAGAAGGATGTGATTATATCAGTTTTAAAATGAACATTCCGTCAGCGAGTCATATGGGCGGAGTTTGGGAAAGGCAGATCAGGACAGTTCGCAATGTGCTTTCTTCTCTCTTGCAGGACTTTGGATCTCAGTTGGATGATGAGGGTCTTAGAACCCTTTTCTGCGAAGCTATGGCTATTGTCAACAGTCGTCCACTTACCATCTCGAACTTGCATGATCCGTTTGCCCCTGAACCAATCACACCTAACCACCTTCTGACCATGAAGTCTAAGGTTGTCTTACCACCACCTGGTGAGTTCCAGACGCCAGATTTGTATTGCCGTAGGAGATGGCGCCGCATACAATACTTGGCCAATGAGTTCTGGACACGTTGGAGAAAGGAATATGTTCAGATTCTTCAGACGCGTACAAAGTGGTCGTCAACAAGAAGGAATATCCGAATTGGAGATGTCGTTATAGTGAAGGATGATAACCTGCCCCGGAATCAGTGGCATCTTGGTCGTGTCATAGATACATATGCAAGCGAGGATGGGTTGGTCCGTAGTGTTAGATTAGCTATCGGAGACAGCAATCTGGACAAGAAAGGCAAGAGGAACGGTCAGCTTTCAACACTTGAAAGACCTATTCACAAGTTAGTCTTGTTGTTGGAGAACGAGACCGGGGAAGACCCCACCGAGGAGCCATATTAGGAACCTATTTGAGTGTTTCTTTATGGACATTTTATTAGTTGTGAGATTGTATATATGTTAAAATTAGTTATTCACTAATTTGGGGAGCCATGTTACGCCCGTACAGGCTACCATAGGTAGAACTCTTTTGTCAAGTGAGGTAATTTTATATCTTGTTACATTATTCTGTTTATTTGGCGGTAAGCACATGGTGCAGCAAAGTCAGGAAAACCCTCATATATTACGAAAATAAGGCACAAGGAGGTAAATACATTTATATTTTGTGTAAAGATCATTTGCTTATTCCAATATTAATTTTCAATACAAGTATATTGAATTCTGTGTAATTGTTTACAGTTTCACGGTGAAGTTTGGTACTGTTTGTGACTCTGCGGCGGGAATACCCGTATTTTTGTTCTGCATTAAACTTCATCAGTCAAAACCAAGTCAACCTTGTTTTATCTTCGAGAGGGTCGATCCATAACCGCACATCTCTGCCGTAACAGAAGGCTATTATAGACGGTTAGCAATCAAAACTTTGTTTCAATATCTGTATACCTTATTCATTGACGGATGCACTTTAGTGGTAATAGTCGAGCGTATAGCGTTTAATCGGTCATCCAAACTATACAAAGATGAGTGTTCGAAAACGGTGGCAGATATATATTCCTACATGAAAGGTTGATATCTGTATGATAACCAAAAAAACTGTATCTTGTGAAGTCATAATAAAAGCATACCCGCCTCGTCGTCGGTGGACAGGTCTTAATTAATAAGGGCAAAATAACTTGGTATACTTTTACGTAAAATTTGTTTTGTAAAACATATTTTGAAAGTCAGTTGTCAAGTTATGGCAAGTTTTGACAAACATTTCAAATAATCTATTTATATGTAAAGTTCACTAGTAGATAGAAAGTATATGATTTTGATGAAGTGTTTACTACTATGCAATCGATGTAAACAAAAACGTGGTACGAGCACTGTTTACAAAATAGAGAATTCCGAGGACTGTATCTCACTATAACTCGCGAACCGATATCCAAATTTCGGTTTCTTTAATAAAGTATTATCAAGAAAAAAGAAACGAGAAATCATATCAATTGCTTTTACCAAAAATTGAATCTTATAAAAGCTCTTGATAACATCAACATGTATTCATACACTGTGATCAAAATTGTGGTGCTTAACTGAAATATACATGTAAATTGAATGCAAAATCTGGAATCCAAAAACTGAAAAGTATCCATAATGTATACTACGGATATTCACAATGAGCACCGAGTCATCAATGAGACAACGATTATATACTAAACAGTCAATGTCAATGATAGTCAATGGGTTTTTTAACCAGTGCAGTGGTCAACATCGACTCTTTTAAGAGTGAATGATGTAGAGAATAATGCAAATGGAACAGAATTCGGACCAATATATATCCGAAGGCATCATATTGTGAACAGAATACGACGTTGAATATACACAGCGATATAATGATTATAGTGGAGTAAGGCTGCGATTCGCCATGAAAAAAATGAAGTGGCTAGTTAATAGTCAAGGTATAAATTATATAAATAAAACTAGACACGATCTCGTTGCGAGCAACGAGGAGGTCTTCCGTGCGATTTTTTGAAGGTTATATGACCGTGACTTTGATATTTGACCCTTTATCTCCTTATTGGGGCAACAACAAAAAAATTGATGGTTGAATTTTATTAGGAACATCATTCTCAGCGTTTTATTCTATATTGATTTTCAAAATAATGTTTTTTAAAATATTTGTTCTGTTTGAGGTATGTTATCAAAGTTTGGTACTTCTGGCCCCAGTTAAAACCCCTTAATACGGAACACATGATAAATTTATTATAATATGTTGTTAAATAAATGTGAGATGAACATTTTTGCTTCCTAAACATATAACAAAACATTTTTCAGTAAAGTGCTATGGAAGAAAGACTTTAGAGCCCTTTTGGTCCCTAAATTGAAGGGCCAGCCCCTTTTTCTTGGCATCATACGAAAGTTCTTTTGATATGAAACATATTTTGTTCAACAAGTGTTTAGAAATTCTTTGCCGTTTTTGAGCTATCTGGGATATGACGTTTTAGGGACCGACCCCTAATCTCCTTATTGGGGCCAGATAACGAAAATTTTATGATTGAATATTGTTTAAAACATCATTCTAAATATCTTTTATTCTATATTGCTTTTCAAAATATTTGTCCTTTTTGAGATATATTCGATCGAAGTTTTGGACTTTTGGCCCGTTAAAACCCCTAATTACGTAACGCATAATAAAAAATTTATAATGTATAGTTTAATAAGTAAAAGATGAACATTTTTGCTTCTTTAACATATGACAAAATATTTCTCAGTAAAGTGCTATGGAAGACAGACTTTAGAGCCCTTTTGGCCCCTAAATTGAAGGGCCAGCCCCTTTTTCTTGGCATCATACGAAAGTTCTTTTGATATTAAACATATTTTGTACAACAAGTGTTTAGAAATTCTTTGCCGTTTTTGAACTATCTGGGATATGACGTTTTAGGGGCCGACCCCTAATCTCCTTATTGGGGCCAGATAACGAAACTTTTATGATTGAATATTGTTTAAAACATCATTCTAAGCATCTTTTATTCTATATTGCTTTTTAAAATATTTGTCCTTTTTGAGATATATTCGATTGAAATTTTGGACTTTTGGCCCCTTAAAACCCCTAATTACGTAACGCATAATAAAATTTTTATAATGTATAGTTTTATTAGTGAAAGATGAACATTTTTGCTTCTTAAACATATTACAAAACATTTCTCAGTAAAGTGCTATAGAAGAAAGACTTTAGAGCCCTTTTGGCCCCTAAATTGAAGGGCCAGCCCCTTTTTCTTGGCATCATACGAAAGTTCTTTTGATATTAAACATATTTTGTTCAACAAGTGTTTAGAAATTCTTTGCCGTTAAAGAGCTATCTGGGAAAGGACATTTTAGGGGCCGACCCCTAATCTCCTTATTGGGGCCAGATAACGAAAATTTTAGGATTGAATATTGTTTAAAACATCATTCTAAGCATCTTTTATTCTATATTGCTTTTCAAAATATTTGTCCTTTTTGAGATATATTCGATCGAAGTTTTGGATTTTTGGCCCCTTAAAACCCCTAATTACGTAACGCATAATAAAAAATTTATAATGTATAGTTTAATTAGTAAAAGATGAAAATTTTTGCTTCTTAAACATATTACAAAATATTTCTCAGTAAAGTGCTATGGGAGAAAGACTTTAGAGCCCTTTTGGCCCCTTATTTAAGGGACCAGCCCCTTTTTCTTGTTATCAAACGGAAGATCCTGTAAATATAAATTTTATTTGCTCTATATGTTATGGTAAAATATTTTCAGGAAAGGAGATAAAGAACGAAAACCATTAAAAATTACGTCGTTTTTTTAAACTCGATTTTCGGGTTCAGGCGAGCTTCGACGCCTTTGAAGCCAGACAACCACAAATGCCTTTAAACACATCTACAATCTTTTGTCTACAATCCCTGAAAATTTAAATTCAATATCTTTTTTCGTTTAGGAGGAGATAGCAGGACAAAATGACCCTCTAAAAATCACTAAAACGTCAATATCTCCCGAACGGATATGACGTCATTAAAATAAAAAATTATATATAAGGCTTTTATCAATATCTACAAGATCTGAAATTTTCACGAAAATCGGTCAAGTCGTTTTCAAAAAATCGCTTGTACAAAAAAGCGTAAGAAAAAAAAAAATAACTAGACACGATCTCGTTGCGAGCAACGAGGAGGTCTTCCGTGCGATTTTTTGAAGGTTATATGACCTTGACTTTGATATTTGACCCTTTATCTCCTTATTGGGGCAACAAAAAAAAATTGATGGTTGAATTTTATTAGGAACATCATTCTCAGCATTTTATTCTATATTGATTTTCAAAATAATGTTTTTTAAAATATTTGTTCTGTTTGAGGTATGTTATCAAAGTTTGGTACTTCTGGCCCCTTAAAACCCATTAAAACCCCTTAATACGGAACACATGATAAAATAATTATAATATGTTGTTAAATAAATGTGAGATGAACATTTTTGCTTCCTAAACATATAACAAAACATTTTTCAGTAAAGTGCTATGGAAGAAAGACTTCATCTTTTATTCTATATTGCTTTTCAAAATATTTGTCCTTTTTGAGATATATTCGATCGAAGTTTTGGACTTTTGGCCCCTTAAAACCCCTAATTACGTAACGCATAATAACATTTTTATAAAGTATAGTTTTATTAGTAAAAGATGAACATTTTTGCTTCTTAAACATATTACAAAACATTTCTCTGTAAAGTGCTATAGAAGAAAGACTTTAGAGCCCTTTTGGCCCCTAAATTGAAGGGCCAGCCCCTTTTTCTTGGCATCATACGAAAGTTCTTTTGATATTAAACATATTTTGTTCAACAAGTGTTTAGAAATTCTTTGCCGTTTAAGAGCTATCTGGGAAAGGACATTTTAGGGGCCGACCCCTAATCTCCTTATTGGGGCCAGATAACGAAAATTTTATGATTGAATATTGTTTAAAACATCATTCTAAGCATCTTTTATTCTATATTGCTTTTCAAAATATTTGTCCTTTTTGAGATATATTCGATCGAAGTTTTGGATTTTTGGCCCCTTAAAACCCCTAATTACGTAACGCATAATAAAAAATTTATAATGTATAGTTTTATTAGTAAAAGATGAACATTTTTGCTTCTTACACATATTACAAAATATTTCTCAGTAAAGTGCTATGGGAGAAAGACTTTAGAGCCCTTTTGGCCCCTTATTTAAGAGGCCAGCCCCTTTTTCTTGTTATCAAACGGAAGATCCTGTAAATATAAATTTTATTTGCTCTATATGTTATGGTAAAATATTTTCAGGAAAGGAGATAAAGAACGAAAACCATTAAAAATTACGTCGTTTTTTAAACTCGATTTTCGGGTCCAGGCGAGCTTCGACGCCTTTGAAGCCAGACAACCACAAATGCCTTTAAACACATCTACAATCTTTTGTCTACAATCCCTGAAAATTTAAATTCAATATCTTTTTTCGTTTAGGAGGAGATAGCAGGACAAAATGACCCTCTAAAAATCACTAAAACGTCAATATCTCCCGAACGGAAATGACGTCATTAAAATAAAAAATCATATATAAGGTTTTTATCAATATCTACAAGATCTGAAATTTTCACGAAAATCGGTCAAGTCGTTTTCAAAAAATCGCTTGTACAAAAAAGCGTAAGAAAAAAAAAAAAAATAAAAGGGAAAAAGAAACAAAGCAATAACAACTAGACACGATCTCGTTGCGAGCAACGAGGAGGTCTTCCGTGCGATTTTTTGAAGGTTATATGACCTTGACTTTGATATTTGACCCTTTATCTCCTTATTGGGGCAACAAAAAAAAATTGATGGTTGTATTTTATTAGGAACATCATTCTCAGCATTTTATTCTATATTGATTTTGAAAATAACGTTTTTTAAAATATTTGTTCTGTTTGAGGTATGTTATCAAAGTTTGGTACTTCTGGCCCTTTAAAACCCATTAAAACCCCTAAATACGGAACACATGATAAAATAATTATTTTATGTTGTTAAATAAATGTGAGATGAACATTTTTGCTTCCTAAACATATAACAAAACATTTTTCAGTAAAGTGCTATGGAAGAAAGACTTTAGAGCCCTTTTGGTCCCTAAATTGAAGGGCCAGCCCCTTTTTCTTGGCATCATACGAAAGTTCTTTTGATATTAAACATATTTTGTTCAACAAGTGTTTAGAAATTCTTTGCCATTTTTGAGCTATCTGGGATATGACGTTTTAGGGGCCGACCCCTAATCTCCTTATTGGAGCCAGATAACGAAAATTTTATGATTGAATATTGTTTAAAACATCATTCTAAACATCTTTTATTCTATATTGCTTTTCAAAATATTTGTCCTTTTTGAAATATATTCGATCGAAGTTTTGGACTTTTGGCCCCTTAAAACCCCTAATTACGTAACGCATAATAAAAAAATTATAATGTATAGTTTAATTCGTAAAAGATGAACATTTTTGCTTCTTAAACATATGACAAAATATTTCTCAGTAAAGTGCTATGGAAGACAGACTTTAGAGCCCTTTTGGCCCCTAAATTGAAGGGTCAGCCCCTTTTTCTTGGCATCATACGAAAGTTCTTTGATATTACACATATTTTGTACAACAAGTGTTTAGAAATTCTTTGCCGTTTAAGAGCTATCTGGGAAAGGACATTTTAGGGGCCGACCCCTAATCTCCTTATTGGGGCCAGATAACGAAAATTTTATGATTGAATATTGTTTAAAACACCATTCTAAGCATCTTTTATTCTATATTGCTTTTCAAAATATTTGTCCTTTTTGAGATATATTCGATCGAAATTTTGGATTTTTGGCCCCTTAAAACCCCCAATTACGTAACGCATAATAAAAAATTTATAACGCATAATAAAAAATTTATAATGTATAGTTTAATTAGTAAAAGATGAACATTTTTGCTTCTTAAACATTTGACAAAATATTTCTCAGTAAAGTGCTATGGAATACAGACTTTAGAGCCCTTTTGGCCCCTAAATTGAAGGGCCAGCCCCTTTTTCTTGGCATCATACGAAAGTTCTTTTGATATTAAACATATTTTGTTCAACAAGTGTTTAGAAATTCTTTGCCGTTTAAGAGCTATCTGGGAAAGGACATTTTAGGGGTCGACCCCTAATCTCCTTATTGGGGCCAGATAACGAAAATTTTATGATTGAATATTGTTTAAAACATCATTCTAAGCATCTTTTATTCTATATTGCTTTTCAAAATATTTGTCCTTTTTGAGATATATTCGATCGAAATTTTGGACTTTTGGCCCCTTAAAACCGCTAATTACGTAACGCATAATAAAATTTTTATAATGTATAGTTTTATTAGTGAAAGATGAACATTTTTGCTTCTTAAACATATTACAAAACATTTCTCAGTAAAGTGCTAAAGAAAAAAGACTTTAGAGCCCTTTTGGCCCCTAAATTGAAGGGCCAGCCCCTTTTTCTTGGCATCATACGAAAGTTCTTTTGATATTAAACATATTTTGTTCAACAAGTGTTTAGAAATTCTTTGCCGTTTAAGAGCTATCTGGGAAAGGACATTTTAGGGGTCGACCCCTTATCTCCTTATTGGGGCCAGATAACGAAAATTTTATGATTGAATATTGTTTAAAACATCATTCTAAGCATCTTTTATTCTATATTGCTTTTCAAAATATTTGTCCTTTTTGAGATATATTCGATCGAAATTTTGGACTTTTGGCCCCTTAAAACCCCTAATTACGTAACGCATAATAAAATTTTTATAATGTATAGTTTTATTAGTGAAAGATGAACATTTTTGCTTCTTAAACATATTACAAAATATTTCTCAGTAAAGTGCTATGGGAGAAAGACTTTAGAGCCCTTTTGGCCCCTAAATTGAAGGGCCAGCCCCTTTTTCTTGGCATCATACGAAAGTTCTTTTGATATTAAACATATTTTGTTCAACAAGTGTTTAGAAATTCTTTGCCGTTTAAGAGCTATCTGGGAAAGGACATTTTAGGGGCCGACCCCTAATCTCCTTATTGGGGCCAGATAACGAAAATTTTATGATTGAATATTGTTTAAAACATCATTTTAAGCATCTTTTATTCTATATTGCTTTTCAAAATATTTGTCCTTTTTGAGATATATTCGATCGAAGTTTTGGATTTTTGGCCCCTTAAAACCCCTAATTACGTAACGCATAATAAAAAATTTATAATGTATAGTTTTATTAGAAAATGATGAACATTTTTGCTTCTTAAACATATTACAAAATATTTCTCAGTAAAGTGCTATGGGAGAAAGACTTTAGAGCCCTTTTGGCCCCTTATTTAAGGGACCAGCCCCTTTTTCTTGTTATCAAACGGAAGATCCTGTAAATATAAATTTTATTTGCTCTATATGTTATGGTAAAATATTTTCAGGAAAGGAGATAAAGAACGAAAATCATTAAAATTTACGTCATTTTTTCAAACTCGATTTTCGGGTCCAGGCGAGCTTCGACGCCTTTGAAGCCAGACAACCACAAATGCCTTTAAACACATCTACAATCTTTTGTCTACAATCCCTGAAAATTTAAATTCAATATCTTTTTTCGTTTAGGATGAGATAGCAGGACAAAATGACCCTCTAAAAATCACTAAAACGTCAATATCTCCCGAACGGAAATGACGTCATTAAAATAAAAAATTATATATAAGGTTTTTATCAATATCTACAAGATCTGCAATTTTCACGAAAATCGGTCAAGTCGTTTTCAAAAAATCGCTTGTACAAAAAAGCGTAAGAAAAAAAAAAAAAAATAAAAGGGAAAAAGAAACAAAGCAATAACAATAAGGTCTTCCGTTGGAAACGGAAGACCTTAATAAGGTCTTCCGTTGGAAACGGAAGACCTTAATAAAAGGGAAAAAGAAACAAAGCAATAACAATAAGGTCTTCCGTTGGAAACGGAAGACCTTAATAAGCGAAAAGATGTTGTTCAGACTTAGAGCGGTAAAAGTGTACTTCCTGAAATTTAATGTATAGTGAATTTGAATCGTAATACAGTTCCTGATAAACATGCTGAAAAAAATTGACTATTTTCAATATGTTTATCAAGAACTTGATAACTTGATATCTTTATATCAAATTTCAAAAAGTACACTATAAACGCTCCAAGTTTGAAAAACATATTTTTCCTTATTTTATCAATGTTTTTATCAGTAGGAAGAATTTCGGTTTCGGTTTGTAGCTTATTAAATAGGTTAGCTAGAAATCAATATTTAAAACTCAACGCTTTGGATTTGTATTTCAAATAATATTTTTAAGTGAGTCATTAAATGAATTTTAGTTCAGAGGGCGTGAAATTATGCAGGTACAAGTAGAAGGAAATTTTTTTATATAATGTTTATAAAGATCTTAAGGGCATTGGCAAAGTTCCCGATTTCGGTTTCTGAATTAGGTTTTTTTCATTGATTATTTAGTGAATTTATATGCGTCTATATAGGCAAACAACAGACACTACAAACCCCTCTCTCCATCCTGATTATAAAAGCAATTCCAAAAATATTAATTTCGCAGTTAACATTGCTTTCAATGTAATTCAAGGAATATATCGGAGTAATTAATATTTGAAAGAAGCAATTTTCTAAAAATGTTTTGAGATTATAAATTAAATGATACAAATTATTGTAAATCGATTTCGAATAACATCCAACTGAAAATGATTTACAGCGCTAATATATACAAAGTGTGAATCTCAACTTGCTCTTTCCTATTTAAGAATTATCATACTGGATCATTTTATACAGTTCACACACACACACACACACACACACACATACTTGTAAACACATGAAACTCACTACACAAGACTTTACACCAGTAAGTCACTACACTGCTTTCTAAGCATCCTAATGAAATTTTTGGAACAAATTTGTAGAAGAGGGACTTCTCTTATGATTCAACGGGGTCAATTACCCTTTAAATCTTTATATTTATAGTTTGAATTTTCACCTGGATTCCACTACATTTGACCACGTGACTCTTCAATGACACACACACGATTCTCACTACGTTGTCAGTGTTGAGATACACACATGAAACCGACTACTACATACTCATTTCATTTATTTCACCTCAATGAGGACTTAATGCACATATTACTATATGTACTTTGAGTACATGACTATTGAAACACCTGTCCAAAATGTGTAGTTGAAAGTGCATGCAGCCAGCAGCCAATCTTTTCTTGCATCAAATGGAATTGTTTTTAAAACATATTATGGACACTTGGGACCAAGAAATGTATGTGCTATATCAATTGGCCAGGGGAAGCATGCATAGACACAATTGATCCTTTTAGGCAAAGCTGTACGTATGTCAAGAACAAAGTATTTATTCCATTATGAAAACCTTTATTTTGAAAATTAATGACATGACAACTACATTAATTAAATTTTATTTTCAAAAGGTTCAGAACAGATGCATTAAAAAAAAATAAGAATGAAAAAAATATTTCTTTGCAAAGAGAGAGACATGATTGGGAAATTTCATTACTCAATACTGAATTATCATAATATGCATTACCGGTATATAAAAAAACATACATGCATTTCATTTCATATCAAGCACATGTTAATAATTACTGTGATTTTAATGATCTAAAATAGCAGTGAAGCAAAAATTCAATCCAAAATTTTGCATAAAAGCATTTATGATTCACTTAGTACAGTTTGACCAAGGCAATCACTAGTTTGGAACAGTAAAAGATACAAAACATGTGCAAGAATTCTTTCAATGTTAATATATACATTTGTTTAAAAAATGCAGTGCATAAAAACACTTGCATACACAAACATTGTTTTTGAAAGTGATTTCAAGAAATAATATACTGTATTTGAAGCACATAAAGTATGAAAAGTTATATGAAACCCTTGTTAATATTTTCAATAAATGACATAACAAGTACATTTACCAATTATTGAATCAAATTTCATTTTAATACTGTAACGTTGAGAACAGTCTTTTCATAAAAATTAATAATCAAGGAATATGTATTTCCAAAAAGACAGACAATATTGGCAAACATCCTCAATAACCAGTACATAAGAAAATACATGTGTATGCATTTCATTTGATATCAAACTCTTGATCAAAGTTTTTTCATATCAGTAAACAATTGATAACCATTAACAGAAGTGAAGTACAAACTTATACAATCCTGATTCACTTACGGTTTGATCAAGGCAGTCATTAGTTCAGTACAGTAAAAAATACAAAACATATGCAACAATTCTTTTAATGTTACTAAGTTAAATGCAATCAGTGATAGAATACATATGTAGTGGATTGAAAAAATGTATGCGTAACCAAAACTGGTTTTGCAAGTGATTACAAGAAATAACATTTTATATGAAAGAGGGCATCTCTAATAGGCATTTAAGAAATACCAAATACATGTACACATTTTTTCAAAGAACAAATGAAATGAAACATGAACAAGCAATAACAGTTTGTATTAAAACAGAAAATTTTAAGGCCTAGATCTAGAACAATCATGACGTCATAATTGATGTGATGAATCTTTTTTTTTGTACTTTACGACTTTAAAGAAGTTCTGTAGAAAATCAAAGTTTCTAATTGAATTATGGGGGAAAAAACCCTAATACTTATATTCAAATTGACATTATTCTGAAGGGGAGGACAAGAGTTTATTTGATGCCGTTTTCGGAGTGCCTGCAAGCATACTATACATATTTCATTAGTCATAAAAAGGACAAAACTACAAGATTTTTTACTTCCTTCCTTCACATTATATTCAAATTGACACTTAAAAACATGATTTTTCATTGTGTTTATTACAAGATTAAGCTCTAGTACACCCTCTCAATGTTATTGTTATGAAGCATCATTGAAAAAAAATTATATCCTGAATTTCATAAACCTGTAGTCATCTTTCATTTACTAGATCTTGACCTTCGATCATCACAAACTAAATTTACCATTAAGTTTTTCAAAATTACAAGACTGACAAATTACACTAAATTACATTTTATCAACTAGTTTTTTGTTTTCACGTTTTTGAGTTGTAATTAAATTTTTTACTGCAAATTTGATCTGCTTCCATGGAAATTTTGCCAAGCATGACTCCTTTTTCATTGCATTAAGACACTCCAACTGACAAGGAGTCTTCCCTTGGATAATGTTCCTTCTGAAAAGCTTCTTCAGGGCACCTTTCTCAGTAGGTGTCCAGTGGTGCCTGGGAGTTGGTGCTGAAACCAAAAAAAACAAGCACTTGTCATTTGAAAATATATATTGCAGAATGTGTTTCAAAAGTAAAAGAACTTCGGATACATGTACTTTATCGACATTTGAAATAGAAAAGAAACAATGAAAGAAAGCACAAAGATAATACCTGATTTTGGTTTCTTTTTTACAGGCCCTTGGGAACCTTAATTAAAAAAAAAACCTACATTAATTTCTTAATTATGCTTCATTGAATTAAATTAAGGAAAAGGAACAAGATATCTATGTACCAATGTCTACTAGCAATGTCCCTACTGTGAATAATCAAAATAAGAATAATCAACATTTAACAGGAAGCTGATATCTGGTTTGTTCAAAAATGACACCACATGACATACATTTACAAAGATGGTGTTAAAATTTCAAGCATTTGCGATTGATAGTTGCTAAGATATCTGTGGCCATTTTTTCTCTCAAATATCTCACTATAAATAGTCTTCATAAACATGTAACACAAAGTGACAATAGTAGAACAGTATACCCCACCTCCATCAGAGCAGAGATATAAATATACTTTTATCATACACATACCTGGTTCCTGTTCTGCAGACATTGGGGAAACTGGAAAAATTAAAGGAATTGAACAAGTCAGATCATATGCAATAATGCTAAAATAATAACTGTTTTTAACTTCTGTCTCTTTAATATTAATTAAATATTATGAGAAGGGATTTAATGATTGTAATATGATAATGCATTCAAGTCAGAAACTGCAGAATGAATGAATTATTACTCACTTATAGGATATTTTGATTGTAATAGAATTCATAGTTAACAAGTTCAATATTTTTTAAAAGGAAATTCAAGGTGATGTATTAGGCTCTAGCAAAAATAACATGCAGAATCCAGATTTGTATTTTTTATCCTACTCATTGCCTTCAAATAACTAAAAATGCTTGACCAACTTCAATATCATGCATGTATACGGCATGTACACATGATTTATGTTGCCTATAGGTTTAACTTCTGATGAAATCTTAACAAAGATATTTTGAAATTTTACACTATTTTGTGTGACCAATTTACCAATATCCACTGCTTCAATGTATTCTTCATCATCATCCAAGTCTTCTGTTTCCTCTTCATCACTCTCACTGTCTACTGCTTCTGTTTAAAGAAATTAATGTATCATAATAATATACATGTAGTTTTATTGTGTTATCGTAATAAAGTAAATAAATAAATATCGTAATAATCATGCATTTTTAATAACCTTGATTTAAAACCTATTTTTTTTTATTTATTAATTGATTAATACATGTATATTATATCTAGTTTACTGGCATTTACCTTTGTCATCAAGTTGTATTTCATCAAAATCTTTCCCCTTGAATTTGGATATGGATCCATTGTTTAGGCTATGTAGTATCTTTGACACTTTGGCAATCTGCATTGTATCCTCTGGTAATCTATAAAACTGTCGATGGACCCTTATGTCGTGCCCCTGAAAAGTGGCCAAGATATCCTGCGATGTCTCATTTAGGTTGAGTATTTGCGCAAGAGTTGCAAGTTGTTTCCTAAGTTTGGTAGAGGTAATAGCAGTAGGATTATCTACACCTGCCTCCTTTGCAAACCTCCTTAGGCAGTCACTTCCTCTGTATGGAAATTTGGAATCTCCTGGTTTTGAAAACAAACAGTCTCCAGAAACTTTTGCCTTTTCTCTCTGCTGAATAAGGATCTTGATATTCTTCTTCATCTCATCCGTTAGCAAAATGGCCACTTTTCTCCCCCTTTTCCCCTTTATTTCAACTCGAGTATGAGTATTGCACAATTTCTTCTCAAATTCATTTAGTGTGCTTAGTACTACTTCATCAGGTTTTCCACTTCCATTTTCAGCATCAGAAAATTCTTGCAGCTTGATACGTTCAGCCTCCCCACTTCTACGTCGATTGAATAAAATCAGTTGCGCTAAGCACAACTGTGCCATTTTTGCATATAATGACATGTCAAACTGTACTACGATCTTTTCACAAACTGTCTCCACCTCTTTGGCCAGGTAATTATTCAGTTTGACAACATCTTTTAACAACTGGAAGGAGAAGAGGTTTGTTGTATTTCTTTTCACTTAAGGAGGTTAATGCATGTCCCGATATGTCATTGGTCCATTCTGTTTCGTATAAAGTAAGAAATCGGTCTGCTTCTTCAATCTTTGCTCTGTCATTTTCTTTGATACCGTCAGACCGCATATAACGTGCGCACTTTTGTAGACTATGCCCAATCTTCAGAGCCAAGGATGGACTGGTATAGGAATGAGATTCCTCATCAAATCCAGCTATAGTACGCACATTCTGAATTAAAATATCCCAGTTTTTGCTCAAAAGAGCCTCATCTAAACACTGTATATCTTTTGATAATTTGCATGCAAATAGAAGTCTACCAACTTCTCTTAATTTTTGAGATATGTATTGAGTTTTGTGTGGCTCATGGCCATGTTTTTCAAACAGTCTCCGACCATAATCTAGAATTCTAGGATCTGATTGAATTATCACTTTAACTTCATCATCTCTCATGGTAAGTAGTACTTTTTTGAAAAGCCCATCTTGACATTTTCTGATTGGAAGTAAAAGGCGACCTTTCTGTACAGGATTTTGGCTTTTCTTTTCAGATAAACAATATTTACTGTGTTTCCACATGTCAGTTTTCTTATAAAAGGCCTTGCAATTCTCACATGGAATAAGGTCTTTGATCTCACATTTTGTAGAACGTTTCTTTGGAATCATTATGCCAGCTCCTTTTTCCAGAACAGATATGTTATGAGCAAAGTCTCCTTTATTCACAAGTTCCTCCCACATTTTTCTCCTTTCTTTGCTTTTTTTGGGGAAAACTAAAATCTTGGCTACTTCAACTTCTGTTTTATGTGCAAGCTCAAGGTGTCTTGCAATGTTTGCAATCATCTTCTCACAAAAGAAGCAGGCATGCAGCTTGTTTTTTAAGTTTCCATTCGAATTTTTAGGAACACCTTGAAAAGAAATGTCCTTATCTGTCTTTCCAGAGAGCATGGGATATTTTTCACTTTCAATGCTACCACAACTTTCTTCACTATCAGATACTATTTCTCTTCTAGGATCAATAGTAGGACATTCTGAAAAAACAAGATTTAATTTATTGTCCAAAAAGGGATAAAGTAAATAAATGAGGGCTGTTCTTTTATTGTTAAAGGATTTGACAATATATAGTTTAATGCAAAGACATAAATGCTACTTGATATTTATAATTGTATCATTTAAAAGCTATTTCATACACAATAGTTTTTAAGAGCCCATATGAACAGATGAAAAACTTTAATATTACATGTATAGATGAAAATCAATTACTTTCTAATCCAATGTCACTGCAAGATAATTCCCCCAAACTGTCAGGATGAAGATCATCTTGGTTTTCTAGAGTTAAAATATGTAATAAAATATTATACAGGTATAATTTTGATTGGGATTGTTTATCTTAAAATTTAGTGTAAATTGTTCATGCATTTATATTAAACATCTTATTATAACCCAAAGTTGATTTTTACTTACAAAAATAAATTTAAGTGTTAAACAATAGAAACTATTAATTATACATATTACATGAATACTTTTGAAGATAATGATACATTGACAAATTGACTTCCCTTTAATTGCTGATTACAGCATTAAAAAGGACATACTATACCTTCAAAAAGAGAGTCAGAATCATTGTCAGAGCTATGGTCTGGCTCATAATCAGGGTCTTTCACTGACAAGAAAATAGGATAAAATTCATTTAAAGCTTCATTTACTGTGTATTCAATAGTATTTTTAAAATTTTGGAAACCGTACAAAATTTGTCCATTTGATACGCCAATTAAAAGATACCTTTTTGAGTGTGACAAGTGTGACTTATTAATGTTGCATTTGGTCAAAATGAATACGGAAACCAATAAAAATTTTATATGCATAGTTATGAAGAACAAATGTTTACATCTGTGTGGAAAAGGATGTCATTTACTGAAAGTGAGACAAATGGTCAGCAAATTAGAGAGAGAGAGAGAGAGAGAGAGAGAGAGAGAGAGAGAGAGAGAGATCTGATACATTTGAGATGGTGTGAATAAATATTAATCTTTATTCTCACCAGAATTATCATCATCATCATCAATAAGTCTATCATTTCCAGCATTCAACAGACCTTGGCCTTGCTTTGGCACTGTTCCTGAAAGTAAACAAAAACATAATTATAAAATTTTCTCTCAAACATCAGCTAAAAATAAGATATATTGCAAGAAAGAGAGGTAGATAGAGAAAGAGAACAATAAATTCAGTTCTCTAAAGTTTAATTAATGATGACACTTAACCTGAATGTCACTACATGCGTGCAAAACTGATATAGAAGAGAGAGAGAGAGAGAGAGAGAGAGAGAGAGAGAGAGAGCAATATCAATGAAGAGAGGGAGAAAGATAAATTATTATTCTTCAGATTAATTTATTTTTTCTTTACACATTCAACCTGAATGTCACTACATGTGTGCAAAACTAATATGAGAGAGAGAGAGAGTAAATACATGTAAATTATAATCAATATTTATTCTCACCAGAAAGAGCATCCTCATCTGTGTCATCATCATCACTAAGTCTATCATTTCCAGCATGCAATCGACCTTTGCCTTGCTTTAACATTGTTCCTAAAAGTAAACACAAACATTTATAACATATTTACTGGAATGGACATATTCTCAAAAATCAGCTACAAAATGAGGGATATAGCAACAGAGAGAAAGGTAGAGGTAGAGAAAGGAAGAGAAATTTCAAAAATATTTTTGATGATGTTTGATAAATAAAACAAAATTAATCTTTAACTATGCATCAACTGATATCATTAAGAGTGAGAGAACCGAGAGAAAGACAGAGAGAAAGAGAACAAAAACTTCAGTTCTCTTAAATTTAAATTAACCATGACACTTAACCTGAATGTCACTACATGTTTTAAACACTGAGAGAGAGAGAGAGAGAGAGAGAGAGAGAGAGAGAGAGAGAGAGAGAGAGAGAGTAATGAAAAAAATAAGGACATAATGAAAGAGAAATATGAATCAATTTTCTTATTTATACACTTTCAATCTGAATGTCACTACATGTATGTAACACTTATATAGATGAGAGAAAAAGAGATTTCAGATGGTGTTGAGTAAATACATGTACATGTAAATTATAATCAATATTTAATCTCACCAGAAAGAGCATCCTCATCTATGTCATCATCATCACTAAGTCTATCATTTCCAGCATGCAATCGACCTTTGCCTTGCTTTGGCATTGTTCCTAAAAGTAAACACAAACATTTATAACATATTTACTGGAATGGACATATTCTCAAAAATCAGCTACAAAATGAGGGATATAGCAACAGAGAGAAAGGTAGAGGTAGAGAAAGGAAGAGAGATTTCAAAAATATTTTTGATGATGTTTGATAAATGAAACAAAATTAATCTTTAACTATGCATCAACTGATATCATTAAGAGTGAGAGAACAGAGAAAAAGACAGAGAGAAAGAGAACAAAAATTTCAGTTCTCTTAAATTTAAATTAATAATGACACTTAACCTGAATGTCACTACATGTGTGCAACACTGAGAGAGAGAGAGAGAGAGAGAGAGAGAGAGAGAGAGAGAGACAGAGAGACAGAGACAGAGAGAGTAATGAAAAAAATTGGAGACATAATGAGAGAGAAAGATAAATCAATATTCATCATTTATACACTTTCAACCTGAATGTCACTACATGTATGTAACACCTATATAGATGAGAGAAAGAGAGAGAGAGATTAGATTTAAGATGGTGTTGAGTAAATACATGTAAATTATAATCAATATTTATTCTCACCAGAAAGAGCATCCTCATCTATGTCATTATCATCACTAAGTCTATCATTTCCAGCATGCAATCGACCTTTGCCTTGCTTTAACATTGTTCCTAAAAGTAAATACAAACATTTATAACATATTTACAGACATTTTCTAAAAAAATCTGCTGGAAATAAGGGATATAGCAACAGAGAGAAAGGTAGAGGTAGAGAAAGGAGGAGAGATTTCAAAAATATCTTTTATTAAGCTTGGAATATCTTTTGAGTGTAAGAGAGAGAGTGAGAGAGAGAGATAAAGAGGGAGGGAAATAATTAGAGGGAGAGAGAAAAAGAACAAAAAATTCAGTTCTCTTAGGTTTAACTTGATGATGACACTAAACCTGTATGTCACTACATGTGTGCAAAACGAGAGAGAAAGAGAGAGAGAGAGAGAGAGACAGACAGACAGACAGACAGACACAGACAGACAGACAGACAGACAGACAGACAGACAGACAGAACAATGAATATAGTGAGAGACGGGGTAAGAGAAAAGTTCTTTAGTTTAACTCATTTTTTAAACACTTTCAACCTGAATGTCACTACATGTGTGCAAAACTGATATGTTTGAGGAGAGAGAGAGAGCGAAGAAAGAGAGAGAGGGAGAGAAAGTTTATATTTGAGATGATGTTGCGTAAATACATGTAAATTATAATCAATATTTATCCTCACCAGAAAGAGCATCCTCATCTATGTCATCATCATCACTAAGTCTATCATTTCCAGCATGCAATCAACCATTGCCCTGCTTTAACATTGTTCCTATAAGTAAATACAAACATTTATAACATATTTATAGACATATTCTCAAAAATCTGCTGGAAAATGAGGGATATAGCAACAGAGAGAAAGGTAGAGGTAGAGAAAGGAGGAGAGATTTCAAAAATATCTTTTATTAAGCTTGGAATATCTTTTGAGTGTAAGAGAGAGAGAGTGAGAGAGAGAGAGAGATAAAGAGAGAGGGAAATAATTAGAGGGAGAGGGAAAAAGAACAAAAAATTCAGTTCTCTTAGGTTTAACTTGATGATGACACTAAACCTGTATGTCACTACATGTGGGCAGAACTGTATATATACATATAATAGATAGATAGATAGATAGATAGATAGATAGATAGATAGATAGATAGATAGATAGATAGATAGATAGATAGATAGATAGATAGATAGATAGATAGATAGATAGATAGATAGATAAATAGATAGAGAGAGACGGAGGGAGAGGGAGAACATTGAATAGAGTGAGAAACCGGGAAAGAGAAAAATAAAAATCAATGTTCTTTAGTTTAACTCAATCTTTAAACACTTTCAACCTGAATGTCACTAAATGTGTGCAAAACTGATATGAGAGAGAGAGAGAGAGAGAGAGAGAGAGAGAGAGAGAGAGAGTTGAGTAAATATATGTAAATTATAATCAATATTTATCCTCACCAGAAAGAGCATCCTCATCTATGTCATCATCATCACTAAGTCTATCATTTCCAGCATGCAATCGACCTTTGCCTTGCTTTGGCATTGTTCCTAAAAGTAAACACAAACATTTATAACATATTTACTGGAATGGACATATTCTCAAAAATCAGCTACAAAATGAGGGATATAGCAACAGAGAGAAAGGTAGAGGTAGAGAAAGGAAGAGAGATTTCAAAAATATTTTTGATGATGTTTGATAAATAAAACAAAATTAATCTTTAACTATGCATCAACTGATATCATTAAGAGTGATAGAACAGAGAGAAAGACAGAGAGAAAGAGAACAAAAACTTCAGTTCTCTTAAATTTTATTTAACGATGACACTTAACATGAATGTCACTACATGTTTTAAACACTGAGAGAGAGCGAGTAATGAAAAAAATGGAGACATAATGAGAGAGAAAGATAAATCAATATTCATTATTTATACACTTTCAACCTGAATGTCACTACATGTATGTAACACTTATATAGATGAGAGAGAGAGAGAGAGAGAGAGAGAGAGATTGAGATTTGAGATGGTGTTGAGTAAATACATGTAAATTATAATTAATATTTTCCTCACCAGAAAGTGCATCCTCATCTATGTCATCATCATCACTAAGTCTATCATTTCCAGCATGCAATCGACCTTTGCCTTGCTTTAACATTGTTCCTAAATGTAAATACAAACATTTATAACATATTTACAGACATTTTCTCAAAAATCTGCTGGAAATAAGGGATATAGCAACAGAGAGAAAGGTAGAGGTAGAGGTTTAACTCATTTTTTAAACACTTTCAACCTTAATGTCACTACATGTGTGCAAAACTGATATGATTGAGAGAGAGAGAGAGAGAGAGAGAGAGAGAGAGAGAGAGAGAGAGACTGAGAGAGAAAGATAAATCAATACTACTGTGTAAGTTTAAATTGATGATGACACTTAACCTGAATGTCACTACATGTGTGCAACACTAAGAGAGAGAGAGAGAGAGAGAGAGCAAGAGAGAGAATTTAGATTTGAGATGGTGTTGAGTAAATACATGTAAATTATAATCAATATTTATTCTCACCAGAAAGAGCATCCTCATCTATGTCATCATCATCACTAAGTCTATCATTTCCAGCATGCAACTGACTTTGGCCTTGCTTTGGCATTGTTCCTGAAAGTAAACATTAAAAGTAAAACAAATATTTAAATGAAGATTTTCTTCTAAATCAGTAATGAAAATTACAGGTGTATTCGTAATCCAAATAACATGCAAATTAAATTTAAGGTATAAAAATAAAATGAAAAAAATCAACGAACTGAACTGTTTCAAAATGTTAAATAAATTTTGTAGCTTAAGATATCATTTGATCACAAATGAAATGTCATAACAAGAAATAATGTTCAATGAATGACTACATGTAAAAAGAAAACTAGCTTGCACAGTTATAACTATTCAATCTGATATTACACCATACCTAAGGTTCAGAGAAAAATTAATCAGATCTGACATCAAAATTCTTTGTTACTCATTCCCCCCCCCAAAAAATAAATAAATAATAATAAAAATAATAATATAAATATATTTGAGTAAAACCTACAATTGAAGGAAAAAAATATATAAAAAATAATGACTTTAGTATAAATAAAGTGCCCTTTGAATATTGAAATCATTTAAGAATAAATATAATTTGAAATGAAAAACAATGAAATTGTCTAAAATATGTTATAACTTACAAGAAAACAGTAATTGGGTCAATAAATAAGCATTTAAAAAACACATACCTGAGTGTACAATGTTTAATCAAAGAGTTTCAATTATGTAATTTACCGGTAATCTGAACAAAGTTCATCATACTACTTTACGTATGCATCTGAAATCTAAGAGATATAAAGCAACATTGACTGTATCACTCAAGTTTGCAAGTAACTCTCTGAATTCCAAATGAAAATGATCTACTTGACCATCCTTCTGATTTACCATGCTATAAAGATACAATGCCATGTTAATTTCAAATAAGGAGTTATGGTTCAGCATGTTCAATGTGTTTTCAATGAAAAAAACAAAGAAATCTTTAAAGCCAGCCGGATGATTGTCATTGTACACATTTTTTAATGCTTTATAAGAAAAAATAACTATTTTTCTGATCACATTTTTAACAGTGTCAAATGCATTATGTAGCAATTAGAATATTTTGATATCAGTACAGGACACCTATTGCAGTCAATACATACTGGGGGTAATACACAGTAAACAAAGCATACTGTTCCATACCTTTTTCTCTGAAAACCTTGGCTTTTTGAGATCAAAGGGGTCATCATCATCATCATCTTTTAAAAAAATATACAGTTATCAAAAATTAAAATTATTGTTCGAATTCGAAAATAAACCTAACAGAACATGTTAACCTGGAGTTGATATTATTTACTGAATACTAACAGTATCCATTCAAAATTATTTCATCCATTTTGACAATAAGTTGTTCTGTTCTTGGTACTTATAATATATTTTGTCCTATATGTAGTGCGGATTCTTCAATGTAACACATCTACATGTTACATATTTATTCACACAAGATTTGTTTCACATCTCACATGGAACTCATATCCTTTCTTTTCAGAACCTGGCAGTCACAGTGAATTTCATCAGACACCTTTGTATCTTGATACCTTTAATTTTGTATACCAACACATGTATTTACATTTTCAACTGTCTTTGTCTATAATAACATTACTAATTAATTTTGAAGCCTATAGCCCAATAACTTCATTACAGACGAGTGATACAAAATGGGTGTGCCATATAGCCTAATCAAAAATAGTATTGGCTGTGCCGCGAAGTAATACACAGCATGTGCTACATGAAAAAACAGTGGTTTTGATATGTTGTTTTAAAGTGTACAAATTGGGAATATTAATTATACATATAAGTATTAAGGAATCGTTCTATGAATATTATGAGGTGATAATTTCGGTCAGAGTGTGGTCAAATTTATCACAAAGCCCTTTGGGCTTTATTGGATTTGACCATCCCCCAACCAAAATTATCACCTTATAATACTCAAAGAATGATTCCTTACTCCTAAAATAAAAACAGATTCAACCTTTTCACACATTGATAAATATCAGTCATAATTATAAACTGCCTCACCTGTAACTTCAGTTGTCTTCATCTCCATCTTAGTTTTCTAGAAACATATTTCAAAAATTACATTAAATGCAAAACAATATCTTTAAAATAAAATAGCAGCATGCCATTGAAATTGATCATTTAACTTTTTAAGTGCTCTAGAAGTGTTTTACATGTACAGTACATGTACCATCAGAATCTCCAAATCTAATATATCATAATGTAGTATGCCTATTATTTATAGTTAAAGTTTTCAGTAATACACACTCAACTTATATAAATGCTTCTCATTTGTGAAAATATTTTAATAAAATTCATTTTCAAACATTAAAGCACACATTGTTTAATTAAGTGATCTTTTCAAAGAATTACATGAAAGTGTTGCCTCCAAGGAACATTCTCATCACCATAATCATAACGTATTTCTTCTCCAATATGTATATCTTGTAGAGCAAACAAACACAGCCTTGGATAATTATTGAAAACTTTCAATTTCATTGTTGCATTTGCCTTCTTGTCATCATTGACATAACGGCACATTCTTTCTGGTACATCTGTAGCATCAACACTACAAAATTGAAACAATTCTAAAATAATATGCCCCAGCATACATGTAAAATTCTATGAAACTCCTTAGTTAATCTTACATTTATTTACTAGTAAAACTCCCAAAACTATCTAGTTTTCCGAGTAGAAATGGATCAAAAGACTGCCCCCCCCCCCCACTCTCACACTCTCTCTCTCTCTCTCTCTCTCTCTCTCTCTCTCTCTCTCTCTCTCTCTCTCTCTCTCTCTCTCTCTCTCTCTCTCTCGTGAAAGAGTAATGTTGTACGTCAACAAACTAGTTACAAGCAAGATGAATATTATATTACATATTATTTAGAGACCTGAAAAAAAATCTAAGTTGATGTTAAATACAGGATATATTACAAAAAATGCTATTATTAAAACCAAAACTAATTAAAGCAGATATCATTACATATCACTGAAAATATTTAAAAATGTAATCTAAAATATCATTTATTAAATTATTTACTGTAATAATTCTGATTATGTGAGAAAGAATAGGAGAAAAAGAGAAGAAAGTATACCGATATCAAAACAAAAACTCACACATGTTTCCCATTCCATTTGAAATGAAACATGTAACTGTGTTTTTTCTTCCTGCGTTTTCTCTCTCGAATTTCTGCCTCTTTTTCACTTATTCGATTGCCAACATACTCTAAAAGAAAGGCCCCCTTTTGGAAAAATGCTGTTGTAAATACACCAAATCCTGTAAAATTAAAGTCAAATTAATAATTGGAATAATTAGCATGCAAAGTACATTTGTCATTTGTACACAGAATAATTATTAATAGAAATATAATATTACTTTAAACATGTTCAGAAATACATGATGACATTTATGTATGTACAATTATAAGACAGGGCTCGACACAAATTCTCTGTACTTTATTCTAGCTGACAAGTGTTGGTTCAGTTTTACTAGTCTGCAGGCAATTTTATAATTTTGCCAAAAATAAATGTCAAGACGGTATCAGATATAATAAGAACAATCACTAAAATATCCGATCTGCACAAATTCATGGATAAAATAGGCAATGCCTGCTGTCCGATCCTTTTCTTTTTGAAATAAAATCTTGTTTAAAACTTAAAAATAAATAAATATAAATATTTAAGTCAAATTAATTCACAATTTTAAAATGGTTGTGATTTATGAAAATACATGATAACCAGTCTTGATATTTTGTTCAAGATTCCTATAAATTTTGTCAAGTTTGATCAAAGTCTATCATATTTCTAAAGCTTCCATATCTCTATTGCAGCAATGTGTTAAATCAAATGAAGATCACTTATTGGTTATTAAAATTTTTAATCATTAAATCAGATGATGTAAATAAGGTTTGAATTGACTGGCCATTATGCTAAATAGCTAAAATGCCCTCAGGGTTTTCCAGTAAAATGTAGATACCGGTAATTGTAAATTATACCAAGTTTATAAGCAGAACATTTTATCATTCCAATAGAACTGACAAGACACAGCCAGGTTTTATTAGTCCTACTTAAAAACTACTTTCGTCTTCGACCAATAAGGCAATGGGTTATAAAGTTAATGTCGAACCCTGTAAGTATAAAGGTAACAATTAATACCTATAGTGTTATTAATGAATCGTTTTTCAAATCCATCCTTGTCTAAACCTGCTTGACACCAAAATTTAGCATCCTCATCTGGCCTTATTCTCTTCGCCTTTTTAAAAAAATCATAAATACAGTATAATTATATGTACATATTGGATGTATCATATCAGTATTATATATGTAAATGGATGCTCTTTATAAAATCTTTATCTGTAATTCAAATGGTCTTGTTTAAGAACTTGTTGTATTTCAACATGATATGTCAAGTCATACTGTATTGAAAACTCATTTTGTTCAATACTTGTAATCTACCTTCATTGGGTTTACTGCTTCTTTATTCAAGCTTATCTGCACCTGAAATACATTTTTACAGTACATGTAGTGTACACGTACAAAAAAAAGAAAAATGGAAAAACTGTACTTACACAATACAGTAATTGACACATCCATAGATCACATGGGAGAAATTCATTTTAAATCCCTTGTTTGGTTTTAATTATCCGGGTTGACCGACAGGTTTTAAAATTAGTCTTACCGGATGTTATGATTAAGCCATTGATTTAGTGATAACCTTACGCACGTGCTTTAACAAGTACCTTTTCTTTTCAGTAAAATATACAGAACTGGATGTTTTTCAAACTAAATACAAACAACTATTGAAAAAATTAAATTCATAATTATTATTTATTTTATGCATCATATTAAGACCGGATGTCTCAGATCTACTGTACTGCGAGGCGATCGACATGTCATAAATGTGATAACTGAGTATCACGCATTGTTCCCACCGTAAGGGCCCTTCACCAGCTGTAAGAACTTGTTTAGCAATAATCATTATAATGACAACGATGCTGATATGCATAATTTTTACAGTTTTATAATTCAAAAATTTGACCATGGCTCAATATTATTGTTTCTTCTCAATCAATTTTTCATTTTCATTGCGTCTCCAAATTATCGTAAAACGGTTTGTGTTAATTATAGACTACATGTAAGTATCGGTATGGTCAATCACCAAACAAATATCACCTTGCAGGACAAGTGTCGCCTGAATAAACAAACCGTGACACGGGTCCCGCTTCTAACGCCTTGAGCCATTTAAATGACCAAGTAGGTGTAAATTAGGTATGGCGCTTGGAGATACAAGGCGACTTCGAGGTATCGAGAGTAAAAAAATATAGATTATGAATAACGGCCTTTACGGGACTGCAGTTTGACTTCGAGGGAACAAGGGTTTCGAGAAATCAAGAGTTCGAGAATCAAGAGTAAATTTGCTTAGTTATATAGGGGAAAAAATTGGGACCCTGAACTCACTTCGAGCAATCAAGAACTTCGAGCGATCAAAGTTCGAGCCATCGAGAATTACCTGTATGTCAATCGAGGGCTTCCAACTAGTATTTCAAGAGCGGCGGTTACGACTTACTTTTGTTCTTTCTACTTTGATGTGCGTTCACAGTTTGAGATGGCAAGATACGGATACAGACACACGTATAAGTATTCATCGTACAACATCATGATCATGAGGGTCATACTAAAACACGCCTGCCGACGCCTGCCGGGGAAAACACGCCTGCCGAGAGAAAACCGCACGCCTGCCGTTTACCTGATGGATTATTTTAATATTTTCTTTGATATTTTATTTAACTTAACTAAATTAAGTATCATAACAACAAAAAGTTGACTTTAAATTGATTATTTAGCACAAAATTAGCACAAATGTTCAATGTTGGTAAAGATAGATAACTCTTACGTAGAATTCATACGCCTGCCGAGGAAATCTAGACGCCTGCCGTTTATTTGATGGATTATTTTACTTTTTTCTTTGATATTTTATTTCTTTTAACTAAATAGATGATAATAGAAATCAAAAGTTGATTTTATATTAATTAATTAACACAAAATAAGTAAAAATCGAGTAAGCTGATCGCTCTTACGAAGAAATCATACGCCTGCCGAGGAAATCTAGACGCCTGCCGTTTATTTGATGGATTATTTTACTTTTTTCTTTAATATTTTATTTCTTTTAACTAAATAGATGATAATAGAAATCAAAAGTGGATTTTATATTAATTAATTAACACGAAATAAGTAAAAATCGAGTAAGCTGATCGCTCTTACGAAGAAATCATACGCCTGCCTTCTTCTTCTTCTTCTTCTTCTTCCAATAAAGTGCAGGACTCCTTGGAGTATCATCGCACTTCGGCTTGTGCTCGGTGTGACAACAAGTGCATGTATATACAGTGCAGGTGAGATTAAAACCGGGTAAAAGTTGGTGGTGCTCTAACGTAGACTGCATGCCAGGACCTCCTGTCGGAATTCATCCAGGGAGGTACTGTCCACTGCTCTCTGTGGCAAGTTGTTCCAGATCCTGATACTATCTGGGAAGAAGGAATGCTTATATAATAAGGTCCTAGCATAGGGAATCAGGAATCTGTTTGTGTGGCCTCTGGCTGAAGTCATCGTTGGGTGTAACTCAGTTGTTGGAATAGCTACTAGTCCATGCACTATCCTGTACATCATTATAGCTTTGTTCCTGGCTCGACGTTCTTCCAAGGATGTCCACTGGAGAATTTCAAGCATTGATGTTACACTGCTAGTTTGTGAGTAGTTGTTCATCACAAATCGAGCCGATCGTCGTTGTACTGCCTCCAGTTTTTGGATGTTAAGGGCTGTGTGTGGGTCCCACACAGTACATGCATACTCCACTAAGGGTCTTACCAGTGTTGTATAGCATGCTGCCTTGGTATTACGTGGGCAGTGCTGCAAGTTGCGTTGAATGAAAGCTCTGGTGGAGTTTGCTTTCTTAGTGATGTTATCAATGTGTTCGTTCCATCTGAGGTTCTTGTGGATGGTAACCCCGAGGTATTTGGCAGAGTCCACGACTTCTAACCTGTGTCCACGGATGTTGTAGGAGTTGGTCACAGGTTTTCGTTTGTTGGTGACTCTCAGCAGTTGGCATTTGCTGGGGTGGAACTCCATCTGCCAGTCTGTTTCCCACTGTAGTAAACTATTGAGATCTTCTTGTAGTTTAATAGTGTCAGTGTTGTTACAGATATTACGATAGAGTACGCAATCATCAGCGAAAAGTCTAACATTGGATTGATGGACATATTCTGGGAGGTCATTTATGAAGAGGAGGAACATCAGCGGGCCAAGAACGCTCCCTTGAGGGACTCCTGACTGGACGGGGGCATTGTTGGAGCTCTTCCCATCAACTATTACTCGCTGGTTCCTTCCACTGAGGAAGTCCCTAATCCATTGGAGTGTGGACCCTCTTACTCCGTAATACATTGCCTTGTATAGTAATCGCTCGTGGGGGACCTTATCGAAGGCTTTGGAGAAGTCCAAAAGGATAAGGTCCGTCTGTTTCCCGAGATCCATACTCTTGGCTAGGTCCTGGACTGTCAGGATCAATTGGGACTCGCATGATCTGTTCTTTCTAAATCCATGCTGGGCATCAGTGAGAATTCCATGTTTTTCCAGATGTTTGGAAATGCTACTGCATATTATGTGTTCTAGGATCTTGCATATGACTACTGTGAGAGAAACAGGTCTGTAGTTGGCAGCTTTGCACTTTTCTCCTTTTTTAAAGATTGGAACTACGTTTGCCTCTTTCCAGTCTGATGGTAATTTTCCTTGTGTAATGGAGGCCTGAAAGAATGTTGTAAAAATTGGAGCTAAATTTTCTGCTTGTTCTTTAATAAGTCGAGTTGGTATTTCATCTGGGCCACTTGCTTTATGGATGTTTAAGTTACGTAGCAGTTTACACACTCCGTTCTCTGTCACTGTGATGTTATCCATGGCAGGGTGTGGACTTGGCCCTTTATCTGGAATGGTACTTACATCTTCATCACTGTTGAAGACTGAGGAGAATTGTTGATTTAAGATGTTTGCTTTGGACTTCCCATCTGAGTAAGTTAAGCCATCTGTGTCTCTGAGTGGAGCAACTCCTGTTGTTTCACATCGTTTGCTCTTTATGAAGCTCCAGAATCGCTTTGGGTTGTTTGTTAGCTCAGGGCTGATCATGTCCTCGATGTAATTCTTATATGCTGTTTTACACTCTTTTTCTGTTAGTTTTTTTAGGCGTTGGTATCTTTTGATGTCGGCCTTATTGTTGGTGTTACGTGCTTTGATGAAGCTCCTTTTCTTTCGTCTTGATAGTCTCTTAATATCTCTCGTTATCCATGCCTGGTGAAATCTGGTTGACGAGAATTTTGATGGTACACTCTCCTGTAAGATATTTAGTAGGTTCTTTTTAATGAAATCCCACATTTCCTGGATAGGGCTCATTGGGTGGAATATTGAGTGGAAATTGGTGTTCATGCTTCTTGTCAGTTCTTCCAGTTTGGTGTTATCCGCCTTTTTCCACAAGTATATTTTGCGCTGGGTAGGCTTGTTTATCTTTGCTGTGATGTCTGTGTCTATGTAGACAATGTCGTGGTCACTGATTCCTGGTAGAGGCTCGCATCTATTGACCAGTGATGGTCTATTGGTCAGGAACAAGTCTAAAACACGATCTTTTCTAGTTGGAAACGAGACTATTTGTTCCAGATGGTTGTCATGAATTAAATCTAGGAATTTCATATTCACCGATGTTGGGTAGTGGTGGTTGTCTACAGTCTGTGTTGTCCATTGGATGTCTGGTAGGTTGATGTCACCGCCTATCCAGAAGACAGCTCCTTTATATTTCTTCTTCAGTTTGTCCACTTGTTGCTTTAGGTCCTCCATGTACGCCATATCACTGCTGGGTGGACGATACATACTACCAACTATCAGTGATTTGTTGTGATGTAGTGAAATTTTCACAAAAATGGATTCAGTATCATTTTCGTTGTCTGGATTCACTTCTTCACTGATGTAGTCGGACCTTACAGCAACCAGCACACCTCCATAACCATCCCTCCTGTCTTTTCTGTAAACATTGAATCCGTCTGGGAAGATCTCAGAGCTGCAGATGTCTTTTCGCAGCCAGGTTTCGGTGCCAATAATGATATTTGGGTTTGATGAATCAATGAGGTTACCAATTTCAGCTTTTTTATTCTTAACACTCTGAAAGTTGATGATGAGGATTTTAGTGTTCTTCGGTTTTAGCTTTTTGTTCAGAGGTGGTTCTTTGTTGTTTTGTTTCAGCGGTGAAGATGCAGCAGCTGGAGGCCCGGGACTCAAGGAGATGTTGGAATCTGATAGATGCTCAAAGATATTGGATGAAGAGTTTATAACAAATGAATCAAAAAGTGAGGTAGAGAAGTTTGGCATTCCACATGCTGTGCATTGCCAAGATATACTAGATGATGCTAATGCATTATACATGTACGTTGACATGTGGAGACACTCCACGTGATACCACTTACTGCAGTCATCGCATGCAACTCCTCTGTCTTTCCATGTCACTGCCCTTGTACACACCTGACATGGGTACTTAGGTGTTCTTGGACCAGGGTTGGATTCAATATCAGATGAGATTGTCAGCATTAACAGGGCTAGGTATATGAGAGTGTGTTGAGTGCGATCTTTCACAAATTGAATACAGTTCAAATTTCTGTGTCTGATCATGAGTTTGATACTTAGTTCTAAAGGATCAAATGATTTACTTTCATTTACACTTGATGTTTCATGGTTAATTGACCTGTTCCACAATATACAGGTCAGCAATCCGAGAAAAAACAAGGATTTCATTCTGATGATCTCCATTGTTTACATTGACGACTTCCCGCGCCGGAAGTTGTCATATCAGATACAACTTTACAGCATTTTCGTTGATCGTGGTTCTTATATACAATCAAAATCGCTATGGTTGTTATTTAGTCTCTAAATTAGTCACTTATCTACTTTAAATGGTGATGTACAGCCGGTCTTTGATGTTCTAGATCGTTTTTGTCTCTCGACTTGCACTTCCGTGTTGTCACACCAAGCATGCGCATTTTGAGGCCAAGAAAAATGAGGCCAAGAAAATGTATACGCCTGCCGTTTATTTGATGGATTATTTTTATTATTTCTTTGATATTTTAGTTTACTTAGCTTAATAATTGATAACAGAAATAAAAAGTTGACTTTAAATTCGTTAATTAACACAAAATTGGTAAAAATCGGTAAAATAGATAACTCTTACACAGAATGCATTCGCCCGCCGAGAAGTACACGTCTGCCGCTTTACCTGCTGGTGGATGATTTTAAATTTTTTTGATTTATATTTAATGTTTTGTAACTTGATAAATGATCAGATTAAATAAAAATTAACCACATTTTTAAATTAACACAACATGAGAAAAAACATGGGTAAATATACGCGGAATCCATATGCCTGCCGTTTACCTGAAGATGATTTTATATTTTTCTTACATTAGTATTTTATTTCACTGTACTAAATAGCAAGCATAGATAAAAAGGAAAAAAAATTGCGAAGGGCTTAAAAATAAAGGGATAACTCTTATGTAGAAATCTTACGACTGTCGATTTAATATGCACGCTTGCCATTTTATTTATGTCATTAATTTTTATTTGTATAAATTAATTTATGAATTACTTAAGATTGCTACATATAGACTTTGCCTTATAATTATGTTCAAAACTTTACTTATTGCTGCTATTGATTCATCATATTATATGAAGTCGGGTGATACGAGTATGATATAATACATGTATGTATGTCATCCCTTTTAAGTTTGACAAAGTTTTGTTTTCTATCAGAATTTAATATTTTGATTGCGCCTGTCACAGAAGCTTTTTATGATAGAAATACAGGGTAAGATTTATCAACACGTCTATAGATACAAAACGCCCAAGGAATATACATGTGTACGCTTTTACGCTTGTCGAATACCTATATTATTGCATTTTATGATTTTTTTCATTATTTTTTTTTCTTCAGTCAGCTGTGTACATGATCATAGAATAAGAATGAAATAAAACTGTCTGTGAAGTAAAGAGGGTTACTATTAATCAATATCATAACTTTTCGCTTAACGCAAAAATTGATAATCTTGTATTTTCAAACAATATTTCATTAAACTTTACCAAGTAAATGAATAAAGACATGACAATTAGATTTCAATGATATTAAAACGTAACACGAAACGTGTGCATCAAGTATATTTTTTTCCGGGGGAGGGGGATTAGCATTTAGGTTTGTCCGGGGGGGGGGTGGTGTCGAGGCAAATATTTGGTGATTTTACTAGTATGTAAAAAAAATTATTTTCCAAGGGAGGTGGGGACTCCGTCACCCCCACTTCCGTAAGAAATTTGTGTTTTACCGGAGGGGGGGGGGTAGCTCTACCCACCTCCCCCCGAGTAGATCCACTCATGAAAAGAATGAGTGAAAATCATTTACAAAGCCAAAGAAAAATTCTTAGATCTACCCCCCAAAAATTAATGAATGGTGACTGATATAAATATTTGATGGACGTTAATGAGTTATACTAACATTGTTATTGTTAGCAGGAACATTGATATTGAAATATCCTAATCTACGACAGCTTACTGATCACAGGGCCGATCTATCATACTGTTCCACGATCAAGTATGGTCTATAGACCAATCCTGTTTAAAGTTTGTCTAAATACTGGATAAAAAAATCGTGTTTTAAAATGTTAACCAACAGAAATTGTGTTTTCCTATACAAAGGCGTCGGAACCGGGGGGGGGGGGGGGGGGGGGGCCCCACTTTCAATTTGCTTCCGACGCCACTGCTATATATGGAAACCCTTATGAGAAAGGAGAGGGCTTTAGAAATGTGGCGTGTACATACGTGTATATAGTTGTTTGCGTGTTAAAGGAAGAAAATAAACTGTTTTCTTGCATCTCTATCTCTCTCCCTCTATCTTTGTCTCCTCTCCTTCTTTCACTTCCTCTCTCTCTCCTCTCTCCGTCTTTTCCATCCACTGCCCTCTCTTTCTTTCTCTCTTCATTAACGGAAACAATTCAAATATCAAGAGAAAAAAATAATGATAAATGTAGTTGCACCTGCGTTCAACTGTTCTAGTACATGTATTTTTCAATAAAAAAAATTCAATAAAAATATGGAGAAAACTGCAGCGAGTCGGTAAGCGTAAGACATTCACATTCCAAATGTTCGACATCTGAACGTGGTGGTTTTTTTTCGGTTTTAATTTATTTCATGAGTAAAAATTTTCTGAGTCAAAAATGAACCCGATATTCTATGCAGATCGGTTGTCTTTGAACTTAATGAACGTAAAATATCTTCCCGACAATTTTTATATTAATCAACCATACTGACTATAATTAATCGTAGGTCGTGGAGGTTTTGATAAAAAAGAAAAAAAGAAAAAAAAGAAAGAATAATGCATGCATTCGTAATTATTGATTCTTCAATGTATATGTTACATTAAAGTTTTAAAATTCAGAGAATTTAAAACTATCTTTAACAAGTTATAGATAGTTTTAAATTCTCTGAATTTTAAAACTTTAATGTAACATATATAATCATACCATACGGCTTACAATATCATTCACTTCACTATCCCTCAAACGGTTACACTCACAGTTTTGTAAATAAAAAAACGGGACCACAATCTGAACATGCACATACAAATTAATGTATTTTTATCTCATTTTATTACAAATCATGTACGAATAACAAAATAATTTACTCATGTTCTTTGCTATAATATTTTGGGCGAATCGGGGTTGGGGCTACATATCCAAAGATAACTAATGATCGTTGCTCTACTGATACACGTGTATACATACACGTGTTAGTTTCTTGTGTATTCTGTGTGAATTGAACGGGTTTTTGTCTCTTAAGAAACAATAGACCTTACCTACCTGTATATTGGAAGACGACCGTGAAACACACCCCTTGTACACAAGCCCCCCCCCCTCTCTCTCTCTCTCTCTCTCTCTCTCTCTCTCTCTATCTCTCTCTCTCTCTCTCTCTCTCATGTGTTTTAGGTGACTGAGAAAAATAGTTATGAACGAGTCGATCTTCCTAAGTATGGATACTATGTATAGCCTTTGAACTTATACCTACTTATCAGTAAGTAAAAGACGCGATCACCCGTGGGTATCCGACGATGTATATCCTCGAGAAGCTTATAAAATATACAGAAAAACAAAACTTATTTTGTAGGGGAAATTATCATTCATTATTATTTACGAGACAGTCCAGGCTTATATAATAACCAAGAATATTTACATGATTTGAATCACTTTACAACGTTAAACCAGGGTTCTTTTTTTCTCCATTAAAAACTGAGACCATAAATCGTAAAATTTTAACCCGGTCACATTTTCATCAGCTTGGGAAAATGAAACGAACTTAATACTGAATGAAATAAAATAAAATAAATAAAGCATATACTGAACATGAAGCTGCAATAATTATACCAGTATATTGATTGTGAATATTGAATCAACCTACAGAGTTCTGCTTTGATTTGGTAATTGCATGCTCTATAAGTCTTCTACGAACAGAATAAGTCATCACTGGAGGGTTAAGCGTGTATGGGTTTCAAAAGTCTATAGTGGGGTATGATTGAGTCTATGTTAGATTTTCTTGTAAGAAAAAGTCGGTTTTTTTAAAATATTCAAACTGATACCCCCATACCCCTCTTTCCCTTGAATGGATAATTATCCGCTACACTGATATCATGCAATGTAAACTTTTGCTACAGGCTTATGAATGTCCTGTACATGTAAATATTTGATTTTAAAAACGCAGCGAAACAGAATCAGAATCTAGAGATTTAGATATAGTTTGGTGAACTAGGCAGTGAATGTCTTGAGATGAAAAAGTTTTCAAGATGTAAACAGTTACAAACATTGTACAGAACTAATTGTGTACGAAATTGTAAATGCACTTTGCTTAAAAAGTCTAACCTTTCCCCATATACATTTACTAGAATTAATAATTTAGGAGCATAACTATTTATAAAATCTGGAATGCTTACACAATTTAAGTACGCTAGCCTGTTTGTTTAAGAAATACATTATGTAGCCTTCAATCACGGATAAAGGTTATGCCAGTCCACTTCTCTAAAGAAATGAAATTGTCGAATAGCATCTTTTGAATTAATTGAGTTGGTGTAAATATTAATTTCCATTACATGTCTTGAATTTTGTATTTACATGTTCACCCAACACAGTATTTACAGTTTGACTCCATACGTATTTCTGAACTTAGTATAACAGTGCATTAATTATATATATTCACATCAGTATACTTTCCTTCTTATTTCAGACACCTCTTTTAGATCGTATGAATATATAACATAATATATTTTGATTATACGTAAAATACATGCATAATTTAAGGGTTCTTCGAAAAACTAGAGACCATCTTTAATCTTAAAATTCGAGCAGAGACATACAAAAGTCATGTACATGTATATTATAACAGTACATATGTCCCTGATTCGAGTTTGTAATATATCTTTAATTAATTGCAACAAAAGAATAAGGGTATGAAAACACTATAATACAGTATAACGATAACTATGTAAAAAGCTGAAGTTTTTCAAGAAATAAAAATAGAAGACATGGATAAATGATTATATCAGCAGGCTTACAACTCAGTGTCTCGGCAGGCGTAAGCAGGGTAAGAACTCTTTGTCTTCTTTACAGAATTTGAACATATTTTTCATTAAACAGCGAATACAAAATAACCTTTTATTTCTTTGATCATGTATTTAGTTAGGAAACATAAAATATCCAAGAAAAAAAAATTATCAGATAAACGGCAGGCGTATAGATTTTCTCGGCAGGCGTATGCATTCTGCGTAAGAGTTATCTATTTTACCGATTTTTACCAATTTTGTGTTAATTAACGAATTTAAAGTCAACTTTTTATTTCTGTTATCAATTATTAAGCTAAGTAAACTAAAATATTAAAGAAAAAAGTAAAATAATCCATCAAATAAACGGCAGGCGTCTAGATTTCCTCGGCAGGCGTATGATTTCTTCGTAAGAGCGATCAGCTTACTCGATTTTTACTTATTTTGTGTTAATTAATTAATATAAAATCAACTTTTGATTTCTATTATCATCTATTTAGTTAAAAGAAATAAAATATCAAAGAAAAAAGTAAAATAATCCATCAAATAAACGGCAGGCGTCTAGATTTCCTCGGCAGGCGTATGAATTCTACGTAAGAGTTATCTATCTTTACCAACATTGAACATTTGTGCTAATTTTGTGCTAAATAATCAATTTAAAGTCAACTTTTTGTTGTTATGATACTTAATTTAGTTAAGTTAAATAAAATATCAAAGAAAATATTAAAATAATCCATCAGGTAAACGGCAGGCGTGCGGTTTTCTCTCGGCAGGCGTGTTTTCCCCGGCAGGCGTCGGCAGGCGTGTTTTAGTATGACCGTGATCATGAACATGTGCATATGTAATGATCGACTCTAATCCGGGCCCCGACACATTTTCGAAATATTTTTTAAAAAGTTACTTCCATTGTTCATGATTATGGTAATTTTAACGACACTACAACTTACAGGTTTCGTCATGATAAAGCAAAACATCCAATATACATGTCACTATGTGCTCACAGTGCTGCTCATGTATAATAAGCCTACCAGCAATACGGTCTACTTTCACTTTCACAGGAAGTGAATATTACCCTAACATCATTCTCAGGCCAGAGCTTTGAAATACCGAATGTGACTGGTCCTTCTTCTTCTTCTTCTTCCCCGTATAGTTCAGACCGCCATCTGGTGTAATATCGAACAATATATGGTCCGATGTATTTGATGCGCGGGTATAAAGCTGGAGGGTCGTTCAGGGGGGGGGGGGGGGGGGGGGGGGGGGGGGGGCACCCCCAATGAAAATTCAAACAAATTAATTTCACATTGTAAACTTATCATCAAAATGCATCAAGTTGAAAAAATATCTGGATCCGCGCATGGTAAGATCATAATTATACATGCATATGAAATAAATATGACCAAGTAAATTCATCTTAAACCATGCAGCTATTAGGAAATGGGACAGTTTATTAATGTAGACTCATATGTTAACTTTTAGACATAAGAATATTTTTATTTTGGTCAGTTGTGAAGTTAAGTGTAATGCATGTAAGACTTTGTATACCTGTTGACTTGTAGTAAAAATTGACCTGCTGGATTTATAGTAAAGGGGTAAATGTATTAATAATCAAGATTATATATGTATTGTTACTGTAACAACTAGACAATGTAACAGAAAGTAAACCTTAAACAAACCCAAGGTTGAATTTAGCTTTTTCCCCTTCAGATCTATTACTAGGACCCAAAGCAAATTACCCAGAACAAACCTTGAGGGACTCCTGGATGGACCAAGATAAAAAACTCATAAGCCCTTCCCAATTAAAAAGTCTGTTATATTCTTAATTTTCACTACCAACACTTAAAAGTTTTTAAAATTCAACCAGGATTACAATTTAAAACCATGCGTGCAATTTTTTTTTCATAACATTGATATGAGTGTCACTGGTTTGTTTGTAAATATGTACATGTATATTGTATACAGTGGTATATATTGGTAAACGACATGTATAAATACTGTATATATATAACCTCTGGTGAATGTTTTACACTATACATTTTGATGCTCCTGCTACATCTTTTCATTATACTGCATTGAGCCATTGCAGTTAAGATATGACAAAGTAAACAAATATGGTTGATCTGTACAGAATGTATGGGTTACCCTGTAGTTATATTAAAATTATTTAAAAAATAAATATTAACATGGATTAATAAGGACCACAGTTTTACAAAGTAAGGTGACAATAGTACTAATTTTTTGGTGGCTGGACATAAAGAAATGTGTTCATGTCAATTCTCAAAATTTAAACTATAATTATACATAATAAAAATGGTGAGAATATAAATGTAGATTTTAAACTAAAATAGATTATAATACTAGTTTTTTATTTAGTAAATTACATGTTACCAAATGTAGTTTGCTAAAAATATATTTATGATTTTTTTCTATGGAATAAATTAAATAAATCTTTTTTTTACTACAGACATGTGTTGTTTATAATATTAAAATGAGTGTCACTTGTTTGATATTTCCCTTTAAAACTAATAGAAGTGAAGTTTGTGTTGTGTGCAATAAATTTCAAGTATATTACAGTATTCATCATACATTTCACAAAAGTTATACAGTAATGCAGCTAAATTTGCAATGGGATAAATGATTGCTTGCAAAATAATTCATGATTATTTAAAATGTGATGCATTAATTATTCAAGTTGTAGCACTGAGGTAAATCACAAGGTACAGAATGTTGATTTGACTGGAATAATCTGCCAAATTTTTTTTTTTTTTGGTGATTTGGTTGTTGTTTACTTGAAATATCAAACAAGCAAATTTTATTCTTGATATATCAATCCTACAACTCACAATTTGATAATGGCTGGATGATGGATGCATTCAGAACAAGATAGAGTTCCTGGGGAAAAATTGTTAGAGGAACAGTTGAAGCATTTCATGGATAGATCGATAGAGAGAGAGATGCATGTATGATGACCATAACTTTCCTTTCTTAAGAAATATTCTCTTCCAAAGTCTCAATATGGAAACTGCCAATGACACTGGTCTTTATGCAAATTCATAACAAAACTGAGAACAAAAATGCATTTTAATACCAGTGACCAGCCACATACATGTACTGCCTATTATGCATTGGGATGTTGGTTGATGATTTTTGCCATAGTTCATGTGCAATTCCTTTTACCTTTGATCTTAGATACACATCTGAACTACAATTAAAAAATTCTTATGACTTTTACTTATGCGCAGAACTGAGTGGAATATATTTATATATGAAGGTAATATACTGCGATTATAACAATCAATCAGTTTGGTCATTTTTTGTACCAATTTTAATTCGCACAGCCCACTACAACAGTTCTATATTTCTATATGATTATATATAATTATTGATCATTCTTATTGATAATGCTCATTAGAACAATGAAAATTTGCTTATTTATGTTTCATGAAATTGATAGCATATTTCTTTTGAACATTTGTTAAGCTGTATGGTAAAGAATAAAATACAAATTGATTAAAAAGCATTTCATGAAATAATGGTGCTGGTGCATGCATATTGTTTCAGAATATTTGTAATTATAAATCTGCATACATATAATAAATTTGTCAATAAAATATGCTTAAAGCTAAACTCAAAATGTCTTTTATTCACAAATTTACCCATTCAATTTGTATCCCAATCTTCATAAGGTAAATTTAGTATAGGTTTGAAATGCGCTCACATATTTACAAGTGATGAGAGGAGTAAATGGCATCACTAAGTTTTACTGTGTCTAATATTAATTTTATCTTGAAGGGTTGGCTATTGTGTAAATTTCTTTCATGATTGTATTGCATAGGCATGGATAACTTATCATTCAACAAGGATCTCTTGAATAAAAAGAATTTTTACTATGGTAAATGGATATGCACATTTCTTTTGTTTACTGTCATATAATGTGTATGTGCAGATCCATGAAGGGGCATAGGGAGTTCTATTAAATGGTAAATTTACAATGTCAACATTATTAATTTGAAATTTCCAGAGGCTCTTGAACCAAACAAGAATTTTTGTCAACCTATTTTTCTTTCCAATTTTTTTTAACCGTGGTTGATAAAATTGCGGTTATGATAAAAATATAATTCAGAACAATTCACAAATAATTGAAAACACTTACTGCGCGCTTTCCCCGTGAATAGGACATGGTTTATCTGCATCTATATTCTACCAAGCCTCAAACTAATAAAAAACCCACTGAAATATATTTTATATATCAATGATTTTGTCTGTTTTAAAAATACAATTAACTTGTGTCCTTGTCTAAGACGTATCACTGGTTTTTCTTGAAATATATTTGCAAAATATTGATACTACTAAGTTATAACACTCCTTACAATAATTGCTAATCTTGGATTTTATATATAAAAAAGCAAACGTTCTTAAACAAAAACTATCCCCTCAATGAATTAATCTTTCAATTAATGTAATCATTGATTCTCTCATCAGTTCTAATCGTTATGACTAATCTTTTCTTAGTCTTCTTTTAGATCTCTCTTTAAAAAAGTAATTATTTCCTTACTATCGTAAAAAATAAACTTACTGAGTGCAGTTCAGTTGACGCCATCTTTAAGCAACAGGAAGTTCTAATCGCGCATGCGCGCTTTTTAACCCAAATAGAGTAAAGTGTGTGAACTACTCTTCTGGATTGCACGAGGTGTGTTAAAAAATTCACTTACACACCGGAAACCCAAACATAGTACGATTTTTATTTTCTGAATCAAGGACGATGAGAATTAACGTTTCCGAATGAACTTACTTCCCACTACGCGAGTGCATGTAGTGGGAAGAAAAAATGTAGTGGGATAAAACGTGTGTGTTCATACTCATGTAGTGGCTTTCATGTGATTACAAACACACACACACACACACACACACACAATAATTAATAAAGATCATTATCATCATAAGGCAACTTTATATATTATATTTCATGCTTATATGAGCATTGTACCAACAAGTATGAAACGTTTGTTTTTCTATGTCTTTGTTACAGAGTATAGGAGTTCCTAAATGTTTGGTTTACATTTTTTATACCCGCATTTTCTAAAGAAAGTTCGGGTATATTGTTGTTACCCTGTTCCGTCCGTCCGTCCGTCTGTCCGTCCGTCCGTCTGTCACAATTTACTTTCTCAAACTGCTCTTTCATCTTATAAACCAGCAAACTGAACTCTTTGAGTTTGATTTGGGGTATCATGTTGTTTTGTAAAAAGGTTTCAAAAATTCTCTGTTAGTCCTGGGGGTCAAATAATTGGTAAAAAATGACGTTTTTTCACAAAAAACCTTCTTCCTCGAACTCCTCCTACATTTTCAACAGTAGACAAATCATCTTTTGGAATATGTTTTAGGGTATCCTATAGATGCGCAATAAGGTTTCGGAATTTTCAATTTTGTCCTGGGGGTCATTTAATGGCTAAAAAATGACGTGTTTTTTGGTTTTTTTTTTTTTTTTTTTTACAAAAAACTGGTTTCAAAAACATCATTTTTTGGGGGGGGGGGGGGGCAGTAGCCAAATGATCTTGTAGAATATGATTGGGGGTGTCATATTGAGGCGTGATCAGGTTCCAGATTTTTTTTTTTATTAAGGGGATCAGTGGGCAACAAAAAATGACAGTTTTTTGGCAAAAAAAATATTTTTCCCAGAACTCCTCTTACAACTTTTGGAGTAGCTACGTCATCTCTTGGGATATAATTGGGGCTGTCCTATAGATGACATACTTGCCAACCTCCAACATGTGAAAATCTGGTCATGACCAGATTTGGAAAGTAAAAAATCTGGTCATAGCGCGTAACGACATTCACGACATATTTATCATGCATTTCATAGGTATATACAATAGAAATATGTGTTAAATCTTATGTGTAATACTTTATTGCAAAGAAGCATTTTAACTAACAGTTGCTGATTTTGAATTTTGTAAAGTGATCTGACACAGAAAATGGTAGGTTGTGTTCAGCTAAAAAAAATTGCAAAAAGAGTTTCTGCTACATTAACCTTGCTTTTGAACTCTGTAAGTGATGGCATGAAAGTTGTAAGTGACTTGGAAGACTTGTGTATTAAAAAGCATTCTATACATGAGTGACGACTTAGCGTTTTTGAATGTTTAGTCAGATCATTGTACTCGATTACTTTGTTTTACCTATGGGGATTCATTTTCCCAGATATGTTGATAGGTACAAAAATATCGTTTTCTTTTTGTTGGTTTTGATTCCGCTGGCCCCGATGAAAACCTTTTCTTACTGGTAGCCATCACACTTAATGATTTAAACCTTCGCTTTGTCAAAACAACTCACGATAATAATTACACTTAATGTGTCTGTTATAGCCTTCGGCATTGTTTACGCGTTACGTAAATCCAAGCTCAGCTTGGGTTCATAACTGGAAGTCAAACGCGCAACGTAATTTACGAACCAAATCCGGAAATCGGGAGATTTTCGGGTTGTTCGACAAAAATCGGGTGAAAACCATGACCCGCCGGGTCATAAAAAATAATCGGGTGAAGGATTAAAAAATCGGGTGTGACCCGACGAAATCGGGTCAGTTGGCAAGTATGATAGATGTGCAATAAGGTTTTAAAAATTTAAATTTCATCCAGGGAGTCAAAAAGTAGCAGAAAATTGACGTTTATCACTAAAAAAACAAACATTGATCCAAAAGCTCCTCTTATGATTTAATGGATAGACAATCATATCTTGGGATATGATAGGAACTGTTCCATAGATGTGCATTACGGTTTTGAAAAATTAAATTTAACCCTGAGGCCCATTACCTACCGGTACATACCTTTTGATACCCTTTAAGGATCGAGAATATATATGGTTAAGGGGTGGGGATCTCAACCGTTTTCGAGATATTCGTGCACTTCCTGTTCGAGGGGGGTCATGACCACCCCCGGGGCCCATGACCTACATACCGTTTGATGCCCCTTGACACAAGAAACAAGAATATATATGGTTTAAGGGTGGGGATCTCAACTGTTTTGAAGATATTAAGGGACTTGCTGTTTGAGGGGGTCAGGACCACCCACAGGGCCCATGACCTACATAACATTTGATGCCCCTTGACATCAGAAACATGAATATATATGGTTTAGGGGTCATGATTATAACAGTTTCTGAGATATATGGTAATTTCAAATTACTTCGGGGTGGGGATGACCCCAGGGGTCAGATCTAATAAACCCTATATATTGTCAGTAACAGCCAATTTATGATTATGAAAACCCTATATTATTATCTTTGTCCGTTTTCAAGTTACCATTTACAATAGAGTCTACGATTCTTCCTACTAGGTTCAATGTTAGACCCCACACCCTTTTGACACCACCCTCCCCCCCCCCCCCTCCCCCGACAAGTGGTTGTCTAACCCAAAATGAGAAAAATCAAACCAGGATGCACAACAAGATATGCAGGCCTATCATATCCTTGAGTTTTGTACAATTCTGTTCAGCCATCTCTGAGAAACAAGTTCAGAGCAGGAAAGAAGAAAAAGAAGATGAAGAATAATAATACATGTACCATATTAAGAACCGTACAAAAACAATAAGTCTCCAAATTTCATTCGGGAGACTTAATAATAAAGATTAAATAGAGATAGGATTATCAAACATCAATAATTTTTAAGATAATTGACAATTTCTGATTCTAAGGGGGTTAGGATGACCCCTTAGGGTCATGACTTACATATGCCATAATGATCTGGTGTGCCTGCATGACCTAAGGAGGAATAATATCTTTGGATTAAGGTGGGGATCTCAATGGTTTTTATGATATTTAATAATTTCAGGAAGAGCACTTGGGATCATGACCTACATACCATCTTAAATGCCTTGAACAAAGAAACAATAATATAATATGTACATGATATATGATTCAATTTAAGAACCCAGATATAGATCAATCATCTGTTTTGTAATACTTCCTATGTATATATACATGTAGTATGGCTTAGTCTTATTTTAAATTATATACATTAAAAAATTGTCAAATATATATGACTTGGAACCCCCACCCCCAAACAAACTCCCCCCCCCCCCCCACCCCCCGCCCTTAATTGTCGAATGATTTATTAAAATCAAAATATAATTTGGGTGTCTAAAAACTTTTATAAACTGGTAAAAATGTTATTCTTGAAAAAAATACATTACACCTTGCATAATTGACAAATGATCTATTGAGATATGATCAGAGGTCATATTTCTACCTTGGGGCTGTTAAAGACAACACCTGGGGTTCATTAATGTACTTAACACCATATGATGCATCATAATGACATTACAAGATATTTTGTATTTTCCTGTTTCGTGGGGTCAGAACAGTCCCATAAGGTCATGACCTACATTGTATTTGATGCATTAATTATAATACATTAAGAAAGAAATACTCCTTCCTTCCTACTATAACTCATAATAAAATGATAAGTGTCTACACTTACTTACATGTAATACACATAATACGAAATCATTTATACAGGGTCAATATGGGGTCAACTCAATAGTGCAAGTCTGACATTTAAATGAAAAAAAAATAACTTTTGCAATTAAAATGACAGAAACTTTTCAAATGCGGTAGGATAGGTAACGATAATAAGCTTATTTAAATATTAAAAGATGATGATTCAGTATGCTGTCAAAGGGAGATCACATTTAGAAAGTGAAAGTAGAACTTATGTATGCTGGCATCTCATTATATTGTGCTACTGCTACAACATGTATTATGCTTACCTATATTGGTCAACATCATGATGATAATCCAATTAAAACACAATAATGAATTCCTTTAGCTGGTCTTAACTTATCCTTTTCTGCATATGGAAAACACATACATGTATGTATATACACGTGAACCGGCCATCTAATCGAAGAGTTGGGTAAAACTAGTATCCGCTAATGAGACCTGCAGACCGGTGTTGTGTACGTAACTTCAGACAAAGATCAGTTATTTATAACATGCATGTATTTTTATGACCTATTCTTCAAATCCACTTGCACTATTTTATTAGGTAAATAACAGCGTTAAGGTGGCGCAGGACACCTGCATTTTGTGATGTATACTTCCTATTGAGATAAACAATAAAGTATATTAAATATTAATTAAATATTTACAGTGGGTTAGAGCGTTTACATGTCTGTAAGAGCATTGGGGTCCAAGGTGTATTTTTGTTAATTTTACTATTGATATAAATGAATTTTCATGGGTGGGGGTATTCTCTTTTGAGAAGTGGACAGGCATAGCCTACGGCTATGCCTGTCCACTTCTCAAAAGAGAATAGGGTGGGGGAGGTTGGACCCCTCACTCACACCCCTTCTCTAAATCTGTGCACACGATAATGTACATGTAGGCACACATAAGCAAATCTAAAACCGGCAACCGCCATGGGGAGGGGGCATAATTTAATTTTTAATTTTGTTTGTAATAATTATATAGACCATTATACTTTCTATGACATGAAATGTTAAGATTATTGATTGACTGAAAATTCACTGCAAACAGTTCAACCCCAAATTGCACATAAAGTGCTGCTCATATTATCATATGGGAAGGGATCTCATCCTTCAGTCATGAAAATTAAAATTTTTAAATGTATTACCGGAGCTTGCATGTGGCCTTCATTTTTAATTAAACTGGTACAAAACAGTGTTATTTAGGGGCAAACACTTGGTGCGGGTATTACTGTCTAATGACAGCATCTAGTTTAATCTGCCTCACATGCTTTGCTATATAAGATATTCTTCTATGCTCTGAGGCCCATATAACCTAATTGGTGACGCAGAACGCTATCGCTTCATCTTTAGACAATAGACCTGACATTTACAATGCTTTTTTCCCATATTAATATTGAAAAAATTCTCAGAGTACGGGAGACTACTCCCAGTTGGATAAAAATCAAGAGAGGTACATGTAACTCTTACCTATTGTATAAAAGAGAAAATGAGAAGCACTCATGAGAAGCCCTTAAGTTTATATACTATCACATCATTATAATCAAATTTACTGAATTTAAAATCAATTTTGAACGTAATTTATATTGAGTAAAATCTTAGCGTTTATGAGGAGGTTCTGTCGCTTTGCTTCCTCTGACTTCTTCGTAATCGCTATAATTTCACTGAATTTTAACTAACTACAATTACTAAAATTTATTAATAATTTTTGCTGGTTATTTGATAATTAACGCTAATAGATATGGAAGCGTTATATGGCCATTTGTATTTTTTCCCCACAAAATTCAAATTTTCTAGATAAAATTTTCAACTTTAATCTAAAAAGCCCAACCTTTAAAGGGAGATGACCCATTTGAACTCAAATTTTTAAGATTTTATTTATTCTTTTTTTTACATCTAGAATGTCAGTACAGGTATTTTTAGTGCCCCTTAAGAATTTGAAAGTCAAATATCGATATTAAGCAAATGACGGATTTTTAATATGAAAACTAAATCAATTAACTTAGGAAAAAAATTGAAATTACTAAACGTTCCTAATAGGAGTAACCTCGAAGTCGTTACTCGATGGGGTTATTGGACTAAGAACATGTGTTTTGAGTTTGTTGCAATATTGACATATCGCTAACCGCTTCTTGTTCGATCTTACATTTCTTTGAGCCTTGTTGATTAATGACCATCATAAATTGAAGCTCTGTCATTCAATCAACTAAATGTTAATAAATGTTAATTGAAAGCAGCTCTCAAAAGCCAATTGAAATGTAACTTCTGAAGCCTTTCCGGCAGAGCTAGAAAAAACACCTCGAATCTATCACATAGATGTTCATGACAATTTCCCTTTTTCTGAACCTTGATATGAATACAACACATACGACCGGTTGAGGGGTGAGCTGGACTTTTATTTCAATAAATTACCCGAAGTAATAACAGAAAAAAGATATACAAGAATGTCTAGCAGATACCTGAAATTGATAGAAAGCAACTCCAGTTTGTATAAAATTCTAATATCGGGTAATGTGAATACATTTGAGGTGTTTCCCCGAGTTCTGCCAGAAAGGCACGCGAAGTTGCGATTAAATCGCTTAGCGCTGGGCGATTCGGATCCCCTATAAATAAAATTCAATTTACTAATATCACAAATTCATTCTGCACATACAAGACTCTGGATACCACAACGCAAGTTTCCAAGTTCCAAGTTTCTTATGGCATTTCTTTATTTTATCTTGCTGGTTAACAATATTGGTTGGCATTAATGTGCCACCATAAAAAACATCTATTTTAAAAGATATTATAAATTAACAAACACGTGTGAATACATGATTAAATTAAGAATGACTAGAGTAACGCCATCTAAGGGGAATTAAATGTAGTAACAAGCACATGCTCGTATTAATTTTAATATCAAAGATATTATCAATGTAGTATTTTAATGCAACATGCTTAGATAGATAAATTAGGTTTTTAATATTAAATTTTAATGTTTTAATTCATTTTATTTTCATCACCTTACAGACGGTTACTAGTATATTACAGGGCAATATTTAGTCGAGATACCAGATAGTTAACTTGTCAAGTCGAAAAAATATAAGATGGGAGTGTGTTGAATTTACATGGAAATTATCTTGGCTTGCTTCGATAGCTATCGTGACTTGAGGAGAATTATTTGGATCTAAAAGGGACTAACACACGATTTGAAATCTAAATTTTAATTTTTTTATTAACTGGTGCAATTCGAATGACTGACAAAAATTAAATATTGGAAGTCAAGTTACAATCGAATAACAAAGGTAGGAAATCATTGTTACGTAAACAAAGCTCCAGACATGTATTTGTTTACATGTAAATATTTTGATTACGCCTAATCTATACTTCTATATTAAAATAATAGACTCGAATTTTTTGGCTTTAATACCGATAAATCGGAAGAGTACTATCTTTTGTTTTATATACTTTAAACATCATTGGTACTTGAAGATTACCAATTTGTTTTTATTTTTTCTCGATACAGCTTCGCTAATTAATAATCAACAAAAATTCCTTTTAAAAATCCGGAATTTATATTGATTTTTTGGATTTTACAATCTTGCGCATGCGCATTACATTCACGCTAAGTCACGGGAAGCTCTTTAGTTTATGTTTCCACATTTGCATGGAAACCATAATACAAAAGCGCAAAAATTTTCATTGGAAATTTGCTTTATATTCTGTTCATTAAAGAAAATACGGGAGATAAAACTTATAGTGCATTTAATTTGAAAAATCCCGAGACTTCCGAATGTCAACATGATGTGTAAAAAAAAAAGAGTAAAAACTTTAAATATCGGAATTTAATTTTTAAATTAAAGGTATTTACAGCCTCAAAATAGTTGGTTTTGAATAATTTGACTGTTATTTTCAATGCAGCTTCATTAATTTTCTCCAAAATCGTTTCGGAGCAAAAGGCCTGTCCCGAGACACAGTTAGATTATTCTAACTAGGCAGAGTATAAGAAGTTAATAGCATTATTGTAGGCTTTAAGCTTGATTATTATGTAAATGTCAACAATACGGTGTGTCGATGTATCTATTTCGTAAATGTCCGAATCAACCCGTGCACGCACGGGTCAAAGTCTAGTTAGTGATAAAATAATTCTGACATGATACATGTATCCTCATAATTCCCCCACTCTCTCCCCCACTCTCCATTTCCTACTGTCCCTCATTTTCTCTCCCTTAAATTTGTTGAAATTGATCCTGTCAACAGACTTTTCAATTGTGCTAAATATACTTATATATATATATATATATATATATATATATATATATATATATATATATATATATATATATATATATATATATATATATATATATATATATATATATATATATATATATATTGTATGATATATTGTAAAAAAAAAAAAAAAAAATGTATTTGTTTACAAATAACGTTAAGTAAGGAATAACCATTTCTTTGACAAAATGAATTATGGCAAACAAGATTAACTATTTAAATGTGTTCATGAATAATATTATCAACAGAAGCAGCAACATTGAAAACTTATACCAAAAAAAAAACCCCACATATATTAACAATAATATAGCTTGGGCCTTTAACAGAACTAAAAATTTCAAACTGAGTTATGCTTGTAACTCAGTATATGACCTTCACATTTTGACGAGGCATTAAAAATCCGATACCAGCATTTCTATTTATTTTTTTTTCAATTTTGAGCTCAAACAGTATTAGTTCCTTTAAAAAGGATATACATGCATGTCGATATAGATAAACAAATAGTTTACAATTATGGAAAGTGCAAAGAAAATATTGCTCACTGTCAACTTAGAAATAAATCCAGTAATTTACAAGCTCAACATTTAAGTGACACTTCAACTTGTAATAATTGTGGTCACACACTTGAAGACAATCTTTATTTTTCCTTGCTTGTCCAGCTTACATTAATCACAGAGCATTCCTTATTACCAGTATTCAAAATAATATAAACCTAAACAATCTCAATCATAAGCAAATATTACATGTTTTACTTTTCGGCGATAGACAACTTCCCTATAAAACCAACTGCTCAATTTTTCAAGCAGTTCATTAACAAAAATATTCTAAATGGTACCTGTTATTAATAATCTAGTAATCTAGATTAATAATCTAGAACAATGATATTCACTATCACTACAATTTTTCTTATTTTCAAATGTTTATATGACCCCAATTTTTTTCATTTTTTCTTCCATCCTTTTTTTTTGTTCTTTGTTTTGATTTGTTTTGTTTTGTTTTGTTTTTTTTTTTTTTTTGGTTCCTTACTTTCTTTTTCTGTTCTTAATCCTACATGAATTCCAACTTCTTAAATGCTACATTTTCATATTATATTATGAACTTATTATATCCTGCAACTTTTATTCTTATGTAATTCAAATGTAACTGATATATGTGTTGTAACTTTGATACTTGGGGAGAGGACTAATATAGGCATAGCCTGGTGTCCAATCCTATTATGTATTTATTTGCATAATAAAATATTTGATAAATAAAATAAAACAAATAGACATATAACTCTGGTTATAGCACTAGTAATTTTGTAACTTTTGATTTGCTTAATAAATCATATATATTACATGAAACAAGTAAAATAAATACACTGTTAAAATCAGAGTATCAACGTGCATATTAAATGACTGTAAAAATTCTTTTTATCCAAAAAATGTACGCAAGTCAAATATTAACTAAATATACTTGAACTTAAAAAATAGATTGCATACTTTTTCGTGGAATGCACGTTTACATTTTACTACTAAATATATTACTTTTGGCGATTTTGTTCAAAAATGATTTTAAAACAACGCCCCGTTTTTTTTTAAATTAAAATTGTTCAATGATACATCTGACTATGAAATAATATCTGGATTATTTTCAAATTCAAACAAATACACAACAAGCATAACATTGAGTATCCTTTGTTCATGTACATCATTTGAAAGATTTGGTATATCTCTTCTTTGTCATTTTAATCATAAAAGAAAACAATAAACAAATGACAGTAAAAAAACAGCAAAAAAAATTAAAATTAAAACACAAAAAAAAACCAACTAAAACAAATAATTAAAAAATATAAAGTAGTATTAATCTTGATACCTGCAAAACTGGAGTATTCATTAAAGAAGGTTTCGCTCATAATGATCGAACAAATATTACAATTTAAATAATCTCGCTATTAAGACAAAGGGATATGAATATATTTGTCATTAACTCCGAAAAAAATCAATGTCTTACCGGAAGTAATTTTTTTTTTTAATTTCAATTATCTAGTATTAATGCACGTGAGTATAATTAAATATATGACATTCGCGGGAACACAAGCAAAGTTGGTTTTAGTTCATCCACACAGAAAATAAAACACAATAAGGATGCACCAGATAACCGGAAGTTGAGTACGTCGCGGATCAGCACCATTACTTTGATTACCCTCTTTGCCTTCTTCACCTACCACAGTGTAGGTATTTGGCTTCGCACAATATACATTGTTTTCGGAGGCATATCCTTGAAAAACTTTGAAGGTACCCCCTGCATAATGAGTTGTTTCCATGGAAACGTTTCCGAAATAGCTACCCTTTAAATATTTTTCATGGACCTCGATGAGAAGTAGGTATTTTTGGTTCTGTTGTGAAATTTGTATCCGTGCATCGAAATAAAATATATCGTATCTATGTCCCAGCAGCCATATGCCATCATCGTGCCCTAACGAAAAGTTTCCAGCTTTCGTTGCTTTGCCGCTATTCCCAAATCTAAAGACAAGAAAATTAAACCATGGGTACATTTCAGAAAGGTTTCCATGAAGAGCGCCAGCGGTGAGTGATGTGTGTGATGCAAGTTTACTTTGCACATGGTTGTGAAAGGTGTTGCAAGATTTGGGTGCGCAGCCATTGTACTCGCTTTCCATGTAATTAAGGACATCATTCATTATCGTTTTGCATTCATCGTCGTACAGATTCGTTCTGCTTTCATGCGTAAGTGCTTCTGTGGTTCTCACCACACTGCATCCAACAGCCAAGTTGGAAAATACATATTTGAAAACGCCATTAATGACCGCCCCATCACAAACGCCGTTTCCATCTTTATAAAGATCTAACAATGGTGGAGTGTTCAGAATCGATTTGCCTGATAGGTATTTACCCAGTGTGCGTACGTTCTCTATGATATCATGGCACTTTTCTAAGTTTTTTCTCGTTGCATTGGATTTGTTAGCAAGATAGTTGTAATAATCTTTTTCGCAGCTCTCAATTTTGTCAATACTATCTGTTAGGACTGTTTTATAAGAAGTTTCCTTCATCATCTGAAGCAATCTACCGTTGCTCGAATTCATCGCTCTTTTTAAGGTTGACATTTCTTGGGTAAGATGCTCCAGCTGTTTTTCCTCTGTAGAAGTTGTAAACATATCAATGACCTCCCTGACCAACTTCACGACCGATACCACCCCTCCCAGAATATTAGAAAATATTGATGCATTGGACAAGAGCGGAAGACAACTCAACATACAAATCAATAGTAAGATGGATTTGTACATCTTGATGATGTTTCTTCGTTTGCTTCAAAATACGTGTCCTAAAAGTCTCCACCTATAATAAAAGTCAAATGATACCACTGTTGTGTTATATATATATATATATATATATATATATATATATATATATATATATATATACATTTCTCTGTATAGTTTTATATACGCTTTGAAATGAAATATATACCTTTGTTTTCCCTTGGACTGAAATGTCACACTTTCATTGGTTTAAACATAGCACGTGATTGCCTCATATATCTCTATATTTGTTCGGTGAGAAATAATTTAGGCAATATGGCCGTCATTGGCCGACGCTTCGCTTACTCATTTGGACATTTCATAGTATTTAATACATAAACCGCATGCTGTAAGTTCTTAAAGTATTTGGAGTAATTGCCCTTTAAAATTCTTTAAAATTAGAGTAGTTGCCCTTAGAATATTGACGTCACATTGTTTTGTCTGGAGCAGAATAAAATGGCAGCGTCGAAATTTGCTCAAATCTCTGCAGAGGAAAGGGAGAAAGCATTTAAAATTGAATAGCAACAAAATATTGTAAGTAAAGATGGGTGAAGCAAAGTTTTTAAAGGGTATTTGAAAGGTGGGATTGAAAATTTTGAAGAGTTTAAATGAGTTTAATTGAACGAGATGTTAGGCATCTTAAACATGGCTTTGCGTTGATCATCGCTATTTGTGAATAAACATGTCGCTTGATAGTCTTCGGGAAAACAAAACACTTATTAGGTTAGTTACTGACTCACTACGGAAATATATTGGGTTGATCAGTCTCATAGACGGCTCGGCTTCGCCTCGCCATCTATGAGATTGATCAACCCAATATATTTCCGCAGTGAGTCAATAACTAACGCTGAGGGTAATAGAAAAAAATATTAACTGCGTCTAAACCAATCAGATTTCAGTATTTAACATGAAAGTATAGCAAAAAATGTTACATGCGCGAAAATTATGCGCGTACGGTTCGATTATTCGAAATTAAGACATTCAGTATAACAAAATAAATAGTGCCTGTTTTGGAGGATAACAGTTGAAATTGACACCCCTCGAAAACCATTGTCAACCTCCGCTTCGCGTCGGTTGACAATGGTTTTCTCGGGGTTTAATGGAAAAGGCATCGAAAAATCCCCTACTCCTTCCGGATAAGACATTTTGCATCTTTGCGGTTTTAACAAGTGCATGTGAGTTTTACTTTTTTCCCTATTTGCTTTGGGTTATTGGGGTGGGGGTGTATACAATTGGTTATATAATAAGTATGACAAATGCAAGCTAGTTAAATTTGTAAATAATGCACACTGTTGTAAAACTGCTATAACAACGCTTTTGTATTGCAAGTCGACAACTTCGAAATTAAAAAAAAAATCCCTTGATATACGTACATTTTAAATATGATGAAACAAAACTATCATGAATTCAAGTAATTAAAGATCCATTCAATTATATGAGTACAAATAAACAATGCATATGAATATGCACGAAGATCATTGATAGAACATGTGCCCCATACCTATTTTAATAGAATTACGATCGATGTTAAATATGAACGCAATTGATCACTTCATCCTAGAATTAATAAGATTAATGAATTTGATTTCCAAAAATTCAAGGTGTGCATGTAAAATTTTATAATATTTGATAACCTTGACAAACGCTTGTCAACAGATCTAAAATTGATGCACACTCTGCACGCTTCTAAAACATATTTATAAGTAATATTTTAACAAACAAAAATTGATTGTATCTAAATATATGCGAGTTCATAAACATTCCAAAATACATGTAGCTTTCATACGGTTTTGTAAAGATACTAGGAGTAAAAAAATGAAAATGAGAATGCATACGTGTTGTAAAGTTTTCAGTAATACATGTATAGGTAAAGAACAAACAACCACACACAAGGACAAATTACAAATGTAAACGTTTTGAGTTGCTCCTATTCATAATTTTGAAATCAGTTTCGTTTCACTGGTTCGCTGGGGGGGGGGGGGGGGGGGTAGACTAAACTTTACTTCCACAATATAAAAATTCTTCCCCACCAAAATTTTTTTCCCTCCAAATCATGAAATTCCTAATCCGTGGGGTGGGTGGGGGGGGGGGGGGGTAGAGGTTACTTCAATTTTACTCCTCATTTCCTTATTTTCATATCAATTTTTTACTTCCTTCCAAAAAAGTGGGGGGGGGGGGGGGGGGCAACTCCATTATAATTCATTTTCTTATATGTAAATTTAAAAAAAAAAATTGCTGGGAGAAAAAGTGGGGGGGGGGGGGGGGGGGGGGGCAGGCCCCCCCTGCCCCCCCCCCCCCCCCCCCCCCCTGATGCTACGTGTCTGCGCTTTAGGTAAATTTCATTACGATTAGTAATGTATATTACATACGTTTAACGAGGTGAGCCCATTATTTATCAAATTGATTTAATCTTTATTTATTTAGAAATAGAAACAAAAGGTATTTTCTAAAGTTATATGTACATGTACAAATATTTAAATAAATGTGAATGTTTTCTTTAATAACACATAAAACAAACCAAAAAATAAAATTCTCCGTACATTTTGCCTTAGAAACAAAACACTCGCCATTTTTGTGCACAGACTAAGGACTTACGCCTACCCATTAGCAGGCGTAGACTTAAACCCGAATTTAGTCCCGACTAAGTTTCCGCCTTTTTGTGAAACGCAACTTAATCTGGTTTTGAGGTTTAGTCCTTGATTTAGTCCGGACTAAGCTTACGCCTGGACGTAGGCCTTTTTGAGAAACGGGCCCCTGATGTTTATAGAGAAATATATAGAGACATTTCCAGTTTAGATAAAAGTACATGTACAAAATGTTCTTTTGTAGATATAAATGTCCAATGTTAAAACAATTGGGATCCATAAATACTAATTATCCTCCACCCCCTTTAACTTTACGAATTCTAGGTTTTTTGAAAACATATATCACTATTTTAGTCTCAATCCCTATCAGAACGGGAAAAAATGCAAATTTGTCAACATGTTATACGTGACCGACTTTGTCCATTTAAGACAAACATAAACATAGAGAAATGTATAAATTTCTTCCTTTTGGTTCATCATAGGAATAAATATGTGTAAATATGAATAATTTTTAACCAATTGTGGTGGTGTTCTGAAAGCGATTAAATTAACTTAACAAATTCAGGATCGAAGCAGCCAGAGATTTAAGACAAGGTTACCTTTTATGTATTCTCTTTTGAGAAGCGGATAGGCATAGCCAACATCCGGCAATGTCTGTCCACTTCTCAAAAGAGAATACCTTTTATGGAAATAAATACCTGGATAAGCTGAAAACTGATATGGTTCAAATTTTCCTCAGCTAGTCTTCTGACAAAATATGGACAGTCTTAGAGAAAAAAATGAAAACTAATTTCTTCGAAAGAAGTAAAATGAAACTAGGGTTTTAAATCCCAGTTAATGTTGGTTTATTGATTAGCATAATAATACAAATAGTATGGTGTCCCGGTAGGGTTTTTTCAAAAATTCATAACGTATCAGGAAAACAGCCAGAGTTCATGAATTAAATTTAAATCTACCATACATGTATACCAAAGGACCAGACTGCTACTAATAGCAGTCATTAAGCCTGCAGAAAAGGAATATAATCAAAGTACTGTTAGTACTCTAACAGAAAATTGTATTTCACTCTATCATCGGCAATCGCTCAGTACTTAAATTAATATTAAGATTTTTATAAATTACTCATGATTAAATTATATGAGCATTGACAACTTCGGAGGCAGTAAAGCTAGCTTGAATAAGAATTAAAATGTGCTTGTGTTTAAAGGTATATATTTTCATCTACCGAGTATGATTCCCTCTAAATTGCTCTATAGAAACTAACATGACTGAAATCTACACACCCCGTTTATCGATTAGTCGAAACCTACAGTGACTGAAACTGATAGGAAACTGACAGGACTGAAATCTACACGCCCCGTTTATCGATTTGTCGAAACATACGGCGACCCACCTAAATCCTATTCGGCTTTAACCCTAATCCATCTTTCTACATGGTCTCCGATGAAGATCCCCCTTTGTTCCTATCCTTGCCATTCTCTCTCTCTCTCTCTCTCTCTCTCTCTCTCTCTCTCTCTCTCTCTCTCTCTCTCTCTCTCTCTCTCTCTCTCTCTCTCTCTCTCTCTTTGCATAACGGTATACTTTTCTTCATCGTAATCGCTATTGATGTGCTTGTCAGTGACCCATTTAAGGAGGGGTTGTTAACATTTTTTGTATTTTCTTACGGCAAGTAAAAAAAAAAATATATTTTACTGATGTAATTCACTAAAAATACACGATATATACCAGTACCTTTAAAAAGAAATTAATCTAGAAATCAAAGAATACTGATATTTGTCTATACGTCTATACAGGTCATTAGTTTTGAAAACATATCGTATAATTAAGCATTGATTGATTGCTTATTTTTGGATGTCGTCGGTCCTATAACACACCAAGGCGGTGCAGACAAATTGAATACCACGCGTTAGCACGCATAGTGTATTCACAGGAAATTGAACGTCGCAGATTTCCAATGCAAAGAAAAGGGGAAATTTACACTGAATGTAAATATTGTAAAATGAATATATATAATGATAAATAAGATATGATAAATCAATTCAAACGGCGCATGCGGTACTACTCGTAGGTTTTCAAACAATATTTATTTTTAATTTAATATTCATAAATCAAGCATATATTAGTTTTGATATTTTTAGCTTTCACATAGAGGTGTTTGAGATATCTTGTTAGGAGTAGGCAGATTACTTATTACATCGATCTGGAGAGGTTGTCGTATGTTTTCGTACCTTTTAACAAAATATGCTCTTATCTACAAAACACTCATCTAATAGATACTGTAGAATCATTAGAATTCGTGGTGGTTCAATTTTCGTGGTATTCGTGGGTAGTCCTCCCCCACAAATTAACATCCTCAACAAAAACAAATTAAGATAGAGTATTCTTTGTTACTGAAACTGAAAACCGGCGCATCCACGAAATTACATTCCCACGAATAAGCAAAAAATTCCCAATCCACGAAAATTGGCCCCCACGAATTTAAATGATTCCACAGTAGATAGATAGATAGATAGATAGATAGATAGATAGATAGATAGATAGATAGATAGATAGATAGATAGATAGATAGATAGATAGATAGATAGATAGATAGATAGATAGATAGATAGATCAGCAATTTAGGTAGATACTAATAACCTTGAATATTTCTGAATACAGTTTCTCCCGGCTAAGTGTTTCATTTTGTTATATAATGGAAGATAATGAAATCTGAGATAATGACTTCTGATTGGTAATCCTTGTGAATGATGGAAGTCGTGGAAATTGGCTTCGAGTCACTGGCGAGGTCAGACATTGGATGTACTGCATTACCGGCACTTGATAACGCTTTTTCTTTTTCGCCTATCGATCCACACCAAGCATTGAAGAAGTTAAAAAGAGGTCCAGACGTAGCTATGCGCAGATATTAATTATGATGCTCATTCACTTTGCGAAATAGAATTACAAAAAAACGGGGCCTTTGGAAAACCAGGCACATTTCCACCAATTACCAAATGTGTAGAATTTGTGATTCGCATTCTAACGTTGCAAATCGATTGTACGGATTGAGCATTAACGAGTAAGGAATAAACTAGAATACATCCAGTAAAAAACGCACTGGATTTTTTTTTTGAAAATTACGTTGTTTCTCGTGAACAGCATCTGAGAGTTAAGTGCTTTTTATTTCGGTAGCGTCGATTCTAGTCCACCTTAGGGAATACATCAGCATGCATTTTCCTCGCATAGAAATGTATGTGAGCGGTCGATTACTTGTACAGAGTCGGAACAGGGGAGCGAGGACATCGTCTAAGCGCGCGACTCCTTTTTTCTCACATCGTCTTAGCCATTTGGCGATTGTAGGAGGACCAAATGTGTCTGCTTGACATTTGTTAGGTATTAAAGGGAAGTAAAAACAAGTCTCCGGAGACCTCAACTCAGGGAATGCTGCTGAAACAAACACGGGATTCGGTGGCTGTGATTTCAGCATACGAGACGCCCCCAAGCCGATGAGGTGGAATATCGGCATTTCCCCCTCTTTGTTATCGAATTAACAATTTTGGAGCGAGGCAGTCCTGTAGATGCTTGCTTTTTTACATTGTAGACTACAGCTCCGACCTGTCTCACTCGGGCGTTCATTGGCGACTGGGTGTCAGGAGTTAGCGCGGCCTTGGAGTCTTGGCGGTTTATGAAGAAAATCTATTGATTGTGGAATTGGTTTGTTTCAGAGGCGTTAGATCCGCGTAGTTATTCCATCATTTTCAGAGCCAACCATCACCGGTTTAGGAAAATATTGGATCAAAATCTTAACAAATAACGACAAAATTAAGAAGAATCCTGCGCCATGGAGGAAGCTTGATCATACCAGTGTGTGTGTTTGTATTGATCTCGTCAAAATTAAGTTAAACGCTTTCTGAAGGAACGGTTAAGACAAACAGATGCCAATGGACCTTAGTCACAGGAGTTTATAGAAACTACTTGTCTGTGCAAAAATGTGGGCTCTCGTACAAAAATAACTTTCATATTAACTATTCTAATATGTCATCATTGTCGCCATTTTCTAATACTGGGCTCGGGTACGGTATGGGTATATACCGACCCAGGCGACCCAGCTATACATACGCGACCCAACCTTATCGCCAACGGACGGAGAGTTACAGGTATGCCCTTCGCAAGAGCACGGGCGATGCCGAGCACACCGACTTTATCGAAGGAATGACCATTAAAAGAGGTCGAAAGGAGAGTTACTTTCAAGCTACCCGGCGAGATGATGTTAATGTTGAAATGACTCCTGTGGAAATCAAAGTGGACCCGCCAAATTGCTCAGAAGAGGAACAGACGAGCGCAAATAATAGACACTCTATGAACAAACTCCCTGACGAGCACATTAAGGAATTAAAAAGGGCGATTCTCAGACGGTCAAGAAGTTTAGAAGGAGAGGGTCGTATGATACCCGATAACTATATTGCCTCCTCAAGTGTGTCCAACGACCAGCTAAATTTACCAGCCCACAATCACAGATTTAACAAACCCGATACCACCGGAACGCCAAACTCAGAACTAAGTAGCAATGTTCCTTCCATCATTCTGTTCACCTTCAAGAAGAATCTCGTGTTTCTGTGCATCAGCTTCATCCTCTTGTTTTCAGTGTTTAGAGCAATACAGAATCTGCAGACTTCTATAAATGACCAGAAATATCTTGGAATAACGGCCATGTCATGTATCCATGGTGCCATGTTCTTCACCTGCCTGTGGGCTCCCACGTTTATTAACATAATGTCTGCCAAATGGGCAATCGTCTTGGGGATGTTTAGTTTCCTTACTTGGACCGGTGCCAACTTTTATCCCAAATTTTACACCCTTATTCCCACGGCCCTTTTTTCAGGGTGGGGACAGGGTATACTATGGACGGCCGAGGCCTCCTACATCCTTAAGTTAGCTTTTGATTCGTCACGTGTCACAAAGGAAGCAATTGACAAAGAGGTTTTCAGATTTAATGGATTTTTCCTTGCTGGGTTTCAGACGACACATATTTGGGGTAATTTGATATCATCCATCGTGATATCTTCTTCCTCGACAGACCAAAGAAGCGGTATGCTTGGTGACCTGAATGTCAACTGGAGTACCACGAGCCCACCGGAAACCACCGCCATTAATAAGTGCGGGGGTCTGTATCCCTGTAGTCCTGTACCCGGGGGTGTCATGCAAGTTTCAGGTTTGTGAGTAAGGAGTGTATAAGTCGGATAATGTTCATTTAAGAGGGCTGGATTGTCGGGTCAATCTAAGACCATATTAATCTCCTTAACAAGAAGAGCTCATTATAGAGATAAAGGAAAATAGATAAATTTTAATGCTAACGGCAATTAATTTTTTTGGCTACCAAATAATAGTATATACAAATAAAGAAACCGTCTTTAAAATTTTAAGGTAGACATTATGGCTAGTTTTGTTGACTAGCCGGCCTCCTTAAAGACTTGCCTGTCAAACATACTGTTTTAAGCCACTGGCCTCTGTTTCGACAAAAAAGGGTGGACTTTACGAACAAGACGTGAAGAAGATCTGTTCATCAGATCTAGATGTTTAGGGTGTAATATTGTTCATTCTTTATAGAATTTAATGCACCCAAAACCTAAGCCAATAAGGTGTGATAAAATCTAACATTGAATTTCTGCCTTTAATTACAGCTAAAATTCTTTCGACCAGAACTAACTTGTCTGTCTTTTGCTACTAAAGGGTTTAGCAAAGGTAAACAATCTGAACAGATCTTGACAGAACCAAACACGTTAATTCATAGCTACCCTTATTCTTGATTTTGAAAAATAAAATGTTGAGTGCACTCGAAGAAAATAACCTGTGATTACGTGATATGATGCCATCAGAAACAGTTTTAAGCGCTATGACGGTTTTCCTACTTTGCATCATTTTTAGTATGTAATTAGAAGTGCTACTTGTTGAGTGCTTTTATAATGATTTTATTTTACAAGTGAGGAAATATCAGTTGAATAAATTTCGTTGCAAAACCGCGCAGAACCTATATATCGGTTAGCTTAATAAAACGATAATATATGGCCTCTCTTTTATCAAATGTACACAAAGAAAGAGGCTTGATAATGTGTAGGTAAGACCCCTTATTTCTATAAGGTCTTTCATTAATGCCAAATTCCTTGATATTAAAAAGCTGCCTAGCGATAAGGATGTATGTTCACAATAAGCATTATTATGACATTGATATAATCTAACTTGACTATGCTTAAATTTGGTCAACCATGTTTTAACTTTTCAAGCACATCCGCCGGAAACGCGACTTCTTCATTGGAAATATGACTTTACTTGACATTTATGAGATTAACTATGTACACGTATATGCTTTCATTTGCTTTGAATTCTTGATAAACGAGTAATTGGGCAGTTTGTATTTGAACATACTAGAAATAATGAAATCTAACTAATTTAATAAAGCACATGATTGATAGTATACAAAATCAGTCTGACCTCACAATCATCGGTATTTCATTAAATGAAAAAATCGATATTATGACATTTGTCACAAGGCCCACATTTCGGTAAAACTACTTGACATAACAAATATATATTGGTCGCGGGAATATTAAAAGTTAAAACTTACTTTTACGTCATATAGCATTATTATGCAAAATCGAGAAAACCACATATTTTTATTTCGATAAAAATAGTAGTGATTTACAATTTTTACATAAAAATTAATTTTTTCGAAATGGGTCTGGCAAAATAAAAGGATGCTTTCCTTTTTTTCCCTTTTTTCCAATTAAGTACCCTGAGCCATATATTTATGTCAATATGAGTAATTCATTTTTGTTGCATGGATGGGAATCATTTGTTTTGCTGGAAGATACGGGCTGTTATGCAATATTTCCCTATTTCGTAACGTTTCAGATTAAGCGATACGAGCTTTCTGTTCGCAATATTTCGCCTCGAATAAAACGTGGGGAAAAATAAAACAATTCTACAGTCCCTCACATTAAAAAGGAGAATGTTTTTATCAGTCCGCGGTGAAGATCGATAGCACTGGTCTTTGAGACTTGCGAATGGAGATGCAGAGTACTAATGGCCTCTAATTGATAACGTTCTCGAAACCCAAATAATGCTTGCTAAACGACTTGAAAGGAAACCAGCTGGATGTTATCTTCATTATAACGTGCCAGTTAAATTCATTTCTGGGACATATACATGTATGCCTGGGTTTTCGCATGCGTGCGTTAAATTAGATAGTTTCGTACCATGCAGAAAGTTTCTGTTTGCATATAGAGTCGTATAGTTAGGATAATATTGTGCACATTTTAAGACTGATGAATAATTGAAAAACAAATGCACGTTAGCATTTTAATGAAATTTATTTACATCTTGCCAAAATTCTGGATTTCTTATTTCAACAAAGTGAGAATCGTTAATTTACACCTAAATTGTCCCTTTGTATAGACTTTCGAACTTATTACATATGTATATATCATTATCCCATGAGATTACAAATTTATTATAACAGATTATAATTGAATGAATAAGTGAAAAGAAAAATTTTGTCAATGGTATTGCATAGTGGACATTGGATATTGCAAATTGTCCCACATATCGGTTGTATTTTTGGCTTCTGTGCTTAAATAAAGTTTATATTAACAAAAACTTTAATCATTGGAAAAAATGGATGCATAGATAAATTCGGCGATTTAAATATTAGGGGCTACATTTATAGGTGTTAACGGCTAGAAATATTCATGGATCCGCGTTGGTAATTCTTAAATAAATAAAAAAACGGACTGCACGAAATAATCATGATGATGTCGGACTCAAAGTCCAATCGGAGACGATTTGGCTGTTTCTTTTATCTAACGTACTGATGTACATTAAAACAATCTAGTTAATTTCTCTTAGTTTTTATGACCAATCTATTAATTTGTTTAAAGAAAGGTGTAAACACATGAATAAACAATAATATTCTTTCTGTGATGATTTATGCGGTTTACCAAGGTAGCGATCATTGCAGAAAGAAATGTACATAGCGCGGGTTATGTAATTTTTCTGCTATCTCAACACCTCAGCATGAATCATCAAAGAAAACATTTTATTGTTTAAATAATACATGTTACTGAATCATGGTCATTCATTACCGTATTATTCACATAAATGATAAGATTAATGTATGAGTTATAAGGGAATGACTGAGGCGTTACAAAGACTGTGGTGATGAAAAGTCGTATTTTTCATGAAAATTGATCCAAACATAGTCTTTATACGCACATTTTGTAGATTATTTTATTTTATTTTTTTTTAAATTTTTTTTTTTACTTTTATGGAAATATCAGTACATGTATATGCTATAGATGTTGCGTTGATATCATAGATGAGTTTTTGATATTTAGTTAACTGAATATAAACGGTATGTGTAGCTGAAGGCCTGCAAATATGTAGGACTAACAGAGCTATGGCATTCCCCTCTAGGCTACCGTAAAGGTTTCTTCAGTCATCATTCATTTGACTTAATGATAGAGCTTCATAAAATTCAATGGTATATTTAATTTGTGTATTAGGAAGAAATCCGGTATACTGTTTTGAGAATGCACAAAAGTTTGGTTTAGTTTGATTTGGTTTGAACTTATTCCATTGTAGTATTATTACAATTGGATCGGGAACAAGTTATAAAACTTATGTAGCCCTCTCCCTTTACATTAATTGACCTTCAAATTGTTTACATGCAAATAAAAAGTCACACATGTGTAAATAAACATGAAGATTCAAAATAATTTACCATAAGGTTTCTTCCCGTTTTGAAACAAATGTAAATATGTAATCAAAATCTTCGGGATTTTTTTAACTAAAACGTAAACTAAGGAAAACAAGTGATCATTCACGCTATTACCAAGTTTGTCATCTCCCAAAAGCATAATGTGCGTATTAACAATATTAAAATCGCCTACGCTAAAAACGTTATTGAATAACTCGTCTCAGGCTTCAGCATATTTAGTACATGAGAAAAATAATGATATGCATCTTGAACCTTTCCACTGTACGTAAATGACTTAGAACAATATTGTATTTGAATAAGTCACACTTTAGTATGCAATCATGGCGAAGTTTAGTGAGTGTTATATTTTGAATCCTGTCTCCAAAAAAATATGGTGGTGGAGTTCTTTTTTGTCCCCCGCCGCAACGCGGAGCGGGGACATAGAAATGCCGGGCGTCCGTCCGTCCGTGTGTCCGTGGGTCCGTGTGTCCGTGGGTCCGTGTGTCCGTGGGTCCGTGCGTCCGTGGGTCCGTGCGTCCGTCCGTCACACTTTTTGTAAGCGCTCTCATGCCTACAAATTTTGACGGATTTTCATTAAATTTAAACCAAATGTTTATACCACTATTACCTTGGTCAAGTTCGAAAATCAGCATTGGTCGATACTTTTTGTTGGAGTTATGGGACTTTGACTGCAATAATGACTCTGTTTTATCCAAAAATTGACCTTGTAAGCGCTCTCATGCCTACAAATTTTGACGGATTTTCATTAAATTTATACCAAATGTTTATACCACTACTACCTTGGTCAAGTTCGAAAATCAGCATTGGTTGATACTTTTTGTTGGCGTTATGGGACTTTGACTGCAATAATGACTCCGTTTTATCCAAAAATTGTTCTTGTAAGCGCTCTCATGCCTACAAATTTTGACAGATTTTCATTAAATTTAAACCAAATGTTTATACCACTAATACTTTGGTCAAGTTCAAAAATCAGCATTGTTCGATACTTTTTGTTGGTGTTATGGGACTTGGCCACAATCATGACTCCGTTTTATCCAAAAATTGACCTTGTAAGCGCTCTCATGCCTACAAATTTTGACGGATTTTCATTAAATTTATACCAAATGTTTATACTACTATTACCTTGGTCAAGTTCGAAAATCAGCGTTAGTCGATACTTTTTGTTGGCGTTTTAGGACTTTGACCGCAATAATGACTCCGTTTTATCCAAAAATTGACCTTGTAAGCGCTCTCATGCCTACAAATTTTGACAGATTTTCATTAAATTTATACCAAATGTTTATACCACTAATACTTTGGTCAAGTTCAAAAATCAGCATTGTTCGATACTTTTTGTTGGTGTTATGGGACTTGGCCACAATCATGACTCCGTTTTTTTTCCAAAAATTGACCTTGTAAGCGCTCTCATGCCTACAAATTTTGACGGATTTTCATTAAATTTATACCAAATGTTTATACCACTATTACCTTGGTCAAGTTCGAAAATCAGCCTTGGTCGATAGACTCGATACTATTATACTGCTTGACCGGCGGGGGACTCTGGAATTCTATTCTTGTTTGCATTTGAAATATTATCGTCACAGATGATAGCATGACTGAGGGTCTTCAGTGAAAGCTCGCTAATATTCAGAGGTATAAAAATTCCATTTGCCTAGTTGGAACTAATGATGATTTGTATTCTCAAAATTGACATTTGGATAAGCAGTAATCTTGAGAATTTCTCATGGCATAGTTTGACAGTACAACGTTTGTCATGAAATAAATTTTGAACATGACAAAGTGTGATATTTTTATCAACTTAACATTGTTTTGAGTCTAGCAATTTTACATCTTGAACGTAATGTTGATTCGAAGTAAAGAGAGACTTTAGAGGCAGATATTGGTAAACCGGATACTACTAATATATTCTGGCAGCAGATATTTGTACTTGTTCGAGTTTTTTCGAGTCTGCAAGAGAACACACTCTCCAAACCTCAGAAGTATATTTTAAATACGGCTTGATTTTTAAAGGATGTGTACTAAAGATAATGTGATTTGCGGTTTTATTTTATTTGGTTTTTTTTTCATTAGATTTAGCTTTATGTGTTGTATTGATATCATAATATCAGTGTATGGACACAAGTACGCCCGATAAAAATGTTACAAGGGTTTTTTTTGTGAATAGAAAATTGATTTCTCAGATCAAATTAAGGAAGCACAAAGAAATTTTTTGTGTTCATCAAAATCAGTATAGCATTTTTTTAGTTAAAAGATATGAATATCTGGCTTGTGAATGATATTGAAAAAGAAGTTTGAGAACAAACACAGTTTGCAAAATTTAACCATTATTTCTGTTAATCTGACAATAGGATTCAATTCGAAATATGTTGGTCGGTAATTTGTACTTTGTCCATTGGGCTATACAAAATGGGAATTCAATGATTTAGGAATACATATAATTTGAGGTTCATAAAAATCTCCCTGATGCGAAGTGCTGACAGAAAACTTTATCATGGAGTGTATCTGCATGTCTCGGGCTCTCTGATAGGAATTGTTATTGCTTAGACTCTGGTTCCCAACATGCAACACATCAATTTTATTTGTTTGGAAAAACGCGAGTAATAATCAGAAAAGATTTTTTTTCTCTCTGAAAAGAGAACATATTGAATTTACAGTTCACGTGATAATCAAATTTTGAAAGAGTTAGCCTTTTTTCAATGAAAAGATTCTTCGGAACATTATAGCTGCAGAACTACAACTATGGAAAACAGGCAATGCAATGAACTTATATAGCGTTTTACAAGACAATTTATTTTTCTATGCGTGGGAAGATCAGTCAATTTACATTTTGTCCGTTACTTCTGCGACAAAAAGGGTCAACTGGCGGTCGTAAATGGTCTATCTGATACGTGTATAAGTTTGTTTTGTTGGTTTTTATAGATACAGGCTTGTGATCGATGAACTTACAAACAAAACTCCCACACACTGCCTTTAATTAACGATACAATTAATTTTGTTAGATTTCCAAAATAAATTAGCTTTATAATAAGGATCTTTGTTAAATTTTCTTTTTTACAAAGTCTCAAATGTTTATTTTATTAAGATTTTTTTTAAAACTGCATATCAACCTCAATCCATTCCACAGGCAATTTGTCAGATAAACCGATAGAGGAAAATCCACCAAAACAACTAAAAGGAAAACCTTTCAGCAAACAATGCTAAAATAATCCAAACAGAAAACGAACAAACAAGCAAAAACCATAAGGCCCAGAAATAACAATTATATCGATTAAAAGTGTAAAACGTGCTTATTATTTATTTTATGAAATTTGTATTTTCAGATGAAGAGAAATACCCGATGTTATGGAAGCTGATGGGGGCCTATCTAACCATTGGTTTCATCGGCTTCTGCCTGATTTTCTTCTGTTTGGACCGGATAGGGGCACGAGTCTATCCAGAAAAGACTGGTTTCCAGGTGGTTACCGCTATAATTTTAAACACCAAATACTTCGGTATATTTGAGAAACATTTTGCACTTGAATTGCTCAAAGTGCTTGTGATATTGACGTATCGTAAATGGTTATCATACAAAAAAAAGGTTTTGATAGATTCGAGAACCCTTTGGCACTTTAATTTCTAAAACTGCATGTTATTTGAATGTATCGTAAATAATTGTAAAGGCTATTTTTTTTCCACAGATATGTCTTCAACATCTCGATCTACTTGTGAGCCACAAAACGTTCCGTCTGCTCATCCCTTTACTTATATTTAGCGGACTACAGCAAGGTTTCGTCTATGCCGACTTTAACATGGTACGCAGATTCTTTTAACCATGTTGGTGTAGAATGTTGACCATTTATCTCCACTGCATCATTTCAGATAATATGAAATATTGACATATCCATAAAAACATAAAATACATAGATAAATAATCACTTACCATTAAGTAAAAAGTATCTTTATTAACGTGTCTGTAGATTAACAAGATCTATACCTATTTATGTGAATTGTCTTGCAGGCATATGTTACTTGCTCATTGAAACTCCAGTTTGTCGGCTATACCATGATAGTTATGGGCGTTGCCAATGTCTGCATTGCAGTGCTGATTGGTGTAGGGGCCAATCACGTGCCACGGGAGGCGGTATTTGGGGTGGGCGGAGTAACTCACATAGGTGTGATGATAATTATACTCATATGGGTCCCGGACGATAATATGCTGGTTCATTTTATTATTGCCGCAGCCCTGGGTCTTTGCGACGCAGTGTGGCAAACACAGTGCAATAGTAAGTAGAGAGAGAGAGAGAGAGAGAGAGAGAGAGAGAGAGAGAGAGAGAGAGAGAGAGAGAGAGAGAGAGAGAGAGAGAGAGAGAGAGAGAGAGATGTCAATCAGCTGATAATACACTGCATGGTTAATTGAACATGATCAAAATTAACCTTTTCTCTACCATTTTGTAGCTTTGATTTGCATCACTTGTCCTGAAGCAGTCGACATTGCATTCGCAAATTACAGGATGTTGCAAAGCCTGGGACTTTTCATCTCCTTCGTCAGCGATAGATTTATGTGTGTCTATTCTAAACTGTACTTTCTTATCATAATGCTCGTTGTTTCAACAATGTTTTATGTTCTAGCGGAATATCGAGTAAGACAAATCGACAACGTTGTTGATGACGTGTTCGAAGAACAAACCAGTGTCAATAGATCACGTGACCCTTAAGTTGATAATATAATGCGTGCGTATGTATGTATATGTCTATCCAATATCTAATCCGTATTGTTATGATTCGTGCTTCCCTTTTGTGATGTTAGTTGTTGGTAACAATTTGTAATATCTGGAGTGTGATTTCGTTAAAAATGCGTTTGAAGCTTGATGTTCATGAGTGAGTTGTATGAAAGTGTTGTGAATTTAAAATACATTATGTAAACAATTGTGTCTTGGCTTATAATTCTAGACATTTTCTAATGATACAGTTTATTTGAATTGCGAAATCAGCAATACGCAAATTACTTTCAGATATGTGGATTAAAGGTACATGTATATATGGCGTATTTGGAGTAAAATTTTTGACATGAGTTTGAGTAAAAATATACATCTTGCTTCTTATAATTAGACGTTTCACAAAATCTAAGCCCGTAAAACATGTTTTTTCTTTAGTTATTTGTCTCTAAACTTTACTACACGTCTGATATTCAATGTGATCCGCCATTTGTAACACCACTGCGCATGAGTGCGGGAAACCCTAGTAGTTCACGTTTTTCGTGTCCTAAATTAGATAATTCTTATATCAGATGATACCCGAAGCATTATTATTCCTTTATTTCATTAGTGTAGAACCAGGGACGTTAGTATATACGTCCCTGGTAGAACGATAAATTGCTAATTATGTTTAACAAAGATGAAACACGATTTTATCATTAACGACACAGTAAAATAAGTGAATACCCCCTCTCCCTGGGGGATGCATGTACTGAAAGTGTTTATTTATTCTTTATTAAAAAATTCCTCTGTTGTATATAACTTATAAAGTACAGACATGGAACACATGGAGTACGTATGAACCGGACTAGATTTACCCCTACAACTTCATGATAAAAACTTAAGTTTAATTCGGTTTTAATTCCTATTCCATCATTCTACATGGTCTCCGATGACAATCTTCCCTTTGTTCCTTTCCTTGTCAGTCTGTCTTTTTTTTTCGTTCTTTGCCAAATCTGTCAAACTTGAAGGTATATCTATCTTTCTCGTCGTCGCCATTGTTGTTGTGATAGACTGAGCGTGGTATCACGTGACCGATTTAAGGCGGGGTTTATTCAAATGCTGGATTTATTATCGACTCCATCAAATATTTCTTAGCATGAAAAAATACGCCACATATACCTTTTAATTTAAGCAAATTTTGATTAACTTTCCAATTCAAAATAACAAATACAAAAGAAAACAAAAATCAGCAAATATTGACGTCCATCCCATCCATTTTTGTTCTATTCTAAATTAAAGGGGGTGGTCATTTATGTTTGCTGTGAGAAAAAGTGGGGGGAGGGGCTTGCCCCTCTCAGATGCTATGTGCCTAACGGTTAGGTCTAACTTTGCAAAAAAAAAGGGGGGGGGGGGGCTAAGCCCGCCTAGCCCCCCCCCCCCCCCCCCGGTTCCGACGCCTATGAATGTGTACATAAAATATTCTTCATCATTCACATACATTTGTATATCAAAACTAAGTGGACTGATTCCTGAGGGACCTCTGCATGTAAAGTAATAACAGACAAATATGAATTACGGTACACAACTTTTATTATTTAAGGTAGTATGGGACACACTACCCCTAGTATCACCAGATGCACCATCCATAGTAGTTTGTTGTTAGGGCCAGTAATAACTGTAAAAGTACATGTAATTATATAATACTTAGTGTGTACGATGCTTGGCGGAGAATAACAAACATGTTACCGTGGATTTAATTATTTTTCAATGCGTATTTCTATAGCATACAGCGATGTGCTTGATTAAGCAGAAGCGGGTTTCCGCCAAAAGAAGCAACAAAAAAATGGAAGTTTTGAATTTTCCAAAATCTTCAAAATCCTAATCCGTGGTGGGGGGTGGTGGGGGTGGGGGCGTTGTATATCTATAGCTTCAGCTTCACTCCTAATTTCCTTATTTTCATATAATTTTTTTTTTTTTACATACTCCCAGTGTAAAGAGGTATACATAGCGCCTTTTCCCATTATTTCGCCTACACCTGTGTTTGGACGGAAAGTACCTGTTACTAAAAATAGCTTCAGGAACCAGCTGTCGCAATATGATTTTCGAAACCTGGATACACTGTACTGATTCTATAAAAATTATGTGATTTGTCATGAATTCGGGAAACTCTGTGTATAACAGTAGTTGATATTCTGAACCGTGATAAGTTCAAGCAAAATGCAATGGATCTAAGTTAATGAAGAGATATGTTTATATTGGGTATGCTCATACTCAGACTGAATTAAACAAGATAATTTTAAAAGAATCCAGAAAAATAGATACATTAACTTAACATCTCTATTCTGTCCATGTTTCAATTTAAGTAAAAAAAAATTACTACTTAGTGGATTCGATCTAGCGACCACAAAATCAAAAAGAACTCCGTGTTACCAGTAGGCCACGCTTCTTACATTTTCAGCAGATGCATTTTCAATATATATAACTATATACATAATTGTATTAGAAAAGAAACTAATAATTGAAATATTTGTCTAATTTTCAGTACGAAGACCCCGTTAAACCAAAACAAAACAGTGCATAGGCGTCGGAACCAGATGGGCTGGGGGGGGGGGGGGGGCTTAGCCCCCCCCCCCCACTTTTTTGCAAAGTTATACTTAACCATTAGAAACATAGCATGATAGAGGGTTCAGCCCCCCCCCCCCCCCCCAACTTTTTCTCGCAGGAAAGATTATTGTTCCTAAATTTACCTTGAAAGATTGAGAAGTTGGATTCAGAAGCATACTAGTACCCCCCCCCCCCCCCCCCCCACGAATTAGGAATTTCATGATTTTGGGAAGAAAAAAATTGGGTAAGTATTTTTTTTTTCTTTTGGAAGTATAGGTATACTCTCCCCCCTCCCCTCCCACGGATTAGGATTTCCATGATTTTGGGAATTACTTTTTTCTCAATATTTCTGAGGATTAGTCTAGCCCCCCCCCCCCCCCACTTTCAATTTGCTTCTGAGGCCAGTGCAGTGTAAACGTGTACTACAATACCTGTAGAACATAATTTTAATCGGATGTCTTTGGTTTAGAGTGGTTCAAATAGAGTAGTCAAATATCCAATTTTTTATCGTAAACTAACGATGTAGTATATTAAATGCGCTAAAGCTTTAAAAGAATTAGTAGCGAGAATGAATTGAGAGGGCTGGGGCAGCCCCCCCCCCCCCATGCTACGTGCCAGCCCATATATCATGATCAATGCGCGTGATTTTCTCCACAGATTGAGCTTTCTCAATTCTGACTGTAATTTTCAATCCAAACGCATGACATTCCACATTGCTATGAATTTCAGAAGTTTGAGCTTTGTGCATGTATGAAGGACATTTAAAGTCGAGTTTTCTTGGTATATTTTTTTTAAATTAAAAAGCATCCAGAGATATTTTAATTTCCTAATCAGGGTACGTCTCCTTGCGACTAGAGAAAAGGTATTGTTTTACATAAGAACCAAACCTTTCTTCAGTCTCAACGAATGAGTTTTGTGCGCAAAAATACAACAGCATCAACTCTAGTTTACATCTATATCGTTAAGCAAAGATATTTTAAAATATAAGTAAATTATTTTGTAGTTGATGAATAATATAAATATGGTCCCAAGTTCTTTTGTAAAACACTGCAATGAATCTTCATTTAAACAAAACTGAGTCTCGTATCCAATGATTCTTTGGATAAATTGTGATTTATTATGTGTGTCCACACATCAGATGTCAGCGTCATGTCAATATCAATGGGCAACGATTGTCAGAGCAAAAATGATGCCACCTTACTACATTTACTCCGTATTTTAAGCATTGGAAAAAAATCAGAAAAACAATTTCTTCCAATATTTATTTGATCATCCATATGAGATTTTGAATACAAAACGTTTATTGGTTTGAAAATAGCTCAATTTTATCTGAAATGTTTTTACTTAAAACAGAAAACAGTCTTCTTTCCTTTAAAAGTATGGTTTATCTTGCTATACAAACTGATGGAAAGTTAAGTTTTTTGTCAAAAATACATTTCATACACTTTAATAGTTGTTGAAATCAGATGGAGCAATCGAGTTTTAAACAGTAATTAATCCGTCCACTAGAGATCTAAATCTATTTTCTTACAGCTATACTACCTCACCAGCTATGCTGGTTCCGAGTTTTGTATGCATCTCCAATACTACTACATACATAAATAGACAATACACAAAAAAATGACAAACATGCACAAAATGAAAATAAAAAGATCTGCACTAGTTAAAAATAAACATGAGGTGATAAAATGAATGTCTAAGGTTACAAAAATAACTACACTGAACACATCAGAATGGGGATAATATTGAAAATGAACACTGGATAAAATGCTGAACATATATAAAATAGACACATAAGATCAATAAGAACACATTGCAGAAGAAGTCAGAGAAGAAAAGGGGAGAAATGTAAAAGAAACAAAGTTACAATGCTGACTATACATAAATATCTGTCCAATTTTTTCTAAAATCCCTGACCTTTCACACTAATAAATTTCTTTCATACAAAACAAAGAATAAATATGAATATCATTTTACATCAACATCTTCCGAACTTTAAAAACGCTCACTTGTTAGAATTTCTGACTTTAACAGATAAAAATCGAAAAATAAAATTGATAATACATCGCTGCTGCCTTATTCAATTTTTGCTCTCAAGATTCATATTCTAATATCCTCTCATTCAAAGATTATGAAAAGAAATCTTGCATAAACTTGTAACTCCTGAACAAGTCCACAAATTCAACATTTTACTTCCTCCGTAATCGAGTAACTCTCTTAGCTGGAGAAGGAGCCTTGGCTGTTGCTTTAACCCTGGTTTTCTTTGGAGAAACTTTAGGTGTGACAGCAGTCTTCTTAGCAGCGGCTGTTTTCTTGGGTGTGACTTTCTTGGCAGGTGAAACTTTTGCAGATTTGGCCCTTGTACCTCTTGCTTTTGTTGGTGTTGCCTCCTTTACTGGGGTAGCAGCTTTGTTCTTTGTCTGCTTGGCCCTTGTACCTCTTGCTTTTGTCGGTGTTGCCTCCTTTACTGGGGTAGCAGCTTTGTTCTTTGTCTGCTTGGCCTTTGTACCTCTTGCTTTTGTCGGTGTTGCCTCCTTTACTGGGGTAGCAGCTTTGTTCTTTGCCTGCTTTGTAGCTGCAGCTTTCTTTCCTCTTACAGCTTTTTTTGCAGGAGTTGCTACAGTGATATCCATGGGAACATCAGTTTCCTTAGCAGGTGATTCTTTCTTTCCTCGTGTGGCCCTTTTAGCTGGTGTTGCTTTCTTCTTCGGTGTTTCTTTCTTTCCTCGTGTAGCCCTTTTAGCTGGTGTTGCTACAGTTACATTCATGGAAGTATTAGTTTCCTTAGCAGGGGATTTTTTCACTGCTTTGCTCTTTGCTGCTTTAATGGGTGTTGCTTTTTTAGCAACAGCAGCCCTGCCCTTTCTCTGACGTGTTGCTTTAACAGGACTCGCTGCCACTGGCTCACTTTCTATTTTTTGTTGTTTGGGTGAACTCAAATTCACTGGGGCTGCTCCCCTGGTCCTTTTGCGGGATGCTGCCTTTACAGGACTTGCTGCACTAACAACCAAATCTTTATTTTCTGGTTGAGCTTTCTTCTGTCTAGTTGCTGTCCTCTTTTTTGTACTGACTGCTGGTGTTGCTGCTTTTTCCTGTGCAGCAGGTTTCACTGGTGTTGCTGCCTTTGTTGCTGCTGCTCTTCCACCCCTCCTCTTTGGAGCCTTTGGACTGTTAACAGCAGTGACGATTACTTCCTCTGGAACCTCTTGATCTTCTGCAGCTTTCTTACTTTTAGTTGCCAATTTGATTGCAGCTCCTCGTCCTCTTTTTGCACGTCCCTTAGCAGGACTCTTTTTGAGAGGGGTAGTTTCTTTTTCAACAATCTCTTCAACTTTTTGTTGCTTAGATGGCACAGTCTCCTCTGCGGGAGCTCCCCTAGTTCTTTTGCGAGCTGCTGGTTTAGCAGGTGATGCTGCTTTCTTGGGTGTTGATTTTGCAGTTGCTTTTTTGGGCGACACCTTTGCAGCTGCTTTCCCTCTTGTACTTCTTCCTTTTGCTGGACTGATTATTTTAGGCTCATTTTTCTTATCCTCCTTAGTACTTGCTTTGCCTCTTGTAGCACGTTTTTTAGGTGCAGGTTTAGGAGAATCCTTAACTGGAGTTGCAGCTTTCTTCTCCTTTGTTGTGCGCTTTTGCTCCTTTTCGACAGCTTCCTTCATTGGAGTTATGTTTACAATAGGTTTCATTACATCTTTCCCATTTTTGACTGGCTTGGCTTCCTCCTCTACCTTCTTTTTTGTGCTCATAGGTGCCACAACAGCAACAGGTTTGGGTGAAGTCTGGACAACAACAGGTGAGACAGTGGCCACATCGACTTGTGCACGCCTCCCTCTTCTCGTCCCTTTTTCTGCTGCAAGATTTCACATTATTCAATGATAAATTTTTCATGTGTCAACTATTGATCAATTAATGAAAAAAAATATATTCTTCTATTTCGAACATTTTTAAATGCATATAAACCCTTTTAAAATGACCAAAATTTAAAATGAATTACAGCTACAGAAGTGTGTGGAAAGTATGGCTTGTTTAGATTAAATAAGTTTCACATATTTTTTCTTTCTTTCAAAATACATTTGTTTCTGGTTTTGATGTTTTAGGCATAAATATTCAGATTTACCTGTAGTTGTAGGTGTCTTTTTCGCAGCAGCTTTCCTTCTGAAAATCAAATTAATAAAAATAAAAAAAAATCAGGCAGCAATTTTATTCTCATTCTTAAAATGAAATCTTCAGTTGGACAAACTTTGTAAAATTGAATTGAGTGGTATGCAAACTACTAGGAGAACAAATCTTACCCTCTTCTAGCTACAGGAGATTTAGCTGGACTCGGAGCCACTGGGGTTGTCATCTTTACGGCAGGACTGGTAGCTTTCTGTTGTGGGGTGGTCACACGGATCTTCTTTGTTGGCTGAGGTGGAGTGGCTAAAACTTTGGCCCCTCTCTTTGTTCCTCTTCTGTAAAAGTCATTGTATATGTACATAAAATTAGAGCCATTTTCATTTTTACTGTAGAATTTGGTACTATGTTACTAAATGTGTCTTGCTCACCCATAAAAACAAAATCATTTTGATGCCTGTCACAAGTGCAATTTGCACAAATTAAGTCTGCAAGTCTGACAAATGTTTTAGATTTCTCAGTCAGTATAAGCATGGCCAACAATGACATACATGTACTAGCTAGTTGACTGGCCAACATAAGCTTTATTTGAAAAATTACTTAAAAGCACATGGACTTTTGAAGTGATTCTAACAGCAAAAATAAAAAGAAACAAAAAATGTCTAAAATATACACTGCTTGAATTGTTTGGAAAACATTCAAGCCTTCTTTTTGCATATAGAAAGATAAAACTTCACTTTCTTCTATACTTTAATAAAATTACCTTGGAGACTTGGGGCTTTTTGCAGCCTTTGTCGATGCCGGCGACTAGAAACACAAAATAAATAATCATATTAATTCAAATTCTCTCCAAATTCTTCATTGCTGTTAAAATCGATGCCTTTAATGTTTATATTCGATTTACTCTTCCTATTTCAAATCAAGTTCATTCAATTTCCAATTTTACCTTCATCATTCTGTCTATTCCAAGTGGACTGGCAGGTGACTTAGCTCCCTTTGGCTGAGCAAACAGCCTCTTCATGCCAGACAATCGTGGACTTGCTGCAGCAATGCTGTTGTTCAGTGGGGACACAGCCATTTCACCAGGTCCATTAGGAGTGTCAGGAATATCCGAGAAGAGGGAGTGGGGAGTTCCTGCACTCATGGGAGTGGCGACCGCTGGAGATCTAGTCTTAGGCGAGATGCCTTTCGGTGATTTGGCTTTTGGAGTTTTAAACAGATCTTTTACTCCTGATGGACTGACAGCATTGTTCTTCATAGCCTGCTAAAACAAATTGTTATAGATTTTAAATGTAAACAAAGTAAATGTTTCTTAACCAAATTGTTGATGGTTTTGGCATTCGTATTTTATACACCTGCAGGTTGTACGAACTTTCTTTATTTCTTGCAAATAACCCTTAAATCCCAGGGAAAAAATTGTTTACAATTCAGCTAAATCACAATACCTTGGATTTTCCTAATGATTTGCGTCCCTTTTTGGGGTGAGCAGCTGGAGTCTTCACCCTCTTCTTGCCAATGACAATGGTCATGGGTGAATCTGCATGTCCTGTTGTAGGTGCAGTGGCTCTGGCAATGGTTCTTGGTGTCTTAGTAATGGACTAGAGGAATTCAAAAAAAATTAAAACTCTTAATCAATCCAATGGTTAACTTTGCCACAAACAAAACAGTTTGCTTAAGCTTTATAAATGATATACATTAAGAATATTAACATTAGGAAGCTTTTTCAAAATCTGTTTGCCCTCTCTCTATTTAGTGATATAATTTTTGGATGGCACATTTTTTTTTTCTAAGTTACACAATAATTTAAATAAAAATAATAATGCAAAAAATTGGACTTTGATGCAACAGTTTTAGAAAATTATACTCCATTCTAATGAAACAAGCATTCTGAGAGTATTGCATAAGCAATACACGTCCCCTACCGGTAACCCCTTTGATTGATAATGGCAAAAGTTTGAGACCCTGTATATTAAATATTCCCTATCATAAATGTAGTAATTGTATAGTATGAAATTATGAAAAATTATTATAATAAACAGCAAACAATCTCAGAAATCCATTAAAAAAATACATATTTGAAGCAAAGCAAACACAGAAGTCTAGTCTATTATTCAACAGCCCAAACCCGATAACGAACCCGATTGTAATAAAAATAATGATAAAACCCTGCCGTTAAAATTTACACAATACTTGACACCATTTTACAGAACTTATTTGTTTGTTATTAGAAATGATAAATGTAATGATACAAATAATGCACGATATATTTATTATTTTACTGACCACATAATGTCCTCGTTCATTTAGTACACACCGAGCCCGATAACGAACCCGATCATTAAAAAATTTGGAGTGAAAAAAATTAAATTTCTGGAAATTGTGTTGACCAGACGCTACAAAAGTATAAACTTGGTCTGCTGTTTGATATTTTGAAGCTGTTCAGCAAGTTTCACATTATTCGTCAAACGCATGCAGAAAAAAACAACAGAAAACTGAAGTGGGACAGACAGACGGACGGACAGACAGACAGACGGACGGACAGACGGACGCAGAGGAAAGCTATAGTCCCCTCCGGTGAAACCGGTAGGGGACTAATAACAAGACTGACAAAAACAATACCTTTCTTTGATTTTTCTTGCTACTCTTCCCAAGCCTCTTGACATGAACAACTCTTCTAGCTTGTGGGGTAAGAACTTTCTTAGCCTTGCCTTTCTTGACCACATCAGCCCAGGATTTAGGTGCAACCTGTGGCATCTTTGGAGTAGCCCCCTTTCCGAGGATTGCTCGAATAGCAACAGCTTTCCTCAAATCAGCCATGGTATTGTCAAGCTTCTTCACGACAGGAGAAGCAACAATGGTTTTAGGGGAGCCTTTCTTGGAAGAGACTGCTTGTGCTTTTGGAGATGCCATCATGGCAGCAATTCCACTGTAACTTGTTTCTAATGGAGTTTTGGGAGATTTAACCTTGGGAGTTGTAGTTTTCTTTGCTGAAGCTGCCTTTGGTGTTTTCATCATTTCAGATAAACCCGTAAAACTAGTGTCTGGCAATCTTTTAGGAGTCTTCAGCAACCTCTTCACACCATCAAGATTTCCAGTGCTTGCTCTTCTGTTGACTGGTTGCTTTTTCTTGGATTGAGATTTGGTCAGCACTGCTGATCTTCTCTTCTTGTTACTTCCTGTCATTGGTGTACTTGTGACAACATTTGGTGTCTCAAACAAACCTTCAATTGCAAATGATTCATCCATTGAATCAACTGATTTAGACTTCTTGGAACTTTTTGGAGACTTTTTGGGAGTATTCTTCGGAGACTTTATTGGGGTTGCTGGTTTACTACGTGGCAATTTGCTGCCAGCTGGAGACTTGGGTGATCTTGCAGCAACAGGTGTTGCTTTAGCCTGTGGCGATTTGCTGCCAGCTGGAGACTTGGGTGACCTTGCAGCAACAGGTATTGCTTTAGCCTGCGGCGATTTGCTGCGTGGTGATTTGGCTGGGGTATTTTTCAGTGCAGCAGGTGTTGTTTCAGGTGATTTCCCCTGAGATGGGCTCCTTGTACGTGGACTAGTAGGTTTTTCTTCTACTGATCTGTTTTGTCCTGGTGTTTTGGGTGAAGCAATAGGGCTTTTGTTACCTTTAGGAGATTTAACCCCCTTTGGACTCCTTGGTGAACGGCCTCCAGCCTTAGGAGATCTTCCTGGACTCTTTGCTTTAAATGGACTTTCTTCCTTAATTGGGGACTTCTGGGAAGCAGCAATAGATTTCCTCTTCAAAAGAGGCTTCAGAGACTCAGCTCCTGCTCCTGGTCTTTTAGGTGTTGCTCCTTTTCTGACTGGCGTTGATGGGGGTAGAGTTTTCAGGAAGTGTTCAGGACTCAGCTTTGGTCCAAATGACACTCTGGCTTTCTTGGACCTGGATTCTAATGTTTCTGTTGACTTTCTTTTCTTTCCAGAACTTGCAGGTGTCTTTGGCAATGCTAAAACAAAGCAAAGCATATCTTTGAGATATTTTACAAAATATCCTGATAATTGATAAATGAATTAAAATTTTATCTTTAATATTACTGATTTCTCCAAAGCATGCTGAAAAGGTATCTATCATGCATTGCTTTATATCCCCAGGTACTTAATATTAATGCTCAACAAAAGATCTGCAATTCAAATTATCAAAATACTCCCATGAAAATTTCACAGAGATAAATACATATATATTAGTACAGAGGAATAAAAATGTGACTTCTCCTACCTGCAATGATTATTGCAGTCCCAACTGGTAAAGACTGAAAAAGAGGAAATTATGTTATTGTATCTTCAAATTGTAAAATAAGATCCACTTAATGAATTATCATTTAAAATGTCTTTCAATATTTGTTAGTCAAAAAATAATGAAAACTGTTTGTGTATAATTTATATATGATGTCTGATGACACTAAATGATTATTCTTGGAGTTATTAAATGTCACTCTGACAGACAACATCTCTGTGAATTTTAGTCAAAAAGCTAATAGCTTGTAATTATTCACTCAGAGTTATGACACATAATTATGAAAATTTCAAAGCTTGGGCTGTAGGGCTAATGAAGATAGAACTTTCTACACATATATATATTTACTCACCCTTCTCTCTTTCTTCTTGTTTACTACAAAAAAAAAATATAAAATGATATACTATTTCACCAAAACAAGGTTTATAAATATAATTTATTCTTATACACACAACAAAATAAAAAAAAGAATGCATTTTAAAAAATGGTTCATTTTCATAGTATTGCTAACATTACATTTTTAACACATACCCACAGGTGTCCATTTCGGTGATTTTTCCACCGAAACTGGAACTTGAGGAGTAGCTGGAGTTTTGGCAGGTGTCTTGGCCTTAGGAGAGGGGCTCCTGGATTTAGGCAAGGTAGCAGGTGTTTTGTTTTTCGGAGAAACACTCCTAGATTTTCTTCCTGTTTTGGGGGTAGACATTGGCTGCTCTGCAGACTTTGATGGAGTAGAAGAAACAACTGGCGTTTTGGGTTTTGGTGATCCACTCAGCGATTTTCTTCCTGATTTAGGAGTTGCCATTAATTCTCCAACAGATTTTGAGGGAGTGCTTGCAGGAACAGGGGATTTAGCCATAGGAGTCTTTGCTTTAGGTGAAACACTTCTTGATTTTCTTCCAGACTTGGGAGTTGAGACAATTTTGGCTGCCTGGACAGGAGTTGTAATTATTGGAGATTGAGCCTTTGGAGAAGAACTTCTTGGTGATTTTGCCTTCGGAGAAACGCTTCTTGGAGACTTAGCTTTAGGAGAAGCACTCCTTGGAGACTTAGCTTTAGGAGAAGCACTTCTTGGAGACTTAACTTTAGGAGAAGCACTCCTTGGAGATTTAGCCTTGGGAGATTTTGACCTAGGATAAGATGACTTAGGTGATCTACCCTTTGGTGAAGTACTCCTCGAATTTCTTGCTGGTGTACTCTTAGCATCTTTCTGGGGAATATCAGAAGTAGACACAACAGGTGTTTTGACCTTGGGGGTTGTGCTTCTTTGAGGTGATACAGACTTGGGTGACCGAGACTTAGGAGAGACAGTCAGACCTTTTGGTGAGGTACTCCTTGACTTTCTCTTGGACTTGGGAGTAGCAACTGCTGAGGCCTTAGGCGTGGGCGACACACTCCTGGATTTCCTTCCTGATTTGGGAGTTTTAGAAGATTTAGCAGGAGTAACAGTAGGGGTCTTCATCCCTGGACTCTTTTTAGCAGGAGACTTTACTATCGATACAGGTGTCTTCCCAACAGTTGCTGGAGTTTTCTTGGGAGATTGTACCCTAGATTTGGGAGTGGTGATAGTGTTCGATAAACCTACTTTAGGTGTTGAACTTCTGTTTGGACTTTTACTTAAAGGTGTCCTGTTCATTTTCTGGGGAGATGAAGGTGGCTTTTGCAATGGGGTCAGCACCATTGTGTCCATCTTCATCTATAAAAAATTTGAATACTTCTACAATAGAATTTTTTTTTAATCCTGAATCAAATTATTCATGTCAGTACCACCGTTCCAAACTTAAATACAATATTATAACTAGATTTAAATGATCAAAAGGCACCTAGAAATTAAACAAGCAATGGTTCAAATAAGAACAAAGGCTGCATGTTTCAAAGTACTAGCAAGTTATAACACGTGTATATCTTTAGCCTTATAAAGTTCAATGTTTAACTGATGATATGAGCAAAATTGGTCTCTAACAACTCAGAGAAACTTTTCATCAAGACAATTCAAATAAACAACAACTAAATGATATGAATTCACTGACACTTATCGAGTGTTTACTGTTACCATCAAAATAAAAATAAAACTGCAATCTGTTTATTTTTATTCACACATCAAAATGTGCGACATTATTAATTTGAGATGTATCAAGTCTAGCCCCTGTTATTTTCAAATAGTTTCTTTCTTCTGTTTTGATTTACACATCAAAACGTGTAGTGTTGAATATGAAGCAAACTAGCGTGCCCCGGCACCACACCCATTTTTAATGGTGCCATTCACTTATTTTAAACGCCATGCCCTTTTTTAAAAATAATAAAGGTATTGCCTTTTTATTTCAAGCAGACCCCCCCCCCCCCCAAAAAAATAATTTACCATTGCCCTTTGTTTTTATTGCAAAGTTAAAACTCTCTGGACTTCACAAACAAGAGACCGAGAATGTATGATACAGGTAAACTGAAGAAGCCAGTTAGGAGGACTATACACAGCTATCCTATATAAATGTGGATATTACACACCTACCGGTACTGTAATTACTGATCAGATTTGTAAATCACATCTGAATTAACTCCTGGCAATTGGTAATAAATGGAATAGATTAATTAAAAGAACATTTTTTTAAAAATACATATCATACTGGTTACGTAAGTTTAAACCTTTTGTTAAATCTTACAATAATTCTAAACGCATTATGACATTTTATTTGCGTTCATGCAACAAGAAAAGGCTATAAAGCGTATTCGCTTGAAATTAAACATCGCACATTTCCAATGTGAACATAAGGGGAAATTTACAATGAATGTAAAATTGTGAATTGAAAGATCTTTAGATACAGTTTTTTCATTCATTTCATCTTAAGGTTTGTTTCCAATGATTTAGAATATTCATCCTTTTGTAACAGTGGATAAAATATGTTGCATATGACATTTTTACATGAATATATCAGGTTATAAAATGATTTTTTAATGAAATTAATCAGCAAAAGAGTTTATGTGTTCATCATTTATCTTATGTAAACACATGAAACCCTGTGGTGAAAAAAAAATGTTCAAAAAACACACCAAATCATATGGACACAACAAAACTATTTGGGATACTCATTTTTACATTATCATACTAGAACATATAACCAGTGTAAAATGAGTCTAACATATCATTCTGGTCCTCATCAAATTTAGCTAGGACTCAACCTTCTCAAAATATACGAATTTACACCCTGTGCACAAATGGGACTCTACAAATTATTTTGGTCATCATCAAAACTAGCTGGGACTGAACCTTCTTAAAATATATACAAATTTACTGAGAACTTTGCAAAATAATGTTTCATCCTAAGACTGGTTCATTGCATAGATGAATTTATCTTTTTTATTAATACAATCATTAAAATGCTTTCTTATCCTAAAAACAAGTCATAAATACAAACCTTGTGAGGAGATTTTATTGGAGTCTTTTTAGGAGAGGAGTTACGCAAGTGATCTGGGAGTTCAAATCTAAATGATCTGTCTATAATGGTGAACACATCTTTATTGACGAGTTTCGACTTTCCTTCGAGAATTTTCCCATTTAATGAGACAGGATTGGAGTTGCTCAGATTTGTCAGAAACACCTTGGAAAATGAAACACAATCAAAAGTCAACCCTTTCATAACATTTTACTTGATTTCAAAGTGTAAACAATCATTGCAATGTGCTTAAAATATTTTTTTATCACTAATAAAACTAAGCAATGTCAGAAAGATTTTTTTTCTTTATAAAAATTTACTACAGCCACCCCACAGTAAAATTTAACTTACTTGACCATTTTCAACAGTCACCCTACAGTGTTCCCTTGAAACATTAGGAAGCTGTATTCTTATGTCACATTCGCTGGACCTAAAGCACAAAAAATGAAGTAAACGTAAAAGATAAGAATCTTTTAAATATATACACCCCTAGGGTTTAACACATAAAAAGTTAAACCTGTTTTTCTTGAAATGAAAATGCAATAATATTGTAAAAAAAACAACCCCCAAGAAATATTTTAATTCCTTAATATATAATCTTTATAATCAGTAAACCATACCTTCCAAACACACAAGTATCTGCAGTCAAAGGAAACTGGGCCCCATCTGCACCTGTCCTTTTAATTACAACAATTTTACCATGCAACATCTACAATATAAAAACATTAAAAATTGGTTTCTATCAAATGGTTTTGTTAAAAAATAATGTTCTTAATATTTATTAAATACAGTTAAAAAAAAGGATGAGTAGAGTTAGATTTTAGTGATGTTTGTGCTGTGGCTCATTTGAACAATGGCCTTGACTTTCACTATATACACCGCGAGTTACAAACATTCGAACAGCTGGGTCAAGTATGTAAATATCTAAACAGGTCGATGATATTATGGTTATCGAAGACATATGGAGAAATAATATGACTAATCGACGTGCTTTTCTTCTAGCACGACAATACTTATAAATAAAACAACAATTCACAACATGAACCCAGCTGAGGTTTTTTTTTTCATAAAATTATGACAAAAACAAGTTCTAAATTTGCTGTTTGTCAGTATTTCGCAAAATGAACAGATAACATTTTGGGCGGAGGATGCGGAAAGATTAAAAGGTAATCAATGTCGATTTTCAAATGATCACTTACCTTTTACTAATGTATTTAATTTACACGACGGTTTTCATGTCCTCATCGAAATCGAAGCGCGAATAATTGATGACGTATAGCATTCACAAATAATAAACTTCCGATACATAAAATAATTCTCATATATAAATAGATATAACATGAGTAACTGATAATAAATTGTATATAAAATGTATGCAAAAAATAAAAGAAAATTTTAAAAAACAATTTTTGTAATCTTTAAAAGATAATATATCAAATATTTACCTCAAGGCGATATGATTTCAATGCTTTCAGCGTAGTAATATCTCAGTTTACGTTTGAATTTCGGTGTCCTTGAATTCCCATTGGCTGAATAAGATCGAAAACAGAAAAGTTTAAATTTGACGTAGTTCCGGCGGCGAATTAGAAAAGTAGGTATGTTTACATTTTTTTCGTGTGCTAAAAATTATATATAATAACATTTTAAATTATTTGTTAATTGTTTTTTGTTCAATAATTGTCTTTTCCCGAGTCAACAGTAGGTCCCGTACAAGCTCGTGGCGTGGATAGGGTTTTGACAATCCACAAATCCTAAGTGAATTTGTTGTAAATTCCGGTGAGCTTTGCGAGTATTGCGTATATCGAGCGAACTGACACTAGTAGCATTTTGCATGTTTCTCATTTATGTCCCTGATATTCATATGTATTGCCCTTGTTTATATACATTTGAATATCACCGACATGTATATATACGTCACTTTGAATACATACACCCAGGAGCCAAAATTAAAATTATGTCATTTTTTTTCTTTTTACTCTATACACTCAGTGGCCAAAAGTATGTCATTTTTTTCTTTTCGCTATATACACTCGGGTGCCCAAACTATGTCAATTTTTTTTCTTTTCTCTATTTCATTAAAACCAACATTTTTCAAAGAATAGTTAAAAAGTAATCCCTTGACCAATTTTAAAAAAGAGTTGGATTGATATAAAATTCAAAATTTCTCTAGCTTTTTTGGCATCATTTTGACATAATTTTCTGACCTTCAGTTCTTCACAGAGTTTGGCTCGCATATTGCCAAAGATGTATAGATCTATAGAGTAGAGCACATAAACATTTTCTTTTTTGTTTGAATTATAATTTTTTACAAAAGAATTGTCTAAAAACAATTTCAATGTATGTCAAAAATTGAATCTACTTTATTTTTCAAAATCTATAGACTCTAAAAATAAGTCTTGTTTTCAATAAAATATATAGGGAAGAAAGAAAAGTTGACAATCATATATTTGGCATGTTGCTCTCTAGTTTTTGATATTGATATCAAGTATTTTTTTTTTAAAATTCACATGAATATATTTAATGTGACAACTTTTGGCCAGCAAGTTTTCCTATTTAAGCTTGTAGTTTGTAATTGATCCTAAAGACATTGTGCATTTATACTGATGTGAATCACACGTGGGTCACAGACGATGCTGTTACATTATTGAAAGTTTTTCTTTAATCGTCTAGCATTGTACTATGATCATTGCTTTGCATTACAAACAACAAGGGGCAAGCCCTTGTTAAATCAGTTTGGGTTATTGTGTAGTATGTGTACAGTGTAAAATGTGTCACTGATTTGATATACCCCAAAAGGAAGGGAATTGAAAATGCAGCAATTTATTTGAAAGGTTTGTAAAAAACCAGAACATTTAATTTCTAAAAGTTTATGATGCTGATCTATCAGTACACAGTTTGTCGCAATTTTCTTTGACTATTAAGGCTACAACATAAATAAGAAATATTGAAATATATTTTCACCTTGCTAAGTCCCTCCATAGAGGATAGCAAGTGACTGTGTATTAATTATCTCACAAATAATTTTATGATATAATGTATAAATATTTCCTCTTAAAATTTTGTATAGATAACTGATTTATTGCTGCTGATGACTGTAGAGTTTTTTTGTTTTTTTTTGGTTGATCATGTTTCATATATATTGCAAACTGCCAATGTGATACCTCAAACTTCCAAAAACACAGAATGCAGGATTATTCAAAGTACCCCAAATGACTGTATTAGTTCATTGCAGGTGTACAGTATATTTCTCCACATGAACAGGTTTAATACTCAAGTCAGCTGTTTGATTTTTCAGGGTAAGGTATAAATAAGAATAACACAATGCCTGGCACCATCAAGCGAACCCCTCGGAGAGGAGGACTCACCAAAACCCCAGAAAAGGCCACAGGGTTAGACATTACAATATTACTTATAATTATTTTATATGTACCATTATATGTTTTTTAAAATTATTTAATATGGTGTTCTGCTTTTTCATTTTAGTTTGACATGTTTTAGGAAAGCTTTGATACTGATATGGATGTTATATAAATTTCAAGACTCTATTGCAGGTTGTCACCAGCAAAGTTTTACAGTCCCAAAACTCCAGGCTGGGTTTCTGGTAGTCAGATGACATTTGAACAAGATGACTCTCCTGTTAACAAAGTCCAAAAGGGAAGGTAAGAGGATATAAACAATTGAAATATTTGTCTGTATTAGTTATCTTGAGGCATATTTGAATCTTTAGTCTGATTTTATGTATAAAATACAAAGCATTGTTTGGTCATATACTGTATATTTCACCATTTGATAGTTTATTTATTTACTACAGTTTGTGGTTGATATTTAAACAAAGATGGCAGTTCACAAAGACCATAAAAAGCCATCTTTTATACATATTACTGATATAAGAGTACATGTATTAGCTAGGGAACTCTGTAACCTATGTTGGTGGGCACCTTTTTTGAGACTTCTGAAATTGTGCTGATTAATACCTTGTAACTAATTTGACTGTCAAATAGCTTGTACATGTACAGTTGTGTGAAATAATCAGTAATGTTACACAATTCATGATCAGTTATAATCAAAAGCCCTTAATTGATCGGAAATGAAATACAACTTGTTCTACTGTCTGAAGTCAAGAAATGCTGAAAAATCTGGTACAATAATGAAATTGTTATGCTATGCATGTTCAGTATTGATCTTGACATTTGAATATCAGTGATAATTATTCCATCACTTAAGTACGTATACTAGTATATTTACATTCCACATATTTCTTGTATGTGTTTAGTGTGTGGAATCCTACATCATTCATATCACTATAACACTACAGACAGGGTGCTCTAAGGTTGAAATGTAAGTTTTATTTTGACGTCACAAATTGGGAATCTGTACTGTTAAAAGTGTATCATCACACTGTCAGGCTAAAATCCAATTTCAGGGTTGTGGTTGTTACATTAAAGGGGCATGGTCAAGATTTAGGTCAAATTTTATTTTTCTGCTTTTATTATTTACAATGCTTTAGGAATGCATTTCTAATGATCAAATGAAAGGACTAAGTGCGGTTTTAAGCAATTTTTGCCCCCCAAAATCAAAGTTTTAGAAAGAGCTTTAAAATAAGGTGAAAGATAGTTAAGATCATATTGAAAATAAAGGTGTAAAAGGTTATCACCACAGTGACGTCATAATGTAGAAATGACGTCATGAATATTGCATTATTTAGATAAATTGATGTTTTGTAGCAAAATATGGGTGTTTTCCGATGGTTTTTCGACTGGGAAACATCGAGCGCAGGCTTGCTCAAGTACCATTTTTTAGTATAATATGTATAACTATCTGAAGAAAAACATACGTTAAAATCGCACTTGAGCAGACCTGCGCTCTATACTTCCGAATGCAAAATATAGAGCAAAAATGAGACTATCTTCATTTGTTTGCAAATTTGCGGGAATAAGGTCATTTAAGTGACGTCATAGATAAACAGCGAGTGAGCAATGATGACTAAAATCAAGATTAAAGTTATAGGCATCCTCTTTACAATGATTTGTGAAGATTTCATTTTCATACAATACTATTTAAAACTTGGTTGAAATCGGGGGCAGATATTTGACCATACCGCACAAAGTCCTTTGGGTGCCAGTCGATGAGTTTTAAGCATGATACAGGGCTCGCTTTTCTTTGTCATGTAAACAAGGCTTGTGCCCTGTTTTTGTTTACATAGGTTCAATATACTAGTAAAAAATCTTTATCAAGCTGATTTGTCTATCTTCTTATTCATTTTAAGCATAAATAAACAAATCCTAATGATTAACACATATATTTGAGGTCTAAAACTGGAATTTCCACTTCAACATTCAAAATGTAAACAAACACTTTGTTTACATAGCGAAGAATTGTAAGCTTTTGTAACTCGCTTATATCTCAATAAATAACACTCAAGTTTTGGTTGCCTATATTAATCAAGATGGGAGTTGATTTTATTGATTGAATTTTTATTGTATGGATCCAAGCAATATTGAACTCTAGTCTTGTTTAACCAGAGCCTCGGCTGTCTCCGATAATATCCGACAATCAAAAGAGAGACTTTCTGCTGGTCGGAGATTTACGGAGACAGCGGAGTGTCTGGTTGAACAAAACTATATTGAACTCTTGCGTAGGAATACATACGGCTACAAAAAAATTCTAAATTGTTCGTACCATTTAAAATCTGACTATTTTCAAGACATCTATAAATACGTTTCCTTGAAAAACAATGCTTCATCACACATTACATCAAATTTTCATCACACATTACATCAAAGAACAATATATGATAAGAGTTAAATTTGGCCCCCATAATTCGCCATTTTTTAAGTGTTTCGGGTACAACAAAATGTTAACTAATTTTTTAGAAGAGTTGATATAAAATATATTTTTCATCTATCTATTTGATTTATTTGCACTCACTGGCAGTATATGACGTCAGAAGTGACGCCATTTCTATAATTCAATCAAAATCAGCCAAACATTGACATTTTTCTTATCTATTTACGAATAGGAAGTATAGAGCGCATGCTTGAACAAGGAAAAATTTTTTGTCACTTATTAGTTTTGGCTAGATACATCTCTGATTAAAATATTTTATTTGTTCAAGAATGCGCTCTATGTTTTCGGAAGGAAAAACTGCTTAAAAACAAGCTGTTTTACGCTAAAAATGCAAAAATGGCGGGAAAAGGTTGTCTTTACAATGTCATATTTCTAAACTGTGGGCACTTGAACCAAAATGAATATCATGTAGACACATCACATACATATCTGTACTAAGAAAACAAAGAATGATAGTAAAATGGTGATGTTCATTTTAGGGGGCCATTTTAGGACCTTATCATTTATAGTCCTTTATTGATTATTTTCAAGAACTAAGTTTTGTCAGCTATGATTTGTGCTTAGGTCCAAACACTGTTTCACTTTCGGTTTGCCAGAGTAACTGCATAGGAGAGTTGATTAAAATCAACTCCCAAAAAGGCCTTACTGAAGCATTGTAAACATTAAAATTGAAAAAAAAAATTGGACAAAATTCTTGACCATGCCCCTCTAATATGAACTTGCCCACAGGGTAAAAAAGGGAATAAGATATATAACATACATGTATGTTACTCATCAATTTGTATGCAAACACCAATGCAGTTATAAGACAATATCTTTCAAAATATAAAGATTGAATGGTATTAATTATGTTAATCATTGACTGCGTCTACTTTTTATATTGATTTTTAAATAACAAATTTATCCATCATTTTTTTTTTTTGCAGAAGATCAGTCATGCCAACAGGGAAAACTTTTCAAAAGCCCACAAACTCTAGAAGGCACACTTTGTTCAAACTCCCTGAGCCTGTAAGGTCTTCCCCTATTGGCACCAGATCCCGACGATCCTCCATCTTTAATGTAGAGAGTAGGAAAGGAGGAATACGACTAACCATTGCTGTTACTCCCCAAGAAAAGCCAAAGAAAGGTCCAGCGAAGGTGCTCTCCCCTCCAGGAGTGACAACTCGCACCAGAAGGTCCTCAGTGTACCAGAAAGGTAAAACTCTGCAGGAGGCTTGTTCCCAAACCAAGAAGGTCACTGTTACTGGTAGGAACAAACCAACAACCAAAACAGACACTGCAATACCAAAGAAAACTGCAGTGAAGCGTAGATCTGTCGGTCCAAAATCACCGCCATCTAGGCCTTCATCAAGAACATCACAGACAGCAGATGTCTCCATTACACAGTCTGTCAAAGGAGCAGCTACCAAGCGAAGATCTGTCCAGCCAAATGCAGTAAAATCCACAACAGAGGGGGTAAACTCTCCAGCTGAAAAGAAGATGAAAAAGACTCCAAGACGTTCTGTCTCCAAGTCCATTGAAACAGAAGAACCAAAAAAAAATCTGTCCGAGAATGTCGATGATCCTGTCTTTAAGACCCCTGTCCGTCCAGTGTCTAGTGTTTCTGAGGAAAAGCAATCTGTCTCTGCAAGGAAACTAAGGAGTGCAAAGAAGACTCCAGCTCCCCAGGTTACAAAATCCTTAAATGATGTTAAACAAAATACTCCCAAAAATTCATCTATCAACAAAACCCCTCAATCCATGAGGAAAACTCCAGCCCAGTCTGCATCCAAAAAGCTGAGGTCTGCAGCTAAAAGTAAATCTGAAACTCCAGCTGTGTCTAGAAGCACAAGGAAGAGAAAGATAGAGCAGCCAGAAGCTGATGCTACTGACAGTGAAACACAACAGATGGACACCAAGGATGTACAGAAAAACCAAGTCATACTGTCACCAGAGATGAGCAACAATCAAAAGGATGAGAGTCCAAAATTCACAGAAGTAAAACAAAAGATTGATCTCACTGAAAAATTGGACACTCCTCAGGTAAAGAAAGTCAGAATGACCCCCGCTGTGTCTGACACCACAGAGAAAAAATCAAGGCAGTCCTACAGAAAGACTCCAGCCAAGCTGAAAGGAGGTGATGCTGTGACCACAGAAGATGATTCCTTTGATGAATCTGTGGAATTCAAAACCCCCATGAAGACTCCACGGGTGATGAAATCTGCCAAAAAAACAAATACCGCTGAAGCAGTTTCTAAAACACCTCAAGTGTTGCTAACCAAGCTTCCTGTCCCAAATGAAGAAACAAAAATGGAAACAGGCAAAGAGGAGAAACACCAGAAATCAGTACAGGTTCTGTCTCCTGCTCTGAGCTCTCCTGTGGATCACAACGGAAAATTAGCAGAAAGGAAAAGTACCCCCGCAAGAGTCCAGCCTGATGCAGTGAAGAAAGATGGGAAAGGGAAAAACAAGAAGGAGAGCAAAGTAAAGAAACTCAAGTCAAAAGAGAAAGAAAATGCTGCTACTGTATCACTAAATGGCACTCTGAATACTTCTGCTCATACCAGTGTGGGGGCCAAATGTACAATCTTGTAGAACAGTGGGCTTTTTGATGTTTATGGAACCTCCTTCCCTATTTTATATGTAATTGTGGCAGCAAATGTCTCAGGTTTTCATACTACCTTCGTTCTAACTGTTATTCAATCCTTTTATTCTCATTTATATTTTAGCAAATTGTTTTATAGAGGAGCATTTTAAAGAGAGAATTAATATAATGGATAAACTGAAGCAAGAAATTACTGAATTAACTATGTTTTGTTCATGAACTCTATTTTGTTCACCTTAATATTCAACTGAGTTACAATCAACACCTACATGCGCTATATTATTGATGGTTATCAGGTGTAGATAAAGTTGTATTATAATCAATACAAAACATCCTTATTGTTGTTTCTATGACCTCACCCTAGCTATCTTTCCTGATGCTGTTGTACATATTTTTTTCTAATTGTTATTATCCTATCACATTTTGTCATTATGTAACCCCACCTGTCATTTATAGTGCAGAATTGGATATGTATTGTACAAAGAACTGTATGTATTGTAAATAGAGATTGTTATTTTAATTAGTATAGTTTATGATATGGAGGTATTTCAAGCCTCGGTCTAATTAAAAAGATTAAACCTCCACCAGCTCCTCTTTATTTTGATTGATCAAATTACGGCCAAGAAGGAGCTGGTGAAGGTTTGATTTTAATCAGACTGATAAAATCTTTATTTTCACTTACTTTTAATTTAATTAGTTTTAATTTTGGTGCATTTTTAGTTTTGTTAATTTTATATTGCAGATTCTATGCTTTCTATTGTAAAAAAAATTGTGGGGGAAACAAATGATTTTGACAATCTTTTGTAAAATTCTGTCAGGTTTTCAACTCAAGTTTATACCCCCAGCTTTGTTTTAATCTTTAAAATAATGTACTCGTGGGTTAACAATTAAGAGATCTAGTCCTGTTTAATGAATCTGAATTTTTTGATTATTAACTAAATGAGAATGATATTGAAGTATATGTTTTTTGTTGAAAACAATCTGAATTCAGGCTTCTGGTTTTACATGATAATTATTGTACTTTGTAACCATCTTACCCTGTAAATGTTGTCATCAAATTATTCATTGTTGAAATATACTTTAGATAAATAAGAGTACATCTCTAAGTCCATTTGCTGTTTTTGTTTGATATGAGGAGAGTAATTGTACTGTCAAGAGACTGAAAGATTTAGGATTCAGAAGACTGGAGACATTGTTTGTACTTATCCCAAAGCAAGCCATTGTCAAAATTCTTTGGGCCAAAAAATTCCTAAATGCTTATACATGTATTCAGGTATTTATATATGCTTCATATTTAATTTTAAGCCAATGAAAATAGACAAAAATGGACAAGTTGTTCTTTTTGTTTTGGCCACTTTGAATGTATTACAGTACACAATGTAAAGTGTTATAATTTGTTCATGCAGCTTAATATATTCATTTTTTCATGCAAATCATGGAAAATAGTTACCTGAGTTACTGAACTTCTGTAAACTAAAAGACCAGTTATTACCAAATTTAGTCTGAATGAGATGGAGATGATACTTTATGAGATTTATGACTCCATCCCCTCCCACTTCATAAATGAAACCGTAAAATTAATTGCCTACTGTCATCTAGGGACAAATCTACCAAAATTGTAAAATTCATGGCCCAAGAATCAAGGCAATTGATAATGAAATGCTTTTTTTATATTTCATCGAACATGCAACCTGTCCCTCTTTTGCAACTATTTCTATTTAATTGTGTTCGTCCAGTGACACAAAAACTAATGAAGTCCTTGTTATTTGTACGTCGATAGAATCGAAAAGGTTACACTTTCGGTAAAACATTTTATGAAAATAAAGAAAAAAGTATGTGTCCACCTCAGATATTTTAATATGTTAAAAAAAAATTTAGGTGGTATGGGGCACCTTCATGTTGTGACGTACTATGTATTGAAATAAACAATTTAATCAAGCGTAATTTAATAAATTTTTGTCACATAAAAGCGAAGCGCAGTAGGTTAAAGGATTCACTATACGAATCAGTAAGTCACGAGTTCGAATCTCAAGCTTAGGATCTACATGTACGTGATACATGTACACAAAAAGTATACAGGCCTATGCTAACTTGTAACGAAAGTGTAGCATGATTTCATCAATGGAATTAGAATCGTGTAATCGATGCGTGTGTCCCCTTTTCTGATCATGAGAAATGACCCCCCCCCCCCCCGCCAAAAAAATCAGAAGGGGTGGGGTATTAGACGTATCGATCTGTTCTTCGTAATTCTGTGGTTCAAATTGACTTGAGTATCTGGTTGCCTTATAGTGAATAAAAATCGTATTATTGTTTTAAGAATTACATGCAGTATTGTAAAACTGGTTCAAGGTCGATGAATTGTAACACGTATAGCATCGTTTATTTATTTGTTTTTAATCAGATATGTGGGTGGGGAGGGGCGTAGGAAACGTCGACACGAACAAAGCAACATCGCGGTGCATCTTCGAAATCGGAGATGGGGGTGCGTTGTATTTTAAATTTTGTTTACCAACACTGTGCCCCAATAATGGATTGGCGGCAGTTCGTTCAAAATTTTTTATAGCCCCCCCCCCCCCCCAAAAAAAAGGGGGGGGGAATGTCCTCCTCCTCCTGATGTCACGTTTCTGTAGCCATATAGAGCGTATACAGGGAGTTATAGTTAACACTTGTATATATGCTAATAGTTTTTATAAATGCAAATCTTTAGATAGGAAAAAACAGTCGATTCAGTTTAAATCCGTTTTATCTTGTGCTAAATTTGACCAGAGCGATAAGAGATTTTGCTTGATATTTTGGATCCACACAATGCATATAGTTTCCTGTTACCCGGTCTCAATTAGGGTTTAAATCTATACAGTAATTGATAATTATATAAAAACGAGAATAAATTCATTATAAGAATTTGTAGGAATATTGGACACGGGTATTAGAACAGCGTGTAAACCCTCGCAATATATATATATATATATATATATATATATATATATATATATATATATATATATATATATATATATATATATATATATATATATATATATATATATATATATATATATATATATATATATATATATATATGCAAAATCAACTCCTCTCAATCGATCGAAGCTAGGTCTATAGACTTTTGGAAAGATTAATTTCATATTTTAATATTTAAGAAAAATCTTTTAACCAAATTATTAGTCATCGTCAGCAAGATATCGCGAGAATTTATCAAATCTTAGAGTACTGTACTTCAGATAAAAATGCAACTAATCCAACCAAAACTCGACAGATAAAATCATGTAAGCACCCGATCGACAAGCGAATTGTCACCATCATTTATTGGGAAATAGTGGGGTTTGAAAACTCCGGCATGTATTCGTTTGACTTCGACTTCTAGGCATTAAGATGAAGATGAAATCAATATTGTAGAAAGTCGGTTTAAAAAATCCAATTTGATCGATAAATCGATCAAGATTTGATAAATTTAAAAAAAAATCTGAAGTGATTGGTTTAACAGTGGACTGCAATTTTCAGTGGTGGTATTTCTTAAGAAACACTACTGTAATAAGGTGAATTAATTTATCGCCGCGCAAGTCGTCTCCAGACTAACAACGAAAAAATTTAAACTTTTTAAAAGGAAATAAGAAATTGGATGTCTTTCGACAATGCATCGAGTGGTCGGGTGCTATCATACTGATAGAAGCATAGGGCAAAGTTACTCGGCATGAGAAAAGTCAAAGGCCAACTTTTACAGAAGAGATTATTCTATTCGAAAATAGGAATTCTGTTTCAAATGTGAGTCATTTAGAAGAGGATTCTGACAAGGAAAACAACTTCAAGGATTTTTATTTCAATCGAACTCGAAGTGCAGGAAATCCTGACATGGAGTTAAAGTCACATGATTTCAAAATGGCTCCCTCCGGTGGATCAAAAAATAACGGGCCGATGAAATCAGAGAGCCAACAATCAATTGTCTCTAAACCAGAGGAAGAATATGTTGTATATGCAAGACGATGGTTCATTCTTATCGTCATTGTTATTTTGAATTTGTCAAATGCAATGGTACGTACCAAGAAACTTCTAAAAACACTTTCTAAGTCTCTTGGCAACAGAGTTATCAGTAGCTTGTTATCTTAAAAAAAAATATCGGTCAGGTTTATCATTGTTTATGCAAGATGCATTTAAAATGAGTCAGCTCTAAGGCTATGTATAGCTACGTTGAAATTCTTCTTTTAAACCGTCTGATTGATTACATTTGTTTTTACATTAGATGTCAAGGACAAATGTAGCTGCAGGTCTGTAGCTCCCAGTCTGAAAAAATTCGGATAAATGACCTGGGAGCTACAGTGCCTCTCATAGTAAAAAACTGCAATTTATGGCGCACCAAAAATTTCGCTAGTTTTGGACTGATTAATCTCATTTCCGAACATATTCTGTACAAATATTTAATCCAAAAAAAAATTCCTCGGACAATTTGCTACAGATATCGTCACTTAACTAGCCTCTTATATTCTTTTAAACACGATCACCAGCCCTGTAAAGTGAAGTGGTGCAGTTTGTTTCATGTAAAAATGGCGACTCTCGATCTCGACGTGAATAAATATACTTTATTTTCCGAGGTTGGTTAGCATGTTTCAAAGAAAGTCTGAGGCAAGGAATATCAGTAGTAAATTGTCTGAAAAATTTAATGGCTAATTGTTTTCACAGAGTTTGTGTGAAAATAAGGTTAATCAGTCCAAAACTAGCGCAATTTTTTGTGTGCCGTAAATTGCAGTTTTTTACTATGGGAGGGACTGTAGCTCCCAGGTTGTCCATCCAAATTTTTTCAGACCGGGAGCTACAGACCTGCAGCTAGGACAAATGCATCTTATTATAATTTTTATTTATATTAGGCCTATAAGTGCAACTGTGTATCTGTAGGAAATTAAATGTTCAGTGTGATTTTTTTTAAAGCAAAATATATTTGCAGCAGTTATTGTTATTTTTATTTAAAATGATATTACCGGTATGTTAGTATTTATTTTGATTTCAAATAAGTAATATTACTAATTCGAACTCAAATTAAATACAATTGCTCACCATTTAGAATTGAACAAACATTATTCTACCATTGTAGATAATTATAAGTACAGAGAAAGAAAATACATATTGATATTATGTAGTCATTTTATTTAAATCCTATTTTTTTCCAGACATGGATAACATTTTCACCAATTGCTGATCTTACCAGTACATACTACAATATAAATGCCTTTAAAGTCAATGTGTTGTCACTGATTTTTATGGTAGCATCGGTTCCCTTTGGTTTCACTGCATCATGGGTTTTAGATACTTATGGATTACGTTCTAGTGTAAGTGTCATTAATACACAGCTGTATGATATGTAATTGCATGCAAGCAGTTCAAAGCTTGGTTTTGACAAAATCTGTAGAAATAAAGAAAAATAATTATACACATATATATAATTATAAAGATAGTACATGCAGAGATTGTGTCAAACCATCAAATCTGTTGGCAGTTTTGTTCTCTTAATATGAAAAAATATAGAGTTAAATTTTAAAGTGTTATTTAATATCTATTTAAATATATATTGAACTATACTGTACACATCCTTTACATTTTCACTAGAAGCCACATTTTTACCATTACAGATTCTAATGTCAGCATGGCTGAATGGTATAGGAAACTTTTTGAGAAATGTGAGTACCTTTGATGGAATTTCATTAGAACTGAGGTTTTGGATCCTGCTGGCAGGGCAAACATTGGCAGCCATCTCTCAACCTTTTGTGATGTTTGCACCCACTAAACTAGCAGCCTTGTGGTTTCCTGATTCCCAAAGAGCAACAGCTAACATGCTGGCTTCCATGGGTAGGCATAGACTATCTGTGAATAAGTTTACTGAGACTTTCCTTCATCCATCATTTTATACACCATAATATGTTTGATGGGGTTTTATTTTTACTGAAAGAAATCCAGGCATGATTCATTTGTAAAATCTTAAGAAATGTACATGTGATAAAAAGTAAAAATGAAATCATTTTAAGAATAAAATCATGTAGGTCTAACTGAATGTAATGTGTGAATTTTGTTCCTAAATATGTTTTATTTGTTACATAAACAGAACCAAAATTTGTAACATTAAGTCATTCAAGTATTACCTCTGATTTGTAGCCAACCCTCTAGGAATTTTAGCAGCTAATCTTATAGCACCTGCTATGGTGAATGGATGCAACTCAGAAGAGCTTCCAAGAGCTGTAAGAAAAGTCTTTTTAATGATGTCATATATTTTTTCAAGATATGAAAATTTGTTTAAAAACAAAACAATATAAGAAACTTCAAATTTTGCATTTTAAATGTATATCAACATTCAAGTACCGTTCATGTATAATGTACTTTTTTTTAAAACAGCTTTGGGTTATATCCTCTCCAGCCTTTTTGGTGGTTGTCATGTCAACATTCGGGGTGTGTTCATCAGTTCCTCCCACCCCTCCTACCGCCAGCGCCGAGGAAGACTCAGAACCATTTAAAGAGGGATTGAAAAAGGTTCCCAATTATGAAAACTTTGTTTAATTTTGTAGCACGTCTATTTGATGTTTCAGTATTTAGGCCCATAATGTAAAAATGATAAAGATCAAACCTATTGGTACATGTACAATAGAAATTAACTTGTGCTCTTTGCAGATTGCTAAAAGCAAGAACTACTGGGTCCTGTGCCTGAGTTTTGGGACAGGCCTGGCTGTCTTCTCGGCAGTGACATCATTCCTTGACCAGGCACTGTGTCCTAGAGGATACTCCAATGTAAGCATGTTGTGATCTCAGAGGGGTAGAAATACTACTAGCTGTGCAGCATTGTTCTCAAAGATGTAAATGTATTACATTTGGCTGTGTATTCCATTTAGTTTTTTTGGTGGAATGCAGCTTCCACTATTAAATGTCATGCATGTGTATAAGATAAGGTACATTTTGAAAAGTTAAATCCAGGCTAACTTGTTGAAAAATCAATTACCATTGAATATTGTACATGCTAATTGTAATACATTAATTTTACAGTATGCCTATGGAATGTTCATCTAAGTATCTGTGCATGAATGATCTCTTTAATCAATTCAAGACCATGTATTAATGTATACATATAAGTATTAAGTTGATATTTTGTTTGTTTTATCTAATAATAATCAATTGTGCCCCCTCTAGGACTTTGCGGGGCTTTGTGGGGCCCTGATGATTGTGGGTGGTGTAGTGGGGGCTGTTATTGCTGGAATCTACGTGGACAAAACCAAGCGATTTGAGGAAGTTGTGAAGGTCTCCTATGGATTTGCAGTGATATTTGGAGTAGCCTTTTTTCAGGTACCATATCAAATACTGTGCTAATTATTTTACATTTAAATAAATAAATGTACCAGTATTGTAATCGTTTCCAGTCATTACTACACTGTATGTTGCATAGTGTTTTCTGAAGGTTATACATACTGCAATTAAAATTTTGGTTTCTGTTATTAATTTATTTGATATAAAATATGAAAAGCACTGTATCTAGGTAAATATTGCTAATTTTGGTACCTTAATACTGTAACCAACTTTTTTTGTAGACATTTTTACTACAATGTATTTCCCAGTATTATACTGGTTGACAACAAGTTAATTTATAAACTGCCTGAGCCTATACATGTACATATTATAATGGTAACAAATACAAAAGGCGTTATAGGACTGGTTCACAGCAAAACAGCTTCTGATGATGATGTTACTGTTTAGCATTATGGAATTTAAAAAAAAAAAATGTTTTACAGTTATTTTATCAAAATGGAAACAAGCTGACATCTTTGAAATATTCATTGCAACAGGTATACTGTTGAGTAGACTTAAAGAAGATTATTGTCCTTATTAGATGTATGTCCTCTTTGTGTGTTTTAGGCAGCTAGGTATAAGGACCAGGAAGTACTGATAGCTGTGATGGTGACAGGGTTTGGCACCTTTGCTTTTGCCATGTATCCAATCTCTATGGAGTTAGCTGTTGAAATAACCTACCCTGTTGCTGAAGCCACAAGCTCTGGTCTTCTGATAGTGTCTGGGTAGGTTTCAGATTGTTTTTAATGCTAGATCCACATTGACATCGTAATTTTGATTCGATCTTTCTTTGTCCTGTACTTTTTGTCTTGACATTCCATTGGAAATAAAAAAAAACTAGTCCCGATACCTATGTTCAATTTAATATCATTTTAAAGATGAGGTCAAGAACATTATTCGTATTCCGTAAAGAAGTTTTGCTTTCAATTTCATTTGTTTTTAATGTTCCCATTAATATTATTCAATTCCTTGCAGACAAGTCCAGGGGATCATCATCATCTTAGTGACCCAGTTCCTGACACAGCCACTGTCCGCGGCACAATTGGCCGACTCGGCCTGTGCTCAAGGTGAGTGTCATTCTCAGTGTAAAACCGTGTTTATGCAAGTCCTTGATGAAAGAAATATACCAGGTATGTACCGGAATATATAACTGAGGGCAACAGTAGAAAGGTAGATTTTCACCCTTGACCAGTGATGATATTATGTTACGTATTGGTTTATAAGTACATGTATATGGATGTTTTATTATTATTTTTCACTCACATTTTTTCAATTTACTTACCCCAGTATATTTTTACCTCTGACCAGAACATTTGTGTAATGTGTTTTGCGTGTATTCTTCTTGCACCATGTATTTCAACTTTCAACTTTTTCTCCCAGGGTCGGGATGCAGTAGTGGAAGTAATTCTTTCACCCCTCAGGATTGGACAGGTAAATAAAACAAATATATATATCTTACTGACTGTATCCCATTTTTAAGTATTAATTATTTGATAGGCTTGCACCATAAACGATTAATTTACATTTTTATGTACCGGTGTAATGAACTTCAGTTTACTTTTAACCTCAAAATAAATTCTAAAGAGACATTTGTGTGCACTATACTAGTATCTCGCTTGTCATCTTAACAACTAACATTCAAATTTTGAATGACAATTTGACTTCTAGATTTATCAGGTTTCAGTCCTTTTACATTGTAAACAATAATGATGAAAACTACATGTAATTAAAAGTTTAAAATTCTAAGATATGACAGATTGAGACCATTTCTCTTTTCTATGTAATTTGAACAGCAAAAGGATAAGCGTACATTCTTTTCTTTCTTTTTCAGTGCCGGGTCTTTTCATGAATGCCTTGACCACATTGGCTGTATGCTCAGTGATTCTTTTCATGAAGGGAGACTACAAACGAATGAAAGCCGAAAAACATCTAAATGCACAGAAAGTCTTGAGTAGTACTAATAGTCTCGCTAATGTAATAGATGTTCAAACTACCTCCCCATAAGCAAGCGAGCCAGTTGTTTGATATGCAAATCTTAAAGGGCAGAACTCAGGACTTGCTGTTACACCATTGTACTGGATAGCCAAAATATGATGGAAGGCACTGTGCTTGTCTGTGTGGAGTTTCAAAGAAGAAGTGGTTATAGTTCCGATTGGAATATTTTCTTTTTCTGTGATATGAAATTCTGGATCCCAGGGATATCTGAAGTATATATATATTTAATATGTTTTACATCTTTTGTATCTGGGAAATGAAAGTTTAGTGGGAGGTGTATAATTTGTCCAAGGCGTTGTGAACATATTCTAACTAAAATTTTATTGAATGTTCTGAAGAGTACACTGTACCACCATATTATTGCAAAATATTTTCACATTGAATATGATATGCCATTTTAAAGAACAAACATCACAATACATCATAACCCTCCCCCCCCCCCCCCCCCCCCCCCAAAAAAAAATAATTAAAATAACATTGCAAATCAAAAGTACACATATAATACCCGTATATGTGGATCGAAGGAAAAGAAGAAAAATTCTAATCATGATAAATAAATGAATGAAAGAAACTTTACTCTATGAAGTAACAGTAAGTAACACTAAATTCAAGTTAGAAATGAAACAGAATGGAATGGATTTTCAGGGCTCTCCCTATGTACTTTTTGTGACATGGTCTTGCTCACTTCAGATTAAAAAACTTAGTCTATCACACATTTGTAGTAGTATATTCTGTTAAAGTGCACATAATTTACATTTATGTGTTACATTTTTTTTCTTCAACAAAATATTTAATTATATGCTTAACTATTGCACAATGTGATTCGAAAATTGAAATTCCAATTTACAAATGTCCCTCTAGATTTTTTTTCATACAATCATGTGCTATTTGATTGTGCCAGTCAAGAACAAAGTTGTTCATGTATACCATGTTCTAGGTTTATGAAGACTATAAGAGTCAGAGACTGTGATACAGTTGGCGTATTTTAAGTTTTTTTTATATGTATTTACTTTACATGTAACTGTATGTCTGTCTAAGGAGAGTGTATGTTGAATGTTAATTTGAATGTATAGTTATACATCCTAACTGTATGTACTGATACCAACAAGTCTTAATTTAAATGTACAATAAAATTAAACAAATGAATATTTGTTGTTCTTGTGTGTGACTTGTGACAATGCAAGTTCTCTTTACATTTTTGAAAGTGTTTTTCAATTTGTTGGCAGCCTTACTGTACTGTCCCTTTACAATGATAATTATTATTCATTCAACAACAAAATGTTAAGACTGAAATGTATTGTGTACCAGCTGACCAAGTACTGATTTGGTAAAAATTAAAGAAATGAATTTTCAAATTTTACAGAAAACAGAAAATAAAGAAGCTATGAAATATAGCCAATATGTAAAAATTTTCAACCTTGAAAGAGACAATGCCTCTCACGAGTAGTGTTTTAGCTGTAAAGCAAGCAAAGAATTGTTTTGAATTTCAAATCTTTCTATTATAGCAATGAATCTTCGAAACCAAAGCAGTGTTTTAGTTAAAATTATTTTCATAATATAGCAATTATATTCATAGACTACATGTGTCATTTAATTAATATAACTTTTTTAAAATCATACTGATAAGATTTTGAACTTCTTCACTGCATAAAAATTGTCAAATGGCAATGTATTGTAAACACAACTATGCGTATATGATTATATCCTTCAGTCAGCAATAAAGATGAGAGTTATAGACTACTACAATGGAAATGAGAAAGTCTTTTGGGTTATCTACGTATTTAATTAAATAAATGACAGTAGAAATGAAACAATGCTTGTAAATGATAACATTATAGATATACATTTATGTTAACAATCTTGAACATGCACATTGCTTTAAGAGACACTATGGTACATATTGCGTAATTGAGTATAATGGTAATTAATTATAAACATGAATAAAACGGGAAATAAACTATATGTACATCGTACAAAACATAATGTAGAAATGTCCACTCCACTTTGTAAAACAACATTCATAACACATTCCAAGCAAACTATTTGAATGGCTGCCTGAGTTTTTACAGTTCACAATGTTTTTTTGTCCATACATACACATACCATCATTTTTAAAAGTTATTAAAAAAAAAAGGTCCCCCTCCAAAAAAAATAAAAATAAAAATCACCATTCAGCACATACTACCATTACATTTACTATTTTTTGACTCCATCTAAAATTTGTGGATGTTCAGTCCAGAATTTTTCGCTGATGATATCACTGTGGAGAATTTGGACTCGTGTCCGAGGGATGTAGTCGCCTTGGAAACTAAATGAGACAGAATTCCGTGGACTCCTTTCCAATGGTGACATGGAATTTGCATCCAGCTCTTTTTCCTACAATCAAATAAACAAGTAAGGCATAAATTGAACCATATTACTCTATTCAAATTAAGCATTGAATCATTAACATACGTTTTTAATCATGCATAAAAAATACAGTAAATATTTTAAGAAGCAAAATCAACCTTTTGATGAATAATGACTGTTCCTTTCCTGTACATTTCTGGCAAGTTATTGTAGTTCAGACTAAAATCGTTGAATAGCAGCTCATTTTTATCACTAGACAAGGTGCCCTGAAAGAAAATCAATCTGTTTATTTAGCTGTTTGAAAAATATTGAGGGATGATACAATACATGTTGTGATATTTTTAATATTACTCCTATACTGACCTTCAACTTTTCCTGGGATTGTGCAGGAGTTAGCCCCCTTTCTTGCACCAGCTTCCAAAAACATGTGTTATACAAATTGTTAATATGACCTACAAAAAATATATGTCTAATAATATCTTTTTATTAATTAAAGACAATGAAATTTTTTTATATTTTCCTTTAATATTAGAAAACGAGTTTTAAACACCTGATCTAGGCAATAAAAGAGATTTCTAATTACTGTACCGTTATATTTCATCATAACCTTGATCTCATATGACCAAACAAAAACATGCTCAATAAATCTGCTTACAATCTGCTTGCCTCCATGCCAGATAGTCTCGAAGATTCTTGTCCCCAGGATACAAGACTACACGCCCATCAAATGCTGGGGGGTACTGCATAGATTGTGTGTTGAAATATCGCGGCCAATAGAAGACATAGGAGGAGGTGAACAAACTGACCACATTACTCATTATTTTACTGAAAACAGAAAGATTTGATTATGTTTATTTGTATGTCTTATTAAAAATTCATGTATGAATGTCTAAATCCTAAATAAGGAGATAAGTACTGGGAGTTTACTGCAAGGAGCAACCTCTGCTTGGCAATATGTTTTTTTAATCAAAAAGAGAAATTTTGATTATTTGCTTTGGCATTATCGATATGTTTCAAACGCTCCAAAATAGATTTAAGGTAAACTTTAGAGTGCAGTGATATTCTATTAGCATTTCCTACGTTCTACAAGATACAAATGGCAGAGTCAGATGTACGACATTACTGCTAGCTTTAACAGTTTAAATCTCAAGCAGTTAGCTCTTAATTGTAGAATACTGGACTATTTTTCACAACGAAAAAGTCTTATCTAGACCCATGTTGTTCCTGCAACCATACTACAACCACTAGTTTGTGGTGAGAAATAATAACGATGATGAAGCATTTGCGAAAATTTCCTGCAAGCTAATAAAAGTTGGCTTACAGTATATATACATTCATTTGATTATATCTAATGACAGTATGCCACTGAGACCAAGACTGATTTGATCACTTGTGCATTCAAGACTGCTCACTTGGTAAAGCAGCAAAATGGAAATATAAAGAGGACCCATGTTCAAATCCAACTCTGATTAGATATTTTTTCCCTACAAAATATGTGGCCATATGCTGTTTTGTCAAGAAACAAGAGGCCCATGGGCCACATCGCTCACCTGAGGAACAATAGGTATGATAAAATCAGCTTAATGGACTCATAATACAAACAATCTGGACAATGTACAATAATACATGTAGATCCTGTATAAATAAAATCCATTTTTCCCCCTGGATATTCTTATGTTTATAATCATTAGTCCCTTTTCTAACAGGATGATTTTATAGTCATATCACATGTTGAGTATTGCAGTTCTCAAAAAATCCTTAACAATTGTTTATATATGGGATATAAAGCTACATCAAACTCTGAACCTTCTTGTGATGCCGAAGAATTGTCCTGGAGCCAAAGTCTTAACAATTATAATGAATCATCTGGCTGATTAGTTTCTGAGAAGAAGAGTTTTAAAGATTTACTCTATATATTCCTATGTAAAACTTTAACACCCCCCCCTCAATGTGGCCTCACCCTATCCCCCAGGGATCATGATTTTCACAACTTTGAATCTACACTACCTGAGGATACTTCCACAAGTTTCAGCTTTCCTGGCTGATTAGTTTCTGAGAAGAAGATTTTTAAAGATTTACTCTATATATTCCTATGTAAAACTTCGACCCTCCATTGTGCCCCACCCTACCCCCAGGGATCATGATTTTCACAACTTTGAATCTACACTACCTGAGGATGCTTCCACACAAGTTTCAGCTTTCCTGGCTGATTAGTTTCTGAGAAGAAGATTTTTAAAGATTTACTCTATATATTCCTATGAAAAACTTTAACACCCCCCCCCCCCAATGTGGCCTCACCCTACCCCCAGGGATCATGATTTTCACAACTTTGAATCTACACTACCTGAGGATGCTTCCACACAAGTTTCAGCTTTCCTGGCTTTGAAAAATTCTCGAAATTTTTCATTAATTTCTAATTATCTCCCCTTGAAAACGGGTGTGGCCCTTAATTTTCACAACTTTGAATCCCCTTTGCCTAAGGATGATTTGTGCCAAGTTTGGTTGAAATTGGCCCAGTAGTACTTGAGAAGATGTTGAAAATGTAAAAAGTTTACGGACAGACAGACGACAGACAAAATGTGATCAGAATAGCTTACTTGAGTTTTCAGAGCTAAAAAGGAGGGAACATATACTTACAGTTTATCTCTTCAAAGTAATTGTAACACAAAATTTACTAACATCATGCAATTTAGTCTATTTTTAAGGTATCTTTGTGGTTTTTAGAAATGGCATATTCGAACAAAATGTACCTATTTACCAAACAAAGATTCATAACATCTCATACCATAAATTTTGACATTAATAAAAATTAAAAATAAATAATTACTGCTAGTTTGAATCAAATTTTAAACTGTACCTTCCACGTCTGTTGAAGACATTTGTGTTTTTCTTGAAGACAAAACTGTACTCATCACTCTGTCCATAGCAGAGTACCACATCCTTGTACTCGTCCATCACACACTGGGCCGCCCGGGTCATCAGGTTCAGACCCCGGTCATCATTGGGCTTCACAAAGTGGTGCACATCTGCAAATCTGTTTGAAGCAAATATAATTACAGTTATTAGATAAATAATGTCTTATAATCAAAGTCTCTCTCTCTCTCTCTCTCTCTCTCTCTCTCTCTCTCTTTTCAAAGATGAAGTCCAGCTGCTTGAATGTTAACATATTAATATCAGAAAAGACTGGGGTAAATTATATATGTAAGTAAAGTGTACTAAATGAAATACAAAACTGTAAATATACTGTGGTTTTATTAATATTTGTGGGTATTAATTTTGGTGATTTCAATGAAAATCAGAGTTTCCAAAATACATAATTCATGGTCAATGATCTTATCAATCTAACATGTTAGTAGAAAATGCACTTCAGCGAACATTTTAATTTCCTGGATCATCCTATGAAATCCACGAAAATTGGTATTCAATGAATATTGATAAAACCACAGTACTTTACAATTGTGTACATTGTGTATTGATCATTATTTTTATTATAATGTCGTATTTTTCCCAAGCATATGATTGGTCAATTGCTGTTCTATCGTCTGCCCTTGGTTGATATACTCTTATCAGATCTATAAAACCATGCAATGACCTCATCAAAAGTCTACTGGTATAAACTGTATAGTACCTGCATGTAATACAGATACTCAGTTCTCTATAAGCATATCAAAAAGTGGTTCCTATCATGAACTATTTTTGTTTTATAAGTGACAGAATTATTTGGTCCTTTTGACTTCCTTAGTCAATATATAGAGAACAAAATTTAATAAAAGATTGTAATACTAGTTACTTTAAGAAATATCTTCAGGTATTTCAGATTGCTTATATGTCATAAATACTATGCCCTTAAAATCCCAATATACAATGTACCTGTCTCTATTTTAATGTGTTTATCAACAAATACCCATTTATTTTAAAAGCCAACATACAATCACTGGAAGAGAAAACCCCAATAACATTGCAAATTCTTAATGGCACAACCAAAAATTTACCTAATTTGCAACTTTGCCATTCAAGCATTCATAATTTTATGAAATAAAATACACTTTACAAATAAAGCCCAATTTATATTCAATTCTTATCAGGACCAAATTTTATGCACTTGCAGAAAAAGGTTACACTTAAATGAATGAAAGATTTTTTTTAAATATTTGATGTTACTTTCTTCTTTCTATCCTAACAATGGGACACTGGAATTTTCTATTTGGGAAAGCTCTGGGTAAGTGCCAGATAAAGTTGATCCAATTTATTTTCTTTTGGTAATATTACATTCATAGTCCTTCACTCTTAAATGTGCCGTAAGATTTAATGACGGTTTAGGAAGTTGGCAGATTTTTACACTTCAAACCATTCATTTAGGAATTTAAATGGATCTGCAGGGCAAAAAATGCAAGCTTACACTTGAGATCAATGGCATTGAAAATTGTAATGGGTCAGGATTAAATTAAAACTAACCAATGATACCTTTTTTACTACAAATGTACATAGTAAATGAAATATTCTCCCCTTACTCTCACCGAAACCAAGAAAATCTATTTAAACGGTGAATGACATTTCACTATATGTTCGTTTACTTGGAAAAATCATGTTCTCTTTTTTAAGCTTAAGTCTTCATTTTTGTAAAAACTTTTAAATTACATGTATTAGTTTTTACATTTCAATGCCAATCCATGTGTTCAGGAATGTTATGGTAATAACGAAACCTACTGTAAAGGAGATAAGGTACTTTCATACATTTGAAATCTTTACAAAATTCTTGATCATCAAGTAAACCTTACAGAGGGTAATTTAACATTACTTATTCTAACAGCTGTAGTGGATATTACACAAACTCATACTTTTTTGGACAGATGGAAGTTAAAAATGCTTTTAAAGTTTGGAACAATTAAAATTAAATGACGCACTGAATAAAATCCCTGCAATGTAGCACATCACCCTTTAATCAGCATACAAAAATATTGACAGAAGACAAACCTGTGAAAGGACTTTCCATCAACTCTTATAACTATCCAGCAATTGGGCAGACATTTATCTTCTGCTTCAAACTGCTTCACATATTCAAACTTGCTCTTCGCCATTTCTTCAAGGAATGATTCTGTCTTGCTTTCCTAATTTTCACTTCATCCTTATAGTTTCACTGCAAATAAAAATTATAAAATAATTCTTACTCAATTTTACCATATAAAGCTCCACAGTTTTGGAAAGGTAATCTTAATTACATTTTTATATAGAAACCTTCCTGTAATTTTCTGCTTTGAAATGACTAATGGTGTATAACTATCATAAAAATTACTCTTGCTGAAAGTTTAAATCTGTTTACAATCCATAATAAAAAAGAATGTTAAAAAGAAGAAAATATTTGCTTGATCATCCCTTCTGAATTAGACAATATTAAGATCAAACAGACCATTTATCCTTATATTTCATACCACACCATGCCAGCTTGTTGGGGGAGGGAGTGGCTGTGTAGATTGGGGGGGGGGGGGGTAGTGTCAAGATGCCCATCCCCTCCACAAAAAAGACTTATTAAATTATTCTGATAAAAAATCTTGGACTGTCCCAACATCTGATATCCTACTCCCAGTCCCTCTCCCCCCACTCCAAACACGAAAAATTCCCAGCTCTCAATATATAACCTGATGGGACAGTAGGTTATAGCATTCATTTTCTTAATACATTCATACCAGTAATCAGCCCATTTAGGACCTACTGTTATCTTAAAAAATATAAAAGACCTTTGGTAGTAAATGTTCTTGTAACCACATTTATAAAAAAAAAATCTAACATGTCTGCTTGTATTAGCTGCTGATCAATTTTTTACCACTTTCCCCTGTTGAAACAGTAGATCATTTATTATGTAATGCAAGATAACAATACAACATATAATCAATATTACCTTTTTGAAATATGAAATGGTTTTGAACAATTCACACTGATTATGCACTGTTTTATGCATACCATGTATAGAGACAGAATTTTCATTTTTAATTTGAAAGAAAGACTCCCATTTAATACTTTTACCTGACTAAACAAAAAAAGCTTTTTAAAAGGAATCAATTTATTTAGCTTAACTTTTTCAATAGAAAATTTCATACACTGCAGCAAGACAGAAAATTACCTGTAAGCATCATACCTCAAAAATTTCTAAGCTGAAATTCTATTGTTTTCAATTTCAATTTTTATTTTGTTCCTGACCTACACATAGGTGCAAATAAACAATTTAAATGATGAATAGGTTTCTGAAGTGTTGTAATGATCAGCGCAGAAGTTTTCCCCTATGTGCCAACAGGTAGATTATCTCTTAACGACTTACGAGCAGCGGAACTTGAAATGTCACTGTCTTATAAACTACCTAGATCACCTATGTCAGGTGTAAACTTGTCTCTGTTTCAATCTCTCTTTTAAATACACACAAAGACAGCATGTTTTATTTTAAACATCCAGCAAATTAACTTATTTACATCAAGCTGTTGCATTCTTTATTTTTAAATAAAATTTGAAGATCAAATTTACAACACCAGAAATATTGTATTACGGTATATGATTCATATGATAAAATCTACAGGTACTTTTTCTTACAGCAAACTTTGATGATTTAGTTCTAATTAATGCTCTATATAACAATATGACTTAAAAGAAAAAAGTATCTAAGACTAGTTTATATACATTAATCAAAATGGATGCAAAGTTTCATACTATTATGTTACCTTTGTTCTTAATAGTTAACAATTTTTCACTATTGATACATAGATGCAACCCCGCACAAAAAATGCACTACCTTAATTATTCATCATTTGTCTTAAATGCCTATTAAGGGTCGACAAAATAACATCAGCAATAATTACAGAATTACAGAAGTTTTCCTAACAGGTGTTTTATGGCAAAATTCCCCTGGATCAATAAAATCAACACTCACCCTGCATTCAATATTCCCCGCTTTACAAACAAAGACTACACCACATATACCAATGGGTCATTCTGAGGGTGACAACACATATAGGAAGATTTAAAGGTATCTCACCAACTGATAATATTTTTTCTGTAGTGGCCCAACAACCTTCTAGTGGAGGTTTTATAGGGTTATATTTGTCAACATCTTGAATAACATTTAAAAGACAAACACCGGAATGTCATGTTTTGTGCAAAGCAACAGTTAATTTACAGCCAATGTTGAAATCCGAGTCCGGCCATTATTGGAGCTTCTATATATGTAATTTATGTAAACAACTTTATTTCTAGTCATTTAAAGCTCTTAGTTGAACCATTTCAACATCTTCATATTGTCAATAAAAATTTTCATCAAGCACCTGTAAATATGCTGAAAAGAACAGTCAGCCAATATTCAAGCAGACATAGGAATTTGTTACAGCTAGGCAATGCTTCATTTTGAATAATTCAGAAGGCGAAAAAAGAATTTAAAAACATACCATAATTTGGACGGCTTGGTTTAGAACCGATTGTCTCAATACACTGGGGACCCTCGATCAGATATACGTCTGAGGCGTGCCTGGGCTGTCATCTACAAACATGGACAACAGAAACATTATGAAGTGCTAGCAACTCTATACAGACTATTCAGGAATTCATCAAAGGGCCCTCCAAAAGGCATGTACATGAAGAAATTTACTCGGTGCCAAATTAGATTCCGTGCTCGACTGAGCTCACCAGGAATTGATCTGATAGCAGTAAAATACAGAATGCTGGCTAAAATATTTAGAATAAACATTATCATTTCTGGTCATAATAGGAGTATAAAATGTGCAAGAATTCTATTGCCCATTTAAAGTTTTGTCAAAGACTTCTGGTCAAACAAACTTGGCTTATCAAACGACTATGTGAATTAAGATTTAGTCCTGTGTACTTTAGCATAGTAGTTTTATATTTAATCAAAACAAGTTTGGATTGGTCAGTTCTGGAGGTATCTATATTCTAGACTCATAAGAATTAAGTGGTTTTGTCAATTTTTAAATATACTCTAAACAGTGGCCCAGTTATTGACAAGCACACAATAATTGATTTTTTCCTTTTCTCTATAATGATTCACTTCAGTTCAGTTCTTTCTGATATCAAATGACCAGTAAATTTATTACACACAGCACATTTACTTTAATCCTCAAGCTTGATCAGAGTATTATGACATAGTCTGACCGTAGTACTTTATTTTGATAAGGTGACCAGGTTCTGTATTTGATCAATACTGTCAATCTAGGTATAGTCCAGCTAGTTCATATACCTGTGAACTACACAAAAACTACTTTCAGTTCAAGCAATCAAAAATACATTTTCCTGTAAAGCATGGAAAACACGACTTGTTTATAATAAGAACACAAATTGTAGTTGAAAGCCCACAAGGAGATAGAACCATTTTAACAAGAGCTTGGACTTTGGGTAGTTGTGTCAAACAGCAATGTGATGTAGGCCTGTCTTTTCATTGTGGGGCCACTTAGCCATGGCTCTTTGAAATCAACAAGATTTTTCTGGCTTTTTAGCTAAGACCACGCAATCGGTGTATATTTCGCTTGAAACCAGCAACATTTATAAATTGTTTTGATGCAAGAAATAGATAGCTACGTCCTACTCAAAGTCCAAGGCCTTGTTAAATTGGTTCTTATAGTTTAATTCTCTCTCTCTCTCTCTCTCTCTCTCTCTCTCTCTCTCTCTCTCTCTCTCTCTCTCTCTCTCTCTCTCACCCACCCAACCCCTAAAATTTGTGGGGTTGGTAAATTTAACATACATTAGAGTTCATTTTGTAAACTCCTGAAAAAACACCCCCCCCCCCCCAACTGCCCTTCCTAATGCCAGTCTACCATAGGTTTACTGACCAAGGACCAACACATTTAACTTTTCTCATTTTCAGGAATACTGTAACTGATGCCCCATTCTGATAAAAAGTGATTGGAATCTTCATGCTTAGTCCTGAGACACAAAATTTGCCCATTTTTATTCTGAAGGTGTACCACGGCCCTGATATATGGTCATTTGACAAAGGTGAAAGATCATATTTGCTGATTGAATTAATCTGGTAAGTTTTTCTTAGGCTATATATCTAAACCCATTGTTGCATCATGATCCTACCTCTAGATTGTATGATTAAAGTGAAGTTAACACAACATTACCATATTTAACACAATACAAGTCTAATCCATAGGTATGATATCATTTAGGAATCAGATAGCCTTAGGAAGCTCCAAAGTTGTAATTAACCCGAGGGAGTGGGGTTAATCCAATATCAGGTGTTCACTTATACATATAGCATTATCATGGACATGTAGGTAATCCATTTGAAATTGACCCTGGGCGTTAGTTCCTATAAATTAGCCTTTTTTTGTATTCAAAGCAACGTCAATACAGGTAGCTTCCTATACATCTCTCTCTCTCTCTCTCTTTCAACTTTCCATAGGGGAAGAAAGTATGACAATGTCACATAAATATATAGGTACCTCACATCCAATAGAAATGAAAATATACACAAAAATTTCTGTGGGAAACAACTTAGCACGACAAGTGTAACCATACTTGATCACTTTCATCTATCATGGAGAACTTTTTGCGTCTCTCTTTTCCCCTAGGGATTCCCAGCATCACTGTTTGATTACCTTTCTGTAAGGCTTTTCTGGTTTTCAATCAAATTTACTCAAATAATTAAGTCTGTTAGGTTTGTGTTGTATAATCTTGGATTTTCTATTCTAAATTCTGAGGACCATTTAAAATTATAAAACACTTTTTTGCATATTATTATCATACATTAAACCTTTTTACATATTTTTGCTTCTACAAGCAATTCATCATGCAATTACCTTTAATTACATGTATTTAACAATTACAATGGTTTCACCACAAATGAACAAAGGGAAATAACTCTTTTTAATGTTGAAAAAAAATCTTCATTTTAAAGTCAAAATTAGTCAACTTGCTAGATGTCAAGTAAAACAAATTCATGAATTTTCATATGACATGTACAACCGCTAAAGACCCACCCTTAAACAAAAACAATGAATGACAATGGTGTTTACAGATCGATGTATGTCAAAACCTGATGCATCTTTTTTGTAATGCCATACCTAAAGTTAATCAGATTGTAATTTTAATTAAAATGATGAAAGCAAAAGCTTAATATAACTATTTATATATAATATTATAGAGAATAAACAAAGAACTCAATTTGATAAGGTCAAATTTTTAAATAGTATGATATCTAAATCATATCCTCATTAAGGTGGAATAACACATCATCACAAAATGGCTGACCGCTGATCGAAACGACATTTCGTTTTATTAAAAGGATTTTATGGACTGAAACATGTAACATACTTCATAGCCGAGTGGATAACATAATGGACTAGTGCTCCATACATCCCGAGTTCGATTACCGCAGGGGCTTTTGTTGTTACTAATTACTGGAATAATTATTTTAGATATTCATTTTTTATCCCCAAACTGAAAATTTTTCGCTTATTTGACATTTGTACAGTTTATTTATCATTATATCTTTCATTATCTAAAAATTTCCTGTTAATTTGAGTGACTTTTTCCAGGTGTGTTATTCAACCTTAAACATGAAAAAGAATTTAAATGTCTATCACAATAATCTTGTTCAGTACTACGGTAACTTGAATTTTTTGCTAGCCATTTGGACCACTGATTGTCTGAGTTTTGTTATCCCAGGGGCCCACATTAACATTAAGTTGCCCACACATTTATTTTTAAAAAAAGAAAAAAAAAGCCATTTTATTTTTTAATCTTTAATTCTTATTCAAATACATGTATATTCATACATGTATTAAATTTAAATTTGATTTTTCTTAAATTTTCAAACACTGATTTTAAAAAACTCATCATTCAAATCTTTTGAATCAAATCAAATCTGTTGTTCCTTACAGATGTATTTCTTGATCAAGATTCATTGACCATTCAGTGAAGTTTGGTAAAGATTTCAATATTTTTCAAACTAGAAAAATGAATTTTCTAAAAACAGACCCCCTTCCCCCCATCTAAAATGAGCATGCAATATGTAATTAAAGATAATAATTTTCTGTGGCTGTAATTGCATGCTTTCCAATTGCTAGGATTATTGGAATTGACAGTACAGTGACTGGTCATGTCAGGCTGTTTTATTTTAAACAATATACACATTGAAAGTATAGTTTGTGAGCTATTCAACAGTTATTTCTTTTTTCAAAATAAATTCCCAGGAACAATATTTACAGAGGTATTGTGACAAGGCCTGGCTTCCTTCCTTTCGAATCATTTCCTCAATTAACGGGTCATGTACGTGACTTTAAGCGAGGTCTCTAAAATGTCTGGGTATTGTTTTGACACACAATTTTTATCTATCTGCAGCACTATAAAATATTGCCATTGAGGAAAAATATTTAAAACCAATTTCACTGATACAATATGAAAGGGACCCATTTCTAAATGTAAATGAGAATATTGATTCATAATAAAATAATCAATGTGTGACACGAAATAAAACATAAGCAAACAAAAAAAAGAACAAGGTAGATACAATTACAACAGAGTGGCATGAAAAATTTATTTTCTCCCTCTTACGTGTTATCATAAAATCACAAAAAAATAGGTTTCAGGTAAACTGATCTACAATTGGGAAAACTCCTTAAGTTTGATTTATATGAATGCATGTGCAATATTTTGCAGATATTAGTACTTAACTACAAATTTTACATCAACCATGCAAAAGCATAAATAATGAAAGTAGCATGTACTCAAAGGAGAGTGAAAATCTCCATCTCTAAAAGCACTGTCCTTGACCCCCCAGTCATAAAGATGATCATCGGAAAAACGCCCAAAATGAATTTTTTTGTAAATTACATAGAAAATGGTTTCATTAATAGCGAGCGAAGCGAGCTCTAAGAACCAGTGTGCGCGGGAAAAAGAACGAGCTAAACCTACAGTTCATCAAACAAAATTTTTTGTCTACGTCCCATAATGCTCTCTAATGTTTTCACCCGTGGTGCTATGCCAAAAATGGCCGACTTTTAACTCGTAATTTACAGTGACTTAAAGTTTGAAGACACGTTTTGAGTACCTGCTTTGGCGAGACTCAAAACATTTGTTACATGCTTCCATACCTTCGTAATGAGTCGAGAAACGTAAACAAAGACGAACAAAGTCATGGATGACGTCACAGTGCACTCGCGCTATATTTCCCGCGATAAATTTAGAGGTGGATCAAACATCTGTATTGCGTGTACAAGCTATTTCAGTATAGACTGAGATACCTGCCTCATTGACATATGATTTGTTTTTATTTTTTTTTTAATATAGAGATTTTATGTATATATATTAGCAAGAGCCATACTTACTGTCATATCGATCCATTTTTAAGCTAATTGTGCATGAATGAGTAGGGAGGAAATAAACAATAGGCCATTTTGAAAAATAATAAAAAGGAATAAAATAAAAAAATAAACAGTTAAAAAAAATATGTAGATATGGCATATAGTCAGACCATTAAATTTAAAAATGGGAAATTACACACCTACAAACAGGTACCGGTCTCTCCCTCTCTCTCTCGCTCTCTCTCTCTCTCTCTCTCTGGGAAGGGGGTTGCGCTGTATGTATCATAACCATTAAAATTAGAACCTTTGGCATACTTATTGTAGAGCAAAAATTATTTGACATTCGCTGATACCTAAATAAAACTATAAGTTGACAATGATGCAAGGTATGTGTATAATTCTTGCTGCGCTCGCCAGAACGGTAGCACCGTAAAACATATTATAGATATATTTGGTTGAATGATAAATCCGTCCCCATGCCATGCTGATGCTTACCTGTCTGTTGTGCAAGAGGATATAGTGAGATGCAATCTAAATATCAAAAATGGAAATGGATAAAATTAATTGTTCCGGATTTTATTCGAAAGATTTCGCCAGTCGATCTTCTCTAGCTCATTTTTATATGATTGTCGTGTAAAGGTCTAAACATTTCATATGAACAAAATCCACAAGGCATGATATGCAAAGATTATAAAAAGCGGGTTAAAGCGGATTGCATTCAATTTTAATGTTGACTGAGTGAAATGTATTACTAATACATGTAGTAGCTCCAAGGAACTACATTATCAGATATGTCTGTCAACGATAGACTTTGCGCATAAACCGTCTTCTATAAAACTGTCGGTATTCATGAGCCTCCCTTAAATACTTATATATTAAACAAATTGTGAAACCTCAAATAGAACTTGACAATTTTAAAATCAAATGAACTCTCCATGGAACCTGACAATTTTCAATTTTTAAACCAAATTCTCTCTCTCTCTCTCTCTCGATCTCGATCTCGATCGACCTTACACATCCCCCTTCATCGTCTTTTTTTTCCTTCAGAAAAATAATATATATGACTGAGTAGCGATCAAATATCCCGAAATATTAAAAGGAGGGAAAACGACACACTCATCTGGTGTTTGTGATTTTGTATCCCTATTGAACTTAATGTTATTACAAAGACCTATATGAAAAGGATTTCATTTACAACACCCAAAAAACTAAATTTCTAAATTATCTTCAGCAGAAAATTATTCGCGTTGGATGCATATTGACAATTTTCTAGTGGACTAAGAATGCGAAATGTCCCCAAAAGCTTTATTTTAAAAGAACGATTCATTCCTTGTTCTTTATGAGTTCTCCAGTATTTACAAATGTGTACACGTGGACTTGCAAGTGATATAACAAACATTCATCTGGTTAGAACTAGAAGCACATTGTGTCTTAAAACATTTTATATCAATCGAGAGGAAATACATCTTCGCTAGCCAAGGGTTTTCGGTCCACTTTGCTCCCCATAAAAAGTTTATGGGGAGCAAAGTGGACCGAAAACCCTTGGCTTGCGAAGATGGAGGAAATATTGAACACATGCACAAATATCAAGAAAAATAGATTTTATTATTTTGAATAAAAATCTTAACAGTTCTACTATACACTTAATCACTATTCAATTTCTTTAAATCATGTATTTATATGAATTGGTGGTTTAGCAATTCTCCTCTATAACAAAGGCCATCTATTTAAAAAAAAACACCGACTTGCTAGCTAGGTTTAACACTGATGAAATAGGTTTCGCTTGACTGGCGATTGTAAATGAGGCTACCACATCGATTTCCAAAATATCCCATGATGTAACAATTAAAAAAAAAATACTGAAAATATATTTAAAACGATGAGCGATACACGTTAGGAGAAGAAGGAAGCGATCCTAAAGTAGCTAAGGAATTTCCAGGGAATTTCCTGATGACGTGTTAATAGACACGTGAGTGCTTAGTCTCAGTCTGTATTATATACATAGAGTTGACTATGCACCTGTAATATCAAATGTCTTCTGTTGTTTAATTTAAATGAACTGACGCGTAGCGTAATCACATTGTGGACAGCCTTCAAATGTTTACGTTTCCTGCAGGTAAAATATACATCACATGCAGTATATTCTGGGGATTTGTGTTTGTACTGGAGACCGGCCCGCTGTTTTCTACATGCAGTCTCGACATACTACCAGAGACAGCTTGACTTAAGTACAAAAGGTAATTTATTTTGTATGAAAGAGCAACAAATCTGTCTCTCTCTCTCTCTCTCTCTCTCTCTCTCTCTCTCTCTCTCTCTCTCTCTCTCTCTCATACCCATAATGTACAATAATATCATATGCATGTGTAATATTATCGACGAAAACATCCGGCTGCATGGTTAAGAAATTTCACGCGTATTTTGACACAATTAATCAATTGAAAACAAGCATCAACTACAAACATTTGTCATGATTTAAACAATCTCACTAAAATTTAAGCACACGTGCGCATAAGGATGGTGTAAATTACTAGAAACAGAAAATTGTGTTTTAAAATCGTTTTACAATTACTTACGAAATAGTGCTGAGAATTGTGCAGCGTCTAGTGTACACTCGTAAATTGGACAAAAGACGTCAAAAATGAGTTGTTTCATGTGGGTCTAGGAGATTTCTGGATTGGACAGCAGTCACTTAATCCTTGCCAGTTTTTACATTATATGAAAATAGAATTTTTGATATTTACATGCAAGAAAGTAATGCCTTTATAGAAAATTCTACAAAGTGTATTTTATACAGATATCTTGCAAAACCTACTTGCTCGAAAATCCAATCAAACCTAACAAAACCAATCCAGAATAATTTTAAGACGCATATTTCTCGCATAAGACTGTCTTCATATTGCTTAATATTGAAACAGGAAGATACCAAGGTATGGGAAGGCAGGCTCGATTATGTGATGTTTGTGATACTCAACAAATTGAAGACGAGTTTCATTTTATTCTTCAATGTCCAATAATTTACGAAAAAAAATATTTAAGTGAGTACTAATATTAGTCTCCAAGAACATTTAAATTACTTCAGTTGTTGGGTTCGGATCACGTATCTACCTTGGTTGGGCTTGCTAAATACATCAAATGTATTTTATTAATCCGTAATAATTAATTGCCAAATTGCATGAAACTCATTCAATGTATTTTAGAAACATATTCTCTTGTATGTTTTTTGTACATAACTGCCTGAAGAGCCAGGAATGGCGAAAACGTTTGCAGTAAAGAGGACCAATTTGTGATTTCATTCTGGATATTTATTATTTTTAAATTATATATATATATATTTATATATTAATCAATCATTTTAAAAATGAAAAGATAATTTTATTTGGTATATTATCAGGCCGTTGAAAATTTGAAAAATAATTATCATTTTTCAACAGATGCTCGAGGAACGTGTCGTTTGACCTTAATACATGTACTTATCAATAGTCTTTAATAGGATGATACAATGTACCTCCACCCCGGTCCTAAGGAGTTGAATTAAATCATGCCGCCTTCATATCCCCTTATTTTGGAAATTGTTGTTGACCTATTTAATTTCTTCAGTTAGGTAAGACTATTATTTTCTATGTTTTAATGTGATTTGTATGTAATTTCCTGTACTCAACAAATGAGAAACAATAAATTATTAGTTCAAATAACATCGAAAATCAATTCATTTTAATTCATATTAATGAGTTATTCAACTCATTGGAATACAAATTACCAGTACACATTTCAAATATATATATATATATATATATATATATATATATATATATATATATATATATATATATATATATATATATATATATATATATATATATATATATATATATATATATATGGAAATTCTATAAAAAGCAATCGATGACTAGTCAGAAAAGAAAAATTAATACAATAATTTGTTTATAAAATAATAAATAAGTACAAAGCAGTTTGGCATTATACTATATATCTAATTTTTATTTTAATTTCAAAGCCTCTATAAACTGTCATGCTGTAAATTTAAAAAAAAAATGAAATTTACCCTATATAGACAGTTCATCTCTTATATTTACAACCCAACTATCATTGTTTATAATCATGTTTTAAGATCTGTAGGTTTTGGTTGTACATGTATTAAATGTACAACTAGCATTGAAATTTTCACAAAATTTCCTTTTAATGTATAGGGGAAATCTACCAAGTTCAAAATACACCAAAGTATTATCTTTTTTTGTTATATTTTGTTTTGTTTTTTTTTTTGGAGGGGGTGGTACAATATACACCTAACCCTTTTTTCAATTAAGGTGCACAGGAGGCGTTTCTTGAAAACCCAATATATACAAACGTAAGAAAATGCTATATGCATGTACAAAGACATAAATACAGAGCACAGGTTAAATATTTAAAGAATGGTCTTTAATTAAGTACAAGATGTTGCTAAAATGCTTTATAACATGCTGCAACATGCGTGTTTTTGTGTTTGATCCCCCCCCCCTTATTCAAGTTAAATTGCATTGCAAGATACTTAAGATATATTTGTTGCTTCCAGCTGTTGTGCTTTATACACTCACTTCTCATGTTTGATAACTTCCCGCCGTTCCAAAATATAATTAACAAGGTTGGTTTTAGACACATTCAGATTTAGGTCACATGAGTCACTCACATGACCTATTGCATTAGGTCTCCGTCCGTCGTCATGCGTCGTTCATCGTCCCTCGTGCGTTAACAATTTTACATTTTTGACTTCGTGAAAACTACAAAACTAATTGTTACCTTTTTGGTGTGAAGCATCTCTAAGATAAGACCAATCTAAACTGTGAAATCCATGGCTTTACCAATTCGGGGCCTCATAGGCGGGGCCAGACATGCAAAAATGGCCAATTAAAAAAATCCTCTCTACTCCAACACATGTGAGAAATAAGTGAAAAGATGTCAGTGTGACAGCAAACCGGGTTTTCTTTCATGTGAACTGTATCCTTAATCCATGTCAACCCTGAATTGATAATCACTACCTACCGTATCCAGTGAAATGGAGTACCCTAGATGCAATATTTTGCCAAAAAAATGACTGAGTTCGAAAGCTGGTATATTTTTATAAATTATGAGAAATCAAAGTCCTAGCAATATGCGCACCTCTGATATATGTACAATTGATCTGCAAAAGAACAACTTCCTATCTTGAAAACTGTAGGAGGAGTTATCCGTACAATGAGGGTACCCTATAAGCAATATTTTGCCAAAAATGACTAAGTTCAAAAGCTGGTATTTTTTCATGAATTATCAGAAAGCAAAATCCTAGCAATATGCACACCTCTGAAATATGTACAGTTGATATTCAAAGAACAAATTTCTATCTTGAAACTGTAGGAGGAGTAATCCGTACAATGTGGGTACCATTTTGGCAGCCGCCCACCCGTCCACCCGCCCGCCCGTCATTTTCAATATTTTAATAACCGGATTTTTCTGTTGGAAAACTCGGTTAAAAAACTAAATGCATTGTTATGGTGTCCACGGAGCCTCTGGGCCAGGGGCTCAGACCCTAGGGTAGGGGCAATATGGCCATATAATAAAAATGTGCTGATTTAATATTATTTTCTTCTTTATTATCACAGTCATGGGAGATAAAATCATGCATATTTTTTATTTGTGAAATTCACTGCCCATGCCATGATGAAACTTTTTATTGGGGTCGGGGTGATAAATATGGCAAAACTGGTATATTTAGCATGTATTTTTACTTCAGGTATTCTGTGTGTCATCCATTAACAATTTTAACTTCATCTTGAAAACTACAGGGTGAATTGTCACTTGGAAATATTGAATTAAATATGTGTTCTATTTTAGGATACCTGTGCACTGTATACTTTAACGATATATGAAATAAAGTCTTGGTGTAGCATTCGCCTTAAGGTTTTTACATTTGAAACTTATCTACATATAGCTTCTTGAGATAAGCATGCCCTTTGTTTATTCCGACACTTCCTTATGATGAGATTTCACGCTAGTTTTACCAATTAAGCATGCGATGCAAATCACATTTAATCTTCAGAAAATACCCAATATATGTATCATATGTTTCAAATACTAAACGATTTTGTTTTTAAATCCTTACATGCTCTTTACTCATTTTCAGTTCCGCATTTTTCTATCTTTATTTTCAATGAACTGTAAAAATTCGATGTCTTGTAATTTCAATGAATGTGTAAACCCTGGGAGAGAGAGAGAGAGAGAGAGAGAGAGAGAGAGAGAGAGAGAGAGAGAGAGAGAGAGAGAGAGAGAGAGAGAGAGAGAGAGAGAGAGATTCTTTAATAGTTTGAAAAAAAAGCAATCTTCTTACATTATTAAAATTCTTGAAATTTCACAAAACAAACCCACTGAAACTAATCAGACTGATTTGTGTCCAGAGAAAAGGAATTAAAAGGAAATACTCCTTCAAATGATAAACCTACTTATCCAGAAGTAAATACAGAAGAGTAAATTAAAGAAACGAATTAACTCTTATGGAATTTCTCTCTCTCTCTCTCTCTCTCTCTCTCTCTCTCTCTCTCTCTCTCTCTCTCATACGCATTATGCGACAAAAGAACGCATCATTAGTATGCTTTTAAACCACCGCAGACAATAAAATCTTCACTTGATAAAACAAGTAGTCTTGATGATAACATATATGAAATTATTGAAATATTATGTTTTCATTTCAGATAAAGTTTCTTCGTATGGACCTTCAACAGGTGAGCTTTTCTCTCTGCGAATGAAATGAGGTCAATATTTATCATTTTTGGACACTCCCCAAAACTCTGTAGAAATCTGGGTATTTCTTAACCGTTCGTCCGGGTCTTCTGGTACTTGTATCTGTTAGCTCAAAAGTATGAATGGATCTTGACCATAGATGATGTTTTCTGTAGACAGTAGCTCAAAATCTGATCCTCTTCTTGAGGTGAGTTTATCGCTTAGAAATACTGGTCAAACATATTTTGTTAAGTAAATTTTACTTATCACATTCCTCTTCCTTTTGAGACAATATTTTGACCATTACGCGACCTCCTTCTTAGTTTAAAAGGACATATTTTGATCAAGAATCACCATATTTGATCTAGTCCACAATTTATGATCATGAATAAAAATGTTTCAATTTTAATAAATCTATAACAATCTCGACTATAAACATGCTTTAAAAATAACAAAATGAAAATAATAACACAAAAATTTAAGCTAAAATATCTTTAATGACATTCGTTTATAATTGTAGAAACTGTGGATCGCAGCTTTGGATGGACGCACGGACGAAGCGAAGGAGTTGATTGAGAAGGGTGCCAATGTCAACGCAGCTACTGACCTGGTAGGTTCGATTGGTTATAAATCATTGGTTGACTGTGATTGATTGGTGTTTACATGATGTACGCGACTTGTTGGTATTATTTTGTAATTTTCCGAATATCTATCAGCCCTGTACCTAGTAGCTTTTTTCTTGGTATTTCTTTAGTTAAAGCTGAAATGCATTTCACGCATAACATGAGAAATGAGACACGAGTGCTTTTACGCGATGTTACAGCCGTAAAATTCCAACAGGTCTTATTTTTATATACGGCATAACTTATTATGATTTGATAATTTATTGCTGTTTAAACGCCCCTTCAAAATTAAATTTTTTCTTTTAAGACGGCACCAAATACCGATTATAATTTTCAAATTTAGACATTTGCTCGGCGCGAATGTACGACCATTAAATAATGGACCAGCTCTTCTCGAGAATCTCATGCGAAAGACCCGAAGCTTTTACATCTGACCCGAGGGCTCAACTTGGGCACAGTCGTCACACTTTTTTCTCTTTATGCGTTTTCGTCTGTCGAACAAACGATCTTCTTTTAAAATTATTTACAAAACATTTCAACACTAAACAAGCCTGCATCAACTACAAACCAACATTTGTAATTCATACATGCCAAACCACTGCAATTCTTTTTTTCCACGCTTAAGTTGTATTGTGTCAACGTGCGGAAAAGTACTTGTTTTTCTATTTGATAATAAAAATAATAACTTTAGATTGCATACATTGTGCAGTTTACATCTTATCACATCGTATTACCTGCAGCAATTCGAATGCAGAGCTTTCAATGCATCAGACTGATATATAAAATTCAGGCGTCATTTCCCAAACCTGAAAATAACGGTCTTTAATTCTCTGTGTAATAAAACTGTATATGAAATTACTTTCAAGTTAATTAAGATAATAAATCTGTAAGTATTGACTGATAAATAATTAAATATATTCATAACATAAAAAACATACCAATAACAATAAATTATCAACAAAAATCAAACAGATCTACCTTAAAAATTTAGATATTATTACACTTTTTCTTTTAAGCAATTAACTATTTTTTACGAAAGACGAATAGGGCCACTTAAAAAAATATTTTTATCTCGTAATTACGAGAAAAGATCTCGTTATTACGAGTTAATTATCTCGTTATTACGAGAAAAGATCTCGTAATTACAAGAAAAGATCTCGTTATTACGAGTTAATTATCTCGTTATTATGAGAAAAGATCTCGTAATTACGAGAAAAGATCTCGTTATAACGAGTTAATTATTTCGTTATTACGAGTTAATACGAGTTAATTATCTCGTAATTACGAGAAAAGGTCTCGTAATTACGAGAAAAGATATCGT